>CP073646.1:31107500-32373750 GCA_018223645.1 Jasminum sambac | reverse complement strand
TTTTTTTAAGGGTGTGTTTGATTGAAAAGTTGGAAAATTGTTGGAATGAAAATATTTTCTGGGTTAAATGAATTCCAAAAATGGTTTTTCGAGAAAATGGTAGTTATAGGTTTAATTTGTAAGTTGAAAAGTAGTGTTGTTTTCCTTGTTTTTGTATTTTTTCCATGAAATTTGATAATTTTCCTTATCTTTATGGTTAAAATAAATTGTCTATAAAAAAAGAGACAAGCTTTTCCCGAAAAATAAAAACCATTTCCTCTCAAGGAAAACGTTTTCCTCCAAAATAAGGAAAAGAATGAATTTCGAGAAAAGTTAACAAACGTACTAACGTGACAATTATTTACAATCTACAAATGCTGACGTGATAGTGTCACGTCATCACTCACTGCTGCTATGACATTACCACATCTCTGGTGAGAATGGCTTATCCTGTACCTTTTTTGGGGGAACTATTCCAGAAATAATGTCTCCATTTGTCCAAGCAATACACAGAGATCCTAATATGCACTATAAAGTGAAGACAAATAACAATATTCTTCATCATCTAAAATGTTTGAGTCCTTCCATTTGTCCAAGCAAGACACAGAGATCCTAATATCCACTGTAAATGCTGCGAAGACAAATAACAATATTCTTCATCATCTAAAATTTTTGAGTCCTTAATGTTAGTTTTGGATTCTTAATTCTACCACCTGCCCTCGTCTACTTCAATTGTCACAGCATTTTAAATACAATAATGTGCACGATGTTTATGCGGCATGAAAGAGAATACATATTTGATCATGTGATTATAATCTTTTGTATGCATTTTTATAAGTAATTTCGAGTCGTCCTTATGAACGTAAACACTCTTACTGATTATATATAAAAATGACATAGGCTGAGAACTAAAGGAAATAGAGTATGTTCGATAGAAGTTTTTCAATATGTGGTGGAAAAATAAAAGAAAAGATATATAATTAGAAACCAAATATTTATAAGCAATTTTTAAAAAATAATCAAATAAATTTTTGTTCATATGCTCGGTAAGAGCCACAAATACTTTATGCCAATTTCACCAATATTCATTCCTTTTCAATTTATACAATTACTCAAAGGCGGATCTAGGGGGGGCCGGCACGGGTGCTAGCCCCCCCGACCCAAAAAAAAATCCAAAAGTTTATATAGAAAAAAAAAATTTATACATAATTTTAATCAAATTAAATTTTTTTCTGTATTACAGCCCCCCCGGCTAAAAATCCTGGATCCGCCATTGCAATTACTATTTATTATAAGAACTTCTCAAAATCCTTGCACATAAGCACTATTATTATTAAAAACTAAAGTTACTATAATAATTGTTGGAAAGTTTATAAAATTTTCACGTGTGAATGTGAAATTAATGCCACATTATAAAGTGAAGTGGGAATTGAAATGAGCCTTAAAAGGGGAGTACAATCCTATAGTGGAGAATGAAGAAAAGTGGCATTGCATGGAATGTTTAAATAGCTATGCCGCATAGAAAATGATGTGGAATTGGACCAACTTAAATATGGTTAACACTTTGTAAAGTATAATCAATTGTTTAATTATTAATTACGGACCAACATCCACACGAGTTTTGGATTCGTGTGCAAGCGCGATTGGCGTATACAAATTAGCTACAAAGTGCAAGCCACACTATGGGAATTTTTCGTTACAAACTCAAATGAAACCCCTACCATTAATGATAGCATAATGAACCATCAATCTTGTAACGGCTGCACTAATGACAGCCATCAATTTTGTAATACATAGTTGCAATGATGACCAAGGGCTCCTAGTTGTTTAGTGATAAATCTCTCCCCATCCTCTTTCGATCTTCTAAAGCTTCCAAATCCTTGAGTTGCTTAGTGATTGAGTTCCGACATTGCATTTAGTTCGGCAGCGACGCGAGCGCCGTTCAAGTCATTGCATCCTCGGAGGCAGACACTCGTGACGGTGGGGTGAGGCAGAATCTGCTTTAAGGATATTTCATGGAACACAAGCCTCGACTCATTCGGTTTTATATCTGTATCTAATTTTATTATGTAATTACGTGTTATAAATTGTTTTATATTCATATACGAATCTATTTAACAATATCGTATTTTCAATTTTTCCCAACAATAATCGCTATTGTACGATATCATCGAACAAGTGTAGTAGTAAAATAATCTTTTGTATTAGGGTCGCCACCACAATTGCAAGCACTAAATTATTCAATATCTATGCCCTGAATTAATTTGAAGCAAAAGAATAGAAAACAATTCGAACTTAATTTGGTATTAACTACTTTTTCTGGACTAAAACTGAAAATTTTCATTAATATTCGAAGAGAATTAACCTAGCTAGTTATCTAACATACTGGGAGCCCCCATTCGTTTATTTGCTACTCAAATTTCTTCCAGTAATTAATGACTTCATTTTACTCTCTTAGAGTCCATTTTCAGTTTTCCATTTTCAGCTATTTGCATCCAACCATATAACTAATACATTACGCTGAAAAATTAACTGAATTTCAATTTATCAACTCGTTAAGCACTAATATAATTAACCATTAGATTCCGTGGCCCACATATATCCCATACTTTGTCTCAACAAGAATGCCTCAAATAATTCAGATATGTGCAAAGTATTCCCTCGCGTCAAACAAAATCGTTATCCGCAAAAATATTCAGCTTCGATTCATGAAGAATGGTGATTATATTCTTGTAATAGCTTGTTTATCTTTCTATAATATATTGAAGAACTCTGAAAAATGAATTTAGAAAGGAACAAAACGGATATGCATGGCGCCGTCACAGTTCAATTACATATATGTTTGTCTGTTTATTTAATTTTAATGGATTATGAAAATTTTGACCTTTTTTTCCCCATAATAACTGTGTCAGTGAGCATTTTATATATAATATAGCATTGAATTATTCAATATTATATTACCAAAATATTGTTAATAGACAATGCCGTTTGCTTATTTTTACACTTCAAATTTTTATATTTATTTATTTATTTTAAAATAGCATATGTACACTTTTATTTTCATTTGACATTGTACTTTGGAGTTCGCTAAGTTACACAATTTAAGAAAGATTGTTGCAATCCCGTGGAGTGAGATATGATTACTATTATTTTATCATATTTTCAAAAAATTGTGACACTGTTGCTTTACTTTTGACTTCATATATCAACAGCCGAATAGCATGATTGATGAAACTTGTTTTAGCAAAAATGCCTATTATTACACGCATTTTCAATTATACATTCTCCAGTAAAATAGTATCTTTGATGTTTTTCCTCTGTATTCTATACTTTAAAATTATACATTCTCCAAAAAAATAACTTTTATGGTAAAAAGAAAAAGCTTTGTGACACCACGAATTTGTCTTTCTTTTTTTTTTTTTTGAATATATGTAAGCATAGAAGTGAAGTTAAAAAAACGTCCAAAATGTTGATAAAAAAAAAAAAAGCTCCGAAAAATGTTTTTATTCTATGCATTAATTAAGTGATGATTCTTTTTGAAAAAATTTCTTTTTTGCTCTAATTGTTAAGACTCGAATTTTTTATACGCATGTGAAGGATCTAACCCCGAATGGAACAAGCTCTTTGTGTTCAATATATACATGCTGGCGAAGAGGAATTGACAATCAAATTAATGACTTTAATATTGAATTCAAAGAAACTTTCAAGTCTATGGTGGAACTTCAATGACTTTAATATATATAATAAATATTTCTAGGATATAAATCAAATGGAATTATGTGAATATATTTGTGAATTTTAATGGTAACTTGCAAACTACTTGTTAACAACACATTCCCCCGTATGTAATCACTATGTTGTTGTTTTGTAATATCACTAATAGCTGATATATAAAAAGCATGAATGAGTTGGAAACTTGTAATTTTCTTTTAACCTTTCTTATGTTTTCTAATTTCTAATTCGACCTTAATATTCAGTACTTGAAAACTTAAACTTTTCGCTTTCCTTTATCTTTTTCTTTTATTTTCAATTGTCGTTGTCATATTTTTCTTTTGAAAAAATGACATCATATTTAAGTAAAAAAAGTGTGTAGTATAGAAGTTAAATCAAAGGTCTCAATTTGACATGCAATACCAACTTATTTATAATAGTTAATTATAAATGTAGAGTTTGTAGTAGGTTGCAAAGAGAATGCCTTTTTTTTTTTGGTTAATAGGCCGTAAAGAGTATGCTTAAAAGTCTTACTTTTTACATTTTATATTTTCTATATTAAAAAAAAAAACTCAAATATATTATACTTCGTTTAACTAGATCCAACTTATACCTGTAACTCATCAATTTAATTAGTCCATCAAATTTATCTTAATATTTTTATTTTTAATTAATATCCCTACTATAGCCCATCTTAGGATTGAAATTTTTTAGAATTTTTATGTGAAAAAGAAGAGAGAAAGAAAGAATAAGTAGAATTGAATGGTGGAGATTTGTGTAGCATATATAGGTCTCACAAGACATATGGATGTGATTGGTTTAATCAAATTCAAATGTAAAATAAAAATGAGTAAAAATGGATTTAAAAAAAATTACTTCCTATCATGGCCTCTATAGAAACAAATTCAATTAAGTCCTAATTGTTTTTCCATTCTAATTAATCTCGGTCAATTTTATCTATAAAATTACAAGATTTTCATCTTGGTTATCATTTGTGAGTTATTTAAACTCAATGATACAATTTTTAAAGTTATAAATCTCACAAACAATACCATTGTATAATTTAACGATGATAAAATTTAGTTATTCTTATTTCATTGTGATTATCATTTTTGAGTTATTTTTTTCATTTATATATTTTTCAAATTATAAATGCAGCAAATTAAACAATCACATTGTGTAATTCATCCAAATATATTATTATTATTTGATTCATTCTTGATTCAATTTATTATAATTAATTTTTATTTTTAGTGAAAAAACTAGTGTAATGCCAACTTGCTGCTGTAAATGAGGTTTTGAAATTTTTAAAATTACGTAAGTCTGTAATAACTTAATCTCATTAAAATCTTATTAAAAAGCTATTCAATCTCACAGAAAATGTCATTTATTTTTAACCTCGAAGTAATTTTGTTTCCTATGCAGAATTTCTTTGGGTCTCGTATTTGCTACAGGTGAAGATCCACGTACCACGTACCTACAAGGTTATGATTAATAAGGTCCAACTTAAGGCCCCCTCCAATCAAGGGGGACACATGGCGTGGGAACCTCCCCACATGTGGAGAAGATCAAAATTGGTCCCTGCACTTGTCATATAATGACAATACTACCACGTAGAATAGTGATCATCATCACTTGAGATGAATAATAGTATTCTGTTATATTATACATGACTTGACTTTACCCTTTAATTTTTGTTTAATCAAATATTTTCTTCAAGGTCAACAAATTCCTCACTAGATTTTTGATATGGCTATTTTAATTGGCCAATACTTTCATAACCTTGCCCATATCAAATAATTTAATAAAATGGAAAACAAATATCAAATTGGAACAATAAAGAGATTGAATCAAGTGCCGAAAGAAAATGTTGCAGAAATGAATGGAGACGAACAAGACAGAGAAACGCAGAGGGATAGAAAGAGAGCGAGTCAACGGTTACCTAAAGAGTTGTGGTTGAAAAGTGAAAAATAATACTAATATGAAAATAAGAGGGGAAAAAGGAAAAAAAAAAAAAAAAGACAGTGATTTGAGTGGGAAAGTTGCAAATTTCTTGTGCAAGGCTCAGTTATTTATTATATAGATAAAGATATGAATAAGTAGCATTGGGCAATTTAATTAATAATCTAGAAATGACCTCGATTGTCACATGATCCATCGTGATCTGACTCGTTTAGACTAAATCAAAATGATTATTGTAAACTCGTTATCAGTATGTCCCTATTTTTTGATGTGTTAATTCATAAATTACATATGTATGCATAATGAAGAGAAAAATATTGTATCCTAAACATCTAAACAAATATACACACGCTTGTAAAAATTTATATTTATATAGCTAAAACTCATAAAAGCTAATATAGTCTTCATAATTCATTCTTGAGCCCGTACATGAATAACCTTTCCTAAATTTTGATGTATTTTTGTTCTTCATCTCCACCTCCACGGCAAAGACTGCACATACTGGTCTATGATCCGAAAACCTCGATTCTCCACGAATATATGATAACTGTTCAATGCCATCTCCTCGCCATAGTATCCTGTCACACCTGAATTTCGATACACAAAATAAACATAACCAAAAATTCAATGCATATATATATGAGCTAATTATTTCAGATATATATGTTGTCTCATTTTCTATAGCAATAGTCTATGTATACATGAGTCGTGTATTAATTCAATAATGGCTTATTTGATTGAATGAGACAATTAATATAATTAAGGAGATTGATTGTGAGGCAACATAGATTTGGATTGCACATTAACATGACATGCATATGGCTAGTGCCACCTACGAGCGTTTATCAAGTACAGATCAGTAGATAGTGAGAACACATCAGTAGGAACTTGACCCACATCTGCGACACATAACAAAAGGGGAGAATAACTCCTCCTTACATGGAGAGGAAATCATTACTCGCGATGGAAAGATGTTATTTTTCCTATATGAGGAAGAGATCAGGACTCGGATTCACACATAAATAGAGAACCGTACCATGCAGGGGTTCTTCGCTTCTTCTTAGACTTTACGGTCTCTCCGGCATAAGAATCTGAATTTTGTGAATATTTGTAAGTTGGTGCAAATAATATCTTCCCCTCATTCCACCCACTAAACACTCTTCCTGATTCCCTCTCCAGATTCAGCTGTATATATTCAATAGATCAAAGTCAGACCTCCATTAGTCATCATAATGTAATAAAATAATTAGCCTTCAAAAAGTAATGATACTTTTCATAGATCAAGCCTACACATGCCATTAGTGAAAAGGAATAAAATAATTCACAAACTTGAGCATGACTTACGAAGGCATTAGGTGTCAATTCACTTAAATTTTCTCAAAAGTCAATCTGATAATTTTGATTTTGTCAAAGCAATTTAAATAAACCGGCACCAACCTGATCTTTTTCTAGGAGAGAGTCCCAATCATTATCCTCTAACAGAAGCCTCGTTTCTTCATAGCTCAAAGCCACTCTATAATTCAAGTCCCCCAGCCAAATCATGCGGCTGAAATTTTTTTTGGTTACAAAACATTCCATAAATTAAACCATGTTTGGATAAGATTAAAAGAGGATTTCTAGATTAATTAATACAACTTACTCATGATCACTAATTCTCTCCGGCACTCGGCGGGTGAGATTCCTGCAAATTCCGGAGAATTGTGTGCCCTTGAGGATTTCGGCTACATCGGCGTTTCTTTTGAGCTCGTCTCCTTCCTTCTCCCCCGAAGCCAAGTGACTACACACGAAGCAAAAGCTCGTTTGGTGCAAAGTCATGCTTATCGATATACAACCCTGCTAAGCATAAACAATCAAGTCCTTTTTCAGTAAATTTAGAGTCGACTATATGACTCGTTTCGATATGTCATAATAGAAATGATAAGTTGGAGGTCAACGATGTTACTTAGCATCTACATATAATTAAACTTTAATTCAGTCTTTATCATTATTTAGTCTTAATAAAAATGATTTCCAAGCATTAATTTTGTGGCTCTAATCCAACTAATAATCATTATAAAATGAAGTTCATATATAGTATGTTCCAAGATTCATTTTTTTATTCACTATTGGATGCAAGTATTATGGGACTAATTATGTTTCGAGTGAATAAGTGCATCAATATAGAAAACAATTTGGAAATCCATTGTCTCCGGTCTTTTAATTTGTTAGGTTCTTATTGCTAACTGCTTCAGTAAGAGTTGCAAAGAGAAAATAAATGTAAGTATATCTTTACAAAACCTCCCAGCATTTATTCTTCTAAACTCTCTCATTTCTCTTCCAGAATTTTGCACTTTCCGACCTAGTTTATGATCACAATCGATTTAAATTGATGCACGATGAAAGATTTACGTTGGATTCATCGCGAAAAAATGATGGAAAAAGAAACACAAAAAAAAAAAAGAAGGGAAACACTGACCTTGTTGCCAAGACAGCCCATGATTCCTCTTCCAATACAAGAGATTCTTAGATGACCAATATCCTTAACTAAATCTCTTCGAGCCCAAATCGAAAGAAAAATCCCCACCATTTGCTTACTTGCGACGAGATGATACTTCAAACGCTGAGGCAACGAAATCTCCGCCATCGCTAAGAACTCGTCTACAGTAGGATCACCATGAGTGAAAGGTGAAGTACAAGGGTCAGTGTATTTTCTTGCTTTCTTTTTATTTGACATGGCATTATCCCATACTGAACAGTTGCAGGCTTTAAGGAGATGATTCTCTGCCCTAAGTTTCTTGCTAAGTGCTTTTAAAGATTGCTTGTTGAAAATGTTGTTGGATTTTGAGTGCTTTGAATTGAGGCTTGTGTCTGAAGAGTCTGTGGAATCATGGTAGGGTTTGTTGAGTGCATGGCTTATTAGGGCTAGCCATTTTGCTGCTGGCTCATTATCTTCTGATACTAGAACATTTCCAGCACTTAAGGGAACAATCTCTTGGAACCTGAAAATTAAAAAGAAATTAGAGCAAGAACTTTTTTCACACATTTTTGCAAATATTATTTGTATTGCACTATTTGTTCAGATAAAATTTGTATAGATAGTTTGCAGAAAAGTTATCGTAATTTTGTATTCACTCATCAGTTCTGTGTACATTCTACACGTACAGATTTCATCGGTACAAGTAGATTTATTTATATTATCGATTATCAAATGAGTAATGGAAACTACAATAACTTCAAATTTTTCGATACTAGCTATCTATTGGAAGATTTAAAAAACTTACGACGTCGACGATACAATGGCGTTTGTGATAATATTAAACATGAAATTTCTCCAAGTACCGAAAGCTGAAAATACAATATATTGTACCCCAAAACATATATGTCTGCAGAGCCCTCCACCTGCAAGAAATCCTCAAGGTTGAGTCCATGATTAGGACTCTTCCCTCCAACATTCCATGTTGCCACAAAAACCCTACAATATTTATAATAAAAGTACTCTTAAACATATAGCATAAAAAAAAACTTGGAATAATCTACTTATAATCCAATCTTGACTAATTATAATATTAATCCATACCGAATATCTTGAATTATAGTAGCTGGGGACATCGGCTGATCGAAATTCGACAGATTTAGGCCTTGAATTCCGACGCTACTATGCCTTTCTGAGAAGAGATGTATAAGAGATAAGTTCTAGCATGGTTTTTTTTTTCTTCCATGTTTTGTACACAGTTTTCAATTTTAGGCCACAAAGGTCAATTTATACATGTATATATGTAACTGGATACTTTCTGGTAAGTTCAATGTATAATTTATCAATAGTTAATGAGTTGAACTTTAGTCTTCTGTTAGGTAAGCTACCAAAAACACAGCCAAGACAATAATTTAGATTTTATTTTTATTTTTATTAATTAATTAGGCGACGTGGAACATAACTGCTTCCCCTTGAAAATTAAATTAGGGCTTGTTTGATACAATTTAAGCAAAAAATCATTTTTCTCATTATCATTTTCAACAATCACTCATCATGTTGATTTATACTGATTTGACAAATTTTCTATGTTTTTTTTTTAACATCTTTGTTTTCAATACTCACTACTAAAAACTGGACCCTTTAGGAACGATCCATCGTCCTTATAATTTCGTCCCTGCAGATCACTAGGGGCGACATAATATTATGTTGCCCTTAATTTTTTTGTTGTCTCTAATTATCTAAAAGGACGAAGTTATAAGGACGACAGGTCGTCCCTAAAAGTCACTCACAATAAAATGTGGAATGATGCTACGATGAATTTAGGCATGCATAGGAGAGAAAATAATATTTGAATATTATACCTCGGAAAATTTTTGAGGGTGAAGCCTGGAGGAGTGCTTGCTTTCTTGATGAAATCTTTTGATCTAAATCTGTTCCAAACGACCCATAAGAATCAAAAGGCATATTATATATATATATATATATATATATATATATATATATATATATATCACGAAAGAGAAAAAATTTAAAAAAAGGCCAAACCATGTTCGTTTCCAACAAATTGATCAATATCGTCTTCTGAATTTTCTCTACTATGTTGCTTCGAGCCAAATATCTTTGGAATGATAGACTTGAAATTTTGATACACCAACAACAAGAAAAAGAGAAAAGAATAATAAATAACATAAAATTAATTATAAATAATGGCAGAAATATTAAAGAAATAATAATGAAAAATAAAAAAATTAATAAAAATTACCTTCTTTTTCTTTTCACCTTTGAGAGAATTTTCCGGCGTAGTTGTGGGACTAGTGGAACTGCTGCCGACTGCCTTTGTCATCGGAATGTTTTCATCGGACCGACAACACGATGCAGTCATTCATCGCACGTAAAATATTCAAAACATAGGGAGTACTTTGAGAATCTCATAAATACAGACTTAATTTTTTTTTGATTTCCAATGCCTAATATTTTGACATCATTTGTACACAACGAAAAATGTCAAAATTATGATAACCACTAACGCACATGAATTTCTGTGTTTCTTCTGTTTGACTTCTCTGTTGATTTCTTTTTCCTTTTTTGATTCCTGGGTATTTGCTTTTTCAGGTACGTACGATAGTTAATTTCTGTTTTGATTTCTTGAATATGGGATGAGAAGTTGCCGCCAAATATTTCGGGATGTTTGGCTTAGTGTTAGTGGTTGATACACGGTTCAATTTTGGTTGGCCCCTACTTCCATCTTATCTCCCATTTTTTCCCACCTTCAATTCTTCAGTTCTTTGTCAATTAACAAAATTAATTAATTAAATATCTACTAGTCAATATATGTTTTTTTTGAATAATAATAGTCAATATATGTTATGCACTACGACAAATTTATTTTCTTTTGTCATCAATCCCAAAATAGAAGGTTATTTTCTTTCGTTACAAGATTGTATCACACTCAAAAGATTACATACCCAGGTATGAACTATCCTTATTTTACAGTTGTATCCTTGCTATGCATGGATCAATTTAATTTATTAAATTTATTAATTAATTAATTATTATTATTATTATTATTATTATTATTATTTCGTGCATTTTGTATGAAGCTGATAAATAGATTAAGAGCACGAACGGAGTAAGGTCAATGAAAATTGGGGGAAATCATCAGCTCCGTAATTCTCTTTAGATTTTAGCATCGTTGACAAATTCTTCTTCAATACCAATATTGTTGAAGAAATAGAATTTTGCTAATTTAATCATATATCTATTTATATTTGCTAATCTACATACTATGCTGTTTGTAGATTATATTTTCTTCTGCAATTTTAAATGCACTATGATAATGCAAACATATCAAATAATTAAAAAAAATTAATATATTAAATGTACACTCCTTTCGTACACTCAAGTGTACAGTTCTCTAATCAATGATCAAATGAAATATCATTTTTATCTTTCTGTACTGGTATGTTCCAACCCTCTACCAAAGTGTATACTTGAGTGTATAAAATGAATGGACACATAACATGATCATATTTAAATTCTCTTGTCTCATTATAGTTTTTTTTTTCAATAAAAACATTTTTGTTATCGTTAATTACTATATTTGGTCATGTATTGGCTTAAGCAAATAATGGTTTGGAAAAATACCTAGAATCCTCTTGTGGCATGGGGAATTATTAAATTATTATAGGACGGAGGAGAAAACACAAACTAGCACTCTTATTTTATTTAGGGTGGTTCTCAATGCACCCACGAATCTGTCGAGTACATCCACCAACAAAATTATTCAACTTTTGTTTATCTTTCTTTTCTTCTTTTTCTTCTTCCTTTTTTTTTTTTTTAACATTAATAGCCATTACATATATATATATATATATCACTACCAAAAATATGATTTTTATGGGCGATAGTCATCCCTATAGCCTCGTACTTACAGAGCAATAGTAGAAACGTCCCTCCTATTACTTTACAGGCACGATGTTATAGGGACGACGGGACCATTCCTAAAGTCTATTGGCCATTTCGCTAAATTAATTCGAGTGACAGATAAGTTTAAGTCATTCTCAAAGATATCAATTAACTTCAATTCAATTTATAATATATATTGTGTAAACTAATCACTCTCACGTTGTCTTTGAAACCCCGAAACATTAGCAATTAACAGAGGTTTGGCTAAGGTAAGATGTAAAAACAATCCTGTCTATAATCACAAAGCATTTGCAATTAATAGAGTTGGTTTGACTTCACGCGGGAGAGACGGTGGCGGGGTTATATATGCTATTATATTGTGCTATTAAAAACTTCAATAGCATTATTCGATTATTTTAATGAAATTTTCTTTTGCTAAAAAAAAAAAAAAAAAAAAAAGGAGGGGGCATGAAGATTTAAGTTCTTAATTTGGTGGAAGAAACTTATGCGACTCATTTCAGAAACACTGAAGCTGAAGAATGAGAGAAGCTAGAGTTGATTAGAACGTTCGTACTAGAAGAGCAAATGACATCAAAGATTGTCCTTCTTGCAAGGTGCATATGCCATATGGTCATGGAGGGAAAGATAGCGCTCATGTTTGACACTTTTTGGATTGGTGTTCAATTTTTAGTCTAAAACCAATTTTTTTGATTGAATACTGGTTAAAACTGCGAGACGTGTAGATAATAATGAGTGACGACATCAGATGTGTGTTTAATATTGATGTGTGACTTTAACTAGTAATAAAAGTTAATTCTTATGTAGAAAAAAGTTCAAACAAACCAAGGCTTAAATTGTTTCTAGGATGTTGCTGAATTTTTGAATAGAGATGGAACAATTTCTGGGGATTATGAGCCACCCTTGGTGATTTTTCAAACAAGAGGACACTGAAGCTCCGTTTCGTCGTTCGTACAAAGATGATTGGTGTGCATTTTGATCATCGTAGGACAATAATAATAATAATAATAATAATAATAATAATAATAATAATAATAATAATAATAATAATAATAATAATAATCTGCTTAAAATTTAAAAAATTTAAAAAATAAAAAATTATAGATCAAACGTTAAAAGTTTTAGATAACGTTAGCCTAATGTTGCCATTAAAATATAGATCCTATCTAACATATGTTCTTTCTTCCATTTAGAAGATGATCATATTGAACTAGTCATGTTCCGTTGCCAACAAGTTGGCAACGTACGGAACATGCCAACACCCATTTTTGGGTCGGAAAAAAAAAAAAAAGATGGGGCCCAAACGAGCCCCCCCACTATAAGGGGGCAGTTATGTATTATTCATCTCATTTGACGTAGATTCCAAAAAAACAAAAATTCGCCCGGTGACGTGGCGCCCTCACAGGGTGCCACGTCAGAGATGTTGGCAACATAAGTTGCCAACATGTGGGCAACTGAACACTCACCGTAGACATGTAAAGAACGAAACTCCTCTAGACAATAAGCTAATTAAATGTACACAATGTGGTTAAAGTAATTATTAGCAAGACACACGAAAGAAATTCCATGTGACAAACAGATAAGCGACTACATAACAACAACACATAAAATTAATAATCCCATGGTCAAGAGAAACATAAAATTTAAACTTCTAATTCAACATTATAAGCTTCCAACAGTAGTTTCAACTTTCATTCCTCAGCTTCTTGGTATTTCTCGAGGATCTGGGGGCAGTTCGCCAACGGCACTTTTATGAGGAATCCCATGGCATTGGCGAATCTAGTATCGGATTTCATGCCATTGTTACGTGTGAGGATCACACGTGCACGGTCGCGGCCGACATTAGGTGTGGCACATTCAGGATCCGAACTCTTGACCAGCAACGCATCACACATGTCATCACCTCGGTCACCATGTACTAGTAGACTATACGACCCTGTCGAGTCAGTCACACCCTCGATTTGGTAGGTGAGTTTGTCATTGTTTTTGCACTCGATCCTCACCGTGGCACCTATCGAATTAAAAAATTCAGAGTATTAAAGAGAGAGATTGTCAAAAATAAATTTTTGATAATTCTCATGACTTAAAACCCATTCAATCACAATTTTTTGATTTGAAAGTTAAAACCTAGCCCGGTACAAGTGGCACTCTGGTTAACATGGCACATCTCTCCAGAGTCCGCCATAACATACACCCAAGATGCAAGGGAATAGCTTTGTTGTTACATTTAGTACTTTTTAAAATTTTGATCAGTCAAACACGAATTTCTGGATTCGCAACTAGGTAAATCGTACCGTATCCAAATAAGTGCATGATTAATTAAGATTTTGGGTAACCATTAATTAGCTAGGCAAAATTTCCGTTACGTTTTCTACTCAACTACAACATGCTAGCTGAAAGTCTTTTACAAGCATTAAAAACCATAAATTTTTACTTACATGCATAGAGTCACTTACATCAAAATTACTGTGTGAAATTAGTGTTGCAAGCAGTTGAAAACGATGTGAGAGAAAAATGACACTCCCTCTATCCCATTTTATAGCCTTGACTTCATTTTTCGTCCGTCCCAAAATATAAACTATTTTTCTTATTAGTATAAATTTACCTTCTTCATTTCTTAATTTACTCCTATTTATTATGCATGGTTATTAATAAAAGTAAATTATCGTATTTAATATAGGGGTATATTGAGAAATACATAAATAAAATTTATCTTTTCAATAAATATTAATTTCAAATTCTTCATCCGTGTGAAAGTCAAATTATGCCTATCAAAATGGGATGAGAGAGTAGTATTTTGTTTAAAGTTGTATCAAACAAGAGCCGTGCTTACCGGCAAGGGGTTTAGTGGCCGAAGTCTCATATCCACAGCGGCAAGTGTCACAATACACACGTCCATTGACAACAAATGGGCTGCCGGCGAAGTGGGCGCTAGCGATCGCCGGAAGTATGCAAAGAGCAAATAGTATTACGAACTTCTCCATTTTGGCATCAATTAAAAAGAAAAAAATAATAAATATCACGCCCTTCTTCCTTTCTGAGAATATGTACAAAGAATTGAATAGAAAATGAGAGTGATATATGGAGAGCTGAGCAGTGGTAGAGTGTTGCGTAAGTATATGCAAGTGCATGGAGTGGCACACCGCGCGGAATCACATGCTAAAGTGCAGTGTCTCGGGGAAATCTATGCCGTTTATTTCGGTTGGTGGGATTCACGCTTTCTTCTTCCTCCTTACGCAGGTTGCAGAGATCAATGCGTGTTGGAGTAGTTTTAACGTAGGACACAAAGAGGCAAACAATCAAAATCGCGGGTTTTTTTTTTTTTTTTTTGGTACCTAGAATCCAGTTAATCAAAGAGTACCGAGGGAGTTCGATGGTTGTTTTAAAGAAGAAAAAGGAAGACTTGTTCTATACATATTAAATTTTACTAATTTGATATTTTATCATTTTAAACAACTCATATAATTGTTTTATATTTTTTATATATATTTTTTTCAAATTTCAACCACACATCTAACACGTAGTTCAAGTAAATTAAATTTAATGTGTGTAGAACAAGACCGAAATGTCAATATCTAAGCCCTTGTTCTATACACAATAATTCCACTAACTTCCATTAATTGTTTCAATTTCATCATTTTCAACTATTCATATAATTACTTTACATATTTTAGCATATTTTTTCCAATTTTTAACCACACATCTAACACGTCATTCAAGTAAATTTATTATATTGTGTATGGAACAAATGCTTAGTCATCAAGGAATCAGGAGTAACTAGTCAATTTAAACGAACGAATTCATCGCATGACCATTACGGGATGAATCATAGTCAATAATCAATCAAGTCAATCATGCTATGTACAATGGAGGTGACCTATATAAAAGTGAGGTGATTGATAGATGAATACAATCATGCCATGTGTTTACTATATCAATCATTACGTAACTAATTATGTACACCTAATATAGTCTGTTTACATAATAACACGTAGTATAAATCTGTGAAGTTGTCAATGAGAATTAAGCTTTCACATTTCTACACGCCATCTTCCATTAGCTTATGTAAAATTAAATTATTATGTCAAACTATAATGTATAAATAGCATTTTCTTAATTAGTCAGCCATAAACAGAGTATTATTATTAAATGACTATATATGTATTTTGGTTTATTGGCACAAGGATTCAAACTGTAGAATCGCGATGTATCAAAGATTTAGGCTATGTTTGATTGGTGATAAAATTAAATTTTTTGATTTATGTGTTAAATGCGTGGTTGAAATTTGAGAAAAATATATTAAATTGAATGAGTCGTTGTAAATAATGAGAGAGAGAAAATTGATAAAATTTTGTGATGACAAGAACAAGACCTTATTTTTAAAATATTGGCACTTAATGACTCATTTACAACTTTTGCGGCACAATCAGGACTTTTCATACCAGAAGGATGACGTTGCACTTCTAATTCAAATAAAACTAGTATTACAACCGTGCGATGCACCGGAACAATTAAATATATGTATAATAAATAATTGATATAACATTATAAATATATTGAATATGAATGTTGAATTATATAATTGATGTAATTTATGCATAGGAGATGTATAATTGTAAACAATTATTAAAATCTATAATATTGTATATTATAGTCAATGCAAAAAAGACATGGAGTAAATTCTCAATTGTAAATTAAAAAAATTCACTAGCATCGCATGGTTAAGAAGTTTATCAAAATATGTAACTTTAATTTCAATTATTGTGCATCTCATTACACAATAATGATCGTGGAGATTAATTAATTGTAAACGAATCATTGGAAATGAATATATACAAATTCTTTGATTATCAAAATTTGTCTTTCTCGCTGGTACAAATGAAATTTATATTGAACACCTTTTTTCCTTCTGAAATGGATATTATGCACTCTAAATTTTATGATTTTATACATTTTTTAAGGGATTTTGGCGCAAATAGTCCCAAAAAACTAGTCATATTGCAGATTTAGTCCCAAATAATAAAAGGCGGCAGCGCAAATGGTCCAAAAAAAAAACTTTGGTGCGCAAATGGTCCATTTGGATGGAATCCGTCCATTTAACCGTTAGTCAAAGTCAACTGCTGAAAACTTGGGTGCGCATTTGGTCCATTTCATTTGAAATAAATTGCACAAAAGGTCCTAATTTTAGATATTGTTACAATCAAGTCCAAAAGTTTGAAAAATGTATTCTTTAGTCCCGAAATTAGTTAAATTGTATAATCTTTTATATTTTATTTTTTCTATGGGTGATTATTTGGTCCGTAATTAATTTTATTGAATTAAAATTAGTCCCAAATTTAGTTAAATTGTATAATGATTTATAATAAATATAATTATTGTACATATATAAAATTATTATTATGAATATAAAATTATTATATTTATTATTAGCTATTGGTTAAAATCAAAATGTGCGCATCTCTAATGCTAAAGAAAATTTTCGAAAATTGTGATACTATATTAATACGAACAAATGTTACTGTGTTGAAATTTTTTGATAAAAATAATTTAAACGGTATCAAATTAATTCAATAAAATTAATTACGGACCAAATAAGCACCCATAGTATTTGCGCTACCTTTTATTATTTAGGACTAAATCTGCAATATGGCTAGTTTTTTGGGACTATTTGCGCCAAAATCCCTTTTTGTAATGATTAGTTGTAATTGTTACTTAATTTTAGCTCTATTGTATAAGAAGTATTATACTTAATTTTATGTAACTTAAATTTGTAGTAATACCGTTAATTTTTTGCATCTACATAATTCATTTGATTTCTTTCCATTTACATAAGCTGTATTTTAATTTTAGAAAAAAATAACTTTTTATTTTTAATTTTATACACTTAGAAAATGAAAAACATATGTAATGCAAAATTCAGTTAGTGAGCATATTATATAATTAGCCATATTAAAAACAAAAAATATCAATTAACTTTTTTAATTAGAGACCGTGTGTCATGTTAGCATTGTTAATAGGGCATCTGCCAAACGTGGCACTTCAATTGTAATAATATAAAGATTAATAAATTACTATTTACTTAAAAATTGATGAATTATTCAACATAAATCCAATTATAATTTTAACTACTCACAATTTGATTTTAAAAATAAAAAACTAAAAAACACCCTCTATTTTTTAATAGTCCAATTTACGTAACCAAGTAAAACTATCAAAATCTAGAATTTTAACACGATGAAAATAAATAAAAAATATTTATTATTTAATATTTTGAATTAGAACTTTAAAAAATAAAGTTATATTTAAAGTCTTTCCAAAACCAATCCAATTTTTTCTCATTAAATATTTTCTTTAAATATTGGTTTATTTTTAATTATTTTTTAATTACTACTAATTAATGTTGGATTATTTTGAAAACTAATTTTATAATTTTTTTAAAAATATTTAATGTGTGCCATGTTGGCATCTTTCCAAATGTGACACTCCAGTTTTTTTAATATAAAGAAAGATTAATAAATTACTATTTACATAAAAATCGATAAATTATTAAACATAAATTCAGTTATAATTTTAACTACTCACAATTTGATTTTAAAAAATAAAAAAAATATCCACTGTTTTTCAATAGTCCAATTCACGCAACCAAGCAAAACTATCAAAATCTATAATTTTAACATGATGAAAATAAATAAAAAATATTTATTATTTAATATTTTGAATTAGAACTTTAAAAAATAAAGTTATATTTAAAGTCTTTCCAAAGCCAAAGTTTTCTCATTAAATGATTTCTTTAAATATTGGTTTATTTTTAATTATGTTTTTAATTACTGCTAACTAATATTGGATTATTTTCAAAACTAATTTTTTAATTTTTAAAAAATATTTAATGTGTACCGTAGTGGCATCTTTGCCAACGTGACACTCTTGTTATTTTAATATAAAGATAGGTAAAAATTCAATTGAATATAGAAAATTTTAATATGTGCAGATTAGTCTTAAATGTAATCGAAAATTTTTCCTCATATTTTTGTTTTGACCCATGAGTTAGCAAATAAACAAATTTGGTGCACTAGTACTTAATTAGCTTTCATTGATTTCTTTCTTTTTTTTCCTGAAAATGACCATATATATTTTTATCTATTTTATTAAAAATAGAATATAATAAAATAGAATAGAAAGATTAGTGGAGACAAAAAAAAAAAGTCAAATTAAAATATTAGCATATCTTTACATTAAAGCTTTAGTTCTAATAATAATAGACACAGGCTTGTTCAAGAACAAGCGGTTGTGCCATAGTTACGATACCACCAGAGTGATTTTCGGCCATATACAATCTCCTTTTTGAAATTCGAGACCGAATTTGGGTCCAATAGGCGAAGGGGAGCTCCAGCAATTCGAAAAATTTTCCAACAACACTGTGGTGGCCTGTCAAAATTTTGGCCATAATTATTTATCGACAATAATTAAAATTAGTGTTTTTGAAAAGTAAAATTTATTTGTAATTTGTCAAATAGAGTCCTACATTAGAATATCATAATCCCACTGCCCATAAAGATAGATTCATGTTAAATTTCACAATATTAATATCCACACTACAGTATTTATTTGGTACAATACATTACAAATTTACTAACGATTTCCAATGTTTACTTATATTGAGGCTAATACCGTAAAACACCACGTTGAGGAAAATAGTGTAAAAGCGACAGACTGAAAAACCCTAGTAGAATACTCTAGATTATGTTATCTGTGTTATAAATAGCCACTGTGCATTGTACTCATTACGATGAGAATAATGAAAACCTAATACAGTATTGTTCGATTTTGTCATGGTATCAGAGCCATATTGACGTGAGTCATGGCCACCAACGAAAAATCCGACTCCTCCTCCATCGTCATTCCTAAACAGCAGCCAATCGAACCCCTATCAACGAAAGAAACACATCCCACAATCAACCTCACAATCAAATTAACCAACACAAAACTACCGGATCTGGAAGAAAAATGTCCTCGCTGCCGCCAGAGGCCACTGCCTTGACGGCTGGCTCACCGGAGAAGAAAGACCACCAGCAAAATTCATTGACACCACCAATAAAGACGGAAGCAGAATTACCTCATCAAATCCGCAATGGAGCGAGTGGACCCAAAAAGACCAGCTTCTTCTCAGTTGGCTGATGACAACGGTTTCCGACGACCTTCTCAATACCATCTCGGATTTTGGGTCGGCATCTGAACTTTGGTCAGCCATCGAACGAGTCTTCGGAACACAGAATAGAGCCAAAATCTTCCAACTTCGTGCCTCCCTGTATGAAACACGTAAGGGGAATTCAACTGTGATGGAGTATTATCATCGATTGAAGGCTATAGCCGACGAGTTGGCCGCTGCAGAGCAAAAAATCACAGATATTGAGTTCTTGTCCTACCTCTTGAACAACATAGGCCGCGATTTTGAGTCAGTAGTGATCGGAATTCAGAACAGGAGTGAGCCAATCTTGCTTGAGGACGCTCTTTCTCAACTTCTCCTCCACGAACAGCGCTTAAGTCGGTACCAGAGTGAAATAGAGCAGAGTAATAACCTTCACATGGCCAATTTCGCCGCCACTAGAGGCAGCGCCGGTAGAGGCCGCCGTGGACGAGGCCGTGGATCTGACCGTTCTCAGCAGCTAGGGCAGACGAACAATGGCGTTGGAAACTCTTTTTGGCCGCAAGGAGACGATTATTCAGCAACCAGTTATGGGTATTCAGCTAATGGGCCTTCTTATGGGCATTCAGCTAATGGGCCTCCTTTTGCTCAAAATGGGCCGCCCTATCACTTTAATTATGGGTCAAATCAAAGTGGACAGCCCAGATTTAATGGAAATCGCGGTCGAGGCCGCGGGCGTGGCAGAAATTCTTCAGTACCGGTCTGTCAAATTTGTCGACGACTTGGACATGAGGCCAGTGTTTGCTGGTACCGGTATCCAGATGAATCTCAAGGCAACAATAGTAAAATTGGCTATAATAGTGCTTACCTAGCTGCTACAGGCACCGCGCCAGATTATGGTTGGTATGCCGACACAGGGGCCACCAGTCACATCACATCTGAACTGGACAATCTCTCACTACGATCAGATTGTACCGGGGGACAGCAGCTCATGGTTGGAGATGGTAAGAAAATCCCTATTTCTCACATTGGCACAAGCTCACTACCCACCTTATTTCCACCTAGATCACTTAAAATGAACCATATACTTCGAGTTCCGGCCATAACTAAAAACCTTATTAGTATATCTAAATTAACCACTGATAATGATGTTTTTGTGGAATTTCACCCGAATTGTTGTTTTGTCAAGGACCGCAAAACTCAAATGGTGCTGCTGAGAGGATCGGTTAAGGATGGCTTGTACTATCTTGGATCAAATCAAGGCAACACCACACCAATCGAGTCATGTTTCTATGCTTTCAATAAGACTTTGAATCATGTGAATATGTCTAGTGAGTCCTTGGGTAAGTCGGTATGTTCTCCCAGTCAAACTGTTGATAGCAATGTGTGGCATCGACGGTTAGGTCACCCATCTGAGTCTGTTTTTCGAATTTTAAAAGGTTATATTCCCTCAATTAATGCCAAGGTTAATTTTTGTTACGCTTGTCTTTGTTGGCAAAGTCACAATCTACCGTTTTCACATTCACAAACAAAAACAACAAGACCATTAGAGCTTGTTCACACGGACCTTTGGGGACCAGCACGTATCCCTACTCAAAAAGGCTTCAAATACTATATACACTTCGTAGATGACTTCACTCGCTATACTTGGGCATTTCCACTTGAAACAAAATCACAAGCCTTAACCGCTTTTCTTCAATTCAAAACATATATAGAAAAACAAACAAATCACTCTATCAAAGCTCTCCAGAGTGATTGGGGAGGTGAGTATCGAAGTTTCCTACCCTATTTGAACCAGTTTGGTATAAAGTTTCAGCACCCATGCCCTCACACTCATCAACAAAACGGTCGGGCTGAACGCAAATACCGACACATTGTAGAGCTAGGGCTCACTCTACTATCCCAAGCTTCCATGCCCACAAGCTTTTGGTGGGATGCTTTCTCTGTCGCAGTATACCTCATCAATCGACTTCCCACACCAGTCCTATCAAACAAATCTCCCTACCAAAAACTGTTCAGGTCCTCTCCAGACTATCAACTACTCCATACATTCGGTTGTGCATGCTTCCCTTACCTTCGACCATATAATTCTCACAAACTTCAACCTCGATCTATGAAGTGTACATTCATTGGCTATAGCCCGTCACACAAGGGATACAAGTGCTTGCACCGCTCAGGTCGCGTGTACATCTCTCTCAACGTTGTCTTTAATGAATTTGAGTTTCCTTACTCCACATCACATGTGTCACAAACCCTACTTGATCCTCATGTCAGTACAAGCCTGATGAGTCTTGACTTTCTCTCCAGCTGCGACAACATTTCTCAAGGAGTACCACCATTACCAACCGATCCTCCAGCAGACAATCCCTCTCCTGTGTCTACGCCGACCACCTCTAGTAACTCGCAATCACCTGTTGATATAAACTCCTCTATCTCAAGATCCACTGAGTCATCAACTTTTCCATCATCTGTGCCTGCCATGCATCATGCCCCAGCTCTACCACCCAAACCTGATGTCCCCACTCACCATATGACTACCCGCTCTAAGGCCGGTATCTTCAAGCCGAAAGTATACCATGCCACAAATCACCCACTAAGTGTTAATCCTGGCCCAGCTGAACCCATTTCTCCTACTCAAGCTCTCTCAGATCCCAAATGGAAACGAGCCATGGAAGAAGAGTTCCTCGCCCTTCTTAAAAACCAAACTTGGAAACTTGTGCCTCAACCACCTCATTGTAATGTGGTTGACAATAAATGGGTTTTTCGAACCAAATTCAATCCTGATGGTACTGTTCACCGGTATAAAGCTCGTCTCGTAGCTAAGGGGTTCCAGCAGACACCTGGTATTGACTTCTCAGAGACCTTCAGTCCTGTTATCAAACCCTGCACTATCAGAGTTGTCTTGTCCATTGCTATTTCCCAAAATTGGGAATTACTTCAGTTAGATGTCAACAATGCCTTTCTCAATGGCACTCTACATGAAACAGTTTATATGCGGCAACCTGAAGGTTTTATCCATCCTCAGTACCCTAATGCTATTTGTCGTTTGAGGAAAGCTCTTTATGGGTTGAAGCAAGCACCCAGAGCCTGGTTTGACAGTTTGAAGCGTGCCCTTGAGCAATGGGGCTTTCAGAACTCTCGAGCAGACACGTCGCTGTTTATCCTTTGCCAAGGCACCTCTATAATCTTCATTCTTATTTATGTTGATGATTTTATTATTACAGGTAATGACTCATCTCTACTTCAAAAAGTTATTGACCGCCTCAATGGCAAGTTTGCTCTCAAAATTCTTGGCCCGCTACATTATTTTCTTGGAATTGAAGCTCATCGAGCTAGTGATGGCCTCTACTTGTCTCAATCTAAGTATACAATTGATCTCCTCCGCCGCGTAAAAATGGAAAATACACGCAGCTGTCCTACTCCTGCAGTTACTGGTCACACTCTGTCTTTGCGTGATGGGGACCCGATGTCTGACCCCACCTTATATAGGAGTACCATTGGCGCTTTGCAGTATCTCACTCTTACTCGTCCAGATATCTCCTACATTGTTAACAAGTTGAGCCAATTCCTCAAGAATCCTGCCGACGTTCATTGGCAAGCCTGTAAGCGGGTCCTTCGGTATCTTAAAGGCACCATTACCGACGGTCTGCACTTCTCTTCCTCCTCTAGTCTCAATCTTGTTGGCTTCACTGATGCCGATTGGGCTTGCTGTCCAGATGATCGTCGCTCTATCAGTGGTCACTGTATCTATTTGGGTCGAAATCTTGTCTCTTGGAGCTCCAAGAAACAGTCTGTGGTGGCACGATCCAGCACTGAATCTGAATATCGAGCTTTGGCCAATGTCACCACTGAACTAATGTGGATACGCTCTCTCCTCTACGAACTCGGCCTCTCTCCCTCTGCTCCCATTGTTTGGTGTGATAATCAAGGTGCAGTTGCCTTGGCTGCGAATCCTATCTTTCATTCTCGCACCAAACATGTTGAGATTGATGTTCACTTCATTTGCGAAAAAGTCTTACACAAGGACATCTCAGTGCGTTACGTCCCCTCTGTTGATCAAACAGCGGACATTTTCACTAAAGCTCTCGGCGGTCCCCGCTTCAATAGTCTGAAGGTCAAACTTCACGTGGAAAAATCCCCGTTTCGTTTGCGGGGGGATATTGAGGCTAATACCGTAAAACACCACGTTGAGGAAAATAGTGTAAAAGCGACAGACTGAAAAACCCTAGTAGAATACTCTAGAATATGTTATCTGTGTTATAAATAGCCACTGTGCATTGTACTCATTACGATGAGAATAATGAAAACCTAATACAGTATTGTTCGATTTTGTCAACTTACTAGTGCAATAATATCCTCAACAGTTTGTTCGTCACAATTTATTTCTTTAACTTTTCATTAATTTTTAGAATACAAATTGGGGATTACAGGGGTGAGGTATGGTATTTCGAACCGGGGACAAATCTATAAGGGGTATCTTACTACTAGACTAAACCTTTTGAACAACTTTTCATTAATGATATGTAGTCCAGAACATTAATTTAATTTTTATCAAAACTTTTCTTTCATGTGGATGCCAAAAGAATTATATGACCTTATTAATACAAAATGAGTAAATAACAAAAATAAACAAAAGCGCAAAATGAGATCGCCTAGGTGGTGCAGTGGCAAAACCCGGCTGAACCCCGGGCGGCGCTCCTCGGGTTCGATTCTCATCCCTCGTCCCTCAATTTAAAAAAAAAAAGAAACAAAAGCGTAAAATTTGCACGTACTTTTAAAGCCTACGTACATAATATTTAGATATAAATCATAATTTACTGATCAAATGTGTAACTATTAAAGATTAACAATAAAAGAATAGTAAAAAAAATTAAGGACTTAAGTATAATAATAAACGAAGATCAATTTCCATTACTGTACTAAAATTGTTGTGTGGTAAATAATAATTGTAGTGTAAATATGACCAGCCTATTAAATAACTGTAATTAAAGTACTGTTAGAAAGTGCATTTTTCAAATATTCCCTTATATTAATTGATGATATTTTATTTTTCTATCAATAATTCTCTCTCTGTTGTAAAGAGCTATATTTTGACTTGCACATAGATTAAAAAAATTATAATTAATATTATCAAAAAAGTAATTATGATAATACATTTTTATTAATAATGATACACATTAAATAAGTACATAATTGAAAATGAAGAAGCAAAATGTACACAAATGCGAAAAGTGACCTATATTTTGAGATGAATAAAAAAGAAAACCATAATTATCTTTGGGGGAAAGTAGATAGTAATAATGAATAAGGACGCATTAGAGAAATGAATAAATTAAATACTTACAAAATAGAAAACGGCCTTTATTTTGGAATTAATAATAAATAAAGTAAACGAGCATATCTTTTCACTGATAGAATGAGCAGTTTTTTAACAAGTACGGATACATTAAGAAATCGAGATGACCAACATAAAAAATAGTCTATATTATATTTTGGAAAGAAGAAATAAAAAAGCGAGACTATCTTTACGAGGCGAGGGAGTATCAGTACTATTTGTATGGCATGTGAAATTATAGGGCTGTGTTTAATTTAGATTTGTAAGAATTTTGATAGACTTTTAAATTGAATGGTTTTCATGGAATTGAATGGACTTTTATTGATTTTTGATAGGCTTTCACGGATTTCCCCAGAATCCCTAAAAATCTTCAGTGGATTTGGGAGGACTTTTATGTCAAAACTTTTACTGGATTTCTTTGGAATTCATTTGACAATATATATTTTTGTTTCATAAAATAAATATTATAAAACTTATTGAGATTAGAATTTTATTATTTTTTCTCATTAAATTATTATTGTTTCAAAAATTGAAATTAGCAATAATTAATTATTGTCTATACAGTATTTTTATAAAAAAATAACAATTTTATAACTACAAAAATATATGACTATTACAAACAGAGATTTCACAATATTTTGATATAATTTAACTTAAAAACTAAAAAACTATCACATGTTTAATTAGTATATCAAAACATATATCAAATTATTAAAGTAAGGAGTATATATAAAATATTTAATTATAAATTTTAAAACTTTTTACAAACTTTTGTAAATAAAATTTTTTTTCGTGAAAAGTTGAACAAAAAGAAGATAAAAATATTATAAGAGTATTTTTACATCATTCTTATTGTGAAATTAAGAAAAAACCAAAAATAAAAATAAAGAAGAAAAAGTAATGAAAGATTGGTGGTGGCAGCGGCGGCGGTGATGTGGCGGCGGTGGCGGCGGAGATGGCAGTGCCATTGGAGGGATGGTGGCAGTGGCGGTGCGGTGGTGGCGGTGATGTGGTGGTGGTGGATGCGGCAACAATAGTGGTAGCGGGTGAAAGTAATGAATAAAAGTCCATCAAAATCTTAGGGGTGAGTGATAGATTTCATCTGACAAATTATGTTTGTACTTTGTGCTAAAAGATGAGTACCTAAAGGATTCCATTAAAGTTTTTAAAAATCCAAAAAACTTTGAATACCTCATAATTTCATAGGATTTTAAAAAGTCATCATTTAATACCTCATGATTTTGATGGACTTTTAAAAAGTTCATAAAAATCTATATTGAATACCCTAATATTTTAATTGACTTTCAAAAATCTCAATTGAATACACCTTAATTTTTCCAAATCCATCAAATTCTTTAAAAATCTTTAAAATTCCTTGAAAATCTCAATTGAATACACCCCCCAAAGGCAGTCTCAAACGGCTCCAACCGAGTGGCAAAATCCTGATCGCATTTTGGTTCTGGCTACAATAGGACACCATATATATGGCATCCCACATTCTCTATATTCCCAAACTGTCCCTAGATCGATGTTTGGTTGTAAAAATTTTTCCCCCTTATATCCCTTGATTACTTCTGTGTATAGTCATTAATTTATTTTATTATAATTGAAATAATTTGTGTAAAGCTCTAGTATTTCATCTAACTGTGTATATAAATTTATTTTGATTATTATTATTTTAATAAACATAATAATATTGCTGAAAGGGCTTTGTGTCTTTGCTATAGCTTGACGAAAGTAAATTAATTAATTAATTGTAACGTCGTGTACAAAGTTCTATGTGTATATTCTAATAAGTGCAGTATGTTACGTAGATACTTGTAAATTTTTAAAGATATTTCATTGACAAGTGAAATTAATACTAAAATACATTATTGAAATAAACTATTTTTCTAAAAAATGAAAATAAGAAATATTTTTAATGTGGTTTGAAACTTGAAGTTTTTGGCTGAGATATATAGGTTACAAGGATAGAGTATTTATTAAAAAAAAGGTTATAACGATAGAGTAAGAGAAATTATATTTTAAAGTTTTGTCGATTACATTTAAGAGTTTTTAGTTGGAGATGATTTATGTAATCGTGACGTCTCAGTACCATTAGTGTTACATATGGCACTAATTAATTAAGGAGTTATTAAATAATCTACTTAGTTAAATGAATATAAGAGCATCTCCAATGACCACTATTTTTGGTGCCAAATGGGATGGCAGCGGTGGCTAGGGTGGTGTTGGCGATTGTGGTAAGAATCGAGGAAGAAGTGAGCTTCTTTTGAAATTTTTTGTGAACATAAAATTGTACTTTTAGTCATTTATATTTTGTTTTGTATGTTCTGGACCTTCAATGATCATTGATAAAAGTAGTTTCAATTTTATGACTGCAGATAAAATTAACCCTTGAAATAAATAAACTTAGGGTCAAATTTTGACTTTTTATGGGGGTTCGGAGCTGACTTCACGGACGAGAAATATGGGACAATAAGTCACTACGGATTTAGCTAAGAATGCATGCGCAAGATCCAAGACCGGTGGGCTTTCATATGCAATTAATGGCTTCCTATGACTTAGTACAAGCAAATGATCGAGTTTATTGGCAGAGGATTATTGCCAATGAAAGGAGAAAAGAGTTGTCAGGTCCGATCCCTTAAACCGCATCTTGAATGCTCCTTGTGAATTGCCGTCTATGTAGGAACGATTTTTCTTCGATATTATTTAAATATACATATATTTTATTAATTATTTGATGCATTAATTTCTTCATACTCAACAAAAAAAAGTTTCATTTCCTCCCAAAAAATAAAAAAATAAAAAAATGCAGTACCATATTGACTACATCAATTAAAAATATCGCACTAAAATTACTTTTTGTGCAGCATTAATAAAGTAAAGGATAATTATATTTGCATAATTAGTTTAATTATTAGCTCAGATGCAGTGATAATAAATATTTAAAAAGGAAAAATGGAGAACGAGACTTTTACACTACATTTGTACAAGTATAGACACCTTGAGTTTGTTTGGGAGAGATTATTCCAAGAATCATTTTTGTTCACAAACATCTTCAACCACAATTTTATTGATTTAGCATTTCTTTTCTATTTTATAAAGCTTATTTTTTCTATTCTCCATAACATTTTAACTATGCATTGAAAAATTATTTTTTCAAAAATCTCTCCAAAACATGCACTTACGACCGACATCTCCAATGATTGGTTTAGATTGTTACATTTTTTTTTTCAAATAATAAACAGTTCTAACCATAAAATACTTACATATTTTGAAATTTAATTTGAGGAAGTCGTGAAAAAAAATAATTTTTTGGTTGAGTCACATTGTCCGGTCTAGAAATAGACATTCAACTTTATATTGTTTACATTTGTTCCTTATCAACTCAGCTTCACATTCTTCAAATGACGTATATTGGAAAAGTGTGTTTTGTCATACTATATACTTGCATATGCATGGGAACAACATTGTTTTTGAAGTAAAGTCATTAGAGATTAGGGGCGTAGCTAGGATTTAAGTGTGGGGTAAAGTGCGATAAATTTTACTTTCAAAATACAATAGTTACTAGTTTGGCCCCGTTGATTACCCACAACTTAAGAATTAATCATGTATAATAGTGTTTATATCAAAACTCATCATGTAATCCATCTAAGTTTGTCGAGAACAAATATCAATGTTTACTACTTGTCGACTTCCAGAAATGGGGCTCACAATTGCTCCACACCTCTGTTTTCTTCCTCCGTCCACCTACACGTTAAGACCAATCGTTGGGAACGTTGACTGCCGACAACCACCTCCTAAACCGAGGAAATGACGGCAGCTGTGCATTCTCCGACAACCGAGTCAGCCATCTTATAGTCCGAGGTGGTGTTGGACGTGGATGGAATTGTGAAGCCTGAATTGAGGTGTTACGGAGATCCACTCGGGAGAGTTGAGTTCTCTAACGAGTGAATTAATGGTGAATGAGTTTCAGATCAAGAGTCCCCTTCTTTTTCCCCCATAGCGTCTATTTATACTACTTCACACAAGGGATAGTAGTTGGAATTCTAATGATGACTTGCCACGTGTCCAACAACTACTGGTTTTGGGTTCCATCATAGGGATGGTCGGATGTGACTAGACATTGACATTACGTACTCTAAATATTTTGTGAGTGGTTTTGTGTCACATTAGCCGCAGGTGCCCATCCCATGCACGTGGGTGATTTTGACTATCAAGGCGGGGCGCCTGCGGAGAGTAGAGCCGCCCTGGCGAGGGGTTTTGGGGACGCACTCGTCCACCACGATGCCACATGTGCGGGAGACTGCCTATGGGTCCTTATACGGTCACACCAGTAACACTACCGATGTACAAAAATAATATTGATACCATATATGGTTATGACAATAATATAATAATCTTTTTTATTTGTCGCCAAAACTAATATATAAAAAATAAAGACTCTTGTTCATAAATAGTAGTAAAGAAAACTGATTGAAAATACAAAAGCCCCCATCAATTCCCTATACAATAATTTTTTTCGATTGATGTTACTCTTCTCGTCAATTGTGGTGACTTAATAGCTAAAGTCATTGAAGACCAACTAGAAACCAAGCAAAAAATTACTAAAAGAAAATAATCAAATTAATTTAAAAAAATGGAATATGTGAAATACAAAATATAATACACAAATAAGTTGAATCCAAAACAATACGATTCATAAACTAATTTACCAATATACTCTTACAAACTCCAAGTTGCAAATTTTAAAAGTTAAAGCAACAAATTCATTGGAATATGGAATTGGATTTTTTGACTAGAAAAGAGAAAAAGAGTAACCGACAAGTTCAATTGAATTTGTAATTGAGTAGGAAATGAATATTTTAATTTCATATTACCGAGATTTACATAATTAAAAATAAAATATATAAATGAAAAGAAAAGACAAAAAAACTAAAAATAAGCCTATATGTACGTGAAAATATATAAAAGAAGAGATAAGGGGTGAAAAGAAATTTAAAACGGAAAAAAGTTAAAAACTTTAAAATCAATAAGCATATATATATGTAACATAGAAAACATTAAGTGGGATAGGGGGATATCAGGATTCGATCACGTGACCTTGTATATACAAAATGGGAAGTTTTGCCAACAACACTGCAGCTGCTTTAGTTATCATAGAAAACATTAAGTGGGATGGGGGGATATCAGGATTCGATCACGTGACCTTCCATATACAAAATGGGAAGTTTTGCCAACAACACTGCAGCTGCTTTAGTTATCATGAAGAAACTACCCATTATATAAAATATTTCTGCAACGTATCTGCACTGTAACCTTGAAGGGTAGTACTGGGTTGCAGCACAGTCCAACCCCGCTTAAATAGAGATGCTCTTTACGCGTGTTGAGGTGTTACACATGCATATTATTAGAGCAATGAATTAATGGTAGAATGTGAACTATTAATCTAACGAACTAATTAATTGCATGATGAAGGGGAAAAAAGGGAGAAAAAATGAAAAACTTCAATGGGATGCTCGTAAATTAGTTACATATTTGTTATTGGTTCCGAGGAAGAGGGATAAGCAGGGGCATAACCAGGAATTAATGTTAGGGGTAAAGTGCGATAAATTTTATTTTCATAGTAATAAATGTGATTGTTAGAATGGCCTTGCCGATTTTTCGCAGAATAAAATTAGTCTATAATAGAATATTTATCTAATCTTATTGTATATTCCTGTTTGACAAATCCATTTTTAAGTTTGTCAAGAAAAATTAAGTAAAATACAAAGAGTTTTTTTCTATTTGTCACCAAACCAATATACTATTGTCGTTCACAAATAGTAGCAAAGAAAACCACTTAAAAATGAAAAATTCTCCATACGTTTTCCATATAGAAATTTTTTTCGTTTGATGTTACTCTTCTTGCCGGATGTGGATGGCTTACTAACATGGATAAGGTCATTGAAGACGAACTACAAACTCACCCAAAAAATCAAATCAATAACTATAAAATGAGTTCGGAATTAAAAAAAGGTGGTACACAAATGGGTTGAGCCCAAAACAATAGGAATAATTATGAGTAATTAATTAACTTATTTATCTATTTTTGCAAAATTCAAGTTGTAGGTTTCAAAATTTATAGGAACAAATTCATGGAAATATAGAACTAGAGTTTTTGACTTAGAGAGAGAGAGAGAATAACTAAGGGTATGTTTGATTGCACAAAAGTTTTCCTGGAAAATGAGTTTTCCAGCCATTTTTTCCAGCTTTGGGTATTTGATTGGTTTTTTTTTTTCCAGGAAAACGTTTTCCAGGTACAAGCGTTTAAAGCACAAAAATCATAGTTTTCCTGGAAAACTCAATCCAAGGAAAATGTAGAATCCGTTTTCCAGGAAAACGCTTTCCCGGAATTCCCTTTCCTGGAATCCTATCAAACACACCCTAACATGTTTAGTTTAATTAATTAGTAATTGAGTGAGACAAAAAATTGGTAATTTCATATACTACATAAACAAACAGTAATTTCACATGTTACCTAAACTCAAGCAATTACCAAGGAAAAAAAAAGAAAGAAAATTATATTAAATTAAAATAAACAGAAAAGAGAAAAAAAAAAGAGCGGAGGGAAATGGAAAGGTGAGGAAATATGAAAAAAGAAGTGAGAAAAGCAACTTAAAAGATTTGGTAAAAATAAGTTGCAAAATGGTGGACATGGAGAATCGAACCTGCAAAACGGTGTTGAGAAATTTTCAAAATTATTGGAGTTCTCCCTTACCGTGCTGATTCTAAATCTAGTCTCAGATTTCAAAACGGACATCGGATAGGGCCTGAAAATGCCATCAATGGCACTAGAAAAATACCATTAGTTTAAGTTTAAGTTTAAAAGCATGTTAGGCAACAACTTTTACAAAATTTTACCACTTTTTACCACTTTTTTATACATTCTTTTTTATCCTAAATCAATCATATCCACACATCACATCACATCTACAAATCTCCACCATTCAACTCCACTCATTCTCTCTCCTCCTTTACATTAAAAACCTTTAAAAACCATTAAAATTCAACCCCTATCACCATTTAAGTTTAATTATTGACTTGTTATTGCTGGTTAATTTTTTTTATTTAATTTAGATATATTGGGTTTAGTTAATTATTTGTGCACGTTGGTTAATTTTTATTTTTTGTTAATCTAGTTTCGAAAACAAATATTGAGAATTTTAATTTAAGATAATTAGAATGTAGTGTAGTGTAGTATACTGTGTACTTAATAATATTCATGATGTGAATATAATTGACCTTAATGAAGTTATCATATAAATGTTAAATTATCAAATAATCCTTCCTTTATTTAATAATAAATTATTAAAATAAATAGAACCAACAACGTAACATACAGAAATCCAAAATTTGGACCAACATTGGGAATCCGATAGTCCAAATTAGAAGTCGAAGATTAAACTACAAATGAAGTGAAAGGTTGAGGCGGACTCGCATAAATTACCCTTGAAAAAAAGTTACACATTATGACTGGTCTAATTTTATCGTTCCATCACGATCGTTAGCTCTCATAATGCCTGCTTAAGACAACTATATCGCCCCTAAATGGTTAATCAGGTTGACTATGTCCTGTTGATAATCAATGACCAATCATTGTAATTTGACTATGTCCTGTGTGAACATTCTGATCATAATTGATGACCAATCATTGTAATCTGGCCACCCGTTAGTCCTCTGTATATCATAATGGATATCATCTAGCGGTCGATTATTTTTACCACAACGAATGAACCGTTGAAAAAATAACCACAAATTTAACAATAAAAAATACAAAAAAATAAATAAAAGAGAACACCAGATTTTTCGGCCAAAGGCCCCGGAGGTTCGGCAACGCCTACTTCGCAGTTGAGCTCCAAAATCTAGTGTGGCCGTTGCTCAAAACTCTACTAGTAGTCGAGATATAGGCAGCATATCCACCAATTACAACTCTCTCCTCTCAAACTCTCAATTGCAAAAAATGCAGTAACCCTAAGTGTTGTTTCTCAAACTACCCACAAACTCTAATCCCTAATCTATACAGATCTTCACTTGTGAGAATCAGAAATTCACACTAAACACTCAAAGATACTCTCAAGAAAAGGGAAAAGCACTTAGTTTTTACACAAAAAGAAAGTTGCCGATGAACCCAGAGAGAAGAAGAACTGTTCACACATCTCTAAATGGAAAAGGGAGGGGTATATATCTCTAAACGCCCATCCCTAAGATCAACGAGCACAGAGAGTCCACTTTCCACGTGGAGAGATAAGATACAGCCAGCACATTAGCTAGGTTGAACCCAATTGGTAAGGTCGGCTTATCATGTCTTGAATTAGGCTTTAAAAGCTTCAACCCAGCTAGAATTAAAAAGCCCATGCAGTTTAGTGGATTCAGTCCAAATATTGGTAGCAATCCTCACAAATGGAATAATTACACATGGCTAATAAAATTTTGTACATATGATGACTGATGATGTTATAATTAACTGACTGATAGGATAATTACAGGTGATTGATAGGATTTGTCACATGAGGCGATTGATAAGCGATAGACAACCATTGAAACAACTCCATTGAAATAGCTCCACCCCAGGGCTCCATTGGGATCACTCACTAAGGCAACTAGTTGACAAAGCGATATACAACCATTGAAACGGCTCCAAACCATGGCTCCATTGGGATCACTCACTAAGGCAACAAAGCCGCCACCCTGCCTCAATCTAAAATGCTCACAACCATCTATAAATGAGACTCATCACCTCGAACAAAGAACAACACATTTTATTATTACACCCTAGAGAGAGAAAATTCAAAACATCAACCTCCCTCACTATATTTCAACTCTCAAGCACAATCATTGATGGATCCATAACCATCAAAGACTTTAGTCTATTAATTTTTGTGGGTCAAAGTTGATTATAACATTGTCCACTTGTTGATCACGGTTGATTTTCATGGTCCTAGAAAACCGATTATTGTAGGATCACAAAACAAATGGTGGACTCTATTCTAATTTGATTATAACATTGCATACTAACCGTTATGTGCTTGTACTTTCTGATGAAATATTTAGGTAAGGTACAAAATGGAACCATTTAGAGTTCAGAAGTATTTAGGTCTTAGATGATTTAGGAGACACATGTTGTGTGGTGCTTGGAGTTAACGATGAAGCCTTATTTATAAACTTCAAATTGGCTACATGAGCCCTTCAATTTAGAAAATATTATTTGTCGGACTTGATTGAAATTAACACCCCGTTAGTGTATGTGCATTTATGAGTATTTATGAGTTTTGATGTGAAATAGGAGAGAGAATGAGTGGAATTGAGTGGTGGAGATTTATGTAATATAGTGAGTCCCAGAAAATATGTGGATGTAATTGGTTTGATTTTTAATGTGAATGTGTTAAAATGTGTAAAAATTTGTTAAAAATTGTAAAAGAACGGACGGTAACTCTACTATTAGATTTTCCTTGCTCGTAATTTTAGGATTTTGGAAGTTTTATCCCATATGCTCCTAAGACAAGTCTTTCCTTTTGCCACCCTTTATCTCGTACTCATTCACAGTATGATGTGTAAGAACTGTATCCATAATATATAAGTGGGTATTTATGTAGTTCAAAGTTTCATAATTTCAAATTTTTGTTTATTATTTATACTCAACATGGACTTTATAAAGTGACTACTTCATCTAGTCGTGTTACCGAGGGAGTTCGTCTAGTAGTTTATGGTGGCCATAGTTTGTGCTGTCACCATGGTGTTGATGCTAATTGCCAGCTGATTGTTGACAATTGTCCCAAAATTCAAGTTTGTGATATTCAAATCCAAAGAACTTAACATTGGGCAGTTCCTTATGTTCTATTCGGTTGTGGGTACTGTGTTGTTTTCTTTCTTTTGATTTTGAAGAAGTTGTACAGATATTTTAATTCCTCGAAAGTCAAAGCCTGGTTGCACTACTTTCTCGCTGTTTCCATGGGACTATTTTTAGCTTTTTCGGGAAAGCATTCTAATACTATGTTGTCTCATCCGTTGGCATCTAGGCAAGGACATGGGTTTTCAAGACAACTCTATTGTAATAGGAGTGGCACTAGTAGTGCACATACACCAAAGCAAGTGGTATTTGGCTGCTGTGGTGGTCATCATAGCCATTCCACGCCACTGGATTGCACGCCAATGCTATTATGAGGCAAGTGAGGCAAACACCATAGACCCAGAGTAAAAAAAAATGCCCATTTTTAATTGGTATTTTTTTCATTTATAATTGACCTTCATATTTATAATTGACCTTCATAATTGACCTTCATTTATAATTGACCTTCATATTTTAAAATGTCAATTTGATATTAATTTTTTTTAATGTACAATAGATATCTATTTGAACATAGAAACTTTAAAAAGGTTTAGAGCATTCAAATGCATGGCTAGGGAACAATAAAGTCGATGGAAGCGGATAGTTATAGTATACGAGAACTTTTGTATTTACTTCTTGATTGCTTTGATACAAAATGGATCACATAACCACAATTTATACTAGTGACAACTCTTTAACTAATGATTATGATTTTTTCACTTGACATTTAATCAAATAGCCACAATTTATTACCTAGGATTTTCTAATAACATTATTAAGTACTTATCTATTTTCTAAAATATATCTAGAAATATACCTTAAAAATATATTCAAAATATAATAATATTTTAATGGCCTTATCTAGAACAAGTTTCTAGAAATTGGGCCTATTTGAACTTTTCACTACTAAGCTCTATCTATTAAGTATCTAGGCCCACCATTTACTTTGGGCCAAATAAAATTTGTTTCCAACAGTATCATGGTATGCAACTTATTTTCTATTCAGTTTGTTGAATTAGTTTATTATATATATATATATATATATCTTTTCAATATATTAAAAAAATCAAATTTATTTTTCTTGAATAAAAAAGAATTGAACAGTATAATGTATAGTTATTACTCAATCACGAAGAATGATATTTTAGAAGCGCTATTTGTTTCTTGAATAGTACAAACAAGTTAAATTTATTATTGATATGGTTGAAGCAAAAGAAATTAAAAAGTAACTGAGATGATAACTGAAGTTAAAGAAAGATAGAGAAATGATTGATAAACATAGTTTGCCAAAAGTTAAATCAGTACTTTTGAGTTTTTATTTGATTACGCTATGGGTAAATTGAAAATTTAGTCCCCAACCTTTACATTTATTTGCATTCTCATTCCCAATATTTTTTATTTTTATTTTTTATTTATTGAGCTAGCAAGTCTCAACCTTTGAAATGTTAGCAGCATTTATGAAAAACTCATTTTTTCATCTATTTAACTATTAGTCAATTTTTCTAAGATTTTTTTAATAAATAAAGGATATTTTTGTAACTTAATGTTTATGTTATACAGTCATTTGCACTGTTGTCTCCAACGTCTTTTTGAACCTTTAAAACATTGGCGACGTTCATCCAGAACTCACAATTTCATCGATTTGACTATTAGTCAATTTAAATTTTTTTTTTTAAAAAGTCAATTTTGTTTTTAAAAAGTCAATTTTCTTAAGTCTTTATTTAGTAAATAAAAGGTATTTTGGTATTTTAACGTCTACTTTACTCATTTTATGAAAAAAATATAAAGGAGGTCCTTTTTGTAATTTAAGTACCAGTATGGAAATTATATTCAAGCCCCTTAATTCATCAAATACTCACACAAAACTCTATATATCCATATAAGACCTTCATTATCATTCCTTTTTAATTATTATTAAATTGTACAATATTAACTTTAACTTTCTATGTACCCATCTTAATTTTGACACATAATTTTATCAAATTAAATAGTTTTCATCGAAATTATTTAATAATTGGGTTGTGTTTGCACTAGTATTGTAAATTTTAAAATGTACACTATGTACAATGATATTTTAATTTTAAAAAATTAGTTAGCATTAATACTGTTATTATATATATGTTTATTAATTTATAGTTTAATACTATGATTAACATAAAATATATTTTCAGTAAAAAAAAATCCAACGATGCAAAAAAATAATAATAATAATAATAATAATAATAATAATTAGAAAAGTACCTACCAGGCATCTCCTTCCCAGGGGACGTTGCTCAGCAAAAGTCGTTGGCACATTCCAACGTGAAAGACTAGGGGAATTACTAATGTTGTAAATATAAGTAATTTTGAGTAAAAACTAGCAAACAAAACATAAAAAATAAAATAATAATAATAATAATAATAATAATAATAATAATAATAATAATTTGAAAAAATCCCCGCTTGGCCTTCCTTCACCCACCCTGTGCTGCTTGACCAACGCGTTCCAGCGTCAAAGACCAGGGGAATGTGCCGGTAAATCCCTTAGTCTTTCACGCTGGAATGTGCCCGTGATTTTGCTGAGTGGCGCTAGGTGAGTGGGGGAATGTCATGTGGGTATTTTTCCAATTATTTATTATTATTATTTTAAGTTTTTTGTTTCATTGGTGTATTTTTTTACGAAAAATTTATTGTTTATGTTAGCAAGAATAGTGACCTACAAATTACTAAAGATATATAATAAAAATATTAATTTTAAATAATTTGTTAAAATTAAAATGTATTAGCGCAAAACACGTACTAATTATTAATAATTTTGATGAAAACTATTTAATTATAGCAAAATTAGTTCGATAAAATTTTGAGTTAAAATTGAAATAGGTAGAAAGTCAAAGTTAAACCGTAGAATTTAAGAATATTTAGAACTAATAATGAGTTTTGTGTGAAAATTTGATGAATAAAGGGTGCTTGAGTATAATTTTCACACTAGTACTTAAATTTCAAAAGAAGAACCTCATCTTAAATTTTTCATAAGATATGTAAAATAAATGTTAAATTATCAAAATACTCTTCATTTATTAAATAAAAATTTAAAAAGTTGGCTAACAGCTAAATAAATAGAATTGTGAGTTTTGGATGAACATCTCTAACGTTTCCAATGTTAGGGGACTGCTAGCTCGAAAAAAAAAAAAAATACTGGGGACGAAAGTACAAATGAGTGTAAAGGTTGGAAACTAAATTTGCAATCTACCCTTAAAATAAATATTAAATTACAAAAATACCCTTCATTTATGAAATAAAAAATTTTAAAAATTTTGACTAACGGTCAAATTGATGGAAAATTTAGTTTTGGACTAATGTCACTACTTTTAGGAAAAAAATGGAGGGCTAGGGAGGACGAGGGTGTAAATAAGTGTAAGGCTAGGGACTAAATTTACAATTTACCCTTGTATTATATAGTAATTACCTCTTTGAACAATTTTTTGAGTATTTAGTTACCTCTTTGAATAATTTTTTTGAATATTTTTGTCTCGTTACAATTTAAAAAATATTATTTCATATAATATATTACATTTAGTTTTATACTAAGGGTGTGTTTGATTCATGCATTTTTTTCCTGGAAAAGTCATCTCCTAATTTTTTTCCTTGGTTGGCTGTTTGATCGTCTTTTTTTTTCCCTAAAAACCTTTTTCACATTTTCTCGAAATCCGCACTTTTCCTTGTTTTGGAGGAAAACGTTTTCCTTGGGGGAGGTGATTTTTGTTTTTCGGGAAAAAATTGTCTCTTTTTGTTTATATAGACTATTTGTTTTAATCATAAAGATAAGGAAAATGATCAAATGTTATGAAAAAATGCACGAAAACAAGGAAAATAACATTATTTTTCAATTTTCAAATTAATCCAATCAAACACCTACAACTACCATTTCCCTGAAAAACCTTTTCCCTGAATTTATTTACCCGGAAAACATTTTCCTCCAACCATTTTCTGGCTTTACAATCAAACACACTCTAAATATTTTTAACATAACACATACTATTATTTAAGGATAATTATATTGCCGTGGCGGTTTTAAATTATGACACCACATTTATAAATACAACATATTTAAAATAAACATTTAATATATACACCACATGATATTTCCAAATGTACCCTTGAGCTCATCACTGCGCTCTCTCCCATAGTTTGGATAGGGGCCTGCTCGGAACTTCAAAATACATGTCTCAGCCATTAATCAATTTCAAGGTCAAGAAACTCAACCACATTTCCATAAAAGAAAAGCGTTAACGGCAAAAACACACTATTAAGAACTTGGAATTGCATCAACAGGGAGAAATTCACAGACGTAAGAATAGGAATTGGGTCATAATCATCGGGTTTACTTTTTTTGCAACTTTTATTATCTCGGAGAACCAAGGAATGATCTGTGATGGCAAGCTTTTGAATTCTTGAAAAGTCAATTTCATTTCTTGTTTTTCTTTTTCTTGAATTAATTATTGGCCCTTTGCTTTAATTTAATTCAAACCCCCATTGTTGTGTGTGGGAATACAATTCCAGGCACAGAAGTAATCTATCGAAGTATTATAATAGAAACTGGAGTGTGGAAAATTTTGCGGAAGAAAGTAGCAATTTTTTTGTCAACCATCAGAAATGGATGGGCAAATTGAAAACAAGGGAGAAAGAGAGAGGAAAGGGAAGTGGTGGTGTATAGATTGATACAGTAGAGTAAAAAGAAAAAAAGAGGGTCAATAATATCATTTCTGTTATGAATAATTGAGAATAATTTGGTGGTTATGAATTATGAGGAAGAATTTGGTGGAGGAATAATTTGGTAAAAGATGTAATTATTATATGTGAATGACTATTATACCCTTGATGAAATTATGTAATTACGATTGTGCCATTCGAAATTTTCCTATAAATAGGGCTTCAGTTATTAATGAAATTCATTCCTGAGAATTCCTTAGAATTCATTCTCTCTAAATTCTCTCTATTGTTTCTATACTTTTATAACACGTTATCAGCACGAGTCTCTAATCATTTGAGTAATATGAAGGGAGTATGCTCTACAGTTGCATCTATTGATGAACTTCTGTATCAGAAACCTTAATATTAGTCAAATAATAAATTTCATCACTTCTCTCTCTTCCCTTTCTCTTCCTCCACATATTTTCAGATATGCAAATATATCGCATGGCCTTTGTATAGAGAAGAAGAATGTGGGTTTCTTACATCACAGTTGACTTGCATCAGAAATGGACGGCCAGATACCATGTACCAGAATTGGAGATGGCAGCCTCAAGGCTGTTCTTTATCCCAATTTAAGGCAAGATTGTTGCTGGGGAAACGAGGAGAAAGGTAAAGAAATAAATAAAATATTATTTTATAATATAATAATATATTAAACTATAACATTCGTTTTATCGAGATATAAGGAGCATACATTATCAAAATCAAATTTTCTCGACTCCATTATACTCGATTTAACGAGAGCTTCGATTTGACACCAATATTGATAAGGTAAATTTTCAAAAATTTGCAAAACAGTACCCCAACTTTTGAAAAAGTTACAAAATAGTCTTTGAATATTTTGATATTGATAAATTGAAGTAAAAAGGAGATAATTTTTCCAATCATAAAACATTGATAAAATATTTTTGACAATTTTACCTTCGCGGATTGGAATGGACAATTTTACCTTTAGGGTAAAACCGACCTAATTTTGACGACAGTGAAAAATGGATAGAATATTCATGAAAAAATTCTAAATCCATTGATTATATAAAATGGCTTGAAGTCCATTTGAGTTAAAAGATCGAATATTATTTTAACTCCGAAGAGTTTAATTACATAATATACTTGTCTAAAAGGATAAATGTGCTTTCTTGCGAAGTAATGAGTATTTGTTCAGAAGAACAAATGCCTCCGTAGAAGCAGCTCAATATTTAATTCTCGTGACTTTATTTACTGCAATTTAATTATTGCAATACCTCCTACTTGATGATGGGTTCAACCGTCACTAAGCGGAAGGTTTTATATATTTACGCACTTTATATGCTAAGTGATGGGTAATACCTTCTACTGCGGATCCTACTCTGAAAAAGTAGTTAATCATTATGCATTTTAATTCTCGCACTTAAATTAAATCGTAAATTTATATTTATTGCAATAATTCCCATAAGGTAGGTTCGACCACCTATTGGAAGAAATTTAATTTTTGCAATTTAAATTTACGCACTTTAGATTTCGCATATATTTCCAATGTGGTGGGTAATACCACACGATTGGTGTGCATATTTTCAATATGGTGGGTTGTACTACACGATTGGTTATAACGAATCCTACTCCAAAAGAAGTAATTGATCAAACATTCTAATCCTACTCTTGAAGAAGTAGATAATAAGAATAAAATTTATTCTCCATATTTACCGAATATTAATGGAGAAAAATTGAGTAAGTGGTACTTGAAGTTACCATTGGATAAATAGATGAAAATAAAATGCTCAATAGATCCCATGTTGATAAATCAAAGAAAATATATCGCATGGAGAGATTATATGAAGTAATCTCATCGATGATATGAGATTGTATTAATATGAGAATAAAATGCTCTTGAAGAAGCATAATCACTAGATTTCTGTATTTGAATAAAGCCAATATGATATTATTATTATTATTCCAGAAGAAGTACAAAACAGCCGAAGTGGAACATATTGAGAATATCAAAAGATGGCATTAAACACTCGAAAATATAGAAATGCAAAAAGAAAATACATCTTGAATCCATAAATGAGGGATGCGTCAGAGTATAAATACTCCGTAACTCTGCCACCATCAACATTAGGATTCATAATGAAATATCTAAAGGATCCGAATTTTTTTTTCGGTTGACACCAGTGGTCTGTGACCGACGGACCTGGGCTTCCACAGATTCTTGAACATATGCATGAAATTTGATGAGTAGTTCATCAACAGTAGTAGCAGAAATAAGTATTTTTCTCGCTTAATGAGAGACAAACTTATTATTTACACACTGATCTAGAAACGCTAGTAAGCCATCAAAGAAATTGTTAATATTCAACAAACCTATTGGTTTGACATGAAAGTTCCACTGTGCCAACGAGGCTATATTGAATATTTCCTCCAGTGTGTTGTAGCCGCCTGGAAGGACAATGAAAGCATCACTATTATTCATCATATACATCATGCAGTTGTGGATGGATTGTGCTTGTAGCACCAACCCTGCTGGACCCATCATAGAACTGGCTCCAATTCGAGTATTAGATCCAACTAGATGGAAAGGTATTACACTCGAAACTCTTATTCCCCATGATGGTGCGACCATTATAAGTCTAGCTAAAAGTTTGTTGTTGGTTCCTCGATATAGTATATTGATTTCTTGTCTCCCTAACTCTTTTACGAGTCGGTTTGCCATATCCACATATTGGATATGGCCTACCAGTTTAGATCCACCAAGAATACATACGGTTTTAATATGGCGAGGTAAAAGCTGACTTGTATGAGATGATTCTAAAATCTCCACATCCATCTCTACTCCTATCTCTCTTTTTGCACTATACTTTCAACATGAGAGACACGAATCCCTCTATTTAAAGATAAATTTTCAAACCAATAATTGATTGTACTATTTACTTTTTGACAAATATGAAAGAGAAAATGGTAGAAAAATTTTAGTGAAATGACATATACCTGTCGGTGATTGAAAAATAATATATAAATTGAAAAACAATATTTACAATTACAAGAAAAACATTGATCTTCGTTATTACACCGAGCTTCCTTATATTAATATGAGAAAATTATTATACTAAATTTTTCTACTAAATTTACAGACAGGATCTTTTGAAATAAGTTTTTCTAAACTATTACGTGCTCGTTCATTTTTGAATTGGGCCCATAAGGCCATAAGCTCACGATGCACGTATCCACTAGGATGTGTCTTAAGAGCCTCTTGAATATCATCCAAAGGCTCCTTACTCAATCCATCCTTAATGAATGCTATTTTATCTTCTCGGTTTCTTGACAAGTACCCCACAGATTTACATCGAGTGTCACATGTCCACCGAACACACTTGTAGCATCCTCCTAATCTTTTTGTTCTCCATTTCTTTGAAAAACTACTTTTACCCATACCAGGCATGTATGTAGAAGGAATTGAAACCTCACCAGATAATCGAACCTTTGCTTCAATCAAGTATCGGATATCTTGTGGGATACCCTTATTCATTAGCATCCTTAATCTTTCTAGCCTACATCGATAAATCCTTTTTAGGATTTTGATCGGTAGTGATGGATAATATTTTCGAAGATTTGAGAGCATATGATCCATTATAATGTATAGACCCTTGTTAGGATGAATTTTGCAATAATTCTGATGATTTATTTATAGAATAATACGACGCGTATGAAATAAGAGTCCGATTTTAAATAAATAATATGAAGCGTAAGAGTTAGGATTTCGGAATTAAATAATAGCCGGATGTGATGCGTATGAGCTGTAACTCCATGTTTGAATAGTAGTAGACAATAATGTCACCAAAAGATGATGGAATATGTCGGTGAATTGTTTCTATGATAAATCATGTTGAGCACTATACAGATACTAATGAAATCGATATAAGAATTTACTGAACTAGAAGTTCAATAATGCTCGTTTGCAAAACCGGACTGACCATCCAGGTTTAAATAATTATTGAAATCAATATTTCAAGTGAAGAATTAAAAGAATTCTTCAATGATTGTTCTTGATAAATGATGAAATCATTACTAGCCAATATTGGAAATAAATCCCAAATATATCTGGAATAGAGGATGAGAAGTATGGGCCCACTCATCCTCCATGTGGACTACTAGATATTATAATATGGATCCACTAGATAGTCACATGTGTATATGATTCGTAATTTGAAATTTACGAAATATTTGCTCACGGTATGTAACGACCACGCCCAAATTTTTTAAAAAAATTCTAAGTAAAACGTCGTCGTTACGACTTAACCCCTTTAAATTGAAAATTTACGTCAAACGCTCGTCTAATAGAAAAAAGGAAAATAATTATTTAATAATTTAATCGGTCGAAAATTTATTACGGGCCAAAGTAGTTAATCGGGCTTCAAGCCACCATATTCCCTTTTTGGGCCAACCCACTAAGTTTTCTTTCTTGATGAAGAACTCCTCTCTGCGAATTTCTTACGTCTCCCCATCTCTACTACTACCACAATGCAAATACACCACTCTGCAGACTCCAGTAAACCACTTTCTCCTCTTTCAAGCTCACATACAAAACAAAATTTCCCAACTCTCGTGGCCAAGACCTTCAAGACACAGAGGAGATCATTCAAATTCTCGACAATATTGCAGTGTAACTGCAACTTTGTTACAATAGTGTGGTGTCTATATCAATCTACTCACGTGAATCTTAACCAAGAATTCTACAATTTACCTCTGTAATTGCGTCTATTGCCATGTATTCATAATGCTTAAGCAACCTACACACACTTACAACCTATTCACGTATGAAAATACATACATTACACACAAAAGCAATTTTTACCGTCATCCTTCTCGCTTACTCTCCAAAAAAAATCAATTGAACCCAACATTAAAAATCGACTTAGTTCATCATATTCATCCTCTACTGGAAAAAAAAAGCGTGAATAGTAACGTGAAAGATCAGCGGACGTGAATAGTCTGGACATGTTTCTTGCATTCAATCTTCAAATTTCTTCCACAAATTACTTCCTAGAGGTAGTATAGCATAGTAGAACTAAAACTGACCTTATTTTGATCGAATTTGGCGGGAAAAAGCTCGAACTCGGAGACTTGCCGATTGGTCAATTGATTGACTCCCTCTCGACCCGACACCGACCGACCGCGATTCAGGAGTCAGTACAGGAGAGTCGACTGTGGTTGACCGACGTGACAAAGAAGGCGGCAGCGGTGGCCGTCGACTTCCTTTTCCCTTCTTCCTTGGTCTTTCCCTCCTCTCGTCTCGAGTATGTGTGAATGAATGAAGAAGACAAGGCCCAAAATCCAATTCTTATGGCCCAAATTCAAGAAATTACAACCTAAGTCCCTTAACTCCAACTTTTATTAGATTTAGTCCCTTAGTTATTATATATTTTCAAATAAGTTCAAAAATGATCCCCAACATTATTATATTACTTCAATTGACTTCAATTGGATTTATATAATTCACAATTGAAATCCCCAAGTTCTAATTTAGCTTCAAGCGGCCCCTAAATCAACTTGTTTTCTTTCAATCAAGTCAAATTAAGTTTTAAAACTTCAATTTCCACCCTCAAATCAATACTTCTCTTTCAATTTCACTAAAGCAATTTTAAAGTTATCAATTAGGCCATAACTTTTAAATTAAATACTTTAAGACCGAATAAATTATTAAACTTCAATTTTAAGAATTAGTTACTAAGATATGTTTAAATCCTTTTATTAGGCAGACTGGAAATGAGTAGGCGCTAGCATCACACGGCTCTACTTTCAAGGGATTTCACGAGAACTCTGAATTTGAGGTGGGGTTTATTCTTATTTCTTCAAAAATCATTTTATTTAAAGGATTGTTTGTTTAAAACCATATCATGTCTTCACGTGTGGTTATGATTTATGGTATATTTGCTATGTGACATGCATGTGATGGTGTTATACCATCTCCTACGGAATGGTTAAGGGCCATTCGGATCGTGAATAATGACTTTCCCCACACGTTGGGCGGGAGTTTCCAACACTCGACTTTTCTATAGTTTAATTGCCCTAGTTGTAATTTCATGTGTGGGTATGTGATATGGTGAAATATTTTCTCTTGTGCCTTGCGAGTATAACAGCGTTATACTCACCCTAACGTTTTAAACTCTTTTGGGATTAAGGAGCGTGAAGTGGCGTGGGACGAGGCCGGCATCATCCACCAAAATTGCTATATTAAACTAGTTTTCTTTATTAGGCGATCGTTCAAAACTTAGTATTAAATTATTTTTAAGCTTCCAGCATATGGTTTAGAGTTTAATTTATTTATTTAGAAAATGAATATTGAATATCAAGTTGTTGATATTATTTCATTTAAGTATTTGAAGTTTTGAACTATATTATTATTATTATTCCTATTATTATTGTCATTATTATCGTTATTATTATTCTTGAAAATGTTTATAAAAAGAAAAAAATTCGTCAATTTTCCCCATTTCAATTAAGCAAAGGCCATTTTGGTAACTCTTGATATTTAAAAATCGTAAGCCGCATGTTGTTGTATCGTCAGAGCGAAGAGTTTACTTTTACATTAGACTATAAAGAAAAATTTTTATTTAAAAACTTTAGAAAAGTTTAAAAATTTGTAAGTGGTGGATCAGCTCTGCTACGCCATGCTAATGACTCCAAAAAGGTAGCGAAAGAAATTTATTTTCAAAGAAACATTATTTTGTAGATTGAGAGAAAAAGGTTGGATACGACATGAAAAGTTAAGCTATGAAACCTTCTTGCACTCAAATGTTATGGAAATGTGAAAAGTTATTAGCCTCGTTGAGATACATGAATGTATTTTTACGTAGTTGTATCCATGGTACCTTATCTCTTTCTACATTAATTGAGCTCGGCATGTGATGTTAGGCTTATGTACCTTTGAGAAAATTTTGAAACTTAGTCCTCAATTTAGACTAAAATGAATTAAACGTCCACCTAAATGGCCTTTTTCCATAATTGTACGACAATACTGGGTCGATTTTGACGACTAGGAAGTCTGATCGGCGAAGACCCTATGCGCGAGGAATGTCGTGGACACGATGAGTACGTATGGCCGATGAACTACACCACGAGGCTGACACATCCTGGAGATGGAGAGACTTTAGTTCTTGCAAGGAAAAGGGTCACTTCGACCACGCCGCAGCGCCATCCTGCCTCATAGAGACGTTGCACGATATTGACGAGATTGCTCACGCACGCGTCCTCATGGAAATCACGGAGGTCTTTGGGGATCTTCCCCAACGCTTGCTAGGGAGTTCACAATATTGCTCGAGAGGCTCGGCGATGAGCGAGCGTTGGCGAGCGACCCCATGGGAGCCGGCCCAAGCGAACCAGCGTTTGGGCGCACTCACGACTGCACTGCGGTTTCAGCGATGACTTCTATAAGAAACTTTGGAAGAATTAGAGCCCTCCATGGGCGTGGCTAGTAAGGATTTAATCATTTCATAGATTGGTGTTAGTAGTTCAATGGATTGATTCAATTCATTTAGCGAGATGCAGCTATGTTGATTCTTTAGATTGTGGTTGAGATTTCAAGCTTGGTTGCGATTTCATTATTTTGTTTCATATTGAAACTTGAGTTAATAATAAAATTGCCATTTATGTTCAACGTGTCCTTTGTGCGCTATTCCTTGAGATGTTATCCCTACCTTGGGTTGGATAACAGCTAAATCAACTCTTATTTTTGGTTGATTAGGGACATGGCACGAGTAACACACAAGCGGCCTTACGGGATCGACAGAAGCGGTACAAGAGATCAACAGACATAGCGCTAATTAGAACACAATGTAACCATCGAACAATAAATCCGCACAGCGAAGTGGTGGAATACCGGCCCGGATCATTGGGGAGTTCGCGCTACAAGCCCCGACCTCAATGGAAAGGCTGGGCCCGAATGTAGAGGAATGGTTACGAGGCTTGGAACGCATCTTCAAGCACATGGGCTCGAGATGCCCATAAAATCTCTGTGCGAGTTCATGATGATTGAGGATCTTTGCCGTCATTGGTGGGAATCGTACCAGCGCACATTACGCCACGCTTTGCGAACTATGACATGAAGCGCTTGATTCAAAGAGTTGTGTTGGAAAAGTACTACCCCAAGATCTCGTGATGAAGAATAGAGTTTACAATCTCAAGCGGGAAACTTGCCCTGGTTGAATACGAGAGGAAATTCGAGCAAATGTCACCTTTGGGCCCTCATTTGGTTGTCTGAGACGTGGGCGCGAGGAGGTTGAGAGCCGACCGTAAATAGGGGAATACTAGCGACCCATGGCTTTACCTCCTACCACAGTCTGGCAGTGCATGGCATATCTGCGGCTCAAGTTGGATGATGTTATCGAAGACGGAAGAGTCGTCGGGGAAGAGAAAGTGGAGCGGACGACAAAGGTAAAGGAAAATTGCTCGAGAATCAAGAAGGAAAATCTGGAGAGGAAACCGAGGAGGGCAGCGCTAACCACGGCTAATAAGCCTCTATGCGAAATTGTGGGAAGAACGCTACGAGGAATGTTTAGTGGGCAAAGGGGTATGCTACCATTGTAAGAAGTTAGTGGACACTTACCGGGAGTGCCCAGAGTATAAGTGAGTCGAAGTCGCTAAGAAGGGGACAGCTGAGTGTTTGCACTCACGAGGCAGCCTTGGCAGATCGACGTGATCACCGGTATGTTATCAATCTTTAATATACGCTCTCGTCATGTTTGATTCGTGCTACAAATTCTTTCATATCAGTTAGCTTGGTACTAAGATTGGGAATTTATGTGAAAATGTGAATGAGGCCTTAGAGGTTAGCATTCCCTCGAAAGCTTAGATTGAAGGCAGTAAATTAGAGTTGTTATGTGAAATTGATGGAAGGAATTTAGAGTGACCTATATGTGCTAGAAATGAAGGATTTTGATGTTATTTTGGGAATGGATTGGCTTAGTAGCAACCATGCTACTATTAAGTGTCGCGAAGAGATACTTTCGGATGCACGGAGAAGATGAATTTTCCTTTTCGGGCGAAAGTTAGAACTTTACCTCGGGTAATTGTCTCGGCTGATGAAAGTGGAGAAGATGTTGAGGAAAGGTCTTGGCGGGGATACCTTGTGTGTATGGTTAGTTCACCGTCGATTGAGGCTAACCGAAGGATGTCCCGATCGCACGAGAGTTTGTGGGCGTGTTTCCGAGAGGAATTACCCGAGCCCCTGCAGGCTGGGCATGTGGAGTTCGCTATTGACTTGGTACTGGACCCGGTATCAAGGCACCATACCGATATGGCAGAAGGAACTCCAAGAATTGAAGGTGCATACAAGAATTGCTCGACAAGGGATTTATAGGCCCAAAAATGTCACCTTGGGGAGCACCGGTACTCTTTGTGAAGAAGAAAGATGGGTCGATGAGAATGTGCCGATCGACAGGGGAATTGAACGCCTCAGTCAAGAACAAATACCCGTTGCCAAGGATAGAGGATCTATTCGATCGGTTGAGAGGTGCAGTGTATTTTTCCAAGATTGATCGAGTCGAGTTACCATCAACTTAAGATCAAGGACATCGACATACCTAAGGCGGCATTCGGGACTCGCTCACGGCCATTACGAGTTCACCGTAATGCCTTTTGGATTGACCAATGCACCAGTCTTTATGGACTTAATGAACCAGTGTTTTCCATCGATTATCTCGACCAGGTTCGTTATAGTTTTTCATTGACATGCCGGTCTACTCGAAGACAAGCAGCATGAGGAGCACCTCGATGCGGTATGTGACTCTTACGCAAAGGAAAAGTTATCACGCTAAATTCAAGAAGTGCGAGTTTTGGCTTGATCGCATATGTTTCTTGGGTCACGTTAGCGCCAATGGGATTGAGTCGACCCCAAGGTCGGCGTCGTATCAAATCGAATACACGGCAAATGTTGGTGACATCGAGTTTCTTGGGTTTGGCGGTTACTATCGAAGATTCATTGAAGGTTTTAAAATAGCGGGGCGTTGACTCGATTTGACCAAGAAGGGAGTAGAATTTGATGGACGATAAATGTGAGAAGAGCTGTGACCTTAAAGCAAACCGATATCAGACTCACGGTATTAGCTATTCGAGGAGGATCGAGGATTTGTAATCGATGGCGCATCCAAAGGGTTTGGGATGCGTGTTGATCTGGCACGGGAAGGTGATTGCCTATGCTTCTGAAGCAGTTGGCCCATAAGCGAGAACTACGACGACGATTTAGGGTTAGCGTGTAGTTTACGCTCTAAAGATATGGCGACACTACCTATATGTAGTAAATGTGAAATATACGGACCATAAAAGCCTCAAATATTTCTTCACGTATGAATTGAATATGAGGCAGAGAGATGGTTGAGTTGGTTAAAGACTATGGTACTACAATCCTTTACCATGGGTAAAGCTAATGTCGTAACCCGGCGATTGAGCGAGGAAGATCGAGGGGTCAATTGGCGGTTTACCGACCAGCGCAAGAAGCATTGATCGTGAGATTTGCCAATTTGAGGATCAAGTTGTGTTTCCCCATGTCGCACCATCCCAATCATAGCCACGGTAGTGCGACTATGCTCAGGATAGAATTAAAGAGGCTCGAGAAGATGACAAGTTCTTGTGTAAGACCAAGGGACGGTACTGCGAGCAAGTAGAAGGATTTCGAAGTATCCACGAGATGGCACCCTCTTGTTCAAAGGAAGATTGTGCATGCGAAGATGAAGAGTTAAGAAAGGAGATCCTTGAGAAGCCCATACTTAGCGCTTATACGTGCATCCTGGAGAGTGCGAAGATGTACCAGGATCTGAAAGTTATATTGGTGGAGGAACATGAAGAGATCTATCGGCTCCTTTGTTGAGAAATGCATGGCGTGTCGGCCAGGAAGGCCGAACACCAGCGACCATCGGGGTTGTTGAATCCGCTCGAGATTCAGTGGAAGTGGAACATATAGCGAATGGATTTTGTCACGGACTTCCCAAAGCGATGAAAAGTCATCCGCCATTTGGGTGATTGTCGATCGTTTGATAAGTCACTCATTTCTTACGAAGAATGAATTTGATCTTGATCGCCCAAATCTATGTGAGAGAGATCGTGAGACTACATGGTACCGGTTTCTATAGTATCAAGCGGGATACCAGGTTCACTTCTAATTTCGGAAAAGCCTACAAGATGCTATGGGTACCAGGCGAAGTTTAGCTGCATATCACCAAATGTAAGATGGTCGTCGAAGAACCATACAGATCTTGGAGGACATGTCAAGAGCTTGCGTGCTAGATCTTGGTGGGAATGACCTACCGTTGGTAGAGTTTGCGTGATAACAACACCAGTGCTACCATCGGGATGGCACCATATGAAGCTCTTTATGGAAGAAATGCCGATCACCCGTGCATTGGGGCGAGTCGGTGAGAAGAGAATTTTGGGTCCCTAAATAGGAGAAAGCGTGGGAGCCATTGACAAGATCAAACCGTTTAAAGTCGCTCAAGATAGGCCAAATCTTATCTTTGATAAGAGCGAAAAGGACTTACGCTTGATGGGTGAGAAGTTTTCCTTAAAGGTAGCTCAATGAAGAGTGATAAGATTTGGAAGGAAAGGCAAGTTAAGGCCTCAGATTCATGGACCTTTTGAAATTCTTGAAAAGGTCGGTGATGTGGCGAGATCGATTGGCCTTACCACGGACTTATCGCGATTGCACAATGTTTTCCACGTCTCGATGTTGAGAAATATGTCCACGACCCAAGCCATATCGTCGATTCACGCTTAGTGGGCGTGAATAAAGATTTGACTTCTGAGGAAATTCCTACGATCCTCGAAAGAAAGTTGACCTTTGAGGAATAGAGAGCACCCATTGGTCAAGGTCGGAAGTAGACATGGGAAAGAGGAGGCCACTTGGGAAAGAGAAGATGAAATTCTAGCCAAGTACCCAGACGTTCTAAATTAAGTAAGTGTCAATTTAGGAGCGAAATTTCTTTAAGTGGGGAGGTTGTAACGATCACGCCCAAATTTTTTAAAAATTCTAAGTAAAGCGTCGCTGCTATTTACGACTTAACCCCTTTAAATTGAAAATTTACGTCAGCGCTCGTCTAATAGAAAAGGAAAATAATTATTTAATAATTTAATCGGGTCGAAAATTTATTACGGACCAAAGTAGTTAATCGGGCTTCAAGCCCACCATATTCCCTTTTGGGCCAACCCACTAAGTTTCTTCTTGATGAAGAACTCCTCTCTACACCGAATTTCTTGACTCACGTCTTCCCATCTCTACTACTACCACAATGCAAATACACCACTCTGAGACTCAGTAAACCACTTTCTCCTCTTTCAAGCTCACATACAAAACAAAATTTCCCAACTCCTCGTGATGCCGACTTCAAGATACAGAGATCATTCAAATTCTCGGCAATATTACGAGTAATCTGCAACTTTTTGTTACAATAGTGTGGTGTCTATATCAATCTACTACGTGAATCTTAACCAAGAATTTTACAATTACCTGAATTAGTCTATTGCCATGTATTCATAATGCTTAAGCAACCTACACACACTTACCTATTCATGTATGAAAATACATACATACACACACAAAGCAATTTTTACCGTCATCCTCTGGCTTACTCCAAAAAAAAATCGAGTCGAACCCAACATTAAAAATCGACTTGATTCATCATATTCATCCTCTACTGAAAAAAAAAAAAAATCGTGAATAGTAACGTGAGCGATCTGCGAGCGTGAATAGTACCGGACATGTTTCTTGCATTCAATCTTCAAATTTCTTCCACAAATTACTTCCTAGGAGGTAGTATAGCATAGTAGAACTAAACCCAACCTTATTTTGACGAATTTGTGGGAAAAAGCTTCGAACTTCATGGAGAACTTGCCCGATTTGGTCGATTGAGACTCCTCTCGGCCCGACTGACCATAGCCATTGCGATTCAGGTCACTGCAGTCGAGGAGAGTCTTCAGGTGGTTGCGGCCCATCTTGGACAAGAGGCGTGACGCTGGCTGGCTGATCGGCTTCCCTTTTCCCTTCTTCCTTGGTCTTTCCCTCCCTCTCTCTCTGAGTATGTGTGAATGAATGAAGAAGACAAGGCCCAAAATCAATTCTTATGGCCCAAATTCAAGAAATTACAACCTAAGTCCCTTAACTCCCAACTTTTATTCGATTTAGTCCCTTAGTTATTATATATTTTCAAATAAGTTCAAAATGATCCCCAACATTATTATATTACTTCAATTGACTTCAATTGAATTTATATAATTCTGAATTGAAGTCCCCAAGTTCTAATTTAGCTTCCAACGACCCCTAAATCCTTTTTCTTTCAATCAAGTCCAAATTAAGTTTTAAAACTTCCGAATTTCCACCCTCAAATCAATACTTCTCTTTCAATTTCACTCAAAGCAATTTTTAAAGTTATCAATTAGACCCTATAACTTTTAAATTAAATACTTTAAGACAATAAATTATTAAACTTCAATTTTAAGAATTAGTTACTAAGATATGTTTAAATCCTTTATTGAAACTGACGTGGAAAGGTCAGTGGCGCTAGCATCACACTCGCTTCTACTTTCTCAGGGATTTCACGAGAACTACTGAATTTGAGGTGGGGTTTATTCTTATTTCTTCAAAAATCATTTTATTTAAAGGCGATTGTTTGTTTTAAAACCATATCATGTCTTTACGTGTAGATGGTTATGATTTATGGTATATTTGCTATGTGACATGCATGTGATGGTGTTAAGTACCATCTCCTACAGGAATGGTTAAGGGCCCATTCGGATCATGTGTAATGACTTTCCCCGCGTTGACGGAGTTTCCAACACTCGACTTTTCTATAGTTTAATTGCCCCTAGTTGTAATTTCATGTGTGGGTATGTGATATGGTGAAATATTTTCATTGCTTTGACCTGAGTATAACAACGTTATACTCACCAAACGTTTAAACTCTTTTGCATTAAGGAGCGTGTAAGTGGCGGCGGGACGACGGCATCATCCACCAAAATTGCTATATTAAACTAGTTTTCTTTATTAGGCGATCGTTCAAAACTTAGTATTAAATTATTTTAAGCTTCATATGGTTTAGAGGTTTAATTTATTTATTTAGAAAATGGTGTGAATATCAAGAAGTTGTTCGATATTATTTCATTTAAGTACGTGAGTTTTGAACTATATTATTATTATTATTCCTATTATTATTGTCATTATTATCGGCGTTATTATTATTCTTGAAAATGTTATAAAAAGAAAAAAAATTTATTAATTTTCCCCATTTCAATTAAGCAAAGGCCATTTTGGTAACTCTTCGATATTTAAAAATCGGGGCGTTACATGGTATGAGCATGATTTTCAGATTTAATGATAAAGCTAGTAAATGCATATCCCAATACTTGAATAAATCCCTGAAGGGTTGAGTATGCGCATACAAGTGGGATATTCTATGGCAAATTATTTAAAGTCCTCAAATAAATTGCCGATATCGAGAATAGAATGCAAACGGTCTAAATTCCCATATTAACGCTGAATGATAAGAACATATATGATTAAAATCATACCAACTGTATGAGTTTTGGTGTTCTAAATTTTCTCAACATGAGGGGGAGTATTAAAAGTAGAAAATAATATGTGAAATGCATCATGTTATATCATCGCAATTGAAATACGAACTTGAAGTTCAAAGATGCATGAAAGGCTATGACCAATCACATATATCAGCTACGATGCTTTGATAAGTTAGCACGCCAGAAGCGTTGATATTTCCCCAATCATCTATATCAAAGCAAATTATAAAAGATGGTCTTAATAACGGAGGCATATACTCTTGAAAAGTATATACACATAACTATATTGTGTAATCCTAAAAGAGGATTGATAAAGAGATATCTCGATAAGTTATGTTGACATGGGGAAAGAAATGAAATTGAAAAGTGTCGACACGGTATGAAAATGTAGCGCTACATATGATCAATGATAATGAAAATATTGAGATATATTGAAGATGATAAATGGTGAATGTGAAATCCTTAATTTATGAGATGATGAGATGATGATGACTAGTGCTCAAGTTTAAAGATAAGCATGGTGGTCACTATATGTTGCATGCTCATGAAAGTTAAATTACCGATCGTGTGTGTAGTACCGAAAAGGAAATTAAAGGATCGGGTGAGCTAAGCCCGTATTTATGAGTACCCTAAAGGGTGAGCTAAGCCCCTGGGAATGAAATAACATATTAAGTGAGTATTAAATGTTAAATAATATATTTTAAATGTTAGTTAGTTATGAAGGTTTACTTATATGTTTACATGTTTTTACGATGAATTTATATGCTTTAAATTGTGTGTTTGGAGACATGTGTTCATGGTGAATGTTTTGTAGTTGTGTAAGAAAATTGATGTACTCTAAATGAACAAAGAGTATAAAACCAATGTATATGATATTCATACAAATGTATGAAAGATTTTGAAATGCTTGCAGCATACTTGTATAAAATACGCGTTGCACTCTTTTTCCCTTGATTGAGGTTTTATCCCATTGGGTTTTGCTAGCAAGGTTTTTAATGAGGCAATTTTAAAGGCGTATTCACATGAATAATGTACTCTTTTTCCTTCATTAGGGTTTTCCCACCGGGTTTTTCCTAATAAGATTTTAACGATGCATATTCATGGTATATTGAAAACGATAGGAGAAATTGATACAGCGTATCTATTGGATCAAGTTATAATGGAGTTAATGCTTTAGATCCAAACGATGATGATATTGAAATCATTTACCACAGAAGTAAAGATATCAGTTATCAAGATATGAAATCAAACGGAGCAGCTGTACTCTTTTTCCTTCGATCAAGTTTTTTTCCACTGGGTTTTCTTGATAAGATTTTAACGAGGCAGTACGTGAATACTCATATACCGCTGATAGACATCAGGGGGAGCAATGTTTTGATGAAGCAGTATATAACCACTCCAAGCTATCCTGCAATCGGTTTGGAAGTTTTTTCCCACTGGATTTTTCTCCAAACAGGTCTAGAAGACATTTGTATTAATAGTCATTCAAGGGGGAGTGTTATGAATAATTGAGAATAATTTGGTGGTTATGAATTATGAGGAATAATTTGGTGGAGGAATAATTTGGTAAAATATGTAATTATTATATGTGAATGACTATTATACCCTTGATGAAATTATGTAATTACGATTGTACCATTCGAAGTTTTCCTATAAATAGGATTTCAGTTATTAATGAAATTCATTCCTGAGAATTCCTTAGAATTCATTCTCTCTAAATTCTCTCTATTGTTTCTATACTTTTATAACAATTTCATCAATGTTTATTTCAGGAAATAAAAAAATTAATTAAAAATCTGGTGTACTAAAAAATTATTATGGGGGCAATATAATTATCCATTATTTAAAAGTCTATGAGTGCCTTTTTTGTTTGAAGACTCATCTTAGAGCATCTTCATTGGTAGTGAGTGTGGGATGAATGTTAAGGGATGATGCGGAGGAGAGAGATAGAGAGAAGATGATTATTTTAATGGAAAATATAATAGAGGATGTGTAGTGAAAAAAAAATAGAAAAGTGAAAAAGTAGAAAAGATGTAGAAACAAATTCAAAAATAATGATAAAATAATAGTGGAGGATGTGGGGGTGAACTTCTAGATATAGAGGGGGCACGGGAATTCATGGTAAAAAAGTGGGGAAAAGTAGGAAAAAAGTAGGGAAAGTGAGAAAAAGAGAGAAAAATATGGGACCCATAAATTTTTTTTGTGTCATATCTCTCCGCCAACTGGGACGTCCAAGCCATGGTTGCAATGGAGATGCTCTTAGGCCCTATACTCTACAGAATTGACACTGCAGGTGCTGAAGAAGTGGGGGCCGGTGCTGATCCGGCGATGTCTGTGACTATGCCGAATCAAATGTAACGTGTCCTGTTACTATTTTTTGCTTACTACTAGTGGTACTTTTTTTTTTTTGGGAATAAACTACTAGTTTTACTTCAGCGTCCGTAGTTTGTGGTCCTTGTAAGTTATGAACAACTTGCTTCTTTTGTCGCCAAACCTGAGCAAGTAGAGCACTTTGTCAAGCTTTGGGATCGTTTGCAAACGAAATATTGAGGAAAATGGGTATGTACTGCTACGCACTAGGCACATGTTGCAATCTCTATAGTCTCACACTATTTTCTTGGTACCAAAAGGTGTAATTCCGGACACCCTAACCTACTTCTCATTGTCGCAGCGCGCATCGTAAAGGAGGTAAATCGGTGATTCCATGATCAAAGATAGTGGAGGTCGTGCATGGTCTTTGACCACCCCAAAGGAGTGAAAATCCCCACATGGCGCCATAACTCAACCTTGGCGTATGACCAACTGCACTATTGATCACTGGAGCTTTGCCCTGGGGGCTCTATTTTCTTTAAGTTGCCTTGCTGTGCTCGTAGCTTCTTTTGATAATCTCATACTATTACAAAATTGTAACGATGTATGTGCCTCGCGGCTCACGTGACTGCCCATTGTTTCGTAAGAAATGTCAAGTGAGTTAAATTAACAGGAAATATTATGGGGTATAATTACAAAACAAACACTAACTAGAGACAAGCTTTAAAACCCAGTAACATAAAAAATCTTAATCTATTAAAAACAAAACAAAATAATAATAATAATAATAATAATAATAATAATAATAATAATAATAAATCTTAATGAAAAGTAGATATGTCCTCTAATTTCCATTTAGCCTGAGATGCATCCACTGAAACTTTGCATCTAGGCGGTCATTTGGTCAATTTTTAGAGCAAGAAATGATATAAGGCAGGAAAAATAAAAAATAAAAAATCTAGAAAGATCATCTTTCATTTGGCGTGGAGCCCCATGAGATTACAACACCTCATTGCATACCATACTCTTAAATTTCTCTCCCTAACATGGACCTAATAATACATTCAAAATACATGCAATAAAGTTCCATACTTCACAATTTTTTTTTTTCCAAAAGACATGTTGGCAAGTGGAGACAAACATGGCCAAGTCAAATATGGTGGCTAGGAAGATTTGGAAAGATTTCTTGATTGTTGGCACACGGATGGAAAGTTGGTGAAATGAGGAGACAAGATGGTTGGTGGTGAAATGTGAAGTCAAGAAAGGAGGCTCCATTGTCAAACAAAGAAGAAGAAACTAGCATGCTCTTTCGGTGGAATTGGTGGAGTGATTAATTAGCATTTATTTAATGCTAATTATTACATTTTTTCCATTGAAATGTGCCTATAAATTGAGGCTCTTCTTCAGTATTCAAGTATCCCATTCTTGAGATGTAATCCCACAAAGAGAGAGCAATCTCATATAGAGAGGAATAGAGAGAAAAATTAGAGAGAAAAAGATAGTGAGTTTCTCCTAAATTTTTCGTGTTATTCCCTTTATTTGTGAGGGTGTGTTTTCTCCTATTATAAGAGAGAGGTTATTGTCAATTGTGCTCTCCTTATATTAGAGAGAAGTTGTTGTAATCCTTTTGTCGATAGTGAAATCTTTCTACCGTTTGCCCGTAGTTTTTACCCCAAATTAATTTGGGGGTTTTCCACATAAAATCTGGTGTTTCTCGTTTTTCTCATTTCTACTTCAATTGTAATTGCATGCCCAGTTCCACAACCGATCCTAACAAGACAAACCATCTAGAACATAATTACCAACAGTTTTACACTTCTACTAATGTGAAAATCAGGTACTACTCAGTAATTTTCAAATCATAATATATCTATTTCTCATAGGAAAAGAAGGTGCTTGCCCTAAAAAGAGCTAAAGCTGCTCAAAGTACACTTGCATAGCTGAAAATCATATCCAAATATTCTTTGAAAAGGAAACTAAGAACACGAGACATTTCACTTGTAATGCCAATCTTCTCCATAAATACTTAGTACCAAATAATCTATTTCACTTGTATTCTAAAATCATGTTGTTTTCCGGAGCCAATCCGACGCAAGCCCTCAATATGTTCTCAAGCATTGCCCTCTGCTTCGAAAGAGCATTCACCACTGGCGTCCCCGGTGGAACCTGAGTTTTCAATCATCATATATTAGTTTCCGATTGTATTTGTCGAAAAACACTAAATCTTTACTTTTATTAAGCATGTATATCTATGTGTCGAATTGGGCATTTTGACACATTTCATTTATCCACCCAACTTGTTCATTATGGCACACAAGGGCACAAGAATTAAGACAGTATGGTAAAGAGTTATGTGCCCATAACTAGGCTAATCATGGCCCAAATTTTGTGTCTAAAAAACCCACTTGTCTATTCGTACGCATACTTAGAGGAGTTGAAGTCGAAAGAAACTTACAAGAGGGGCTTTAGTGAGATAGCTCAGAATGGTGGCCACAGGGTGGAAAGAGTGGAATTTGCCCTGTAAATCACACAAGACGGATTCAAATATTAGACAACAGAAGATACAATCGAACTTCATTTTCTTGTTTAATATTGGCTGATAAATATGAAATACTAAAAGCTACCTCACTCTCGGCCTTAAGCTGTATGCGAGTGCTGAGTTCAGCAAGGAGAACCAAATCCAATATGATTGGAGCTGCCAAAAGTGAGTCCTCACAAGTGTTGTGCAATGCTATAGTATTCTTCCCACCCATAAATATTTCTGATGTGTACTCGTCCATAGCCCTCTTGCTATCTCCCACATATGGCACATACTACAACACAATAAACCATTAAATCACAGTCAAACGACATCCAACGTACTACCACATTGAAAGAAACAAAGATAATGAGTGTGTTTGGAAAATTAACAAATTCAAAAGGTTAAAACTTTTTTATCCACATATTTTGTATTTCCTTTTCCTTTTGTTTTATGTAAGTCACATGAAGATAAAAAGTTCCCAAATACTTTGAAGCTTAATACCTTGATGACAACAACATGGTCAGGGTGCTCGCCGGGTTCATAGAGAATGCCGTTGCTAGCAACCATGTCGTCCACGACATTACTTTTTGAGATCTCTTTCGACCGGAAAGTTTGTGGGGCCGACAGATTCATGCCATCATTGTTTCCCAAATGGTTGTAGCTCACTATAGATGTTGGCTGCAAAATAAAAATACCCCCACAAGATATTGTGCCCTGTTACATCTTCGCTAAACTTTATTTTCATCAAATTTATGGTCGACTAGAACAACTTATACCTTGATACCAGCTCCAACAAGGAAATCCACCAGCACTGATTTCATCTTTGTTTGACCACTCTTAAAGTCATCTCCACCAATCAAACTGTTCCTTTGAATTGCCAGATCAATCAGCCCTAAAATGATTCAAAATTAAAATTATAACACATTAGTTAAATTTTACAATCAATATGGGTCGTCATAGGGAATTAGTTTGTTAATTAATTACGGGATGGTTTTTACCTGGGACGAAAGTGTTCTGGGGACTCCCATTAATGAAAGGAACATTTTCAAGAGCACAAGCTATTGCATACAACGTTGAAGGAGAGATTTCAGCTTCATTCTTCTGAACTGAGGCCAGTAAGCTTTCTGTAGTGTCATTTAGCCCAACAACAACATTGCTGTATCTTTCTGTATTGGCAGTCCACAAAACTACCACCCTGTCCACCTTGCTTCTCTCTTTAAACTCCCTATTACACTCAAAATCAAGAAACTTTGAGTAGTCCGTTAACCATGTGTAACTCGACTTCATGTCTTGTTAAATACATGTAATTTGACAGTATGTTTGATATGTTGGACTGGACAACTTCAGACAAGACAAGAAACAGCATAAATGTGTCAAATTGAGCAACACGAACAGTGTCAAGATTATGTCACCTAATATCTTTGATGATTTGTTGAATTTGTTCTTGCTTGGTTCCTTTAATCACATTGTTGGCACGGGAGCCTTGATTAGCAGCTATGAAATCAGGTTCGTAGATTCCCGGGAGTGGGACCATGTGTTCCATGTAAGGCCTGAGTTGCTTCTGAAGATCAATATCCAAAACCTTAGCCCTTCCCATGGCATCAGCCAAATTCATATCACTTATGTCCCATCCTCCAAATACAATGTCGTCTGGGTTAACCTATTCACATTGCAAAATGTTATATATGCAAATTGCAATTTTACAAAAATTAGGCCTTCAAGAATTAGTGTTTGTGTTGACGAAAATACATTTATGTATTATATACCATAGGGAGGAGGCTTTTGAATGGGGCATAAATCTCTTCTCCATTGAAGGATCCAACTCTGATTGAGGATGCTTGGGTAAGTGAGCCAAAATAATTGGCTTGTTGCACCTTATCCTTAGTTGCCCATGAAATTCCTCTGCCATAAATCAAATTGTGGTCATTTGTTATCATTTTCCCTATATATAAATAGCTAAAAGAGACAAATCTTTTCTTATATATACAATTATCATAAATTTTTATATTGTTTTTTTATTAAGCCCAACAGCCCCTCCATCATCCAATGGAATGAGAAAATTTTCTAATACTTGGTATTACCGGAATGCTACAATTTTTTCTGAATTACAACAGTATCAAATAACCAAAAAACAAACTAAAGCAAATTTTGTTCATCAAACTATGAGATTAAATCGATTAATTTGAAATTAATTACGAACTTACTCCCGATTAGCAATGACACCAGCAGTGAGGGTTGTACCATTGTTACCTCCCCATCCAACAAGCATAACCCTAGAAACACAATCAAAAAAAAGTGCGATTAACACGAAAAATCCCCAAAAATTAAAAACCGTCAGCTTAATAAAGAGAAATTGAACGAACCCTAATTTTGGGACACGAATATCAGTCTTGAATTCGTATTTGACGGTCTTGGGTATAACAATCCATTGATAAATCCCATTTCTGTTCTCGTGAACAAGCTCTGTGGTCTGATAATCGTAAACAGAGTGTATCTCACTCTCTGTGTACTTAACATTGGGGCTATCAACCTTAAAACTCTCGATAAACATTTTCGAAATTAATCACACCCTTTCTAGTTTCTAGAGAGAGAGAGAGAGAGAGAGAGAGCGAGCGTGTGTGGAGAGCGTATTTATGGATAGCTCCTTGATTGAAGCCCCGAGCGTTGGATTTGAAACACTCTGTATGCTTTCCGATTTGGCGTGAAACCATTGCATATATATAGGCAAGTGGCACGCAGTGAAGGTGAACGTGGCAATTTTCTATTGGACGATTGAACATCTGCCATGCAAAATTCTCAAGAAAGGAGGTCGCATTGGGAAACGGAACCCAAATAAAATAAAATAAAATAAAATAATCGATCGAAAATAGTCTACAAAGTGAAAATTAGTTCTACTACATTCATTCCTTTTTCGTTCCAGTAAATTCCCAAAAACAAAACAAAAAAAAGGAGGTTCTCAATTTTTCTAATTATTATTTGCACTCTTCTCCTCCATCTTTAAACTAGATGAGAATGCAGGGTGAATGACCTTAACATTTGTTTGTAAAAAAATACAATTAACCAATGTAAAAGTACATATTATATATAGTATCATTTTTATTTTTATTTTTGTTTTCTTGCATTTTGGCATGGCTTCAGAAGATTCTCGTATTCTAGCTTCGGAGATTGCTTGTATCTCTTTCTCTTTTTGTCGGAGAATTGCGAACCAAATTGCTCACCGAGTTGTTCGGGTAGTTAATTCTATGTCGGTCTCACTTGAATTGTCTAGCCCCCGGCCCCACCCACCCCCAAACTTTAATTTGTTTGTGATGTATTCATTTTTTATGCTTTGAACGAATAAATTACCTCTCTTCAAAAAAAATAAAACTCCTCATTTACAACATTTGAGCTTCACTAACATTAATATAAGAAAAGACGAAATTTATTAAATTGGGGAAATGTTATGTGTACTATGTACATATAAATGTATCAGTAAAAGTGTTTGCACTATAATAGATGGTGAAATGAAATTATTATTTTACCTCTCTATGGTAGTGGCTCTCCGTCCCTCAATTGTTGCATCTCTCTAGCTAGGACAAGAACTCAAACTTGTGTGAATTTCGTCCTATATTGATGCCAAAATGGACTTCTTGTGAACAAATTTTCACACACAGAATTACACAATGGTATTGGTAGCCGCAACTCCTTTATTTGTCCACATCAACTTTAAATATATTATTATAGTATATCTTTAATTAATCAAAATTTTAGACATTTATTTATCGTAGTTATCATTGTCGAAGTGAAATAGTGAAATGGAGTGGTAGAACACACGGTCGGAAGAGAATATTGTGGAACATACTAGTTGCTCTCAACATCAGACCTGAACATGAGGGCTGAGGCCCACATTAAGTCCAATAATTATTGGAGCTTTGTAAGGAAATGGCCCACTAGGAAAAAAAAGGTGAATTACTTTTTCTAGCTGCTTCTTATCTCTCAATCATTATTATGAAAACATAGAAATGCAAATTTGTGTCCTTTTATCTTTTTATTGGTTTGTTGAGTAGATTTGTGAAGATTGGTTAAGTTGATTTATGTTGTGTTTCCTGGTGTTCAAGGGTTAACAAGGTTCAGAAACACATATGCAACCTAATGTTTAAAAGTCGAAGGACTAACGTTGAAACGAGCGTTTGCATAGGTTTTGCAAAGAAAAATGTTATACCATTAGAGAATCTATTGAGTATGTCAATACAATGGTTGGCGCCCTCATAGCGTGCCACGTCATCACAGAAATTTAAAAAAAATTGTTTTGTTGATATCTATGTTGAATAAGATGAATAATACATAACTGCCCCTGATGGTGGGAGGTTTCACCCGGGCCCCTACGAATTTTTTCCCCGATTGTGGGTAAGGTACCCACAGTGGGTACCACAGTCTAGAACATAACTGGTCAATACAATTCAAATATTTTTCTAAGTTTTGTATGTTACTGGTTGTAATTTAACAATTGCTTTTAGGCTCATTTTTAAAAATTCACCGAGCCAAAATGGCAACAATTATAGAACCTAGATTGGTATTCTGGTTTAACTTCAGGCAATTATCGCATGTTTAGGTATGGAAAATACAATAGGGAATATCGAGTTGATATGCAACTTTTTATTTTCATGATCATGATCATGATTATAAGAACTTGTAATAAGACTTCAAGCAAAAGTAATTTTATATATCTTAAACTATCAGGTGAACAACTTGAAGATTAAGAAGAAGAGAAGACAGTGGGGAATAGTAATTTAGTACAAGATGTCAATTGCAATTATGTTTATTTGTATTGGTAGTTGTAATTAGAAGATGACCTAATTTTGGGGTTGGAGCATGGAAGTCACCTAGCTAGCTTCGAAGATTTCATTTGTTTCATCGTGTCTTTAACATTAAAACGTAATTTTATGTTAATTTTTTTGTTATTATTTTTTATTGATGTTTGATCAATGCTAGAATTGAATTGTGAGATGAGAGAAAGTGAGGCATATATAAATGCAGTTTGATCCGACGCCACTTGCGTATGGACATCATTCACTGCACACGTGGCGATCAACGAAACACGCCCTCCTTGATTGGGTGGGGGAGGGGCGTGTGGCACTCCTCTGCCTATATTATAGATCAAACGCGTCTACATATAAGATCGTAACATACCCATATATGGGCATCGGATCAAAACCGTATATAAATGACTTCAATTAATTATACTGCACATTTATTGGGGAAAATCGAAAAATTACTAATATGCAAGAATACATATTTCTTTCCATCAATTACCATATATGGGCATACAGAATCTGTAAATGACCAAACACTCCATCAGCTAGGGACACGGCTCCCTCGTGGGGAGGCCACCCTGCCTTTAGGCACAGTGAATTTTGCAATCAATGAAGTGAGCTAACAGCATCTCCACGGATTGGAGTTTTGTGGGTAGTGACGTATGAGACAGAAAAGAATTATTATTTTAATTGAATAAAACCATAGAGAATTGAAAAAGAAGTTAGATATGGAAATGAATTAACAAATAATGAAAAAATAATAATTGGATATGTGATATTGGGAGAGGGCGAGATAGAGAAAAAGTAGGACCCATTATTATTTTTGTCTTTCTATCACACAGTAAAATACATGTTAGCAACTTGACACTGGAGATGCTCTCATGTTGCATATACCATAACGTAATAAGTGAATGAAAAGTTGTTGAAAAGCCTATAAATAAAACCGTTGCCCGCATTATTTGGGTTAGTGTTTCTAAAGCACAAAATAATGGAGATTTCACAATATTATGTCTTATTTTGCTAGCACGAAATATAAGATGGAAACGTAATTTTTCTATCATATATCAACTTTAAATTGTTTGTGATTGTGGAGTTCTAGATCAGGTCTTGCTGTGTGGGTTGCTATTAGAGGCTGAACAATTAGACGGCTGTGCACATGCATTGTTGTAACTCCAATCAATCAAAATTGAGAATTCACGACATTCATTAAAAATGCTTTTTCTGAGGAATTCAATTTATTTATTTTCCACTATGGCTGTCTTTATATGCTTCAATTTGTGACAAAAGTGATGTCATACATTCATACACATGATCAGGTGCCTGGTACAAGCATACTTAAGGAACTCAAAGCTTATGTGAAATTAATAAAATCAAATGTTTTCACCACCACATGTGGTTGCAAGTGAAAATAAAAACTGCAGGTTCCTTAAGCGGTGTCTGGGACAGGCACCTAACCATGACTGCATACATTCAATTTTGAGCAGTTAACATATAATAAGGTTAGGCAGCTACCACTTGTGTGCATAGTAAAATACCCACAAATGGGGAGGAGAATGGAACCATTACTAGGTATTTCTCGATATTCACTTTTAATCATTGTGTTTTACGTTCACTTTTAAACGTGAATGCAAGCACACGTTTTGTCAAATCAATTTATATTCAGAACATTTTGAAATGAAATTGATGAATGGTTAACTATGGTACAACTAGCAATGGTTTATGGTTCACCGTCACTGGAATTCAAGAAACTGAATAAAAACTAAAAGCCACAGAAAATGAGGTACACCACCAAAATTGTGTGTGGCCATGTGATCCTTCTTCATCTGCGGCCAGGAATGCTCAGCCCAAGACCCCATACTTTTGCCTTGGCATTCTAAATCATTTCGTTTTTCTGACTAAAAATAATGGGAAAATGCCTAATAAATATAAATCAAAACTGATCTTTATTCACTAAATTAAAATATCTTATTTCTTAATCATTAACTATAACTTATAAAAGTCAGTTACCAATTACTCTTTTTAGGCGTTTATGGATATTTTTTCCCACATCTTTCTTTTTCTACACTTTTATTATTTCCCCTCTATCTTTCAAATTGCACAAGAGGTCCTCCAACTTTCGAATTTTGTATTTTAGTCCTCAACTTTTTAACTTTCTTTTAAAAACACCCCACAATATTTGCACCCAAGGTTCTCTATTTTTTGAATTATTTCATTTCGGTCCTCAAATTTTTGAATTTTTGACACTTTTATTCCTTTTTGCTCATCTTTTTTCTTGTTTTCTTCTATATTTGGGAAATTCACCTACAAATACAATATTTAAGATAACATAAATAAATAAATTTTTTATCATGATAAAAAAAATATTGTAAGCATAAATATAATTTTATACTTCATTTAATACTCTCGATAGCAATTCATAAATATCAATGGACATGCAAATATTACCTAAATAACATGGATTACCACACCAAATAGTACGCATTACCTACCCCGGTAATCTTAACAAATATCCAACTTTTCGTTTCACTCATCTCTCAATTTTTCTCTCTAGATTACCATTCCAAGCAATCTTAAAAAATAGTCAACTTCTCATTTCCCTCGTCTCTCACGCTTTCTCTCTACGCACTTTGTCTCTCCAGATTACTGCCTTACGTAATTTCGACAAATATTCAACTTCTTGCTTCCTTCGCCCCCAACTTTTTGTCTCTACACACTTTCTCTATCTAGATTACCACAACTGATAATTTGCATATTATTACCAAAATGTTACCATTTTGAACCAATTTTAAATATTATCGAGGGCAATAATCTAGATTATAGGGGATGGTAATCTAAAGAGAGAATCGTATACTGAAAAAATCGGAGATAGAGGAGTTTTGAAATATGAATCATATTTGTTTTATCATAGTGATATTTGTGTAAATGGGTTGTTTTAAATGCTTATTTTAGTCTTTACATGCAAAAAAATGAATTATCAATCTGGAAAAAAATTACACTAAAAGTTGTAATTGTTTTGCATATTCTACAATGTGAACGAGAACCGCCATACTTCTAAATATATCCATTCTCAAAGGCCAACGGGGGAATTAATGTTTTTATTGTATTAGTCAATATTGTAATTCTTGATTCAATTATAGAATTTATTTGTTAGATTTTTACAATTTTAGGATTTGGAGGAGTGATTATATACTGATTTCTTATGAGTTTTTTTTTCTTGTATATACCACTTCCGAATGTGTAAATCCCTATTTGATTTTCATTCCAAAATTTTCCTGGGCAGTGATAATATATATGCTGATTTATAGTAGTGTTTTTGTATATAAGCACTTAAATATGGATAATAGTGATAATATTCCTTCATATTTTTTGGGAAACAATGTTAGTTTTTTATATTTCCGAGTTAAATAATATTATTATTAATGTATGCAATATTATTATTAGGTTAAGTAATATTTTCTTGCGCGTAGAAAGAAAAAGTCATAGATGGGAGAATGGAGAAGTTGAATGTTGATCGAGAATAGTTGTGGTGGTAATCAGATTATCTAATGAGGTAATCTAGAGAGAAAATGTCAGAAATGAAAGAAGGGAAGAGGTAAATGTTGATCGAGATTACCTTGGAGCAGTAATCTAGAGAGAGAAAGTGCGTAGAGAGACAAAATCGGAGACGGGGAAAGCGAGGAGTTGACTGTTGATTGAGATTACTTTGGATAGTAATTTAGAGAAAGAAAGTGCGTAGAGAGAGAAAATCGAAGATGTGGGAATGGAGAAGTTGAATGTTGATCGAGATTACCTAGGATGGTAATTTAGAGAGAAAAATTGCGTAGAGAGAGAAAGTCAGAGATGAGGGAAACAAGAAATTGAATGTTGATCAAGATTACCCTGGGCGGTAATCCGGAGAGGGAAATTGCATAGCGAGAAAATCAGAGATGAGAGAAGCTACAAATTGAATGTTGATTAAGATTACTTTGGGCCGTAATCTGGATTACTTGTAATGGCAATCTGATTATCTGTTATGGTAATCCATATTACTTGGGAAGGTAATATTTGTACTTCCATTGATATTTATGAATTGGTATCAAGTGTATTAAATGAAGTATAAAGTTATGTTTATGCTTGCAATGATTTTTATTGTTATCATGATGATAAATTTATTTATTTATGTTATCTTAGATATTGTGTTTATATGTAAATTTTCTAAATATGGAAGAAAACAAGGAAAAAAAGAATAAAAAGGATTGAAAGCGTCCAAAATCCAAAAATTGGAGGACCAAAATAAAACAATCCAAAAGATAGAGGATCTTGGGTGCAAATATTTTTGTGTAATTTTGAAAGAAAGTTCAAAAATTGAGGACTAAAGTGTAAAATTTGAAAGTTGGAGGGCCTCATGTTCAATTTGAAAGATAAATGGCCTCTTATAATTGTGATAATCTTGTTTGTTTGGGTTTTGGATTTAACCGATGGCGTAATGATAAATTAAATAAGATAGATGCGGTGTATGCCTAGGTCTCACAAACATATAGTTCATTGTTATTATTATTTTTTTCATAATAGTTCACATTCCTTAATTAATTTTTAGTTTTCTTACGATCCTTGTTTAATATATATTGTAATTAATAAATAATAAGTAATAATAATTAAGGGTATGGTTGATTCACAACAATTTTTTTTAAAAAAATTATATTTCCTCTTTTTCAATCACATATAAAATTACTTTACATTTTTTTAATACACTACTCTTATTTTCAACCACACAATCTATATGCAATTCCAGTAAACAAAACTTACTCAAAATTGATTCTGAATCAAACACACCACAAGTGTAAGAGTATACTCCCTCCGTCCTTCAAACATAGACCCATTTTCTTTTTTTTTTTTATGTCCCAAATTATAGCCCAACTACCACAATGATAGTGTATTTATTTTTTTTTTCTTTTTCCATTATACCCTTAGTTATGAATGTAATTTAGCAAATAACTTTTTATATTCCTCACTAAAATTATTTTGAAAATATCAAATTTATCGAATGTAATCTTTAATTGAACATGAGTATATTAGGAATAATAAACGTCCTTTTACTTTTCCAATTATATATACTAGTACTACCCCCATCGGTTGCACGGGACGACTACGATGGCATACTTACATAAAATAATATCATAAAATAAGATAATAAATTATTATGAATATATAACAAAAATAACAAAACGTATATAATATTATAGATTTCAACAATGATTTACAAATTTTGGTACTGAATATTATCTTGTTAGAAAAAATATCATATCAATTATCGTAGTTGATGATAAGAACATAATATTTGAGAACAAAATGATAATACACTAATTCGAACAAAGAAAACCTAAATAACACGTTTTATGAATCATACGTAATTGTTCAAATATATTTCAAATACAGTTAACAATGATCATATGATTGACATACACATACATATATAAATTTTATGAATATTGAATCGATTTTTTTTACCACATTTAGCTCGAATTGAATTATAAATATTGAATTAATTTTGTACTACATTCAGCTTTAAGTGAATAAGACATACGGTTAACCGATTTTACTCTCCTTAACGAGGTAACTAATTAAAAAAAAGATGATTTTTTATTTAGTTTTTTAAATATGTGACAAGGTTTTTTCCTAAAATAGATTGCTGTCGCTATTGACATTTCATCTATATAATTAACTAGTATCATGCTTGTGCGACATCGCACGAGAACAATTAATTTTATGTACGATAAATAATTGATATAAAATTATAAATATAAATGTTGAATTACATAATTGACGTAATTTATATATATGAGATTGCATAATTATAAAAAATTATTAAAAACTATAATATTGTATATTATAGTCAATACAAAAATTACAGAGTAAATTTACAATTGTAAATTATAAAAATTCACGTGCATCGTATAATTAAGAAGTTTATCAAAACATTAACTTTAATTCTAATTACCGTGCCTACAATTGCATAACAATGCTCGTGGAGATTAATTAATTGTAAATAAACAATTAGGAATGAATATATAAAAATTCTTTGATTATCAAAACCTATCTTTCTTGTTGGCACATATCAAATTTATATTAAGAACCTTTTTTCTTTTTGAAATGGATATTATGCATTCTAAATTTTATGATTTTATACGTTCTTTTAGTGATTAGTTATAATTGCTACTTAATTTTAGCTCTATTGTATGAAAAGTATATGCTTAATTTTATGTAACTTAAATTTATAGTAACACCGATAATTTTCCTCATCTACATAATTCAATTGATTTCTTTTCATTTACGTAAACTATATGTTAATTGTAAAATGAAAAACTTTTTATTTGTAATTTTATATACTTAGAAAGGGCAAAAAAATATGTAATGCAAAATTCAGTTAGTGAACATATCAAATCAGTCGTATTAAAAACAAAAAACATCATTTAATATTTTTAATTAGAAACAGTGTGCCATGTTGGCACTGCCAACAGGATGTTCGCCAAACGTGACACTTCAATTATAATAATATAAGGATTAATAAATTACTATTTTACTTAAAAATAAATAAATTATTTAACATAAATCCAATTATAATTTTAACCACTCACTATTTGATTTTAAAAAATAAAAAAGTAAAAAATTATCACTATTTTTTAATAGACCAATTTACGTAATCAAGCAAAACTATCAAAACCTACAATTTTATCACAATAAAATTAAATAAAAAATATTTATTATTTAACATTTTGAATAAGAACTTTAAAAAATGAAGTTATATATAAAGTTTTTCCAAAATAATTTTTTTTCTCATTAGATGTTTGTTTTAGATATTGGTTTATTTTCAATTATATTTCTAATTACTACTAATTAATGTCAGTTTATTTTCAAAACTAATTTTTTAATTTTTTAAAAATATTTAATGTGTGCCACATTTACATCGATCTTTACCTACGTAGCACTTCACAAATTATAATATAAAGATTAATGGTATGATAATATAACAATTCAAAATATAAAGATATATATTAATAAATTACTCTTTATTTAAAAATAAATAAATTATTTAGTGCAAATTCAATTATAATTTTGGCAATCACTATTTTCTTTAAGAATAATTCAATGCACATTACAAATTAAAACTATCTAAAACTATAACATTTTTTAACATGGTGAAAATAAAATACTTATTATTGAATTTTTTTAATTATAAATTTGAAAAATAAAATTACATTTAAAGTTTTTCCAAAACTATTTTTTTCTTATTAAATTTTATTTATAACATTTAATGATAAATTTATGTTTCATTAAAAAAATAATTATTTTTAAAGAATGTTTCCCTATTTAAAACTACCAATTAATATTGGTTTATTTCCAAAAATAGAATTTTCTTTTTTTAAACTGCAAAATTAATTTTTATGTATTTTTTAAAAATATTAATGAGTGCCACGTTGGCACTCCTGTTTTTATAATATAAAGATTTGAAAATTGAGATTTATATAAAATAACTAAAATATGATATCTAAAAATTAAAATGTATATATAAAATATTAATTCTCATTTCCAAAATTAATTTAGTAGATATTATAAGTTATAACTTTTATCTCTTATCATATTTGCATAAATGCATGCAACACTAAATATAAAAGAATTAAAAGCATTTATATATTAATTCAAAAAATATAATATATAGAAAAGGATAAAATACATATAAAAAATAAAATAAGAAAAATAACACTAAATAAGGAATGCAGTATAAATTAAATAAGAAAAATAATTAATTTGAAAACTAATGCCAAATATGGCACTGTTATATAGGCACTTTGTTTAGGTGGCACTTTCCTTATTATTATATTATTATTGAATGTAATTATTTCTTATCTATGTGACATAACAAATTGATCGTGCTTGGTTTCTGTACTTTGTGTATGTGTTGTGTTTTTTTTCAAAAAAAGGGCCTATTTTTGTGGAACGGCGCGGGGGGGCGGGGCAAGGGGAGTATTAAGAAAAATAACCTTAAATTATATTTTTCTAAAAATATTAATTAAGCTTTTTAATTTATATATAAAAGTAAAATACGAACTACGTTTGTGGAACAAATGGAGCACTAATTATTTTCTGATGACGAGGCTGGCATCCACACAGTTGCACCCAAAAGATGACAAAAGGTCTCCCAAAAGTGAGGGCATAATTCGCTATTTAGAAACTTGTTTCCACTCTCAAATCCCCAATCCCGTTCCATTGCCCCGTAATGGGTACCGTTATGGTACTCATAATAGTTTAGATCAGTGATACGTATGGGAAAATTGTGTGCCCCCACTGTCAAGGGGTACGTGTCATTGATCTAACTTTAAAATTTTTACATTTTCATCCTCAGGTAAACAATGCCTTTGCGATAAAAAACCTTTTTACATTAATTTCTATTTCTGAAAAGTATTAAAGGACAACTTTTCCCTTATATTTAAGAAGATATAAAGAAAATTAATAAAGTAAAGAAAATTTTTGCTCCCTCCTTCCCACATATATAGGGTTGTTCCCTTTTTTTTTTTTTGATATTTCAAATATATAGACTTGTTTCTTATTTAAGAATTTTAATTTAGAACATTTTATATATATATACCCATATTTAATACTTAATTATAACTATTAATTTTAATTTTAAATTCTACTAAGGGTAAATTAGGAATACAATTTTCAAAATGTATGTTTCCAATACTTTTCTTAATTTTTATGAAAATTCAAACAAATCTATATATATGAGACAAAGAGAGTATAAAACTATTAATATAAAAAACTGCAATTCCCAAATATGGATTTAATTTTATGAAAATGGGATTCATTTATATTTTAAAATAATATTTGAGATTTTTGCTACAATATATATATATATATATATATATATATATATATATATATATAATCTATTTTTCCTTACTATATACATTTTTTATTTTAAAATTTGAGGGAAAAATCATCATTTTACAAGGCCTTATAAGATGAAATTGATAGAAAGGATGTTTGATGCACAAAAACAAAAAAAAAAAAAAAAAGGAGGTATACTTGAGGACCAAGATGTTAAACGAATAAATGTAGAGATTATTTGCATAATGTAAGTGAAATATAAGGATGTTTTGCACCAATTATCCAATTAGGAACAACGTCGATATTTTGGCTATGCAATATAATGAGGTCTGGAGATCTATATAAATTAATTTGTGATTTTCGATCTTTAGCCGATGGACGCTGTGATGTGGATTTGAGGGTTTGAGGATTTCACTTTTTTTCCCACTTTTTTTTTTTAATCATATGCTAAATTCTTTTTCGGATTTCAATATATATATATATATATATATATATATATATATATATATATAATTGATGTGATTTGGGAGCTGTCAATTTAAAAAAAGTTGTTATGACAAGTTTTTAGTTAAGCATGTACTATCCCACTTATTTTCGACAAAGTGTTACTTTTACGGTTGATTGTTTCTATCCTAATTAAAGGATAATAATTATTATTTGTAATTGCTGGCACTTATCCGATCTTCTTTCATACACTTTCATACAACTACCATAACTTATGGAGAACAATTTTGTTCAGCCTCCTAAACGGTGGGTCAACATTACCCTCCTTTTGGAGGGTCAATTTGATGGGAAAATATTTGAAATTTTTTACTCCATATTATTTTATTCATCGAGAGTTTTCATATGAGTAGTGATGTCAGAAAAATCCAATCCGATCCAAATTCGATGGATACCTGATCCGAATGGAGCAATTTTTTACCGATTCGACGATTCGTGGATCGGCCGATCCGAAACGGATTTGGATTTGGATCGGATCAGGCCTGATCCGATCCGAATTGATTTTTTATTTTTTATTTTTTTAATTTTAATTTTATTATTTTTTATTTTTTTATAAAAACCTATACCAATATGGATCGTATTAGGATTTTTTTCTTGATCCGATCTGATCCGAATCCGATCCGAGGGATTTGGATTTGGATCGGGTACTACAAGATTTTTCCTCTTTCCCCACAAAATACTTTTGTAGCGAAAGATCTTTATTTGTGGCGGAGTGACAGAGGAGACAAAAAACATTTGTAGCCAGGTTTGTGAGCTAAATCTCGAAAGGAGAGGTAATAGGCCACAATTTGTGAAAATTTCGATGGCTAATATCTGACGCTACAAATCTTTTGGAGACGAATAGAGTTTGTACGAAAGTGTCAGAGGTAACAAAACTTTAAAATTGTGAGGTGAATTTTGTCCCTACAAGCCTTTTGGAGACAAATGCAATTCGTTGGGAAAGGGTAGATGCCACATATATGCTTTGTCTCCTAATGTCTCTCATCACATCACAAATTATATATTTCAAAAATAAATAAAAATTAATTTTTTACCCAACCAACGTAACTAGCCATCCATTTAACTTAACTCAACCCAACCCAACCCAACCTATTAGTTACTCAATTAGCTTCAAGAATATGCAATGCGTAGGATTTGAACCTTAGATCTCATGGTTGAGAAACTAAGATCTCAACCACTCGGCTATTTTAATTTCTTGTTACTTATTGTCATTCTCATTAATATAATATGTAAGTTATGAGTGTAAATCTTACAATTAGTTAACTACATCGTTCAATTTGTCTGGAAAAAAATTTGCACACAAAATCATGTGGCTACAATTCTTTTTTTGGAAAATGTAACATTTGTGTACAAATGCCGAACAATTATAGGAAAAATCATATGCATGCAAAACCTTTTGGGGGGGTTGAGATTCCTTTTGGCTACAAATTGCAATTTATTTGTGAAAAATTTGTACTAAAAATCACATGCCTGCAACGTCTTTTTTTTTTTGGAAAAGGTAACCTTTTACTACAAATTTTAATTCGTTAGAAAAATCAGATACCTATGAAATCTATTTTTACGGGAAAAGATATCATTTAGCTATAAATTATAATTTGTATAGGAAAAATTGCATTCCTACAAAATCGTAATTTTTGTAGGGAAAGGTAATCTTTGGTTACAAATTTTAATTTCTAGGAAAAGTTATATGCTTACGAAATTTATTTTTTTGGGGCAAAATATTTTTTGGCTACAAATTTTAATTTTTCTATGAAAAATTTGCAGGGAAAATTATATGCCTACAAAATCATTTTATTTGTGGGGAAAGGTAATCTTTGGTTATAAATTTTAATTTGTATAAAAAATTATATGCTTATGAAATTCATTTTTTGTGAGAAAAGATATTTTTTGGCTACAAATTTTAATTTGGTTGCAAAAAATTTGTAGCCAAAATCATATGTCTACAAAATAGTTTTCTTTGTAGGGAAAAGTAGTTTTTGGTTACAAATTTTAATTTGTTTGCAGAAAATTTGTAACGAAAGATCAAAATTCTTGTAGTGGGGGTGATTGATTTGGATTTGGATTAGGCCGATCCGATCCGAACCCGATCCATTGCCAACACTACATATGAGTATAATTTTGATATATAATTTTTACTATTTTAAAAGTTACTTATTTTTAGCGAAAAGTTACACAAATGCGTTTTCTAGATGAAGAATATTTCATTAGTCAGTCACTAAATTTATCTAATTGTTTAATATATAGTAGAGTATCTCATTAGTCCCCTACTAACTTTATCTTATTGTGTAATATATAGTTTGATATGTTATGTTATTTTTATTTGTTTCTACATTGGTTGAGCTTTTTTTCGTCTCATTTGCGTAGTTACAATTTGTTTAAACAATGAAGAATAGGCTTGTTAAACAAGCTCGGCGACCTGGCTCGGCTCGCCTAAGGCTTGTCTAAGCTCTGCTCGAGCTCGTGTATTGTACGAGCTCATCCCGAGCTTGGCTCGTCCTATTTGCGAGCCGCTCGCTGGAGCGGGCGAGCTCGAGCAGAGCGACTCGCCAATAAAGCTATTCGAGCTCAAGCTTGAGCTCGCCTTTAGGCGAGTTGAGCCGAGCCTAGCTCGATAACCTCGACCCGTGCAACACATGGGAGTGAAAATTAGTATTAATATAAGATGAAGATGAGGTGGTTAATTCAAAATTTTTCCATTTTGCTGGGTACATCATTTTCACCGCATCGGACCCAAAAGAAAAAGATATCAGAAAGGGTCGCCCAAAGTGAGGACCACAATCACATTAGTATATTTTGGTGTTTGGTACATTTTGTTTTAATACAATTTTATATAACCGTGTGCTCATTTCGATTTTTCAGTAAAAAAATATTTTTACTAATTAGTCAAATTTAATCATTTCATCTATAATGTGATATATTTCACGGTAAACAATGAGATGTATATAATATTTTCCTTCTTTATAATATTTTCGTTCTCTTTTTTTTTCCTGGGAAAATGATACATTCTTAACACTGGAATTTTGTTAAAATTAGGTGTTTAACGCGACGCTTATCACTTCTTCTGTGTGGCGGTATGGCGATTCTCCCTCTGTTCTTTGCATGACAGACGGGGCCAGCGTCAATCTTGAGGCTGTATCATTCTTGTTGTTTCCTATTTGACTATACCTATCTACCTCAAAGCAGTCTTTTCAAAAGCACTGCCTAACTAAACCCTGTCGAGAATGTTCTTCTCCTAAAAGGTTTTGAAATAGGAGACCTACATGTATTATACAATCTCCGTCATTTAATTTTACATATTCTTTTCAACTCCATTCATTCTCTCTCCTATTTCACATCTACATATCTCGTGAGACCTACATGTATTATACAATCTCCGTCATTTAATTTTACATATTCTCTCTCCTCTATCACATCAAGATCCATAAAAATCTATTTTTACACATATACTAACACATGCTTAGTTACAATAATATCATACGCTTTAATTTGGATTACACCAATATGCAAACAAATGACGAGCGGGGGACATAACGTGTAATTTCACTAACAAAAATAGGATTTTTAGGGATGACAGCCGTTCTATACCCTCGTGCCTGTAGAACAATAATATAGATGTACTCGTATTTATAGAGCAATAGCAGCAACGTTGCTCAAATTGCTCTACAAACACAAAATTATAGGGACAATTGTGTCGTCCTAAAAGTCCAATTTCTTATAGTATTTCTTTTGGGAAAGAAAGCAGACTATCTTGCTAGTTTTTCCTTTTTAACGTTTTCTATTGATCCATTCCAATTTTTATCTATAAAAGTTGCCATTGATTTTTGTTTTGCATCAAACAATTTTACTATGTTAAATTATAATTGTCGGTGCAATTGTCTTGCATTGCTCCAATATTAGAATTGGTCTTTTATTTTCTATTTATTTTTTTGAATTTTTATTATAATAACACATGAAAGTTAAAATATTGTGTTGAAGCATTTTTTCCTCGACACTAATATCCAACATGTATGACAACTTCCACAAAATATTAGTTTTTACTCACTAAAATTTTTCATGCATGCACTTGCAAATTTGGGGATATATGTTTGATCATTGAGAAAATAATTTATAGTTGTGTAGTTGAGAAATAAAGAAAGTGTATTAAATATTAAAACATTGCCAATTTGGTTAGTTAAAAATGATGAGAGGCAGATATGATTTATTGTTCAAGGTTATAACAAAGAAGCCCTAAGTGCCATAGTAGATATATAACAATAAATTTTCGCCATAAGTTGTATAAAGAATTGAAAGAATGTTGATAGATATGTACAATATTAACAAGATGATCCCATCTTCATTAATTCTATGCACATTGACCTTCTAAATCACAACAAAACCTCTGTTGAGTTCAACTTTTTACAATCTTTCACTGAAATTATTCATTTTGATAAGCACTTATTTTCATTGAAGAATTGATTGAGAATGCTTCAGCAAATTGTTGATAAGCGGCCTTCTTGCATTGGACAATAGCTTCGTTACTCCTGCTGTCATCTGTCACTCAAACACCCCAAATTTAAGTATGCTACAAAGTATAAATTCTCGAAGAAAAAAAAAAAGAAGAAGAAATTAACGATTAAAAAACACATGTACGCATTAATTTCATGAGATGGGAAATGAAAAGTATTTATTTACGATTTACGAATCATAAAAATTGTTACCAACCTTTCCAAGACTTGTCCTACCATATGGTATGGTTCTTTTATACGATATAGATGTCGATGGTGGTGATTTTCTGCTTGTTTCGTCTCTGCATGTCGACTTCCCTCGACTAAATCTTCCTGTAATTTCTGAAGATTTGTTCCATTGGAGGCTAGATTGCTGCAAATTTTTAAAATTCATAAGGTTTAGCTACCCATAAGTTATTATTTTATTTAATTTGAATTTATTTTTACTGTATTTAATTTGCATTCTGAAGAAGTCATGTTTTCTAGTAAAATAAACACATACTTTTAAACTTTTGCTTCTTGTTGTCACACCCAGATTGTTGTGCCATTGTCCATTCAAAGCACTTGGGAGGCTTGATTCCTAGCATATATAACAACTCACATCATACATTAATCACTAGACAAAAAGTCGTTCGCAAATGTTGTGGAATCAATTAGGGTCGATTTTAAAATGTTGCGACCTTATGCAAAACTTAATATTGGTGCTTTTTTTTTTTTTTTTTTTTATAGATATTTGGAGACCCTTTTTTATTAATAAAAAAAAAACTTAATAGGGAATACTAAGCGGTCTTCTAGATCACCTAGCTTCGTGAATACAAATGTTATCTTAAAATTAAGTTTAATGTTGTGAAAGTCACGTCGAAAAATTCATATAGATGATCAGTACCAGAAATAAGACAGTCGCACAATGCTTCAAGACTTCCAAATTCATTCTTACATCCGCCAAACTCCTAGAAAACAGAAATAAAGAATAGCATCATGTAATGTTTATTTATCAAATAAAATCATGCCTTTATTTGAAATCAAGATTAATTTCGGAATTAGGCTCATAAATATATACCGGTGTTTTTGCTGGCCAAGACCAAAGTATGTCGCCAATGATGCCATCTAAAGAAATGGAGAATAAGCATATAATTATCACACCAAAAGTCATAAGTTATAACAACAACAAATATTCTAGAAGACAAATTTCCATTGATCATGACGTGAGGATGATGAGATAAACATTTAGCACAAATTTACATCTATAAAACACATTGTAACTCAATTTACATCGAGGCGATGTCGCGAGATTGAGAAATAAGTCTTTATACCATTCATTCAAATTTGCCTCACATCATTAAATTAATAGATTTGATTTGATATGTAAACTGTTTTGATTGAATGAAACAGTTAAAAAAGCAAATATTTGAGATATTGATTCACTGACCTTCATATCCCCGGCCCTTTTACCAAATTTCTCCGTCAAGACTCCCAATGAATCAATCATCCCAACGGGGACAGGTGCAGGTCTACCTATCTCAGCAAATGCCTCTTTAATACGAACACAATCAAATCTTTGAATGTTATGACCTGCCCAAATTCTACCATTCAAAATTCCGAAAATTTTGTCCGAAACTTCCTCAAATGACGGCGCATTGGCAACCACGTCACGTGTTATTCCGTCACATCGTGTCGACCGTAAAGAAACTTCGGATAAATCCCGAGGCCTAATGAGCGTGCAATAGCTATCGAGCTCCACGAGCTTACGTGGACAAACTACCATCGCACCAAACTCCAATACTCTGAACTTCTGTCCAGTTTTGTTTGGTACTGTAGTTTCCAAATCGAAGAATACAATCTCCGCAACTGTTCCATTGTTCGATGTCGGACTTGTCCTTGCCATTTCTATTACCTATTTTTTGTTTTTTTTTTTTTTGCTTTTTGGGTGAATTTAGATTTAGAGAATATGATTCGAATGTATGTACGTAGATATGGTGTGTGTGTGTGTGTGTATATATATATGAACGACGGAGGAAAAGAGGAATGCATGGGGAGAACAAGATGAGCACATTCTTAATTAATTAGCACAATTTCTTGCACTACAAGTTAAATTTTGTTTAGGTGTTAATGCAGAAAAGGTTTCTTTGGCTAGTTGATGATGTCCTAAAAGCAATCCCAGGTTGACAGACAAATATTTGGTGTTAGAATAATTGTCAGATTGGGTTTCGTTCTTGACATATTGCATGAATGTCTCAGTTTAAAAAATTGAACAAAGACATGTTTTATTGATTAATATATATTTAGCTTTCTATTTAAGTATTTTACTGATTTATTTATTTTTTTTAAAGTGATCTTTTCGTGAATAGTAAAAATATGTGGGTAGATAAGATTCCAAGCAAAGAAAAGTTATTCTGTGATTCTATCCCCTATTCATATGTTAAACGTCGTCTTATACGTTAAGGAATAGCATAACTAACAATGTGGGGCACGGCATGCATACATGCCGATATTGCACACGTTAACTCATTTTGACTTAAATTTAGACATCGACCCTCTTGTTTTCTATTGAATATTCATTTTTTCTACATTTTATATCACTTAATTATTGATGTTTATTAGTGCAATTCAATTGCTAAAAAATTATTTTCGATCACACGTACATTATATAAAATTTTCAAATTAACCATGTGTTTTATATCAATATAAGATTCTAGTTTGCCTTCCCAAAAGTTATGAAAACAAGCACTTCAGAACATAATTCTTAGACACGGAACAGACCAGGCGATTATCTTGCCGTTCCGGTTCACTTAATTTGACCACCTTGCAATTGACCTCATGAAAACTCGATTAAATCGCCAGTTAATATGACAACTTAGTGATTCGAAAATAATGACCCAGCTGGGTCATTATTACTTACTCAAATTATTATATTTTTAGCCGGAAAAAATCTTTCCTTAAATATTTAGGCTTAAAAAAGAAATTAATTCGTTTCTTATTAAAAAAAAACAAAGAAAAAACCATTTTCAATGGTAAATATTTTATGGAGATTAAATTTTTTGAAAGTAAAATCATTCAATATTCGAAGTGATAAATGAGTAACAAAAGCGATTGAAATATCTTACTTTCAAGTTTCATATTCCAAAGTTCAATACATATTCTAGTCATATTTTAGTTGTAGGTTTGAAACAAAATAAAAATAGACTCATTGGTGCTAGCCAACTTTGAATGTTCAACAAAAGGTTAGTAATGTTTATTAAAATAAAATAAAATCAGATAATGAATAAGATGAGTTTTGTTAATGTTCATAGATACAAGAATTTAATTGCGCTTACTTGATATAATGGTTATAATTGTTAATTACGATAGTCATAAAATTTCTATGAAATTAGTATGATTATTTTATTTAATTTCAATTTATCTATTTGATTAGAGTTGATCTATCGATTCAACTATCAGATTACTAGTTGAACTAACGACCTGCTCTCTATCGGAGTGGGTCCGGTGTGATAATATGCTAAGTATATTTTAAAATATTACTATTTGAAGATTTATTGGATACACATTCCTACTGCAATCAATTCAATAAAATAATCAACAATCAAATAGTGACGTTCTATAACAGCCTCTACCTAAATCCAATCTTACCCTTTATTCTAGTTTAGTCTTAAATCAAAATCATATTTCAAAAATAGAAAATACTATTAAAAAAAAAAATCAGTTATTGAAAAACAGATATATTTCAATATTTGAGTACATCACTGCTTCAGAAGAATCTAAAAAAATGAAATTTATATGGGACCCACGCACCAACCATCGAAAGGGAAGGATGGCTCACGAAGGTAAAAATAAAGTGTGCTGTAGGGCAGTGGCAACTGCGTCTAGCTCCATAATCATCCCTATTTGACTCTTAACTAACTCGGCGAATTCACCCACCTTTATTTTGTTTGTTTTTGTCATAACTTTTTGTCTATAATTAGACCCATTTTAAGGCCAATTCTGTAATTTCCATTTTGGGGTGGACACTGGGTTGGGTGAACAATAACTCATATCCAATCCAATTTAATTTATCACAATTTCTGTTCAAGCAGCACATGTGATTTCGAAAACCTCATGAATAGAACACAAAGATATGTAAATGCAAACCTTACTTTTATTACCCAATGTTAAAATCAGAAGACATGAAAATGAAAATTTGAACAATTTTGAAGTGACAGCCTAATTTTGGATTTTACTTTTATTAATTTACTGAAAATAAATGGAAAAATACATTTTAGGCAAACCAAATATCCAACTACAACTTCTTGGAATCTTATAACCCTAGACCATTTTTAAATTCGATTTGCTGGCTTGACTGAGATTAATGCTTTCTTGATTCTTTCTACTGCATCTTGCAGTGTGGAAAGTGATGCTGCATACGATATGCGAATGCAACTGTCTTCTCCAAAAGCGTCCCCTGGGACGAGCGCCACCTGCCAACAAAACACAATTAGTATCACAATCAACAATTAGTTTGATATCAATTTACGATAGGGAATGAGTTAAGAGTCGAAGATCTTACTTGAGCTTTATCAAGTAAATATCGGCAAAGTGACTCAGAACCATTAATGACACCAAAGCCGTCGATCTCCACTCCAAAGTAAGAGCTGAAATCAAGAAAGAGGTAAAAGGCTCCCTGCAAGTTTTAACCATTTTTAGGTAAAATAAGGCTATGATAGAAAAGAATTACATTACATTACCAATTAATTATAATCCAAGTATATTAGTAGATTTATGTGTTACCTTTGGCTCCGAGATTTTAACTCCCCCCATTTCTCCAAAGCTTTTAACGAGAAAGTCTCTGCGCTCACGGAATGCCTTAACCATAACTGACACAGCCTCTCCACCGGCATATCCCATTCCTAAGGCCGCAACTCCTGCTTTTTGAGATATACTGCTTGCACCTGAAGTGGCCTATGAAAAGCAAGGACTCCAACTTCATTAAGGCCTTGTTTGACACAGCTTATTTGAAGAGTAATTTTTCTCCACCATCGTTTTCAACCACTCATTACATTGATTGGACAACCAAACATTCAAAAATCATTTTTTCTATAATCCCTATCAAACATACCCTAAATCTGTGGTATAAGGATAGTTTCGGTGTGTGAATATAGTTTTACAAATTCATAAACGTACCTGACTTTGAATCTTCCCACACGCAGCCACAAAGTGTTTGGGACCCGCAAGATATCCAAGTCTCCAACCAGTCATGGCAAATGCCTAATTGTGTCCATAATTAAGCAAAGCGAAGCAGAAAGAAGAAAAAGCAATACCAATACCTACATGGGCTCTACAAGGAGGATAAGCAGTAAATTTACCTTGGAAAACCCATTTACAGTTAGAGTTCTATCCCACATGCCGGGTAAAGATGCAAAGCTTGTGTGAGTCGCCGGAGCATAAATAATGTGTTCATAAATTTCATCAGAGATCACCTAAAAAAGGAACCCAAAAAACAAAAAAAAAAAAAAATATATCAAAATACAGGTACTTTTAACACCCTTGGTGTGAAATATGTAGATTTACTGAACCTACCAGAAGGCGAGGATGCCTTGCTACAATCTGAGCAATCTCTTCAAGCAATTTGCGTGGGTAAACCGAACCCGTTGGGTTTGATGGAGAGCAAAGAATCAATAGCCTCGACTTCTCAGTGAGTTTTGATTCAAGAAGCTTTGGATCTAATAGAAAATCTTCAGATATGTGAGTTTTAAGTATGACAGGTGTTGCATCAGCGAGCCTCGCCATTTCTGGGTAGCTCACCCAATATGGAGCAGGAATTATAACCTGTACAAGAGAAGATGAGTAATAAAATTCTAACATATCATTCTTGCTGAAAAGCTGAAACAATTAACTTCCAAAATAGCAAGAGAATATAAGTAAAAACAGAGGCAAATGTGTAGGAAGTTTGACGCTGACCTCTTCTCCTGGGGAACAAACTGCAAGAACTGCCTGAAGAATACTCTGCTTAGCCCCGTTACTCACCAAAATTTGATCAGGTGTGTAAGATATCCCATTCTCCTCTGCCATAAAAGAAAATTAATAGAATAATAATTTAAAAACCGGGGGGGGGGTGTGGAGAAATGTATACCTCATAAGGGACTTTAAGTACCTTTTAGCTTGTGGCAGATAGCAGAACGGAGTTCTGAAGTACCCGCATTAGGAGTATACCTCGTGTATCCTTCTCGAATTGCATTAATTCCTGCCTAAAGCTCAAGAAGATCAAATTCAACACATGAGTACTTAGAACAACGCATAAAAAGATTGAAGCATTGTCTTTCAAGAATCACCTCAGCTATTACTGCTGGAGTATCAAAATCAGGTTCTCCAGCTGCTAATCGAATAACAGGTACACCAGCTTGAGCAAGTGCAGTTGCCTGATCAGTTATCGCCACTGTTTTTGAAGGCTTCACTGAATTTACTTGAGGGCTTAGAGAGATATCAACCTCGATCGTGTCTGAATTGCTCAAAGCTGCATTAACTCGAGGGTGTCTCTGTGCTGCTGAAAGCGAAGCTCTATCCCAAATATAGATGAGATCAGATGCAAATTGGCTAATTGTTATAAACCAGATGCAAATAGCAGAATTCCATTTCCAAGTCAAACGCTCAATCTTTGCCATTCTAATTAGTCTAAGCATCAGTGCAAGAACAAAATAAACATTGGCCTTGTCATTGAAGTTGATTTTGGCTCTTTTCGGAGAATTAAAGGGTGCCCACTAAAGAAGAACCCATAAAGCATCAGTATTTAATACCAGCAAAAAACCCAAAAATTGATTTTGGGAAAACTGGGCAAGAAAATAATCATTTTGTACAGGGTAACTTTACCACTCTACAGCAAAAAGTATGATTAACTCCCCAATTGGGATCGTTAAAATACCTATAATTTAATAACAGAGGCGATACTAAAACCAGAGTAAATCCAACCAAATCCTTCAGAAAAGTGAGCAAGAAATTCAATTAACTAAACTAGAAACAAAAGTTAGACGAAATAGAAACTTACTTGTGCGAGGCATTCTTTAATTGAGAAGAGAAAGAGATTGAATTGGAAATTTGTGAATCTAAACTGGATTTAAGCTGAAGCCGTGAAGAAGCAATTTTTGATGAGGCCTGCAAAGAATGAGAAGCAGAGGAAGCCATGTTGGAAGAGATTGGTCGATTAAGTTTCAAACTTGGATATCTGTTTGAATCTAGCAATGAATTCCAACAGAAAGACGAATCAAAATGTTATAGGGAAAGGCAGGGTTGGTGGGTTGGTGAAACGAAGAGTTGGGGTTGGTGGAATTGTTTCAAATCTTATATTTATATATTTATGCTTATAGTTTTACATGTCTATAGGCAGTTGGCCCACTACGACACGTGCATTGCACGTGGAATGTCCGCTAAAGATTTATGAGATATTTAGCATGAGAGGGAATTATTTTAAAAGTTTTTTACCACTTTTTATTACTTTTTTATTCATTTTTTTTACCCTAAATCAATCACATCCACATATCACATCACATCTATAAATTTTTATCATTCAACTCCACTCATTCTCTCTCCTCTCTTCTATTAAAAACTATTAAAAATCAATCCCTATCACCCTAATTAGCAAAGGTATTAAGATTTAATTATATAAATAGTATATTAGCATATGAAAATTACATTGGATACGGCTAAATACACCCCATTCTTTACTCTTTACACCCAACACCAACAACACGGACGAAAATACCCTTTAAATCGTAATGGCCGAACATGCCAAGCGGTTGATCGATCATCACTAGTAGAGAGACAAAAAAAAAATTACAGTTTCTTTTGCTGCCATGGCAGCATCCATGGCTAACTGCTGCCGAAAATGGCAGCCATGGATGCCAAGCAAACCCAACAAAAAAAAAAAAGATATTGCAGCCTTTTTCTATTGCCATGGCAGCATCCATGGTTGCCAATTTCAATAGCCCAGGAGACCTTTAAAAAATAATAAAATAAAAAAAAATTGCAGCTTCTTTTGCTTCCATGGCTCTATTTTTATTTTTTATTTCGTTTGGCCATCATTGGCCAAGCAGCCTGGGGCTGCTTGGCCACTGATGGCCGAGCAACCATTTGGGGTGTTCGGCTTATCTTGGCCGAACCCCCCTTAGCCTGTTCGACCTTCTCCGATATAAAGAGGGTATTTCTGCAAAGAGTAAAAAGTGGTGGGTGTAAAGAGTAAAAAATAAAATGTGTTTAGCTGCACCCAATTACATTTGCAAGACTAACAGCAATTAATTCACACGGACCAAAATATCCATTTATCCTAAGTTGACCCAATTTATTGAACCAATTTGACCACCGACCACCACCACCCCCACCCCCGAGCTCCCTCCTACCAAATCCTGTTTTCCCTTCATCGATGGTTCTCCATCAATGGCCTCAGTGGAGAACCATACTTGCAATTGTGGATGTGAGGATTTCGTTTTCTTTTAAATTTATCTAATACCACCCCAGTTTCATAAATATAGCTCATTTCTATTTTCACAAAGATTAAGAAAAATGCAATTAATAGTATTAGAAAAGTAAAATTCAAGATTATTTTCCTAATATTCCATCTTATTTATTAAATATTTTATTTCAACTATTCTATTTTGATGATAGTAATGGACATTAAATGATTATATAAAAGACAAGTAATATTTTAACTATATCTTTCAAAGAAATGTATCTCATATTTTGGGATGGACAGAAAAGGAATAGTGGATTATATTTTTGAAACGGAGGTAGTAATATATACTTGGTGGACAGCGGAGCTAATTGATTTTGGGATCAGGGAATTTGGTGTTATTTCTATTCAAACGTGCGAAATTCACTAAATATGCTCTTCAACCTTTGACACAAGAACAAACTTGCCATGCCCATGCCAAGAAGTTTTGTGTTAATTGTTACATCTCCATGATCTGGAAAACCAGATCTGGTTTGCCGGAGATTTGCTTGAATTTTTGTTGAATAAGATTTGGCCGGAAATCGAGGAGAAAATGATCGAGGAGATGAAAGTGGTGTGATTGATAGGAAAGTTGAAAGTTTGGCTACAAAAGATGACTAAAGTTCACCAGAGAAGATGATCGGAATTTTCATTTCGCTAGAAAAGATGACCAGAAATAGAGTCAGGGAGAGAAAATGTAAAGTTGAAAGGCATTTTTGCCATGATAATCTTTAAAACTTCTTGTTCTTGCTAAATGAAATTTTTGTTGATTTTCATGCTATTATAATCCTCATCTTTGCTATTCATGCTATTGCCCCAAGATTTATTCCCTTCTATAAATTCTTCCAACTTCTAGTGAATTGAAATAGTTACAATTTTGTAAGAAAATAGAACTCACAAAATTATAATTCTTTTTTTTTCTCTCTAGGATTAGCACTCAAAGATCCCAGGCAAGTACTCGTACAAAGATTTTATACAAACAACTGATGTAGAAACATCAAATTATGTTGCAAGTTTTAAAGCAGCTGATATAGCATCTTAAAACCAATGAAATGAACTCACTATTGACAAATAGTTTCAAGATTAATTTATAAATGAGTTAATTTCATTGGTGTTAATAAATTAAATGAAAATAATAGTGAAGAAATTCAAATTGGGGAAATTAGGTAGAATCTTTCATGTTTTTTGAAACTACAACTACGTAGTGTAGTATAGCATATGGAGACAAAATGGATTAGGAGTAAAACGGAATCATTTTCTTCATAATTTTATCCTATTTGTTGGTGGGGTGTGGAAGGACTCTCTTTATTTTGGTAGAATGGATCTCTCCCGATGTCCAGGTATGTTCCCATGCTCCTAGGAGCGCCGTAATTACGACGCTACCGAGGTGATTTATGGTCACATACGATCTAATTACGGTGCTGCCGAGGTGATTTATGGCCAAATGCGATCTCCAACAATTTGAAAAATTTTTCAACGATACTGTGGGCGCCGATGGTGGCCGATCAAAGTTTTTTGCCATAATTTAGGCTAAATTATGACCAAAAACTTTGACCAGCCATCACCTGCTGCCACGGTGTCGCCGGAAAATTTTTCAAATTGCTGAGACTTCGCCTCATCGTGCTGGATTTAGATCTGACATCGAATTTCAAAACGGAGGTCTTATGTAACCATAAATCACCCCAGTAAAACCGTAATTACAGTGCTCCCGAGAGCACTTGATCATTATTCATTACCATCCCGATGATGTCATAGGTTCATATCTGAGGGAGCCTACTATTTTCTTTGAAGTAGCATATGGTAACATTGTAATGTTGTTTGGCAAACCATGAAGTGGCTGGATATTAGCTAGGTAAAAATAGTTACGCGACATTATCGAAAACGGGTTCTTGTGCCAAGTATGAGCCTCAATAATGTGCCCGTGAAAAATGTAATTAGATAAAATTTAATATTAGGCAATTGTCATAAATACTTCACAAAAGATAAATTAAATATCAAATATGCATTTGTATCAATAATAATACTTGTAAAATCAATCACATCATAGTTCAAAATACGGTTGCAAAAGTAGGTTACAATTTATCGAAATTTGTACGAACAAATTTCTACTAACCTATGATTGATGAGTACAATTTTTTTTTTCGCCACATGACTTTCCTTACAAATATTGTCTTCATAATTACAGCTCCACCCACAATATTTGACCCAAAAAAATCACAACTAAATGTAAAACTAACATTCTTAAATAAAGAGATACATATGCATGGTACGTAGCAATTTTTCTTCGCCAACAAAGTTTGAGAAAATTCCGCAACATACATTTCAACTGTTTTGAAGAATGAATTCAATTCCTCAAATTTTCTATCTTAAACTTTGCTATAAGGGTAAGTTCAATCTCATTATTCACATTCAAAAGTGGGACTTGGTTACCTTTATTTTTCATTGCGAAAAAGTTATATGTTGCCCTTCTATATTATCGGAAATAATTTTCGAATTGTGTCCTTTAGTCGCTTAAGTTGTTTCCTTAGATTTTTCCTGGAAAGGCATACAAATAAATTAAAAACAAACTATTAGCCTAAGGGTGTGTTTGATTGCAAACCCGGAAAATGGTTTGAAGGAAAAGGTTTTCCTGATAAATAAAATTCGGGAAAAAGTTTTCCAGGGAAAATAGTAATTGTAGGTGTCTGATTAGATTAATTTGAAAGTTGGAAAATGATGTTATTTTCTTTATTTTTGTGTTTTTTCCATAAAATTTGACTATTTTCCTTATTTTTATGGTTAAAGTAAATTGTCTATTAAAAAAAAAAAGAAAAAATGGCCAAACTTTTTCCGGAAAACAAAAATCACCTCCCCCAAGGAAAACATTTTCCTTCAAAACAAGGAAAAAAACGGAAATTGAGAAAAAGTTGGAAAACCTTTTCCATGAAAAAAAGTGCAATCAAACAGCCACGGGTGGAAAAAAAGCTGAAAAATGATTTTTTTTGAAAAAAAAAAGCATGAATCAAACACACCCTAATAGTTAAATTTTTCTAAGAAAACTAATTCATGGTAAAGAAATTAGATACTACCTCCCGTTCCTTTTGTAAGAATTATTTCCCATTATTAGCAGAAATACATATTTTTCTTTCATATTTTATCATATATCATGATATATATAAAAGGGGTTACAATAAAGATGAACATTAGTAATTTAATTTAAGCCAAAACGAAATTTTCCATTAGTTTATTAATTAGTTACACACTACTTGCTTATCGACAAATTAGCGCATTTCAACGGGACGTCACAGCTAACGTTTGTCAGAGATGGACCGGAAAACAGTCTTGATAATGCCCCGCAATGGACTCAATCCCAAGTTTCAACGGGCCGACCTATCCACCTTTGGGAAAAGCAAATTACTAAAAACAACCACGGAGAAGAAAGTAAACCAAACACAAAAATAAGATAAGACTTCATATGGATGGTAAATTGAGAGAAAACATGAGTTATATTAAAAACCATTACTATCTTTCGTTTCATGAAATTTTACTTCCGCATCCCATTATTGGTCATCTCAACCATAGAATCACTGATCGTCCTTGTAAAAACCAATTCGAAAACAAAAATTATCAGAAAACATACACATATAAATAATCACCCAGCTAAAATAGTTAAATGTATTTAGAAAATGTTAAGATTTACTTTGATTTGACCATATTCTTTGCATATCTTTAGGAATTTGTTATGCATATATCTAGGAATTTGTAATCCCTCCGTTGAGGGAATTAAGCTGAGATTTTATTTTCTTGCCTTCTAGTGAGATCTTGTATAGGTGTATATATAGCAGCCATTTATTAATAGAAATATACAGTAGAAACTTTATTCATCCCTTAATTCTTTCATGGTATCAGAGCAAGTGATCATATCGCTTCTCTATTCTATACTCTGATTAAACATGTCTACAACTACAACTACACCTGTGATTGATTCGTCTGATCCTTTGTTTCTCCATCCCTCGGATCATCCCGGCATGATTCTTGTTCCAAATGTCTTAAACGGAACAAATTATGCTATGTGGAAACGATCGATGCTAATTAGTCTCAGCGCCAAAAACAAATTGGGTTTCATCAAAGGGACGATTGTTGTTCCTAGTAAAACAGATCCCAAACATCCTTTGTGGCAGCGTTGCAATGATATGGTACTCTCTTGGATATTCAACTGTCTAAGTCAAGATCTTACAAATAGTGTTCTCTATCTTGGAAACTTGGCCGAAATTTGGACCGATCTTCAAGAACGATTCTCTCAAGGTGATTTTTCTCATCATTATCAAATTCAATGATCCATTGTTGAACTCAAGCAAAATCATGAATCTATTTTTTCTTACTACACCAACATGAAAATGTTGTGGGATGAGTTGAATACTTGCAGTCCCGTAATCACCTGTACATGTGAAGGACAAAGGGATTTAAAAGACAAGGAAGAAAAAACTCGACTTAGTCAATTTCTTATGGGACTCAACGATACATACTCTGTTGTGAGAGGACAAATTATGCTCATGAACCCTTTGCCAACTGTCAAAAAGGCATACTCACTTTTGTGTGAAGAAGAAAAACAGCGAGGACTTACTGAAACAAAGAACAACGATCTTGTTCATGCCATGAGTATCAACACATTTGACAACTCCAAAGAATCACAACCAGTGGTTTCAAGACAACAAAGACAATGGTCATCCTCCAATTCAAGGCCTCAAGGAAATCGAAAGCCTCTTCACTGCTCTTATTGTGAAGGCAATACTCACACTGTAGATCGATGCTATTTTCTCAATGGGTTTCCCGTTGGACACAAACTTCATGGCAAGGAAGTTCAACCGCCAAATCGAAGAAAAAAATTGGTGCTCATCAAGCAAGTGCAGAGGGAATTTCAGTCCCACACAAGCCTTCTGTCGATGCTACCCCTCAATTCACTCCTGAGGAACTTGCTCAAATCAAAGCTTTTTTTAATTGTAAACAATCTGCTCAAGCAAACTATACAGGTATCTCGACCCCATTTTGTTCATCTTTTAATACGCAGAAAACACCATCGCGTCACTGGATCATTGATAGTGGCGCCACTAATCACATAGCAACATCGGTTCAATTACCTCTCCACTCTCTTCTCAAGTAACCTTACCCAATGGCGTCACGCTCTGCTATAGCGGCATAGGCTCCACCCAACTCTCATACCATATGCATGTCAAAGACATACTTTGTGCTCCATCTTTCCATGTTAATTTACTATCAGTTAGTCAACTCACATCTACTTTTAACTGTTCTATTCATTTCTTTCCTACTTTTTGTGTACTGCAGGACCTAACTTCGAAGAAGATGATTGGTTTGGGGAAGCAACTTAATGGCTTGTACTACTTTCTTCCATCAATAAAATCGCATCACCTCCCAAAGCGGTAGCTCACCATATGGATTCTACTACAAAAGTTCCTTGGCACCGCGGTTGGGACATCCTTCTACGGCACCTTAGCGACTTTTGAGTCATGTTATTCCTTCCTTTATATTTAATTCTCATCATTTATGTGACACTTGTCATTTGGCTAAACAAACTCGTTTATCTTTTTCTTCTAGTACCATTCAAACGTTACATTCCTTTGATCTTATTCTTTGTGATATTTGGGGGCGTTTTCCTCTGACCCATCTGAGGGCACATTATTTTCTAACCATTGTCGATGATTATACAAGATTCACATGGGTATTCTTAATGAACTTCAAATCTGAAACACAAGGGTTACTAAAAAATTTCATTTCGTTTGTCAATACCCAGTTTAATTGTCAAGTTAAGTGTATTCGAAGTGACAATGGCTCAGAATTTTATCCATGAAATCATATTTTTCCAGTCTTGGTATATCATTTCAAAGCTCTTGTCCATCTACACCTCAACAAAATGGTGTAGTTGAACGAAAGCATCGACATCTCTTAAATGTTGCCAGAGCCTTGCGAATTGAAACTAACCTTCCATTACAATTTTGGGGAGAGAGTTTGCTCACTGCCACATATCTTATTAATCGGCTTCCCACTCCTATACTACGACAAAAATCTCTTTATGAAATGTTGTATAATAGGGCACCCATTTATTCTAACTTGCGGGTTTTTGGATGTCTCTGTTACGCTACAAACCTACATCCCAGTCACAAATTTGATACTCGTGCCAGAAAATGCATATTTATTGGTTATCCTGTTGGTCAAAAAGCATACTGCTTGTATGATCTCCAAAGTCACAAATTTTTCTCAAGTCGAGATGTCGTCTTTCATGAGGACACTTTTCCTTTTCATACAACTAACCCTCCACCAACCCCACAAATTCCCCAACCCGCGATATATGACTATCCCACTGCGTCCCCTTCCCTCCCACAACCCATTCATTCTCCATCTCCAGAGATTATTCCCTCAGACAATCCATCATCTCCTATCTCATCCCCAACATCGTTTCTTCGTAGAAGTCAACGCCCACAAAAACCATCCGTCCTTCTCCGCGATTTCCATTGTGGCCAAGTAAATACAATGCCATCAGTTGCAATCTTCAACCGACAATCTTTGACCAAGTCAGGTACTCGGTATCCTTTAAGTAACTTTCTTTCCTATGATTCTTTATCCTTTAATCATCAGCACTTTGTTAATGCTATATCAAGTGTTCTGGAACCAACCTCATATGCACAAGCTGCGTTAGATCCGAAATGGCAAGAGGCCATGCAACGTGAACTTGATGCTCTTCATACTCAAAAGACATGGACCTTGGTTCCTTTGCCTCCTGGTCATCACCCTATTGGCAGCAAATGGGTATATCGCATTAAATATACCTCTAATGGTTCGATTGAACGCTATAAAGCACGGTTAGTGGCTAAAGGATTTTCTCAGCAAGAAGGCTTGGATTACACTGAAACATTTGCGCATGTTGCCAAGTTAACCACTGTTCGATGTCTTCTTGCTATTGCTGCAGCCAAACAATGGCCATTGCATCAAATGGATGTGACCAATGCCTTCCTCCATGGTGATTTGACTCCACCACCTGGTCTTTGTCGACAGGGGGAGAAAATTGTATGTCGACTACACAAATCCCTCTATGGGCTTAAACAAGCCCCTCGAAATTGGTTTGCTAAATTCTCTCAAGCTATCAAAAAGGCTGGTTTTGTTCAATCACATTCAGATTATTCATTGTTTGTAAAGACTAGAGGCCCATCTACAACTATGGTACTTATCTATGTAGATGACATAGTGATAACAGGTAATGATGCGGTTGCTATACAAAGTCTTAAAGATTTTTTGCATCGACAATTCCATATAAAAGATCTTGGCTTTCTAAAGTTTTTTCTTGGCTTGGAAGTGGCAAGATCCAGAACAGGCATTGCTATCTCTCAACGAAAATATACATTAGAGATTATAGATGAAGTTGGCTACTTAGGTGCTCAACCTGCGAATTTTCCAATGGAAGTAAATCTTAATCTCGTGAATGATCAAGGTGATTTGTTACATAATCCGGAGCGCTATCGGAGATTAGTGGGAAAATTAATCTACCTCACAATTACAAGACCCGACATTACATACTCGGTCAATATTCTAAGTCAATTTATGCATGCCCCACGGAAGCCTCATTGGGATGCTGCTCTTCGTGTTATTAAGTATCTCAAAGGTAGTCCAGGACTTGGCTTATTCTTTTCGGCAAACAATTCTCTCGACCTCAAGGCTTATTGTGATTCGAATTGGGCAAGCGCCCCATGACTCAAGATCAACTACGGGTTATTGTGTGTATTTGGTAAATCGTTGATCTCATGGAAGTCAAAGAAGCGTAAAGTCTCTAGATCATCATCGGAGGTGATGCAGTCAATGGCGTGACTACTTGTGAATTAACTTGGCTAAGATTTTTGCTTAATGACATGCAAATCTCTACGGGACCAGCAAAGCTATTATGTGACAATCAAGCTGCACTTCATATAGCAGCAAATCCAGTATATCATGAGCGCACCAAACACATAGAACTCGATTGTCATGTGGTAAGAGAAAAGATTCAAAAAGGCAGATTGTTACAGAATTTGTTCCATCTCATTTCTGATTAGAATGCGTTTTAACAAAAGCTCTTGGAAGAAACTCGTTTCAGGACTTAAGAAGCAAGTTGAACATGTTGGATATACATGCTCCAACTTGAGAGGGAGTGTTAAGATTTACTTTGATTTGACCATATTCTTTGCATATCTTTAGGAATTTGTTATGCATATATCTAGGAATTTGTAATCCCTCCGTTGAGGGGAATTAGCTGAGATTTTATTTTCTTACCTTCTAGTGAGATCTTGTATAGGTGTATATATAGCAGCCATTTATTAATAGAAATATATAGTAGAAACTTTATTCATCCCTTAATTCTTTTAGAAAACAAATTAAAATGTTATTTACATTTTCATCAAATCGATTTCTTTGTGTTTGCTTAGGGAAGACATATCTCTTGATTTTTTTTTATTATTTTTATTTTTTATAAGAGACATATCTCTCGATTTTTGTTTCTTTAACTTTCTCGAGGATTGAAATGCTTATACATGCAACTAATTAGCCAACTCTTCTTAGGTTGAGTGAGCTCATGCACAAAGAAAAATAGGGTCTCAAGGCACTTAAAATGCCAATTAAAAAATATGGAAAATTCTTACACCTTTGGGTCAAGATTTAGGGTGTGCTTCTGCCATTGATGGTCAATTGAAATGGTTAGAGATTGTTTCTTCAATTGAGAGAAGATTGAAACTTCAGGAGGTTTTCCAAACCGCAAGAGGTTTTTCCCCAACAATGAATCAGTGAACTTCTTAGGTTTGTTGTGGAACTGGAGAGGCGATTGGAACTAAAGTAGAAACGAGATAAACGAGAAACATGAGATTTTACGTGGAAATCCCCCATACTAATTCGGAGTAAAAATCATGGGCAAACTGTAGAAGGATTTCACTATAGTAAAAGGATTACAACAACTTCTCTCTAATATAAGGAGAGTACAATTGACGATAACCTCTCTCTTATAATAGGAGAAAACACTCCCTCTTTGATAAAGGAAAGAATACGAAATGTTAGGAGAAATCTCACAACTTATTTTCTCTCTAACTCTTGAAACCTCTCTCTCTAAATTCAACTCGAGAATATGATACATAAGCATGGTCCAACCTCATGTATTTATAGAAAATTATTGGTGGTGGATTTTTATATTGTAACTTGGCCACCAATTTTCTATTTCTTGAAGGAAAATGAATTTTACCATAATTTTCTATTCCTTGACGGAAAAGGAATTTTACCATAACAATTCTCCCACTTAAAATTAGTTTTTGTAGTAATCATTCCACATTTTCTACGTTTTCCATGTCCATGCTGCTTACGTCTCTGCTAGGCCAATAGAGGTTCGACACCACATAAACTTGTCATTGTTAACTGGCTTTGTCAATATATCTGCTAGGTTGTCTTTAGTATGGATTTTCTGAATATCCACACGTCCTTCTTCCACCTTCTCACGAACAAAGTGATATTGAACTCGTATGTGCTTTGTCCTTGAGTGAAATGCTGGATTCTTTGCCAGGTGCAAAGCGCTCTGACTATCACAAAATAGAGTAATTTTCTTTTCTTTGTATCCGACCTCCTCCAATAACATTTGCAACCATATTGCCTCTTTGCTGGCTTATGTCGCTGCTACATATTCTACCTCCGTTATTGATGTAGCCACGATAGACTACAGTTTCGAAACCCAGCTCACTGTTCCTCCAGTAAGAGTAAATGCATAACTTGTGGTGGATTTGATTTTATCAAGATCACCTGCATAATCCTAATCAACATAGCCTCTGACAATAAAGTCTGATCCTCCATAACATAATGCAGCATCTGAGGTACCCTTGATATATCTCAAGATCCTATTTACAGTGTTCCAATGCTCTCTCTTAGGATTCACCATGTATCGGCTAACCACTCCCACTGCTTGTGCAATGTCTGGTCTTGTACAAACCATAGCGAACATTAAACTACCCACTGCTGATGCATACGGCACTCGAGCCATCTCCATCCTCTCCACTTCACTGCTAGGGCTCATACTTGAGGATAACTTGAAATTAATAGGAAGAGGGGTAGAGATTGGTTTACAATCTTGCATATTGAAGCGTCGCAAGATTTTCTTCAAGTAATTCTTCTGAGAAAGCCAAATCTTTCTATTATTTCTGTCTCGATAAATTTGCATCCCTAGAATCTTGTTTGTTGGTCTCAAGTCCTTCATTTCAAACTCCCTAGCCAATTGAGCCTTCAATTCTGTAATACAATCTTTGTTGGGGCTTGCTACCAACATGTCATCAACATATAACAGTAGAATAATGAAATCACCATCACCAAATCTCTTGTTATAGACACAAGGATCTGCATTCAATCTGTTGTAATCAAGGCTCGTGATGAAGGAATCAAATCTCTTATACCAATATCTCGGGGCCTGTTTGAGATCGTACAGAGATTTGTTCAACCTGCAAACCAAATTCTCTTTTCCTTTTTCTTCAAAACTATCTGGTTGGAGCATATAAAATTCTTCTTCAAGTTCACCATGAAGAAATGCAGTTTTAACATCCAACTGCTCTAAGTACAAATCAAATGTAGCACACATTGCCAGGACCACTCGAGCTGTCGTCAGTCGAACAACAGGAGAAAATATTTCGTTGAAATCAACATCTTCTTTCTGAGCAAATCCTTTAACCACCAATCTGGCACGATACCGCCCTAGTTGGTCATTGCCATCTCGTTTGATCTTATAGACCCATTTATTTCCAATGGCTTTCCATCCATGTGGTAGTGGAATAAGATCCCAAGTTTTATTTTTATGAAGAGCTTCCATTTCTTCTTGCATTGCTGTCATCCACAGAGAAGCATCTTGACTCTTTATAGCCTCAACGAAAGTCGATGGCTCCCCATCTTCTCTCAGTTGACAGTATGCGACATTACCCTCCATAATATAATTTGAGTGCCAAGCTAACTTGTGGAGTCGCAAACTCAGCTTGCTCTTGTTCTTCGTGCTCTGTACTGCTTCAGAAGAATCTAGAACTTCATGTTCTTGTTCACCTTGAACTTGAACAACAGTAGTCTCTGGTTTCTCCTCAGAAGTGCTATCATCACTTTGTACCTTATCTTCTGCAAATACAACGTCTCTGCTGATTATTACCTTGTGGGTAGTGGGATCCCACAGGCAATACCCCTTAACGGCATCAGCATACCCTAAGAAAATGCATCTTCTAGATTTCGGATCCAGTTTTGATGTTTCTTGGGCGTTGTACATAGCAAACACAGGACTTCCAAACGTATGTAAGCGAAAATAGTCAGCTGGCTTACCCATCCACATCTCCATCGGAGTCTTCAGATCAATTGCGGTTGATGGTGACTGATTGATCACATAACAGGCGGTCTTGACTGCTTCAGTCCAAAACAATTTGGCCAACCCTGCAGTTCTCAATATCGCTCTTGTCCTTTCTAATAAGGTTCTGTTCATCCGCTCTGCTACTCCATTTTGTTGTGGAGTGTGTGCCACTGTTAAATTGTCTTTGATACCTTCTTGTTTGTAAAAGCTATCAAATTCATCGCCAGATATTTTCCTTCATTATTCTGTCCTCAAACACTTGATATTTTTCTCAGATTCAAGTTCAACTCGCGCTTTGAAGATTTTGAAAACTTTAAACACATCTAACTTCTTTCTAATTGAATACACCCAACATCTCCTGGAGTAGTCGTCAATAAATGATACAAAGTATCTGGCACCTCCTAGGGACATAACCGGTGCTTGCCAAACGTCAAAGTGAACCAACTCAAGTATAGCTTTACTTCTAGCAGTTGAACTACTGAACTTCAATCTATGCTACTTACTAGTAACACAATACTCACAAAATGGTAAAGATACCTTTTTGAGCCCTGGAAGAAGCTTTCTTTCTGAGATAATCTTCAAACCTCGTTCAGACATGTGGCCAAACTTACGGTGCCACATCATCATCACGTCTTCTCCCGAATTCACCGTCGTAGTTGATGCTTTTCCTTCTTGTTGTGTTTCACCTTTAAGCATGTACAAATTTGTTGCTATCTTTTCTGCTTTCATCACCACAAGCGCGCTTTTAACGATCTTCATAATCCCTTCTCAAATATGGGTACGCACCCCAATACTATCTAATTGTCCCAATGACATTAGATTTCTCTTCAAACCTTTCACATGCGTACCTCCTAGATGGTGTGAACTGTACCATCATGCATCATCAATTTGATAGTACCAATACCAGTAATTTCCAAGGCATGATCGTCTCCCATAAACACAGATCCTCCTGAGATAGGTTCGTATTGGTGGAACCATTCTCTCATAGGGGTCATATGCCATGTAACTCTTGAATCCATAAGCCACACATCTGTGAACCTTCTTTTGCCTTCAACAACTATTGTTGCTTCATTGTATAATATTTCGCCTTCATCCGAAGTACTTGCTACACAACCCTGAGCTTTTGATGTCTCAGGACCTTTCCCTTTGACATCTTCACTCTTCTTGAGATACCAACACTCCTTGTAGTGCCCTTTCTTACCACATCGATGACACTTGACATTTTTCTTACTTCTTGACTTTGATCTACTCTGATTTTTATTCCCACTGGGGCCACGTTCCGTTGATCTACCTCTCGCCATCATTAAAGCTTCAGCCTGTTGTGAGTTCCCTAGTCTATCTTCTTTATTTTTGCGCTGACTTTCTTCTTCAAGAACCGCAGCTGCAATATCGTCAAAGACTAGTATTTCTAAATTGTTGGTCAAATTGATGATGAGTTGATCATACGAATCAGGTAGACTCTGAAGTAGAATTTCAGCACGTTCACCCATCTTTATATTATGCCCCATTGATGTAAGCTGTAAAAATAGAGTATTAAGGGCGTTGATGTGGTCTGTCACCGAAGTTGACTCCATCATCCGAAGGGTGTATAACTTTCTTTTCAAGAAGATCTTGTTGTGTAGTGATTTGGTCTCATATAACCTTATGAGAATGTCCCAAATCTCTTTTGTTGTCTTTTTCTCCGCCACACGTGACAATACTCCGTCAGCTAGTGCTAGATGTAGATTAGCAATAGCATTACCATCCATCTCGCTCCATTTATCATCAGTGAGCTCCTCAAGCCTTTCTCCTATTGTCACCAAGCAGTTATCTTTTCTCAATACTGATTTTATTCTCATTTTCCACAATGAGAAATTATTCCCATTGAACTTCTCTATTTCATACTTCGTCGCCATCTTTATAGATATCTCATTTCCACTAACTGGATCTAACTATAGTACGACAACCGATTACAAACCTGGCGCTCTGATACCATTTGTTAGGTTTGTTGTGGAGTTTGAGAGGCGATTGCAACTAAAGTAGAAACGAGATAAACGAGAAACATGAGATTTTACGTGGAAAACCCTCAAATTAATTCGGAGTAAAAACCACGGGCAAACTGTAGAAGGATTTCACTATAGTAAAAGGATTACAACAACTTCTCTCTAATATAAGAAGAACACAATTGATTATAATCTATCTCTTATAATAGGAGAAAACACTCCCTCTTTGATAAAGGAAAGAACACGAAATGTTAGGAGAAATCTCACAACTTATTTTCTCTTTAACTCTCGAAACCTCTCTCTCTAAGTTCAACTCGAGAATATGATACATAAGCATGGTCCAACCTCATGTATTTATAGGAAATTATTGGTGGTGGGTTTTTATATTTTAACTTGGCCACCAATTTTCTATTCATTGAAGGAAAAGGAATTTTACCATAACAGAACTTGCCTTGTTCTTTTGAAATTAAATTCAATGCACTCAAATTTTGTGTCGGATGTGTGATTCAGAATTGAAGAAAATGTATTTAAAAAATATAAATAAATTATCAAATCAATGTTTGAGTGGTTGAAAAGAATGAGTGGGAAAAAATAGGGTTAAGTTGATGATATTTAATGTGCAAAGAACAAGGCCTAAATGGTTAATGGTATATGATGAAATAAGACAAAAATGTGGGGGTAAAATTGGGAATTCAAAAATTCCTAATCCATTCACCCCTTTTATATATTGTAGATGTAGATGCAGATTGTAGATATAGATAATTTATTCGATAATGTTTTTTTTCAATTAAAAAAACCAGTTTTTTACTTTTTTTATGTATAGATTCTTCGTTTCTTTTTGTCACTGACTAGAGGGAGGATTTCTCCACCATTGGTCCAAAATTTTATTTACATTTGTCCTCACCAAATATCATGCTCAATTTTCTTCTGCAAAATTCTTTCAAAATTCCATCGAAATTTGCCTTAAAATCAGGCGAGTCGTCTCTGTCCTTCCATATCTTCTCTTACGGTTGAATTCCACCACGAAAAAGGGTATATCTACTTGTAAAGCAGAAATTTAGATTTTTTATTTTAATAAGATATTCAACCAATTCAATCCAGTCGACACCCAGGCACTTTCTAGCTTATTTTATTACATAAATACATAAATATTTTTCTTCAAATATAAATTAATACTTTTGATTTTTTTTTATAGAGAATTTTTTTTTAACTTCAAAAACTTAGTTTTCTATTCTAACGAGAGATTCAACGCATTCAATCCAATCGACATCTAATATTTTGCAAAATCGAACCTTGCATTCAACCCTGAGAAAAACCACCAAAAGCAACAAATGAACAAAAGAACACACACCCACCCACGCACCCCCTGATGGTGGGGGGCATATGACACTATCTGGATATAATTGACACTTTATGGTGCCAACTATGTTAGTATTGGATCGAAAGTATATTTACCAAAACTTGATAAGAAAATCCCAATGAAACTTATCATTCAAGTTAAGTGTGTTAAATCAAAGATCATAATCGGTAGAAGAAACTAGAAGCACAATGAGTTTTTAAGACATATTTGTTACTTGGAAGGTTGTTGGCAACGTAAGTGTGAACTTTCAGGACTCTGGTTTTGGTGTGAATAAAGAATAACGGTATAATTTTATAATATATACGACAAGAACTAAAACAAAAGCAAAAAAAAAAAAAAAAGGGCGGTCTAATTGAAGTCATTGTCAAGATGTAAGCATCGGATTATAATTGATGCAAATTTATCTTGCATTATTAATATTATTTTATTTTGGTCGAAAATAGAAACAGATTACATATGTTATAATGAATTATATTAATGCCATTTCATCAATCTGTTTAGAAGGTTGCATGGATTGCATTAGAATTTGACCCATGGTTGCAAAAGTAGCAAATATACAATAGATTACAGATACGTGTAAGTGGTCAAACTCGTTACATTGAAATAAGTATCAATATATGAGATCGAGTTACTAACTTGACCTAGACAATGTCTGTGAAGTTGGATAAGAAATATAATTAGGAGATTGTTTTTCCTTTTTTTTTTTTTTGAAAGAAAGGAGCTTGTTCGACAAAGTTTATATGAAGTTCAGTTATTTTTTATTTTTAACTACATATTTTATTTTTAATTATTTTCCTGCCTTCTTTGTAATCTTTGTCATGTACATGTCCGCAACTGCACATTCTTAAAATAAATAAATAAATACAAACAAACAAAATATTTTTTAAAAAGTTTAGCCAAACTCAAAATTCGTCTAAAATAAAAGAATTAAAAATTATACCATTGCTTGGGTGATTTCTCCGAGTACTGCTTTTGATATGATCCAACCGCGGATTTGTTCTGATCTCCACTGTGGGGATCATAAACCCCACGGTGGGGACGTGTCCCCCCCTGATTGGTGGGGGGCCCGGTGGGCCACGGCCCCCCACCAATCAGCAGGGGACACATCCCCACAGTGGGAATCAGAACATTATTGGACCCAACCATTGAACTATATTTCAAATGGTTGACACGGAGAAAGTCTTTCTAACGTTGCCTATCAAATTCTTGATTAATTGTCAGTTATGTCTAGATTGTTGAAATGTCGATATGAAACTTAGGTCCCTTACCAATCATACGCATAGAGGTGATCTCGTCCCTGAGAGTTTGACATCAATTATAAGTTTATAAACCGAACACCTAAGCCAGAGAGAAGAAATCATTTATATCGTGGTAGGAATCATGCACGCATTTTGAATGATTTATTATTAATTACCTACACCTCACATGTACGGTTCTGATGTCTCATAACTCTTCACATCAAGATACATCTATGACCTAGGTCAAGCACGGCGAGGGAGAGCTCTAGTAAGGGCAATTTATGTAAAAAAAATTGATCGGCGCGGCCACGGTATTCTCGAAAAATTTTCAGAATTGTTGGAACTCCCCCCATTGTGCTGAACCTAAATCTAGTCTCAAATTTTCAAACGGAAATCGTATGTAGCCCGAAAATACTCCGGGAGCGCCATAACTACGGCGTTCCCTGGGCTTTTGATCAAGCCTGGTGCGATACAATGTTATCATTGATAATAGCAATGATAAACTTTTTGCCAAAAAATATTCTTCTAAAAGTACTGACCATATAAAAGAAAATGAGAATGTCAAATTAAGAGTGGATGAAATTGACTCTTTAATAACTTGCAATTTGAGAATTCAAGGAGACAGAAAGATAAATGTGAATAAGGACAATAATAATTGTATTAAATGAAACTATAACGAAAGTTAAGGTTAATATTGAAAAAAAAAAGCATAAAACGTTAACGACAAAATAGAAAATATAAAAAATTTCCACACTTCCACACTTTTGACCGATTGTAGATATGCACCGCTTTTTGATTTTATGATTTTATCCGTAGTCGTTGATCTTTCTTAATTGTGACAATCATTTCTCCTTTTTTTTTGGAACGGAGTTCTCTTTTTTATCACACATTCATTTCATTAACCTCCCATTAATTAATATAACTAGTTTTTTATACGTTTTTTAGAATATTAATGGACATAATAACTAATTGGTCAACATATTTAAAAAATAATAATAAAAATAATTGTTGAACATCTTGTAAAATACAATAAAATAAATAATATACATGAAAGTTGAAATGAATATTTGTCTGAAAAATATAACTAATAAATGCAAGATGGACACGGGCCCAAAAATGTTAAAAATAACTAATAAACATTTTATTAATTCAAAAGGGACACAACAGAAATATACTATCAATCATCCATTGTATCCCCTTTAATTCCAAGTATACCATTTTACAAAGCCATCACTGGGTGAAGGCTGGGCATTGCATTTAAGATAGAACCCATCCTCCCTAACAGACCACACGAGAACATTAGTATCACAGTGAAATGCAAGAAAAAGTTGCCGATTAAAAACTACAAAGGCTCGAGTCTTGGAACCCCACCAAAAGCGACAAAAAGAACAATGTTCTTCCCCAAAAATTTACACGATATGCCAATGAAAATCGTCATTCACATTAAGTGTGTGAAATCCGAGATCATCATCTGCAGAAGAACAATGGATTTTTAAGGTGGGTGTATTACTGGAGAGGTTGTTGGTAACATGAATATTTATTTTCGAGTCTGCAGTTTTGGTGTAAATAAAGAATGATAGTATTAGTAAATAGGAATAAAAGGTTTTGCTAAATGAACTCATTTTCAAAATGTAAGCATTAGATGTTTCACATGACTCTAGTACTTGACCTTTTATATAAATAGAGTCGGTCCTGAAATAAGTGTGTGATCCCTTTCATCTAATTATATATTGAAAAATATACACCATGGAAAAAAAATTGATTTAAAGTTGTCAGAGTATTAATGAAAAAAGATAATACACATTAAAGTTGAAATGGATAGTTGTACATGTTCCAATTCAAAACAGGCAAAGAGCGGCGTATTCAATTGAGATTTTAAAGGTTTTTAAAGAATTTACTGGATTTGAAAAATTTTGAGTGTATTCAATTGACACTTTTAAAAATCAATTAAAAATATTGAGGTTGTTGGTAATAGAAATATTTATTTTCAAGTCTACAGTTTTTGTGTAAATAAAGAATGACAGTATTAGTAAATAGGAATAAAAGGTTTTGCTAAATGAACTCATTTTCAAAATGTAAGTATTACATGTTTCACAAGACTCTACTATTTGACCTTTAATATATATACGTTTAGACATGTCAAAAAAGTTCGTGCGCAGGGAAATCTCCGAAGCTCTGCTCGGGCTAGCCCAGCAAGGCTCGGCTTGGCTCTCCTAAAGGCGAGCTCGAGCTCAAACAGCTTTATTGGCCAGCCGCTCAGCTTGAGCTCACCCGGCTCGCGAGCTCGAGCGAGCGGCTTGCCAGTAGGACGAGCCGAGCTTGGCTCGAGCTCGTACAGTACACGAGCTCGAGCTGAGCTTGAACAAGCCTTAGGTGAGCTGAGCAGGCGAGCCGAGCTTGTTTGACAATCCTATATACGTTGCACTCCCCTCCCAATTTATCGTAATATCGCTTTAATATAATTGTCAATGCATAGTAAGAAAATAAAATTACAAAAATTAATGCCCAGTTACCGCAATTAAAAACAAATTTATCTTGAATTATTACTAGTATTTAGTTTTGGTTGAAAATGGAAACAGATTAAAAATTACAATTGACCCTATAAGAATTATGTTCGCAAATTCTTCAATCGGCTATAAGGTTGTTTTAATTGGACCCTTTGGCTGGAGTAGTTGAAAGTATATAGTAGATTAAGGGTATGTTCTTTACAGATTAATTTGGTATAGATTAAGTTGGTGAGATTGTGTGGTTGAGAATTGGAGATGGAGTATTAAAAAATATAAAGTAATTGTCAAATCAATGAATGAATGGTTGAAAATGATGAGAGAGAAAAAGTAAATTTAAGTTGACCAAATTTAATCTGTAAAGAACATACCCTAATCTAATCAAAGTGTTCAAACTCTTTAAATTGAATTGTGTGTTTGATATCAAAGATGCAAACTTTCATGGAAAAATATTTTGTTTGCCAAGGTGGGAATTATTGTTCCACATAAAATTGGTTAAAATATGTTTTAAATAGTTGTACATGAAAAACCATTTCCATAGAAAATTTATCAATCGAACAACCAACTTAGAGCTTCTCCAATGGTATAATGTGTTGGGAATTTTCAGGTAATATATCAAAGATAGTAATGACTTCAAGGCACGTATTGCACGCTATCTTTTAAGAGATGTTTCTCCCGTATCAATGTCACTACCACTAGTACAGATTATACATTGGGCATCACACATTGGGTGGCATTTTTTATAAAAACGCCACCCGAAAATGTATCAGTCATATAAGGGTGGCAGTTGTGTAAGAAATCCGCCACCCAAACTGTTTAAAAAAAAAAAAAAAGAAAAATTTTAATTCGGGTGGCGGTTGTTACCACAACCGCCACCCTTAATGAAATATGTGGGAAATTGGGTGGCGGTTGTGAACCACCCAAAATTAAGAAAAAAATTAAGTGAAAACGGGTGGCGGTTGTGATGACAACCGCCACCCTAAAATTTAAAAAAAAAAGGGTAAATTGGGTGGCGATTCCTCAAAGAAACCACCACCCATTGTAATAAAAAGGTGGCGGTTTGTTGAGGAACCGCTACCTTAGATGTTCATATACGTAACCACACAGAATTGAAGACCAGAATTGAAGAAGAAGAACGCAAACCAGCTAGAAACACTCGCCATTTCTCACCATTTCTCACTCGAAAATCACCCAAATTGCTGCTAATTCTTCGTGAGTTCGGCCACCATTGAAGTGAGGTAGTATTTCTCTATCTATTTGTCCCAATTTCTTTGTTTCTAAGTTAGAATTTAAGATTCCAAATTCTAGGTATTTGCTTGGAAATCGGCGCGGATTTGGTCAATTTCTTGGTTTGTTGAAGACAACATTTGAAGAGAGCTTGTCATCTCCTATCAATTGGTGATATTTTTTCATTTTTGAGGTTAGAAAATACCAATCCCAATTTGTAGCTAGATTTTTTTGGTGTAATTGTTGATTTTTCTTTTTTTTTGTGCATATTTTAATATATGTATATGCATTGTGATATATATGCGGAATTTGGGGATTATTGTTTGTTAATTGCGATATAGATATATTATGTGTTTTTCCCCAAATTTTATTAATATTTGTTTTAATGTATATGTATGTGGGATTTATATATAGTATGGTTGAATTAGATATATTTATTTAGTTAGATTATTTAGTATTAGTTAAATAAGTGATAAGTAATTTTGGATGAATTAATAGTTAATATAGTTATTAAAATTATTATTTTACGGAATAATAATGGCTAGCTTTAATTTTTTGAAATGATCCTAATTTAGTCTTCTACATAGAGAAACTAATGTATACAATATTTATAAATTATGTTGAATTATATTTCAATATATAGTAAATAAATAAATATTACTTTTAAATAAATATAATTTAGTAAAATAGTAGTTTGGGAATAATATTTCAAGAAAATTAAATAAATTAGTTTGGAAATAAATTTATATAAATATATTTTATTCATGAAATAAATATTATTTTTGGATATGTCCGTAATTTAATCTTCTACATATGATACAATAATGCATGCAATATTTATAAATTATATTGAACTATATATATGTCAATATGTTATAATAAATAAATAAATATTACTTTTATATAAATATAATTTTGTAATTAAAGTAGTAGTTTGGGAATAATATTTCAAGAAAATAAATTAGTTTGGAAATAAATTTATAGAAATATATTTTATTCATGAAATAAATTTTATTGGATATGTCCGTAATTTAATATTCTACATATTATACAGTGATGCATGCAATATTTATAAATTATATTGAACTATACATATGTCAATATGTTATAATAAATAAATAAATATTGCTTTTACATAAATATAATTTAGTCAAATAGTAGTTTGGGAATAATATTTCACAGTCATATGATCAATTAACTTGGGAATAAAAGTATTATTTAATATCATTTTAGTATAGCCATTCTAATAGTTTTGTGGTGTAAAAACATCAAATGATCGAATTATTTCTCTATCCTTTCGTTATAACGGATCTTATTGTAGTACACCCCACTTTATTTGCATTGAGCTTAGAAAACCGTTTGAAAATAATCTTGTATGTCATTAACTATGATCAAATTGTTGCATAGTTTAAGATGTACAAGATTATCTTTGAATTCTCCCAATGGAGAGTTTGTCATCAATCTACGTATGCCGAACTGTGTTAGATTTAATTTTTTGTGTGCACGGTTATGTATTTATGTGAATTTCAGTAGTATCCCCATTCGTTCTCCAGGTGTGGATTACGTTTTACGTGAATTACACACTTAGGAGAACTAAAGGGAGATGTTGCCGAAATTTACAGTAAAATACAATGTCGGTTCTATACAAAAAATAACACAGTTTGATATTACGTAGAGATGACGAACGGTTTAGGTCCCGACCATTTTGATTAGATACGGAGTTATACGGTTGATCTAGAACACTTCATTATATTACATGCTTCATTAAAGAATAATGTCAAGATCATTATCTTTTATGATATAGCTACAGAGTTAATATTATAGAATAATAATTCTATAGGTTGTTCGAAATGGATCGGAGTTGGATGTATGGGAATCCTACTTCTCTTGAATATATAAAAGGAGTAATTGAGTTTTTGAAATGTACCGATGAGGATAAAATAAAGTATAACAAGGATAAGATTGTATGTCCCCTGCTTCGCTTTGCAATAATACAATTGGTTTTGACACTGCTATGCGAAGTAAGAAACCATCTATTTAAAAACGGGTTTAAGATGGGTTACACATGTTGGTTTTGGCATGGTGAGAAAATAGTGTGTAGTACAAGCAGTGGTGGCACCGGTTCATACTTGCGTAATGAACATCGGTTGGGCAGTGACAGCGACGGACATGAAATGTTACGTGATGTGCAAGATGACTTCATTGACAGGTCACATGAGTTCGATAAACTGTTCGTAGATTCTGGAAATCCTTTATATCCTGGTTGTCTAAAATACAACAAATTATCAGCTGTGTTCAGTTTGTTACATTTGAAAGCGAAAAGTGCGTGGAGTGATCGAAGTTTCACGGCGCTATTAGAGCTTTTAGTAGATATGCTTCCGGATGACAATGAGTTGCCTAACTCAACGTACAAGAAAAAAAAGATGTTATGCCCATTGGGTATGGAGATTGAGAAGATAGACGCTTGTCCAAATGATTGTGTACTATATCGGAAAGAGTATCGACAATTGCAAGTGTGTCCGAAGTGTGGGGTATCGAGGTATAAGAGAAGCAATCGCAACGGTAATGGCGGGGGTAAGAATGGTTCTCTAGCTAAAGTGTTATGGTATTTGCCTGTGATTCCAAAGTTTAAACGATTGTTTGCAAATGCAGACGATGCAGTAAAATTGTTGTGGCATGCAGCAGAGAGGAAAAAAGATGGTAAATTAAGACATCCTGCTGATTCACCTGAATGGTGCAATTTCAACAGGAGATTTCGCGATTTCGGAAATGAAGATCGGAACCTCCGGCTAGGATTATGCACAGATGGAATGAATTCCCACGGCGATATGAGCAGTCGACATAGCACTTGACCGGTGCTTTTGGTGATCTATAACCTCAATCCCTGGCTGTCTATGAAGCGTAAATACATGATGATGTCCTTGCTAATCTCAGGGCCAAAACAGTCGGGAAATGATATCGACGTGTACTTAAGTCCGTTAATTGATGATCTAAGAATGCTGTTGGATGAGGGTGTAGAGGTATTTGATGCTAATCGTCGAGAGAATTTCAATCTACGTGCAATGCTATTCTGCACCATAAATTATCTCCCCGCTTTTGGTAACTTATCGGGTTACACGATTAAGGGTGGTAAGGCATGTCCGGTGTGTGAAGATGCAACCTTTATCCAGTATTTGGGTAATTGTAAGAAAAATGTGTACATGGATCATCGGGCTTTTCTTCCTAAAAATCATAAATATCGAAGAAATAAAGAAGATTTCAATGGGCAAACTGAGAATCGAGTCGCACGATTGCCGTTGTCTGGGGAAGAGATGTTTGAAAGAGTTAAAGACATTTCAGTTCAATTTGGGAAGACTTCTAAGCCGACTAGAAAGAGTATATGGAAGAAGAGATCGATCTTCTGGGATTTACCATACTGGAAGTGTAATGACCCGCCCGAATCCGTCCCGGAAACGTATATGAATACGTATATGATTCCGTATATGTACCGTATATGATATGAGATGCCGTGATGATGTTTCGACATGCTACACGTGTATATGATATGGTCACAATCTTCTTTGAAGTGTAGGATATGCCCCGGAATGCGAAACGGCCTTCGAAAATGAGAAAATGGGGAAATTCTGCAGAACAAGGGTTACGGCCGTAAATGTCATCGTTACGGCCGTATATGTAAGGTTACGGCCGTAATGTATAATAGTTACGGCCGTAAATGGTGAACAGTGGAAAATGTCCAAAAGTTTCAGAGAGCAAATTACGGTCGTATGTTTCATAGATACGGCCGTATGGTCGAGGTTACGGCCGTAAGTAAGAAAGGATACGGCCGTAAGATCAAAGCAGGGCAAGAAGTGGGATTTACAGAGAGTTTATTACGGCCGTATGATGGGATGATACGGCCGTATGGAGTATGTTACGGCCGTAAGGATATTGGAGTTCTGATAGTAAGTCGGGATTCTGGCCAGTAAATTATGAGGTTCTGAGTAATTTTAAGTCGGCAGCGGTTTTAAGGTCTTCTAGGTCATTTCTTGAGGATTAAACAACCAAACTCGACTCCCATGATCCCAAAACCCTTCCAAGACCCTAAAGAACCTATGTGATCATCTCCAACCTCATCTCTCATGTATATGATCTATGTTTGATCATCAATTGCAAGAAAGGAAGGAAGGAAGGAAAGGAGGAAAAGGAAAGGAAGGAGGAAGAAGAGGAAAGGGAGGAAGAAGAGCTTCTCCATGTTTGATGAGCTTCTTTTATGGTGGGTAATACTTGCTTTACATGCTTTATGATGCAATTGCATGCTTTATACTTGAATTAAGCAAGGCATGGAATGTGTATGATGATTATGGAACTTAGAAGCATGCTAGGATCCCTTGGTTTGGTGTTATGTTGTTGGCTTGAGGTGTTGATGATATGTATGTGTTTACGTGCCTAGTATGACTCTCCATGCTATGTCTAAACGTTGTTTGGCCTTAAGTAGAAGAAACCTAGTTATTGGATGATATAGGCTATGAACAAAGAGGGTGATGAGCTTGACTTGATAGCATGCTTTGTGAGTGTGACGAGTTTTATATGATGTCAACCTTCCTATATGGTCTATGTGAATGTTGTGGCGTTATATGGGTTATGTGTTAACGTCCACCTTATATTCATGTAATGTCCTTTGTTTATGCAACGTGTCAAATGTTTACGTTACGATATGATCATCTATCCTTGCTTATACGTTATGAATGGTGATGATGATGTGAAAAAGGAGACAAGGCTCAATGAGGTAATGTTGCATGATCATATCACGAGCATATGTGTGTGAACGGTTACCAATCATGTGTTTACATATGGGGGACCTACGCCCCATAATGAATGTACACTGGCTACATGGGGGATCTACGCCCCATAAAGACGTGGTCAGTCGGGGGATCTACGCCCCGTATGTAAAAGAAAAGCGGGTCTTCAGGATCTACGCCAGAAAGAAAAGGCCTAGCTAATGAATGAATGGCGCCACGTATTCACATGATTTGTAATTGGGGCCCAAAGTAAACGTGTGACATGCATTGTATTGCATCTATTATCCACTGAGTCTTTATGACTCATTATGTGCGTGTGTGATATGTTGGACGTAGGTGCTATGCGTGGAGAGTGGGCGATGAGTCACTAGATGTCGTGATGGGATGTGTGCCGAGGAATCAAAAGATCTTGCGATACGTGATGAAAACCGAAACCCTAGCTTTACGTTATATGCTTGAAAGAAATGGATTTAGGGTTTCGTGGCTAAATGAATGACGGACGCGCGTCTAGTTCCATAATGACACGAATTGAAATGAAAAGAAACGGAATGAATGACGTGCACGGGCCCGAAGGTGGCCAATATTTATGATACGTGCACGGCACACTCTGATATGACGTCATTTATGACGTATATGTATGTGGAACTGGACGGGGCGTTACAGGAAGTACTTAGAGGTGCGACATTGTATTGACTTCATGCACGTAGAGAAGAATGTTTGTGATAGTATCATCGGGACGTTATTAAACATTCCAGGAAAGACAAAAGATTCTCTCAGTGCTAGGAAAGACATGGTGGAATCGGGAATACGGCCTGAGCTAGCACCTATTGAAGAGTTGGGGAAGCGTCCATTCTTACTAGCAGCATGCTACACACTGTCTAAAAGGGAGAAACAAAAATTTTGTGAATGTTTGATAGGTGTTGTTAACTTTATCGCAAGTGTACGATATCGCGGATTCAAGTAGTAAAGTGGACCTTTGGAGTCCGGATTATCGTTCCCACGAGGACTATTTTATTCAGTACCGTTCTAAATCAATCAAAACAAGTGCAAATTAAGAGAACAAAGGTAGGAATTTGGGATTTCTAGTAGAAATTATAAATAACACAAAATAAATTGCTAAATTATAAAAATTGGTGAAATCAAATATGAGTGAAAGTTGGGAATCCCGATTTATCTTTAGATTTCCTATTTGATTTCTCCTCTCAATTTCCAATCTCAAATTGTGTTAGATCGAATTACTTAAATTGATTTAATTTACCTCTCTCGAGTTCAAATTAATCCTATTTAATTAAGTCAACTACCATATCTCTACGTAGTTAGAATACCCCTTAATTAAGTACATGCACGCTCATAAGAATTCATACATAAATCCACATCACGTGGGATCACGACAATTTCAAAAGTCTATCTCTAGCTTTTAAGACTTGCCGGATTTTACTACGTGGTCTAAATACCTAATTCGCCTCTCGGTTGATTAGAATTCACGGATCAATGATTTAGTGATCAATTAAATCATGCATTAAGTGTAGAAGTAAAATCAACACATATAAATCAAAGCTCAAGAAATTGAGAGTTAAAATCAAATCATAGATCTAAATTACATCGTTCATCCCAACCAATAGAGTTAGTTGTTCATACTAAATGAAAATAACACAAAAATAGTAGTAAAAATGGAGTTCATCACCGGTATTACAAGAAGAATCGAGAATATGAAGTTGATCTTGCACCAAGCTTCAACTTCTTCTTTGATCTCCTCCGCAAACCATGTAAATCTCTCCAAACGGCTTGATGGTCTTGGGTTTTTGCTCTCTCCAAATCCTCCCCAAAAGCTCTCCCTTTGTGTCTCCAAAAAAGAGTATTTAAATTCCACATTAGGTCTTCTTAGGGCGCTCAAAACCGTGCACACGAATATGGTAGAGTCCAAGTAGGAGGCAAAATCCGAAACTAAGTCGGTCGGCCGACATGACTTGGAGTTGCGGCATTTGTCAACCTGGCCGCAGGTGGTATTTTGTTTGTCATACGCGGTGTCAACCGCGTCAGCAGGTCTTTGTGTTGCGACCTCACTGAGACTTCGGGCTATTTTCTTACTTGGCGGGCGCACATAACCTTTCTTGGGCGCAACACTTCATACCATGCAAAATTCTTCCTTATTTTCCATTTTAGTCCTCCAACTTTGATTTTGGTCCACTTTGGTCCCCGTTTTCTACTCGTGATGCACTTTCTAATCCTTTTTGCTTCTTTTCAATGTCGTCGATTTAATGTTGGTCTTTTACCTAAAAATAAACAAAGTTAAACATACTAAAACACTCCAAACACTTATAAAAACTTTGAAATAATCACGAAATAAACACATATCAAACACCACCAAACTTAACCCTTGTTCGCCCTCGAACAAGAAATTAAAAACAAAATAACGTTCACGCATCAAATACTAACCACAAACTATAAGGAGGACTCAAATCATGTCAAGTATTGCATTGTTCGCGTCAGGTTAAATAAAGTACCCATAGAATTTTGGTTGGACCAATTAAACAATCACCCACTATTTACTTATCAGATGCACGACATACGGTGTGTGTGTGCGGTTATCATTACGTAACTCAAATTCATGCTGGAATGTAATCACAGAATACACAACGCAATACCATGCCCATATTCCCTCGTGGTAAGATTTACCTTACCCCACTCGTAGGATTCACTCCTCATGCTTTTCTCTCCAATCCCGGGGTATTTAATCTATGTGGTATTCTATAAATGTTTCACTGCCTTTTTCCACACGAGATGTTAAGTAAAAGTGACGAGATGTTTCAGGAACTACAGTCATCCATCTGTCCATCTCAACTCTAAGTTTCCAAACTCTTAGCATTTGAGTCTTTTCCCGGCACTTCAAACCCCTATCAATCTTTATTTCCCAATTTTTCTCCCTTCTCCTTTTTTTTTTTTTGAGAGTTATTTTATACCGATGAAATGCAATGCCCCAACAATAATGCTTTCTCAAGGACCCGTGTAGCGAGCTTTAGGTCGGTGGCTCCCGAGCTCGTCACTCAAGGCACCAGGTAAAATACCCCTCAGACTTAATCACTTGAGTCAATGAGGCAAGAGAATGGGGAACATATGAGATAAATGCATGAATATGTTTGTGTTTTCTCTTCTCTCTTTTTTTTTTATTTTTTATTTTTTTTTTTCCAAAGGGGATTGATAGTATTGGTCAGTGCCGGTGTAGACTCGCCAACCAAAAGTCCTTCTACTCAAAGTAAAAACTTCAAAACATCAACTGCAGTTCCTCCAACATAGAGTCACTAGTCTTACCACCCCAAACTTAGCTTTTAAACTAGTATTGGTCCTGGTATTCGGTTTGGGGAAGATTACCATTTCTCTATGGTCAATGTCGGATGTATCGGGGAAACACGGCATCTAGATTACATCACCATCACAAATTCAAATCACACAATGGTCAGAGGTGCTCAAAATAAACTTAGTCGTGCATCCACAAGCGACAAGAATTTTTAAACGAGATTAAGTGATGCCTAATAGTCCAACTGTCCTCCTATCAATTATGCCCAAAAGAAACAATCATCGGCGATGCAACACTAGACAAACACACATAATAACACCAGACAAGAAGTTATTATTATTATTTTTTTTTTGTTTTTTTTGTTTTTTTTGTTTTTTTTTGTTTTTTTTGTTTTTTTGTTTTTTTTTTCAAACATATTATATGTAGGAAACATATTACGACACACATATTACGACACACATGCTGGAATTAAAATCAAATCACACACATACACAGATCAACCCCCAAACTTAAAATGAACATTGTCCACAATGTTAAACAAGTAAAGAAAAGTAAAGAAGACAAAAGTTTACTGAACATCCCAGCGGTGAGGTCAAGGGTCGGACGGTGGTGGAGGGAAACCGAAAGCAGCAAGCCGGGCCATCATCTCCTCATGCTCGTGGCGCCGAGCTCGCGTCTCTTCCTCGCGCCACTGTCGGGCGGCAAAAGCCTCATCGTGTCTCCATTGTTTGGCCTCAAGTGCCTCGGCCTGCAGTGTAGCGAGGTCCGCTCGAATGGCCTGAAACTCTGCACTATGATCGCATGGGGCTGGGGCGGAGCTGGATTGTGAGAAATCCCTACGAGGAGTACGCTGGATGGATGACTGGCGTGGTGGTTCATCACTACTTTCGTTGTCCACCGGGGGTTGTCGGTTATGCGCGGCCCGTGTCTGGATGTTCATTTGAACAAGGGTCCAACGGTCGATTCCCGCAGCAGTATTCTTCTTCTGCTTATCGCCCGGCCATGAGGGGACTCCTGCACGAGCACACAGGCCCGAGATGAGACTTGGAAATATAAGGGAGTTCTTTTTCGCCTTCTTCTGTGACTCAGATGGCGCCGGGCTTTTTGACTTGAGCTTGGAGACGGCGTCAAGGCCAGTGGCGAGCTTGTGAATGGAGTCGAAGATGATACTCCCAATATGAACATGAACCTCCTTCGCCATGGCATATAAGATAGTGGCCCGGGTCTTGGGTACAGTACTGAGGTGAGTGGTTGGTTTCAGGTTGGTGCTCATAAAATTGGACAGGAGACGGACTTCCAAGTTCATGTGGTCGTTTTTCAATTCTCGCGGCCAACCAACGGGGGCCCCTTCATCATGGGAGATCAAGGTCTGGGCGACCGTATCCCATTCATCACTACGAATGCTAGGGACGTCCACGCCGTCCGCCACGGCATAATACTCTTGAATGGCATCGGGACTAAAAGGGATCCACACACCCCGTACATAAGTGGCGTGGGAATGTTGATCTTCTTCCTCGTCATCCTCGTCAACGTCCATTGAAAGGTGCTCATTATAATTAGCATAAAATTCCCGCACCACATCTTCATTTACCTCGTGAAGGTTTCTACAAAGGCGTCCCCAACCATTTTGATTGATTAGTTTCACCAAAAGCCGATCATTCAGCGAGGCCATGTCAACCACCCGCTCATATGTAAATCCCCATCCGTCAATGAGTTCTTTGCGAATAACTGATCGCGGGGTAGGGTAGCCGCTGGGTGGAGGAGTTTCCGTACGGGCCCGTTTACCTTGATTGGAAGACGTCGCGCCTTGGGGCTCCTTGCCCTTTCCTTGTGTCGAAGTGCCGCGGGTTATTGGTGGCATGGTGACGTGAAGACCCTACAAAGTATAGCGTGCATTAGATAGAGAACTTAAACAACAAGAATTGAAGTGGATGACACTATCCACGTGCCTAGTGCCAAGACGACCCGAACTTTGAGGGTATCTAGTGAAGGCATGTGGTCCCAAAAAGATGTGAGCAATCATTATGTTATGTATTTATCAAAAACAAACATGTATCCATGAGATGGTGGAGCATCATTGGGACAAGTAAAGAACAAGTTCAAAGTAGGCAATGTCTTGAAAAACTTTATAGAGACATTTTATCAAACACTTGGTGGGCATGACTTGGGAAGCTAGAAAATGGCAAGTAATGGTAATGCATTGATACCTAATATACATGCAAATAGCGTCCTACTCATCAATGGCAACACCAATGGATGGAAACCTTCACAACCCATGCAAAAATGAGTGCACACAAAGTCTTGAATTACTAAGGCAAACCCCTAGTGCAAATGTAAACTAGAATAGCAAGTGGGGGTGTGAGTGTTATCTAAAAGCATGATAATTATATCAATATGTGCTCAAAGCAAGACATTTGTGAGAAAAACAAGTAAAACAAACCTTTAGTGAATGAGTAGGAGAATAAACTTCACCCTTAACCTTACTTGGGTATGCAAGTAAACTTCAATTCGGAGAAAATGCAAGAAACTCTAGCAATTGGGAGGAGAATTTTCGAGTTTGGGGGAGAGGATTCTTGTTTAGGGCTTGAAAGAGGCGAACAAATGAGGGGGGATGGTGAGAAAATCACGTTAAAACAAGGTGGAAAGGGGCGGGCCGCGCGCGCCAGGCCGGGCTGCGCACGGGTTGTGGCCGCACCCTTGTGGGGTGCGGCCGGGCTGCGGCCTGCAGAGAGTTCTCTGCAGACCGTGTTGGCCCATTTGCGGCCGCAGACCAATGGGGTGCGGCCGCACCCCTTAAATTTTTTTTTTTTTTTTTTAAACTTATGCATGGCCTATCTATCTATGGGGATAACGAGGTAGGTGAAAAATTCGTAAAATGGGCTCCTACATAAAATAAACGTGCAAATGCAATAAAGTAAAAAGATAGGGATAGAAAAATGGGTTGCCTCCCATTAAGCGCTATATTTATAGTTTGTAGCTCGACTTCTTGCAGCTCTACTCTGGCACGGCGATGTCAATGGTCGACTTCGCCGTTGGGAACCCTTCAACGTAGTGCTTTACTCGTTGACCGTTGACTTTGAAACTCCCTTTCTGTGGGTGATAGAGCTCTACTGTACCATATGGAAAGACTTTAGATATAGTGAATGGCCCATACCATTTTGAGCGTAGTTTTCTAGGAAAAAGCTTTAAACGGGAGTTATACAATAACACTTGATCCCCTTCTTTAAAAATTCTTTTGTGGATTCGCTTATCGTGCCATTGTTTTGTTCTTGCTTTATAAATGAGTGAATTCTCGTACGCATCCAATCGCAATTCGTCAAGCTCATTCAATTGGAGCAAACGAGTTTCCCTAGCCTTTGCCATATCCATATTCAATTGCTTGAGCGCCCAATACGCTTTGTGTTCGAATTCCACTGGCAGATGGCATGCTTTACCGAACACCAGCCGGTAGGGTGACATGCCAATTGGCGTTTTGTATGCAGTCCTATAAGCCCATAGTGCGTCATCTAGCTTCATCAACCAATCTTTCCGTGTGGAACTAACAGTCAACTCCAAGATCCTTTTCAATTGCCGATTGGATGTCTCGACCTGGCCACTGGTTTGGGGGTGATAGGCTGTAGCTACCCTGTGTTGCACCCCGTACTTGTGAAGAACTGCTTTGAACACACGATTGCAGAAGTGAGTGCCACCATCGCTAATTATAGCTCTCGGTGCCCCATATCGATTGAATATGTACTTCTTCACGAAGTTAACCACCACTCTAGCATCATTGGTTGGCAATGCCTTCGCTTCAACCCATTTGGATACATAATCCACGGCTACAATGATGTACTTGTTAGAGTACGATGGGGGGAATGGTCCCATGAAGTCAATCCCCCAGACGTCGAATAATTCGACTTCCAAAATGTTAAGGGACATTTCATGGCGGGCCGAAATATTCCCAGTCGTTGACACCGATCACATGAACGACAGAAGCTGTGGGCATCTTTGAAGAGAGTGGGCCAATAAAATCCACACTGAAGTACTTTAGCTGCTGTTTTGGTGGGACCGAAGTGCCCACCATATCTTGACGCATGCACTTTTGCTAAAATCGGCTTCATCTCTTCTTACGGAATGCATCTCCTCGGTATTTGATCGGTCCCTCTTATACAAATGCAGTTCGTCCCAAAGAGTAAAACTTCACCTCATGGAGCAACTTCTTCTTTTCTTTGATACGTGAATTCTGGTGGCAATACTTGGCTCAAGGTAGTTCACCATATTTGCATACCAAGGTGCTCGCCCAATTTTTAAGAGTTGTTCATCCGTGAAATACTCATTAATCTCCAATTCTTCCTCCACATTGGTTGCTCCAATCTTGACAGTGATCACGACTGATTTTCTGTCCCCTTCCTATCCTTAATTTCGATATAAAACTCTTGTAGCAGCAGAATCCATCGTATCAATCTTGGTTTTGCATCTTTCTTTCCAAGGTGTATTTCAGCCGAGTGATCGGTGTGGACAATTACCTTTGACCCAATCAAGTAGGAGCGAAACTTGTCAAAGGCGAAGACAACGGCGAGCATCTCCTTCTCGGTTGTGGCGTAGTTGACCTCGGGAAAGGCGTCATTCAAAGTTTTACTCGCATAATAGATCACCCTAAACACCTTTTTCATGTCTTTGCCCAAGCATCGCTCCAACCGCAAAGTCATCAAGGCCGCACATTACTTGAATGGAAGATTCCAATTTGGTGCCACTATAATTGGTGCAGTGCTCAATCTCTCCTTAAGGGTGTTAAACGCCATAAGGCATTCCTCAGAAAAATTGAAGGGCATATCTTTCTCCAACAAGGTACACAAAGGCTTGGTAATTTTTGAAAAATCCTTTATGAATCTTCGATAAAACCCCGCATGCCCCAAGAAGCTTCTTATTCCTTTGACAGAGGTAGGGGGCTGCAATTTCTCTATAAGTTGTATCTTCGCCTTATCTACCTCAATCCCGTTCTCGGATATTCGGTGCCCCAAGACTATGCCCTCTTTCACCATAAAATGGCACTTCTCCCAGTTTAAAACAAGGTTCGTTTCTTGGCACCGTTTAAGCACATGAGATAAATTAGTCACGCAATCATCAAAGGAATCACCAAATACGAGAAGTCGCCCATAAATACCTCGATGATCTGCTCCACCATATCTAAAATATCGCCATCATGCACCTCACGGAAGGTGGCGAGGGCATTACATAGTCCGACGGCATTCTTCGAAGGCAAATGTCCCATATGGACACGTGAAGGTCGTCTTCTCCGATCTTACGGTGCAATTGGGATGCGGTTGTATCCCGAATATCCATCCAGAAAGCAAGAATGGGAGTGTCGTGAGTCTTTCGAGCATTTGATCTAGGAATGGTAAGGAAAGTGATCCTTTCGCGTAGCCTTTGTTTAGCTTCCTATAATCAATGCACACGCCATCCCGTCTACCAATCTAGTGGGAATCAACTCGTTCTCATCATTTTTACGCACGAGTAATGCCTCCTTTCTTTGGCACAACATGAACAGGGCTAACCCATGGACTATCCGAAATGGGGTATATGATGCCAAGCATCCATTAGCTTTAGTACTTCCGAACTACCTCTTGCATCGCTGGATTCAATCGGTGTTGCCCCTCAATCGTACGCTTGCTTTCGTTTTCCATGAGGATTTTATGCATGCACAAAGACGGGTTTATTCCTTTGATATCGGCGATGGTCCATCCGATTGCCGTCTTATGTGCTCGTAATACCCTTAACAGCTTTTCTTCTTCTTCCTCAGTTATCTCATTGGCAATTATAACTGGCAGTGTGTTTGAATCACCGAGATAAGCGTACCGTAGATGGTTGGGTAGCGGTTTAAGCTCAAGAGATGGTGCTTTCTCAGTTGAAGGCAGAGGTCTAGATGTATTCTCTCCAAGCGGTGCGTAGTACTTATGCTTCTTAACCAACAATGGGGGGGCTTCTTCGACCAATTGCACAATTGACCTTAGCGCTGGGTGTTCAGATTTAGCGGTTTCTGACCTCATTATGCACGAGGCTAGGTCGTCATCCACAAAGGCGGTTTCCAGAGCATCTTCAACACAGCGCTTAACTACGTCCACTTGGTAGCAGGAATCTGAACTGGTGGGGTACTTCATTGTTTTAAAAACGTTGAAGGTGACATGTTCGTCCCCTACTCTTAGCATCATCTTTCCTTCACAAACGTCAATCAGTGCTCTCCCAGTTGCTAGAAACGGTCGTCCCAAAATAATAGGGATATCATTATCCTCCTCCATGTCTAGAATGATGAAGTTAATTTGGAAAAATGAACTTCGCCACTTTGACTAAAACATCTTCAATGATTCCTCGTGGGCGCTTTATGGATCGATCCGCAAGTTGGAGTAGAGGCAGTGGTTGGCTTGGGTTCACCCGGTCCCAATTTCAGAAGCAGAAAGAGGCATTAAATTAATACTTGCCCCTAAATCACATAAAGCATTATGGAAAGTGTTAGAGCCAATAGTGCACGGGATCGAGAAACTCCCTGGGTCTTTAAGTTTAGGAGGCAATTTCTTCTGGATAATTGCGCTGCACTCTTCCGTTAGGCACACGGTTTCATTATCTTCCAATTTCCTCTTGTTGGACAAAATATCCTTCATGAACTTAGCATAGCTCGGCATCTGTGCTAGAGCTTCTGCAAACAGGATGTTAATGTGTAGCTTTTTAAAGACTTCTAAAAATTTCCTGAATTGTTTGTCCAATTTATGCTTTTGCAATCTTTGCGGGAACGGGATCGGTGGTACGTAAGCTTTCACGGGAGTTGGCTCCTTCTTCTCAACTTCTCCATTCCCTTCATCCTTTTGCTCAACGCCCGGCGAGTCATCCTCATTCGTCTCTAGCGGCTCACTAGCTGGAATGTTAGTTTCCTTGCCCGGCCTCTTCACATGTATTTCTGGGAGTTGCACTCCACTTCGGGTCGTAATGGCTTGCACATGCTCCCTCGGATTTGTCACCGTATTGCTTGGGAAAGTCCCGGGTGCCCTTTCGGAGAGCTGTAAAGCTAGTTGCCCGAGTTGAGTTTCAAGCTTTTTAATTGAAGCTTGTTGGTTTTGGTAGTTCGTCTCTTGCCTCTCAAACATTTTGTCTGTTTTCTGCATGTATTGCTGAAACATCTCCCCCAAGTTTGGTTTTTTCTCCGGTGGAGGATTATTTGAGCCATCCCCATATCGCAAATTCGGGTGAAATTTCCATCCCGGATTAAACGTCTGTGAATACGGGTTGAACTGTTGGCGGTTGGCATTTCCCATGTAATTCACACCCGCCGTGCTTTGTGTCGCAACAACATACAATCTGAGATTGCATGATTTGCTCCACAATTTTCGCATACCGGAGTTGCTTGAGCCGAGTGCACCCCTTGAGTTTGTGCCCGTACTAGCAACTCCACTTGTTTCGTCAATGCAGCTATTTGGGCATTTGTGGATGCTAGTACTTCACTCTCATGTGGCATGGGTCCTTTCTTTAAAACCACGCGGTCTGATGGGAACATAGTGTGTGTCTTAGCAATCAACTCCAAGAGATCCCAAGCTTGGTTGACTCGCTTGTTAGTGATGGAGCCATTAGACGACGAGTCCACAATCGATTTGAACTGTGGAGATAGCCCAGAATAGAAATACTGGACTTGCGTCCCCTTGTCAATCCCATGATTTGGATATTTTTTGAGCATGCCTTTGAATCTATCCCAAGCTTCATAGAAACTCTCCCCTTCAAATTGTTGGAACGTCGAGATATCCAACTTCATTTTAGCTACCTTGGCCGGTGAGAAATATTTATTACAAAATTTTCGGGCCAAGTCATCCCATGTGGTTATACTTGCATCTGGCTCTGAGTCTAGCCACTCCAAAGCGCTATCTCTCAAGGTATACGGGAAGAGACGAAGTTTGATAGCGTCTTCATTAACTCCCTCGAACTTAAAGTTTTGGCACATACGTAGGAACCTGGCAAGGTGAATGTGCGAGTTCTCATGGGCGAGGCCATAGAATTGGAGGCTGTTGCTGAACAGATTAATCAGATCGGCGCGCAGCTGAAACTCGTTCCTTCCAAACGGAGGGTAGACGATGCTTGAACGGGATGGGGCCGCCGGTGGTGTCAAGAATTGTGCCATAGGTAAGTTTCCACCATCGTCGTCCTCACCCTCTTCTTCATTTCCATCTAGCCCTGCAGTTCTCCTATTCATCAACACTATTCTTCGGTTAGCCTCTTCTTCAGCCGTTGCCCTACGTCTTGCTTCTTCCTCGGCCGTGGGTTCCATTACTAATTTGCGTCGGGCTCGAAATGTACGTTCGATCTCCGGGTCAAATTCTTCGAAGTTGCCCATTTGAGAGCGGGTCATGCACCATATGCAAATTTCTGCAAGAAGTTAATGACGCAAGGATCAAAAATTCTTTTATATGAAGAAACTAAAAGTAATCTAAACGAAAATTAAAAAGCTATGATTGCTATAACCCAATACTAAATAAAAATAGTCCCCGGCAACGGCGCCAAAAACTTGTTGTTAACTTTATCGCAAGTGTACGATATCGCGGATTCAAGTAGTAAAGTAGACCTTTGGAGTCCGGATTATCGTTCCCACGAGGACTATTTTATTCAGTACCGTTCTAAATCAATCAAAACAAGTGCAAATTAAGAGAACAAAGGTAGGAATTTGGGATTTCTAGTAGAAATTATAAATAACACAAAATAAATTGCTAAATTATAAAAATTGGTGAAATCAAATATGAGTGAAAGTTGGGAATCCCGATTTATCTTTAGATTTCCTATTTGATTTCTCCTCTCAATTTCCAATCTCAAATTGTGTTAGATCGACTTCACGAAATTGATTTAATTTACCTCTCTCGAGTTCAAATTAATCCTATTTAATTAAGTCAACTACCATATCTCTACGCGTAGTTAGAATACCCCTTAATTAAGTACATGCACGCTCATAAGAATTCATACATAAATCCACATGTCACGTGGGATCACGACAATTTCAAAAGTCTATCTCTAGCTTTTAAGACTTGCCGGATTTTACTACGTGGTCTAAATACCTAATTCGCCTCTCGGTTGATTAGAATTCACGGATCAATGATTTAGTGATCAATTAAATCATACATTAAGTGTAGAAGTAAAATCAACACATATAAATCAAAGCTCAAGAAATTGAGAGTTAAAATCAAATCATAGATCTAAATTACATCGTTCATCCCAACCAATAGAGTTAGTTGTTCATACTAAATGAAAATAACACAAAAATAGCAGTAAAAATGGAGTTCATCACCGGTATTACAAGAAGAATCGAGAATATGAAGTTGATCTTGCACCAAGCTTCAACTTCTTCTTTGATCTCCTCCGCAAACCATGTAAATCTCTCCAAACGGCTTGATGGTCTTGGGTTTTTGCTCTCTCCAAATCCTCCCCAAAAGCTCTCCCTTTGTGTCTCCAAAAAAGAGTATTTAAATTCCATATTAGGTCTTCTTAGGGCGCTCAAAACCGTGCACACGAATATGGTAGAGTCCAAGTAGGAGGCAAAATCCGAAACTAAGTCGGCTGCTGACAGCCTGGAGTTGCGGCCGCACCTGTCAACCCTGCGGCCGCAGGTATTTTTGTTGCGGCCGCAGGTGTCAACCCTACGGCCGCAGGTCTTTGTGTTGCGGCCTACAGAGACTTTTGGGCTATTTTCTCTTAGTTGTGCGGGCGCACATAACCTTTTTGCGGGCGCAACACTTCATACCATGCAAAATTCTTCCTTATTTTCCATTTTAGTCCTCCAACTTTGATTTTGGTCCACTTTGGTCCCCGTTTTCTACTCGTGATGCACTTTCTAATCCTTTTTGCTTCTTTTCAATGTCGTCGATCTAATGTTGGTCTTTTACCTAAAAATAAACAAAATTAAACATACTAAAACACTCCAAACACTTATAAAAACTTTGAAATAATCACGAAATAAACACATATCAATAGGTTTGAAGGTTTCATCCGGCTATTCATCAAACATTAGCCGATTGGTGTCGATGAAGGACTTGAAATTGGTTGGGATGAAATCTCACGATTGTCATGTTATGATGCAGCAGCTATTACCAATTGCCGTTCGAGGCATACTGCCGAAAATGTGAGGGCGTGTAATTACACAACTTTGCTTTTTCTTCAATGCAATATTGAGTGAGGTTATTGAGCCTGACGAGTTAGATAGATTGCAAGCAAACGTTGTTGTTACCCTCTGCCAGCTTGAAATGTATTTTCCACCATCTTTTTTCGATGTTATGGTGCATTTGGTTATTCACTTGGTTCAACAAATCAAGTTGTTGGGTTCGGTGTTTTTGCACAATATGTATCCGTTCAAACGGTTCATGGGTATCCTGAAGGGACATGTGAGAAATCGATTGGACCAGAAAGCGTGTAAATCGAGAAAGTTATGTTCTTTGAAGAAATCATTGAGTTTTGTATTGATTACCTAGCAAGAGTCGGACCCATTGGTATTCCTACATCTCGACATGAGGGAAGGCTCGAAGGTAAGGGTATTATTGGACGCAAGCCGATCGATCCTAGTGCTGAAGACTTAGCCAAAGCTCATCTTCTCGTTTTTCACCATCTTGCTGCGGTTCAACCGTACTTCGATGAGTACAAAGCAGTGCTAAGAGTAGAGAATCCTTTAAAAGGGGAGAGGTGGTTGGTTACTGAACATAATCGTTGTTTTGCAAAATTGTTCAAAAATAAAGTAATGAACCAATTGACGCATATGCCGAAAATTGTTACAGAAGCGGTCAAGTGGTTGGCTTACGAGCATGCTTCGCGTGTTACCTCTTACCAAGGATATGACATTAACGAGTACACATTTTATACAAAAAGTCAAGATGATAAAAGTACGATGCAGAACAGTGGAGTCACACAAGTGGCAATATCCACTGATAATAGTACTGATACATACTACGGCGTGATTGAAGAAATTTGGGAACTTGATTATAAGGTATTTCAGATGTGTGTATTCTAGTGCAAATGGGTGGATAACGCACGGGGTGTATCGAAAGATAAATTGGGTTTCACTAGGGTGGATTTTTCTCGAGTTGGAAGTCGTAATGACCCGTTCATACTTGCATCACAGGCTAAATAGGTGTTTTATGTTACTGATCCGGGCGATTCAAAGTGGTCGGTTGTTCTCCAAGGAAAGAGGCGTATTGTTGGTATCGGTGATGTGATTGACGAAGATGAATATGACCACTGGGATGAAACGTCACCATTTTCTAGTGAACTACCTCAACTAGATCCCCAAGAGCACAATAGTGGAACAAATTACCTTCGTTCGGACCATCAGGAAGGAGAGTACGTGGAATGATAGGTGAATTACTATTTTCGTAAGTTCAACATTATTTCATTACTATTTAGTGGTAATAGCAATCCAGTTGCACGTCATATCTTATCTTTTGTTATAATTGTGATTATTAATGTTATTTTTTTTGTTAAAGTGCAGGGGAGGCGGCGAATTGTGGCAAATATGACGGATTCTTCATCCCTATCAGTTTCACCATGTGCTACTAACAGCACAAGACGGAGCAGAGGGTTGACGACCATGTCGAAGTGGAAAGGAAATAACATTCAGTTAACCAAAGATGATTTCGATGATCTATTCCGGCCGAAGGGGCCGCATAGTACTGGGTTCCGTCATTACATTGGGGTAGTCGCGCGCTCCAAAGTAAATATAAATTACGGTAAATGGGCAAAGGTGGAAAGCGGGCTGAAGAACACCATTTGGGAAGATATTAAGGTAATAAAAATATAAATTGAAATTTTATTACGGTTAACACCACTTATATTAGTTCTTAGTGACCCGTTTGTTTAATATTGCAGACATCGTGTAATTTGAAGGATAATGACTTTAAAAAGGCGGTTGTGTCACAATTTGGATTACTGGATGAGAAATTTCAAAAGCAAGCTCGTGAGGAATTGGATTCGCCCAAAGAAACCAAGAACAGACACGCCACCACAAGTGTATAACTTCATTACCGAGGAAGATTGGGAAGAATTCAAACAAACAGTCAGTAGTAAGGAATTTCAGGTATACTCTAGTGATTACAATTAAATATTTAATAATTTTTTCCCTTTTCCTATAAAATAATATTTGTGTACGGGCCACATTAGCATTGAATCCATCGTAATTCTCACTAATGGTATGCTATTAATTTCTTGAAGGACATTAGTGAGAAGGTGAAAGAAAGTCAATAGCATAACAAATATCCCCATCACATGGGAGACCTTGAGTTATGCGAGGCATGAAGGAAGTGTGGGCGAAGAATGATTCTTCAGGGCATTTATCATCCTTTGGGTGTGTACCCGAAGAGATTTTCCAGAGTGACCAGTCATGGGATTACTTACGGGCAAGATTACAAGTGCGCCCTGATGGAACTGTTTTGTGTCCCAATGAAATTCAAGAGGTGTATGACAAGATTGTGAGTAATTTCCCTTTCATCGTGTGCATACTTTCGATAAGTTGACCATTGATAATTATTGACACTTAATTTTAATTTTATTGAAATAGGTGGTTAAGTCTCAAGAAGTTATGGAGGGGACATTTGTCCCGGACCGACATCACGACATACTCTCGGAAGCTTTAGGGAATGAGGATCATCCGGGTGGGCCGAGGACTTTCGGTGGCTATGTAGGCGGTGTACGGCAGGTTTTTGGGAAAAAATCCGAAAAATCCAAAAGACGCGCCGGACCAGGATGACTTAGATACTCGGGTTGCGAGGAGGTCGAGAATCAAGCTGAATGCTCGAATTTGATAATAAGTCACAGAGAGAATTGTTGATACACTCATACGACTAGGCATCCAATTGCCTCACGATATTGGAGCAGCGATGCCAAATACTAGACACGCAAGCAAAAGCGGTGTTTGTGGAGTGCTCTCGGTTGCGCCAGATCCATCCATGACCGTTACGGTATTTTAATATTTTTAATTTGTTTTACTCCATTGGTAAGAATTGCAATATTTCACTTATAATTAGTTTTATAATGTTGGTAATAATTGCAATATTTTACGTATAATTAGTTTTTTAATATTGATAATTTTTTTGATCGATAGGAAATTACCAATTGCATACTGTCTGTACTATATGGAGGCTAGATACTACAGGTAGCGCAAGGGATTTGCTGTCCTGTTACAAAAGACACTGTCGTGCATGGTTGCAAACTCAAAGAAGGAAATGTCAAGGTACGAGTTGATATGGTTCATGAGCAATGTCGTGAGTTGCCTCTTCCCGAGACAGTTCGAAATGACTTGGTTACCATCGGGGACGCCATTGGAAGTTTTGTTCAGTGGCCAAAATGCATGGTTTGTTTGGAAAATGTAAGTTGTTGAGTTGTTGAGAGTCTTATAATATGTTTTACTTATTTATTTTTAATATTTTATAATTATTTAATACACACGTTGTCATAACTCGAAGTGCTATTGTAGGATACTATTGTTGGTGATAAGGATAATCAATCATATCAGCGTAAGAAACGCAAAGTGTTGTTGTGTCAACCGGTGGTGGATCACGCCAATCTCGTTGATGAAGCAACATATCGGACTCTTCCCGATTCTTGCAAGCTATTGGTCGTCCGATCAATATGTTGCCCGATGATAGTGACACTTTGGTGGTCCCGATCGGCGCTTGTTTCTGAATCACCCGATCGAAGTTTTATTCTTGCTCACGATATCGCGGATTTCATGACGATGAACTGGTTGAATACTTCTATTGTGGAAGTATTTCAAATGTGAGCCTTCAATTTCAATTTTAAATTACATAACTCTTTCAATATTCGGGTTACCAAATATAGTATCTTGGTATGTTGTTTAATATAGGTACATCTATCGGAGGTGTGAGCAGTTTGATGTGCCATTCGGCTTTATAAGTCCATCGCGAATATCGGCAGTCATGGTTAGGGCTCAACATCGGGAGACTTCACTCTATATTAACCGGGCACTGCGCCGTTTGAAGGACAGCAAATACATTTTTACCCCGTATCATCAAGAGTAAGATCACTCATTTGTTGATATATACATCTAATGTTAATTAATTAGTTCGAAAATTATGAATATGTTATTAAAAAACTAACTATCTCGTTTGTTAGTCATCACTGGTTATTACTTGTTATCGAACCATCGGTCAATACAGTATACGTATTGGATTCGTTAGCTAATCAGGAGAGAAATTTGGAGGTCAAATCGCTCATATGCGTGTAAGTGATTATCCAATGACTTTCATTTCATTTATTGGTTGTCGTATGATAAGTTGGAGTTTAGATCACTTAAGTATTAATAATATTCATATAATTTAAATATTTAGGGCTTTTAGAGGGATATAGAAACAAATGGATATAAGACAAAGCAGTGTTGAGTGGAAATATCCTCCGGTATGTATATGCACAAATTTAAACAATAAGAATTTTTTTCGTAATTTGGTTCGTCTTTTATTATATTGCAAGATATATGGTTTTCTTTTAAACTTTCTTTTTTTCGTATTACTTATTTTATTTTTTCGCAATGTACAAATTTTAGTGTACGCAACAACCAGGAGGCAATGAGTGTGGTTATTGTGTCATGAAGAATATGCATGGCATACTGATAGACTATGCTCAAGGCCATGAACTACACACGGTATGTTTATTATCATAAAATGTAGATTGTTAATTTAGGCATTCAGTACTTTATTAAAAATGTATATAACTTATTATCTTTCGTTTTACTCGTAGATAAATAAAGTTGAAGAGTATTCCCTGAGCGATATCGATATCGTACGAGAACTTTGGGTTCAATTCTTCCGAGAGGTTATGAATTGAAATGATCATTTACATGTTTAATTATACTCATTTTACTTCGATTTTTATAATATTTTCGTGCACGGAATTTCATGTTAACTCTTACACTTGTAGTCATGTAACTATAGCAACGAACTTTATTTAGAGTTTTATGTAAAGTTGTTGTATGTAGATCGAGATGCATTGTGTAACGTTTTGTTAGGTATTGTTAGCTCTAATTTGTTAACTAGTTGGATTTGTGTTCTTTGCGTTGCATATAGTATGAATCAGTGGATGTATTTGAGTTGTATGGATATATTTGGGTGATGAAATGGTTGGATTGCAGGTTCAAAAAACTGTATGAAATTACAGTTTTTTAATTACAAAAAACAATTTTGAAAAAAAAACTTCATAATTGGTGGCGGTTGTATTATAACAACAGCCACCTAAATATTTGAAAAAAAAAAAAAACAAATTCGGGTGGTGGCTGTTTCGTTACAACCGCCACCCAAATTTTTTTTAAAAAAAAAAATTTTGAATACGGGTGGCGGTTGTTCAGTTACAACCGCCACCCAAATATTTAAAAAAAAAAAATTCGGGTGGCGGTTGTTTCGTTACAACCGCTACCCTAAATAATAATATTAAAATAAAAAAATACATTGAGTGGCGGTTGTTTTGTTACAACCGCCACCCGAAATAATAATAGTTAAAAAAAAATTGGGTGGAGGTTGTTTTTAAAAAACAACCGCCACCCGAAAAATAAAGGGTGACGTTTTTTAACCGATACCTAAAATCATATTTTGGGTGTCGGGGCTTTGGGTGGCGGTCAAATAACCGCCACCCGAGCCATAAAACAACCGCCACCAGATAATGTTTCTGTACTAGTGTGTAGGTATATAGAAATTCTCTCTTAGGATACAATGGAGTTCTTCGTTTGATTTAAGTTGTGACTCATTCGATCAAATCGAAGAGAAACTCGAATTGTGAAACTAATGATGCCTTATGCAGATATGAATGCGAGATGGTATTGATTTCGGATTGTTTGCAAACGACCAGGCTCGATGTATTATAACATGTGGTTATGGTTGTTGGGGAGGGGTGTGTTTCTTTGGAAGAGATGCGTCTCTTTTGCTTCAACAAATGCGTCCTTTGTTAAAGAGGCGTATCTCTTCAAGCAGGCGTGTCTGTTAATCCAACATACATAAGAGCGTTGACCCCTCGACCCTTATAGCGACGCGATAAACATTAATCGAGGCGGTAAATCATTTGCAAAAACCGAATTGAAAATAAATTTGAGAAAATATATAACATAATGTGAATTCTCAGTAATATAATAAATAGAATAGAAATAATGAGAAAACATCTTCAATGGTGGATGTAGATTATATACAAAAGTAATTGATAATATCTATATATATCAATTATATTATTGTTAAAGAAGAGAGAAAAATAAAGTAATTAATGCAAAAGATAAATAGACAATGTCTAGCACATCGTCTAGAAGTAGATGGCCGGTGAGTTATGCTAGAAATTTTATATTTTCTAATGTGCCACATAAGTATTTTGTTGATATTTGACACTAAGTTTTGGAATAGACAAGCCATTGCAAATGATCATGGTCTATTTGAATTTAAATAGCATCTTTTGTGTTCTAAAGAGTATCTATAAATTTAGAGAGTATATTTTTCAATAAAAGTAATTGATTATGTCTACATATATTATTTATATTATTGTTAAAGAAGAGAGAAAAATAAAATAATTAATGCAAAAGATAAATAAATAATGTCTAACACATCGTCTCGAAGTAGACGGCCGGTGTGTTATGCTAGAAATTTTAGGAGGCGTTCTATTTATTTTGTATTTTGTATTTTCATTTTCGAAAATATTTTGGTGTTTTCTGTTTTCAATTGGTGTTTTGAGAAAACTGAAAAAACGTTTGGTTTACTGTTTTGGAAAATTATTTTTGAAAAGAGAAAATAGAAAACGTATTTGGTTTATAATTTTAGAAATACAATAAGTTGGTATAATAAAAATTGCAAAAGCAGTCCCTAAACTTTTAAATTAACAAAGGTCCTCTTCTTCATCCCAACTCCACCCCCACCCACCCACCCACCCACCCCATCTCTCTCTCTCTCTCAGTCGGACTCTTGAAGGTGGTGCGACTACCTTTGAGGTAGTTCGCGACCACCTTGGAGGTGGTTCCGTGGTTCGAACCACCTCCGAGGTGGTTCGACCACGTGGTCGAACCACCTCTGCAGGTGGTTTGACCACCTTCATATAGTGGTCGACCACCACTTTTCGTGGCTTCTGGTGGTCAAACCACCAGATCTGGTGGTTTGATCGTCAGATCTGGTGGTTTAACTTTTTTCCGGTGGCAGTTGGCAGTTGCCGGTGGTGGTCGTTGGTGATTTGGATGAAAATGCACAAAAAGGAAAAGTTGAGACTCAAATGTAATAAATATAAAGTTTAAAATTCGAAAACGCGTTTTCCTTATTTTCGATATTTAACATAGAAAACGCTAAAAAGACGTTTTCGAATTTTCTGTACAAATTTTGAAAATGTTTTCGAAAATGTGTTTTCGAAAATAATAAACAAAACGCGTTTTTAGCATTTTCGAAAACAGAAAATAGAAAACGGCTCGAAAACAGTAAAGAGAACACCCCCTTATATTTCTAATGTTCCACATAACCATTTTATTGATATTTGACACTAAGTTTTGGAATAGACAAGCCATTGCAGATGATCATGGTCTATTTGAATTTAAATAGCATCTTTTGTGTTCTAAAGAGTATCCATAAATTTAGAGAGTACATTTTTAAAACTATTTCAACTATCATTTTATTTTAGACTCTTTATTTTACTTTTTCAAGAAATAATTATTATTTTTCTATTTTTATTATTTTTTATGTGATTCTCTCTTAATTATAGTCATTGTGTTATATTATTTTTCATAAATAATTAGCCATTGGGCCCCACGTCAATTATTAAAAGATGAAACTTTTTCAATACATTTAATTAATTATGAGAGTGGCTTATTTAAAAAATATATATGTGAAGAGTGGATTTGGCTCTCCAAAACTCATCCACAGCAAAATACTACCTCCGTCCCAAAACTATAGTCCACTATTTATTTTTTCGTCCGTCCCAAAATATGAGTCACATTCCTTTTAAAGATATAGTTAGAATATTATTTGTCTTTTATACCCCTCATTTAATATGTATTGTTATCATCAAAATAGAGTAGTTGACATAAAATATCTAATAAATGAGAGGGCATATTAGGAAAATAATCTTGAATTGTGTTTTTCCAATACCATTAATTATATTTTTCTTAATCTGTGTGAAGATAAGAAAATGGCTATAATTTTGGGATGGAGGTAGTATTTTGTTCTTTTTCTAGTTTAATTTTTTTGTGAAATTGTACACGATATTTTTTCATCAATAAAAGTATTCTTCTTCCATAGTTTTTGGCCGCGGTTAATTGATCGAGCTACGTTAATTATTGATTTTCTCTATTTTGTCTAAGTTTTGTGTTCGTTATTTTAGTTGTCTGAATTTGAACAGTGAAACTTGTTATATTCTCCAACAAATCAAACGCACCGTAATGTGATTTATAAATAGACACATAGAATATGGCAAGACATAAAAAGAAAAAAGGATAATACACATTAAAGTTGAAATGAATAGTTGTGTTCCAATTCAAAACAGACTAAGGGGGGTGTATTCAATTGAGATTTTAAAAGAGTTTTTAAGACTTGTAAAGAATTTATTGGATTTGAAAAAATTTGAATACATTCAATTGAGACTTTTAATTAAAAGTCAATTGAAATGTTGAGGTATTCAATATATAAATTTATATGAACTTTTTAAGAGTCCATTAAAATCACAAAGTATTAAATGAATACTTTTAAAAGTCCTACAAAATTATGAAATACTCAAATTTGTTTTGGATTTTTAAAGGCTTTAATTGAATTTTCTAGGTACTCATCTTTTAACACAAAGTACAAATATAAATTTTCATGGAAAATCTATTACTCCCCTTAAGATTTTGAAAGGCTTTTATTTAACACCGCCGGCACCAAACTACTACAACAACTAGCCCCGGCCCCCACCCCTTGCCACTACTGCCACCATTGCTCATTACATTTCTTCTTCTTCTTCTTCTTCTTCTTCTTCTTCTTCTTCTTCTTCCTCTTCTTCTTCTTCCTCCTCTTCTTCCTCGCTCTTCTTCCTCTTCTTCTTCTTCTTCTTCTTCTTCTTCTTCCTCCTCCTCTTCTTCCTCTTCTTCCTCTTCTTCTTCTTCCACCTCTTCTTCCTCTTCTTCTTCTTCTTCCTCCTCTTCTTCATCTTCTTCTTCTTCCTCTTCTTCTTCTTCTTCTTCTTCTTCTTTCTTCTTCTTCTTCTTCTTCTTCTTCTTCTTCTTTCTTCTTCTTCTTCTTCTTCCTCTTCCTCTTCCTCTTCTTCTTCTTCTTCTTCTTCTTTTTCTTCTTTTCTTCTTCTTCTTCTTCTTCTTCTTCTTCTTCTTCTTCTTCTTCTTCGTCTTCTTCGTAAGTAGCTCTTCTTCTTCTTCGTCTTCGTCCTCTTCGTCTTCGTCTTCCTCTTCTTCTTCTTCAACATTTAATGAAAACGATAATTATTGACAAAGAGTTGTACATATTTTATATGTTTAATTTTACTTTATATATGTTTTAACACAATTGTTCTTTTTTTCTCATTAAATTATATTAAAATGTTGTGAAATTTTTGTTTACAATAGTTGTGTATTTTTTTAGTTAAAAATTCTCTTATCTTTTAAGATAAGTGTTATACGGACATGAGAAATGTAATTTGGTATTATTTACGTATAATATTAATTTATTTGTACAATTCATGATATAATCACATGGCGTCCTCATAATTCACAAGTATAGTAATATTTATTTGGTAAAATGAAAATCTATATTGCCAAATGAATTCAAAAAAATCCATAAATATTTTGAAATAAAAGTTTTTCCGAATATGCCGAAGATTTTTATGGATTCTATGTAAATCTGTAAAAGTCTATTAGAAATCAATAACACTCCATTAAATTCCATGTTGAAAATTATTAAATTTAAAATTCTATTAAAATCCTTATAAATTCAAATTAAATACAGTCCCATAATAGAATATTTAGAAAGAAAATATCATTAATATCAGACTCTCAATTCACGAAAGATTAAAATTAAAATCACAAAGAAAAAACGTTAAAAGTATATAACTAAAAGATAAATAAAGATTGAGGAACCTTGCCTTTTGGTGTGATAAAAGGTACTGGTGCTTCAATAAAAAAAGTGTGGCGTGTATATAATTATTGATAAAAAATTGCAATGCTAGTCCAAAATGTTAATTCCCTCTCCTGTCTTTACATGTTGTACGGACGGATAATAAATGCTAAACTCATCCAGTACTAAATAAATAAATTATTTAAATTTGCAAGAAGACATGGCATACATAAGCAAAAACTGTTGCAGAAAAATATTTATTAATTTCATAGGGTACAACAATAATATATCAATCATCCATGTATCCTTTTTAATTCCAAGTACCCCGTTTTTCAAAGCCATCAGCAGATGAACCCTTGGCATTGCATTTAAGATAGAACCCATCCTCCCTAACAGACCACACAAGAACATCAGCATTACAGTGAAATGCGAGATGACGATTAAAAACTACAATGGCTTGAGTCTTGGAACCCCACCAAAATCGACAAAAGAACAATGTTCTTCCCCAAAAATTTACACAAAAACGCCAATGAAAATCATCATTCACGTTAAGTGTGTGAAATCCGAGATCATCATCTGCAGAAGCACAATGGATTTTTAAGGCGGGTATATTACTGGGAAGGTTGTTGATAACATGAATGTTTATTTTTGAGTCTGCAGTTTTGGTGTAAATAAAGAATGACAATATAAATAAATAGGAATAAAAGGTCTTTCTAATTGAAGTCATTGTCAAAATGTAAGCATTGGATATTTGGATGTTTCACATGTGACATGACTCTAGCACTTGACCATTTATATATACATAGTGCTGCTCTCCCCGGCAATTGACCGCAATATCGTTTTAATATAATTGTGGATTGCATATTAAGAAAAATAAAAATAAAAATTACAAAGATTCATGCCTAGTTGCTGCAATTTATCTTGAATAATTACTATTATTTAGCACAGGTCCCGCTTTTAATAACAACAATACAAGATTTGTTTTCTATCACGCATTTGGTGTGGAAAAGATTGGTGTGTTGATCTTCAACCACCTTCTCCCGGAGCTGGACCTTATGTTAGGCAAACGAGGCCTCCGACTCAAGGCCCGAAATTTTGGGAGTTTTAGGAGGCCCAAAATCGACCAGAATTATTTATATATACGTGCGAGTGTCAAATTTAACAACATGTTAGTTAGCAACGCGGGTGGCAGGGCATTTCATTTGTCAATCCGCTAGAGTTTGATTCTTGCAACACACAACTTTTCTTTTTAATTATTTTTTTTCTAAATTTTTGGGTTAAAAATTAACTTTTTTTCATATTACAATGGGGATGTAGAAGGGAATTGAACCTTTGACCTAGAGTTTGAAAATCCTACTTAGATTCCACTAGACAACATGGTTAATTTGTTATAATTTATATTTCTCAATTAAATAAATTTGAATTACATAATTTTTTTATGTCAACTTGTATCATATCTTAACAAATATTTGATTTATATATATATATTTGGTTTTTTGTTTTCTCATTTTAATGATTTTCAATTTTTGTTATTAAATTATTTATATAGCACCAATATTTTGCAATATATTTAATTTTATTTTTTTTCCTAGTGTTTCAAAAGGATATTTGATATTTATTTTGATAAAAAATCAATAAAAAAAGTCTTATCCTATAAAGATGTATTTTGTATGTGATTATTATATTAAGGTTATGATTTAGTGTATTTGTTATTTTATTATTTGATATAATAATAATAATAATAATAATAATAATAATAATAATAATTATTATTATTATTATTATTATTATTATTATTTAGAGTATTGCTTGTCATTTTATATGAAAAAATAAAAGAGCAATGCTAAGCACTACTAGCGTAATATATCATTATTTAAAATAAAAGTTGAGTCTATGCTATAACTTAGGGGCCCTTTTATCTATTTCGACTCAGGACCCTAAAATCTCAGGTACGGCACTGCCTTCTCCTTAACCGGTTCTTCAACAACCTTATATGCAACCAAGGACTCCACAATAGGCATCTTATTATTGCGTTTTTTGTTCGAAGGCAACAAATCTTCACTTTTTACAACAACCACATCACGATTCAGACATTGATAAGCTAAGTGACCAAAACCTGGCATTTAAAACATTTAAGGTCACGAATCCTTGGCTGTTTAGTAACTAGCTCCTCCTTTTTTTATCACGCTTGTTCTCTTCCTTCTCTTTCCTTTCTCATTCTCCTCTAGTGTGCCTTAAGCATTTATCCCAATCCCAATCCCAATCATATTTTTTGTAGTATTTTTTAGCTACAAATTTCTCTTCAATACGGTCCATCTGATTGAGTATTTGCTTTAATTTATCCACTATCTGTTGTTCACTAATTGTTCCAGTAGTAGATTTAATCCCTGACATCTTTTTGATTGAATAAAAAATAATCACCCAATTTACAAACAAATTACCCTAAAAAAATCTAAATTTAATGAACTCCTCAAAAATCCCAAACTGAATCTAACCCAATGCCAAAACTAACAAAAGGAAAGATAAAATTGGATTACCTCGATTGAAGATGTGCTATGATACTAGATGATATAATCCGACCGAGCTAGGATCGAATCGTCATCAAACAATTATCGAATCTAACCCACTATCATCAACTCGGGATTTGTATTGATCAAAAGAGAGATTGGACTCGTAAATGAATCCAAATCTTATTCACGCCACAAGAGATCAATCACAACTCTTCATAAGTGAATAACAATTAATTTCTTGATAAAGAAATAATCATGAGAATTAAATTATCCAACAACCCATTAAAGGCAAAAGAAGAGAAAACTCTCTCAATTTTATTCAATAGTGAAAAAAAGGTCCTCTTGCATTGAAATAAGGTGTGTATTTACAGTACTAGATACCCGCAAGACTTACACATCACAAAAATACCTAAAAACTCGAGAATAATAATTAAATAAGATAAAAATCAAATCTTAAACAAACAAAAAAAAGGAAACAAAAACGCGGTAGCCAAAAATTGGCCCATGCAGTCATGCGACCGCATGCAAGTATTACTGACGGCGTGAATTCCTTATGAGGCCACAATTGAGTCTCGGCTGAAAATTTGTCCAACTTCATTTTTTTGTACCATACGGTCGCTCTTGAGGTCACGTGCCTTTATTTGTGCGATTCTGTGTGCGTTGCTCAATATTTTTATCATAACTTTTGATCTTAAACTCTGATAGAGCTAATTCAAAGTGCGTTGGAACCAAAATAAAGAGGGCTTCGGTTCTTCAGAAATAGACATTCTGAAATTCAAATTTTATTTTCACTGAATTGGCCCTCAAATATTGATTCTTTTGCAATTTTGCCTCGAAATGACTTCTTAACATTATTTGAGCCTGAGAACTCCCTCTTGGACCCGTCTTGAGCCACTTTGGGCCAGCATTGCCAATTTTCAACTCGACCCAACTTTGAATTCTTCTTCATTTTCGCCAATGGCTCCCAGATTGTATCAAGAAGGTATCTCATTTTAAATTTCATCCATTTTCATTTGAATGAACTATTTGATGATTGAAAGTTTGGATTAAGAATAAAATACCATGCGATTTTTGGTGCTGATATGCGTGAAGTGCATATATTTTAGGCAAAATAAGTATTTCAGTAACATATACTTGATTTCATGTTTTGTATTTAATACATTTTTAATATTACATATGTTTCTGCTTTGATCTAGGATGGAAGGCCGGATGCGCAAATCAAGTTAGGGAACCTTGATTATTTCAAACAATGAAAAAACAAGCATCGTTTCTTCTATGATATTTCATCATCATTATCGTTACCCTTTGTTTTATGTGTTTGTTTTGAATTACATTAATTTTTCAATTAGACATTATCTTGATTTCATTTTTAATTTATTTATTTTTTAATTGGTACAACTTTCCTATTAGTACGTACATCATATAGTAATTATACTATACGAGTTATTTATCAATAACAACTATTCTTTTGTTATCTAACAAACTAATAACAACTATCCAATTTAAATTTATGTGCAAGATTTTTATTAATGATATCATATTAAAATTTAGTGGGTGATTAGTGAAGAGAGTCGATAATTGTGAATCATGTATCAAATAATTTATTTTTCACTGTTGTTTATCAAAAAATTCAACTTACACAATTTTACTACCGTGCAATGCACGGGTGTGAAAACTAGTATAATATAATGATAAACTTTTGGCCAAAAAGAATTCTTCTAAAAGTGACCATATTAAAGAAAATCAGAATGTCAAATTAAAAGAGTGGATGAAATTGACTCTTTAATTTTTAAACAACAAAAAATGTAATTTGAGAATTCAATGAGACAAAAAAAATGTAAATAAGGACAATAATAATTATATTAAATGAAACTATAATAAAAGTTAAGGTTAATATTGATGGGGAGGGGGGTGGGAATAGAAATAAAACATAAAAAATCAGCTGCAAAATAGAAAATTGTTATAAAAGTATAGAAACAATAGAGAGAATTTAGAGAGAATGAATTCCAAGGAATTCTCTGGAATGAATTTCATTAATAACTGAAGTCCTATTTATAGGAAAACTTCGAATGGCACAATCGTAATTACATAATTTCATCAAGGGTATAATAGTCATTCACATATAATAATTACATCTTTTACCAAATTATTCCTCCACCAAATTATTCCTCCACCAAATTATTCCTCATAATTCATAACCACCACATTATTCTCAATTATTCATAACACCTAATAATTATTCTTCAATTATTATTCATAACACTCCCCCTTGAATGACTATTAATACAAATGTCTTACGGACTGTTTGGAGAAAAACCTGGGGAAAAAACTTCCAAACCGATTGCAGGGATAGCTTGGAGTGGTTATATCCGCTTCATCAAAACATTGCTCCCCACGATGTCTATCGGCATATGAGTATTCACGTCTTTGCCTCGTTAAAACCTTGTCAAGAAAACCCAGTGGGAAAAAACTTGATCGAAGGAAAAAGAATGCAATTTGCTCAGTTTGATTTCATATCTTGAGAAGCGATATCTTTACTCGGTAAATGATTTCCAATATCATCATCGTTTGGATCTAAAGCATTAGCTCCATTATAACTTGATCCAATAGATACCTGTATCAATTTCTCATATCGTTCTCAATATACCATGAATATGCCTCGTTAAAACCTTATTAGGAAAAACCCAAAGTGGGAAAAAACCTAATGAAGGAAAAAGAGTACTGATTCATGTGAATACACCTTTAAAGTTGCCTCATTAAAAACCTTGCTAGGAAAACCCAATGGGATAAAACCTCACTAAGGGAAAAAGAGTGCAACGCATTATTTTATACAAGTATCTGCAAGCATTTCAAAATCTTTCATATATTTGTATGAGTATCATATACATTGGTTTTATACTCTTCTGCTCATTTAGAGTGCATCAATTTTCTTACACAACTACAAAACATTCACCATGAACACATGTCTCCAAACACACAATTTAAAGCATATAAATTCATAGTAAAACATGTAAACCTATAAGTAAACCTTCATAACTAACTAACACTTAAAATATATCATTTAACATTTAATACTCACTTAATAGGTTATTTCATTCCTGAGGGCTTAGCTCACCCTTTAGGGTACTCATAAACACGGTTTAGCTCATCCGATCCTTTAATTTCCTTTTGGTACTACACACCACGATCGGTAATTTAACTTTCATGAGCATGCAACATATAATGACCACCATGCTTATCTTTAAACTTGAGCAATAGTCATCATCATCTCATCATCTCATAAGTTAAGGATTTCACATTCACCATTTATCATCTTCAATATATCTCAATATTTTCATTATCATTGATCATATGTAGCGCTACATTTTCATATCGTGTCGACACTTTTCAATTTCATTTCTTTCCCCATATCGACATAACTTATCGAGATATCTCTTTATCAATCATCTTTTAGGATTACACAATATAGTTATGTCTATATACTCTTCAAGAGTATATGCCTCCGTTATTAAGACCATCTTTTATAATTTGCTTTGATATATATGTTTGGGGAAATATCAACGCTTCTAAGCGTGCTAACTTATCAAAGCATCGTAGTCGATATATGTGATTGTTCATAGCCTTTCATGCATCTTTTGAACTTCAAGTTCAGTATTTCAATTTCGAGGATATAACATGATGCATTTCACATATTATTTTCAACCTTTAATACTCCCCCTCATGCTGAGAAAATTTAGAACACCAAAACTCATATAGTTGGTATGATTTTAATCATATATGTTCTCATCATTCAGCCTTAATATGGGAATTTAGACCGTTTGCATTCTATTCTCGATATCGGCAATTTATTTGAGGACTTTAAATAATTTGCCATATAATATCCCACTTGTATCGCATACTCAAATCCTTCAGGGATTTATTCAAATCATTGGGATATATATATATTTACTAGCTTTATCATTAAATCTGAAAATCATGCTCATACCGTGAGCAAATATTTCGTAAATTTCAAATTACGAATCATATACACATGTGACTATCTAGTGGATCCATATCATAATATCTAGTAGTCCACATGGAGGATGAGTGGCCCATACTTCTCATCCTTTATTCCAGATATATTTGGGATTTATTCCCAATATTGGCTAGTAATGATTTCATCATTTATCGAGAACAATCATTGAAGAATTCTTTTAATTTTTCACTTGAAATATTGATTTCAATAATTATTTAAACCGGGATGGTCAGTCCGGTTTTGCAAACGAGTATTATTGAACTTCTAGTTCAGTAAATTCTTATATCGATTTCACTAGTATCCAGATAGTGCTCAATATGATTTATCATAGAAATAATTCACCGACATATTCCATCATCTTTTGGTGACATTATTGTCTACTACGCTCAAACATCTGAGTTCTGACTCATACGCATCACATCCGGCTATTATTTAATTCCAAATCGTAGTTCTTACGCTTCATATTATTTATTTAAAATCGAGTCTTATTTCATACGCGTCGTATTATTCTATAAATAAATCATCAAAATTATTGCAAAATTCATCCTAACAAGGATCTATACATTATAATGGATCATATGCTCTTAAATCTTGAAAATACTATCCATCACTATCGAGTCAAAATCCTAAGAAGGATTTATCGATGTAATGGAAAGATTAAGAATGCTAATGAATAAGGGTATCCCACAAGATATCCGATGCTTGATTGAAGCAAAGGTTCGATTATCCGGTGAGGTTTCAATTCCTTCTAAATACATGTCCGGTATGGGTAAAAGTAGTTTTCAAAGAAACGGAGAGCAAAAGATTAGGAGGATGCTACAAGTGTGCTCGGTGGACATGTGACACTCGATGTAAACTGTGGGGTACTTGTCCGTAAATCGAAAGAGATAAAATAGCATTCATTAAGGATGGATTGAGTAAGGAGCCTTTGGATGATATTCAATGGGCTCTTGAGACACATCCTAGTGGACACGCATAAGGTGAGCTAATGGCCTTATGGGCCAAATTCAAAGATCAACAAACGCTAGCGTACTTCTTGAAAACTTACTTTAGAAGATCCTGCTTTGTAAATTTAGTAGAAAATTTTAGCATAATGATTTTCCCATATTTATGTAAGAAAGCTCGGTGTAATAACAAAGATCAATATATTTCTTGTAATTGTAAATATTGTTTTTCGATTTTAAGATATATATATATGTATATATATATTATTTTTCAATCAATCCGATGATATATGTCATTTTCACTTAAAAAAAAATTTTCTCAGATTTTTTTTTTCTCTTTTCATATTTGTCAAAAAGTAAATAGTGCACTCAATTATTGGTTTGAAAATTTTTCTTTGAATAGAGGGATTCATATATCTCTCATGTTCATACATTAAAAGTATAGTGCAAAAGAGAGATAGGAGTAGAGATGGATATGGAGATTTTAGAATCATCTCATACAAGTCGCCTTTACCTCGCCATATTAAAACCGTATGTATTCTTGGTGGATCTAATCGTAGGCCATATCCAATATGTGGATATGGCAAACCGACTTGTAAAAGAGTTAGGGAGACAAGAAATCAATATACTATACGGAGGAACCAACAATAAACTTTTAGCTAGACTTATAATGGCCGCACAATCATGGGGAATAAGAGTTTGAGCGTAATACCTTTCCATCTAGTTGGATCTAATACTCGAATTGGAGCCGCTTCTACCATGGGTCCAGCAGGTTGGGGCTACAAGCGTTTAATCCATCCACAAATCGCATGATGTATATGATAAATAATAGTGATGCTTTCATTGTCCTTCCAAAGCGGCTACAACACACCGGAGGAAATATTCAATATAGCCTCGCTGGCACAATGGAATTTTCATGTCAAACCAATAGGTTTGTTGAATATTAATAATTTCTTTGATGGCTTACTAGCGCTTTCTAGATCGTGGGTGTAAATAATAAGTTTATCTCTCATTCAATGAGAAAAATACTTATTTCTCGCTAGTACTTGTTGATGAACTACTCATCAAATTTCATGCATATGTTCAAGAATCTGTGGAAGCCCAGTCCGCTTGGTCCATGCACTCAATCGTGTCAAGCTTAAAAAGAAATTCGGATCCTTTAAATATTTCATTATGAATCCTAATGTTGATGGTGGCAGAGTTACTAGAGTATTTATACTCTCGAGACGCATCCCTCATTTATGGATTCAAGTATGTATATTCTTTTGCATTTTTATATTTTCGAGTGTTTAATGCCATCTTTTGATATTCTCAATATGTTCCACTTGGCTATTTTGTACTTCTTCTCGAGTAATAATAATAATATCATATTGGCTTTATTCAAATCTGAGATATCTAGTGATTTTGCTTCTTCAAGAGCATTTTATTCTCATATTAATACAATCTCATATCATCGATGAGATTACTTCATATAAGCTTTCCATGCGATATATTTTCTTTGATTTATCAACATGGGATCTATTCAAAGATTTTACTTTCGTCTATTTATCCAATGGTAACTTCAAGTACCACTTACTCAATTTTCTCCATTAATATTCTGTATATATGGGGAAGTAATTTTATTCTCATCGCCTACTACTGAGAGTATGATTAGAATATTTGATCAACTACTTCTTACGGGTAGGATTCGTTATAACCAATCGTAGTATAACTCACCATATTGAAAATATGCACACCAATCGTGTGGTATTACCCACCACATTGGAAATATACTCAAACTATAAAGTGCATAAATTTAAATTGCGTAAATTAAATTTCCTCCAATAGGTGGTCGAACCTACCTTATGGGAATTATTGCAATAAATATAAATTTACGAATTTAAATAGCAAGAATTAAATTGCATAATGTTTAACTACTTCTTCAGAGTAGGATCTCGCTTAGTAGAAAGTATTACCCATCACTTAGCATATAAAGTGCGTAAATATATAAAACCTTCCGTTTAGTGACGGTTGAACCCATCATCAAGTAGGAGGTATTGCAAGAATTAAATTGCAAAGAAATAAAGTACGAGAATTAAATATTGAACTGCTTACGGAGCAAATTTGTTCTTCTAGAACAAATACTCATTACTTCTACAAGAGCACATTTATCCTTTTAGAATAAGTATATTATGTAATTAAACTCTTCGGGAGTTAAAATAATATTCGATCTTTTTAACTCAAATGGACTTCAAGCCATTTTATATAATCAATGGATTTAGAATTTCTTCATGAATATTCTATCCATTTTTCACTGTCTGCCAAAATTAGGGTCGGTTTTACCCTAAGGGTAAAATTGTCAATTCCAATTCGTAAAAAGGTAAAATTGTCAAAAATATTTTATCAATATTTTACGATTGAAAATTATCTCCTTTCTATTTCAATTTATCAATATCAAAATGTTCAAGGACTATTTTGTAACTTTTTCAAAAGTTGGTGTCTTGATTTGTAAATTTTGAAAGTTTGATAATAACATATTTCAAAACGAGTTATTACCCTATCAATGTTGGTGTCAAATCGAAGCTCTCGTTAAATCGAGTATAATGGAATCGAGAAAATTTGATTTTGATAATGTATACTCCTTATATCTCGATAAACGAATCTTATAGTTTAATATATTATTATATTATAAAATCATATGATTTACCTTTTTCCCTTTCTAATTATTCCATGGATGAGATTTACTTGCAATCCATTTACGTGATCGGAAAATTCTTTGGACTCCATTCTTCCAATTTTGGGATTTAGACATCTCCAAATAGGTTGTGTAGAATGAGGAATTGTGGGAGAAGAATTATCATGAAAAAGGGAATTTTCAATGATGTATTTGCAAAGAGAGTTATTTAGGATTGATGAGGATGAATTAATTCATTGGTAATAATCCAGCTTACGATCTGAAGATCATCTATAAGATGCAACTGTAGAAAGCATACTTCTTTCATATTACTCAAAGGGTTAGAGACTGTACGATAACGTGTTATAAAAGTATGTAAACAATAGAGAGAATTTAGAGAGAATGAATTCCAAGGAATTCTCCGGAATAATTTCATTAATAATGAAGTTCTCTATTTATGTGAAAACTTGAATTCAAGACAATCGTAATTACATAATTTCATCAAGGGTATAATAGTCATTCACATATAATAATTACATCTTTTACCAAATTATTCCTCCACCAAATTATTCCTCATAATTCATAACCACCACATTATTCTCAATTATTCATAACACTTAATAATTATTCTTCAATTATTATTGATAACAAAAATAACAAATTTCCACACTTTTGACCGATTGTAGATATGCGCCGCTTTTTTATTTTATCCATAGTACTCATTCATCTTTAATTGTTAACTGTGACAATCACTTCTCCATCTATCTTTTTTTTTTTTTTTTTTTTTGCAAAGGATTTCTCCATCTTTTTCATCACATTCATTTCATTAACCTCCCATTAATTAATATAACTAGCTTTATGTAAGTTTTTCAGAATATTATATTAATGACAATAATAACTAATTGGTCAATATATTTTAAAATACAATAACAAAGATAATACACATGACAGTTGAAATGAATATTTGTCTTCCAATTCAAAATAGACTGTTAAAATACTTCGAAAGAAAATATCATTAATATCAAACTGTCAATTCATAGAAGATTAAAATTAAAGTCACAAAGAAAAAATGTTAAAATTATAACTAATAAATGCTAAAACTGTTGTAAAAATAACATTTTATTAATTCAAAAGGCAAACAACAAAAATAATATTTTATTTGGAGAGATGCGAATTGTTTTTCCGAGGACAATTGGTTAAAATATGTTTTAAGTAGTTGTGCATGAAAACCATCTCCATAGAAAATTTTTGAATTGAACAATCAACTTAGAGCTTCTCAAATGATACAATGTGAATTCGCAATAACATGGCAAATAGACTGGAAATAATAAGAATAACATGGCAAATAGACTGGAAATAATAAGAAAACATCTCCAATGGGTGGATGTAGATTATATACAACAGTAATTGATTATTTCTATTTTAATTATATTATTGGTTAAAGAAGACAAAAAAATAAAATAATTAATGTAAAAGATAAATAGACAATGTCTAACACACTGTCTAGAAATAGACGGCCAATGTGCTGTGCTAGAAATTCTCTATTTTCTAATGTGCCACATAAGCATTATGTTGATATTTGACACTAAGTTTTGGAATAGACAAGCTATTGGAGATGTTCATCGCCTCTTTGAATTTAAATAGCATCTTTTGTGTTCTACAGAGTATCTATAAATTTAGAGAGTATATTTTTTAAACTATTCCAATAGTCTTTTTATTTTAGATTCTTTATTTTACTTTTTCAAGAAATAATTATTATTTTTCTATTGTTATTACTTTTTATTTTTATGTGATTCTCTCTTAATTATAATTATGTTGTTATAATTAACCATTTGGGACCCACATGAAGTATTGAAAGATGAAACTTTTTCAATACATTAATTATGAAGCGTGGCTTATTTATTTATTTTTTTAAAAAAAGAGTGGCTTTGTCTTTCCAAATTGAACTCTTTCACAATAAAATACTATGTTCTTTTTTTTTGTTTATTTTTTTCGTGAAAAAGTTAAGATGGTAAGGAAAAATTGTAAGAGATAGTTTCTCATTCATATAAGTATTTTTCCCCCATATTTTTCAGCCACGGTTAATGAGCTAAGTTAATTATTGATGTTCTCTATTTTGTCTAAGTTTTGTTTTCGCTAGTTTTTGTTGTGGGAATTTGAACAGTGAAGCTTGTTATATTTTCCAACAAATCAAGCGCACCCAATGTGATTTAGACACATAGAATATGGCAAGATATAAAAAGCAACGGTCCTTTAATTTTAAGGAACATGTCAAAAAAAAAAAAAAACAAAAGGCGTTAAAATGCCATTGAAAATCATGTTAAAGTGCCAGTGAACATCACCATTCCGATAAAGTGTGTGATTTCCGAAATCATTGTCCTTGGAGGCACAATGAATTAACAGTGGAGGTGATCCTTTGGGAAGGTTATTAAAACAACATGAACATCATACCCTGGTTTAATTTTATAGTGTGTGGTTGAATAATAAGTTGAATCGCAATTACAAGTAAACATAACAAAATGAAATTTTTTGTAAATGAAGATGAAGTCATCCTTTTATTTTATTTTATTTTATTTTATTGCATTTGATGTGTTGCGTGGTTAACCCTTTTACAGTGTGTGTAATCTCTTTCATCTAATTATATATTGAAAAATATACACTACAAGAATCTGAATTTAAAGTTGTTAGAATATTAATGAAAACACCTAATTGGTCAATATATTGTAAAATACAATAAAAGAAAAAAAGATAATACACATTAAAGTTGAAATGAATAGTTGTGTTCCAATTCAAAACAAATTAAGGGGGCGTATTCACTTAAGATTTTAAAAGAGTTTTAAAGACTTATAAAGAATTTATTGGATTTGAAAAAATTTGAATGTATTCAACTGAGAGTTGAGACTTTTAAAAGTCAACTGAAAGATTGAGGTATTCAATATCAATTTTTCTGAATTTTTTAAAACTCCATTAAAATTATAAGGTATTAAATAAAGACTTTTAAAAATCTTACAAAATTATGAAATATTCAATTTTGTCTTGGATTTTCAAAGAGTTTAATTTAATTTTCTAGGTACTCATCTTTTAGCACAAAATACAAACATAAATTGTCATAGAAAATCTATCATTCACCCTAAGATTTTGAAAGACTTTATTTACCACTTGCCACTACCACTGCCACTATCGCCGCCCAAACTGCTACCTCAACAGGTCCCAACCCCTCCCCACTTGTTGCCACCGCCACCATAGTTCATTACTTTTTCTTCCTTTTTCTTTTCATTTTTTCGTAATTTTATAATCACTACAAGAAATTTGATTTTTAGGGGCGACCTGTTGTCCCTATAACTTAGTCCCTGTAGATAATTAGGGACAACATAAAAACTATTAGGGGCAACATAATATTATGTCGCTCCTAATGATCTATAGGGACGAAACTATAGGGACGACCCGTCGTCCCTAAAGGACCAATTTTTAGTAGTGAATCACAAGGATATAAAAATGTTCTTGTTGATTAACATTTTTATCTTCTTTTTCTTCAACATTTAACGAAAAAGACAATTAATAGGGAACATTTTATGATCACAATTGGACGTGAATGAGGATGAGAATTTTTAGCAGGGGTGGGGAAGGGGAATAGGGAGTCCCCATCCTGTTGCAATTTCTATATGATCTTCGCTTTACCTCAATTAAATTTGGTTGTGGCACGGATGATGATAAGCTGTTTCGTAGCGGGAGATGAATGAAATGCTAGGGTCTATCGAACTATTCCAGCTACATTTTCACTGTACAATATATCTATCTTTATATTGATAATATTTCACATACAATTTTAAAAATTATTATTTACATATATATTGTTAATACCATGCATGCATCGCACGAGGTGTATAGTTATATCTCTTGAATTTGTAATTGAATATAATAGAATGTGGAATAATTTTAAATAAAAAACTATATGTTCTACGAATGGTAGTAGAGTTTTTGAGTGTGGGTATTTTGATAACTATAATATTTAATATAATATTATTTTATTTTGAATTTATATGATCACAATCTCTATCACAAATTGTCTTTTGTGCAATATAGGAAAAATTCTGCAGAAATTTTTATAAAATTCTTTCATTATTTTATATTAATTAAGTTTGGTGCTATGATCGATATTCAATTTATTTTAATGGTGCTAATATCATACTATTAACATTTATTAAAACCGTTATTTGTTGCAAAATCAGTCTCTCGTGCAATGCTCAGGTGAAAAAGCTAGTTTAATGAAAAAGATAATTATTTACAAAAACTTGCACATATTTTATATGTACTCCTTAGTTAATTTAACTTGATATATGTTTTGACACAATTGTTTTCTTAAATTTTTCTAATTGGATTATTTTAAATTGTTGTAAAATTTTTGTTTGCAATAGTTGTGTATTTTTTGAGTTAAAAATTCTCTTAACTTTTAAGAAAAGTACTATACAGATATGGGAAATGTAATTGGTTATCATATATACTAATATTTTATTTGTACAAGTAGTAATTCATGATATAATCACATGGTGTCCTAACAAGTCACGAGTAAATTAACTAATATTTATTTGGTAAAATGAAAATCTATGTTGTCAAATGAATTAAAAAAACATCTGTACATGTTTTGATATAAAAGTCTTTCCAAATCCGTGGAAGATTTTTGTAAGTGGTAAAGCCACTTTCTTTGACAAAGGAAAAGAGAAGGAAAGTCATGAAATGAAGCTACCAACTCCCATCTCCAAAGTCAAGAATGCAAGCTACCAACTCCCATCTCCACGCCTATAAATATAGCCTTTCATTCTTCAAATCCTACACCCCAAAAAAGTGAGAGCAATCTCATAAGATATAGAGAGGAATAGAGAGAAAAATTAGAGAAAAAAAGATAGTGAGTTTCTCCTAAATTTTTCGTGTTATTCCCTTAATTTGTGAGGGTGTGTTTTCTCCTATTATAAGAGAGAGTTATTTTCATTTGTACTCTCCCTTATATTAGAGAGAAGTTGTTGTAATCCTTTTGCTATAGTGAAATCCTTCTACGGTTTGTCCGTGGTTTTTACGAATTAATTTGGGGTTTTCCACGTAAAATCTGGGTCTTTTTCATTTTTCTCATTTCTATTTAGGTTGTAATTGTGTGCGAGTTCCACAACCGATCCTAACAAGTGGTATCGAGCTTTGGTTGTGATTTTTCATTAAATTCTTAGTATGCTCTGTGGTTGCAAAGCATAGACGATCTTCCCACATCGAAACGATTTTTGAGAAAATCACTAGATCTATAGCCGAAGTTCGTGCTAAGATCAGATCCGTTAGTGGAAAAGAAGCACCTATAAAAATGGCGAAATAGGAAATAGAGAAATTCAATGGGAATAATTTCTCATTGTGGAAAATGAGAATAAAAGCAGTATTGAGAAAAGATAACTGCTTGGCGGCAATTGGAGAAAGGCCCGACGATATCACTGATGATAAATGGAGCGAGATGGATGGCAATGCTATTGCTAATCTACATCTAGCGCTAATGAATGAGTATTGTCAAGTGTATCGGAGAAAAAGACGGCAAAAGAGATTTGGGATACTCTCACAAAGTTGTACGAGGCCAAATCACTACACAACAAAATCTTCTTGAAGAGGAAGTTATACACCCTTCGGATGATGGAGTCAACTTCGATGACAGACCACATCAACACCCTGAACACTCTATTTTCACAGCTCACAACAATGGGGCATACGATAGAGGAGGGTGAACGTGCTGAAATTCTACTTCAAAGTCTACCAGATTCGTATGATCAACTCGTTATCAACTTGACCAACAACGTGGTTGAATTAGTCTTTGACAATATTGCAGCCGCAGTTCTTGAAGAAGAAAGTCGGCGCAAAAATAAAGAAGAAATTGGGAGCTCACAAAGTGAAGCTCTAACGATGGCGAGAGGTAGATCAACTAAACGTGGCCCCGATGGGAGTCAAAATCGAGTAGATCAAAGTCGAAGTAAGAAAAAATGTCAAGTGTCATCACCGTGGCAAGAAGGGGCACTACAAAAGGGAGTGTTGGCACCAAGAAGATTGAGAAGCAAAGGAAAACGACCTGAGACATTAAATGCTCGGGGTTGTGTAGCGAATACATCGGATGAGGGCGAGATATTATACAAATAAGCAACGGCTAGTTGTTGAAGGCGAGAAGAAGGTTCACCGACGTGTGGCTTTTGGATTCAGAGCTACATGGCATATGACCCCTAGGAGAGAATGGTTCCACCAATATGAACCTATCTCGGGAGGATCTGTGTTTATGGGTAACGATCATGCCTTTGAGATTCTTTGGTATTGGTACCATCAAATTGGTGATGTATGATGGCATGTTACCGCACCATCCAGGAGAGTACGACATGTGAAAGGCTTTGAAGAAAAATCTATTGTCACCTGGGACAATTAGATAGTATTGGGTGTAGTACCCATGTTCGAGATGGGATCATGAAGATTGTTAAAGGCGCCGCTTGTGGTGATGAAAGCGAGAAAAGATAGCAAAGAAACTGTACATGCTTAAAGGCGAAACACAACAAGAAGGAGAAGCGCCAAGCTGCGACGGTGAATTCGGGAGAAGACGTGATTTGATGATGTGGCACCGTAAACTTGGCCACATGTCTGAATGAGGTTTGAAAATTCTCTCAGAAAGAAGCTTCTTCCAGGGCTCAAAAGGGTATCTTTACCATTTTGTGAGCATTGTGTTACTAGTAAGGAAAGACAGATTGACATTCAGATTCAAGCGCTAGAAGTAAAGCTATACTTGAGTTGGTTCACTCGACGTTTGGCAAGCACCGGTTGTGTCCCTAGGAGGTGCCAGATACTTTGTATCATTTATTGACGATTACTCCAGGAGATGTTGGGTATATCTAATTAGAAAGAAGTCAGATGTGTTTGAAGTTTTCAAAATCTTCAAAGCGCGGGTTGAACTTGAATCTGAGAAAAAGATCAAGTGTTTGAGGACGAACAATGGAGGAGAATATCTTTGGCGATGAATTTGATAACTTCAGAAACAAGAAGGTATCAAAAGGCAATTTACGGTGGCACACACTCCACAACAAAATGGAGTAGCGAGCGGATGAACAGTAACCTTGTTAGAAAGGACAAGAACAATGTTGAGAAGCTGCGAGGTTGGCCAAATCATTTTGGGCTGAAGCAGTCAAGACCGCCTGTTATGTGATCAATCAGTCACCATCAACCGCAATTGATCTAAAGACTCCTATGGAGATGTGGACGGGGAAGCCAGCTGATTATTCTCGCTTGCATACTTTTGGAAGTTCTGCGTATGCTATGTACAATGCCCAAGAAACATCGAAGTTGGATCCAAATCCAGGAAATGCATTTTCTTGGGATATCTTTGATGGTGTAAAGGGGTATCGCTTTGTGGGATCCCACTGCCCACAAGGTTATAATCAGCAGGGACATTGTATTTGCAGAAGATAAGGTGCAAAGTGATGATAGCATTTCAAAGGAGAAACCAGAGACTACTGTAGTCCAAGTTGAAGATCAACTAGAACAAGAAGTTCTAGATTCTTCAAGCGACTGCAGCACGAAGAACAAGAGCAAGGTGAGTTTGTAACTCCACAAGTTAGACGGTCAACTTCGGGAGAGAAGAGGACCAGCTTGGCACCTCAGATTATATTATGGAGGGTAATATTGCATACTTGTCTACTAACGAGAGGATGGGGAGCCATCAATTTCATGGAGGCTATACAGTAGTCAAGATGCTTCTCTGTGGATGACAAAGAATGCAAGAAGAAATAGAAGCTCTTCATAAAAATAAAACTTGGGATCTTGTTCCAGCCACATGGAAGGAAAGCCATCGGAAATAAATGGGTCTACAAGATCAAATGAGATGGCAATGACCAAGTGGAAGCGGTATCGTGCTAGATTGGTGGTGAAAGGATTTGCTCGAAAAGAAGGTATTGATTTCAACGAAATATTTTCTCCTCGTTGTTCGACCGACAACAGCTGAGTGGTTCTGGCGATGTGTGCTACATTTGATTTGTACTTGGAGCAAGCTTGGATGTGAAAACCGCATTTCTTCATGGAGAACTTGAAGAAGAAATTTATATGCTCCAAATCGAGATAGTTTCAAGAAAAAGGAAAAGAGAACTTGGTTTGTAGGTTGAACAAATCTCTATACGGTCTCAAACAAAGCGCCGAGATGTTGGTATAAGAGATTTGATTCCTTCATCATGAGCCTTGGATACAACAGATTGAGTGCAGATCCTTGTGTCTATAACAAGAGATTTGGTGATGGTGATTTCATTATTCTCTTGTTGTATGTTGGCGACATGTTGGTAGCGGTGCCCCAACAAAGATCATATTATAGAATTGAAGGCTCAATTGGCTAGGGAGTTTGAAATGAAGGACTTGGGACCAAAGCAAACAAGATTCTAGGGATGCAAATTTACCGAGACAGAAATAATAGGAAGATTTGGCTTTCTCCGAAGAATTACTTGGAGAAAATCTTGCGACGCTTCAATATGCAAGATTGTAAGCCAATCTCTACCCCTCTTCCTATTAATTTCAAGTTATCCTCAAGTATGAGTCCTAGCGTTGAAGCGGAGAGGATTGAGATGTCTCGAAAGCCGTATGCATCAATGGTGGGTAGTTTAATGTTCGCTATGGTTTGTACAAGGCCAGACATTGCACAAGCAGTGGGAGCGATTAGTCGGTACATGGCGAATCCTGGTAGAGAGCATTGGAATACTGTGAAGAGGATCCTGAGATATATCAAGGGTACCTCAGATGCTGCATTATGTTATGGAGGATCAGACTTTATTGTCAAAGGCTATGTTGATTCAGATTATGCAGGTGATCTTGATAAAAGCAAATCCACCACAGGTTATGTGTTTACTCTTCCGGAGGAGCGATGAGTTGGGTTTCAAACCGCAGTCTATCGTGGGCTACGCCAACCACGGAGGCAACACGTGGCGACTACACAAGCCAAAGAAAGAAGCAATATGGTTGCAAATGTTATTGGAAGAGCTTGGGCACAAACATGAGAAGATTACTCTATTTTGTGACAGTCAGAGCGCTTTGCATTTGACAAAGAATCCAGCATTTCATTCAAGGATGAAACACATTCGTGTTCAATATCACTTTGTTCGTGAGAAGGTGGAAGAAGGAAGTGTGGATATTCGTAAAATCCATACGAAAGACAACCTAGCGGATATGTTAACAAAACCAATAATAATGACAAGTTTGTATTGTGTCGATCTTCTATTGGTCTTGCAGAGACGTGAGCAGCATGAATATGGCAAGCGTAGAAAGGGTAAAATGATTTCTATGAAAGTGAGTTTAAGTGGGAGAATGTAAGTGGTAAAGCCACTTTCTTTGACAAAGGAAAAGAGAAGGAAAGTCATGAAATGAAGCTACCAACTCCCATCTCCAAAGTCAAGAATGCAAGCTACCAACTCCCATCTCCACGCCTATAAATATAGCCTTTCATTCTTCAAATCCTACACCCCAAAAAAGTGAGAGCAATCTCATAAGATATAGAGAGGAATAGAGAGAAAAATTAGAGAAAAAAAGATAGTGAGTTTCTCCTAAATTTTTCGTGTTATTCCCTTAATTTGTGAGGGTGTGTTTTCTCCTATTATAAGAGAGAGTTATTTTCATTTGTACTCTCCTTATATTAGAGAGAAGTTGTTGTAATCCTTTTGCTATAGTGAAATCCTTCTACAGTTTGCCCGTGGTTTTTACCCCGAATTAATTTGGGGGTTTTCCACGTAAAATCTGGTGTTTTTCATTTTTCTCATTTCTATTTCAGTTGTAATTGTGTGCCGAGTTCCACAACCGATCCTAACAATTTTTACGGATTCTATATAAATTTGTAGAAGTCTATAAGAAATCAATAACAGTCTATTAAATTTCATAGTGAAAATCATTAAATCAGTCTATTAAATTTCATATTGAAAATCATTAAATTTAAAAATCTATTAAAATCTTTATAAATCCAAATTAAATACAGATTCCATAGAAAGAAAATATCATTAGTGTCAAACTCTCAATTCACGAAAGATTAAAATTAAAATCACAAAGAAAAAAAAGTTAAAAGTATAACTAAAAGATAAATAAAGATTGAGGACTCTTGCCTTTTGGTTAAACTAGTTATAAGCACGTGTTTCATATGTGGTATTATACTATTATTTTTCACCCACAAAAATGATGACAGTGAACGAATAACTCACAAATGGTCACCAAAATGAAAACATCATTTCCATAGATAAACTCGATCGAGACTAGAATGCAAAAATAATTAAAACTTAATTTAATATGTTTCTATAAAGTAGTAATATCAGTATGAAATTAAAAGGATTAAAATAATTTTGAGAGACTAAATTGATATTTACAAATATAGTTTGGATTTAACTGAACCAAGTATATATAATAGATCGAGTCTTTAATGAAAAGTATAAAACATAAAAATTAATACTTCTATCCGCAAACTCTGAGGCGTATAACAAATTATACGTTTGTAACTAGCTCTTCAAAGCAAGCTCATGTTAAATTTCAAATTGAGAGCTTCGGTTTGACTTATATGTTACATACTTGTTGACTTAACTATGATGTCAATTTTTTCAAAAGTAAAACATGAAAGCGAGAATTAAAAAGAAAAGGAAAATAAAGACTCTTTTAATTAATTAATAATTAAGGTCGAAAGAGTAATTAAGAAATGTATATAAGAGTAAGATTGGAAAATCAAAAGTTTCCACTTTATCCATGCTTTTATATATTAATGATAATGATAATGATTATTAATAGTGATTAGTGATTAAAAGGTACTAGTGCTTCATTCAATAAAAAAGTGTGGCGTCAATATAATTATTATTATTGATTAAAAAAATTTGCAATGGAGTAGGGTCCAAATTGTTAATTCCCTCTCCCATCTCCTATATGTTGTACGGACGGATCATAAATGCTAATCTCATGCAGTACTAAATAAATAAAATATTTAAATTTGCAAGAAGACATAGCATACACAAACAAAAACTTTTATAGAAAAATATTTATTAATTTTATAGGATACAACAATAATATATCAATCATCCATGCATGTATCCCTTTTAACTCCAAGTACCCCGTTTTTCAAAGCCATCAGCAGATGAACCCTTGGCATTGCATCTAAGATAGAACCCATCCTCCCTAACAGACCACAAAAGAACATCAGCATTACAGTGAAATGCGAGATGACGATTAAAAACTACAAAGGCTTGAGTCTTGGAACCCCACCAAAAGCGACAAAAGAACAATGTTCTTCCCCAAAAATTTACACGAAAACGCCAATGAAAATCATCGTTCACATTAAGTGTGTGATACCCGAGATCATCATCTCCAGAAGCACAATGGATTTGTAAGGCGGGCTTATTACTGGGAAGGTTGTTGATAACATGAATGTTTATTTTCGAGTCTGCAGTTTTGGTGTAAATAAAGAATGACAGTACAAGTAAATAGGAATAGAAGGTCTTCCTAATTGAAGTCATTGTCAAAATGTAAGCATTGGATATTTGGATGTTTCACATGGACCCTAGTACTTGACCTTTTATATATACATAGTGCTCTCCCCTGTCAATTGATCACAATATCGCTTCAATATAACTGCGGATTGCATGTTAAGAAAAAAAATAAAAAATTACACAGATTCATGCATTGCTGCAATTTATCTTGAATAATTACTATTATTTATTTTGGTTAAAAATGGAAATAGATTTTACAAATTATAAGAATTAGGAAAATGCTAAATGAACATAATGTTTGCCATAATAGATGACATATTAGATGTGAAAATCTTATTTTGCCCTTAATCATTATGTAATATTCTATAAGGAATAGTAAGGGTAATATAATCATTTTACCTAATTATATTAATTTTTATATAAATCTCTATGTAAGAATTATATTCGCAAATTCATCAATCGTTTTATAAGGTTGCTTTAATTGGACTGCATTAGAATTTGATCCCTGTTTCTTTTCTTTTCTTTTCTTTTTAATTATTATTTTTTAAGAATTTGAGGCTTGGTTGTACAAGTTCAAAATATATAATAGATTAAAATAATCAATGCAGTCAAACTATTTAAATTGACTTGTGTGTTTGATATTTCCTTTGTTCCACAAAGATAGACACACATGTTATTTCACACATATTAAAAAAATGCATTCAATGTAATTGGAAAAGTGAAAAAAAAAATATTTTTCCTAATGTACCCCTATTCAATTAAAAACTAGATTTAATGAATATAATATTTTTAAGACAAATTTAGTAAGTAATACGAAAATTTATTTGCTAAATCACATTTTTGATTAAGGGTATAAATAGAAAAATAAAAAATAAAAATACTCTTATTATGGTAGTTGGGCTACAATTTGGGACATCCAAAAAAAGAAAATAGGTCTATTTTTGTAAGATGAAGGGAGTATTAAAAAATGAAAAAAAATATTAATTCTCCAGCTTTCATGGAAAGTGTTTTATTTAAGGAAGGTGGGGATTGTCTTCCATGAAAAATAGGATAAAACATGTAAGTTTTCCCAAAGAAACAACAAACTTAGAGTATCTTCGATAGCCTCTTTAAATTTAAAAAATAACATATTTTGTGTTTTAGAGAGTGTCTATAAATTTAGAGTACATTTTCTAAACTATTCCAATATATAGTCTCTTTATTTTACCTATTTCAAGAAATAATTATTATTTTTCTGTTTTTATTATTTTTTTATGTGATTCTCTTTTAATTACTCCCTCGGTCCCACAAATATAGGTTTAATTTGACTTTTACGTAGTTTAAGAAATTATAATTAATATTGTTAGAAAAGTAAATTTTAATTGTATTTTTAAAATGTACAGTTGCATTAAATAATGTTAATATATTTTTATTAATAACAATGTATATTAAATAATACTACATCCGTCCCAAAATTATAGCATTTTTCTTATCTTCGCACAGATTAAGAAAAATACAATTAATGGTATTGAAAAAGTATAATTTAAGATTATTTTCCTAATATACCCTCTCATTTATTAGATGTTTTATTTTAACTACTCTATTTTGATTATATTAATGCATAGTAAATGAGGCATAAAAGATAAGTAATATTTTAACTATATCTTTAAAAGAAATGTGACCTATATTTTGGGATGGACGAAAGAGGAATGGCGAACTATATTTCTGGGATGGAGGCAGTAGTATAATGAGAATGAAAGAAACTAAATGGAAACAAAATAGAAAGTGAATTATATTTATCATTGGGCCCCACATGAAATATTAAATGATGATCACTTTTTTAATGCATTTAACTAGGAAGAGTGCCTTTGGCTCTCTAACTTTGGAAAACCAAACCCATCCAACGAAAAGTTTTTTCTTCTTTTTCTTGTTTAATTTTTTAATTTGTTGAGAAGTTGAGAGGGTGAGAATAATCATACGAGATACTTTTCTTATAAATAAAAGTATTTTTCTCCCATGATTCTCTGCGACAACTAAGACATGTTAATTATTTACATTCTGTATTTTGTCTAGTTTTTGTGTTCTTTAATTATTTTTTTTGCGTGAATTTCGAATAGAGAAATTTGTTGTTCACTCCATCCTAATTATATAGGTTTGTTAACTTTTTTACAAAGATTAAGAAAAATTTTTACAAAAGTAAATTTTATTATTAACTAGTTTCCTAATCTACCATAATTTAATGAACAATGTTAAAAATAATGGTTATAATTAGGTAAATTAAATAATGACTCGAACCTTGGCCTTGGTACCAACTCTGCACTACCCTGACCGCTGGAGCTTTGCCATGGGAGCAATAGCCGTATGCAAAGAATATACCAGTAGCCAAATATTAAAAACAACGGTACTGACAACAATAAATATATTACTATTAAATATTATTCTGTAGAATACCAAAATACAGCATTTAAACACCCAGTTCACACATTACCAACTATACATTTAATTCATGGAAGTGGAAGGAATGTCATGTGACCAATAAAACCCATCTGTCTTAAGAGACCATACTACTATACGGCCGCAACAAGTACAGTATAATCAACATTGAAAACCTCAAATGCATTATATTATTCTTCGACACCCACCAAAAGCGACAAAAGAACATATATGGTAGCTCGAAAAAGATTCATGTTAAAATGCCAGTGAAAATCACAATGAATTAATAGCGGAGGTGATCCTTCGGGAAGCTTATTAACAACATGAACCTCATACCCTGATCTTAAGCTAGCTGTCTGCTCGAACAAGTTGAGTGACAATCACGAGTAAACAGAAAGATGAATTCTTTGTAAATGTAGTCATCTTTTTTATTGCATTTATTTATTGTGTTCCGTAGTTGACCGTTTTATAGTGTGTTTTTATCCCTTTCATCTAATTATATATATTGAAACTTCTATTAAATATGTATTCCAGATTTATTAAATATTTTATGGATTTAAATAAATCTAAGAAAATTATATAAATCATGCAATCTGTTACATTCAACTTTGCATTAACTTTTTCGCGACTAGTGCACCACTACTCTAACCAATATTTAACCGGTCTGATGCACGGAAGTTAATATAGACGAAATCCAATGTAAATTGAAGTAATAGAATTATTTTTTTACTTATTCAAACAAAATTTTATTTTTTAAGAAATTTAAACAAAAAATTTATATGCACATTATCCACGAAAGTACAAATAAAATCAAAAGGTCAGGGATGCATCACGCACTTTACCCTTATTATGTTTCAATCATATATACACATTTAAACATTTTCTTTTCAATGCATCTCGTAAAAAACACTGGTTTTCAACCCAATACTAGTATACCACCCAATCAAACACCCCCCTAAAATTGATTTGTAAATAGACACGAGGAAAATATGGCACAGATAAAAAAAAAAAAAAACTAACTATTGTGACAATAAACAGATTATTAAATATTATTTTGTAGTATAACAATTATGCATCATTTAAACATCCATTTTATTACCAACCATATTTTTTGTCCAAACGAGTTGGAGGAAAGTCATCTCCCTGTCCCAAATAAAACCCATCTTCCCTAACAGACCAGTATATCACTTTTCCATCCCAAGAATAATCATCATTGAAAACCTCAAATGCCTTATCCTTGGAATCCCACCAAAAGTGACAAAAGAACATCGTAGTTTGCCAAAAGTTTATGCGAAAATGCCAGTGATAATGTTGATTTTGGTAAAGCGTGTGCCTTCCAAGTTCATTGTTTTTGGAGGCACAATGAATCAATAGTGGGGGCCATCCTTGGGAAATGTTATTAACAACATAAACCCTAAACCCTGTAGCTTGAATAAGTTGAATGGCAATTACAAGTATACAGAAAAATGAATTCTTTGCAGATGAAGTCATCTTCTTTGTATTGCATTTGGTGAGTCATACAATTGACCTTTATATTGTGTGTGTGTGTTTGTGTGTTAATCCCTTTCATCGAATTACATATTTAAAAATATCGAGAATACGTAATCTAGTTTACTTAAATATTCTATAGATTTAAAGAAATCTAGGTAAATTATGTAAATCAAGCAATATGTTACATTCATTTTTACAGTAACCTTTTGGCAATTATTGCACTATATAATTCGTATGCACTCAATTCATAGAATATTACAGATATGAGTAATGTTAGGTTGGTACAATTACGCGTCCGATGTTATAATAGAGGATAATTAGACCCTACCAATAAAAAGAGGTAAAAATACATTTTTCATAATGCAAATATATTAATACTATATAAATTTATTATGACAGCACATTTTTAAACAACTTTTGAGTAATTATATTGTTAGCATCGGTTATGGAACTGGGCACACAATTACAAGTGAAGTAGAAATGAGAAAAATAAGAAACACCAGATTTTACGTGGAAAACCCCCAAATTAATTCAGGGTAAAAACCACGGGCAAACGGTAGAAGGATTTCACTGTCAACAAAAGGATTACAACAACTTCTCTATAATATAAGGAGAGTACAAATGAAAATAACCCTCTCTTACAATAGGAGAAAACACACCCTCACAAATAAAGGGAATAACACGCAAAATTTAGGAGAAACTCACTGTCTTTTTCTCTCTATTCCTCTCTATCTCTTGTTTGTGAGATTGCTCTCTTTTGTGGTATGCTACAAGTACGAAGGAATGGCCTCAATTTGTAGAAGATTTTGATAGTCATTTTGCAATAATTAGCATTTATTAAATGCTAATTAACCACTTCACCACAATTCCACAAATACAAATTAACCACTCCACGCATTTTCTTGAGCCAACCACTCCAACATGTAATGTAGCCACCATCCATCTTGTCTCCCACTTGTCTCCACCATTTGACACTCTTTTGACAATTGAGCCACCTTTGTCTCCACTATCCAACATATATTGACACAACACTTTTTATTATTCTCACCACATTTATTATACTAGTTGGAAACACGTGCATTGTGCGTGATTCTTGAACGTTATTTAGAGACTATTACATGTTTAGTATTACTAAAGAATTAGTGTATGTGTAAAAATAGATTTTTATGTGATATAGGAGAGAGAATAAATAGAGTTGAATGGTGGAGATTTGTGTAGTACATGCACGTCTCACGAGATATGTGGATGTGAAATAAGAGAGAGAATTAGTAGGGTTGTAAAAAATATGTAAAACTGTGTAAAAACACGTAGAAGAATACGAGTTGCAAGTAATAGTGACTTAAGAAAAGTTGAATAAAATGTGTAGAAAATATCTATGATTACGCATTTGAAAAGTAAATGTGTAATATAGTCGAGGGACGAAAAATCTTGGATAATCCAAAATAAAAGTTGAATATTATTGATTGGGACGTGAATAATGCCGGATTGGTGGAGTGATTGTCGATAATGTTGCTCTTGTGGCTAGCAGCGGTGCAACTGGTTCGGTAAGTCGAACTTGCCAAGTACACCTTAAGTGATCTTAGCAAGCCTAGATGAATTGGTCGTGGAATGTTTGCAAACAAACTACTGTGGTGCAAAGAGGATTGTTGAAGCTTTGCTTCCCTTAGTCCAAATTTCTAATTCGCCGTGGATTGTAAACATTTCCTCTTCAATGACAAACTTAAAGTACAATATCTCGACTAATTTAATGGGCATTCATCGAACTTAATTGATTTAAAGTTAAAATTACGACTCTACTTTGAAGCGTAATAAAATACTCATTGAACTTAATTTGGCGTACAGTGTTATAATAGAGAATTAGATCCCACCAATAAAAAAAGGTAAAAATAGTATTTTTCATAATGGATATATATATATATATATGTATATTTATTATGACACCACATTTTTCAATAATTTCTGGGTAATTATATTGACACAATATACAGTATTACAAGAAGCAAGGCGGCCCTTTGAGGGTGTTGGAGATGATGGCAATATTAGGGTTACCTCTAGCGGTGGCAAGATTATGTCACTACTAAAAACTGGGCCTTTAGGGACGACATCGTCCCTATAACTTCGTCCCTGTAGATCATTAGGGACGATATAATATTATGTTGCCCCTAATAGTTTTTATGTTGTCCCTAATTATCTACAAGTGAAGCTATAGGGACGACAAGTCGCCCCTAAAAGTCAAATTTCTTGTAGTGTGTTTGGAAGAAAATCATCACCAGTGGCGGCCTATTTATCAGAAGATCCACTGGTCTAGCAGAAGCAGATGTATGGAAGAAGAAATCGGAATCGGAGAAGATCGAGTTTATACTTATGTTTCCGTGAGATGAGTGAAGGCGACTTTACTCAAGTTCTCCGTCCTATCAGATTGAATAGTGATGATGATGCCGACAAGGAGAAGGAAGAGGAGGAGGAGGAGGAGTACTTATATGAGGCAGCTTATAAGAGGTGCAAGGGTTTTAGGACATGCAGTCACTTCGGTTCCCAAAATCTTTTCCCCTTCTTAGGAGATATCGATTGAGCAGATGCATCGACTCAGCCGATAAAGTTCAAGGATTCCTATCGAGTTCTCGAGTCCAAAGTTGACCCGGTGCTCATGGAGCTTAACTGCAAACTCTACTGCATTGACAAAGAAAACCCCTCTTGCCCTTTTGGGGTTTTAGACGACGACGACTCCTCCAAGTGGCGGCGCCTGGATAAGCCTCCCTTTGCCATGAAACGCCGTGGGATGGGATCGGAGACCTGTCTCTTCTTCAATTGTGGAAGACCAACAAAATTTTAGGTTTCAATTGTGCAATATAACGCCCTTTTTCATGTCGCATTCTTTCCAACCCATCGGGAAGAAACCAATTCAGCTGCCTGATAAGTGCTAGAAAAGCACTTAAATAACTCTTCTATTTTACGTATTTGTGTGTTTTATTAGTATTATATGTTTATTTTTATGTGTTTTCCTTTTATTGTGTGTTTAGAGTCACAAGAAATCAAAAGGAGCCAAAATGGATAAAAACGGGAGCGAAACGGAACTTGGGACCGAAATGCAAGCAAATTCAAAAATGGAGGGCCTCCGATGCAATTTTATGAAAAGTTGTTTTTACAATTTTTCTTGTGCCAATATCAAAGAATATCAAAAGAGGATTTCCACATTTTTTTCGGATCCCAAATCGGAGTTTCCTAGTGAAAATTATGGCCATTTGAAGAGAAATGACAAAGCGTAAAAAATCAGCAGCTCGAATTTACTGCCGCAATTCAGTAATTTGACCATAACTTTTGCTACAAAATTCGGATTGACCTGCACTTTATATTGTTGGAAAGGACACTCGGAGGGATACAACTTTGATGTTGACCTCTTCAAATGATTCGGATTATATCATGGTAAAAAATGGGCAAAACCGAGAGTGATGTGAATGGAGGATTTCTTGGGCCATGTTTTGGTAGAAAATTCATAACTTTCTATTAAAATATCAAAAAAAGGAAATTCCAATTGCACAATTCAGCCAAGATGCTTACCTATACCATGATACAATATTTGAACTAATGGAGCAATTTAAGATCATGATTTGGTGGTTACCAATTAGTGGAATCATAATGGAATAGTTGTACAATTTTTTATCATATTTTCTTGTGAAATTTTGCCTATAAATAGAGGCATTTGTAAGGAAGGAAATGCACAACTTAGTGGAAGAGAATTAGCTAGTAGTTCTCTCCAACTTTCTCTTCAATAAAATTCTCTTCTTCATTTGTTCTTAGTTTTAGCTTGAAAGATCTTAGTTTTTCATATTCCGGCGGAAGAAATAAAGGTTTCAATCGATCAACGATACTTCGGCTGTGAATATGATTAGCGGATCATTTCTTCGATAAGTTTCGGCTGTGAATATGATTAGCGGATCTATCATATAGTGGTGGTGATACAAGCAAACACTCGCTAAAAAGTATGAAACCCCGCAAATATGAGTAGTTAGACTTTTCTATCTAGTTCGAGGGGGACGTTGTGTTCAACTAACATGTGGTTATCTTTTCTAACTCTTTGCTAACGTTTTATCTATTCCTCTACTTCAATTTGTTGATTTGTTATGCTTTTAAACCCGTTTTGAATTTATGTGATTATTGCATTCATTTTGGCCAATTGAATCAATTAATCTTTAAGTTCAAGTTATGTGCTAGGATTGGAAACTTTTGATCCGTAATTGTCACTAGATTCCAATCCACAATAGCAAACGAATATCGTGCATATTTGTTAATAAATCAACTTAGATGTATTAATTCAAGTTTGTGAAATTGATCATCTAATTCAACTCATTCTTCTTGTTAATTTCACACTAGCATTGCATTAAATCCTAAGAACTTATTTAGGGTTATCCAATAGTTAGATGTTAAGTTAAAGAACTCACTTTAATTTAATACACTTAAGGAAGAATTCGTTAATCAGAGCTTCTTGGTTAATTGAGAGTTGATAAATTGAAGAAGGAATAATGTCGTTGCATGGGAAAGATAAATATAAGTTGTTGACACAACCAACTCGGTAACTAGATATTTAGTTCAATTGTTTGATTCATCTCTTTATTTTGTAATTTTATTTTGAATTACATTCAACTTCACAAAACCCCCCTTTTCTATATTAATTGATAAAAATAACTAGATCAAACACCGTTCCTCTTGAGTTCGACCCTTACTTACCACTTCTACATTAATTTGTAGTTTTGAAATCGAGTAAGAAAATAAAATTAGACTTTGGCGCGCGCGACAAACGCCTCCCACTACCTGCAAAATTGGGTTCCCCTTTGGATTCATTTATTAATACTGATTATCAACTTGTCCATCTCAGAGGTCAAAAAATCTGCCTTGTTTTGAACAAATTCTTCTCTGATGATCCTGTCCATCGTAGAACCACGGGGATTCTTCTTCTCATAACATTTGAATATGATGTCAAGCCCTCCAAATCATCCATCCTGAATATCCGAACCCTACTTTTGGGGATCCGCCGCTTTCGATACCATTCCAAAGCAGCTGATGATAAATAGAACTGCTTTTACAGAGTACACCTTACTGGTGCATTTCTGCTCTAACGATCTATCTGGAAAGAGCATCAAAGGAATTGTGAAGATCTTGTTTTGGATTTTACGAGTTGTTTTTGGTGGCATGCTAACTGACTGGGGTTATCTCCTTCGTCAAGCTTGATTATTATTATTATTATTATTATTATTATTATTATTATTATTATTATTATTATTATTATTTATCTATTTATTTATTTTTGAATAGTTGATTACCAATATTTGTGTAAAATATGTTGTGTGTTGGACTTTCAACTGTTCAATTTATTTATCTGGTGCCCTGTAGGTAAGGGTGGAACTGGTGGTAAGAGTGACTATCCGGAGGGATAAAATTGGACTTTGAATTGTTTAATTTACCTGGTACACTCCAAATAGGAGCGACCTTCCGAAGGGATAATAATATAGTAGTGCTTTTTGATATACTTGTTTTGCTCCCATGCTAAAAAAAAAAAAACAAAAAAATAAAAATAAAATATTGACACAATACTTTTTATTAGGCCACTTATATTCACACCACAAATTTTAATTATCTAAAAGTTCTCAATGCTTACTTCAAAACGCTTAGCAACTCGTAACCACAGCCTGTAACCCTGGAAGAATCTTTTCAGGTTTGCACGACCAACACTCGTCGGGCAACTTGGACACCTTTTCCTCTTGTGCGGTCTTCCCAAAGAACTAGCCTCGATCATTCTTCACTCCATCCCCACCTTTCAGCAAACTTCACAACTTTGAATGCTTGATTTTGGTAAAGGAATGAGTTCGTGTTTATAGATTTAAAGATAATCGTCTTTGGAGGCACAATAAATCAATAGTGGAGGTGATCCTTGGGGAAGGTTATTAACAACATGAACAGCATACCCTACAGCCTGAATTAGTTTGAAAAGGCAGTTACAAGTAAATAGAAAAATGAATTCTTCGTAGATGAGGCCATTGTTTATTTATTTATTTTTTTAATTTCATTTGATTTGATAAGTCACAGAGTTACAGGAACATACCTTCCATCGAGTTATATATTGAGGAACATACCTAATATGTAATGTAGCTAGATTACTTAAAATATTCTGTGGATTTAACTAAACCTAAGAAATTAATTACGAAAATCAAGCAATTTATTATTACATTCATTTTTACAGCAACTTTTTGGCAACTATTGCACTATATAATTCACATGCACTCGATTCATAGTATTTTACAAACATAATGGAAGCTGCTAATGACACTAAAAAAGGGTCAGCGGCTGATCCACCCTCCCGGGGAAAAAAATTACCTACTCTCTCCGTCCCACAAAAAATAGTGCAATATACTATTTTTGTCCATCCCGAAAAGATAGTCAACTTTCCATATTTAGCATATTTTTAATTTTTCATTTCTAATTATGCCCCTATTTAATTTACTTTCAGTTACCTATATATTGAAAGTACTAAAAGTATAGATAGAAAAATAATATAAAAATAATATAAAATTTAATGTTTCAACTTAATTAACTGTCATTTTATTAATATCTGTGAAAATAACTGGTGGACTATCTTTGTAGGACGAACGTAATATTTGGGAATAGGTAGGGCTGGGTGTAGGTCGGGTTGGATTTTGTTTGGGGTCGATACGAACCCAACCCAATTAAATTGGTTGGTGAAATAGAATACAATCCAACCCACTTTAAAGAGTAAAACTAATCCAATCTTACCCAACCAAGGTCAGGTTAGGTTAGGTTGGTTGATTGGTTTGGATTTTGGTTCATTAATAATTTAATTATATTTTTTTAACATCTAAGTTGGCATTATTATGGCATAAAACTAGTCACTAGCTGAATTAGATTGTAGATCGTGCAGTGGCGATTTTGTAAAATCATACATTTTAAGATTCTATTTAAATTTCTTTTTACTCATTTTTTTCCACAATTATTTGTCTTTTTTTGAAGAAAAATTTAAATTAAAAAAGGCTTTGCGAATTGCTCCTTAAGGAGAGGAAAAAATCCCAATGTCTCAATTCCCATTGGCCATTACGTCATCTTTGATAACACGAGGCATAGACTTTTTCTTACCTGATTTATTTGTGGAGAAATTGAGGGAGAGAAAAATTATACAAAAGACTTTTCTTATTAAATAAAAATATTCTTCTCCCAACTCCTGCAGGTGTTGGTGGTAGCCACAATAATTATCGATATTCTTTATTTTGTCAAAATTTTTTGTTCATTACTCTGGTTACTTGGAGAATTTGTACAGGCCGAGGAAATTTGTTATATTTTCCAACAAATCAAGTGCGCCCCAATGTGGTTCACAAATAGACGCACTCAAAGAATATGGCAAGATATAAAAAACCAACAGTTTTTTCTTAGGGAAGATATTAAAAAAATAAAAAAAAAAGTAACAACAATAAATATGTTATTAAATATATATATTCTGTAGAATAAAAAATATAGGATTTAAACTTCCCTTTTATTATTACCAAGAATACATTTTATTGAAGTAAGTAGGAGGAATGTCATGGGACCAATAAAACCCATCTGACTTAACGGACCATACTACTATTTTGCCATGGTAAGATAAATGATAATTGAAAACTTCAAACCCCATCTCTTTCGACTCCCACCAAAAGTGACAAAAGAACATTGTAGATCCAAAAAAATTCATGTTAAAATGCCAGTGAAAATCACCATTCTGATAAAGTGTGTGATTCCCCAGATCATTGTCCTTGGAGGCGCAGTGAACTAATAGTGGAGGTGATCCTTTGGGAAGGTAATTAACAACATGAACATCATACCTGAACATGTTGCCTGCTTGAATAAGTTGAATTTCAATTGCAAGCAAACATAAAAATAAATTCTTTGTAAATGGAGTCATCTTTTTTGTTTCTTTGTTGCATTTGATGTGTTGCATAGTTGACCAATTTATAGTGTGCGGTGCTGTTGATTATTCCTTTCATCTAAGTATTACATTGAAAATATACTGAATCCGTATTCTATATTTTCTAAATATATTATGGATTCAAAAATTTCTAAGCTAATTATATAAATTATGCAATCTGTTACATTTATTTTACTTTCGGCAACTAGCTAGTGGGCTGTTACTCTAACTAGCACTAGTATTTTCTCCATGCGGGACACAAAAGTTAATATAGAAAAAAATGAACTATAAATTGAATTAATAACTCTTTTTTTTAAGTTATGCAAACTAAATTATATTTTTTAGGAAATTTAAAAAATACTAAGGTACTTATGATGTACGAAAGTATAAATCAATCAAAAGATTGGGGACCTTTTGTGTAATTTACTGTTTTTATTTTTTTAACCATACACATTTAAATTTCTTCTTTTTAATGTCACCTTTAACGGACCTAATTAATTTACTAATTACCGTAACATGGTGGGTTATCATGTCAGATTGATTTCTGAATTTCATGGTTAAGTCACAAAATAAATTTTCTTTCTTTCTTTCCTTCTTTTTCTTTTTCTTTTCTTTTCTTCTTTTTTTTTTTTTTTTTTTTGAAAATTCAAATTACAAACTTAGACGCATACAACATATGTGGAATTCAACTCACATTTCTTAGTACCATGGCTTATTTTTATACGTGTTGTTCTCCATTATATTATTCTCAAAAAGTTAATGCGGCTTTTTCCCCGTATAGTTTAATTTTTTAAGTATTAGTTATTCATTTTAAGTGTTAGTTATTCATTTGAATTACTGTTATAAAACTATAATCCTTACTTTACATAAATATTATTATTAATTAATATTTGTTTCTTCTTGTTGATAATTTTTAATGAAACTTAAATAAATTACATTTAATGAATTTTTTTCTATATACATGAACAATGGCGTAGCCTAGATTTTTTGTCAGTAAGGTCCAATTTTTTTTTATTTTTTATTTCTCTCAACAATAGGGATGTAGGGGGGATGTAAGGGTGGAGGTGTGGTTTGAATGCTTGTCACAGATTAGGCTTTGGAGATCTTAATCATTGCACTACATTCCAACTACGTGCAACTGGAAATTTTAGAAAAGAGAAAATATAATATAGTTTATTAAATTCGAAAATGAATAATCAACCTAGCTTATAATTTATAACGTCAAACCAAATAACCAATTTTCACCATTAATCATCTTAACAATTTATATTATTATATCTCTTTCAATATTTTTGGTGCTAGTGACAATAAATGATGTACAGGATAAAATGTCACAAATATAAGATAATATTATGTTATGGATATATTGGATGAGAGTTTTTCTTTGCAAATATAGGAAAAGCCAATATTTTTTATATAGAAAATGTGTTCAAATTTGTGTAAAGGAATTGTATAATGGAATCTCAATATTATTTCCATTTTACTTAATGATATTAAACAGTTTATAGGAAAATATTTATATATTTAGTATGCTTTGAGATTTGTAGCATATTGGCTTTGAATATAATAATATGAAATATAAGATCATAAACTACAGGTACAATAATACGAAAATCAAGATGTCAAGATCACAAGCCATAAATATGAGGTAAACTTTATTTCAGAAAAACTAAAGCTGCAAATGTTAGGTATGAAAATTTTCCAATAACAAAATCATCTTAAAGGTGTGTTTGATTGGCAAAACTTTTATAGGTAAATGTCTCAAATCATACAATCTGTTTTACACCGTGCAAATTGTAAAGGAAATTGATTTTACAAGATACATTCATTTGAAGCATGATTTAGGCCAATTATAGGAAAATATTTTCTTAAGAAATGGATACGAAAATATTTACCACGCAAATATTTTGCAATTAAATGATTTACAATATTTATCTAAAAGTAAAACCAGGGTCGGCTCGTACTATTTCAAACTTTAGTGCTAAGCTCGTAGAAACCAGCAATTCACGAAAGTGTACTTAATTTCTGAATTCTTGTCCACTCTTATTTTTTACCATTGTAAACTTCACTTATTTCTTTTCTCGGTTAAACAATCACTACAAAAAATAAAATTTTTAGAGGCGATAGTTATCCCTATAAACAGAGATAGCAACGATATATTTCGTGCATGTAGAATAATAGTAGTGGGATACTCTTACCTGCAGAGTAATGACAGCAACGCCGCTCTTATTACTCTATAAGTACGAGGCTATAGAGACTATAAGGCCGTCCCTAAAGATCCAATTTTTTATTGTGAATGATGCATTTTCATAAGTCCGGATCGACTCATCTGGGCCATACTACCAATGGGGACTTTTCAATTAAAAGTGGATACCATTTAATGATTGAGAAGTGGCATGCTCAACCGGAGAGAATAAGCTATACCGATACATGCCATGCGCAGTTTGTTTGGAAACTGAATATTCCGCCTAAGCTTCGGCATTTTGCCTGGAGATTGGTTTGGCATGCGATTCCCACCAATGAGAACTTATCGAGGCATCACATCGTAGCAAATTTGAGCTGTCCCCACTGTGGTTGTTGGGAATCTGAGGGACACCTCTTCTTGCAATGTGTTTGGGCGAAATTGTTCTGGAAAGCTATCGGCCTTTGGGATTTGATAAAAATGGATATACAGGGGAGGACACAATGGAATGTTGGCAACTGGCACTTCACTGTCCAACAGCAATATACGCCAGAGCAGGTGGAAATCGTTTGTATGGGGCTTTGGCAGATATGGCAAGCTCGGAATAAGCGAAAGTTCGAAGAGAAGTCAGTGAATGTGACATATGCAAGCGATACTGCGCTGATCTTTCGTGAGTCCTACCAGATGGCAAGGGCTATCGGCCGAGACATTGTAGGGACGATGCACACCCACAGCCGGACCGTCTGGTCTAATACTCAAGGGCTCGTTGATGGCTATGTTCTGTCCACTGATGCGGCTGTTCCGGGTGAGGGTAGAGCAGGGATTGGAGGTGTAATCCGGGATACTAACGGTTGCTTTATTGGAGCTTTTGTGAAACATCTTTATGGACCAACGAACCCTGAAGTTGCTGAGGCTATAGCGCTGCGTGAAGGCCTTCTTTTTGCGGTGCAATATGATTTACAACCCGCTAGAGTGGAGTGCGACGCTTTGCGAGTTATCCAATGCCTTTCTTGCGTTGAGGCACTCTCGCCACTCGCGCCTATTATAGCGGAGGTGCTGGACTTATTGTGTAGGTGTAGAAGTGGGAGATGTTACCATCTCACTCGAGATAGGAATGTTATCGCTCACACGGTAGCTTCTTACACTTACTCTCACTTGAGCACACAACACTGGATTGATTGTATGCCATTTTTTATTGCCCCTCACAATTGTGGGGGAGCTATTTGAATAATACGGCCACGTATCCATTTCCAAAATAATAATAATAATTTAAAAGTTGAACGTCAATGGTCTGCCTATAAATGTGGGTTCTTTGACCAATTTTGATACATTTTTAAACTTTTTTTAAAAAAATATTTTACTTTTCGAGTTTGCTTGGACTTAAAAAAATAGTTTACTTTTGATACAACTAACTATTGTAGTGTCGAAGTGGTTTGCATGCAAGTCTTTTCTCACATTTCTGGATAAATTCAAGGTTAATTCGTCAACGGAACAAAACTCATTCGACAAATGTTCCGTTAACAACATGTGGGCACCCATACATAAGCAGGTGCACGACATGTGTTCCCCCTAATGCCCTAAGGTAATGGAACAAATTAAACTCTTCGCCAATTATGTCTAGATTCAATCGTCAACGAAACTTAAACCAGTCATATACATAGAAGTGAAAGTTTGACTGAAATTAATTATAACCCTAACACCTCAGCCAGAGTAAACCTGATGCACTCATTTTGATTGATTTGTTACTACCTTCCGTTTCATGCGTTTCTATTGGCGGAGTCGAAAATTTCACTCGTGGGGTCAAAAAAACCAATTCAACACAAAATATAAAAGAAAAATTTTAGTAAACCAATTTCGTTGGAGCGACAAATGGAGTTTCGCATCATGTCGGGGGCGACACGCCGCCCCTAGCTGTGCTAGTGCGCGTATCAATTTCTATGTCGGTCATCAACCATCGTGAAATACACCTATGTCTTTGTTCGGTGATTTTGGACACGAAATCTCGTACAAAACATTGGTTTTCAACCAAAGTCCACGGAATCAAACACCCCTTAAATGTGATTCATAATAGACGCATGGAATATATATATGGCAAGATATTAAAAACAACTTTCGCAACAATTGATATATTATTATTTTTGTAGAATAACAAAATAAAGCATGTAATAATAAACATCTAGTATCTTATTACCAACTATACTTTTTATCCAAGTGAGGAGGAGGGATGTCATGTCCCAAATAAAACCCATCTACTTGGACAGACCATAATATTGTATTGCCGTCATCAGCATATCCATCATTGAAAACCTCAAATGCCAAATCTTTCGACTGCCACCAAAAGTGACAAAAGAACATCGTTGTTTGGAAAATTCTCATGCGAAAATGCCATTGAAAATCTCCATTCCTGTAAAGCGTGTGATTTCCAAGATCATCGTCTTTGGAGGCACAATGAATCAATAGTGGAGGTGATCCTTCGGGGAGGTTATTAACAACATGAACATTGTACCCTCTAGCATGAATAATAAGTTGAAAGGCAATTACAAGTAAATAGAAAAACGAATTCTTTGCAGATGAAGTCATTTTTCTTTTCTTTCTTCTTTATTTTATTTTTTTTATCACATTTGATTTGATGAGTCACATTGTTGACCTTTTTATAGCGTCGTTATCCCTTTCATCCAGTTATTATATATTGAAGAATGTACCTAATATGTAATCCAGCTTACTTAAAATATTCTATAGATTTAACTAAATCCACGAAATTAATTACGTCTGTACAAAAAAAAGAAAGAAATTAATTACGTAAATCAAGCAATTGATCATTACATTCATTTTTACATGCAGTAACTTTTTGGCAACTATTGCACTATATACTGATTCACATGCCCTCAATGGCGGATCTAGGATTTTTAGTCGGGGGGGCTGTACTGCAGAAAAAATTTAATTCGACGAAAATTATTTATAAAAATTTTTTTTTCTATATAAATTTTTTTTTTCTATAGAAACTTTGCGAATTTTTTTTGGGTTGGGGGGGCTAGCGCCCGTGGGAGCCCCTACATCCGCCTCTGCATGCCCTCGATTCATATATAGTAGTTTACAAATATAATGGAAACTGTGGATGTTATAAAGATTTGGGAATCCATCTTATTAAATGAGTCTGGTTATTCGCTAAAAAAAAAAAAAAAAAAACAGAGCTTGGTTATTTGTTGAATGGACCATGCCACGTATACATAGTGGTTATCATAGTAGACACATGACACGATCTTGTTGTTCTATCAATCACATTATTTTTATATCAACAACAAGATCGTGCAAAGAATACCAATTAAATTTAAAGGAAATTAGGGGGGAAAAAGAATTCATTTTGCTAATGTTTTGTGAATATAGGTGTTACCAATTAAATTACATCAACAAGAAGATCGTGCAAAGAGTACCAATAAAAAACACAGGGGCAGCGGTTAATCCAAAAAATACCTATTTGAGAATACAAGTGTTACCAATTAAATTTTAAATTTTCTTCCTAAATAATAAATTAATCAAATTTAAAAATTAATTAATTAACCAATATGCCAGATTAATAAAATAAATTTAAAAATTGACCATTAGGTATAATGAGTTAAATCTGCTAATATACTAACCAAATAATTATGGACAAGAGGCACATTAATGTCAAATAGATATATATAATGGCCAATTCAATAATTTATCCAATTAATTAAATATTTCAGTCAATTAATTAATCAAAAAACTGTTATAGGATATTGATTAAAGCATAATTTCAATGAGGTATATTTTTGTATGGGCAACCGAGGGGAGTGTTGTAAATATTAATGTTTATTTGGTTGTCCATGACCCCCTTATACCAAAGCGCCATTTTTTTTTGGGGGTGGGAGGAATGGATCCCATAGCTTCATTAGCACAAGCGTTTTAGGAACTTTTATTGTTTTGTAACTATGAGGATTTAATTTTAGTTCTTAAATAACCTATGGGTACAAACTTAAAAATATAGGCTTTGAAAAGTATGCATTAATTACCAAAGAAAAGAAGAACAAAATATATATTTTTCTAGTATTCAAAAAATATATATATACATATTTTTCTGATTCTCTTGTGTTCCTAACTTTCCTAGTTATATTCATCTTTTGGTTTAATTTCTTTATTTTACAACAATTTTAACTACGTTACTCCTAAGAATTTGAGCGTCCTAATTATGAAAAACTAAAGGTATATATTATACCCACTTCAATATGTTATATGTACATCAAAACCGAGTGCAAGGGTTGATTTTTGGCCTTTTTGACCTGAAATCACTGCTCTACATCTCTTTCTTTATTACTTTTATTACAATATAAGTGGTTTTTCCATCTAGATCTGTATTTTTTCTTCGTGTTCTTCACGATTTCATCGTCTTGTGCGGCATTTGAGTTTTCACTGCCTAATTGCGATTCGTTTGTTCATGTGATTCAAAATGGTAAATCAAATTCGATCCATCATTGATTCAATCAATATTTGGGTGTCAACGTTGTAGATCCGGAAATATGAGTATTCTGGTTACTTTAATTTTTTCATATTTGTAGACACTTTACCAGTTTTATGCTATTAACCTGGGTACTGTGAGTATATTCGCAAATTCACCCTTTGTGGTTTTAGCGATATTGAATTTGTGCTACTATCGATGTATTTTGTCAATTTGAATGAATGAATATCTTTGTTTGAAAAAAAAAAAAAAAAAAGGAGAAATCAATTTCATCTATCACGTGATTTTTAACATCAATTAGCACAGAATTAAACAAAGAAAAAGTAGGTAGTTTCAACTTTCCTCGTATAAAAATATTAGCAATGTATTTATATGTGATTCAGTTGATGCATGATTGATGCTTGATAGAGATTATTGCGATGTATTATTTAATTGGAAAGGAAAATTTCAAAAATTGAAATGAGTGTATCAGTTTTAATTTGATGTTTTATACAGGTTATTGAAAATTGCCTTTTCTGTGTAATTTAGAAGTAAACCAAATATATTAAAAATTTAACAAAAATTATCAAAATCAATACAATGGGTGGTTAAAAATAATGAGGAATAAAAATAACTAGTATTGCTCCCGTGCGATGCAAGAGAATTTTATCGGTAGAAATAATTTTAATAAGAATTCGTAAAAGTTTTTTAATTATATGATCAAGTTAAAAGTGAAATAATAATATGCATAATATCTAATTAATATGTATGGATGTCGAAATTGAAATTTTAAATACATGCCTAAACAATTTAAATTTTGAAAAACTTATTTAAGGACCACATATATATTGAATTAAATTGGTTAATAATAGATATTATCTAAATTGAATATTTGAAAACATTGTAAAGTAACATATTTAAAAAGCCTAAGGTCCAAAATACAAGCACAATTGAAGTCAAAGCTTATTTTCTGATTATTGAACTCTTAAAGCACATTACCACATAAAAGCTATTTAAAACTATTATTTTAATATGGTAAAATTAAATAAAAAATATTTTTTATTTAATATTTTTAAATAAATAAAAATAGTTTTTTTAAACAAAAAATCGTTGCCAATGTGACACTATACTAAGTTGATATTCCAACTTCTATTAATTATATATGTGTATATATATATATATATATATATATGTATGTTTCAAAAATTAAAATGTATATATAAAAATTGAAAACATAATATTAAAACATGAAAATGTATATAAAAAAGTTAATTTTTATTTTTTGAAATAATTCAAGTACTATTGTAGTTTATAACTTTGATCTTATAATATCACATTTTCATTAATGCTTGCATATAGTTCATTTTAAATTATATTTATAATTCTCAAATTAAAATTTGTATGAAAAATTAAAATATACGTAAGAAAATAAAATAAGCAAAAAAAATTAAATACAGAAAGTAAAATAAATTAAATAAGGAAAATAAAATAATAAATATTTTTTAATGTTTATTTTCAAAATAAAATTTTATTTTTTTTAATTTTAAATAAATGCATGCCAAATTGGCACTACTAACGTGACAAAGTACCTAGTTTGCACTTCAGTTTTTTTAATATAAAAAGTTTTTGTTTAAAATTGTGGCAAATTAAAAGCCTTAAATGTTATCACATTGACCACATATTTTTTCCGTCGAGGACGTAACCAGCTAGCTTCCAATTCCATGTTTTGCTTTAAGTAATGTTAGATATACTACCCTGCGGATTGTCGCTCACTCACAATAGAAGAAAGAACAAAATGATTATTTTGTTGTTTATGTGTTTTTATTGCAGTACAACTTACGATAAAATGGAGTGGTACATGTAGTATTGTAGTTGTAACGCCCGCTCTCAAAATATACTTTTATAACCATAAAGATTAGCAACGGAAGTTAAATAGCGTTACAAAACCTCTACATTGTCCAAGCTCATGAGTACCTATTTACAAATTTACATCATATTGTAAGCAAAATACATTAGATCATGATCATTGGACACGTGCAAAAGCGGCCTATACAGGGTCGGGAGCTTCCTTTGGTTTCCCCTCCACGTCACGTCCTCGAGGATTCCCCTCCGTCCCCAAGTCCACGGCCTCGGCTCTGGTCACCTATCACATATCATAACACATCGTGAGCCACGAGGGCCCAGTGCGGAGCACAATCATATGCAATGCATGACATATTCGTAATCATGGGCCCGTTGCGAACCATATGTTTATATTGGTGCCGCAACATACAATCATACTTTAATTGGCCAGACCCCAATCCTTTGTGGGACCTCCATTTGGGCCAATTGTCTCAGACCTTTGTGAGACGAACATTATATAAATATTTGGTAGGCAACCCTATTCATCGTTTTTCATGCATGATCATGCTTCAATGTATACACATAAATAAACACATCTAATATCATACGCATATTAACATAAAATGGGTACATAAACATCAAGGTCCTAGTAACCCCCAAATTGAGTATCCACATGCTATACCAACCCTATAGTCATATATACTCAACCAAAGCATCAACATCATTAATCTTACCCTAACACTTGTCTCTTTACCTATTTATTGCAAACCAACCAACATTAGATCATGATCTTACCTCAAAGCACTCTAAGTACTCTACTACCCACCTTAGAAAGTTAGGACCACCAAGGAAAAACTAGGTAGATGATGGACTTGCTTTCTTCTTCACCTTGCTCCTTAAGGACTTCAATGATCTCCTATACCAACACTTGATCCAAGTATGAAGTTTGGATGGATTTCTAGAGATGGAAGGTCTCCAAAATGTCTTGGATGGATGCTTGGCTCGAAAATGAGGGTAACCATCAAGAAAAGTGACTTTTTGACCAAAAATACACATTTGCCGACTCAAAATTACGGTCAGAATCTCCTCAAGCATTTACCAGAATTCCAAAATTACTACCAGAACTCCAATAAATTACACGCGTAACTAGCACACGCTGATCGCTGCCTGGCCACGCGACCACAGAGAATCAGCCCTTTAACCATCATTCTTGACTTACGGCCGTAACCATAAGACTTACGGCCGTAAATATCACATTTACGGCCGTAAATATGTAATTACGGCCGTAAATCCCAATTTTCTGCATTTTCTCTTCCGGCTCATTCTTGGCGACCGTACCTAGTTCCAACATACATGAGGCAACCCAAAGCACATCCTAAACATGTCATACTCATCAACACCATCTTCCGACATATTCACATCATCATGACCCATCCCCAAAAGCACAAACGATAAACATACGAAATCATATAAAATCGTGACGAGATTTTGGCGGGGCGTTACAGTAGTGTTATATCTTTTAATGTGCTCCCAAAACACATTTTGCCTTTGCTATGCGTTTGTATGGGGGATTCATTATAATGCTAAAAGGCATAATATATGGACCTAAATGATATTTTAACTATTCTAAAAAATCCGCACTGCACAATAATGGTATTGACATAATGTTTACTTCAATAATGTTATGTGTATACACGATTGTATCAATATTGTTACACCGAGATACTTGACAAAAATCTATTTTCATTTATCACATCATTTTTGACATTAATGGCCACAAGAATGTCACATGATCAATTCACGTATGCTCATTTTTACAAAATACTATATGTACAGATGACAATTTCAATTTGTATGCTCGCTTTTAAGAGTTAAGCTTTCGTTTTTGTAAAATTTTTACCAATCTTAACTCCTTAGACCCTTCAATAGCTCGTACGTAATCAAACAAGTTGGTAGTTTCAAGCTTCATGATAATATATTTATCTCCTCATTTGAGAATGTTTACTTTCCAATGGGAATGGTTTGCTTAATTAATTTGCTTCAATATGAACTCCCAATCTTAGTAGGAAATTTCCCAGCTCAAAGAAGCCGGATTGAAACGTATAGTTTAAATTAAAGTTTGAATTTAGTTAAATGGTACAAGTAGATTTATATTTAAAATATACTTAAATCATAAGCATTGTATGTAATATTGTTGCAGACTAATATTACATGTAGACGGATGAAATAGTTGTCAAAATCTTTTTTTTTTTTTTTTGTTGTGAATATAAGGCGGGGATCGTAGGGGTTTGGTGGTGTTTCAAACCCCGGCCAATCATCCTATAAGGGGGTGCCTTTTCCACTAGACCAACCTCCTTTGTCCAAATCTTGTGTAGTGATATATCTCCATTTTATCGATGTGTACAGACCTGTTGGGAGCCAAGATTTTTGTCCCGTGCAAGCATGAGTATTTATTGTTTTCAATTAAATTTTTCTTCTTATATAAAATTTCTTCTAAATATATATATATTAATGTGACAGTTATTTCATATTTGAATGAACAACATGATGACAGTGTAAAAATATTCACAATGCTTTCATTTCATATTTAAAGATGACTTCTCAATTTAAAACATTCAGAGTTCATAATTGTAGTATTTCACTCAGTTATAAAATTCAAAACATTAAAATAAGTTCAAAAATTTTGTAGAGTTAAGTTGAATCAACGAATATAAGGGTAAAGGGGCAACTTCAGATTTTCTTGTTAAAAATTTTTAAAAATTATAGAATTGAGATGGCATAAGAAACTTAAAAAGTCTTTGATCCCAAATATATAGGTCCTTATTTCTTTCTTAGTTATTCAAATTATATAGATTATTTTTCATTCATTTACTATTTTTCCCTATTTAATTTGCACATCTTAAAGTGTTTTGATAGTCCTGATAGCTTTTTAGACTTATTAATAAACGTAAAGTATAAAAATTATTTGCATTATTAATTTTTCTAATTCAAATTTTATTCTGTATGAAAGGTAAAAGAGAGATGTACAATAGGGATATGATGCCAAGGGAGTACATCGAATCTTAATTCCTGGGTGTCGTGTGATTTGGGCTGTTCCAACTAGTTGGCCTATTTTAACAACCCTTATTTATAGTTTTGATTGATGCTACTCAAAGGTCGATTTTATCTTGTGAACCAGCAAACTTGTGAACAGTTCTAACACCCTTTGATACATCAAATACAGAGTAAATTTCAGTGTTGCCACTTGCCACCCGTTCTTACTTTTTCGGTTTTTCATACTATTTAAAATTTGAATTTAGTCAAATAAATCATATCAAAATATTTCATATGATCCACTTGTATTAATAAATCTTCACAATTCAACTCGCTATTCTTTGTCCCTCTTACTGTTAGTTTTTATTTACTATATAATATTGGTGTGACTCAATATTCCATCAATATCACAGTAATTTCAGATATGTGTAATTAAATTATTACATACCAAAATTACATAATTATAGATTCATAAGAATTCCATTCGGCCTCAGATTGCATGGAGGTTTTTTTTAATGGACAAAACCTATATATATACATATATATATATATATATATATAGCGCTATTAAGGTTGTTGGTGTATCATTTTCAGTAAATTGTAATCCACCATTACGAGAATGAAAGGCACCACAAGTTTCCTAATCTTTTGTCTCAGATGCCCCAAGAATATCAATAGTTAGAGGTACATTATCGATTTAATTAATTCCACATCGATATATAGTTATATGTAGGGGTGTCAAGCGAATTGAGCCACGTGGCTTCGCTGGTTTAAATTGGGCTTGAATTCGGGCCAAAGCCCGAACTCGGCTTGGCTTGTGTCCCAAGCACTAAGCTCGAGTTCAGCTTGACCCTGTTTGACTCACGTGCCAAACTAGGTACGTAGTCCATGGGCCAGCCAAGTTCGAGGACAAATTCAAATTTTTTTTTTTACTTTTTTAATAAAAGTTTTGAAATAATACTAATATTAAAATTAATAATTAATTAAATATAAATATAAAGGAGATAATGGTAAAATTACCATCACGATCTTCTTATTCTTTTATCTCAACTAGGTTGCATGTCATTTTATAAATAAAGGATTAAGTCATTTCCATTATTATTGTTATGAATAATTGAGAATAATTTGGTGGTTATGAATTATGAGGAATAATTTGGTGGAGGAATAATTTGGTGGAGGAATAATTTGGTAAAAGATGTAATTATTATATGTGAATGACTATTATACCCTTGATGAAATTATGTAATTGCGGTTGTACCATTTGAAGTTTTCCTATAAATAGGGTTTCAGTTATTAATGAAATTCATTCATGAGAATTCCTTAGAATTCATTCTCTCTAAATTCTCTCTATTGTTTCTATACTTTTATAACACGTTATCAGCACGAGTCTCTAACCCTTTGAGTAATATGAAAGAAGTATGCTCTCTGAGTTGCATCTTATAGATGATCTTCAGATTTAAACCTGGATTATTACGAATGAATTAATTCATCCTCATCAATCCTAAATAACTCTCTTTGCAAATACATCATTGAAACTTCCCTTTTGTTCATATTCCTCCCACAATTCCTCATTCTACACAACCGCTTGAGATGTCAAATCCCAAAATTGGAAGAATGGAGTCCAAGAATTTTTCCGATCACGTAAATGGATTGCAAGTAAATCTCATCCATGGAATAATTAGAGAAAGGAAAAAAGGTAAATCATATGATTTTATAATATAATAATATATTAAACTATAACATTCGCTTTATCGAGATATAAGGAGTATACATTATCAAAATCAAATTTTCTCGACTCCATTATACTCGATTTAACGAGAGCTTGATTTGACACCAACATTGATAAGGTAATAACTCGTTTTGAAATATGTTATTATCAAACTTTCAAAATTTACAAATCAAGACACCAACTTTTTGAAATGTTACAAAATAGTCATTAAATATTTTGATATTGATAAATTGAAGTAGAAAGGAGATAATTTTCCAATCGTAAAACATTGATAAAATATTTTTGACAATTTTACCTTACTTTAATTGGAATGGACAATTTTACCCTTAGGAGTAAAACCGACCTAATTTTGACGACAAGTGAAAAATGGATAGAATATTCATGAAGAAATTCTAAACTCCGTTGATTATATAAAATGGCTTGAAGTCCATTTGAGTTAAAAGATCGAATATTATTTTAACTCTCAAGAGTTCAATTACATAATGTACTTATTCTAGAAGGATAAGTGTGCTCTTGTCGAAGTAATGATTATTTGTTCTAGAAGAACAAATTTGCTCAAATAGAAGCGAGTTCAATATTTAATTCTCGCACTTTATTTCTTCGCAATTTAATTCTTTGCAATACCTCCTACTTGATGATGGGTTCAACCACACTAAGCGGAAGGTTTTATATATTTACGCACTTTATATGCTAAGTGATGGGTAATGCCTTCTACTAAGCGAGATCCTACTCTGAAGAAGTAGTTAAACATTATGCAATTTAATTCTTGCTATTTAAATCTAGTAAATTTATATTTATTGCAATAATTCCCATAAGGTAGGTTCGACCACCTATTGGAGGAAATTTAATTTCTGCAATTTAAATTTATGCACTTTATAGTTTGAGTATATTTCCAATGTGGTGGGTAATACCACACGATTGGTGTGCATATTTCAATGTGGTGGGTTATACTACACGATTGGTTATAATCGAATCCTACTCGAGAAGAAGTGTTGATCAAATATTCTAATCATACTCTCGAAGAAGTAGGCGATGAGAATAAAATTACTTCTTCATATATACCGAATATGAATGGAGAAAATTGAGCAAGTGGTACTTGAAGTTACCATTGGATAAATAGACGAAAGTAAAATCTTTGAATAGATCCCATGTTGATAAATCAAAGATAATATATCGCATGGAGAAATTATATGAAGTAATCTCATCGATGATATGAGATTGTATTAATATGAGAATAAAATGCTCTTGAAGAAGCATAATCACTAGATTTACGTATTTGAATAAAGCCAATATGATATTATTATTACTCAGGAAGAAGTACAAAGCGAAGTGGAACATATTGAGAATATCAAAAGATGGCATTAAACACTAGAAAATATAGAAATGCAAAAGAATATACATCTTGAATCCATAAATGAGGGATGCGTCTCGAGAGTATAAATACTCGTAACTCGCCACCATCAACATTAGGATTTATAATGAAATATTTAAAGGATCCGAATTTCTTTTCGCTTGACACCCGGTGGTTTGTGGCCAAGCGGACTGGGCTTCCTGATTCTTGAACATATGCATGAAATTTGATGAGTAGTTCATCAACAGTACTAGCGAAATAAGTATTTTTCTCGTTGAATGAGAGATAAACTTATTATTTACACCCTCGATCTAGAAAGCGCTAGTAAGCCATCAAAGAAATTATTAATATTCAACAAACCTATTGGTTTGACATGAAAATTCCACTTTGTGCCAACGAGGCTATATTGAATATTTCCTCCCGGTGTGTTGTAGCGCCTGGAAGGACAATGAAAGCATCACTATTATTCATCATATACATCATGCGGTTGTGGATGGATTGCGCTTTGTAGCACCAACCTGCTGGACCCATGGTGGAACTGGCTCCAATTCGAGTATTAGATCCAACTAGATGGAAAGGTATTACACTCGAAACTCTTATTCCCCATGATTGTGCGGCCATTATAAGTCTAGCTAAAAGTTTGTTGTTGGTTCCTCCGTATAGTATATTGATTTCTTGTCTCCCTAACTCTTTTACAAGTCGGTTTGCCATATCCACATATTGGATATGGCCTACCAGTTTAGATCCACCAAGAATACATACGGTTTTAATATGGCGAGGTAAAAGCTGACTTGTATGAGATGATTCTAAAATCTCCACATCCATCTCTACTCCTATCTCTATTTTTGCACTATATTTTCAACATGAGAGATATATGAATCCCTCTATTTAAAGAAAAATTTTAAAACCAATAATTGAGTGCACTATTTACTTTTTGACAAATATGAAAGAGAAAAATGCAGAAATTTTTCTTTAGTGATATGACATATATAATTTATCATTGATTGAAAAATAATATATATCTTAAAATTGAAAAACGATATTTACAAATAAAAGAAATATATTGATCTTTGTTATTACACCGAGCTTTCTTACATAAATATGGGAAAATCATTATGCTAAATTTTTCTACTAAATTTACAAACAGGATCTTCTAAAGTAAGTTTTTCAAGACTGTAGCGTTTGTTGATCTTTGAATTTGGCCCATAAGGCCATTAGCTCACCTATGCGTGTCCACTAGGATGTGTCTCAAGAGCACTGTTGAATATCATCCAAAGGCTCCTTACTCAATCCATCCTTAATGAATGCTATTTTATCTTCTCGATTTACGGACAAGTACCCGATTTACATCGAGTGTCACATGTCCACCGAGCACACTTGTAGCATCCTCCTAATCTTTTGCTCTCCGTTTCTTTGAAAAACTACTTTTACCCATACCAGGCATGTATTTAGAAGGAATTGAAACCTCACGGATAATCGAACCTTTGCTTCAATCAAGTATCGGATATCTTGTGGGATACCCTTATTCATTAGCATCCTTAATCTTTCCCGACCTACATCGATAAATCCTTTTTAGGATTTTGATCGATAGTGATGGATAGTATTTTCGAAGATTTGAGAGCATATGATCCATTATAATGTATAGACCCTTGTTAGGATGAATTTTGCAATAATTTTGATGATTTATTTATAAAATAATACGACAGCGTATGAAATAAGACTCGATTTTAAATAAAGTGTAAGAGCTACGATTTGAATTAAATAATAGTCGGATGTGATGCGTGATGAAATTTGTAACTCAGTGTTTGAGCAGTAGTAGACAATAATGTCACCAAAAGATGATGGAATATGCTCGGTGAATTATTTCTATGATAAATCATGTTGAGCACTATCTGATACTAGTGAAATCGATATAAGAATTTCTTGAACTAGAAGTTCAATAATACTCGTTTGCAAAACCTGATGACCATCCCGGTTTAAATAATTATTGAAATCAATATTTCAAGTGAAGAATTAAAAGAATTCTTCGATGATTGTTCTCGATAAATGATGAAATCATTACTAGCCAATATTGAAATAAATCCCAAATATATACGGAATAAAGGATGAGAAGTATGGGCCACTTCATCCTCCATGTGGACTACTAGATATTATGATATGGATCCACTAGATAGTCACATGTGTATATGATTAGTAATTTGAAATTTACGAAATATTTGCTCACGGTATGAGCATGATTTCATTTAATGATAAAGCTTAGTAAATGTATATCCCAATGATTCGAATAAATCCACTGAAGGATTTGAGTATGCATACAAGTGGGATATTATATGGCAAATTATTTAAAGTCCTCAAATAAATTGCCGATATCGAGAATAGAATGCAAGCGGTCTAAATTCCCATATTAAAAATTTGAATGATGAGAACATATATGATTAAAATCATACCAAGCTGTATGAGTTTTGGTGTTCTAAATGTTCTCAAAGATGAGGGGAGTATTAAAGGTTGAAAATAATATGTGAAATGCATCATGTTATATCCTCGAAATTGAAATACTGAACTTGAAGTTCAAAGATGCATGAAAGGCTATGAACAATCACATATATCAGCTACGATGCTTTGATAAGTTAGCACGCCAGAAGCGTTGATATTTCCCCAAACATATATATCAAAGCAAATTATAAAAGATGGTCTTAATAACGGAGGCATATGCTCTTGAAGAGTATATAGACATAACTATATTGTGTAATCCTACAAGAGGATTGATAATGAGATATCTCGATAAGTTATGTCGATATGGGGAAAGAAATGAAATTGAAAAGTGTCGACACGATATGAAAATGTAGCGCTACATATGATCAATGATAATGAAAATATTGAGATATATTGAAGATGATAAATGGTGAATGTGAAATCCTTAACTTATGAGATGATGAGATGATGATGACTAATGCTCAAGTTTAAAGATAAGCATGGTGGTCATTATATGTTGCATGCTCATGAAAGTTAAATTACCGATCGTGTGTGTAGTACCGAAAAGGAAATTAAAGGATCGGGTGAGCTAAGCCCGTGTTTATGAGTACCCTAAAGGGTGAACTAAGCCCACAGGAATGAAATAACCTATTAAGTGAGTATTAAATGTTAAATGATATATTTTAAGTGTTGGTTAGTTATGAAGGTTTACTTATATGTTTACATGTTTTTACGATGAATTTATATGCTTTAAATTGTGTGTTTGGAGACATGTGTTCATGGTGAATGTTTTGTAGTTGTGTACGAAAATTGATGCACTCTAAATGAACGAAAAGTATAAAACCAATGTATATGATACTCATACAAATGTATGAATGATTTTGAAATGCTTATGACATACTTGTATAAAATCTGCGTTGCACTCTTTTTCCCTTAGCGAGATTTTATCCCATTGGGTTTTCCTAGTAAGGTTTTTAATGAGGCAACTTTAAAGCGTATTCACATGAATAATGTACTCTTTTTTCCTTCATTAGGGTTTTTCCCTTTGGGTTTTTCCTAATAAGGTTTTAACGAGGCATATTCATGGTATATTGAAGCGATATGAGAAATTGATACAGTGTATCTATTGGATCAAGTTATAATGGAGCTAATGCTTTAGATCCAAACGATGATGATATTGAAATCATTTACTGAGTAAAGATATCAGTTCTCAAGATATGAAATCAAGCGGGCGGTACTCTTTTTCCTTCGATCAAGTTTTTTTCCCACTGGGTTTTCTTGACAAGGTTTTAACGAGGCAGCACATGAATACTCATATGCCGCTGATAGACATCAGGGAGTAATGTTTTGATGAAGCAGTATATAATCACTCCAAGCTATCCTGCAATCGGTTTGGAAGTTTTTTCCCAGGGTTTTTCTCCAAACAGTCAGGAAGACATTTGTATTAATAGTCGTTCGAGGGGGAGTGTTATGAATAATTGAGAATAATTTGGTGGTTATGAATTATGAGGAATAATTTGGTGGAGGAATAATTTGGTGGAGGAATAATTTGGTAAAAGATGTAATTATTATATGTGAATGACTATTATACCCTTGATGAAATTATGTAATTACGGTTGTACCATTTGAAGTTTTCCTATAAATAGGGCTTCAGTTATTAATGAAATTCATTCATGAGAATTCCTTAGAATTCATTCTCTCTAAATTCTCTCTATTGTTTCTATACTTTTATAACAATTATCAACTTATCATGCTAAGACCTATGTTGTCTAGTGATATTTAGGTATGTCTCCCATCTTATAAATTTAGGGTTCGATTTTTCTCCCCTAAACCTCCCTCGGCTTTGTAATATCCCCTTCCGATTTGGGATTGAAAGTGGAATCCAATTCTGAATTTTCTCTAATTGGCGGTCAATTAGTCAAAGGCTTCTCACTTTTCATGAACCCCCATATGCGTCCAGCGGCCCCCTACCAGCCTACTCCCAGCCAATTGCCAATCCTACCTCCGACATTAATTAATTAAGGGATTATTTGCATCAATTTATTGCTTAAAATTAATATTAATCATGTTCATATGCATGCCAAGCCCGATGCCCATTCTCACATATTAAGATATCATATATAATATAATATATTTGTTTCATTATTTATTTTATTCCCAACTCTGTAATGGTTTTTAAAATTAAACAAAATCATTGGATTATGAGAATATTAAAAGAATAGCAACTTAGTAACTTAAGTTAATGTTGAAATGTTTACGTTGGTTAGAAATTAGCTAGTTCCAAGCTATGATTTTTTGAATATATATGTTGGATAATCAACAAAATAACTGATTTTTTTAATTTTATAAATTTAAGTGGGCTAAACACGAGACCACGAGCCTGAATATATATGTTGGATAATCAACAAAATAATTGATTTTTTTTTTCAATTTTATAAATTTAAGTGGACAAAACACAAGTTCACGAGCCAGCTCATGGGATGAGCTCGCAAGCCTTTCGTGGATCGGCTTGTTGGGCTTGTCCACGAGCCGATCTATGAACTTTACGAGTCGAACACAAATTATCCATTATACAATTTTTTGGCATGATCCAAGTCCAAGTTCATGTTTTCACGAGCTGATTCCAAACTTTTGACAGCTAAATCGAGCCAAATACACGAACTTATGAACTATCCAACTAGATTGCCACCCCTATCTATATGTTGCTCCCTTCGTTCCATTTTAATAGGCATAGTTTGATTTTCAAACGGATTAAGAATTTGAAATTAATATTTATTGGAAAGGTAAATTTTACTTGTGTATTTTTCAATATCAGGAACGATCCGGTGCCAACGATGGCACCGTAATTACGGTGCCATCGTTGGCATTTTGGGCGAACCCGGTCGTGTCAGATTTGAAATCGGAGGTCAGATTCTGGAATCGGTAGCGAGGGAGCTCGGCAATTTTGAAACTTTTCCGACGAGACCGTGGCGGCTTGTGGTGGCCGGTCAAAGTTTTGGTCAATTTTTGGCATAAAAATTAGGCAAAAAAATGACCAAAACTTTAACCGGCCACCACGGCCCGCCACGGTCTAGCCGGAAAATTTTCAAAATTGCTGGAGCTCCCCCTTACCGTGCTGATTCCAGATCTGATCCTGAATTTTCAATCGGACACCAAATCGGACCCCAAAATGCCCAACGATGGCACCATAATTAAGGTGCCGTCGTTGGCACCTTAAAATTTTCGGAAGTATTATTAATATTGAAGTATGTGTAGATTGTTATGAATATAATAATAATATTAATATAATATAATTAATGAGGGAAGTGAGGGAAATAAATTATTATATTTTATTTATGTGAATGACTATTATACCCTTGATGAAATTATGTAATTACGATTGTCTTAATTCAAGTTTCCTATAAATAGAGCTTGATTATTAATGAAATTCATTCTGTGAATTCCTTATAATTCATTCTCTCTAAATTCTCTCTATTATTTACTATACTTTTTATAACACGTTATCAAAGTGATCGAGTCTCAACCCTTTGAGTAATATGAAAGAAGTATCTTTCTGATGCATCTTATAGATGATCTTACATATCGTAAACCTGGATTATTACCAATGAATTAATTTATTAGCAGACTATCCAGTAATTATTTTGTCATCAGTCGTATAGCCATCAAATACTCAAATAACACGTGCAAATAATACATGCAATAATTCCTTCCTATCTCTAACTTTTGTCTATCTCTTTCTCTCACCTTGTTTCTCTCTCTCTCTCTATCTCTCTCTCACACACACAAAGAGACACACACTGCCACCAGGTTTTAGGTTTTATCCAAGCGATGAAGAGCTTGTTTGCAAAATGAACAACTTCTTAAAGGAAAGTAAGCTAGGATGATCTGCCATAACGGTCTATTCTTCTCTCTCTAGTTTTCATGATATATACATATACATATCATATACTCATGAACGCATAACAGAGCATTATCATATATTTGATATTTAAATCTATCTTTTCTTTGGATTGATCACTTAAATTATTTTGAAAAACAATATTCTAAAACATACACAAGTTGCCATCTATGCAATGTACTTTGATGATGTGTAGTGTTTTCTAAAGTCTTTATTTCCTAGCAGAATAATAATTGAACTTTAATTCAAAGAATAAAAAAAAAATTAATAAATTAGTGCTTTTGAAATCAACACGTAATCAACAAAGTTGGCATCTTTGCACTATTTATCTTATTTTTTATTTGTTAATTGTCATTATTATGAATTATGTGATATGATTAATGCCTGATTGTTCTTTGATAATTGTGTAACTAATTTTATTATTTGACAAGTGGTTTAGTTAGTTTTGATGGCTCAATTATCATCACTCCTGCATTGAAGATATGAATATATGGAATGATTCGAGAAAGAGAAAAAGGTAAATCATATTATTTTATAATATAATAATATATTAAATTATAACATTCGTTTTCTCGAGATATAAGGAGCATACATTATCAAAATCAAATTTTCTTGACTCCATTATACTCGATTTAACGAGATCTTCGATTTGACATCAATATTGATAAGGTAAACTTTCAAAAATTTACAAATCAGTACCCCAACTTTTGAAAAAGTTACAAAAGGGTCTTTAGACTTGTGAATATTTACGTATTAATGCTTATAATGTCAAAACTTTATAAAGAGATATGTGCAGCGCCACGCACTTGCCAGGCGGCACTGCCGCTGGCAACTGGTAGCGGTTGGCAGCAGTCGAGTATGTATTAATGTTTTATAAAGAAATATGTGTAGCATACGACTTTGCCAGCGACTGCCATGCGATCGTAGCGGTTGGCGGTGAGATATTTCGATTCTGTTGTTACTTTGACAATAATTATATTTTGAAGAAATAGTTAGAACAAATTTGATTCTATAGATATTTAAGTCTACTTTATTTATTGAAATTTAAATACTTGCAATACCTCCCACGATGATGGGTTCAACCATCATTAAGCGGAAGATTTTATATATTTATGCACTTTATATGCTAAGTGAAGAGTAATACCTTCTACTAAGCGGACTCTACTCTCACGAAGAAGTAGTTAAATGTTATGCAATTTAATTCTCGCGATTTAAATTCGTAAATTTATATTTATTGCAATAATTCCCATAAGGTAGGTTCGACCACCTATTGGAGGAAATTTAATTTACGCAATTTAAATTTACGCACTTTAAATTCATATATTTCCAATGTGGTGAGTTATATCACACGATTGGTATGAATATTTTCAATGTGGTGGGATATACCACACGTTTAGAATACTTATTACAAATGTGGTTGGATTAAACCCCACAATTGGATAACTGATTTATATATGTTCGATATGAATATTCTATTGATATTAAAGAAGGGATTTGAGCAAGTGATGCCAGAATTTACCGTTGTATGTATTGATGAAATGAAATTGCTCAAAGAATCCCATTGTAATAAAAGAGAAAGAAAATATACCGTGGTGAAAAATCTCATTATGAGATTAGTATATTGTAATATGATGAGAAATGCTCTTAAAGAAGCATTTAATAAAGGAATGTTCACTTTCCACGTCTATTGAATATTGATGGAGAAAATTGAGTAAGTGGTATCTGAAGTTACCATTGGATAAATAAAATGCTCAATAGATCCCATGTTGATATATCAAAGAAAATATATCGCATAGAGAGATTATATGAAGTAATCTCATCGATGATATGAGATTGTATTAATATGAGAATAAAATGCTTTTGAAGAAGCATAATCACTAGATTCTGTATTTGAATAAAGCCAATATGATATTATTATTATTACTCAGGAAGAAGTACCAAAGCAGTAGAAGTGGAACATATTGAGAATATCAAAGATGGCAATAGACACTTTCGAAAATATAAAAATCACGAAAGAAAATACATATTGAACTCATAAATGAAGGGTGCGTTTAGAGTATAAATACTCAAATTCGCCACCCTCAACATCGTGGTTCATAATGAGATATTTAAAGGATCCGAATTTCTTTTTCGCTGACACGATGATGCAGTGATCGGCGGGCACAGGCTTCCACAGATTCTTGAACATATGCATGAAATTTGATAAGTAGTTCATCAACGCACTAAGCGTAAATAAGTATTTTTCTCGCTAAATGAGAGATAAACTTATTATCTACACTCACGATCTAGAGCAGCTAGTAAGCCATCAAAGAAATTGTTAATATTCAACAAACCTATTGGTTTGACATGAAAGTTCCACTGTACAACGAGGCTATATTGAATATTTCCTCCGGTGTGTTGTAGCGCTGGAAGGACAATGAAAGCATCACTATTATTCATCATATACATCATGCAGGTTGTGGATGGATTAAGCTTGTAGCACCAACCTCTTTGGACCCATGGTAGAAGCTGGCTCCAATTCGAGTATTAGATCCAACTAAATGGAAAGGTATTACACTCGAAACTCTTATTCCCCATGATGATGCGGCCATTATAAGTCTAGCTAAAAATTTGTTGTTGGTTCCTCCATATAGTATATTGATTTCTTGTCTCCCTAACTCTTTTACGAGTCGGTTTGCCATATCCACGTATTGGATATGACCTACCAATTTAGATCCACCAAGAATACATACGGTTTTAATCTGGCGACGTAAAGGCTGACTTGTATGAGATGATTCTAAAATCTCCATCTCTACTCCTATCTCTCTTTTTGCACTATACTTTTAATGTATGAATATGAGAGATATATGAATCCCTCTATTTAAAGAAAAATTTTCAAACCAATAATTGATTGTACTATTTACTTTTTGACAAATATGAAAGAGAAAAAGGCAGAAAAATTTTAGTGAAATGACATATACCTATCGGTGATTGAAAAATAATATATATATACATATATATATCTTAAAAATTGAAAAACAATATTTACAATTACAAGAAAAACATTGATCTTCGTTATTACACGAACTTCCTTACATTAATATGAGAAAATTATTATACTAAATTTTTCTACTAAATTTACAAAGCAGGATCTTCTAAAGTAAGTTTTTCAAGACTATAACGTGATTGTTCATCTTTGAATTTGGCCCATAAGGCCATCACTCACCTGTATGCGTGTCCACTAGGATGTGTCTCAAGAGCCTGTTGAATATCATCCAAAGGCTCCTTACTCAATCCATCCTTAATGAATGCTATCTTATCTTCTCATTAGACACGCACTTTACGATTTACATCGAGTGTCACATGTCCACCGAGCACATTTGTAGCACCCTCCTAATCTTTTTGCTCTCCGTTTCTTTGAAAAACTACTTTTACCCATACGGACATGTATTTAGAAGGAATCGAAACCTCACGGATAATCGAACCTTTGCTTCAATCAACCATCGGATATCTTGTGGGATACCCTTATTCATTAGCATCCTCAACCTTTCAAGCCTACTTGATAAATTCTTTTTAGGATTTTGATCGGTAGTGATGGATAGTATTTCAGAAGATTTGAGAGCAAATTATCCATTATTATATATGGACCATTATTATGGTGAATCTTTGTAAGTGCCGGATAATTTATAAACGCGTATGAGGTAAGGCTCAGCGTTGGAACGATGATCGAAACATGAAGCGTATGTGCTAAGATTCCACGCTTGAGCGAGAATGTGTAATAATGCTACGAAACATGATGGAATATGTCGGTGAGCTATACATATGATGAAAGTAATAAATCATGTTGAGCACTATCTGGATACTAGTGAAATCGATATAAGAATTTCTTGAACTAAAGTTCAATAATATTCGTTTAGTAACCAGATGACCATCCCGGTTTAAATAATTATTGAAATCAATATTTCAAGTGAAGAATTAAAAGAATTCTTCAATGATTATTCTCGATAAATGATGAAATCATTACTAGCCAAATATTGAAATAAATTCCAAATATATCCGGAATAAAGGATGAGAAATATGGGCCCACTCATCCTCCATGTGGACTACTAGATATTATGATATGGATCCACTAGATAGTCACATGTGTATATGATTAAGTAATTTGAAATTTACGAAATATTTGCTTCACTGTATGAGTAGCATGATTTCCATATTTAATGATAAAGCTAGTAAATGTATATCCCAATACTTGAATAAATCCTGAAGGATTGAGTATGCATACAAGTGGGATATTATGTGGCAAATTATTTAAAGTCCTCCAATAAATTGCCAATATCGAGAATAGAATGCAAACTATATAAATTCTCATATTAAATTTGAATGATGAGAACATATATGAGTTTTAGTGTTCTAAATTTTCTTAGCATGAGGGGAGTATTAAAGGTTGAAAATGATATGTGAAATGCATCATACTATATCCTCACAATTAAAATATGAACTTGAAGTTCAAAGATGTATAAAAGATGCTATGAACAATCACATATATCGATTAAGATGCTTTGATAAGTTAGCACGCTTGAGAAGCGTTGATATTATGAGATTTCCCCAATCATCTATATCGAAGCAAATTATTAAAGATGGTCTTAATAACTTGAGGCATATACTCTTGAAGAGTATATAGACATAACTATATTGTGTAATCCTACAAGAGGATTGATAATGAGATATCTCGATAAGTTATGTCGATATGGGGAAAGAAATAAAATTGAAAGTGTCGACACACTATGAAAAGATAGCGCTATATACCATCAATAATAGTGAGGATATTAAAATCCATCGAAAATGCCGATGCTGAAATATATGCCCTTATGATTAAAGTGTTCATGCACGAGTTTAATGAGAAATGAGAATGAAACTCTTGAAGAGGTTTCAAATGTATTATTGTATCGATTGCAGATGCAACGGCTCAAAATATCTACATTGATATTGTTGAGAAATTCATATCTTTGTACTATTTTCCTTGATTGATGTTTTTGTCCCAAAGCAGGGGATTTTTCTCAAACAAGGTTTTTAATGAGGCGACCCAATCTCAACTACTATGAAATCTCCAGAAGAGATTTAGGTATATATCTCGATATATTGAGAAAATGAGATCGAAGCTGTTGATTGCATATATACACTAAATATAACATGATATTGTATAACATCTAAAATTTCATTCACGTGAAAATGAATGAAGAGTATGAACCAATGTATATGATACTCATACAAATCTATGAAATATTTTAAAATGCTTGTAGCATACTTGTACAAAATACGCGTTGCACTCTTTTTCCCTTGACTGAGGTTTTATCCCATTGGGTTTTCCTAGCAAGGTTTTTAATGAGGCAACATTAAAGGCGTATTCACATGAATAATGTACTCTTTTTCCTTCATTAGGATTTTTCCCACTGGGTTTTTCCTAATAAGGTTTTAACGAGGCATATTCATGGTATATTGAGGACAACAAGAGAAATCGACACAGTGTATCTATTGGATCAAGTTATAATAGAGACAATGCTTTAGATCCAAACAATGATGATATTGAAATCCTTTACCAGAAGTAAGGATATCGGTCCTCAAGATATGAAATCAGATGGAGTAGCTGTACTCTTTTCCTTCGATCAAGTTTTTTCCCAGCTGGGTTTTCTTGTGAGGTTTTAACTTGAGGCGTGCGTGAATGCTTTCTTATCTGGTTGATAGATATCATGGGAGCAATGTTTTCATGAAGCGGATATAACCACTCCAAGCTATCATGCAATCGGTTTGGAAGTTTTTCCCACTGCTTTTTCTCCAAACAAGTTTGAAGACATTTGTATTAATAGTCGTTCGAAGTGTTATGAATATAATAATAATATTAATATAATATAATTAATGAGGGAAGTGAGGGAAATAAATTATTATATTTTATTTATGTGAATGACTATTATACCCTTGATGAAATTATGTAATTACGATTGTCTTGAATTCAAGCTTTCATATAAATAGAGTGATTATTAATGAAATTCATTCGCATTGAATTAAGCATAATTCATTCTCTACAAATTATACATTATTTCTATCTTTTATAACGTAGATCACTTTAATTTATGACGAACTCTAACCCCTACTTCTAATTTTTGGAAGTTTGCAAACACCTACAATCCTCCATCATTATGGTATTTCATTCTAGGCGTTAGTTGAGGTGCTTGACCTCGTTACTTGGAAAGGCGCACTCAAGGTTTTAGCAACTTTAGAATACGCGGATCATCTCTCATGCAATCTCAGCCCTCCATTTGACCAGGATGATCGTGACCATTGACTGGACTTATAAAAGGGCCTCCCCCGCTGACTTTGGTCATAACTGCATTCTTCGAACCGTATTTGCTTCAGATTTCTCTCATACTCGCTTTGTAGATGCTAGTTCTTGGTGTAATTAGTTAGTAATTAGTGTTTATGAGTTGTGCTGAGAGTCAATGACTGATTGTCTCTGTTGTTGTGGAGTTTAGGGTTCTTAGTGGTGTTCGACATTCTACGGCTTTGGCTTGTATTCTGGGTTCGTGATCAGCACAAGATAATATTATTATTGATTTTACAAATTACGGGAAAAATAAGTTAATCAAATAGGTAGCATGGAACTAAAATGATATTTTAGTTATTATAAGAATTCGTGCTGAGTGAGAATGAAAGTAAATCGGTAATCCTCACTTCAGTTTGTCTATAGATGCATATGATTTGTAGAGAAATATTGCTAGATATATTTAATAGAAATTTAATTTTTCATTATTCAAAAAAAACATTAATTTTTCAGTTGTCACACATCATTTTTAATATCAATGAACACCGTAAAAGTATCATATCCATTTGTGTAAATTTGTTTCCTAGTTTTATCTCTAGCTTCTTTTTTGTTTTTGTTTTTTTTTTGTGGTGGTAATAAAAGAATCTCTCATCTTATCCTTAAACGCTTTAAATAAATTTGGAACTTTCCTCCACCGACCCAATTATTCTTAGCCAAACTTCGCCCCCAACACACAGGAGACCCCGGGCGGCGGATGGAGGTGGTGGGGGGGCCCACTTCAATTGTGAGAGAGAGGCTAAAGATTTTGAATCTTCGGCCTCTAGAGCCGTAGTTTTCCTGTGAATAAATCATAAACAAACAAAAAATAGGCAATCAACTTTGACGATATAATATATGTGAGATTCAAATTGATGCATGGGAAGTTTTCAAGAATTGAGATGAATATATAAGTTTTCAAGGGTATTGAAAATGATGTAATGAATTTTTTTATTTTTTATTTTTCCTTTTTCTTATTGTATCAAACAAGCCATAAATGACAGTATCTAATTGAACGAAGATATTTTTCCGATGAGATGTAACCTTCCCCGATTGGAATGTTTTGCGCTTAATTGCTTAATTAATTAATTAGCTTTGATAAAAGTAAACTCCAAATCTGACTCCGAAATTTCCGTGCTGAAAGCTGGCCTTATTGTTTAAAACGTGTAGTTGAACTAAAGTTCGAATTTAGACAGTACAGGGGAGGTTTATATTTAAAAAATATTTAAATCTTACAAGTATCAATATTGTATGTAATATCATTGCGGATTGATGTTACACGGAGGCACGTGATTAGAGGTGTCAAAATTTTGTGAGGTGATATATCTTCATCTTTATTTACATGTACCTAGGATTACACTTGTCAATCAAAATCCTCTGAAGTATATATATCCATCATTATTGTATGTCATTCTATCGAACTTTGACACATTACATGAACATATTCATGTATACCTTGTATCCAAACATGCCTGATGACTTCTATATACTTTTGTTAGACATGCGTATTCAACGATTAAATGACAAACGAGTTGGGATAAGCCTAAATATCCATAATGATTGTTATAATGGGTGATATATTCGAGATGAAAATTTTATTTTACCCTTAATATTGTATACAAAAGAGTAAGAATAATACAATTATTTTACCTGATTATTTAATATTATATAAGAAAAGGTAAGGATAATACAATTATTTTACCTGATTATGTTACTGATATTTATGTAACTCTCTATATTCTTATAGCATCACCTAACGAGTTGACAAATAAATGGTATGGAAGTACAGTTATTGTTAGTTTTCCAATCCACAAAATGTGGAAAAAAGTATTACACGACATAAAACTATCGAGCGTGTCATAACTAGTTCTTTAACATTACTCTATATGTGTATTTCATTTCATTAATCTCAGTTATATTATGTTCCCCATTGTAGATATTTTATGGTACCCACAGTAGGGGAAAAAAATCGTAGGGATAAAATGAGGCCCCTCACCATCAGGGGCAGTTATGTATTGTTTATTTAACTTAATGTAAATACTAAAAAATAAAAATAAAAAAATTTCTGGTCACGTTACCAAAATTCCCCACGTGAGCGTGGGTACGTGCCCCCGTGGAGTAGAGATAAAAATGTCATTAATCTACCGATTGTCTTATTTGTTATTGCTCAAATAGTATTTCCCACTTGTTTTCCGGAAAGTCAGATTGTGGCAATTTTGTCAACTGATCTAGCCCGAGATATAATAATAATAATAATAATAATAATAATAATAATAATAATAATAATAATAATAATAATAATAATAATAATAATAATATTGACTTGCCTTCAGACATTTCTCTATACCCAGGATTCCAGGAAACTTTATGTTGCGTGATTTCTTAAAGTCCGCTGTCCTTGACATGATCAACAATTATCGACAGCTTGCAGCTGGTCAAACATAAGAATCTTCAAACTTAGCAATGCGTAGTGGACGACTAGACTAATTCATAAGTGACAACCTCTGTACGTTTATATATAACAATGAAAGCTTACTGCAATTCAACAATTAGAAAAACATTGGAGTAATGGAGTTCATGATCAATAGTAGTTTGATGAAATCATTAACATACCTTCTTTTAGTGTGTTGTATTGCTGTCCCATTGGTTGAGGGTAGAGTTCGCCATTACAAGTGGGAAGCGAAGTATGAATATAAATCTCCAGATTGTTACAAAAAGCTTGCTATCACCATCAATGGAAGAACCCCGGGGCCGAGTATTATTGCGCAGCAAGGCGATACGATTATCGTCGAGCTCAAGAATAGTTTGTTAACAGAAAATGTAGCAATCCACTGGCATGGAATCAGACAGGTGAGTTCTTCGTTCATATTTTTCTACCTTTTCTTTGCATTCGAAATTCGAAACCTGGTGAAAATGAGGTTTTGTTTTAAAAGATTCGTGCTTCGTTTGTAGATTGGCACGCCTTGGTTCGATGGAACGGAAGGGGTGACACAGTGTCCTATTATGCCCGGAGACACCTTCGTCTACAAGTTTGTCGTCGATAGAGTACGTTCGTTTTAACTTAAACCATTAATTGTAACAATTTGTGAGTCATTCCATGTAGCTCGTGAAAAGATAAAGAAGAATCAACGTTGATTATGTTTTTATTCATCACATGAGAAGCTATAACTCTTACCCTGACAAACTAAAATAAACCGAACTAATAATAATAGATAATAATAAAATCCTAACATCTTAATTTGAATAAGAAATCTTAGCATCTCAAGACATGACTGGTCTTCTACTTCTAGTGTGATTGCCATGGAAAAGGCAACTAGGAGGCGTCATCATTAATAAAAGCGTAAAAGAATCTAAAGTTCCGGTAGGTTCAACCTTGAAAAAGAGTTGATAAGTCTTGATTGCCGACTCTAATTCCTCATCGAAATTATCGTTGGTGTTATGTTCATCAAGGGTAAGGAGAAAACCAGAGCGGTTGAGATATTTCTTGACTTGATCGTAGAGTCCTTTGATGTTATCACCCTTTTGAGAACCTTCAAACTTTTTGAGATCATCAGACGAGTCAACAGTAAACATCGATAGAGTAATAGAGGTTAAGCAAAAGAGGAGGAAGAAAACTCCAAGACGAACAATATTTGCTGCCACTGCCATGATTGATCAAAAACCAATTTTGAGAATGATCTACGTTACGTACATACTACTCTATTTATAACAAATTAAAAACAAAGAAAACGAAAACTCAAAGAGTTTATAGAAGAATTGTATTCTATTGAATTGAATAATGGAATGAATAAAAAATATGTGCAATGTCTCTCTTTATATATAGTACAATAATACCTAATCCTATTATCAAGTCCCAATCCTACTAAGAAAAGGAAAGAATAATCCTACTATGAAAAGAAGTAGTTATAGGTGAGATTTGCGCATATTTTGCCTACAAAATTCTTTCCTATAATATATATATTTTTTTTAGTTTTACCTAATATATTTTTCATTTTTCGGCAGCCGGGGACATATTTGTATCATGCACACTACGGTATGCAACGAGAAGCCGGCTTATACGGTTCACTTCGTGTATCGCTTCCCGATGGACAATTGGAGCCCTTTAAGTATGATTACGATAGAAGTATAATCCTTAATGATTGGTATCACGCCAGTGCATATGAACATGCGGTTGGCCTCTCATCAATCAATTTTGCTTGGGTTGGGGAACCTCAAGTAAGTTTTTCCCCACAATATATGCTCACTTCCCACATTTTCAAAACCTAAATATTTTTACTTAAAAGTAAACTTTTGCTCTTAAATTTTCAGTCTGTTCTAATACAAGGCAAGGGAAGGTTCAATTGCAGTACACCAGGCATTCAAGCAGACCTTTGTAACACCACAAATCCCGAATGCTCGCCTTATGCACTCACAGTCGTCCCTCGTAAAACCTATCGACTACGCATAGGAAGCTTAACAGCACTATCAGCATTGAGTTTTGAAATCGAAGGTCATAATATGACCGTCGTTGAAGCCGATGGACACTATGTCAAACCATTCGTAGTCAAAAACTTGTTCATTTACTCCGGCGAGACATATTCTGTCCTAGTCACGGCCGATCAAGATCCATCAAGAAATTATTGGGCAAGTGCAAAAGTTGTCAGTAGGAATAGTAGCACTCCAAATGGATTAGCCATCTTCAATTATTACCCAAATCATCCACGACGTAGCCCTCCCACAGTCCCACCTCCTGGGCCTCGTTGGAATGACGTTGAAGCACGGTTCGCTCAGAGCGTGGCCATAAAAGCGCTCCAGGGCTACATCCACCCTCCTCCTCAGACGCCTGACCGAGTGATCGTCATGCTCAATACACAAAACCTGGTCAATGGCATTGTTCGTTGGTCGGTCAACAACGTGTCGTTCAATCATCCACACACGCCTTATCTAATCGCGCTTAAGCACAACTTGACCCATGCCTTCGACCAGGCTCCTTTACCCGAAGGCTATGATTTCGCCAACTATGACATTTACAGCGCTCCCCCGAATGTGAATGCCACTACAAGCAATGGGATCTATAGATTGAAGTTCAATACAACAGTGGACATCATATTGCAAAATGCAAACATGAGGACCCCTAACAATAGCGAGACACATCCATGGCATTTACATGGGCATGATTTTTGGGTTCTGGGCTATGGCAAGGGCAAGTTTGACAAAATTAAGGATCCAGAAAACTACAACTTAGTAAACCCAATAATGAAAAACACAGTGGCTGTTCAACCATATGGATGGACTGCATTGAGATTTCGGGCTGATAACCCAGGAGTTTGGGCTTTTCATTGCCATATAGAGTCTCATTTCTTCATGGGCATGGGAGTTGTATTTGAAGAAGGTGTTGAGAAACTGGGCTCATTGCCTAGTTCCATAATGGGATGCGGTGATACTAAAGGATTCATCAAGCCATAAGATTCTTTTGGGAGTTGTAGATTTGCATTTTTCTTGTTTTTATCTATTCTTTTAATTGTACAACGCAAATTCTTTACCAATAAAGAGAATTTTTCACATAACTGATAGTTTATTGCGTAACAATACAGCCATACATATTATATTATTATATATATGGGATATGGAATGTGGCATAAGGACCAAGAACGTTCAAGCACCATCGATGGTACCGTAACTCGATGGCATTTTCGGAGTCGAATCGATCCACGTTTTGAAATCCGAAACCAAATATGGAATCAGTACGGCGATGGGAAGTTCCAAGAATTTCCCGAATTTTTTCCGACGATACCATGGCTGCCGTTGCCACCAGTTAAAGTTTGAACACTATTTTTGGGGAGTTCCAAGAATTTCTCGAATTTTTTCCAGCGACACCGTGGCCACCGATCAAAGTTTGAACACTATTTTTGGGGCAAAAATAGTGCCAAAACGTTGACCGATAGCCACGGCGGCCACGGTGTCGCCGAAAAAAATTCAGGAAATTCCTGAAACTCCCCATTGCCGTGCTGAATCCAGATCTGGTAGGGGTCGATTCGACCCCGAAAATGCCATCAATGGTGTCGTAACTACGGCTAGTTACGGCACCATCGATGGTTTTTGAACGTTTCCGGCATAAGGACTCCTTCAAAAGTTTATACGTAGAAACCTTTTTAGACAAAAAGTATTTGTTTCAAACACATAAGTGGGAAAAGAAATTAAATTGAATTGAAAATAAAAGCCACTACGCTTGCGGAAGCCATTTTCAATGGAATTAGCCAAAAACAAATTTAGCACGAGTTCGTCTCTACTAATTTTCACTTAAAAAGTACATACTACTAAACAAATATTAATATCAACCACACATATATTTCAAATTATCACTCATTATTCTCCACACATCTTGGGTCTCCACCACTATTCATACAAAAAATTAGTTTTGAGGTAATTTTTAGGTAAAAATAAGTTTACACAAATTCACCTTTAACCTAATCGTATCATGGAATTTGAATTTCATTTCAAACCGCTGGACAAGAGAACCTTAGTTCCACAGCACATCTAAAAGCAATTTATAGATAAGATCCTTGGTTTAGACAAAGCAAGAATGCACCTCAACAGTTGAATCTCTTCCTGAGAATAAAATCTCGAATCAAAAGTGGAACATGGTACATTATTGACATTACCGTAGAGAGATGACCCGTAGAGAACCAAGCCGGTGGATTATCCTTCAGCACTACATTAACAGTTTTCTCTGCGAACTCATCTGTAGGGGTAGATTTTAGGCTTTGAGACAATTGTGCTCTTGCTCGAATGGCTTCATCAAACTGCTTGTACAACTTCCATTCTGGCATTTTGCTGTAACTAGCTGAAGCGGAGTTTCCTATGTTGGACTTGATGGCTCCTGGAACAATGTTAATAACATCGATCCCAAAGGGTCGAAGTTCCAATCTGTATACAAAGTAAAATGTTTTCATCATAGAGTCGACTACATTTCCTATTTGCTTAAAGAATTTCAGACTTGAAGTGTTCCACATAGCTGTATGATCTAATGGCCAATTAGAAGATTGCAATCCATCAAGCCAATTCAACACTGGATTCCACGTTTCCGCTATATCTCAATTCTTTGTCTTCTCTTTGTTTCAAGATGGATATTTAGAAAAAATGTTTAGCATTGTACATGGATAAAATTACGATAAAGAATGTTAATTCAAGCTCTACTATATGTGTACATTTCTATCACAGCCTACTTAGATCTGCTAGAAATATGTCAAAACACACAAGACCTTTCCTCGGGATTCAAAAAGTAAGAAATTTGAAGTATTCATCTTATTAAATACTTCATATATTGAATTTTCCCTTTCAAGCTAGTGAAATCATCTCTCAAACTAAGTTTTTCACTTATATAAACTAGTTTGTTACTAGGTTGACCTCAGCTTCTGAAGTTAAAAATGATCTATACAAAATAATGCTATTCTCTCAATGGATTACTATTTGGATTAGTCCTAATCTGATCAAAATAGAAATTAGATTATCACAGATTTCAATTATTAATTAGTGCTCAAACTTCCAATTTCGTCACAATATGGTCCAATTTCTAGATGCCCATCAATATGTATCCTCTGTTAGTGCTTCTGTTTCAGGTCTTACAGAAAGAATATTCGTTGATTTAGAAAAAGAAAAAGCGAACCACTAAATCACACAAATTATCATCAGTCATAAAGATCCATCGATTATATGCACATGAAAATACATTTTTTGGTTGAGGGGGAAAAAAGGAAAAAGGAATGAATAGTAACACAGTATGGCTGTGCCCCCCCCAAAAAAAATCTCCCCCCTCTTTCTCCTTCTCTCTCTATCTACTTCACTCAGAAGTTAAAACTATTTTGCATCTTGGAAGTCTTCTGTTTCTACTTTACTTCTGACCATGATAAGTAGATATTCTTACCAGAAGTTCACAAAGAATTGTATTTGGGTAAAATTTTACATTTCTAAGAACATTACTTATTAGTTCAAGTATCGGCAAGGACCAACAAATGCATGGATAATAATAACCAGTAGTTTTGGACGTGACGGTGAAACCAATGCTTGACTCTGATCGAGCATTAGAAATGAATTTCTGGCGGCAAAAAGTTGAACAAGACACATGCTAAAGTTCAATCCCTGACGTTTGGGAAACCTTTTACATACAATCATTTTCAACCACAATTTTATTGACGCGACAAATTTTCCCTAGTTTCTAAAACCACTTTCAGAATTGCCTGTACCCTTTTTACCAACAACAACAACAACAAACTAAGCCTTATTCCCTACAAATAGGGGTCGGCTGTATGGAACCATATGAGAACTACGTCGGATCGTGGGTATGAGTTTTGCTATACCACGCCTTCCTATCCAAAGCTAGTTGCCCATCTACCTGTTTAATAAGCATATCTGTACGAATGACTTGCATCCACGTTTGTAACGGTCTTCCTCTACCTTTCCTTATATTTCCTACCCTAATACTCTCACTCTTTCTCACGGGTGCATTCTCAGGTCTCCGCAGTATGTGCCCGTACCCTTTACCATACATCAAAAAATCATTTCCATAAAAATCTCTAAAACATATTCTTAATATTTGATCGTTTGATCGTTTCCACAAGTCGGGTGTTCAAATCTAAAACAATAGCTATTAAAACTCTTAAAGCTCTAAATCTATGATAATAACATTAGTCTTAAACTTTTCCCCAGCACTAATTTATAGAGTTGAAAGTTGAAACTACGTCACATAAATCCTATCCCCCCTCAACGCAACAAGGGTTAACTTCTTTTGTCTATTAAATCCAGCACGATCACACTATATGAAATGAGAGGTGAACAAACTCAATAAAACCAAGAACAAGCATGACAAAATTTTTATTCTCCAATATACGAAAGCACATTGGTGAATAGCTTCCTCAGTCAAGAAAATAAGCAAAACCACGTTCATTTCCGAGAAGTTGCTACATTTACAATTTCATTTTGTAATGGGAAAACTATTATTTTCATCTGGTATCAAGCCTTTTCTGTTACAACATATATACATAATCAATTATTTCAAAATAAGTATGGCCAAAACTAAAAACTCTATGCATTAAAAGCTTAGCCATCACTTCAAAGAAGAGGAAGGTTTAGCTAAGTTAAAGAACCGAGCTGAAATAAAATGAGGCATTAACAAAATCTGCACGAACCTCAAAGTATCAGTTAGTGCGTGTAGAGCAGCTTTTGATGCAGTGTAAGCTCCAGCCCACGGTACAGGGGCCAAAACAGTGACGCTTCCTATATTCACAATTTTTCCCTTCTTCCTCGATGCCATGTGAGGGACCACCGCTTGAATTACCCTCAATGCACCTATGTAGTAAAAACACATCGTTCGCCTTAGCATAAACCGAAAAATTGAGATGCCAAAGAAACAAACTACGTAGTTTTGCATAATCCCATCCAATTCTTTACCCTTAGGGGCACATAAATTTACAAAATCTTAAAGGAAAACCGTATTCAATATCAATCAAATTTTCGGTGCCAAAGAGGTAGAATTATTCCATTTCCAATACGAAGTAAAAACAGCCTATAATTTCTTCCTCCAAAGTAAAACTATGTGCATCTGACATCAAACAGTAAAATCAGGCTAGAAACTGAATATAATTTCCAATTAAACTTCGAAATCATCATAATAGAATAGGGATCCAGTAAATTCAGTAAAGAATTGAGCAAATGCATTCAACTCAAGTTAAAACGAAATGGGAAATTCCAAGTAACATAATCCACAAATGGAATGTAAAAGAAATTGCGAGAAAGGCAACAAGAATTACCATAAAGATTAGTGTTAAAGGTTTGTTGAATGGCGGATAAAGGGACCTCAGCAATGGGACCAACGCACTGTACTCCAGCATTATTGACCACAATATCTATCCGACCGAGCTTTTCCAGAGTAGTGGACAGCGCGTGACGGACACTTTCGTCTGACGATACATCGAGCTGTTGAAGGACGAATCTTGGGTCATCTTCGAAATCCGACATCGACGCCAGCGAGCGGGCGGTGGCCACCACTAGACAGTTCTTGGCGGCGAACGCACGGGCCAGAGAGTGGCCTATGCCTCCGCTTGAACACCCAGTTATTAGGACTACCTGTTTCCCGGAACGATCCATTAACAGAGCAAAATCGCGCGCGATTCTGCGACAGAAAATGATTTTCGCACAATCCCCGTTTTGGCCACTGGACTTACTTTAGAAGTGTGCCAATGAATACAGTTGCACGCCCGGAGCTAAGGGTAGTTTCGTAGAGCTTGACGACTTTTCTTTTCTTTTCTTTTCTTTTCCTTTTTTTTTTTTTTTAATTTACCCTTCAGCTATGTAATCAAAAGTGATTTATTTTTATTTTATTAAAATCTTTATGTAATATCTCCTCCTACTTGTTTGATTGAGATTATTGAAGAAATGTATTTTTGTATTTTATTGAAAAATAAAAAAATTATTAGAAACATCGCAAAGTTGTCAGATCTGAAATGATGAATTCAATAGTAGTCAAAAATTATTGTACGAAAAATAATTATTATTTGTATAATGTAAACAAAGCCCCAGAACTAATCCAATGATGCCTAAGATTCTAAAAATGTGGTTTCAATATTTAGATAGTGTGTTATAAATTATCTATTTAACATTTTGCAGTATGTGTTAGTTGTTGATATACCAAAATAAATTCATGGATATTTATGAATTCACTTCTTTTATTGTCAGTTGATAAAATTGTTTATTCTAAATTTAATTTAATTGTCATTGCTCTCAATATTAAGAAAGTAGTCCACTAGCAGGTTTATTGCAAAAGCAAGAATTATAATTGGGGACAAAACACCAATGATGAATAAGTATTGCTTCGAGGCTTTAGGCAAAATAAAAGAACAAGTGCATTTACAAATTAAAGATTTTAAATGATAATGGAAGATAAATCTTAGTGTAAGGATGAGAAAAAAAAATAAAGAAGAATCAACATTGATTATATTTTTATTCATGACATGAGAAATGCTTACATAATATTCTAAAACTCTTAACAAACTAAAATAAACCAAAATAATAATAATAATAGATAATAATAAAAATCCTAACATTCTAATTTGAATAAGAAATTTTAGTATCTCAACACATGACTGGTCTTCTACTTATTGTGTGATTGCCATGGAAAAGGCAACTAGGAGGCGTCATCATTAATAAAAGCGTATAAGAATCTAAAGTTCTGATAGGTTCAACCTTGAAAAAGAGTTGATAAGTCTTGATTGCCGACTCTAATTCCTCATCGAAATTATCATTGGTGTTATGTTCATCAAGAGTAGGGAGAAAGCCATAGCGGTTGAAATATTTCTTGACTTGATCGTAGAGTCCTTTGATGTTATCACCCTTTTGAAAACCTTCAAACTTTTTGAGATCATTGGACGGATCAACAATAAACATCGATTGAGTAACAGAGATTAAGCAAAAGAGGAGGAAGAAAACTCCAAGATAAGCAATATTTGCTGCCATAATTGATCACAAACCAATTTTGAGAATGATTTACATTGCGTACATACTAGTCTATTTAAAAACAAGGAAAACGAAAACTCAAAGAGTTTACAGAAGAACTGTATTCTATTGAATTGAATAACGAAATGAATAAAAAATATATATAATGCCTCTCTTTATATATAGTATACAATAATACTTAATCCTATTATAAAGTCCTAATCCTATTAAGAAAAGGAAAAAATAATCCTAATTTGAAAAGAAATAGTTATAGGAGAGATTTGCACATATTTTGCCTACAAAATTCTTTCCTATATATATTTTTAGTTTTACCTAATATTTTTCATTTTCGGCAGCCGGGCATCATGCACACTACGGTATGCAACGAGAAGCCAGCTTATACGGTTCGCTTCGTGTATCGCTTCCCGATGGACAATTGGAGCCCTTTTAAGTATGATTACGATAGAAGCATAATCCTTATTGATTGGTATCAGGCCAGTATATATGAACATGCGGTTGGCCTCTCATCAATCAATTACGTCACACTCCATCTGTATTTTTTTTCTCTATCAATAAAAAGATAGGAGACTTCAAACCCTTATAAACTAACCTAAATTGATAAGGTTTTTTTTGAATAATATAATTAAATGATGCTTATCATGTGGTTATAAAAATAATTTTTAAAAAAATGCAATGCTCCTCATGTGATTTCTTGTGAGACTAGTCATAATTGAACCTGTAATGCACGGTATTTGTAAGTATTTTATTAAGTGATAAATAAATGTCCGAAATTTGATAAACTTATAAGTGAGGTGATTATTTATAACGATAAAAGATTTTTTTGATATTTTAAAAAAAAAAATTGTATGGATATATACATACATACCATTATATTAAGGTAAATTGCAGCCAAGGTCCCCAACCTTTGGGGGGTGTTACGACTTTTTTCTGAAATTTAGTTTTATTTTTGTTTTATTGCTATAGTTTTTGGGAAAAATGTTATTTTATTTCTACAATTTTTGTATTAAATTCGGTATATGTTCATTAATATCTAAATTATAATTTATGGCGATGTAATAATTACATTAATCATTAGTCATTGGTTTCGTAATTCTTTTTATATATATTTTTAGTTGTTGGTTCGTAAAAAAAAATTCAAAAGTTACACGGTCAATACAAATGCGGGTTAATGTATATAAAATTTTCAATAAATTAAATTATTTAATTATGACGAAAATAGTTTGATAAATTTAATAATTTCAGTTATGAAAACAAATGCACTGTACTCCAGCAGTATTGACCACAATATCTATCCGATCGAGCTTTTCTAGAGTAGTGGACAGTGTGTGACGGACACTCTCATCTGACGATACATCGAGCTGTTGAAGGACGAATCTTGCGTCATCTTCGAAATCGGGCATCGGCGCTACAAGCGCATGTACACCGCCAAGCATTCTTGGCGGCGGGCGCCTGGCGAGAAAATAGGCCTATGCCTCCGCTTGAACACCCAATTATTAGGACTACCTGTTTTCCCTAACGATTCGTTGACTGTCGCAAAATCGAGTGATTCTGTGACACAAAGTGATTTTCACAGAATTCGCTTTTTGGCTATTGGACTAATTTTAGAAGTGTGTCAATGAACACAGTTACTCACCCGGAGCTAAGGTTAGTTTTCACATGTAGAGCTTGACTAATTTTCCTTTTTTTTTAATTTACCCTTCAACTATGCAATCAAAAATTATTTATTTATAAAAATCTCTATGAAATATATCCTCCGACTTGTTTGATAGAAATTATTGAAGAAATGTATTTTTCTATTTTATTGAAACATAAAACATTATTAAAAGCATCGCAAGGTTGTCAGATGAAATGATGAATATCAGTAGTCACAAATTGTTGTCCGAAAAATGATTATTTGTGTAATGTGAACAAAGCCCTGGAGCTTCTCCAATGATGCCTAGGTTCTAAACATGTGGTTTCAATATTTAGATAGTGTGTTATGAATTATCTATTTAACATTTTGCACTACGTGTTAATTGTTGATATACCAAAATATTTTTTTCTTCAATCAAGGTCTATCATTGAAAATATTTTCTTAACTTTCATTTTGTTTGTCACATTAATAAAAATGCACATTAATTTCCAAAAAAAAGTACACTATACCATTCGAGATACTCTTATGAAGCATTTTAATTTTCGGATAGTAAATTCTAGTAAAATATTTTTAAATTGATAGATTTAACTGGTAAGATCAACCTCACATATATTTTATTTGAGAAAGAAGATGTGACTTGAGTGATAAAATAAGTATGGACCTCTTCCAACACCCAAGAACGAGAGCTGACCTCTCACAATATATATGAAAAGAATCTTTCCATAATATTTTTGTATTATTCGTTCATGTATACATCCAATAATGTGTGGGGTAGTGCCATTACGCTTACTAGCTCTATTTTTCGCGGTATAAGTGTCCAATATATATACCAAGTATCCGATGGAAAGTATACTTCAATTATTTGGTAGTTTTGGAGTACATACTCCTTATTTTGAGATTATTACTTTAGAGTAATGTTTTATTCTCCATGTGGGGAAAAGTTATTTTTTTCCAATATTAATGTGTCAACAGGTGGGGGCTGATACATCAGTAGTAGGATCCAATTCAATAAACTCATCTACTGATATGTTAGAATAATTCCTTTTCATATGAGGAGGAGATCATTTACCTATTACTTTGAGTAAATTAATAATAATCAAATAATTTTAAGAGTTTATTTATAATTTTGTTTTAATAGTTTTTACTAGGTAATCAATTACCGAACAGTGGCGGTCAAATATAGTAGTATTGAAAGATTAATTGATTGACTACAAATATTTTCTCGTACAATCATTTGATGACAAAGCCTCTTAAGATTTGGAAGCTCTTAAGCAAAATCTTATTGGAAGCTCTGGATAAATAAATCTCTCTCCCTTTTTTTTAATATGAAAAAACTATATACACTAATGTCAAATAAAAACTTGTACTAGATAAATTTTCAAAGTTACAACAAAAATGATATAAACTATCAAGAGATTAAAATTGAACTCTTTTCGAATAAGTAACAATTAGGGTTTTTTTTTTTTTTTTTGAAAGAAGTAACAATTAGGCTTTTATTAAAACAAAAAAAATTAAAATAATGATATCCACATACTTCAAATTTGGGGCCCTTAGATTTCGGGAACCATAAGCATCTGCTTAAAATGTTTAGGCTCAAAACCGATTATGTTTGATGCACAAATAAGACCAACTCCATATAAAATAACGTGTAAGGGGATGATAGGATAGAAAAATGTAGTTGGGCGGAAAACATACGTCATTTCCTTTACCTACTTCTATCAAACACACCTTGATGAACGTTGATGTGCCTCAAAGACATTAATCATAAAAGGTATGGATTGAATTATTTCATAATTACAGTATATTAGATTTGTATGAAGGTTAAAGGTTCGGGTTTCATCTTAAAATGACAGTTTGCAAAGTGGAGTAGTCTAAATAATTATATATTGCTTAATTAACCGTAACAATTTGTACCTTTTGGCAAATTATTAATTTACAATATAATTGGAACAATACATTTATACCAACAAAAAAAAAAAGAAAAGAAAAAAAAAGAGCAGTATGGATTATCTTATCGATGTGTCAATATTTATTGTTAATATAGTCCCTTTGCCGATTGCAAACCAGAAAATTCATTATGTAGTAAAAGTTATTGAGTTAATCATTTGAGCACCGAAACATTCTCAGAATCTTATCGCTAACATAATAGCATGTTACCATGAGACATCAAAGTAAGATTGGCAACTAGATATAAAAAATGTGGGAATCCTGTGGAAAGGATTGTTCAATAGGACACATGTTATGTGTGGAGACTTCAAGCACGAAAATTGGAATATGTTTGTTTGGTTAATTAGTCAACTGTTAAGTGAATTTCGGCTATGATAGGTAGATATATTTGAGTGAAACGTGAGTGGTTTAGCTAACCCGACCAATCTATTTCTCCTTTTAACCTCGGATCTTTCCAAATTCATAATTTTATAGTATTTGTTTTGGTTTCTCTCTCATTTCTCTATGTTTTTCTTCTCTTCAAGTAAACTCTAGTATAGTTAAGATTCTTTACGGCGGCATCCGGAGATTTTAGAGGTTTTGAGCGAAGTTTTATTTGGTACCCTATCAATACTAGAATTAAATTTATTATACAAACGAAAATAAAAAAAATAAAAAAAAGGGTATTTTGGACTTTGGGCCAAAAATTCTAGTTGTTCGGGCCTTTTATATTATTCAAAATAAAATAAAAAATAAAAAGAAAAAAAAGGGTATTCTGGACTATTTTTGGGGACCCTAAGCGGTTGCTTAGATCGATGATACCTCGAACCGCCACCAATCCTTTTTAACACTATAAATCTTGTAAGGTGTAAGAAAAGTCAAGTGAGACATCTCATATGTGGAGGGCACGTAATTTTGAGTATATTATGCGTTTTCCAGATGTTTGTATTAGAGACCAATTTTGTGATTCTAATTATCTTTTTGGATTGCTTGGTGGAATTTCTACTCCACTGAGCTTGACTTATCCACATCCTTTATCATTAATTCGATATAGTTCTAAACTTTTCTTAGTGCCAGTTTCAATTATTGTAGGAACTTTGGCCTTTCATTTGTGAGGAAAATAAGCAAAACCACGATACCTAGGAAACTAAGGACAAAATTCAAGAAAATAAGAATATTATTTTGGGGATTTAGTTGGATATGTTTGAAGACATTCTAGAGAAAATGAATATTTTTCCAAAAGTTGGCCAAGTGCCAATTTTAGGATAAAGCAGCCCTCCTTATGATCAATTTGTCTTTTCTCGAAATTATATAGATTTCTAAAAGACCTGTTGAAGTTGGAGCAAAAATTGGAAAAACTGAAAATTTAGCCAAGTGTAGAAAATCAAATTTCTCAATGTTTGTTGAATGAATCGTGCAAATTGTTGTATGATCTGATCGTGTTAATTGCATGAATTGATGCTTTACAATTACAAAATATATATACAAAATAGCATCGTGTTCATCGTTATTTCAGAACTTAAACAAATATATATGTCAAAGAAATTGATCACGAATTCACATTAATTACGCAAAACTGAGTTAAGCATAGCTCAAGAAAAGGGACTTAAAAAGCCACTAAAAAAAAAAAAAAAAAAAAAAAAAAAGCGATCTAATTGCACCGCATGTCGCAGAATCTTGTCTGTGAAGCGATAAGAAGACGTTACATAACGCTTTGTTGTTTTACATGCACAAGGTCATATGGATGATAAACTGTTAAATTAGGTCCTATTTTTTTTGTAGTGAGCCAAAGAAAGTTTTATGATATTAACCAACATGGCAATTAGAGCTTCTAAGCGGCTCTAGAAAGGGACGTAAGTCCCAAAGAAAGCATAATTCGCACAAGAACGGGGCAAGTAGTCCACAAAAAGGGTTCATATCGGTGGATCATCCATACTCATTTTATAGTCTTGTGCTTAGTAAACTACTTACATGATTTTATGAGTAGGCACAGGTCCACGTGAGAAAATTGATTGCATTGTTTTCGCTTCATTGCATTCAAGTGTTGAACTATATGGATTTATATGGCTAGTTTATGCGATGAAGTTGGAGTATGTTCATGATTTCAATATGAACCTGATTATGTGTTTATTTCTGATTTTTTTTTTTTTTAGAAAATTATGTCAATTCGAAAATCCGAACCTGAAATAGACCTGTTTATTTATGAATTTCAAGAGATATATGCAATGAATTAATGAAGCATAATTTAACTTTCAATATGAGCTTTAATTACAACGTGTTTATTATTAATTTCAAAGTATATATGTGATGAAATGAAGCATACTTCAGCTTTTTCAAAATTACGAGTTGTGTTATAGCTTGGTTATGTACTTCAGAAGATGACAAAAATAACGTAATAGATTGAATTATAATATTTTGTAGCTAGCCTATCTCGTGTGAAAAAAAAAAAAGGATTTTATTGTCGTGACTTCTTCCGTTCGAAATAAAAGATAACTACTATGTGGTTGTCTGGTGCAACAGGCCTCTGAACAAATTACTGCAAAAAGATGAAATTGTCTATATATAGTACTAAAATAGGACAAGCGTACAACGTGTTGACATAAAGCAACAATCTGACAGATGTAGAGTTGTTGACAATTATGCCATGCCTAATTCATCTCGCCGGTGCTGGTGGTGGTGGAAGAATATTCCGGCGACATTAAACCGCTGGCTCCAGGGTGAACTTTCTTGTTTCTGCTGCGTTTACTATCCCCGGTGCTAAGATTTTCTGATATGGATTTAGTTTCCCTCTTTGCATTTTCCTCTTCCATTTTCATCAGTTTCTGCTTTTGTTTCTTCTGCTGCACGTGAAGATGAGCATAACTCATTCCTGTAGAATACATTGCAAGAATTTATGAACAAAAATTGTGGACAAAATATGAAGATTGCTCGCAGTCGAAGTAATTTATAGGGCAGGACTTGGGAGTTCGCAGATATGCACCAAGACAAGAGTAACCTTATTTATGACCGTCTGAGCCTGTTTTAAATGATTTGTCATCCCAACTCGTATATTTAAAATAGTAGTATTTAAATTGAGATATATAATTATCACGCATGATCAAGTACTTCCAAGAGCGCCGTAATTACGGCGTTCCTGGGGTAATTTACGATCATATACGACATCCGTTTTAAAATTTGAGACCAGATTTAGGTCCAATATAACGAGGCGAATCTCCAGCAATTTGAAAAATTTTTCGGCAACACCGTGGCCGTCAGTGGTGGCCGATCAAAATACGATTTCTGTTTTGAAATCCAAAACCGATGTAGATCTAGCACGACGAGGTAGAGTTCTACCAATTTAAAAAAAAAAAAATTGGTGACACTATGGCCACCGATGGTGGCCAGTCAAATCTAATCTTAGATTTCTAAATGGAGGTCGTATTTTGAGGTAAATCACCCTAGGAGTGCCTTAATTATGACGCTTCAGATAGTACTTGATTACTACCATTATACACAAAATCTAGTATAATACTAGTGAGATTGCTCAAGTGAATTCTGGTGCACCGTAGTTACGGTGCCCCTGAGACATTTTCTGACCTGTACAATTTTTATTTTGAAATTTAAAATCAGATCTACAATTAGCACTGCAAGGGGGGCTCCAGTAATTTGAAAAATTTTTCGGGAACACCGTGGCCGCCGATTAAAGTTTTGGCCATAATTGTGGCCCAAATTATGGTCAAAAGTAGTATAAATAGTTTGTACAAGATTTAGTGCAAGCAACTAATATAGACTTTGTTCTATATACATTAAATTTTAAAACCTCATATATTTTTTCTCTCTCATCTTTTTCCATTATCAAAATATTAATTTGAGAATTTATTTTTTTTTTTCAAGGGTAGATTTGGGGAGGGGCTCACAAGTGTTGTAGTCCCCTGATCCAAAAAAATTCGAAAGTTTACATAGGAATTTTTTTTTTATACATAATTTTAGTCGAATTATTATTATTTTTACTATATCCACCTAGTTAAAAATTCTGGATCCACCATTGTATTTTTTAATATACATTCTCTAAAATTTAATCATCAATTTTATACGAAATTCGAATAAATTAATTTTAATGTGTATAGAACAAGGCCATATAAGCACATATTATATCACATGACCTGCTTTCTATTTTAAAACATGATGTGATCTTTTGCAATCTTGATCTTTTGCAATCTGATTGCACTGTATCGTGAGTAAGGTGAGATATTTATCAATCCTAAGAATTGGTTGTCATAATAAATACCATTATTCAATGTATTATTATTGATGAAAGGCGGTTGGAAATTGGAGCCAGAATTTTAAGTGGGAATATATTATTATGATAATATAGTAGTAAAAACATTTAATTGGGGTAGTTGGTCCCGGATTGGCCATTAATGGGGTTAGCTGTCGGCCTTTCCTTGATAGTTCAACCAATACCACTCAAGTTAAATAAATTTTGTAATACGCAGTTGTTTTCTATAAGTGGTAGATTTCGTGTATGACCATAGAAATCGAGCACACGGCTTCATCCCAAAGTTTTTAAGTGGAGATTTGTTTTAAATGAAAAATGCTAAATTATCTTAATGAATAACATAGAAGTAGACATTTTTGCATGTGAGGAATTAAATTTTTATGCATTTTTATGGATTTTGATATAAAATGGGAGAAAAAATTAGTGGAGTTGAATGGTGGAGATTTGTATAGTACATGTAGTCTCACGAGATATATGGATGTGATTGATTTCACCAAATTTAAATTTGAAAGAATGAGTGAAAATACATAAAATTTAGTTCCCTAACAAACATGCACTATAGTGATCAATGATCCACGTAATAGTGTTTTTTTTTTTTTTTTGAATAAGCAATGATCTATGTAATAGTTAGTTATTGATTTTAAAGTAATATGATAAGTAAAAAATTAAGATATTTCCGAGTATTGAGCATGTAAAATTTTATATCATTCATTATGCTAGGCTATCTCCAACTCATTGCACCATTTGTACTAAATTGGTTTAAATCCCAGACTATTTTTAAACCTATCTCCGCCCATTGCACCAAATTTTATACCAAATCTAATTTACGTTGTGTTGTTTATTTTTTAATTATTTTTAATTGTAATTGATTATTTTGTATATGTCATCATGCGGTATCTAATTTGAATTCTAGTATTCAGTTATGCCCATGTTAGGCAACCATTTATAAAGTATTTTAATGATTTTTAATGTAAAAGAGGAGAGAGAATAAATGGAGTTGAGTGGTGGAGATTTGTGGATGTGATAATATATGTGGATGTGATTGATTTAGGGAAAATAAAGAATGTAAAAAAAAAGTAGAAAAAAGTAGAAAAAATCTTTAAAAACAGTTCCCTAATTGTTCCATTTTCGTTATTTTTTTTAATATGTAACTCGATTAATTAATTATGTTCCTGTGTTTAGTTGGCAGAGTTAGGCTGGTACCTGTTTTTGTAATATTATTAAACCCCCTTCAAGCTTTGCCTAATTTTTTTTTATTATAAATAAAAATCTACCTCAGATATATGTTTTTAGATTGAGGTAGTTCCCACACAAAATAAATAAATAAATAAATAATTATGTCAATCTGGAAGATGTATAAATTTATAAAAGCAAAAAAATAATTTCATAAGCCTACTTTTTCTCAATTTTTGCAATGAAAAAAAAAACATTACGAACCACAAAAATATACTTCAATAACGTTCTTCAAAAAATCTGGAAAAAAATCAGAGGGAAATGCAAGAAAATAAAAAAAGAAATATAACAACTACAAGAAAATGGTAAATTTGAACTAGGGGTAGACTAAGCTTTGAGCTTTCATAAAGGGTGATAGGTTCCCCTTTTATATCATTTTTTTTTTCAATTTTTTATCTATTTTTTCTTCAATTATATCCAATATCTCGTGGGCCCTACATATATTACACAAATATTCACCATTCAACTCCACTCATTTTCTCTCATCTTTTATATAAAAATTCATTTTAAAAATTCAGTCATATCACCTCTATAATGTATTAGTGGCAAAATGGTAAATTTCATGATCCCAGATAAACGTAAAACTCTGAAATTGGGTGTCAAAATTGTAAATAATCCATCAACACCAAAAATTAGTGATGGAAAGTAACACCCCAAATTGGAGTCTTGTTGTTCGTCACACCAATTTAGTTAAAAATAAAAATAAAAAAAGGTCTAAAGTTGGATATGTTATGAATAATAATTGAAGAATAATTATTAGGTGTTATGAATAATTGAGAATAATGTGGTGGTTATGAATTATGAGGAATAATTTGGTGGAGGAATAATTTGGTGGAGGAATAATTTGGTAAAAGATGTAATTATTATATGTGAATGACTATTATACCCTTGATGAAATTATGTAATTACGATTTATCGTCATTCAAGCTTTTCCTATAAATAGCGCTTCGCTTATTAATGAAATTCATTCTAATTCCTTGTAATTCATTCTCTCTAAATTCTCTCTATTGTTTCTATACTTTTATAACACGTTATCGGCACGAGTCTCTAACCCTTTGAGTAATATGAAAGAAGTATGCTCTACAGTTGCATCTTATAGATGATCTTCAGACGTAAACCTGATTATTACCAATGAATTAATTCATCATCATCAATCCTAAATAACTCTCTCTTTGCAAATACATAATTGAAAATTCCCTTTTGTTCATATTCTTCTCCCACAATTCCTCATTCTACACAACCTATTTGGAGATGTCTGAAATTCCGAAATTGGAAGAATGGAGTCCAAAGAATTTTCCGATCACGTAAATGGATTGCAAGTAAATCTCATCCATGGAATAATTAGAGAAATGGAAAAAGGTAAATCATATGATTTTATAATATAATAATATATTAAACTATAAGATTCGTTTTATCGAGATATAAGGAGTATACATTATCAAAATCAAATTTTCTCGACTCCATTATACTCGATTTAACGAGAGTTTCGATTTGACACCAACATTGATAGGGTAATAACTCGTTTTGAAATATGTTATTATCAAACTTTCAAAATTTACAAATCAGTACACTAACTTTTGAAAAAGTTACAAAATAATCCTTGAATATTTTGATATTGATAAATTGAAGTAGAAAGGAGATAATTTTCAATCGTAAAACATTGATAAAATATTTTTGACAATTTTACCTTATGAATTGGAATGGACAATTTTACCCTTAGGGTAAAACCGACCTAATTTTGACGACAATGAAAAATGGATAGAATATTCATGAAGAAATTCTAAATCCATTAATTACGACAAGTCCATTTGAGTTAATAGATCAAAATATTAATGTAACTCTCAAGAGTTCAATTACATAATATACTTATTCAGAAGGATAAGTGTGCTCTTGTAGAAGTAATGAGTATTTGTTCTGAAGAACAAATTTGCTCCCGTAGAAGCCAATATTTAATTCTCAGACTTTATTTATCGCAATTTAATTATCGCAATACCTCCTAGTTAATGATGGGTTCAACCGTCACTAAACGGAAGGTTTTATATATTTCTGCACTTTATATGCTAAGTGATGGGTAATACCTTCTACTAAGCAGATCCTACTCCTGCAAGAAGTAGTTAAACATTATGCAATTTAATTCTTGCTATTTAAATTAGTAAATTTATATTTATTGCAATAATTCTCATAAGGTAGGTTCGACCACCTATTGGAGGAAATTTAATTTCCAATTTAAATTTATGCACTTTATAGTTTGAGTATATTTCCAATGTGGTGGGTAATACCACACGATTGGTGTGCATATTTTCAATATGGTGGGTTATACTACACGATTGGTTATAATCTAATCCTACTCCGTAAGAAGTAGTTGATCAAATATTCTAATCATACTCAAGTAGTAGACGATGAGAATAAAATTACTTCCCCATATATACCTAATATTAATGGAGAAAATTGAGCAAGTGGTACTTGAAGTTACCATTGGATAAATAGACGAAAGTAAAATCTTTGAATAGATCCCATGTTGATAAATCAAAGAAAATATATCGCATGGAAAGCTTATATGAAGTAATCTCATCGATGATATGAGATTGTATTAATATGAGAATAAAATGCTCTTGAAGAAGCAAAATCACTAGATATCTCAGATTTGAATAAAGCCAATATGATATTATTATTATTACTCCGTAAGAAGTACAAAACAAATCGAAGTGGAACATATTGAGAATATCAAAAGATGGCATTAAACACTCAAAATATAGAAATGCAAAAAGAATATACATCTTTGAATCCATAAATAAGGGATGCGTCTCGAGTATAAATACTCCGTAACTCGCCACCATCAACATTAGGATTCATAATGAAATATTTAAAGGATCCGAATTTCTTTTTCGCTTGACACTGGTGCATGACCGACGGACTGGGCTTCCAGATTCTTGAACATATGCATGAAATTTGATGAGTAGTTCATCAACGACTAGCGAGAAATAAGTATTTTTCTCATTGAATGAGAGATAAACTTATTATTTACACTCGATCTAGAAACGCTAGTAAGCCATCAAAGAAATTATTAATATTCAACAAACCTATTGGTTTGACATGAAAATTCCACTGTACAACGAGGCTATATTGAATATTTCCTCCAAAGGTGTGTTGTAGCCGCTGGAAGGACAATGAAAGCATCACTATTATTCATCATATACATCATGCGCTTGTGGATGGATTGCGCTTGTAGCCCCAACCTGCTTTGGACCCATGGTAGAACTGGCTCCAATTCGAAAGTATTAGATCCAACTAGATGGAAAGGTATTACGCTCAAACTCTTATTCCCCATGATTGTGCGGCCATTATAAGTCTAGCTAAAAGTTTGTTGTTGGTTCCTCCGTATAGTATATTGATTTTTTGTCTCCCTAACTCTTTTACAAGTCGGTTTGCCATATCCACATATTGGATATGGCCTACCAGTTTAGATCCACCAAGAATACATACGGTTTTAATCTGGCGAGGTAAAGGCTGACTTGTATGAGATGATTCTAAAATCTCCATATCCATCTCTACTCCTATCTCTTTTTTTGCACTATACTTTTAATGTATGAATATGAGAGATATATGAATCCCTCTATTTAAAGAAAAAATTTTCAAACCAATAATTGAGTGTACTATTTACTTTTTGACAAATATGAAAGAAAAAAAAAGGCAGAAATTTTTTTTTAGTGATATGACATATAGCTGTCAGAGATTGAAAAATAATATATATATCTTAAAATTGAAAAACGATATTTACAAATAAAAGAAATATATTGATCTTTGTTATTACACCGAACTTTCTTACATAAATATGGGAAAATCATTATGCTAAATTTTTCTACTAAATTTACAAACAGGATCTTCTAAAGTAAGTTTTTCAAGACTGTAACGCGTTTGTTGATCATTGAATTTGGCCCATAAGGCCATTAGCTCACCTTGTACGTGTCCACTAGGATGTGTCTCGAGAGCCTGTTGAATATCATCCAAAGGCTCCTTACTCAATCCATCCTTAGTGAATGCTATTTTATCTTCTCGATTTCTGGACAAGTACCCCACAGATTTACATCGAGTGTCACATGTCCATCGAGTACACTTGTAGCATCCTCCTAATCTTTTTGCTCTCCGTTTCTTTGAAAAACTACTTTTACCCATACCAGGCATGTATTTAGAGGGAATTGAAACCTCACCAGATAATCGAACCTTTGCTTCAATCAAGCATCGGATATCTTGTGGGATACCCTTATTCATTAGCATCCTTAATCTTTCCAAATTTACATCGATAAATCCTTTTTAGGATTTTGATCAGTAGTGATGGATAGTATTTTCAAGATTTGAGAGCATATGATCCATTATAATGTATAGACCCTTGTTAGGATGAATTTTGCAATAATTTTGATGATTTATTTATAGAATAATACGACGCGTATGAAATAAGATTCGATTTTAAATAAATAATATGAAGCGTAAGAGCTACGATTTGAATTAAATAATAGCCGGATGTGATGCGTATGAGTCAGTAACTCAGTGTTTGAACAAAGAGTAGACAATAATATCGCCAAAAGATGATGGAATATGTCGGTGAATTATTTCTATGATAAATCATATTGAGCACTATACGATACTAGTGAAATCGATATAAGAATTTCTTGAACTAGAAGTTCAATAATACTGCTTGCAAAATCGGATTGACCATCCCGGTTTAAATAATTATTGAAATCAATATTTCAAGTGAAGAATTAAAGGAATTCTTCAATGATTGTTCTCGATAAATGATGAAATCATTACTAGCCAATATTGGGAATAAATCCCAAATATATCTCGGAATAAAGGATGAGAAGTATGGGCCCACTCATCCTCCATGTGACTACTAGATATTATGATATGGATCCACTAGATAGTCACATGTGTATATGATTCGTAATTTGAAATTTCTGAAATATTTGCTCACGGTATGAGCATGATTTGATTTAATGATAAAGCTAGTAAATGTATATCCCAATACTTGAATAAATCCTGAAGGATTTGAGTATGCATACAAGTGGGATATTATATAGCAAATTATTTAAAGTCCTCAAATAAATTGCCGATATCGAGAATAGAATGCAAACGGTCTAAATTCCCATATTAAGGTGAATGATGAGAACATATATGATTAAAATCATACCAATTGTATGAGTTTTGGTGTTATAAATTTCTCAAAGATGAGGGGAGTATTAAAGGTTGAAAATAATATGTGAAATGCATCATGTTATATCCTCGAAATTGAAATACGAACTTAAAGTTCAAAGATGCATGAAAGGCTATGAACAATCACATATATCGCTTATGATGCTTTGATAAGTTTGCGCTGTAAGCGTTGATATTTCCCAAACATATATATCAAAGCAAATTATAAAAGATGGTCTTAATAACGGAGGCATATGCTCTTGAAGAGTATATAGACATAACTATATTGTGTAATCCTACAAGAGGATTGATAATGAGATATCTCGATAAGTTATGTCGATATGGGGAAAGAAATGAAATTGAAATGTGTCGACACGATATGAAAATGTAGCGCTACATATGATCAATGATAATGAAAATATTGAGATATATTGAAGATGATAAATGGTGAATGTGAAATCCTTAACTTATGAGATGATGAGATGATGATGACTAGTGCTCAAGTTTAAAGATAAGCATGGTGGTCATTATATGTTGCATGCTCATGAAAGTTAAATTACCGATCGTGTGTGTAGTAATCTAAAAGGAAATTAAAGGATCGGATGAGCTAAACCCGTGTTTATGAATACCCTAAAGGGTGAGCTAAGCCCTGGGAATGAAATAACCTATTAAGTGAGTATTAAATGTTAAATGATATATTTTAAGTGTTAGTTAGTTATGAAGGTTTACTTATATGTTTACATGTTTTTACTATGAATTTATATGCTTTAAATTGTGTGTTTGGAGACATGTGTTCATGGTGAATGTTTTGTAGTTGTGTAAGAAAATTGATGCACTCTAAATGAACGAAGAGTATAAAACCAATGTATATGATACTCATACAAATGTATGAAAGATTTTGAAATACTTGCAAAGATACTTGTATAAAATACGCGTTGCACTCTTTTTCCCTTAGTGAGGTTTTATCCCATTGGGTTTTCCTAGCAAGGTTTTTAATGAGGTAACTTTAAAGGCGTATTCACATGAATAATGTACTTTTTCCTTCATTAGGGTTTTTCCCACTGGTTTTTCCTAATAAGGTTTTAACGAGGCATATTCATGGTATATTGAGAACGATAGGAGAAATTGATATGTGTATCTATTGGATCAAGTTATAATGGAGCTAATGCTTTAGATCCAAACGATGATGATATTGAAATCATTTACTGTAAGTAAAGACATCGATTCTCAAGATATGAAATCAAACGGAGCAATTTGTACTCTTTTCCTTCGATCAAGTTTTTTCCCATTGGGTTTTCTTGACAAAGGTTTTAACGAGGCAAAGACGTGAATACTCATATGCCGTTGATAGACATCGGGGGAGCAATGTTTTGATGAAGCGATATAACCACTCCAAGCTATCCCGCAATCGGTTTGGAAGTTTTTTCCCACTGGGTTTTTCTCCAAACAGTCAGGAAGACATTTGTATTAATAGTCATTCAAGGGGGAGTATTATGAATAATAATTGAAGAATAATTATTAGGTGTTATGAATAATTGAGAATAATGTGGTGGTTATGAATTATGAGGAATAATTTGGTGGAGGAATAATTTGGTGGAGGAATAATTTGGTAAAAGATGTAATTATTATATGTGAATGACTATTATACCCTTGATGAAATTATGTAATTACGATTGTGCCATTCGAAGTTTTCCTATAAATAGGGCTTCAGTTATTAATGAAATTCATTCCTGAGAATTCCTTAGAATTCATTCTCTCTAAATTCTCTCTATTGTTTCTATACTTTTATAACAGGATAAAGGTTTTGGACGATTTTAATTAGTGTAATTGGAGTAAATTGATTCAAGGTTTGAAATACGCATACTATCTGGTTTCTTCTCTCGCTCTCTCTCTCTCTTTTTAATATAATAATAATAATAATAATGATAATAATAATAATAATATCTGGGTTTCTAAATAAAAATAAAAGTTTATATGCTTCGTTAATAATAATAATAATAATAATAATAATAATAATAATAATAATAATAATAATAATATCTGGGTTTCTAAATAAAAATAAAAGTTTATATGCTTCGTTGTGCAAAGTATGAGTAATGATCTCCTACCCACTGTGGGTAGGATATTCTACCCACAATGGGTAGGTGTCACCCATTGATTAGTGGGAGGAGTGGCCCCACCAGCCCTCCATCAATCAGGGGAGAACATATATCCACTATGGGTAGAATATCCTACCCACAGTAGATAGGAGATCATTTTCCTGCAAAGTATACCGGCCCCCCTTTATCTCCAAGAAATCATTAATTTGAGAATTGAGGGTTTATGCTTAGTCATTATTATGATTATGATGTTGACATTTCTACTAAATACCATGTGCGCAAAGTTTTTATATGCGTGTTATGCATTAGACTGTTCAGTTAAATCATGATACATCGAATAATACTTTGGATGTGCACCCAAAGCCGGTGTGAGTCTATCCATTTTGTATTTTTGTTCTTCCTCTTTCAAATTAATAAATAGGTGTCCAAGATTTGTAATTTGAGTAGTTCAATATATACTTCGCTTGTCATGGAGATTATTGCGGCACAAAATCTTGAGATGAATTAATTTGAGTTGAAGAGTTCAACTAAATACTTTCTGAAAAAAAAAAAAAGAAATAAAGAAAATTGACCGAGGAAAAATGAACAGGATTCAGAGCTGAGCTTCGCTAACCTCAAGTTTACATCCACCAGTGATCTGGTAAAAAATTTTCACTTTTCAGTGAAGAGGTGGAATTCGAATTCCATGAAAAAGAAAATTTTGTTTGAATGGCTTATTAAAAAAATTGAATAAAAATGAGATTTTTTTTTTTTGCCCTCGTCCATCTAATTGTGATGAAACTGCCGACTCACAATGACATAGAAGGCATATCACACGATCGATAACACAAATCAACGTGTCTTAAATGGATTCCAATTAATTAGACATATGTCAACTGCCTCATCAATCGTGAACATTTGCTATTGCATAGGTGGTGAACAAAATTATGAAGGAATGTCGCATGCCATGTGGACTCTTTGAATACTACTAGTAATTGCGTGAAGAATTTTTGCAAAAGAATTTTTTTATGAAAATATTTAATAAATAAAAATGTAATGTTGCCATTACAATGTATTTTCAGATCATGAAGTCGTGTTTCGATTTTTCTCTTTTTTCCATGTAATTTTTGTGATAGCAATTGTTCTCACAGGAATATATATATATATATATATATATATATATATATATATATATATATATTAATCCAACATTATAGGTTGTATTAATTCATACCAAGTGTTAGACTTAGATACAACATCATAGATTGCACCATTTTTATTTATCTACAAATATATAAAGATTTGAACCTATTTTAAATTTTAAAAGTGATCCCGAACGTATAAAAATTTGAACGATGCTGTTCATTTTAGAAGTAATTTTGAAAGGCTAGCAAATAATAAAATATTTATATCCAAGTTCTTGAGTGAAAATTTAAAGCGATTAAAATATTCTTCAATAAAACCTTGATTTAATGCTACAAATTGTTTGTTAAGCATCTTTTAAACACTCACAAGTTATTGAGATGGTAAAAATGTCATTTGAGAACAATGACTATGTGGGCGGCCTTTTATTTTTGTATTTTCGGGTTTATTTGATACTTTAGCATTTTATTTTATTTTATTTTAGTATTCCCTTACTTTATTGGTCACAAATTAGTTTTTGGTTCAAAGATGTACGATGAATTTTTTGTGTCGAAATAGGTTTCGCATATGACATTTCATATTTCTATTTTTTGCTGATAAAGACAATGTTTCTTACTAAGTAAAGGTAATTTCATAAAACCAATCCGCCACCAAGTCACCAACCTTCCACTTTGTTGGAGAAACTTCGGTTGAGGATGGTCGTTTTATATCACCAACCAAATATCCCAATTTTCCTTTTCTATCAAGCACGAGTTTGATCTAATATTTCGCATCACGCTTTTCAAGTGAGCGTTGAAGGTTTCGTATTTTGTTGTCCAGTGGCTTCCATGTACTCTAATTTCACAGGCTACTGGGGAGTTTTTGGAATAATAGTCGTTGCGTAATTTTAAATACTCAATCAGAATGCAAAATTAATAAAGTACGCAGATTTTTAGAGTCTGAATATCATAGTCAAAGAGATTGACCTAATCTACTTTGGATTATCCAACCTTGACCAAAGAAAAAAAAATTTTGAATTGAAATATTTTGGTCTAAAAATTACCAGATTTAAAATAAGAAAATAATAAAATTAAAGAACCAAAATAATGACAACCATGCAACACGGATTTAATAATAAAACCAACGTATTTGTTCCATAAATTTACTTGTGCTAATCCACTTTAACAAGGTATATAGCCTTGGCAACAATTATTAATCATGGAATATCAATGTCAAATATTCCAATTTCCTTTCCTATTAAGTAGAAGTTTGATCATTATTTTTTTTCCATTATGGTTTCAATAGAGCGTTGAAAGTTTGCCTTTTCTTATCCAGTAGTGTAATCCAGTAGTGTAGAGAATACACTCAGCCCATCCCATCATCTATCCTCTCTTGCCATCATCTGTCCTCTCGGCCCATCATCTATCCTTATGTTATTTTTCTATCTATTTGCATCTAAGTGCTCATGGTAATGTACTTTACTTTCTCAATCCCTGTTCTCGTTGTTGTTGGCTTGATGATATGTCATCATGCTATAGGTTTATTTTTTTAGTTTGTTACTTTCCTCATCTAGTTGATATAAATTAATCTTAGCAAACTTCATCATTTTTCTTTGAGCTTTCAGAATTAGATCGAATAAAGGTAGAATAGTAGAAAATCAAATTACATGTGTTAAATTTTACATATCAGAGCACTAGGGTGCTCAATTGAAGATGAAGGAGGACGCAAAAAAATCATGAAAATACTTTGCACAATACTGCTACACGCAGACTTGAGAGAACCACAAATCAAACTAACGATTACAATGAAGATACATTCCATCTACAGAGCTTAAGCCATCTAGGAGCTGCGCTGGTCGCATCGCCACTAATTTGGAGGTAATTTTCTCAGCTGGAATCAATCGATTTAAAATGGCACTTGAAGGTAAGAGCAAGCTAGGGTTCATTGCTGGATAGTATGTTAAATCAACGATGAATTCCCCAAACTTACAAGCGGTGGAAGAAGGTAAATTCTATAGTAACCTCCTTTATACTTAATTCAATCTCGAATGAAATAATTGATGCCTTTATATATGTTGAATCAGCACATGAACTATGGAGAGAGTTAGAATAGAGATATGATGCATCAAATGGACCCCTTACTATATTAGATTCAACGAGAAATTAATAACCTCAACTAGGATAACATGGTTGTAGTGGTCTATTATATGAAACTTAAGAAGCTTTAGGATGAATATGCCTATTTGGCTCCAACTCCAGTGTGTGTTTGTGAGGGTGGTAACTGTGGGGCAGTAAAGGAAGTAGTAGAGACTAGTGCTTTTAACAAACTCATTCAATTCCTTATGGGATTGATCAATAACACTTTCGATCATGTTAAGAATCAGATTTTAGTCATGGATCCTTTGCCTACTGTTAACAAGGCCTATTCAAGTGTTGAGAAGCAAATGTATGGACATCACATTTATACAGAGAATGTTGACAATGCGTTGTAAGTAAATGCACAGAGTAATGGTAGAGGAGATAGCTTTACAAGATAAGGTCAGGGTAGAGGTAATAGTAGATGTGGAAGGGATACAATGGAAAAGACAGCCACAAGGATAAATCCAATCTCTATCACATTTACTGCAACTTGAAGGGGCATCTTAAGGAGAATTCTTTTAAAATTGTTCAATACCCAAATTGGTACAAGAAACTGAAAGAACAAAAGGATCAAAGTAACTACAACAAGACAGCTGTTAATGTTTTAGATAGTCCTCTCACTTGGAAGAGATTCTGGAGAAGTTAGAGGACAAATTCAAGGTGCAATCAACTGACGTATCTAGTATTGTGTAGCAAGAAATTAAGAAGTACATATAGGCTACAATGTAATCAGGGCATAGTGGAGGAATGGTGAAATTTTCCCATTTGGGTGAGTTTACAAGTAATAATTCTTCTTATACTTATCATTATGCTTTTATTGTGCATGATATATTTGAAATAGGTGTTTGGATCTTGGATACAGGAGCTAGTAGTTATATGTGCACTGATTTTAACCTATTCTCCCATCCAAAAATGGTTTCTACATTTACACCAGTGTATCTACTAGATGGATCCACTAAAACAGTCACACATATTGGAATAGTCCATCTGAATCACAAAATGTCTCTCCTTGACACTCTTTACATCCTTAGCTTCAGGTACAATCTGCTGTCTGTGGGCAAATTAGCAGCAACTTCCGAGATAAAATTTAACTTTTACCCTATTCATTGTTTGTTGCAGGACCCACGGACTAATGAGATCATTACCACTGGGAGGTTACCGAAAGCTTTATGTGTTTGATAAAAATAGCCTACAAAGTTTAGATGTAACAAAATATCCTTTCATTTCCTGTAACTCTCTTAATTCTACTATTGACAATTGTAATAATTCTTTGACTGATTAGCATTGCAAACTTGGGCATGCCTCATATTCTATTTTGAAACATCTGAATTTCATTTCTAGTCCTGATCTAATGCAATGTGTTTCTTTAGAGAAATGTAAAACTTGTCATAAAGGCAAGCAACAAAGGTTATCTTTCCGTTTAAGCTCCATACAAACACAAAAACCCTTTCAATTAATACACATGGATGTTTGGGGACCCTATAAATAGAAAACCTCTTATATACTAACAGTGGTTAATGATTACATCAGGCCTACTTGGACTTTCTAATGGGAAACAAAACACAGGTGTGTAACCTAATTAGAGCCTTTATATGGTTTGTGAACACCGAATTTGAAAAAAGGGTCAAGACAAATAGAAGTGACATTGCTATATAATTCACACACAGAGAATATCAATTGTTATTCCAAGAGAAATGGATTATTCATCATAGAATTGTGTATATTCCCTCCCCCCAAAAAAAATAGGGTATGGAGAGAAAACACAAACATCTTTTGGAAATGGTAAGATTCCTAATGTTTCATGCAAACTTGCATCCAAAATTTAGGACCTTCTTCTATACTAATGGCCATGTACATCATTAATAGACTCCTCGCTCACTTTGGTCCAGAAAACACCTTTTGAAGTACTTCATGGTTTTAAACCAAACTACCACATGCTCAAACCCTTGGATGTCTATGTTATGCCATAAATATAACTCCCAACAAGACCACATTTGATCTTCGAGCCTCCGAATGTATCTCTATAGGCTAAAGCCCAAGACAAAAAGGATTCAAAGTATGACTTGGAGTCCCATCATATTTTTGTGACCAGAGATATTAATTTTTTTAAGAAAGATTTCCAGTATAAAGATAACTCCTCGGAATCCACACACACATCTTTGCCTTTACAAATTCCTAAATGTACTAATGATGAGACAATGATTCCTGATACAAATGCACAAGATTAGTTCACTCAAGCCCCTAATTTCCCATACCATATATCTTACCCCAAACCTCTCTAGACTCAAGTCCAATATCACCAACTGCTTCTCATCAAACTGAACCACTCCCTACTATCACAGAACCAATAATCATGCCTAGAAGAAGTAATAGGCAGAGATCAATGTCGGGTTAGACCAAAGACTTTGTGTGACTACTTTGCCTCCATCAATACCCATTCTGTAGCTTAGGCAACATCTCTCTCTTTTGTATTTATCTCTTCTAAACACACACCACCCATATCCTTATATTGTTTCCCTATTATTTTGTAGTGCATATATGTGGTTTCTAGCAAAAGTGTTACAGTTTCAAGAGCCTAGCTCTTCTGTAGAAGCAAGTAAATGCAAAGAATAGGTAATTGCAATGGAGAAAGAATTGGAGGCTTTGGAAAGGAATGAACTTGGGAACTAACAATTTTGCCTTCTAACAAGCATGTTATTGGGAGGAAATGGGTATATAAAGTGAAAAGAAATCATGATGGAAGTGTAGAGAGATTCAAAGAAAGTTTATTTACCAAGGGCTACAACAAAATCTTTGCTTTTGATTTCATTGAGAGCTTTTCACCAGTGCAAAACTAGTGGCTGTTAGGTTGTTCATTGTTGTTGCAACTATGAAAGATTGGGAATTGAATCAAATTGACATCAATAATATGTTCATGCATGGCACAAGATGAGGTCTATATGAAACCCCGGAAAGCTATTTTAATGCAGAAGAGGGTCAGGTATGTAAGCTCAAGAGAAAGCTTTATGGTTTAAAACAATCTTCTAGGCAATGGAATATAGAATTTTTTTGCTCATTTGCAAGCTTTTGGTTTTATTAAATCTCAGCAAGATCACTGTCCATTTGTCAAAAGCACATCATATTCCTTCTTAGCATTGTTGATATATGCTGATGATGTATTGATCATTGGATCTAATGCTTAGTTAATTGGAGAAGTCAAAGCTTATCTTCACAGTTTGTTTACCATTAAGGATTTGGGGGTAGATAGATATTTTTTGAGTATTGAAATTGCTAAGTCTATTGAGGGTACTTATCTCAATCTGTGCAAATATATATTGGATATTTTGTAGGATATAGGGCTTATATGAGCAAAGCCCACTGTTAAACCTCCCCTTATGTCATTAAGCTCACACATAAAGGAAACCCATTCTCTAATCCAGAACCTTACCACATATTGGTGGGGAGACTGATGTACATAAATTCACCAGACTAGATATAACTTTTGCAATGCAGCAACTAACCAAGTTTGTTAATAGGCCTTGTAAGCCACATTGGGATGCAGCTGTTCATGTTGTTAAATACCTTAAAAGTTGTCTATCCCAAGGTCTCTTCTTTGCCTCTGAAGGGACTTTGGCTCTAGAAGGTTACAGTGACACTGATTGGGCCTCTTTTGTTGACACATAGAAACCCATTACAGGTTATTGCATTTATCTTAGCAAAGCCTTAGTGTCTTGGAAAACAAAGAATGAACAAACTATCTCAACATCTTCAGTTGAAACTGAATATAGATAGGAGCTTAACAGCTACTGTCTATGAGTTATAATGGATTGACCATGTTCTGAAGGACTTAGGCATCTTAGTCCTCTTCCAATTTCACTCTGGTGTGACAATAAAGTTGCCATTCACATCATTGCCAACCCAGTTTTATAGCCATGTAGTAAAGAACAACTGGCCGATCTTTTTCACCAAATCACTGGGTGCCCACAGCTCTCAAGCCTTATCTTCAAGTTGGGCTTGATGGATTTCCATTGCACTCAAACTTGAGGGTGGATGTAGAGAATACACTCAGCCCAGCCCAGCCTAGCCCAGCCCATCATTTATCTTCTTGCCATCATCTATCCTCTCGATCCATCATCTATCCTTTTGCTATTTTTATTTCTATTTGCATGTAAGTCCTCGTAATAATTTACTTTAGTTTCTTAGTTCTAGTTGCTGTTGGCTTGATGACGTGTCATCATATTATAGGTTTATTTTTTTAGTTTGTAACTTTCCTCATCTTGTGAGGCGATATAAATATCAGCAAACTTCATCACTTTCGTTTGAGTTTTCAGAATTAGATGGAATAAAGGTAGAATAGTAGAAAATCCAACTAAGAATAAACATTTTTTCCAAAACTTGGTAGTCAGGTTTTTTCCATAACCAGTGTTGGAAACGAGAGTTAATTAGAGAAATTTTTTGATTTGGAGAGAAGTTTTTTGATTTGGAAATCCAAGTTAGACAGAGCAGAGTTAGTTTCTTCGCTAAAATGAGTTAGTTTCTTTGCTGAAATAGGCATGTACAAAACCAACACTGGTTTTTGAAGAATAATAATAGGGGTTACGTAATTATAAATACCAGACTGTAAGTGTATGAATCGCAAAAATAATAAAATAAACTTTTAAAGTCCAAATATTGTGTCCACAAAATTGACGTAATCTATTTTAAATTATCCGACCTTAACCAAACTGAAGAACTTCGAGTTAGAATATTCTTATCTAAAAATTACTTGAGTTAAAATAATCAAATAATCACATTAAAGATTTAAAAATAATCACAAACATGTAAAACAAGTTTAATGATAAAAACAACGTACTAAGATGATGAAGCCACTTGTGATAATCCCCCTTAACCCGAAATCTAACATTGACAATAATTATTAATGATCGAAAATCAATGTCCCTAAATTATCAATAGTAGCTCTCGCGTAGAATCAAATCTTTTCTCTTACATGATCCGGGTATATCTCTATGACAAATACAAAGGTACAAGAAAGCATTAAATATTTATGAACAATTAGAAAGCATGCAAAGTATAGTAGCATATCTCTATACTCTATCAAATTTTGTGGCAAATAATTCTACGTCTAGTTTATCTATTATGTCTCAATGTCAAAACAAATCACCAATATGCTATTAGCGAAATAATCAGAGATTAACAAGAACAGTAATTAAAACTCAAAGATCAATTAACTGCTCATCGTCAATATTTAAATTCAAGAAAATCAAAGGTTCAATGGTGACAAAGTAAGAGAAAAGGAAACGTGTGAACAAAAAAGTCATGAAAAAGGAACAACTTAAAACGAAAATGTTCTAGAACGCAGGGCGTTCAGTAGCTCTGGTCATGCGATTTTCTCTCGTCCATTTCAGTTTAAATCCGAAAATTTGTTGGATTCATCACGACGAGATAGAGCTCCAGCGATTTGGAAAAAAAATTTTGGACACCGTGGCGACCCGTGGTGCCCGGTCAAAGATCAGTCAAAGTTTTTTGCTAATTTTTATCCAAAAACTTTGACTGATCTTTGACCGGTCACCACGGTTCCTCACGGTGTCCAAAATTTTTTTTCCAAATTTCTGGAGCTCCGTCTCGTCGTGATGAATCCAACAAAATTTTCGGATTTCAAAACGGAGTCCGAACGAGGGAGAAAATCGCCCGGGCTTACGCTCTGACTTTTAGAAAAGAGGAAATGAGGAAGAGGTACGTAGAGACGAAAATTATTTCGTAGAGAAGATGAAAGAAGGCAATAAGAATTGTAAAAGAAATCTTCGAAATTTAAATGATAAAGAAATGTAATTAGTAAAACTTTAGTCAAATACCTGTTGAATTTCAGAAATGCTACAAGCATATACATTTTTGTTTTTTTTCATATATATATATAGAATACTCAAGGGGAATGCATCCCTTTTACATAGGTCGGGGAATGATAATTCTAAAATAATGCTAAAAGTACAAAAATTTATGTATCCCACTTCCAATATACATTAAATTTCTAATTTTACTCATAATTTCAACGTCAAATAATCAAATGAAAGGAATGAACGCTTGGCGCAGTAGTAAAACGCTCACGTTTCGGCCGTGTGGCCAGAGTTTGATTCCCACCCCCATCCCCTCCCTCGTTTACAAAAAAATAAAAATAATAATAATCAAATGAAGTGTAAAATCAAAAATTAACCGTATCGCATGAATTTTTATTTTTTAATTTTTTGAATACAAATTGGGAATCATAGAGGTGCGGTGTGATATCTCGAACTCGGAACAAACCAGTAAGAGAACATCTTACTATTAGACCAAATCCCCCGAACATGAATTTGTCTGTATGTATATGTGTCGAAATTGATCCGGTTCCAACTAAAATGCCATCCCAGCGCGTCCCATCACTCTGCCCCCCCCCCCCCACAAATTGCTGTGGGGCCCACGTGAGGCGGGCTCTCTCTTTCTCTTTCCTGCTGGGAGCTTGTTCTCTTCCTAGCCGCTGGGAAGAGAACAAGCCTGGTATATGTGTGTATATATATATATTTCGTATTCTCCGATTAGTGTGTGAACGCTCGTTTAGACACATCATTTTCTCAAAAAGTTACTATAAGAAAACTGATGCGGTGATTTCCTTCCATTTCCAGGCTACGCTACTTGGACGGGTCAACTAATTAAACAGTATTTTACCAATAATAAAACTAAGAAACAAAGGTTACAAATTACAATTTACAAAACAAAACCCACATAAAATGGCACAATCTGAGTTCCAATATCCCCTGGCAGTCATAGAAATACTTAAAATGTGCAACAAAATACCATCTTGCAAAAAATAAACAAAAGTACATCAATTCAAGTTTCCATTAATAACATATCAAACAATTAGGGGCAGCCTTATTCATAGGCCTACAACTTCCTAACGTTGTCAATGCTAAACCTTAAAATATGGAAAAATGAATTACACCAAATTGAACGTTAGTCCAAGGCAAAATCATAGATTAGTCAACAAAAACGTAGCTACACTCACAACCAAAGTCAACATCATTCCCGATAATCGTCCAGCGCTTCCATAGTAAGCATGGATCATGATATTGAACTTACATGTCTCGGTTGAAGGATCAGCCCGCGTAATTGTCCCAAGGCCCGAAAATCTACAGGCGTCATCAAGTTGATTGTTCTTCTGGTAATAGCTGTTGAAAGCATAGGAAACATTCCCACGAGAGTCCAAACCGCCACACGATGTCTGATACCCAAGACACGTGCAATCGGCACGAGCACAAGCGTAGCTAACGCTTGGAGCCACATCAGAGCCATCGGTGTCTGCATTTGGCTTCATTATACACCATTTTTGCTCCATATAAGTTACACCTCGTGCGCCCACAAGAGATTGTGAGCTCGTTGTTCCAAGGTTTAGCTGATACTTAGGTTCTCCATCGTACTTAAAAATCCCCCAATGGCGCTCGAAATTACCTGGGTCGATGCTTTTATCATCCTCGTCCATCAAACTAAAGAGATACGCGTCGATGGGGCCTGGTCTCATCGGGGTGCCTTTTCCGCCAGAGATATGGGACATAAACCCTTGGTTAAATCTTTGTGCATAATCTAAGTTAGCATTTCGATCTCCATCCGTGGGCCACCCAATTTCTCCCACTATTATTGGTAAATTTGGAAAACCGTTCCTTTGTAAAGCCCAGGCGAGAGTGTCGTGATTGGCGTCAAACATATTGTAATAGGTTGTACCACCGTCATTCACGGGCGACGCGTTTCCGTCAAAAAAGGCGTATTCAACCGGAAAATTGGAATCTGAATAAAGACTTATAAAGGGGTATATGTTGATTGTGAAAGGAGCATTATTATCGCTTAGTAGCTTTACGATTGGAAGCACAATGTCATGGATATCAGCTCGGAAATCACCTCCAGATGGGTAGCCAGTCGAGGTTGAGTAGACGTCAGCATTGAGAGGAACGGTAACCTTCACTTGATTGCTCAAACCGGCATTTATTAGCGCTTGCTGGATATTTCTGAGAGCAGGGAATGTTGTTCTATAAAAGGTCCCGTTATATGTTGCCAAAAGAGGTTCATTTCCAACAGCGACATACCTGGGCCAACCGGACGTTATTTTCACGCAAGAAAGAACCAATCACATGATTTTCTAGAATACGAACGCCATTATAGATGTTTTCAAGATTTCAATCTTGATTTCCTCCCCATGTGGGCGCGAGTTATTATCCCCATTTGTTAATGTGGATTGATGATGTGTAGTCTACATCAATGAATGGGGATAATAACTTCATTCCATGTGGGGAGGAGATCAAGATTATTAAAGATTTAGCACAATGAAGACGAGTGGAGAAAATTACCTAATATTGACATTGTTGGTGGAGATATGATGGGAAACATTTTTGTTCACCCATTTATCTGCAGCTTTCGAACTGGAAGCAAAATTGGAGAGCATGTCATTGGGAATGCCAACCATAACTTCGATCCCTGACCTTCCAAGAGCTTTTAGTGTATCATAATCAGCATCGAAAAGCTTCACTTTTTGAATCCCATTTTCCCTAAGCATCCGCACTACGCTCTCTGGTGGAAGGCGATGTGATACTTGTGAGCCCCAGTTGGCACCTATCCCCGTTACTGGATACACCATAGTAATAATATTTAGGTTGATCAATTTATGTGAAGCTTAACCAGTGCATTGTAAAGGGGGCAATCCCGAGACAACAACAGATCTAAACAAATTATTTCATAATAAATTCAACTTAGAACTCCTAATTCAATTCCCTCTACAAAAATGCCATGGAGAACAAAACTGGGGTTCCAAGAAAAAAGAGGGGGAAAATGCTTAAGAATTGAAGTAGACTAGAAACGAGCATCGTGATTAAACTGGAGGTACCTGCCGTGGCATGATCAACGGTACTCATCCTGTCCTGGTTAGATTTATCTAAATTTCCATTATCTGCAAAGAACACCAAAAAGTGGGGTTAACAATATACCTTACCCAGTTACCTTCTAGGTGACACGAATTCAGATGATAATCAAGATAATTGCTTGATAAGGACATATTTTATGTTATGTAATGTGATAAGGATCGATATGCTTCACCATGGCACATTTCAATAAAGTTGAAGATAATCCTACCAACTATATACAATTTATTCGGAATTCCTCACAAGATAGGGCTTGTTAGTAAATCAAAGTCTCTAGCTTAGTAGTTTTATAAATAGGCCTTTCCTTCACAAATCTCCACAACAAGATTCATTACCAATATTTTTTCTCTGGCTATTTCTCTCGTTTTCATCATCCCCACCAGCCAAATAGTGGTGGGAGAAAGTAGCTAGATTTTCTTATTAATGCTATTACTTTTTTTTTGGGATTATTTAACATTTATGAAGTTTTGATACTCGGATTAATTCTCTATTTCCTTTGCAAACTCTTCATTAGTTCTGTTTTTCATCATTGAGTAGTTCTTCATCTTAATCTAGTAGATCATGAGTTAAAGATAATGCATTCAAATGATATTCACATAGACATAGTCCTCTCCCTTAATTAAATGATAGTAGGTAAAGGTTACGAGAAGAAATGCCATCGCTACACTTTCATAAAAATTGTGGGCATGTTAAACTTTGAAGAGAAATGAACAAAATCTACAAATTAGAGCGTCTTGCGTACACGTTAGGTGGCCTATTTAAGACTATTCTGCTGTTCTATTATTTTAAATTGGTTTCTTCTTCAAGTGTAACTCCAATTCACAATCATTTTGCGCCATTAAATTCCTTCTAAACTCTGTAATCATGGGCCTCAATTATTTCTATCCAACTTTCATTAAATATTTCAAAACACAAAGGACTGTTTAATTGTAACAAAACTAAGATTCAGGTTATTACTAGAGACAGTATAATGAAACAAGAATGGGTACCTGCCTTGGAGTGACTAATAGCGTGCATCTGAGGTTCCCCACTTCCGTGCGACTTATCCCCTAACTGAGACACAGTCACAACACCATCAGTTCATCCATTAACTGTAAATCTGAATAAATGAAAAAAAAAAAAATTGGAAAAAAAAAAGAAAAATGAAATTTGAGCTTCAAGAGACTATATCAAAAGTTAAACCGAATTGGGACCTAAAAACATAGTTTGGAGAAGTCCAACAGACACCAAGGAAAGATAAATAAAAATAAAAATAAAAATTATAAAAAGGAATCTTCTATGTAAGGAAAAAATGGAAACCCAAGAAATGGACTAAGTGAACTCACAAAACGTCTTTTAGGGCACATTTTAAGAAGACCCAAAAGAGCAGAAGAAGAAAGCAAGTAGTAGTAAAAGAAGATATTCACATTCTTGATGAGAGATATCCAAAAAATGCAGTAAAAGGGTAAAAGAGAAGAAATATCTTTTACTTACCAAGAGAAAGATGAAGAAAACAGAGCAAAAATTGGCAAACAGCATCCGCAAGAGACCGCTGCTTTGAACTCTATTCATGGTGCAAAAATAGATCTTCGGTACAACCCAAATTTTGCTTTACTTTCAGTTGAGCATCTGCGAGTTGTAAAGATGCAGCAGAGTTTTATGGGTAGAGAGAGAAAGAGTGAGAGCACTTGTGTCATCAATCAAAGTTCTTTCTGGACGATGCGATTCTCTTGACCCGGTAGACTATTTGGGTAAACAGGTATTCGGGTTTGTAACAAGACAGTCCCATCGTGCTCATATGCCACGAGACTGAGATCGGATCTTGTCTTCTTGTGATAAAAAGGTGAATGGACCAAATGGTCCTTGAAAAGTGTATAAAAAAGTGGATTCGGGTCATGGGCACCCATGATTAGGAGAATGTTTGTTAGATATTTTAGAAAAATTATATTGGAGAATGATTGAAAATAATATTGGAAAAGATTACTTCTCTGTTTTTTTTCTTTTTCTTTTTGAGAAATAATATTGTGGTCTTGTTTGATTCACATTAAAATTTAAATTTAGAATGTAAAATAATTGTGTGCGTAATTAAAGAAGAAGAGAGAGAAATTTTTTGAAATTTGATGAGAATCAAATAAGGCCCGGATATTATTAAGTTCATTCACACAATGAAAAAATTTATCGACAAACAGCAACCTATTGTATATATGTATAGCTACTAAAACATGGGTTATTAATAAAATTTTATTATCAATGAGAGACTCTCGAATAAATTAAAAACGTAATTTCATTTATTGAAAAAGGTTGTAAATTGTAATTCATTTGTTACTGCAAGAGACCAATGAACATGATTACTGATTTAATTGTCCGGTATTGTGAAGCCTTCAAATTTCGTTTTCAATGTGATATAGTAGGTACACATCAGTTTGAAAGTTCATATTTTTCAAAAAGACGTCTTACTTTTTATTACTACTATTTTCGAGTTTACTACTTGAGTGTTTTCATGGACCAGCAACTCTGTGGGATTTTAATACAAATAATTGTATGTGAATATAATGATTGGCTGAGCGGTTGTCACAATATGATGCGTCAAAATGATGGGTACCAACATAATAATAATTGATACATTTCACTTTACAGAAGTTTCACACATCATAATTATATCAATATTTGTGTCAATGTGTTCAACTACAATTATTCTTTTAGAATTGATCGCTATTGTAATATCTATAATGCACGGCACATGAATACAAAACTACATAATGCATGTCATTGTATCGTGTGTCATCATTGATCTAATTAATAGTGTTGATAAATAATATAATACTGTTGTTATGGAAAATTCTGTATATAGTGAATAGAGAACATGTGTGTATAAAGGGTGTATATATATATATATATATATATATATATATATATATATATATATATATTTAGAACAAAGGGAAAATATATTGATACTACATTATTATTCAATACACCACAATTTTAAAATTTTTCCTATTTACTAAACTAGATATAAATAAAATGATTGCAGCAACCCTTTATTTTCCTTTCATAAATTGTTTTGCACACCACAAAACTTTTATTTAGATTAATTAATAATGAAAAATGGAACTCAAAACGAAAGTATAATAAAAATTTCGGTAATCCAGAAAACTGATCCTATCCATTTTGTAACATTTTGGTGGCACAGTGAAGTGTAAGGCGTAGGACTGATTTTTTGTTTAATGCAAAAGTTTGGTTTTTTTTTTTTCCTTTTTTTAATAATTAAATTAAATAGGTTTAACATAATAGATTTGAAGATTCTTCGCAGCAATATAACTTGTTTGGAAAAATTGTATGTTTGGTAATCTAAATAAGTTAACTTATAATTTATTTAGGAGAATATAAACTCCTACAAATTAAATAAACCCCGTTTGATTGGAATAACTTATTTGAAAAGCTCGAACTTATTTGAAAAGCTTCTTTTACTAGCTTTTCAAATAAGCTCCTAAACTTTTGACTTTTTATTCCATTTTTTACTTATACAATTTTCTGAAAATATATTTTAAATATATTTTTTTGTGTAATTTTCTATTTATGAACTTGCTTATCAGTTATTTTTCTAAACGTTTTTATTTATATCAACTAACTTATCAGCTATCAGTTGCAAGTCATAAGCTATTATCTCTGAATTAGCTTATCAATTATAAGTTAGTTTATCAGTTATAAGATAACTTATCAGCTAATTCTGCTAAACACACCCAAAATTCTTTGAAAAATCCTTTGAAAGCACTTATGGTGTGTTTGATTGCAAAGCTGAAAAATGGTTGAAAGGAAAATGTTTTCTAGGTAAATGAATTTCCGAAAAAAGTTTTCCAGGGAAAATGGTAGTTGTAGGTGTTTGATTGGATTAATTTGAAAGTTGGAAAATAATGTTATTTTCCTTATTTTCATGATTTTTCATAAAATTTGATCATTTTCCTTATCTTTATAGTTAAAGCAAATTGTCCATTAAAAAAAAGATATAAACTTTTCTCGGAAAACAAAATCACTTCCCCCCAAGGAAAATATTTTCCTTCAAAACAAGAAAAAGTGTAGATTTTGAGAAAACGTGAAAAAGGTTTTCCGAGAAAACAAAGGGCAATCAAATAGTCAACTAGAAAAAAAGGTTGAGAAATGACTTTTTCCTGGAAAAAAACATGAAGCAAACACACCCCTAATTCAAATATATGGATTCGAGTCTATGTAAGATAAGCTTCGAAAGCGATTCATTTATATCGGTACATTCGGAATTTGTGGTTTGTTTGTTATTATTAATATTGTTTAATCAAGTTGGACTTTTCACCCCTATCAATTTTATTTTTTTTTGGCTTTTTCTTTTTCTTCTTTTTCTGTTTTCATTTTTTTTAAACTTCAACACAGTTTAGGAACTTAATATGTTATTAAAATTATCTCAATCTGAATAATAAATTATTTATTGCGGATAAAAAAAATTGTATTACAATTTAAAAGTTGCAGGTATTTTATAGATAAAATGTATATTTCAGTATGTCATAATAGTTACTCTAGAAATGTAGAATCTAAAGGAAAATATTAATGGAATGTGACCCCAAATCAATTTCTTTATTGGACGTACTTAATATTTTCTCTTTCATCTATCATTTGATTTATCAATTTACTCGACAATAGAGGCCGTCTACCACCATACTCATATCATTATTTCCTTCATATTTTTATCAATTGTCCCGATAAAGTTGACAACAATATTATTACTTAAAATAAATGCACATATGATTTATATTTTTACTAAAGAGAGTTTAATTCAAGTGCTTATAATTACTCATCTATTAAAAAGTAGCTTGATGTAAAAATTATTTTCTTTGGTGATAATGCCACTCAATGACTCTTCCAAATTCATATTTAATCCCTTCATTAAATATTGTCGAATTATGAATTCAATAGGAGGTTAAAACATTTTATGCACATATACGTGAACTTTTTAGTTCTTCAAATTTGACTAAAAATACTAATTAACTGTTTAATGAATTATATTTTCAATGTAAATTCATTTCCCTTTTTCTTTTTTTTTTTCGGGAACTTTTTGTATTTAATTTATACTTAAAATTATTTATAATAAATGTATGATCTATTATATTTACATGAAATTATTCATAATTAATTAAATATATTTTAAAAAATCAATTGATATATGCTATCATGTCCCTTTTCAGATAATAATAATAAAAAATTTTCATTTTTTCATTATTATTATTATTTTCATTATTATTATTATTATTATTATTATTATTATTATTATTATTATTATTATTATTATTATTATTATTCAAGTACTCTAATTTAATGCACATACATATTTTTTACATATCACATATGCATTATTTTCTAGTGGAGACAATATCTAAATATTGTTAAATAATGAATTGATAAATTACCAAGAGGCATAAACATCTTATCTCCTCCTAGGAGTATTAGTTCATCAAAGTGTAGGTTTATTTGATGATGCATCACACAGTATTTCAATTTCTTTATTTTGCTATTTATTTTTTCCCTCTCAATCAAATAACGTATATCTGATCTCATAATTTCTTTTGAGCGATGATGATGTTGATAGAAATTTGAATTTTTTAATCTTTGAAGAATTTGCACAATGATCCTCTTTGTATCTTAGGTAACACCGTATTTTTCAACAAATTTGCTTGTAAGTTAGAGTAGTTAGTCGAAAGGAATTGAAATGAATTTATTCCACTTGAAAGGAATTGTTGAAAGTTATTAGTTACCAGTGACGGAGGTAGCCAGTGGCTATAGTGGGCTTGAGCCAATTAGGAAAAAATATTTACCGCTAGTTTTGATTGAATTGTTGCCCTGGTGATTTTGTGCAGTAGTAGAGTGGTGCCATAAGAGGGGTCAATGGTTAGAGTTTTGCAAGAGGTGATTTATTCTTAACAACCTCTGTTAACCTTTGTTCTTCTAATTATGACATCTCATTGACATAGTACATTTTACAGCTTGTTTAATTTTATGACCTTGCATGACTTTTTATTTGTGTTCAATTCATGTGTATTGTGACTTGTAAATGATTTTGTAATTGGAATTGATGTTTCATATTTGTCATTTGTGTTATGTGAATCTAATTTTGTATTTTCAATACTCAACTTGATATTTTTGTACTCAACTTGATATTTTTGTACTTTTTGGTTAGAATAAATAATACAAACATACTTCACTATTTTAACGAAAACATGATGATAATCTTTCAAGTAATCAAAGTATTCCCATCGAAGTTTCTATTTCAAATTCAATTTTAAGTTTTTAACTTACAAAACAAACAATTTGACAACTATTATGCTAATGTATCTTTTTTTATTTTAAATGTTTTCTCCATATGAATGAAAAGGTAAAATAAGTGTGTAAAATCATTGTTTGTCTCTACATTCTTCAAAAAACTCTATCATTTCCTCGTTGACAAAAAAAGAAAAAAAAGAAAAAGTCTTCATTTTTTCATTTTTTTTTTGTTGGTTTTTTTTATTTTGACAAGAAACCTCTCTTGTAGTTGGATTTCACTGGAAAGAAGTGATATATTACTACTAGTACATTCTATTATAATCATATTTTCATTTTTTTGGAGCTTTAAAAATTCTTGTAACAAATATTTTTCTGATTAGCCCACCAGTATACAAAATTCTACCTCCACCACTGTTAGTTACCTTTTCTTTTAATTTCTTTGGAAATATCCTTTTTTTTATAGATAATTTCTTTGGAAATATTTAATTCAGCACAATTGTATGGTAATGTCAGAGAGGCGAAAACGTGAAAGCTCTACCCGTAAAATCATCCTTGGTCGGCAGAAAAGGGAAGGTTGACATTACTTAAAACGTGCTCAATTCAGCTGTTCTAAATTTCTGGCACACTCGTTAGAATGGGAATTTTAAGTTCCCATCGGTGGTTCCTAAAAATAAGGAACCAGGAGCCATTTGAAGTCGATTGACCAGTTTGAAATCGGGACTAGATCTAGAAATTAACTGGAGTGCAGGAATTTTCGAATTTTTCCGGCAACACCGTTGCCGCCGTGACTACCGGTTAAAGTTTTGGTCCAAAAACATCACCAAAACTTTGACCGGTGGTCACGCAGCGAACTGGTGTCGCCGAAAATTCGGAAAATTCCTGACACTCCCTCTCATGTTGATTTCAGATCTGTCCCGATTTCAGTAATCGAAATCGACCCCAAAATGGCTCGGTGGTTCCTTATTTTTAGGAACCACCGATGGGAACGGAATATTCCTGCTCGTTAGAAATGTATATTTATTGTCTTTTGCGACGATTATTGTTTTTTAATGGTTTTTAATGTAAAAGAAGAGAAAGAATGAGTGGAGTTGAATAGTGGAGATTTGTTGATGTGATGTGATGTGATATGTGGGTATGATTGATTTAGGATGAAGAAAGAATATATAAAAAAGTGGAAAAAAGTGGTAAAATTTTGAAAAAGTTGTTCCCAATCACCCTATAAAGGTGTAAAGTATTTGTTGTGGGTACAAATTGTGGTGTGGGAATAAATTAATGCAATGAAAATATAATTCAGTTTTACACATTAGTGATAGGAAAGAATGACAATATTATACTTTTTTGCTTTCAGAGTTCTTGGTTTGTTCAGAAATAGACAAGAAATTAGACTTTTAGGGACAACCATGTTTTCTTTATAGCATCATGTCTGTAGAGTAATAGGAGCGACGTCGCTCCTATTACTTTACAGGTATGAGTATATCGCTACTATTATTCTACATGCACAAGACTATAGGGACGACTGTCGTCCTTAAAAGTTTTGTTTCCGGTAGTGGTAAGCACGCGGATCAAAATGATAAAACTTTGAAAAGGGTCTTCAATTTGGAGTCACCCTAAACATTACGTGTGTGTTTGAATGCTTTCCTGGAAAGCATTTACTTTCATTTAGATTTCTTAAAAAATATTCTCCCATCTTCCCTTTAGATTTGATTTTTTAGGCAAGTGGGTCATTTTATGCATAAAAATATTGTACATGGAAAATATTTTCCATGACAAAATTTCCTATCAAACACTAAAGTAAGAAATCTTTTTCTTTAATTTGATATTTTTCTAAAAAATTTTAGTGAGTCAATCACACCTAAGTGTGTTCGGATAACATTTTTTAACAAAAAAAATATTATCTTTCTAAATTGAGTACAAGATATATAAAAATAAGTGATGATGCGAGACATGTGGTTCATATTGATGGTTGACTTCGTATTGCAATGATAATTAATTTATAAGTAGAAAAAATTTAAACCAAACAAAGGATAGGTCTTGTGCCAATTAACCATTTCACTATTACCACCTCAATCTAGTTCACACATCTTGTAAGATGACCATGTATCTATTTTGTGAAATGGAGTCTTCAATTTTGTGCTTCTATGATGGAAACTATTTCTACAGACTACAATAATTGTGTTCTTTTTTTAATAATTGACCATACACATTACAATGGAGATGTTATTTTTTAGCTAGGTCTCTCTATAAAAATAAAAAATAAAAATATTGACTTCTTAATGTCTAGCTAGTAATGATAAAATCATTTTCTGTTTTATGTGTCACAAATCTAGTCGTTTCACATAGTCTATTTATTCCGTTGTCCGTTTATTAATTTTTTCTTTCCCTACTTTAATTACCGCTATTTTATCCATTAGCATATTTATTGCAAGTGCAATGCTCCAATATTGGATGAAATGGAATACATTGTAATTTGTATATTTGTACTAATAATCTCGAAATAATGGCATGTAACAACAACACACAATACATACCATCAAAATTAGAAAGATGCCATATATAGTTAAAAGGGAAATGTTAGACTGCCATAATGAATGTTATAATGGTTGACATAATAACAGTTGGTATATTTAATAACCATCCATCTAAAAGTGATGGAGTAATTGAAATTGTAGGATCATGCCACATGTCCATTATGTCAACCATTATGGCATCTATTATGGTGATGTAGCAAGGTCCATAGTTAAATCATTTACAAATCGAAGGGAAAAAAAATACGAATAGAACATTAAAAAAAAACAAAAAAATTCTCAAGCAGAAAAGAAACAAACACTAGCTGCAATACTCATCTGGCTTTTAGGCTCCAAAAACATCTGCGAAAACTCCATTAATTTCTCTCCTCTAAGCTCTCTCTTCATCCAAGAAGAAGACCCTTCAATCCTCTGACTCAATACTGCGAAGCACGAGAACAATTCAATATTTTCACCACTTTTTCTTGAAATCTTGACCCTCCTTTCATATTCTTCTGCTACCAACATTGCTATATCTGCCATTATCAGACTCTATATTTCAATATACTATACTCTCTCACTTCTTTCTCTCTACAGTCTCAGTCTCTCTAATGAACTTTGATGAACTGGAATTATGATGAGCGGACTTTATTATATCCGGGTCTGATTTGAGAAAATATTGAAAATTTTCAACGTTGATCCCTGACTTATTGCTTCATTTGCATGTTAATCTTCGTCCTTTGAAATGAAGCAATTTGGTTTTCATCTTTTCATTTTAGTGGTAAAATGCTTGTGTTGTGAGTTATGACTACATAGTTAAAGAGTGGTGAAGTAACTGTAAGAGAATATAAATAAAAAATGTAATTTGATAATTTCTTCATGAAAACTGTAAACACGTATTTTTAGGGAAAAAGAAAATCGAAAAAGAGAAAAAAGAATTGCCAAACATGTGTCAAAAATTATGAACTTATTTTGACAATTCTTATACCAAACGCTTATTAAATCTAATTGCACTTCAGAAAAATTTTACTTTTTTGTGTTAATTTATAACTTGTAATATATTATAGCTATAAGTTCTCTTAAAAATCACTTTTTTTTTCATCAAATAAACGAGAGGTTGTACTTTTCAAAGTTGAATCAATTGATGAAATTTTACATTATACATATTTTCTCACAAGAGGTGAAAATGTTTTATGAAAATTTAACCAATCACACGGCCTTCAATTAAGGACCAATGCATAGTTAGAATATGGTTAATAAAAGGTTTGAGACTGAATTGATCATTTTAGGAGGTTTGACACTAATTTACCACACAGGCAATAAGTTGAAACCAACAAAACAATTTCCTAGAATATCATGGATGAGGTTGGATACATACCGTGCGTGGGTTTATCTAAAAACTGATGTGATGATACCAATATTTTATTTATCTGTGTACTCCCATTTCTATGGTCATAGGGAATATTCCTTTTTTTGTCCAAATGGAATAATGTGAAACTTGTTATAAAAGTATAGAAATAATAGAGAGAATTTAGAGAGAATGAATTATAAGAAATTCACAGGAATGAATTTCATTAATAAGCTGAGCTATTTATAGGAAAGCTTGAATAGCGATAATCGTAATTACATAATTTCATCAGGGACATAATAGTCATTCACATCATTAAAATATATATAAATTATTTCCTCGATTCCCTCGGGTGCGTTTTATATTCATAACACTTTCCTTGAATGACTATTTGTTTGTCTTCAGACTTGTTTGGAGAAACCCAATGAAACTTCCAAACCGATTGTAGGAAAGTTTAGAATGGTCAAATATCTTGTTTAAATCGAAATATTTCTCCCACGATGTCGATCACCAATATAGAGATGCGTCTTTGCCTCGTTAAAACCTTGTCAAGAAAACCCAGTGGGAAAAAACTTGATCGGAGAAGGAAAAAGAATGATTACTCCATCCGATTTCATATCTTGAGGACCGATATCCTTACTTACGTAAAGGATTTCAATATCATCATTGTTTGGATCTAAAACATTGTCTCTATTATAACTTGATCCAATATATCTGTTGTGTTGATTTCTCTTGTCGTCCTCAATATACCATGAATATCCCTCCGTTAAAACCTTATTAAGGAAAAAACCGGTGGGGAAAATCCTAATGAAGGAAAAAGTACATTATTCATGTGAATACGCCTTTAATGTTGCCTCATTAAAAACCTTGCATAGGAAAACCGGTGGGATAAAACCTCAGTCGAGGAAAAGAGTGCAACGATATTTTATACAAGTATGTCAAGCATTTCAAAATCTTTCATAGATTTGTATGAGTATCATATACATTGGTTCATACTCTTCATTCATTTCCACATGAATGAAATTTTAGATGTTATACAATATCATGTTATATTCGATTGCATATATGCAATCAACTTGACTTCAATCTCATTTTCTCACTATATCGAGATAAATACCTAAATCTCTTACGGAGATTTCATAGTAGTTGAGATTGGGTCGCCTCATTAAAAACCTTGTTTGAGAAAAACCCTTTTGGGACAAAAACATCAATCAAGGAAAAGAGTACAGCATATGAATTTCTCAACAATATCAATGTAGATATTTTGAGCCGTTGCATGCACTGATACAATAATACATTTGAAATCTCTTCAAGAGTTTCATTCTCATTTCTCATTAAACCCGTGCATGAACACTTTAATCATAAGGGCATATATTTCAGTATCGGCATTTTCGATGGATTTTAATATCCTCACTATTATTGATAGTATGTAGCGCTATCTTTTCATAGTGTGTCGACACTTTCAATTTTATTTCTTTCCCCATATCGACATAACTTATCGAGATATCTCATTATCAATCCTCTTGTAGGATTACACAATATAGTTATGTCTATATACTCTTCAAGAGTATATACCTCCAAGTTATTAAGACCATCTTTAATAATTTGCTTCGATATATATGATTGAAATCTCATAATATCAACGCTTACAGCGTGCTAACTTATCAAAGCATCTTAAGCTGATATATGTGATTGTTCATAACATCTTTTATACATCTTTGAACTTCAGGTTCATATTTTAATTGTGAGGATATAGTATGATGCATTTCACATATCATTTTCAGCCTTTAATACTCCCCCTCATGCTAAGAAAATTTAGAACACTAAAACTCATATATATTTTTATCATTCAGCCTTAATATTTATATAGTTTGCATTCTATTCTCGATATTGGCAATTTATTGGAGGACTTTAAATAATTTGCCACATAATATCCCACTTGTATGCATACTCAATCCTTGAGTGATTTATTCAAGTATTGGGATATACATTTACTAGCTTTATCATTAAATTTGGAAATCATGCTCATACCGTGAGCAAATATTTCGTAAATTTCAAATTACGAATCATATACACATGTGACTATCTAGTGGATCCATATCATAATATCTAGTAGTCCACATGGAGGATGAGTGGGCCCATATTTCTCATCATTTATTCCGGATATATTTGGGATTTATTCCCAATATTGGCTAGTAATGATTTCATCATTTATCGAGAACAATCATTGAAGAATTCTTTTAATTCTTCACTTGAAATATTGATTTCAATAATTATTTAAACCGGGATGGTCAGTCCGGTTCTGCAAACGAGTATTATTGAACTTTTAGTTCAGTAAATTCTTATATCGATTTCACTAGTATCTGTATAGTGCTCAACATGATTTATTACTTTCATCATATGTATAGCTCACCGAGCATATTCCATCATGTTTGGTAGCATTATTACACATCCTTTGTTCAAGCGTGGAATCTTAGCACATACGCTTCATGTTTCAATACTGTTCCAACGCGGAGTCTTACCTCATACGCGTTTATAAATTATCCGGGCACTTTACAGTATTCACCATTAATAATGGTCCATATATAATAATGGATAATTTGCTCTCAAATCTTCGAAAATACTATCCATCACTACCGATCAAAATCCTAAAAAGGATTTATCGAAGTAGACTTGAAAGGTTGAGGATGCTAATGAATAAGGGCATCCCGAGGAGATGTTCGATGTTTAATTGAAGCAAAGGTTCGATTATCTGGTGAGGTTTCGATTCCTTCTAAATACATGCCTGGTATGGGTAAAAGTAGTTTTTCAAAGAAAGCGGAGAGCAAAGATTAGGAGGATGCTACAAGTGTGCTTTCCGGGTGGACATGTGACACTTTCGATGTAAATCTGTGGGATACTTGTCCAGAAACCGAGAAGATAAAATAGCATTCATTAAAGATGGATTGAGTAAGGAGCCTTTGGATGATATTCAACAGGCTCTTGAGACACATCCTAGTGGACACGTACAAGGTGAGCTAATGGCCTTATGGGCCAAATTCAAAGATCAACAAATGCGTTCTGATCTTGAAAAACTTACTTTAGAAGATCCTGTTTGTAAATTTAGTAGAAAAATTTAGTATAATGATTTTCCCATATTTATGTAAGAAAGCTTGGTGTAATAACAAAGATCAATATATTTCTTTTATTTGTAAATATCGTTTTTCAATTTTAAGATATATATATGTATATATATATTATTTTTCAATCACCGACAGGTATATGTCATGTCACTAAAATTTTTCTGCCTTTTTCTCTTTCATATTTGTCAAAAAGTAAATAGTGCAATCAATTATTAGTTTGAAATTTTTCTTTAAATAAAAGGATTCGTGTCTCTCATGTTCATACGTTGAAAGTATAGTGCAAAAAGAGAGATAGGAGTAGAGATGGATATAGAGATTTTAAAATCATCTCATACAAGTCGACCTTTACCTCACGAGTTAAAACCATATGTGTTCTTGGTGGCTCCAGGACTAGTAGGTCATATCCAATATGTGGATATGGCCGACCAACTTGTAAGGGAGTTAGGAAAACAAAATATCAATATACTATATGGAGGGACTAATAACAAACTATTAAGGAGTCTTATGATGGCCGCACAATCATGGGGGATAAGAGTGTCAAGTGTAATACCTTTTCATCGAATTGGAAGCGATGTCGAATTGGAGTTAGAAATGTCATTAGTCAATTTGGATTGATGCTAGAAACACAATCCATCCACATTGCACGATGTACATGATGAGCAATAGTGATGCTTTTATTGTTCTTCCAGGCGCTATAACACTTTGGAAGAAATATTCAATATAGCGTCATTTGCACAGTGGAACTTTCATAACAAACCCATAGGTTTGTTGAATATTAATTATTTCTTTGATGGTTTGCTAGCTTTTCTAGATCAGGGTGTAGAACATAAATTTATTTCTCGTTCAGCGAGAAATATACTTGTTTCCGCTAATACGATTGCTTTGATCTACTCATCAGATTCAATCATATGTTCAAAAATGCATGGAAGTTTGAAACCCGTCAGTCACGCAGACCATCGGTGTCAAGAGAAAAAGAGATCCTTTGGATCTTTCATTATGAACCCGAATGTTCGGGGTGGCAGTTACTGAGTATTTGTACTCTCGAGACGCATCCTCATTTATGGGTTCAATATGTATTTTCTTTTCGCATATTTATTGCCATCTTTGATATTCTCAATATGTTCCACTTAATTTGTTTTGTACTTCTTACGGAGTAATAATAATAATATCATATTGGCTTTATTCAAATACATAAATCTTAGTGATTATGCTTCTTCAAGAGCATTTTATTCTCATATTAATACAATCTCATATCATCGATGAGATTACTTCATATAATCTTTCCATGCGATATATTTTCTTTGATTTATCAACATGGGATCTATTGAGCATTTTACTTTCATCTATTTATTCAATGGTAACCAGGTACCACTTACTCAATTTTCCCCATCAATATTCAATAGGCGTGGAAAGTGAACATTCCTTTATTAAATGCTTCTTTAAGAGCATTTCTCATCATATCACAATATACTAATCTCATAATGAGATTTTTCACCACGATATATTTTCTTTCTCTTTTATACGCAATGGGATTCTTTGAGCAATTTCATTTCATCAATACATACAATCAGTAAATTCTGGCATCACTTGCTCAAATCCCTTCTTTAATATCAATAGAATATTCATATTGAACATATATAAATCAGATTATCCAATTGTGGGGTTTAATCCAACCACATTTGTAATAAGTATTCTAAGCGTGTGGTATAACCCATCACATTGAAAATATGCATACCAATCGTGTGATATAACTCACCACATTGGAAATATATGCGAAATTTAAAGTGCGTAAATTTAAATTGCGAAATTAAATTTCCTCCAATAGGTGGTCGAACCTACCTTATGGGAATTATTGCAATAAATATAAATTTCACGAATTTAAATGCGAGAATTAAAATGCATAATGATTGACTACTTCTTGAGGAGTAGGATCTGCTTTAGTAGAAGGTATCACCCATCACTTAGCATATAAATTGCATAAATATATAAAACCTACGTTCGAGTGATGGTTGAACCCATCATCGGTAGGAGGTATTGCGATTTAAATTGCAGTAAATAAAGTACGAGAATTAAATATTGAAGCGCTTCTACGGGAGCGATTTGTTCTTCTAGAACAAATTCTCATTACTTCTACAAGGGCTCACTTATCCTTTTTAGAATAAGTATATTATGTATTTAAACTCTTGGGGAGTTAAAATAATATTCGATCTTTTAACTCAAATGGACTTCAGTCGTAATTAATGGATTTAGAATTTCTTGAGAATATTCTATCCATTTTTGTTTATTAATCGTCAAAGTAAGCAATGGGAGGTCAACGATCGTCGCGCCAACCGCTACGATTCTTGTGGCGATGCGCTGGCAGTGCGTGGCGCTACACATATTTCTTTATAAAATTTTAATACATACTCATTCTTACTTAGCAGCTATCGATTCTTGTGGCGTGATGCCTTTAACAAGTGCGTGGCGTTACACATATTTCTTTATAAAATTTTAATAGTATAAGGATTAATACGTAAATATTTACAAGTCCAAGGACCCTTTTGTAACTTTTTCAAAAGTTGGGAGTCTTGATTTGTAAATTTTGAAAGTTTACCTTATCAATATTGGTGTCAAATCGAAGATCTCGTTAAATCGAGTATAATGGAGTCGAGAAAATTTGATTTTGATAATGTATGCTCCTTATATCTCGGGAAAACGAATGTTATAGTTTAATATATTATTATATTATAAAATAATAATATATATACCTTTCCGTCCTTTTCTGATTTTCCTTCTGCCGAATTCGTTTCTGCATATTTCTGGATTAGGAATTAAAGACATGAAGTAACATGCGGTGTGATTTGTGAGTACTTTACGGTTTCAATTACAATTGAAGAGAAGATGCGTGTAGGAGAAGTTTATTAAAAACAATTCGTTATTTGAGAAATGTTTAATCCGGTTTCTGATACAGAGGATCATCGTTAGATGCAACTGTAGAGCATACTCCCTTCTTATTACTCAAGGCTAGAGACTCGTGCTGATAACGTGTTATAAAAGTATAGAAATAATAGAGAGAATTTAGAGAGAATGAATTATAAGGAATTCACAGGAATGAATTTCATTAATAACTGAAGCCCTATTTATAGGGAAACTTCGAATGGCACAATCGTAATTACATAATTTCATCAGGGACATAATAGTCATTCACATCATTAAAATATATATAAATTATTTCCTCGATTCCCTCGGGTGCGTTTTATATTCATAACAAAACTGTCCAATGTTCAATGGTTTTAGAAATTGACCTAATCTCTCACGCGTGAAATTATTCGAGTTTATAAAATCTGAGATTTTGATTTCCCACCCGAATGACATGCATTTTTTATTTTATTTGTTTATAGTAGTCTTATTCAATGTTTCATATCAAGCAAATTAAAGAGAAGCCCCTTAAAGAGAAAGCCCCTTAAAAGTCAAAATTTATCAATTGATTACGCACGAAAAGAAAAGACAGCTTCCAAGTTAGCAGATAGATTTTAATGTATTTTTATGAGTAGAAAAGGAGAGAAAGAGTGGAGTTAGACGGTGGAGATTTAATAAGTAGATAGATATATGGATTCGATTTATTTGATCAAATTTGAATTTTAAAAAGAACGAATTAAAATGAATTAAAATTCATCCGCTAACAGAGGTATACATCTCCATTGGTTCGGACATATAAGCCCCTTAAAGAGTATGAGCAGTTTATGCGCACGTAGCACGTTGTCTGATAATACAGAAGTATTTACGTGATAACATAAAAATCGAACATCAATACATACGCGGCAAAAACTGTACAACAAAATAAAATTATATATCCAAAGTTATTTCATAATGTTGTATCTTGTGTATCTAATATATTTGGATAAGGCCTATCGTTGCACAAAAAGGTTTAGAATAATAGTTTATATTAAAATGATGTCACAAAGTTAGGGACATTAGTTTTAGTTACTTAATTAGCGAAATATTATCGTGACACGCAATTAGTTTTGATTAACTGATAGGATTTTAATATTTATGCATATATATATTACAATTTTAAACAATTAGGTATTGTAGAGACTTGTAGTACTCCCTTTTGAAAAGTTAAGCTTTTGGCAGGTATCATAATTTAATAACAAAATATAAGAAGATATTTTTTGTAATTGCCCAAACATGTACATTGCTGTTAGTATTAATAAAATTAACTTCTACAGTACTTGAAACATTTGAAATTTTCAAAAACCTCTACATTCGTACACACACACACACACACAAAAACTCTACATTCTTGTTTAGAAATTATAGTAGTCTTAAAAATTTTGTTCAAGAATTAAATAATAATTTTAACAATTGAATACATTAATACATTACGTGCACTATCATGTAATTCAAAGGGATACTGATTTCGATTATTTAATAATTTGGGCTTAAAATCATATTATATTAATTTGACACTAAACTACATTTAAATTCAATTTATTTTGGCATAAAGTGATTGACTAATTTATTAAAATGAGTTAAATGCTAATTAATTAAGCTAAATAATTATTGAGGACATTTTAAAGTAGAAAAATGTAAGGACAAAGTGGGAAGATGAATATGTTACTCATCCCCATTTTTTATATATTAGTGACAATAATGTTGAACTATGCATGTTTGAAATGATATTTCTAAAAAAGTTATATTATTAGAACATTTCCAATAGACTCTCTAACTATAAGATTCTTTAAAGAGGCACGGTATGAAAATAAATTCTAATAAACTCGCTATTTTAACTTTTGAAAATAGATAGCTACAAAGGTTCTGTACTTATTTTTTGATTTAACAAAATTAAGCTTGATTTCATTGGCATAAAAATATCAACTTATAGTGAGAGAAAACATTAAATATTTTTTGATAGAAGTAAAATAAAGAGTTATAGATGGAGAGCTTGTTGGATAATGATAAAATTTTCACTCTTCAAATTTAAAAATGCTCTCTATTTAAAAGAATATGCTCTTTAAATATAAAGAAACTATTGGAGATATCCTTAGGACTTAGAAGTTACAAAACCTGAAAACTGTTTTTTTTTTTTTAATTATGTTTTGAAATTTAAATTTTACTAGCATGACAAACGACGTAAATTTAATAAGTAATCATAGAATTTTAAACTTATAACTATTCACTCACCCTAATTCCTAATTTGAAATGTAACCAACACTTACCGAAGTTTAAGGTCAATCATTCAATAACCATCAATCCTTCATTAAAATTCATTAATGTAGTGTGTTTACGTGGCTAATGATGTGCAGTGTACTATGTGGAATAAACTAGACTGATGAATAAAAAAAAAAATCATTTTCATTGAACAAAATAACCGTGTAATCCATCAGAAACACATTTATCCCCCAAAAATGGGACTCAAGCATTTTTTTTTTTTTTGGAAAAATGCATTTTTTATGATTTATGTAGTTGTTTGATGTGAGTGATAAACAGATAGCTATAAAATATGAAATTTTGATTATTTCTAGTTAAATTATACCCATTGATAAACCTTTAAATGGATTTAGACAATACAAAACAAGAACAACTTTAGGTTAATAAATAAAATCTAACCACTATGAAAGTGCTTTTAATTAACTTATTTTATAATTGAGAAAGTACATGTTGTCACATGTTTGTCAATGGGTAAAAACTGTAGGGATAAAATGGGACTCTATATTTTACACTCATTCTCTTTTTTATATGTTAGTGATTGGCGATATATTGCAGAGAGTGTCCTAAGTTGTATCACTATTAACTAGGCAATGAGAGAGGCCGTGTCAATATTTTCTTTCAACTTTTCATACCAAATGCTAACCCGCATTTATGTAGTTAGACAATGATCCAGTTAACAAATGTGTCTGGGTGGTGTAGTTGGTTATCACGCTAGTCTCACACACTAGAGGTCCCCGGTTCGAACCCGGGCTCAGACACGCATTGTAGAATTTGTTTATTTATTTCCTCCAGACATTTCTTTTTGCCATTGTCTAACATGCACTCGTAGTCAAAATAAAAGAAATCAGATCTAAAGTATGATAATTAAGAACTGATTCTCACAGCTCTCGGTGCCTCTTTAACAGTTAATGTTCCTCTGTGACGTTCAATTTCTTCCGTGCAAGCATCAATATCCTTGTTAAGGATAGCAATACCTTGCTCCTGCATGCATAGAAACATAAGACCCATTGAAATGTGCACGATTCTATTTGCAGATATTCTAGCCTCCTGGACTTGATCATTAATCTCAGTGACAACGAAGCAACCTTCTGAACTAGATCTTTAATTGCACGCAGCAATTGTGTTCTTTATTTCTCCAAATGCATTGATGTATCGCCAAGAAAAGTAACAAGAAATCCAAGCTCGCTCTCAAGATTTCGAATAAGAAACTTCAGCTCCGTACTAAGATTTTTAGAAGCGCCAATAGTCTCACGGTATATAATGGCTTCTATCATTAAGAGGAGAAAATTGATGAAGCTGGCAACAACTTCATTAGAACTAAAAATGGGAGGAGTCGTATTTGACAACATTTGCTTGTTTGGAACTTTGAAGTGTGCGCGAAGCTCCTGAGCACGTGACACCGTTGTTATGAGAATGTCTCTTATTTCTTTAATGATGTTGATATCTGTTAGTGATGATGGCCCATTACCTGATGAAGACAAGTCCCAAGGAGCCCATTACTTGACCCGGTTTTAGGCCCAATTTTCAAAGACTTGTAGACAAAGCTTTTGGTCATATTGTGTACACGTCTTCAAGCCTGATTTTGGGGGTTTACTTTTGACCAAGGAAATGAATGATTGGCATGAGCTTGGTCACTGCTTTTCTCAATCAATTCCAGAAGCTCTCTTCTCGGCTCTCTCCAACTTCTCTCTATACTTTGAACTCTCTCTGCTTCTCTTCCCTTTCTTTAGTGAAATCTTGGTGATTTCACATTTGTAAAAGATAGGGAATTATAGATTTGTAATTTTCAGATCTTGTTTTTGGAGTTCAAGTGTAGGTTCATTAGTTTTTCTTTGTGAAAACTTTATGTTCGAACGGCTTGTGTTGATCTTGTTTTGTAGACGTTATTCTTGAATATTTACTGTTCAAAGTTTAGTGAATTTCGTTTACGCTTTGTGACTATCTACACCCTACGATTGGTATCGGAGCTTGTTTGATCTTTGGGGTTGTTAGATCTAGGGTTGTTCGAGTGAGATCTTTGTGATTTCTTGCTATTTACGTTCAAAGTTTGAAAATTTGGTCAAAAATCATGTGGTTGAGCGGAAATTGAAGCTGGTCGAAAACCCTAATTTTCTTGAGTGAAACGATACGAGGCCCGAGCGGGATCTGTGGAAGTTTTCACGGTGAGCGGAGTTGAGTCTTTGTTGGAGAAGCCCAAATTTTTGGGTTTATTGCTTTGGTCGTCACCAGATGCGTTGACCAGGTATATCTAACCCTTTATCTGTAGAATTTAGTATTCTATGGTTTGTTATCCGTATTTACCTCCGTTGAAGCTTTTTTGTGGTTACTTCTCGTCTACCCTTGTCTAAAATTCCTTTTGAGAACAATAGAAACTGGTGGGGACGGTTGTTAACCCTAAAAGGTTGAGGTGAATATAGGATTCGAGTAATATTAGTTATTACTTGTTATTTGTGTGTTATTTGCCGTTGGAGATATTTGAATTGTGGTAGTAATTTGTTTTCTGCCTGGGATATCTTTGTGATATTGTTTTCTGCCAGCGGTAGTTGATTTTGTAAGTTATCTGCTCTTCTTGTGGTTTTTGTGCGCTTATTTGAACTACTTTGTGTGCCTTTAATCAATGGCTTCCACTAAGATTGAAGTTGCGACTGGAATGGATCGAGGTGACTTCGACTTGTGGCGTCAAAAGATTAAGGCGTTACTTGTTCAAAATAGATGTGCTAAGAGTATAGATAACACTTGGCCAGTTGGCACAACTGATAAACACAGATCTGAGGCTGATGAATTGGCGTGGAGTATTATTTTCTTGCATCTTTCTGATAATGTGCTTAGAAAGATAGGAGAAACTACCATGCATCTGAAATTTGGAATAAACTTGATGAGCTTTATTTGGCCAAAACTCTTCCAAACAAAGTTTTCTTTGGAAACAATTTTTCACTTCAAATTTGATGTTAGTCTTGAACTTGAAGAGAATGTTGATAGATTCAACAAGATAACTATTGACCTTATGCGCTTGTGGTGAAATTCTTTACGACGATCGAAAGCAATCTGTTTATTGAATGCCTTGAGTGATAAATATAGAGATGTCAAAAATGGTTTAGAATATGGTGGTCAGTCCTTAACTGTTGACATCATTTATGCTGCCCTTAAAAACAAAGATCTTGAGCTTAAATCTGATCAAAGAGAGGCTTTGTTCTTTGAAAATAATTTCTGAAAAAAGAATTTTCAAAAGGAAAAAGAATCGGGTCCTTATCGTGGTCAAACTTTTAATCCTAATAAGAAGAAGAACGAGAATGCCTATTCTTCTTCTTGATCGTAATAAAGCTAAGAGCAAAAATGCAAAAGATAAGGGTAAGGGTAAAAAGAAGGAAATTACATGCTATTATTGCAACAAGAAGGGTCATCACATTAAAAACTGTTTTAAGAAAATTCAAGACGAGGCTTTGGCTGCTAAGTCTCAAGGTGGAGGCCAAAAACATAACAATGAGGCCAATGAGGCTCATGGTTTTGTGTATATGGCCTCTCTTGATTTTGAGAATGAATGGGTGCTTGATTACGGTTGTTCTTTTCATATGTGCCCTTGTGATGACTTGTTTCTGAGCTATCTTATCTTTGATTGTGGAGCTGTGAAATTGGGGAATGATTTTATGTGCAAAATTGGTGGTGTTGGCACAATTTCTTTGAAACTTGAAAATAATTCCGTTTAACTGAATCAAACCCAGTTTGTGCACGATTTGAGAAGAAATGCGATTTCATTAGGGTCCCTAGATGATGAAGGTTTTGATCTTAGGGTCAAAGCTGGATTTACTAGAGGATTAAAAGATAATCACGAAATTTTCACTTCTTCAAAAGTTAATGGAATTTATCTTTTAAAAGCCACACCTATTTTCCCTAAGTCTCTCAGATGTGGAATCATTGTTTCAAACAAAACCCGACTTTGGCACAAGAGACTAGGACACATTGGTGAAAAGGGTTTGTTTATCTTGCAAAAAGATGGTGTTTTTGGTCAAGATCAGATTCAAAAACTGCCTTTTTGTGATGAATGTGTTATGGGTAAACAAACCAAGTCTCCATTTGGCAAAGGTTTGCATAAATCCACACAAATCATTGAGTATCTTCATGCGGATTTGTGGGGACCTGCCCCAGTTTCAACAGTTTCAGGTTTTAGATATTTTCTTCTTGTTGTTGATGACTTTTCTAGGAAGTCTTGGGTTCTTCTATTGAAGTCTAAGTCCGACACTCTTACTGCTTTCAAAACCTGGTTGAATTTGACTGAAAATCTCAAAAGTAAGAAAGTGAGGGTACTTAGAACTGATAATGGGTTGGAATTTTGCAACCTAGAGTTTGATTCCTTCTGTTCTCATCACTCAATCATTAGGCATAGGACTGTCACTTACACACCACAGCAAAATGGGGTTCTTTGAGAGAATGAATAGGTCTCTCTTGGAAAAAACAAGATGTTTCTTTGTTGGAATCAGGCTTACCCAAAGTGTTTTGGGGAGAGGCGGTAAAAACAGCCTCATTTCTTTTAAACAAATGCCCTTCAAGTGCAATTGGTTTCAAAGTACCTGATTTTCTTTGGAATGGCTATATGCTGATTACTCGATTCACGAAAATCTTTGGCTGCACTGCTTTTTCTCATCAAAAAGAGTCTAAGTTGGGTTCTAGATCTATAAAATGTGTTTTTATAGGTTATGGTGATGGGGTAAAGGGCTATAGGTTGTGGGTTAAAGAAAAGGGGGTTATTCTTGTTATTATAAGTAGGTCAGTTGTTTTTAATGAAAACGAGTTTCCATGTTTGAAAAACAAATCTGAACCTGTTTTGTCTCCAAAGGATTTTGTTGTTTCTGAGCTGAGTTTTGAGAATCCTCTTAGTGAGGACACTCAATTTGATACTCAGTTTCAGGTGGAGAAACCCCCACATGTTTCACCCACTAATTCACCTCAACAATCTGATGTTGAGGGTGATTCAGAATCTGAAAATGAATCACCTGAGTTGCAGAATTATCAACTTGCTAGAGATAGAGCTAGGAGAACCATAAGACCTCCTACTCGTTTTAGTGATGAGTTTGTATCTTCCTTTGTTCAGCAAGATTTTGTTAATTCTGAACCTCAAACGTTTGAAGAAGCTGTTGCTTCTAAAGATGCTGCTAAGTGGATTGCAGCTATGGAGGATGAAATGTCATCTCTCCACAAGAATCAAACCTGGATACTTGTTGATAAGCCAAATGGTAAGAAATTGGTTGATTGTAAATGGATTTTCAAGGTAAAAGAGAGTGAATTTGAAGGTGGAAAACCTAGATACAAAGCTAGGCTTGTAGCTAAGGGTTTTACACAGAAAGAGGGCATTGATTTTACTGAAATTTTCTCTCCCGTTGTCAAATTCACTACCATTCGAGTCTTACTTGCTTTTGTTGTGCAATTTGATCTTGAACTTGAGCAACTTGATGTTAAGACTGCATTTTTATATGGTAGCCTTGATGAAACCATTTACATGAAACAACCTGTTGGTTTTATCAAAAAATGGTGGACAACTTGTGTGTTTATTGAAAAAATCTTTGTATGGTTTGAAAGCAGGCACCTAGACAATGGTATAAGAGATTTGACTCTTATATTCAAAGTCTAGGAGTTCAAAAAGAAGTCAATATGATGCATGTTTTTACTTCAAAAGAAATTCGATTCTCGATTTTCTCTTCTTGTTGCTTTATGTTGATGATATGTTGGTTATTGGCCCAAAACTATAAAATTAATCAACTTAAAGCTTTGTTAAGATCTGAATTTGACATGAAAGATTTAGGACACCTTGTAGGATCCTTGGCATGCATATTGCTAGAAATAGGGCTAAAGGGACTTTGTTTCTAAATCAAATGGCATATCTTTGAAAAAGATTTTGAAAGCAGTTCAATCTTTGTGATGCTAAGCTTTTTGTTTCTTTGCCTTTGCCTACTCATTTCAAACTTTCAATTGACGATTGTCCCAAAGCTGATTTTGAGCTTGAAAGAATGTCTAATGTACCTTACTCAAATCTTTGTTGGATTCTGTGATGTATTTGATGGTCTCTACAAGACCAGTTGAGCTTTCTTTGTAAGTGTACTTAGTCGATTCATGAGCAATCCAGGGAGATTCATTGGGAGGCTCTGAAAAGTCTCTTGAGATACATTAAAGGTACCATCAATGCAGGTTTGTTATACCCGAGAAGCAAAAGGATGGTCTTAAACTTAGGGGTTATGTGGATTACGATTTTCTGCGGTAATTTGGACAATAGAAAGTCCACTTCTTCTTATTTCTTTACCTTCAATGGTAGTTGTGTGAGTTAGGCTTCGATTCTGAGAAATTGGTTGCTCTTTCCTCTCACAGAAATTTGAATATATAGCTGCAGTGATGCTATTAAAGAATGTCTTTGTTGAAAGGTTTACTTAGTGAATTAGGTGTAAAGGATCTTGTTATTGAGATTTTCTTGATAGTCAAAGTGCTCTTTATCTTAGCAAAAATCCAGTGTTTCATAACTTGAGTCCAAACACATTGATATGAAGTTTCACTTCATCCGAGACGATTGCGGAAAAGGGAATCATCAAGTTGGTGAAGATTCCGACCCAACTCAATCCTGCAGATTGAGGACGAAAGTCATTCCATTGCCTAAGTTTAAAAGTGCTTTAAATTTTACTGAATATTGTAGCAACTTAGTATTGCTAGTTTACTTTGCTTTTGCTTTGCTTTTGTGTGTTTGCTCTTTGTTTTGGTTTCTTTGTTTTTATTTTCAGGTTAATTGGCCCATCAAGGTGGAGATTGTTAGTGATGATGGCCCATTACCCGATGAAGACAAGTCCCAAAGGAGCCCATTACTTGACCGGTTTTAGGCCCAATTTTCAAAGACTTGTAGACAAAGCTTTTGGTCATATTGTGTACCGTCTTCAAGCCTGATTTTGGGGGTTTACTTTTGACCAAGGAAATGAATGATTGGCATGAGCTTGGTCACTGCTTTCTCAAACAATTCGGAAGCTCTCTTCTCGGCTCTCTCTCCAACTTCTCTCTATACTTTGAACTCTCTCTGCTTCTCTTCCCTTTCTTTAGTGAAATCTTGGTGATTTCACATTTGTAAAAGATAGGGAATTATAGATTTGTAATTTTCAGATCTTGTTTTTGGAGTTCAAGTGTAGGTTCATTAGTTTTCTTTGTGAAAACTTTATGTTCGAACGGCTTGTGTTCGATCTTGTTTTGTAGACGTTATTCTTGAATATTTCTGTTCAAAGTTTAGTGAATTTCGTTTACGCTTTGTGACTATCTACACCCTACAATATCTTTCATGTTTTTGAAATTTCGCAACTTCGATGCAACAAAAATATCAAGTATCTTAGGTTGATAAGTGGGGTTCGACTTTGATATATACTTAGCCAGGGGCGGAGCTATAGGGGTAGCTCGGGGGTGGTAGTGGTCCCCGCGACATTAGCGGTTCTACCAATATCTGCGGCTGCGTCATTCCCTAACATAAAATATAAAATTTTAAAGAGCACATTATTAATCAAAGCTTCAAGTTGCTGAGATGGAGAAGTGCCTTTTTCTTATGTAGTGCATGGAAAGGACTCGAGTTTGATGCTTGTCTATTGGATTGGTGTGCAGGTTTTATTTTTTCAAAGAAATCTCTCTCTCTCTCTCTCACACGTTACTAGGGATTTAACAACATTTTTCCAACTCTTATTATGCTATTTTTATGTTTTTAATTTGTCTTTAGTTAATTTAATTTTTTGTTAACCCCAAACAATTTCTACTAAAATATAGTTAAATTGGAATCTAAAATCAAGTACAAAAAGTAACTTTTATCCACAAATTTATGTAATAATAACTTCGGTTTCATGTACAAAAGATAACAATAGACTATAATCATTTGTGGAAATGAATTAAATATTACAATATTCTATGTAGCAATATGTATCAAACTAGAATTCCCATTATAATATTCTATATGACCTTTTTTTTGTATTTTGACAATGTTTAACCAGTAAATTATATTTTATAACGTCCTATATTCCTAGAAAAAATTTCGGAGGCATTGCTTTGAAACCCACTAATCCACCCCAATTAGTCTTAGATTTCACCGCTCGCACTTTGAAAATCCTGGCTACGTCACTATACTCAGCCACAACTGTAGGAAGAAGGTAATTGGGGTTGGTTGGAGGGATTTGAGTAGTGAACATGTTGCCCATGTCTGGAAGGGATGCTCATATTGCAGAGAAAACAAAGAATTAACAAGACCACGTACTGAATAAGGAAATGTGAACTAAACAAGGAAGAAAGAAAGATGAAAGATGAAACCTGTCGACTGGAATATACTTCATTTCTAACTGTTTGGCTGATATCTCGAGGGGAAGTACGTACCGAAACACAAAAGTCAACAATGCTTTACACTACAGTCACGTACATTGTAAGAGAAACCCGATGTTATGTACCATATCTTATGTAGTGAGGCTAGTGGGTTGTGGGCCTCCACTTGAAAATCCAAAATTTAATCGATAAATTCAAAGCCCCCCGAAAGTTTTACAAAATAATATGACATATTATTAGCCATCAACGGATTGGTTGCTCCAACTGTCCTTTTTTTTTTTTTTTTTTTTTTTGTTTTTTGAAGGTACGGTTGCTCCACCCTTGATTATTATAATGTTAATACAAAATTAGTGTTTCTATAAATTGTAATGACAAATATCACTAATGGTGGTTCAAAAAAATATGACCAATGGTCTGAATTTTCATGATTGTTAATTGTCTTTTTATTTTATCTGATTTTCTTTCTACGTAGACTCGGTATTTTGATTTTCTTTGTTATATCTATTATCTTTTCAATGTTTGTTCTCTCTTTTGCTATGTTAAATTAAAATCTTTGTTAAATCTATGAAAGAAAATGATTGATAGTTGTATTGAATATACATATGATAATATTTCTCTACCCACGCATGGGTAGGATAATATGCCCACAAATGCCTATTTTAACAAGATAAAAGTATGATAAAGACATACTTGTATATGATCAAACTTTGACCATGAATAATTATGTTATATGCATTTTAAAATCTTCTATATCTTGATTTGTAGCTTTCATATTTTTTGTTTTGATTTTATATTCTGGATTTTTTATTTTTCATTCACAGACTATTTTATCTTTTTCCCAGTACTTCAAAACATTTTCTCCTAAAATTTCTAATTTTGATACTAAATTTTCTATTTCTTGTTTTGCTATTAATTAAAATATAATATACAAACTTTTTCATTATCTAAAAATTCATTAGCTATTGAGTCTAAGTTTTCTATATCTATAATTTCTTCATCTAAAGGTTAAATCCTTGTTACATACAATTGTATATGCAACTTTACTCCTCTTCAAGAGCTTACTCAACTCAAAATTAATCGAAATTTTTAGTAGTTGGATTTTACGGATTTTGTAGCTGGAAAGCGATGGCGGTGGTTGTCGGAACGATGAAAACATGTGTTTTTTTGCAATTTTATTTTTGATATAAAATTTCATTTTAGGTTCTTTGATTTTCATTTAGAACGGTTTAAACCCCTAGTGACCATTCATAGAAGTAATATAAATTTGAATAAACATGAGTGAAACTTTGAAACTTCAGCGGCGGTTTCATTATTTTTGTGGAACTTGAGTGATCATTGGTGAAATTAACCCTTTTTTTTTGAAAAATATTATTATCATTTTAAAGAGAAACATTTATCAAATAATGTATAAATCTACTCTGACCATAGGTCTGCGTATTAATTATATCCGTTAGCTAAACTCTTAAGCAAAATTTTGATATCACAAGTAATTTAATACTTATATATATATATTATTTGTATCATTTTCAATCCCAATAAATCCTATCGTTAGACCATTACTCATAAAGGGCGATTGGATCCTCTTTTTATCAAATTTTATCACTTTTTATCACTTTTTTCCACTTTTTTCTCTCTTCTAAATCAATCACATCCACATATCTCATCACATCCATAAATCTCAACCACTCACCTCCACTCATTCTCTCTCTTCTTTTACATTAAAATCCATTAAAAATCATTAAAAGTTACTCCCATTCACCCATATAATTTGTACAAACATGATCATTTCTGTATTAAAATAGTCATGTCAAATGCATATCCATGTTCGTTCATTCTTCTGAAACAAACTGTTGTATAATTGCAAATAATTACTTTCACATTTAACGCTACATGGTGAGTTATGTTTTATTGAACATTATAAACGGCTGATCATTGACTTCCATATTCCCCTTAAAATGTTGTCAGTGTTATAAAAGTATAGAAACAATAGAGAGAATTTAGAGAGAATGAATTCTAAGGAATTCTCAGGAATGAATTTCATTAATAACTGAAGCCCTATTTATAGGAAAACTTCGAATGGCACAATCGTAATTACATAATTTCATCAAGGGTATAATAGTCATTCACATATAATAATTACATCTTTTACCAAATTATTCCTCCACCAAATTATTCCTCATAATTCATAACCACCAAATTATTCTCAATTATTCATAACACTCCCCTTGAATGACTATTAATACAAATGTCTTACGGACTTGTTTGGAGAAAAACCCGAGTGGGAAAAAAACTTTCAAACCGATTGCGGGATAGCTTGGGTGATTATATCTTTGCTTCATCAAAACATTGCTCCCACGATGTCTTCAGTGGTATAGGAGTATTCATGTCTTTGCCTCGTTAAAACCTTGTCAAGAAAACCCGGTGGGAAAAACTTGATCGAAGGAAAAAGATCACAATTTACTCAGTTTGATTTCATATCTTGAAGCTGATATATTTACTTACGGTAAATGATTTCAATATCATCATCGTTTGGATCTAAAGCATTAGCTCCATTATAACTTGATCCAATAGATACCTTTGTATCAATTTCTCCTATCGTTCTCAATATACCATGAATATGCCTCGTTAAAACCTTATTAGGAAAAACCCGGTGGGAAAAACCTAATGAAGGAAAAAGAGTATATTATTCATGTGAATACGCCTTTAAAGTTGCCTCATTAAAAACCTTGCTAGGAAAACCCAATGGGATAAAACCTCGATCAAGGGAAAAAGAGTGCAGCAGCGTATTTTATACAAGTATCTTTGCAAGCATTTCAAAAATCTTTCATACATTTGTATGAGTATCATATACATTGATTTTATACTCTTCGTTCATTTAGAGTGCATCAATTTTCTTACACAACTACAAAACATTCACCATGAACACATGTCTCCAAATACACAATTTAAAGCATATAAATTCATCGTAAAAACATGTAAACATATAAGTAAACCTTCATAACTAACTAACACTTAAAATATATCATTTAACATTTAATACTCACTTAATAGGTTATTTCATTCCCGAGGGCTTAGCTCACCCTTTAGGGTGCTCATAAACTCTGAGTTTAGCTCACTGATCCTTTAATTTCCTTTTCGGTACTACACACACGATCGGTAATTTAACTTTCATGAGCATGCAACATATAATGACCACCATGCTTATCTTTAAACTTGAGCAATAGTCATCATCATATCATCATCTCATAAGTTAAGGATTTCACTTTCACCATTTATCATCTTCAATATATCTCAATATTTTCATTATCATTGATCATATGTAGCGCTACATTTTCATATCGTGTCGACACTTTTCAATTTCATTTCTTTCCCCATATCGACATAACTTATCGAGATATCTCATTATCAATCCTCTTGTAGGATTACACAATATAGTTATGTCTATATACTCTTCAAGAGCATATGCCTCCGTTATTAAGACCATCTTTTATAATTTGCTTTGATATATATGATTGAGGAAATATCAACGCTTCTGGCGTGCTAACTTATCAAAGCATCGTATTGTTATATGTGATTGTTCATAGCCTTTCATGCATCTTTGAACTTCAAGTTAGTATTTCAATTCGAGGATATAACATGATGCATTTCACATATTATTTTCAACCTTTAATACTCCCCTCATCTTTGAGAAAATTTAGAACACCAAAACTCATACAGTTGGTATGATTTTTAATCATATATGTTCTCATCATTGACGCCTTTAATATGGGAATTTAGACCGTTTGCATTCTATTCTCGATATCGACAATTTATTTGAGGACTTTAAATAATTTGCAATATAATATCCCACTTGTATCTGCATACTCAAATCCTTGAGATTTATTCAAGTATTGGGATATACATTTACTAGCTTTATCATTAAATCTGGAAATCATGCTCATCAGTGAGCAAATATTTCGTAAATTTCAAATTACGAATCATATACACATGTGACTATCTAGTGGATCCATATCATAAGATCTAGTAGTCCACATGTAGGATGAAATGGGCCCATACTTCTCATCCTTTATTCCAAATATATTTGGGATTTATTCCCAATATTGGCTAGTAATGATTTCATCATTTATCGAGAACAATCATTGAAGAATTCCTTTAATTCTTCACTTGAAATATTGATTTCAATAATTATTTAAGCGGGATGGTCGGTCAGGTTTTGCAAGCAGTATTATTGAACTTCTAGTTGAAGAAATTCTTATATCGATTTCACTAGTATCTCGTATAGTGCTCAATATGATTTATCATAGAAATAATTCACCGACATATTCCATCATCTTTTGGTGACATTATTGTCTACTCTTTATTCAAACAGAATTCTGACTCATCGCATCACATCGGCTATTATTTAATTCCGAAATCGTAGCTCTTACGCTTCATATTATTTATTTAAAATCGGCGTCTTATTTCATACGCGTTGTATTATTCTATAAATAAATCATCAAAATTATTGCAAAATTCATCCTAACAAGGGTCTATACATTATAATGGATCATATGCTCTCAAATCTTCGAAAATACTATCCATCACTACCGATCAAAATCCTAAAAAGGATTTATCGATGTAGGTTGGAAAGATTAAGGATGCTAATGAATAAGGGTATCCCACAAGATATCCGATGCTTGATTGAAGCAAAGGTTCGATTATCTGGTGAGGTTTCAATTCCTTCTAAATACATGCACGGTATGGGTAAAAGTAGTTTTCAAAGAAAGCGGAGAGCAAAAAGATTAGGAGGATGCTACAAGTGTGCTCGGTGGACATGTGACACTCGATGTAAATCACATGGGGTACTTGTCGAGGAAATCGAGAAGATAAAATAGCATTCATTAAGGATGGATTGAGTAAGGAGCCTTTGGATGATATTCAACAGGCTCTTGAGACACATCCTAGTGGACACGTACAAGGTGAGCTAATGGCCTTATGGGCCAAATTCAAAGATCAACAAGCAGCGTTCTGATCTTGAAAAACTTACTTTAGAAGATCCTGTTTGTAAATTTAGTAGAAAATTTTAGTATAATAATTTTCTCATATTAATATAAGGAAGCTCGATGTAATAACGAAGATCAATGTTTTCTTGTAATTGTAAATATTGTTTTTCGATTTTAAGATATATATATATATATATGTATATATATATTATTTTTCAATCATAAACAGATATATGTCATTTTCACTTAAAAAAATTTTCTGCATTTTTTTCTCTTTCATATTTGTCAAAAAGTAAATAGTGCACTCAATTATAGGTTTGAAAATTTTTCTTTAAATAGAGGATTCATATATCTCTCATGTTCATACATTAAAAGTATAGTGCAAAAAGAGAGATAGGAGTAGAGATGGATATGGAGATTTTAGAATCATCTCATACAAGTCGACTTTTACCTCGCCATATTAAAACCGTATGTATTCTTGGTGGATCTAAAGCGGTAGGCCATATCCAATATGTGGATATGGCAAACCGATTTAAAAAGAGTTAGGGAGACAAGAAATCAATATACTATACGGAGGAACCAACAACAAACTTTTAGCTAGACTTATAATGGCCGCTGATAATCATGGGGAATAAGAGTTTCGAGTGTAATACCTTTCCATCTAGTTGGATCTAATACTCGAATTAGAGCCGATTCTACCATGGGTCAGCGGGGTTGGTGCTACAAGCGCAATCCATCCACAACCGCATGATGTATATGATGAATAATAGTGATGCTTTCATTGTCCTTCGGTGGCTACAACACCTTTGGAGGAAATATTCAATATAGCCTCGTTGTACGATGGAATTTTCATGTCAAACCAATAGGTTTGTTGAATATTAATAATTTCTTTGATGGCTTACTAGCGTTTCTAGATCGAGGGTGTAAATAATAAGTTTATCTCTCATTCAATGAGAAAAATACTTATTTACGCTAGTACTGTTGATGAACTACTCATCAAATTTCATGCATATGTTCAAGAATCTGTGGAAGCCCAGGTCCGTCGGTCACAGACCACTGGTGTCAAGCGAAAAAGAAATTCGGATCCTTTAAATATTTCATTATGAATCCTAATGTTGATGGTGGCGAGTTACGAGTATTTATACTCTCGAGACGCATCCCTCATTTATGGATTCAGGTATGTATATTCTTTTGCATTTCTATATTTTAGTGTTTAATGCCATCTTTTGATATTCTCAATATGTTCCACTTAATTTGTTTTGTACTTCTTCCGAGTAATAATAATAATATCATATTGGCTTTATTCAAATACAGATATCTAGTGATTTTGCTTCTTCAAGAGCATTTTATTCTCATATTAATACAATCTCATATCATCGATGAGATTACTTCATATAAGCTTTCCATGCGATATATTTTCTTTGATTTATCAACATGGGATCTATTCAGCATTTTACTTTCGTCTATTTATCCAATGGTAACTTCAAGTACCACTTACTCAATTTTCTCCATTAATATTCGGTATATATGGGGAAGTAATTTTATTCTCATCGTCTACTACTTGAGTATGATTAGAATATTTGATCAACTACTTCTTACGGAGTAGGATTAGTTATAACCAATCGTGTAGTATAACCCACCACATTGGAAATATGCACACCAATCGGTATTGGGTATTACCCACCACATTGGAAATATACTCAAACTATAAAGTGCATAAATTTAAATTGCAGAAATTAAATTTCCTCCAATAGGTGGTCGAACCTACCTTATGGGAATTATTGCAATAAATATAAATCTCACGAATTTAAATAGCAAGAATTAAATTGCATAATATTTAACTACTTCTTGGAGTAGGATGCACTTAGTAGAAGGTATTACCCATCACTTAGCATATAAAGTCTGAGAAATATATAAAACCTTCCGTTTAGTGACAGTTTGAACCCATCATCAAGTAGGAGGTATTGCGGTAATTAAATTGCATTAAATAAAGTGCAAGAATTAAATATTGAGCTGCTTCTCACGGGAGCAAATTTGTTCTTCTAGAACAAATACTTATTACTTCTACAAGAGCACACTTATCCTACAGAATAAGTACATTATGTAATTGAACTCTTCTAGAGTTAAAATAATATTCCGATCTTTTAACTCAAATGGACTTCAAGCCATTTTATATAATCAATGGATTTAGAATTTCTTCATAAATATTCTATCCATTTTTCACTGTCGTCAAAATTAGGTCGGTTTTACCCTAAGGGTAAAATTGTCAATTCCAATTCGTAAAGGTAAAATTATCAAAAATATTTTATCAATGTTTTACGATTGGAAAATTATCTCCTTTCTACTTCAATTTATCAATATCAAAATATTCAAGGATTATTTTGTAACTTTTTCAAAAGTTAGTGTACTGATTTGTAAATTTTGAAAGTTTGATAATAACATATTTCAAAACGAGTTATTACCCTATCAATGTTGGTGTCAAATCGAAACTCTCGTTAAATCGAGTATAATGGAGTCTAGAAAATTTGATTTTGATAATGTATGCTCCTTATATCTCGATAAAACGAATGTTATAGTTTAATATATTATTATATTATAAAATCATATGATTTACCTTTTTCCCTTTCTCTAATTATTCCAATGGATGAGATTTACTTGCAATCCATTTACGTGATCGGAAAATTCTTTGGACTCCATTCTTCCAATTTTGGGATTTGAGACGTCTGCAGCGAGGTTGTGTAGAATGAGGAATTGTGGGAGAAGAATATGAACAAGCGGGAATTTTTCGATGATGTATTTGCAAAGAGAGAGTTATTTAGGATTGATGAGGATGAATTAATTCATTGGTAATAATCCAGTTTCTGATACAGAAGATCATCTATAAGATGCAACTGTAGAGCATACTTCTTTCATATTACTCAAATGGCTAGAGACTCGTGCTGATAACGTGTTATAAAAGTATAGAAACAATAGAGAGAATTTAGAGAGAATGAATTCTAAGGAATTCTCAGGAATGAATTTCATTAATAACTGAAGCCCTATTTATAGGAAAACTTCGAATGGCACAATCGTAATTACATAATTTCATCAAGGGTATAATAGTCATTCACATATAATAATTACATCTTTTACCAAATTATTCCTCCACCAAATTATTCCTCCACCAAATTATTCCTCATAATTCATAACCACCAAATTATTCTCAATTATTCATAACAGTCAGCATCAAAAACGATTGTCCATTTGTCCTTTTTTCCCCCTTTTTTCTTTTTTTCTTTTTTTTTTCAAAAGGTTAAATTCCGTTAGCTATAGAGCTTGTTTGCTTCAACTTAATTAAAAAAATTATTTTAAAAAAATCATTTTATACCATTCATTTGATTGATTCGAAAAACTATCTTTATCTTTTATATTGATTTTCTTCACTTTTCAACAAGACATCTAAAAATCATTTACGCAAAAATATTACTCAAACCTACCCATCTAAATATCTAGCATTTAAAATGTATAATGTTAGCAAGGTGGCATCTCCAAAATTATTTAAATGAGCAATGTTAGCAAGGTGGCATCCCCAAACTTTTTAAAATGTGTATTAATGTTAGCAAGGTGGCATGCATCTCCAAACTTAGTTAAATGGGCAATGTTAGCAAGGTGGCATCTCCAATCCTATAAATTAGTTGTCTTATTTAGTCAACGGAAAATTCTGTACGTCCACCAAAAAGCGCACAGTATCCACATGAATGCAAAATTCCATTTCACCCCCATTTGTGTTCCAATTTAGCTTACAGGTCACAAGTTAAAACGTTACCATAATTCTTATCTCAGTCAGTGTCTGTCTCTGCTCACTACTCATTTTCTCTGCAGTTTGTGCATCCTAGTTTGATAACATGGGCAATTTTCTTACTCAAATATTTACAAGCCGCCCGCCGGTAATACTTGGTGGAACTATGATCGAGTATACAGTGCCGGTCCTCAGAATTTTGACACCCCAGGCAAACTTTAAAAATAAAAAAATTTTCGCCCCACTTTTTTTTTTAGTTTCAATGAATTTGTAATATTTTTCCTAAACTTTTTAAATGTTCAACTTAAAAACTTAAATTAGTATCCCAGTTTCTCTTATTTTTAGTAAATATTTTTCCAGCGCCTAAGGCGTCGGCCTGCTTCACCTTGAAGCAGGTCCGGCTCTGCGAGTATATATCAGCTTGGTGCCCCCAACAAGTACAAACGTTAGAAGATACTTTCGAACCGAATTGACCCTTGACCCTTGATCCAGTCCTTAAGTCAGGTTGATGATCGGGTCTGGCATAAGAATATTGGTATTTTTATATGGTACCAACTCTTTGTGTTTTTTATATAGACTCAATGAACACTATTTTTATAATTTAACTAACCAACGTGAAATTTTTTTTGTTAACGTTGAGAAATTTCGTGTGACACATGTGAGTGTAAACATGAAAACACTTACATTTTATAATACTAATATATATATATATGTGTGTGTGTGTGTGTGTGTGTACACACTAAAAACATATTATAAGTTTGAAATTATAATTATCTGTGATGACAATGATGCGCAAATTAATCCAAATACAGTTGTCATAATGAAAGATTTTTCATCGTTAGCTCTTTTTGCGATGTCAATCGCTCTCACTTGAGAAGTTGGTATTTTCTTGAAAAGACCGGTATGTAGTTATGTACAGTTGTATGTTGCAGTATCAGGATTCACGAGTTGTGACGGGTTGAAAATATTAATAATCAGACAACTACGATTGTTGTACATAAGAAAGTGTTGTAAATTAAAGTTGTGATATTTTTATAATTGGAATAAATTTTATTTCATACTATTAATTTTATCTAAATTTTGTTATTATTAATGAAATAAGAAATTGTGTTTTCAGTGGGATATGTTCGTGCAATACACGGGTACGATTACTAGTTTGTTCCGAAGTGGGATTTTTCTTTTTTTTTTTTTCTATTTTTTAAAAGTAAATGAGTGCCATCTTGGCACTGCCAACATGACTTAGCATCTAGCAGTCATTAACATTATGAAAATAGTTAGCATCTTTATGTCCTTGTTACATACAGTTGTACATGTAACTTTTTTACTCCTGTTCAAGCTTACTCAATTCAAAATTAATCAAAATTTTTAAAGGTCGGATTTTATGGATTTTGTGGCCGGAGAAGGCGCATGCGGAGGTGGCCTAAACGATGAAAACTAGTGCTTTTTTGCAATTTTATTTTTGATATGAAATTGCACTTCAGGTTTTTTAATTTTCATTTATAACGGTTTGGACCTTCAATAACGATTGATGGAAGTAATATAAATTTGAGTAGCCACCAATGAAACTTTGATCCAATCCGGTATTCAAAATCTTCTAAGCACAATATTTACGTCCTCCAGTCTATATTTAATTAATGATAAAATTCTGGATCAAAAAAGATAGATCTCATCGAGGTCTCCCTTTACCCTTTTCCTTTCTAGACCGTTGTTTTTTTCGAGTGTGTTTAATTGGCATTGTTTTCCATGGAAAATATCAATTTCCACCCAAATTTTCCCTTATCCAATGAAACGTATTTTATTTTCTACGGAATTGGAATTTCAACTTAGGTCAAAAAGTGTATATTTTCCTTGAAATCAAGGAATTACACTACACCATAACTCGCGAATTGTCACGGTTTTAAACCGTGACAATTCGGATTTGTCACGGTTTTAAACCGTGACAAAATTCACCGTCGCAACTGGATCGTCACGGTTTTAAACCGTGACGATTCCGTGACGAAATGGTCACGGTTTTAAACCGTGACGATTCGTTAACGAAATGGTCACGGTTTTAAACCGTGACGAAATCGTCCGGAATGGTTATAGACAAAAATTGCCACGGTTTAAAACCGTGACAAAATTGCTCGACCAGCATATTTGCAATTTGTAAATTGGTTGTAACTTGGTACGACCAAACCCATCTTCATCAATCACTCCCCTAAAAACACCATCCAATATTTATTCACATAAAACGACCATATCCATATATATATGCACCATAACACAAATTCATTCACTAAATCCATCACCAAATCCATCACCATAACACAAATTCATTCACTAAATCCATCACCACAAATTCATTCACTATATATGCACCATAACACAAATTCATTCACTAAATCCATCACCAAATCCATCACCACACTACACAATTCAAATGTAAGATTACAAACTAGAACAATGAGTTAAAACAAATATCTTCACCATCCATTACAAACTATCAAGCATCAAATTACCAATTCATCACAAATAAACTACTCCACCAAATATCAAGCATCACCATCCATATATTACAAACGGTTCTTCATTGAAAACAACATGAGCTAATTAAAACCAAGTATCAAGTACCGTACTATGAACCATAACGAATATTACTAAGTATGAAACAAAATACTCAATCAAACACAAGCACAACCATTGTCCTATAAGTTAACAAACATAACTACTAATTAAAAGGAGAGAATTACATCATCTCCTTCAATAAGTATGTCGGCCACGCAATGAATGAACCGTTACCAAAATCTGCCAAACACTCTGCACCCCCTTCTTTACCAAGATACACAGGCTCATTCTCGAAGCCCGGATAGATATACTTGATATTTACCTTTGCTTCAGGGCATTGAAGTTTACGACCATGAACAAGAGTACCTGGCGTAACGGACTCAATTCTTACCATTGCAATATTATTTTCATTGCGTAAATCTCTAAGATGGTAATACCCTTTGTCTTGCGAGGATTGGAGAGTAATCTGCATTCATAGGTAATTTGGATGAACCTTCTCCAAGCTGTAGTGCCTTTCTTGGAAGCACTATGACCACTACCAGGCGAATGTTCATTTGGATTTGAACTGGTCGGCCCTTAACCAAGGTTTGTAACAACGTGCTTTGGTCCTTCATTTGACAGGCAGTGCATGTAACTTGGTGAACCGTGGTCCTGTACTTCACGTGCGAGTCTACCAATCTCGGACACTCACAAAGTCGTGTGGCTTTAAACTTAATGTCGGCACCTTCGACCCAACTCCACGAGTCGGCCACTTTTGTCCTTCAGAACACTTGAGTCAAGGGATCATTATCGATATCTGTTGAGCTTGAATCTCCTCCTTGAGCATCTGTAGCTCGACAATTTTGGCACGTGAAAGAGTAAATAATAGAATGACATCGAGATAGCTTAAATATTACAATATAACATGGACATATATGTACTCAAATTACAATAAATTTTACTAACACTTCTATACCAAATTTCCCAAATGAGTTGTCAAATTAAAGATGATCCACCAATTATATTTTCATAATCCTCACAAAATTGCTGAATAATCCTATAATGTTATAACTTTGAAACATAAGATATAATTCAATCAAAATACCCACAGAAACGTCGAAGTTGATAAGAATACAATGTTCGTGAAATTCCCTGAATTCGTTTGGGGTAGAGTTTTCTTTGCAATATATTATTCAGGTGTGCCAAGTGAAGTCACTACGATATTTTTGTCACCAATGAGATGATATAATAGTTAACAGTCAAACCATTAAAATGAGATCTCTTGGCCGGTCTTAAAAATTAGGAAACCAATAAATGACCAGTTTAAGCAACTTCATCACCATTTAATAGTAAGTGCATCAATTATACAATTTAACAATTTATAGGCAATTTTGAAATTATAAGCTTAGAAATTTACTCACAGCAGTCTCAGCAAACTCCGGGCGATATCCGTCTTTTGTTTTTCGAGCATGAAGGTAGAGATTACTGCGAGTGGGAGGTTGGCCCTCATCATCAGTACCTTGTAATCGCTCCTACAAATTAATAGAAGATTTACATGTAAAATAAAAAATATAGCATGGCATGTTTAATATTGACAATGTACTGTACAGGTGAATCAAGTCGGGATTATGCTAAATAGGTGATTGGCAAAGGCAAAGGCATAGGCATACCGTCCACTCTGCAGATACCTCGGCATATGATTTAGAACCAAGGAAATGCACATCAGTCTTCTTCGCCCTATTTGCTTTGCCTTGAGCCCTTTGTCTCAGTTTCTTCTCAGTAGACTCATGTTCGATGAATTGGTTCCATTCAGCTATTGGAACATACTCATTCTCCAGAGGATTATCTTTGAATTTGAGAATTTCTTCTGGAGTTGTTGCAGTCTCCACGTAGGTACGGGATCGGAGGTGATTCTTCCAACTCTTATATTGTTCTCCAGCCTATACCGAACAACAGCATTTGGGCCTAATCAAACAGCAATATATATTGCACAAACTAAACATATGATAATTCAGTACTTCAAAATAATAACAGTATATGTGCTTCGTTAAATTAAAAATTAGCTTGACAATATTAGAATTGCCTGACAAAATATACGGTTCTTGTGAGTGGGCGATATCAAAATCTGAAGGAGAGAATTCCACAAGCTATCTTTCACCTCGGGAGGCACATGCCTCGATCGTCATAAAAGCCCAACGTTACACTTCAGCGATTAACGAATACGTGCCACTAGCAACTTCTTATTACCAACAGGATTTTCCAACATGTCAAACCCAATCTCCTTTTTACGCATAACAGGTGTCGATGGACTGGCCATTATCTGCGGCCAATAAAAAAATAAGGATTACTGACATGAAACTAATTTAATATATAAGGCAATACAAGTACAATTAGATCGATAGGATGTTGTCAATACAGTTGTACATGTGTACGGCCATCACAAAAATGCGTCCAATGGTATTGTGAGCCAACATAGAAAAATTACAAAATGAGAATTACAAGGAAACATTGATTCTTACATTTATAAGAATAACATTGTCTACATCAAAACATGAACAACATAAGTAGAGCTACACATCCAAATAATCTAAGAAATCACACAAATTCGGATTGTCATCCAAAACAAATTGGTAATCAGTAGGGGCTTCCAAAGCGTCTACATGATCATTTAACCGCTTCGGCACATGAAGAACAACCGACCATTGACTGTTGTCAATACAGTTTGAATAAAAAACTTGCTTTATGTTTTGAAAAGCACAAACAAACGGTTCATCCTTAATGCTTCCATTGCTCTTCAATTTTGACAAATCAACCATAACCATCTTCGTGGCAGGGTCCACTGTGCAAGCGTTTTTGTCCTCCACTCGTACCCAATCACAGTCAAATACTATCTCCCTGAAGCTTGAATAATCTAGTTCATATATATGTTGAACAACGCCATAATATACCATCTCTACTTGCTTCGGGTTTTTATCTTTAGCACTAGACACACAAGTTGTAATTGCTTTAATTGCGATGCCGCTATTTTGATTCCGCATGCGACGTTGCTCACGACCATATTCAGAGAATACATAGCCCTTCACTCGATATCTGTCAAACTGTTTAGCAACAAAACTAGGGCCTTTAGCTAGATGGGCGAATCTTGAGGTAACATCACCCAATTTCAACAGCTGACGGATATATGGAAAACAAGACATTAGTAACATATAATGGGATTTTTTCTAACTATTTGGTTAAAATTCGAAGTGTAACTGGAAAAATTACCTCGTTCGATACCCAAAGCCTGAAGTCCGAATTTGAATTTGAAACACCTTTTCTTCTTTTGGATTGTGGAAAAGAATTGTACTTCCTACAATTTGTCATTTGGTCAAACATATTGATGGGATGTAACTGTAATGTTAAGTTTCATTCATTGAAGGTACTTTAAATGTAAATACTTACTCTCGCCATACATCTACATCTTCGTGAGTTTCGAAAACATAACGAGCCACCTGCTCGTATTGAAGATTTGAAAGTTTCACTTTATTACCTTTCCCCAAGGCCTCTTTATCAACAAACTCGCCAAAATCGTCAACAAAGCGTTCACGGTGCGGATTAAAACTACCAATACCGGGATTAGGCATATACTCTCTCGCGAACAAAGAAGCTTCGTTCGTAATATACGCCTCTGCAATTGACCCACCAATGTATCTAGTATTCTTCACGTAATCTTTGAAGGATTTCATTAGTCTCTCGAATGGGTACATCCAGCGATACATGACAGGTCCACACATAAGAGCTTCATCGCATAAATGTACCAACATGTAGATGCTAATGTCAAAAAAAACTGGTGGAAAATACTTCTCCAGCACACAAGTTGCTTCAAAAATCGTCGCTTTGGGCCACGATATGCTTTGATTAACAACTTTTGAACACGAAGGGTGAAACATAGACTTATGCATAATAGCCCTTGAAGCTCCTACATTTGGAAAAGCAATGCCTGAATAGCAGGAGCAATTGCATAATGGCGATGTCAATCGATGCGACTTACATTGTCCTAGATCATACTGCACCGAAATTCACAACCCGGCGTAAATTAGAAGAGTAGTCTCTGGCGTCTTTAGATCATGTAATGTTTTAAGAAACACATCTTTTCTTCTTTAGTTAACGTGAAAATGCATTGGGCATTACAATTTTCCATTTTCCAAATCTTTACGTATCCATAAGCTCTTTTTGAGTTTCATTACAGAAGATCCTCACGTGCCTTCTCACCATCCTTTGAATGAACTCCTGTAAGCATGTACTCACAATATGTTCTATGATATTCTTTTACGCATGCATGGCGTCGATCACATGTCTTCTCGAATGAGATTTCCAATATGGCAAATCGTACATCGCTGACCTTCTCGACCAAGGCTTTACTTTGCTAGGATCTTTCGGATCAACTCTACTTTTTGCGTTTCAAGGTCAATGCCTTAGGATGTTTACCAGTTAAATTATGAGCAGCACTTGCAGCCTTCAGTTCAATTTCAGACCCCGTTATCCTCTTCTGAGTGACCTTTCCTCTACACCATCGGGAATAAAATTGCTCTTGTCCTTCCTAAACTTGTGATCGCGAGGTAGCCATCTCACGATGACTATGGTAGCAAATCTTATGACCGGTAACCAATCGATCCGGTCTCCTCGACGCAGATGGGACATCCAAAATAACCATGAACATTACGACGATAAAGTCCCATAAGGCGGCAAGTCGTGAATTGCCCACAATAACATAGCTTTTCGGCGTGAAATGCTCATGCTTGTTTGAATCGAATGCTTGCACTCCTTGAGCCATAACTCATTCAACTCTTCAACCAACGGGACTAGAAATACATTAATATCATCACTTGGAGCTTTGGGCCGGGGATTAAGAGTGACAACATAGAAAACTCTTTTAGCATGCATAACGAAGGAGGGAGATTATACGACGAGAATCACCGCCAAATACTTTGATTGGTACTTAAACTACCAAATGGATTGAAACCATCGGTGGCTAATCCAAGCCGAGCGTTCGCGAGATTCACTAGCAAAATCTGGGTATGCAACATCGTGACTTTCCAAATAGTAGAGTCGATAGGATGTCTCATGAGATTGCCCCCCGCTCTGCTCGTGCATGCCAAGTCATAGCTTCTGATATCCACGGCACCGTGTAAAATCGCTTCAACCTCGGCCCTAAGGGAAAGTATTTCAATACCTTATGCGGTTCTTTGTGCATTCTTAAACCCTTCTTATTCGGATTCTTTTTCACAACAAACCGCGGTTCACTGCATACCGGCCATTTGTCCTCAAATTCATACTCTTTGCGATACAAAATGCAGTCGTACTTACAAGCATGAATGGACTTGTATTTCATCCCTAACCCCCTTAAGCTACTTTTCATAGATGGGTAACTTGTGGGCAACAAATTTTCCGCAGGCAGCAATTCTTTCATCCATAGCGATGTGCGGTCACACTTTGTTTCCAGATAAACCAAATTGGCTTTTCACATTCTGCAAACCAATCATTGCAAATAAAGTAGTGTGATCCTTGTTGCGGTTGGGATACAAAGGCTTTAAAGCATCTAATTTTAAGCGAATATACTCACGATGCATGGGCTTGACAGATCAATATTATTTCCACTTTCGAATCCGTACTTTCATTTTCATGAAATCGATGAATGCCAAAGGCATCATCGACCAAATTATCTAACATAGGATGTGCTGAAGAAGACTCGTCCACACTCAAATTTTTAGGTGGTATGTGGTCATTGCTCAGAAGGTCGAAATCGAATCATTTTCCCCATGGTAGACCCAAGTCTTGTAGTTACTTTCCATACCCCACTTGATGAAGTGAAACTCAACATCTTCAACACCAAGCCGTTTACTATTACGACAATAGATGCACGGACAATGTATAATATCGTTGTAGATTTTTCTCTGTGCAAACTTAATAAAGTCCCTAACACCTTGTACATAAACACGACTAGTTCTTGGAAGCACAGTCATCCATTCTTTAGAAAGTGGTAAATCCATAAAAAAAGCTTCAGTTTATAATTCACGAGTTAATGAGCTTAGTACGTGGAATAAGAAAGTAATGTAAAACAAAAGATACTATAAGGAATAGCTTTGCAAAAAAAAATTTATCACGTTTCAAATCAATAAATGTCCTAATGCATCTTATAAGTCCAACACTAACTGGTTAGGGCCCTAACCCATTCATCATTGATTTGTGATTTACGCTTGTTATGCTATCAAAATATATTATATAGTCATCTATAATATAATGTGTAAATTTAATGACATCTCCCGTATTCTCCACAATGTACGATCTACTGACCGTAGTGTACACGGGAGAATAATAAGGAGACACGATCAAACCGTTACACACGAGATTATGACTGACTATATAATATATTTTGATAACATATAGCATGATTCACAAATAAATGACAAACTGTCCAAAAATAGGACAATTCAAAGATTATTTTATAAATTTCAAACTATCCAATTATATGGAAGTTTGTAAATTATAAACTAATCTTCAAACGGGTACTCTAGGCTCAATGATGATTCTAGAGACATGTAAATAATATAAAGACTAAGTAAAATAAGCAGCTAAGCGAATAACATACAAAGTAAATGGTTGTATGACCACTTAGATTAACGGTATCAAATAGAGACACATAACGCTATGAGGGAGATAGAGGGGTAAAGGAAACAATGAAGACTTACATTATCGTGACAAAATAGGTCTTTAAATGATTCGGTAAAAGATAGGGATTTCCCAAATGTGACAACGTGAATCTTCAAAAACCTGAACAAATTCGGGAAAAAATCATTGTTAACAAGAATAGAGAAATTTATTGTTGGGAAGTTACATGATATTCAACAACCAATGGGACAAAAAATATTTGTATTTGTAATGTAAGATTCATTGCAATATAACTACGGGAAACAGGCCGGTAGGCCATCCACTTTTTATAACTTCTCATTTCTTTTTATAACTTTCAATAAAATTTCTTCTTATATATAACTTCTTATATAAAAACAAACATTTTGAAATTTATATATATTTTCATTTGTATATATTTTCATTTATATATATATATAAATTTGCTTAGGTTTCAAGTACATATTCCCGCTAAATTAATTATCCTAAAAAAATATAGTAATAATAAAAATTTATCATTTGTAAAATGGAAACTAATGCGTCGAACGGTCGAGGGCTTTGGTTCCATTCCCGTATGTGAACTAATCTCTTTCTACTTTCTTTGCATTTTTAAACGCATCAACAAGTAATCATACATTCTCAAAATCACTTCTTTCCAATCAATATTGAAATCCCAATTATCTTAAATTGCTAAATGACTAAATAATTATTTCTAAACTATACATTTACCAAAAAAATGAATATAGTGGCAATGTCACAATCCAAATGTATGCCTCATTTATCTATCAACTAAATATACTCACTAATTGTGGTAAATTGTATATTGAGTACCAAATTCACTTAAACTAGCAAGCCCATTCTAAGAAATCCTAAAATTTGTAGTGAAGAGATGATAATTATGAAAAATGAATTTAAAAAAATAATGAAAATGGACTAAATGTTTAATTGAGTTTAACAGTAGAAACAAATCAAAGCAAACATTTATCTATGTTTCCCCAAAAAATGCTAAAAAAAAAACGAAAATATGGCTGAAAAAAAAAAAAAAGAAATGGTGAACCAATAAACTAGAAATTACCTAATGCCGGAGAAGACAACTTCTAGCTTCCAAACCACCGGAGTACACGAGTATTGGGCCGGAGAAGACGAGCTTTTATGTGCCAAACGCCATTTATGAAACTTGGAGCAATAATAATACCTTCTTGTGGAGTTTTAATTCAATGGAGTACTCACTTCAAGAAGAGGAGCTGGTGCACTAAGATGGGAAGGGTTTTTGTGCAAAGGAATTCATGGATTTAGAGAATTTGGGGGTGAATAATTAGGGTTCTTCGCGTTTTTTCTCCAGCACAGCCGACGGGTTTGCTTAATTATTCTGGGATGCAGCTGGTTTTATTTTTATTTTTTTTTTTTCGACGGGGGTCACGGTTCATAACCGTGACCCCCCAAGCCCGCGAATGGTCACGGTTTAAAACCGTGACCATCCTGAATATTTTTTTTTATTTTTTTTTGGGGTTGGTCACGGTTATTAAACCGTGACCCCCTTCAGATCCCATGTGTGACAAATTATCCGTTTTGGTGTAGTGTTAGAATTCACACGGGGTGGGGAGGGACTTGGAATTCCACGAACATAAATGCATAATTTTAAACATGGTGGATTGGACCACAACACGTTCAAAACTTTGGGACATTTCATGCAATTTTTCTTCTATCATAAACTGCCATTACAAGTTTACAACTTGTGCATGAATCTATAAATACAGACTCTACGTCCCATAATCCAACAGCTAGATATAAAGCCATAACTGAATCCTAGCCATGAAGTTCTTCAACATTTGCCTCTCACTCTTCATCCTCCTCTCCGTCTTCACCATTTGCAAAACTATAAGTATTCTCCTTCTATCAAATTAGGTTTTACATTTCTCATAATACACCTGTATTCTAAAAAGTGTGAAGCATGATTAAACATCAAGGTAAAGCTTCAAGTTTAAGTACTGAGTGTAATTAAGAGTATACTGCACGAAGTAAAAACGTATAGCTTGTAAAACAGCAAGTTCAAGCTTCGCGTTTAAGCATCATTTAAACAAGCTTGAAGCAGACGTTTAAGAGCAGAGAGATATACACACTTTGGTGTGTTTTCTGCGTGTACTACATAGATCGTCCTTTTCATCACTATCTTCATCTTCTTAACAAATGAAAAACTAAGTTGTCTAATTAATCTGAATAAAAAGATTTAGATGCAACTGAACTAGTGTTTCGTGACCTAGATGGGTCTAGCATAGTGTTATTATTTTGTATTTAGACAGACTATAAGTTAATAGTAGCCAGATTAAACTGTGAACCCTAAATAACGACAGACAAGTCTGGATAAATGGCAGAAAATGTAAAACAATAAACAAGAGGCAAAACATTTAACGTGCAAAACACCGTATGGTGAAAAATCACGTGCTCATCACCTACGAGCAAAAACCAATCTACTAAAATCTAAAGAGTTTAAATCATGCAATGAAGCTAAATGCCTATTTACGCATAAATAAGACAACCCCTAAGAATAAATAAATGCTCTATGTTTAATCCTTAGAGTGTAATGTGAGCTGGCATCCCGCCGCTCTCAGTAGCTTCTTGTATTCCTTAATCCTCCAACAGATCTACACGCCATGTGTTGATCTCTTCATGTTGAGGCTCGATCTTCTATTTAGTGATTGCACTTCTCTCGGAGATTTGACTAATAAATCAATCAATGATGGGTGTGCATAAACAAAATCAAGCTTTTCTTGATGGTTTAATACACGGGGTGAAGCAAGGCACGTTTTTGTGTATGGTGGACGATGGAATGCTTGAGATTGAAAGCTATGCTCTTTGAAATTTTCTAGCCAAAACCGTGTACCGGTTACTTCAATGTGTTGTGTATTTAATGTCATCAAGAGACTTGTTAGGCAAGAAGTCATGATTCTATAAAATAACATAGTCTGATAAGGAAACAAACATTATCAATATTGGAAGATAAATAATAAGGTAATAATTAATGTAAGGAAATAGAATTATACCTTAATAAGGAGACCTACACCTAGTTGAAGTAGTATTGAACACTTACCATAAAACAAGGTGGATAAACAAGGACCAAAACAAGCCCTAGGCGTGTGGCTCTCTTAGGCGTGTACAATGGTCCCATCAAGACATGGACTTATTGAATAACTCAACTTAGTTAGGAGATGGTTATCACATAGTTTAGAATTTGAAACACATGTGCCAAATAGAGTCCAAGGTCCATCAAACTAGTTAGATGATTATTTATTCTAATAAAAGTCTAAGTAATTTAATTATAAATGTGGGAAAATAAAAATGTCAATTAAAATATTATAACTTTAATAAAACTAAAGCTAACAACAAAAATTTTAATGTGAAACACAGGAGGATGCGGATTGTGTGTACACGATATACGTGAAGACGGGAACAATGCTCTTTGCGGGGACTAACTCAACAATTAGTTTGACTCTCCATGATGCAAGAAGATCTGGGATCCGGATCCATGATCTAGAGGCGTGGGGCGGGTTTATGGGCCAGAATTACAACTATTTTGAGAATGGAAATTTGGACGTCTTTAGTGGAAAGGGCAAATGTTTGAAGGGGCTTGTATGTGCATTGAACTTGATGTCCGATGGATCCGGTCGGTTAAGTTCATGGTACTGTGACTATGTTGCAGTTACCACGACTGGGGTCAATTAGCAATGTGCACAGAAAAAATTTAGGATCGACCAATTTCTGTCTAAGATTTTGTTCCCATTTTAGCTCAGTGCAACAAGGAACTATTGTAAGAAACGTATGATTGACGGTCACGATTCGCCTCATATTATATTTCTGATATCAAGAAATGCATAATCAACGGTTATGATTTGTCTAAGAATATTTCTGATATGTAGGAGTTATAGGGCTTCGATAGGCTCATGACACATGTTATTGTGGCTATTTATTGCATGTGTTTGTCTTTTCTACCCTCCCCTAGTTTGTAACTGATACTTGTTCAGTTCTTGTTATCAATAACATGCATGTTATCATGTGCATGACATGTACTTTATCTAGCGATGAAGAAAATTTTGGATATTTGTGATATTATATTAATATGAACAAACACTACTGTGTTGAAATTTTTTGATAAAAACTATTTAATCAGTATCAAATTAATTCAATAAATTTAAATTTAATTAAATTTGGGACTAAAGTATATATTTTTCAAACTTTTGGACTTGATTCTAACAATGTCCAAAGTTTTGGACCATTTTGCAATTAAAAAATCGCACGTGAGGTGCACGTGAGGTCATTAATGGTGGAATATTAACGGAGGTCCTTAACGCGCAACGGATGTTGAGTTTGAGGACCAAAATGCCAAGAAATAAACCATAAGTTCTTAGTACGCAGCGAGATAAAACGTTGGATCCTTGTGGCGCTAATAAGCCATTAATTAAAGTTGTACTCATAAATTTCAATGTTATCAACTGAATTGAAATGACGCACTATAAAGAAAATCGGTGACCGATAATGCCAATATCAATATGGACATTAGTAGCTAGCTATTAAGCGTATTAAATTTTATCGTTTCAAAGGAAAGCTTTCGCACAATGTTTGGTTTGTACTTAGTAATATTCTACAACTAAAATAATTACTATTGATAGGTATCTAAAATACATGTACTGTCGTGGCATTTTCAATCGTAACTCTTTATAAATATATAAGAATAATACTATTTATCATCGTTATCTATCTACCGTCAGTAATGTGATAGTTAGTTAGCATTAAATAGAAGTGATTGCTTTGTCGTCTAAATTTTTCATTAATTGTGTGACATTTTCTGGGCACACGCCTAGTGAGAAATAGATTGGCCAAATTGTTTTGAAGTAGTAGTCCACTATTTTTACGTGACGAACGTCTCAACTTATGCTAAAAAAATATTCCTCGCTTTTTGTGAAGAACATCTTTAATTATCCAATTGATCGTTGAAGAATCCAATAAGTTAGAATCTACTAGTTGTATGAAGTTGAAGACGGTGGTCTTTGATCAAAGTGGTGTTTCTGACCGGGTACAAATGATCGAGTCCATAGATTGGAAAAATCACTTTTGGTGCCATTGTTGAAGATTGCAAGTTACTTTCCTCTAGTCGATCGTCTGAGCAACGTTTCGACCTCGTGTGTGCAGCGAAGTGCTAATGAGGCTAGATTGAGTAGATCTTTGTTAGCTTCTATTGAATATTGGTTTTCTCTTCCCCCCTTTGAGATTACTGATGTACTCCATTCGAATGCTTTCTTTGCTTTGAATGAATAAAACTCCTTTCTTCAAAAAAAAAAAAAAAAAAAAAGAACTCTTTGTCAAGAATGGTCTCCAAATTCTTGTGGTCATCCATTTATTTTTTCGGCTCCAATTTTTTTGTTTGTTGGACAAAAAAATCTCGATAATCATGGACGGGTCCAGGATCTCTTATAGGACCTAACTGAATTTATGAAGGAGAGTTTAGGGGTTGAATGGAGGCAGAGACCCTTTTTTCGGGGCCAGGTTGGAGGGCAGCTCCCCGGATTTTTTCCCCAATAAAGCTTATTTGCAAACATTATTGAAAATTGTCATCTGCTAAATGGATTTTACAAAATAGAAACAAACTAATATGAAATAACAATTTGATTTGGTTACTTTTGTATTTGATGATTTTAAATTGATTTGATTCACGAGATTGGTTTTATTTCGTACGTTGTATTGTTGGGTTTAAGAAACAATTGGACTAGACATTATAGCATGCTCAACTTTAAAAACACAATAAAATTTCTATATAGAAAAAAGGAAAAAAAAAATCATTAGGTTATATTAATTTATCAAAATCATAGATCATAAAAATTAATTTAAAACTATTTTTATTTTCTTTTTTCTTCTTTTGCAATCTTCCTTAAATTTGTAAGTGAAGTAACAATTATATCAATTCAACATCTACATGCATATCCATAATAAGAGCAAATTATTCATAAATTTCATGTTCTAGTCATCAAGATATTGTATCAATATGTGAAGATCGCATCACCTAAGATTTTTGGAAATATAAAATTATATAAAAAAATAATTTTTTAAATGAAAAATAACTAGAATCTTTGAAAATGCACAATTATATCGAATAAAATTGTTTAAAGTGAAAAATAACTAAAGTATTCTAAAATAAAAAATTAACAAAAATAAAATTATTTTAAATGAAAATAGTGAAAAAAAGAAAAAGGAGAAAATGCCTAATTACAGGCGAATGTGAAAAATAGTAAAAGAAATAGCAAGTTCAAGAGAAGCACAAAAGAATAAAATTGGTGAATATGAAAAATACAGGAAACACCCAGATGCTCCACCTCAAACCCGTGACATTTTGCAAACTCCGTACCTTACCAGCTGAACCCACAATTTTTCTTGCAATGTTTGTACACAATTTTATACTTAACCTTTATTAGGACCTAACTGCAGCATTGCCCAGTTAACTAATAGATCCATCCTTGTCAATAATTGGCGTCCTTGAAGTTAAATCTTTTGCGTGTTCAACGCTTCCGTACAATGACCAGCAACAAGTGGGACGAATCGCATTAGATTGACTTTTGTTGAACTTGGCTTGCTTTATTTAAAGTGTCACTGAAGGTAAAAATTTTATTTTTATCTGTTGGGCGAGGAAATATGGGATAATCTACCAATATAAATTTGATGATTAATTTTTTTTGGGGACACGCCTAGTGAGACAAATAAATTGGCCAAATTTCTTTGAAGTAGTCTACTATTTTTATGTGATAAACGTTTCACCTTTTGCTAAAAAAATTTCTCACTCTTTGTGAAGAACATCCTTGATTATCCAATTAATCGTTGAAGAATCCAATAAGTTAGAATCTTCTAGTTTGCGTGAAGTTGAAGACGGTGGTCTTTCATCCAAGTAGAGGTTGTGACCAGGTACAAAAGATCGAGTTCACATAATTAATTTCTCTTCTAACTAATCAACATGCAAGGAATATTAATAGGGAGTGTTTATTCTTGGGTTCATAGTTTATTTCTAACTAGTGGATTTGTTTTCCCGTGGCAAGAGGGGCCGGGAATTTTCTCTTTAGGTTTTACGATGTTACATTGTGTCTTACTTGCTTTTATAGTATTCGTTACACTGGTGCACGTTTTCTTTTTTAGTATACTGTGTTTGACTTTCTCGTTAGTATCAACTACTAGCTACTTATTAACTTGAACATAAAATTATTTTTGGACAATTAATTGAATTAATTAGGTGGACTGAGGTTTTTAGACTTTCGATCATGTTTCATTGCGATCAATTAATGTCATATAATTAATAATCAATCATCAATTAGTTGTAAGAAATATGATAAATGGTGTTGATGAGAAATAAACAAAATGAATTACAAAATAAAAAATATTGTCAACCTAATATACTAAGTGATTGAAAATTATGATAAAAAAAAAAAAATACTACCATTACAACGAATACGACGAAGTCAACAAACAAAATTTGAGGATGACTCCAGCCCGAGGAGAACTATATAGATAATTACTAATGATATTTATAGTTAATTATTTGTTTATTGTTTCTTACGAGTTTTTCTAGAAGAGATTAGCTTTAAGAGTTTTTAATTACTACCTCCGCCAAAAAATATAGTCCACTATTTCTTTTCGTTGGTACCAACATATAGGTCACATTCCTTCTAAAGATGCAGTTAAAATATTACTTATCTTTTATACCTTCATTTAATGTATCATGTTATTATCAAAATATAATAGTTGAAATAAAATATATAATAAATGAGATGGCATATTAGGAAAATAATCTTAAATTTTACTTTTCTAATATTATTAATTGAATTTTTCTTAATTTTTTTGAAAATGGAAATAGGTTATATTTATGAGCCGGAGATAGTAATATTTTAAAAGACTAGGTATCCTTGTGAATCAAGTAGTATTGGTGCCTAGCTTAATTTTGACATTCACATGAATTAACGAACAATAAGGAAGATGCAATAGTTGTTTTTGCGGTATTGTTTTATCATGAAGATTTCAATTGCATGTTTTGTTCAGCACACATCCCCCTCCTCCTCCTTCTAAAAGGGCTATCTTTTGTAAAACATTTCCTACAAAAAATACCCTATATCTGCTAAACAATTACTCAAGTGGCTTGACTAAGAAATCATTTTTTGACACAATTTCTTGTGTTATTATTTTTAAAATCCTAAATTCTCCTCCATTTATTTCTTCGAAAATTGAAAAAGATACAAAAGAAGAAGAAGAAGAAGAAGAAGAAGAAGAAGAGGAGGAGGAGAAGAACAACATCCTAAGATATTCGTTAAAAAAACTAACATTAAAGGACCAGGAAAGTTTAGGAGATCTATATTGCTTTTCTTATTTACACGTTGAAGTAGAGTAGAATTAATAGAGACAATAACAATAATTCATTATATTATAGAAGCTAATGAGTCTTTTAGTTGTTATATACTTATATGCAAATTTGTACATACATTTATGATCACAATAATGATACGTTCTACTATACAAATTATATATACATCTCTATCAAATCTCTATCAATTGAAAAACAAATATTAAGATATTATACTCTCTGCGCAATTGCATTATTTGTTACCCCATTTACAAATCTACTAAATCCATTGCCTTTCAATTTCCTGATTCCTCAAGTATCGTTAATGTGTCAAGGTGGAAACAAAGGTTGGAAAATGTTGGAGATAATGGGCCCAAAACCCATATTGAAGGAGAAGCCCATATTAGTATAAAGAAAGCCCATTCAAAAGACCAAGACATGACCCATTACAACTATGGAAATAACTTGAAGTTCAAGTTGATAAGTGGATCTATATATACACTCTCGTGTCCTCTGTTGAAGAAGAAGCAGCCGACTCCCTTTGGTCCTTTTCTTTGGAGAAACCCTTCGTTTTTCTTACGTCTTTGAGTCACGGTTTTAGATGGTCAATCTTCTTTCTAGATGTATGAAGATTAATCAAGTGTTGGTGATTTTGTTTAGGGTATTTTAGAGTTCTTTTGTTACAGTTTTTGCCTTCAGTTTTCGTGTTTCATTCGAACCTTTTTTCAGATTTATAAAAGGATCGATTATAGAATTTTTCGTGTTCTTTTTTGGGTGTTTTTGATTCGTGTTTGACAGAAAAGATAAGGAAAAAGAAAATTTTGATTTTGACAATATATAAATGCTTCTCTTCAGAACATTGAATATATCTTTTCTATTCCTTTGCTCCATCTACATTGTATTTAGCCATGTTCGGAAAGATTCATTTCAATTTCATGATGTGTAAAAACAGATAGAGATGTAAAGATCAAGTTTTTGTCAAAGGAATAACTTCCAGACAAAATGATATATCTAACATTTTTAGAGACTCTGCAATGCACGTTAACCATTACTAGTTGTATCAAAAAGTAAAGAAGTTTGTAAATAAACACTGAAAATGGTTTTTTTTTCTTTTTCTTTTTCCCAAATATTTCTTGTGGAAAATGAATGGAAAAGAAAAGGAACGTTAACAATACTTTCTTAAACTTTGTCAAAACAAGTTGAAAGGCATTTTCCAGTGGCAAAATGTCGCGTGCGGTTTAAGTTCACATGTGGACGGAAGCCCAATTAAGTTCGTGGAGATATTGGAACTTGCTACAAGCATTTACCAGTGCATTTGAGGCCATGTTTTCTGTACTTTGGAGTATTTGCAAGAGACAAGGAAATCAGTGTACGACAATTGATATGGCTGTGGATAGCGGAAGGTTTCACTAAGAAGGAAGAACATAAAAGCGTGGAGAATGTGGCACTAGTGTTCGACATTAATTGTTCAATAATTATTCATGAAGGAAAAAAAAGGAAGAGAAGGGAAAAAAAAAGGAAGAGAAGTCAAAGAAAAGAAAAGAAATCAAAAAAAAAAAAGATGAAAGGATACACTTGTAGGGATTTGAACGCGCACCCCTTTATCCAACAGCCGCCTCAACCACCAAGCAATTGCCATACTTGTGTTGGATTTTGAAATTGCTGATATTTCTTCAACTGGTGCGATGCCTCACGAAAAGACACAACTTTTTGGATAGTTTTTTTCAAGGGTTGCAATCATTCATCATGCCTCTTCAATCTCTATATATAATGGACGAGATTGGCTTGTTAGAGAATAAGAAAAGCATCCAAGAAATTATAAAATAAGTTGTATCTTCATCCTTTTCTTCATAAAATAAGTGTTTAGTTCATTTGATTTGAAGATTAGATGTTTATCTTCAAATCAAACCCGAAGCTTAATTATATCCTCCAAACCGTTTACCAAAAGCCATAAACACTCAATTACAATCCCGTGGCGGTAGATTTAGTTTGAGGACAACGTAATAACACTGTCGAGCCTTGTATTAAATATTATCAATAAAAGTTCATTTTCGGTGTTTCGGTTCTATCTTCGTAGCTTTTTGCTCTAATTTTTCCGTTATTTTTTTTTATTTTTTTTTCCAAACAATTGTCTTAATATAACCTGTATATATTAACTCAAGCGAACTTTGATTTGACTCTAGTTTCAACCAGTACATGTCAAATGTACGTATATTTAATTTGGATAATTTTTCTATTTCTCTTATCATTTAATATCAAGCAACTTTGGTTAGATGAAACCGTCAAATAAATGAGCGCTCTGCACATGAAGATAAATAGAGTGGAATTGTGGCAAAAGTAAGTGAAAATAACCAATTAATAAAATGTCAATATACATTGTCATCGATATTATTTCGTTACATAGCGCTTTTCTGGTTATATATTTTGAAATAATTGAATAATGATAAATTTGTAACTAAAACATCCTTACATTATAAAAAAAAAAAAAAATGTTGAAATACTCCTGCACACAAAATGATGATCTGTTATAATTACCATGAAGTTTTTCTTTTCTTCGCATGGCCGTGTCTATGGTCAAATAGTTCACAGGAATCAAATAAATGAAAAAAAAATTCACGAATAACAAATTAACAATATTGCATCGATATGTCAATCAAGTGTGTCTTATTATTATTCTTTTTCGTTCATAGTAATATATTGTTTGTCGTATTCCGCACATGACCATGTTCTTTGTCAAATTGTTCAAACAAGAGTTACATAAAGAATAATATAATTAAGTAAAATAATTATATCACCCCTACTCTTCCGTATAGAATATTACACAATCATTAAGGGTATTATAAGACTTTCACCTCCAATATGTCACCTATTATGGCAAGTACTATGTATGTTTAGTATTATCCAATTAATAGTGGTTTGAAAACCTTGGAAAATGTAAGATATAATAGTGGGTTACATAATGGTTGACATAATAATAGATATATAACATAATTTTCTTTGTTGATGTAAAACTGATGTGATTGATTAACAGAACAACATGATTATGCCATGTGTCTTATATCAACCAACCATTATATAACAAATTATCTACACCTAATATGATTCGAAATTTTTTCAAACTAAACTACTTTATTTTTTCGTATTAAGATATATCCCACTTGTTATGTAAGTTTTTAATTTAATGAGTGATATGAACCCAAGGGGGAATCTCCAATCCGATAAATTAGTGGTATTGTTCCTGGTTTAGTTCACATTTCCTCTACTAGATCATGTTCCTTTTCTGCACTCTCGAACCTTTCAATGCAAATGTCTTTAATCGACCAAAATAAAGTAATTTTAAGACCTGTATTTCACTATATTAATTAATTATAATGTGGACCATAATAATCACTGGCCGGCAATTAACAACTCCATGAAATATTTTTTACGTAGTGAAAGTCATAAAAGTTATATCAACACTTCAACAGTGCACAGATCAATCCCAATTTTTTTTTTAAAAAAAAATCATTCAAACTATAATAATGTGGACCCTACAAAAAAATGTTGTTTGTCATCGTCGCCGTCATCATCATCGTAGAAAAGTATTATTCATCTAATACATATCATGATTCTTTCTTTTTTTTTTTTTTTTTATTTCATATCATGATTCTTTCTATGCATGATTATAAAGTGAAATTTTGAATGTCCGGAGACAAATTGTTGAATGAACAGAGTAGAGACTTTAATTTTTTTTCTAAATAGAAGGACCTATTTTGATGAATGTACAAATTGTCGAATATTTATATCTTTGTTTAAATATTAATTGTGGTATTTCTTTTTCCTATCAAACAGTTGTCACTTCAGTTTGGCTATGTATTTGATTGAAGAAAAATTAAAAAAAAAAAGGTAATAAACAAGTAAGCAAAAAGAAAACAAATTAAAAAGAATATACAAGCAAAGCTCAATCATATCTTTGCCAATTACAATGGTGGGACTATTATATTACCAAAGCCGAAAAAAAAAACAAAAAATATGAACACATCTATTTAAACAAACAAAAGAGGAAAAAAACAATGATACCTCATCCCCTATTTCTTCCTCATATAATGTGTCATCTTGTGATAGGGCGACTCTACCACGTAAGATTATAAAGCCGCCCTACACAAGTTTTTCTCACTCAACCAAGATGTGATAACTACCATACAAGTGTCTTATTTTATATTTGAGGAACAGGTTGGGGTTTTTTTTTTTTTTTTATTAAACCTGTACTAAAAAATTTCAATAATCTCGACTCAATTATGGAATTGACTCAATATAAGACAATAGGTAACCCATAATACATTGCCATTATCTAATTTTAAACTTTTAATAATGGTCTATTGGAGTAACAGGATAATATATTTTATATCAGGTTGCAAATATTAAAGTATTTTTAAAAAACTTGCTTATATTAATGAATTATATAGTCTAGACTCGATGAGTCAATTAATTAATAGTAATTAACCGATCTCTATCATATTTATGGTAACGTTATCAATATGGACATTAGTAGCTATTAAGCACATTAAATTTTATGTCGTCAAAGGAAAGCTATCAAACGATTGTTTGGATTGTATAATTGTATTTAGTAATATTCTACAAATAAAACAAAATTATTGATAAATTGTTAAAATAAATGTAATACAGTGGCATTTTTAATCGTAATTCTTTAATTATTATTATAAGAAATATGAACAGTGCTATTAATTATCATCCTACTTATCTATTATCCTTGATGTTATAACTAGTTAGAATTAACTGATTTGCCACCTTAATTTCTTGCTAATGTAAATAGCTTAATAAATGAAATAAGTATTATAATTGGAAATTGTGAGTAATGAATAAGGACATATTTGATCACCATTGATCACAAAATGTAAAAATAAATAATGACAAAACGCGTGTGTATATATATAGAGTTAAGTGCTAAACATAGAGAAACAATTTTGAACACAACAAAATGCAAATGTTTTCTATTTTTCTACGTATCATTCATCACTTGCATAAGACATGCAATACAAATGTTGATTACTAGTACCTAGTAACCATTTGTTTAACAAAGGTGAGTACCAAGATAGATGGAGGCCTCCACATAAAACTTATGTTCTAAAAAGTTCGTTTCCAGCTTGTTTAAGTGGCACTTGAGTGCGACGCTTGACCTTATCGCTTCGTCATGCTTCGGGCATTTTTTATGTTTATTATATATTTATAATATGTGGAAATAAATTTTTCTGGCTATGTGGATTTAACTTTAACATAATTTGCATTTAATTTGACTTTGAAAAATTATTGCAAGTCTAGTTGTCATTGTATAACATAAATATTACTATATTCAAATCGACTTGAAAACTTTAATTCTAGCTTCTCAGTCTTTCTTTAACATTATAATAATGAGTGACAGCTCATGGACGTAAGAGTTGCTCTAATATTCCCTTTATTAAAATAATGATTACATAGAAAATTACTTTCTTTTTCGTATTAAGATATATTCCACTTGTTCTATAAGTTTTTTAATGGGTGCCCAGGGGACATCTCCAATCCTCTAAATTAGTGGTATTGTTCCTTGTTTACTTCACATTTCCTCAACTAGATCTTGTTCTTTTTCTGCACTCTCGAACCTTTCAACTCAAATGTCTTCAATCGACCAAAATAAAGTAGTTTTAGGAGCTGTTGTTCAGTATATATCAAGCTGGAACCCCGAACAAATTATCTTTGATGAAGAGGCACTGCGAAATCTCAGAAGCTTGAAAGATATGAACAACATCAAAGAAATAAGAGACGCTCTTCTCACAATAGTGTCGCGTGTACAAGATCTTAGTGCATACTTCAAAGTCCCAAACCAGCAAATGTTGTCAAATATGACTCATCCTCCTTGTTTAAGCCCAAATCAACTTGTTTCCTCCTTCATCTACTTTCTCCTCCTAATGATGGAAGTCATAATATACCGTGAGAGTCATTGTGCTTTTGGAAAAGGGTTTCCAATTGAAAATCGTTGGACAGAGCTGAAGTTTCTTATACAAAATCTCATGTCAGAGCTTGAATTTCTTAGTACTTTTCTTGGTGATGCATCAATGCATTTGCAGCCCATTCTCACAAATGCTATAATTACTGATATTGAAGTTGTGGTCAATCAAGTAGGAAGTTTCATTTTTTCCTACTTTTTGACCTTCATGTTCCACATTGTGATGCTCTTTGTGGAAGGAGATGACATGTTTGCTAATGAGGTGACTATTGAATCTATGCACAATGACATAAAAATATTGTTATGTTCAAATTCAATCATTAGCAAGTCTTTTGAAGATGCACTGTTCCAGACCACCGAGGTGGAAGAAATCAACAACAAAATGGCTGAAATTAAAGATCTTGTTCAAAAGTTACAAAGTTTCATGGATTTCTTCATTGCCAATAAGAATGATCAAGTACAAGAGCTTGGAAAATTGGATCTTGCTCTTTCAAACTTGTTACAAAAGTTTGAGCTCTTGAGCGCAAAGATCAAGGAGCACTGCATCGTAGTCTCAACGCTGCCAAGCAATCATATGGCTCCAAACACTGCTGTGGTTTCACTCTTCATTGTTGATTCCGTTCTTGATGATCTGATGTATCTCATAAATAACAAGTCTTGTAAGACTGATGGTGTGGATGATCAAATTGTAAGGCTGCACCAGGAGCTAATATTGTTGGGATCCTCTATCAACGAGATACCTGAGCTGGAGCAAGAAGTAGAACATGAACAACTTATTATGCGAACTAGAGATGTAGCATACGAAGTTGATTATGTTATCAACTTACTTCCTCCTGTTTGGTATCTCGCCCTTAGGATCCCTCAATTCATTCAAAAGATTCAACTTATTACCATGGATATCGGAAAAATCAAGTGACAATTAGTTGATGGAGAAGAAGAGAAAAAATGGGCAAAATGTCCAGATGAACAAGCGTCACTTCCATCTGAACAAACTCAAGGTTATAAAGAAAATGTTTTGGGCTTCAAACAAGAGGAAAAAGAAATTATAGAGCAACTTGTTGCAGGAAAAGATCATCTCCAAATTATTTCTATTTTTGGAATGCCCGGGCTTGGTAAAACGACCTTCGCAAATAAGCTATACACTGATCCCTTTGTTGTCAAGCATTTTGATTGCAGTGCTTGGTGTATTTCTTCTCAAACATATAATAAAAAAAATATGTTGATTGACATTTTGATGTCATTAGGTCTTATCAAAAGAGAAGATACTAAGGATATTGGTGACGAAGACCTTGGCCGAAAAAGTTTACAAATTTATAAAAGGAGGAGATACCTCCTTGTGGTAGATGACATATGGGATATCAATGCATGGAATGATGTGAAAAGATACTTTCCAGATGATGGTACTGGAAGTAGAATCATATTCACTACTCGAAATAAAAATGTTGGTTTAGAAGCTTCAGCCAGTGTTATGAAAGAACTTCCCTTTCTTTCTAATGATGAATGCTGGGAATTGTTACAAAGGAATGTGTTCCAAGATGAAAGGTGTCCTGAAGAATTGTTAGACATTGGGAAGGAAATTTCTACTAAATGTCAAGGCCTCCCACTTGCAGTTGTGGTGATAGCTGGAGTTCTTGCAAATATGGAGAAGAAAGAATACGTGTGGAAAAATGTTCAAAGTAGTATAGGTTCGCATATAGCTGGAAGCCCAGACAATTGCATGCAAATATTGGAACTCAGCTATAGGCATTTGCCGATTCATTTGAAACCATGTTATCTTTACTTTGGAGCATTCAAGGAAGATAGGGAAATCTCAGTCCAAATGTTGACATCAATATGGATAGCCGAAAGATTTGTAATGAAGGAAGAGGGGAGGAGCTTGGAGGATGTGGCAGTAGAATATCTGATGAAACTAATTGATCGAAGCCTTGTACTTGTTTCCAAACGAAGATATGATGGAAAGGTCAAAACTTGCAAGATTCACGACTTATTGCTTGATATGTGCTCAAGAATCGCCAAAAAAAATTGCTTTCTGAAACTGGAACACAGGTGAGTACTAATTCTCCCTCTTTTATTTTATTTATTATTTGTTTAATTGTTTTTGTGTCCATCTTCTCCAGATTTGGTTTCACCTTGTAAAATTAGTTACAATATTTGATGATCGCATTAGTGATGTTGTTTTATGTTTTCAGTGATGACGATGATCAATTATCGAATCAGCAATACCATTGTCTGAGTATGTTCATAAGAGACTATAAACCTCCGTGGTACATACCATTGTTTGGCCGACACGTGCGCTCTCTTCTATGTGAATTTGCTAGTCAGCCTATGGTAGTCTCTTACAGTTTAAAAGTACTTAAGTTCTTGCATTTTTATACAAGTACGAGACTTAAGTCCGTGATAGGAATTGGAGATCTAGTTCAGTTGAGGTATTTGGTAACTAATTCTGAAATAGAAGCATTACCAGTACAAAAATTCCCCAAACTAGAATTTCTTGAGGTGGCCAATGAAGACGAAGGTGAAATAACAGAGGACTTTTTGAATATGGTGAATTTGAGACGGATGCATTTCTGGAGAGGTGCACACTTCAGTGAATCATGCCGGCAGAAAGTGAGTTTCGAGGAGAGCTTCCAAATAAACAATAAAGTACTACAAAGTATTTCTGGGATTACAATTTCCGACGAAATAGATGAGAAAATTCTGAGATGCTTTCCCAATCTTCGAAGATTAGATGCCACAATTGAATGTTCATTCAATTTTTCTTTTGATTTCTTCTCTCAGCTGGAGTCACTAAAGCTTCTTATATCATCACCATGCAGTTTCATCTCTCTGGCATCAAATCTGAAAAAATTGACTCTAGTTTACGGACACCTCTCGCTAGGCCACTTGGAGATGATTGAAAGATTGGAGTGCCTCGAGTTTCTCAAATTAGACTGTGTTAAATTTGAAGGAAATCAATGGGACACAAGTGAATATGCATTCGCACAACTTAAAGTCTTGAAACTAAAGTGGGTAAAAATTTCAAAATGGAATGCCTCGAGTGATACTTTTTCAAGTCTTCAACGACTTGTACTGCAAAATATCTACGGTCTACAGGTGATCCCGTCCATTTTTTGTGATATTCCAACGTTACAGAAGATTGAGTTAATTGAATGCCCAGAATCCATCAAAACATCTGCGCAAGAAATTGAGAATTACCAAAAAGAGATGGGGAATGAAGAGCTTCAAGTCATAGAATTTGATAAGTAAATGGACTTCGGTGTTGTCAGTATACTTCGAGGTACTTATTATACTTCTAATTTCATTTACACCCATGGATTACGAACAATTTCTCTTCTTGCAGCGTTTGGAATCTCAGAGATTATTAAGAAACTCTCTGGTCTTTTATTCTCTTCATCCATCCTCTCTAGTTATTTTTCATTTATAGCTTTTATAGTATTTTTATGACCTGTTCATGTAATTCTATGAATTAAATACTATACAAAAGCTTCTTTAATTAGGTGTTGATTTTCGTCATATTTAGCATTAATTTGGTAGAAATTTTCGAAAAAGAAAAAAAAAAGTGGTTTGTTTACTCAGATCTAACCTTCGATTCTCAACAAAATTCTCGAGGAATGCTGATCGCTATACTTTTTGTTGTAGTCTACTGTGTATGTTTTGTATTTTGAAAAATGTTGGCAACTATAAATTTTTGGATAGAAATGTAATGTTATTTCGACAAATTTATCAAAAAAGGTAGAAAATACAAATCAACTCTTCTAGAGAAAATGCGAAACATATGATAGTAACGTACATTATATAAGGCTGTTTTCTGGGATCTCTTCTTACGCCACAGAAGTAAATAATTAGTGTTTGAATATGGTGAGGTGCTGATGCTTTCTTGCAACCTAATTTTCTTCCCCGTAGCAATCTAATTAATTTCAAAAATTTTTCATTTTTTGAAATAATTATGTTTCCCCGTTTTTAGTAATTTTTATTAATTTTCGTCTAATAAAACTCTCTCAATTTTCGTCAAATGACAATATATCCAATTAAATCTAAAAAATATAATTAATTGTAATATAATTAATTCTAATTAATTCTTGTTTTTAGGAAATTATTTATAAAAATAATTTATTATTTCCAAATAATGTGTTTTTTAACTATAGTTTTAAGAATTGTAAGAATCTAATTTTAAAGATATTTTATAATTAAAAAGATATCTTGCATGTCAAAAGATGTGTTTCATTTTTTAAGAAAAATCTAGCTAACTACTATAATCTAATTAATTTTAATCATTCTTTATTTTTTAATTAATTTTATTTTTCTATTTTAACAATACAATTGATTAATTTTCATCCAACGAAATCATGTCAATTTTCACCCATTGAAACCAAGTCCAATTAAATAATAATAGTGTTACTAATTTTAATTAATTGTATAAGAATTCGTTTTAATTGATTTTCATTTTAGCTAATTATTTATGAAAATAATTAATTATTTATGAAATTACCATTTTAATATTTACACTTTTAAGAATTATATAAATCTAACTTTAAAGAAATCTTATAATTTAAAAGATATACTACAATTAAAATTTTTTTCATTTTTTAAGGAAAACACGCATCAATTTAATGATTTTTTTAAAATTAATTATATTTTCCCCTTTAAAAATGTAATTAATTTGGATCAATCCTTATCCACTGAACACATGTATAGCAAAATATTACCAACAGAATTTATTATTTTAATTAATTATTGTTTAAATAATTATAATTAATTTTTTATTTAATTTAATTATTTCTAAAAAAATTAATTATTTCCAAAATAATTTGTTTCATAGCCATAATTTTAAGAATTATATGAATCTAATTTTAAAAATATCTTATAATTGAAAAGATATCTTGAAATTTAAAAGATATAGATATATATTAATTTAATTAAAAGATCGATTAATGTTACAATTGAATTATTAATTAAACAAAATTGATGTTGCACGTTTCTTTTAATTTATGTAAATATTAAATGAATTATAATTTTTTATCCCACCAAAATTAAATCTTAACAAAATCGCTAATTTTAATTAATTTTCATTTGTTAGCTAATTATTAGTTTGAAAAATAATACATTCATTTTAAAATTAATTAAAGGGTCCAAGCTAAGCTTTAAATTTTCATGTTACACATTTATTTTAATTTTTATGTAAAAATTTAATGAATTGTAATTTTACATCACACAACAATTAAATCTTCCAAAAATTGGTAATTTAAATTAATTTTTGTTCCTTAACTAATTATTTATAAAAATGATCGATTGTTTCTAAAATTAATTATTCAGTCCAACCTAATTTTTAAATTTTTTAGTACAAATTCGGAATCGTAGTGGTGGGATTTTTTCTCAAACTTGGGCCAAGTGCCAGTAAGTTTCTTTTTATTTTTGTGTAAAACTTTAATGAATCTTTATTTTGTATTGCAAAAAAATTGAACCTTAGTTTTAATTAATTTTTGTTTGTTAGCTAGTTATTTATAAATTAATTAATTATTTCTAAAATTCAGTAACGGGTCTGATCTTATTTTTTGATTTTAGTGTTAAACCTTTATTTGAATTTTTGTTTAAAAATTCAATCAGTGGGAATTTTGTATGGCATAAAAATTAAATCTTAGTGGAAATTGTTAATTTTAAATAAGTTTATTTTTTTAAATACGAAAATTATGAAAAAATGATCAGTTAAAAATTCATTCTAATTTCTAGAACACCCGTATATTGTTCAAGACATAAACTTATAAATTGAAGATTTGAAAGAAAAAATAAGAAATTTTGAAATTTACTGATTCAAAATAAAATTGAAATTTATCACAAATATATAATATTTTTCGATTTTGTGTAATTACACGAGAAATTGTATTTAAATACTATATCAATATATAAATTATTATTTTGGCAAATTAAAGATTTATTAGGAAAAAAATTATCTAGTTTTAAACATAAAATAAAGCTAGTTTTACCATATATTTGCGAGATAAACAAATTGAAGTATTATTTTTTATTTAATTTATTTTCAAGGTAAATCAAATATGGAATAAAATTAAAAGGTAAAACATTTTATACATTTCATTATATTTGAATTTTACACACAAACATCGATTAAGTATCGTAACAAATTATTAATTTATATTTAAGTTGAACACTAATTTATAGATTTGTTGTACATTTTAATTTTTCAAAAAATAAAAATTTATGTATTAATAGTATACTTATTTTAAAGCTCTCATCAAGTCGAGTAAAATAGAATGACAATTTTTTTTATATATAGAAAATAAAAAAAAAGAGAGAAAATGATAGAGAGAGTATTTAGATGTTATGAGATTGGGTAAAGTAGAGTAGAAATAATAAACTAAAATCTATATACATTAATATTAAAATATTAGGGAGGGAAAAAATAAAGAAAGTTGGATATGGATTCGAAAATAAAAAATAAAAAATAAAAAATAAAAAATAAAAAGAGATTTTTTAAAAATGGAAATACAGATTTAAGACAATAAAAAATATAATAAAAAATCATGATTTTCTATATATATATATATATATATATATATATATATATATATAATATTCTATATATAGATAGAAGATTATATTAGGAAAATTTAATAGGTGGAAAAAATTGATGGTGCATTTAGGCGGGAAAAATGCTCTTTATATATATATATATATAGATGATGAATGTTGGGAATTATTACAAAGGATGGTGTTCCAAGATGAAAGTTGTCCTGAAGAAATTTTAGAAGTTGGCAAGAAAATTGCTACTAAATGTCAAGGCCTCCCACTTGCAGTTGTAGTGATAGCTAGCTAGAGTTCTTGCAAGTGTGGACAAGAAATTAAGAACATTTGTGGCAAAAAGTTCAAAGCAGTATAAGTTCAAGTATAGCGAGAAGCTCGAACAACTGCATGTAAATATTGGAACTCAGTTATAGGCATTTACCAATTCATTTGAAACCATGTTTTCTTTACTTTGGAGCATTTGAGGAAGATACGTACGGAAATCTCGGTACAAATGTTGACATCAATATGGATAGCCGAAAGATTTGTAAAGAAGGAAGAGGGGAAGAGCTTGAAGGATGTGGCACTAGAATATCTGATGAAACTAATTGATCGAAGCTTGATATAGTGATATGTGTTTCCAAACGAAGATAAAATGGACAGATCAAGACTTGCAAGATTCATGATTTATTGGTTGATATGTGCTCAACAATGGCCAAAGAAATTAAAATTGCTTTCTGAGATTGGAAGACCCGTGAGTACTAATTCCTCTCTTTTGTTTTATTTATTTTTTTGTTTTCATTTCCAATATTTTCATCCTTTCTGTCTTGCCATGATTTGGTTTCACCCTGTGCATTAGTTACAATGTTTATGATCGCATCAATGATGTTGTTTTATGTTTTCAGTAATGGCCATGATCTGGTATCGTATCAGCAGCACCATTGTTTGAGTATGATTTTGAACTGCGAGAAACTTGAGAGCTGCATAGCATTATTTGGCTGATCCGCGCGCTCGATCTGTTCCATGTAAATTTGCTCTTTTGCCCATGCTATTCTCTTGTAGTTTCAAAGTAGTTAAGGTCTTGCATTTTTACACAAGTACGAAAGTTAATTTTGTAATAGGAATTGGACATCTAGTTCAGTTGAGGTATTTAGCAATTAATTCTAAAATCGAAGCATCACTACTAGAAAAAGCAACTTAGACATCATTTCATTTATATCGGTTTCCTTGGCAGTTGATGCAAAATAACTTTTTTACATCAGTCATAAAAATAGCGATATTATATGAGTTTTTAACATCGCATTTTTAAACAACTGATGTTAATTATATACTTTCAAATTTTTATTGTAAATTTCTAACATCAGTTTTGTTAATAACTGATGTTAATAATCTTTTCCTCCTTTTGGTCTGTTATCGAGATTGGGCCCAGCTGAATCTTTCTACAAGGAAAAAAAAAAACAAAGTCAAAAATAATTAATCTCTCACGTCAAAAATACACTCAAATAACTCATTTCCCATTTCTCAATTAATATAATAATAATAATATTATACTAATCTAGTGGAAACAACCCTAATTCCTATTCCATTTCCATTTTCCAGACTCAGTCTCAGTCTCTCACTCTCTCACTCGTAAAAGACACACAGCAGCCGACAACTCTCCATTCTCGCACACACACTCTGCGTGAACCGTAAGGCCCAAAGGATCGAGCGACCTGTCTCACTCTCGCCTCTCTGCCCTATTTCTTGTCAATAGCCGAACGACGGAGGAGACTAAGAACGCCGCAACCGAACTGGAGCAGCCGAGAAGTCGAGAACCCGAGATCCATCTTGTGTTGGTGAGTCAAACTTCAAACTTTAGGCTGAAAAATCGTATTTTTACCTTCAATTTCTTATTTCTACATAGTTTTCATTTGTAGATTTCATTCCTACTTGTAATCAAAACATCAAACTTGGGTCTTTGAAGGTATGTTGTATTTTTTATAGTTATTTAAGTATTTTTGATTTGTTGTTGTAAACTTGCAATTGAATTATTTTGATGTGAAATTTCAGATTTATTTGTTAGTTTAATGATTTATAGGAATTCTAGCTTAGAAAGTGATTGTGGAATGTGGATGTATTGAGTATTCAATTTCAGTATTTACAAGCAGTGCTTATCCATTGTGATTTTGCCATTTTAGTTTTGGACCTTTTGGTTTTAGTTTTTGTATCCATTGTGATGTTGTAGGTATATTGACAAGCAAGTAGCAAAGCAAAAAAAAAGTCTGCTCAATTAACTATAATGCTCAATATGATCTTTGCTCTATAAATATTGGGAATTTTGGGGTTTGATTTGTAATTTGTTTACCTTCAATAGGAAGAGGAACATAAACTTCTTGACTAGTAAGGTATTACTATGTATAACACTTCGGCTCCACTTGTTGCTCTAGTCAGTAGTCAATTAGGAATGCATTGAATTAAACAATTAGGAATGCACTGAATTTTTTTATGTCTAAGACTTTCTACGTGCTCGAATATGTCAAGCAATTAATTATCATTGGTGGCTATAACTTGTTAGTTTCTTTTCATAATATTTCAGCAATGGATAAATCTTGGATTACAGAAGATAGGGACACTTTAAAGTATCAACTGGGTGTTGAAAATTTCTTGATGTTTGCGGCTGAAAATGCTAGTGATCGTAAAACAGTTCCCTGCCCTTGTTCAAGATGTGTAAACTTTAAAAAGAAATCAATCAAAACCATTAGGGGTCATCTGTATGATTATGGCTTCAGTTTGGGTTATACAAATTGGATTTGGCATGGAGAAATGGTTGTTTCCTCATGTCGAAGTACACTGCGGTTTTGGAGAACCCTAAACCCTCAACCAACATCCAAACCATTGATATGTGTCAAGCGACCTTCAATGAGGGTGATTCACGATAACGAATCGTATGGGTTTCGTAAGTTTGTGGAAGATGCAGAACAACCTTTATTCAAAGACAGTGAACACACCAAGTTACATTCATTGGTGCAACTTCACAATTTGAAAGCTAAATTTAGTATGAGTGACACATGCTTTTCTGAGTTACTTCTTGTTGTTGGGTCTTTGCTTCCTGAAGATAATGTTCTGCCTCAAAGTCTTTATGAGGCTAAAAAAACTCTCAGCAATTTAGGACTGCAATATGAGAAAATTCATGCATGTCAGAATGATTGCATACTGTATAGGAAAGAGTATTCTGATGCAGTTATTTGTCCTAAGTGTGGTTTGTCTCGTTGGAAGCTAAAGAAGGATAAAACTATTAAACATGGGCAATCAGCTAAGATTTTATGGTATTTTCCTATAATTTCTAGATTTAAGCGGTTATTTAGATGTGAAGGAACTGCTAAAATGCTTACTTGGCATGACGATAAGCGGACTAGGGATGGACACTTGCGCCATCCTGCAGATTCTCCTGCTTGGAAGTTGGTTGACTATAAGTGGCCCGAATTTGCTAATGAGTCAAGAAATCTCCGATTAGCTTTGTCAGCAGATGGTATCAATCCACACAGCTCTCTTAGTAGCCGATATAGTTGTTGGCCAGTAATACTAGTCACTTACAACCTTCCTCCCTGGTTATGCATAAAAGGTATCTACGCCCAATGGTTGTCAAGTCACCAAATCCTGGAAATAAACCAGTTCATGCCACAATTTTTCTAGTAGTGCCACAATTTCTTCATGCCACCTAGTTCATGTCACCAGTTTGTTACAACAATCAATGGATTGCTATTGAAAATTATCAATTGATATGAGCTTATCTTGGTTTACATGTTCATGATTTATTATTTTGTTGTTATTGCAGTGGGCGACAAAGACTCGAAAACAACATGCCCAATATACCCAACAAGAGATCGATGAGGTGCGTGTTGAAGTAGCCGACTACCTTCAAGCGTTGATGTAGACATTTTGGTTGACAAGACTAGTTACTGTATAGTGTTGGTTAATGAACCATTCTATATGTCATTTACTTGTTATTGTATTAGTGTTGGATATTTTGCCTTTGGGATGACGACGGTGTCAATTTAAATTTTAACGGGTTGTATTACTACTTAATAGTGGGATTTATGAATATTGGGTATTTAGATATTTATTGAAATATTTTAGTGTTCAAATTTTGGATTTTGATAGGTTTTCATAATGCTTTTGATAGCTATTATAGAAATGATGCTACAGGTATCACTAATAATAAACGTGAAATAAAAAAATAAGTTTCCTTATGCGCTTCAGACATCAGTTCTATTCATTTAACATCCAATTTTAACTAATGTGTGTTGTAGTAATGACATCTGTTCTACAGATGCATTTAACATCAGCTAAAAAATGATGTGTTTTATGTTGAGGACATCGGTTTACATAATATATCCGATGTCTATAATAGTTTTAAACATCGGTTCGAAACTGATGTCTATAGTTTCGGATCTTTAACATCACCCACTAACACATCGGATTTGTTTTTTTTTACATCAGTTTATGACCGATGTTGAAGTCACTTTTTCTAGTAGTGCATTACCAATACAAAAATTCCACAAACTAGAATTTCTTGAGGTGGCCAATTATGAACACGAAATTGAAATAACGGAGGACCTTCTGAATATGGTGAATCTGAGACGAATAAATTTCAAGAGATCTGCACCATTCAGTGAATCATGCCGGCGTCAAGCAACTTATGAGGAGAGCCTCCAAATAAACAATAAAGTCCTACAAAGTATTTATGGGGTTAAAATTTCCAACGAAATAGATGAGAAAATTTTGAGATGCTTTCCCAATCTTCGAAGCTTGGAAGCCGAACTTCATGGTTCATTCAATTGTTCTTTTGACTTCCTCGATCAGCTGCAGTCACTAAAGCTTGTGACATTATCACCATCCAGTTTCATCACTCTGCCACCAAATCTCAAACAATTGACTCTAGTTTAAGGAGACGTCTCTCTAGGCCACTTTGAGATGATTGAAAGATTGGAGCACCCCAAGGTTCTAAAATTATACGGTGTTGAATTTGAGGGAAAACAATGGAACACGGGTGAATATGTGTTCCCACAACTTAAAGACTTGACACTAAACTAGCTACAAATTTCGGAATGGAATGCCTCGAGTGATACTTTTTCAAGTCTTCAACGACTTGTACTGTGACATTGCTACTGAAAGGCGATCCCATCCTGTTTTTGTGATATTTCAACATTACAGAAGATTGAGTTAATTAAATGCCCAAAATCTCTCAAACAATCTGCCAAGGAAATTGAGAATACCAAAAAGACGAAGACAACGTAAAAAATATTGTCTATTATTTTGTGACTTAAAAGAGTTTTGGAGGTCATTGTAGTATAAATCATAATCATCTCATACGTGGTATAGTTTTCTCTTCATGGGGAGAATTTGTGGTGTGCATAGTTTTCTTTTTGGTGCTTTAATCTTTAGAAATTTGGGAGGAAATTTTCAGGCATGGATTCTTGAAGTGGTGTGCAAATCTTTATCGTCTTCAAATCAAGGGGTTATTAGAATAATAGAATCCTTAAATGTGGTCACATGGTGTACAAATCTTCCGTTTTATTAGTGGCGTGCAAAAGAAAGAAATGTAGCAATAAAATAATTACCCTTTCCTGCATTTTAATGTTTCAGCAGCCTTGTTATATTGCACCAGGGTGTACCATAGGGGTGTGTTTGATTGGCAATTCAAAAATACGTAAATGTCAAATCGTGTAATTCGTCTTACATCTTCGCCGTTTGATTGCACATTGTAAATGTAATTAATTTTGCAAGGTACAATCATTTGAAGCGGGTTTTTGGCCAATTGCATGTAAATGCTTTCTTAGGGGGGTAGGCACGTAAATGTTTTACATGTAAATGTTTTACACGCAAATATTTTACATCTTTCAATCAAACACACCCTTATGGTACTTCCGGGTGCTTTTACGGGTCGGTACGATGTCTATTTTGAAATCCAAGATCAGATCCATATTCAGCACAACGAGGCGGAGCTCTAGCAATTTGGAAAACAAATTTTAACACCATGGCGGCCGATTAAAATTGTGCCAAAATTATGGCCAAAACACAGAATGTTTTCATAGTTTTTTTTTATTCATTCTGTGTTCTACAGTGAATTTTGATACGTTTCTCTGACATCATAAAACAAAGAATTGAATTCAACCAAACCAAGAGTGAGTGGGAGAAACGAATTTCATCTTACAATTCTCATCTTGCAGCGCGTACTTATTACTTAATCAACAATCAATGTAAAAGAATAGTGTATGAGGAAGTAAGAACACACCATCTTGTTCCGATTTCACACTAACACTAAACACCGACGCTAAAATGGATGTTGGCTTTTCACAATATTCTTCTCTTTTCTCTTATTCATCCAAAAACACACTAATTTTCTTTATTTTTTCAATTAAAATAAATTATCTCTTTTCTTGACTTTTTTTCATTAAAAATTATCTCCGCTCGGATTTCATCGCTATTTATTTTTTATCGGATGTCCCTGAAGGGGCACTACTTATTTTTCTTTTTAACACATAATATAATATGAAATTATACAAAAACCACGAAACCAATTTAAATTAAGTCAAGTTAATAAAAAGAACTAAACAGCGGAATACTAAATACAATAAAACAATAGCAATAACATATGTAAATAAATCCAACCAAGCAAATAAAATATTCACCTAGGATTGAGAATAGGTTTGAGAGAAACAATGCCTATCGAAACAATCATGTACAAAATCTTCTTATCCTTATTGAAGGGCGAATTCGCAATTTTATCCACCTCTGTCGAGATCTGATCCAACATGAAACCCTGTCGATCCAATGGCACTCCAACTTCACTTAGGATTTCCGAGATTCTATTCTCCTGCAAGTTGTTGCGCTTCACCCTCTCGAACGGTTCCCAAAAAGTTGGAGTACTTGTCACACAGTCGTAATCGCGTAGATAGTCCGCCTTTTCTTCTTCTTTATCTTCGGGTGAAAAATATATTTTCTCCATGTGGACTTGGATGTAGAAGTAGTCGCTATCCTCATTGAGATTGATTTTTGGTACGTCGAGATCGTAACCCTGCCATGCACGGCAATAATCATCCACCGGTGTATCGAAATATTCCATTGTTAGATTATGTGGAGTCTCAACAATGGATAAATCTGTCTATATATAGAATGGATCGATCTGCCAATATATAGAAAAATTATGAGAGATTTTGAATTGTGAAAGGAGAATAATATCTCCATGTTTCCTTGTTTAATCAGGATTCTTAATATATATTAACGCAGGCGTTATAGATCTGCATGATGTCAGCCTACACATGTGCACTCTGAATCAATATTTCAAATTATTAACCCTCAATCTTTTGCCCCTTTTTTTTCTTTTCTTTATTTATTTATTTTTTATTTTTTAAATTCGGTTCCTCAAGGCTTTTTTCTACAGGCGTGTTTATGTAATTATATTATTAACATTAATTAAGCTTAAGTTATTACACTTGGGATGGAAAATATAGTATTACAATTGATGGTATAAGAGCATCTTCGATGGTCTTTCAGTTTGATATAAACTATGAGCCACATCACTAATTAACACTGTATTTTGAAAAGACCATCTCCAATGTTAGATGACATATACGATGTGAGGTTGATGTTACGAGATTAAAAACGGACAATGCCAAGAGTCATCTCTAGATCGAGAAAGAGGGTGGACATGATGAGTTATAAAAATTATTTATTTATTTATTCATATATAATCTTAGCTCATCGTTTCATTAAATTTTTAAAAATAAATATATTAGATGTACGTAAGTATCACTAATAGAAAATTAACTATACCATTAGAGACCTTTTTCATCTGACAACATCAATTTCTAAAAATTAAAATAAATTTTTTTCAATTAGTGAGTCACATAGGATGAAATTAACATTGTCCATTGGGCATTAGAGATGCTCTAATGTTGCAAAATATAATAAGACTAAGCTCGAAATATAGTTGCAGTCATTGTCATGATCCGAAATTTGAAGATATACACTTTAGGATTTTTATTTGAATTTGTTTCATATTCTTGATGTTTTGGGTTGTGATTCAGTCTGAATTTTTAGTCCTTACATGACCCATGTGTTTCAAACAGTGTGTATGTTTACCTGGGTCAATTGTGTGATGTTGAAAACCTTGTAAATCAGTTGTCTAGATTGCAAAGCCTAAAACCCACCTTTATGTATATAGTGTAATATTATTATTTATACGAAATAATTGAGTGCCACACCCATATTTTTTATAGCATAAGTTGCAAGAAAATAAAAATTAGAAAATTAATTAAAGGCCAAACATTAATAAACAACCAAAATTCTTTGGTCATTAAAATGTAGTGAAATGTGTTTTAAAAGAAGTGTTTATGAATAAAAATAGTTTTTACCTATCGTAGAAAGAAAAATACTAACCTTCAGTTAAAAAAAGATATTTGTAAATATATTTTGAAGAAAAAAGATGTTACATATAATACTAATTCAAAACATTGAGTAGAATGTGAGTTATAATTACTTGCAATTGTATTTCACGACATGAGTACTTAATAGAAAGTATTGAATAGTGTAAGCGAAAAGTGAGAATTAATAGAAAAAAGAAGCGACAAATCGGAAACCAAATGTTTTACACATATTGCACCTTTTAGTGATTAATGATTATTATGATCCTCTTTATGTAATTCTACGAATTACTTACTATATACAAAAGCTTCTCTCTGCAGTTTTTTTTTTTTTTTTAAAGACAGACATTATCAAGAAACTGATTTTTTTATACAGGTTTGAGAAGGTCTGATTCAAACAACTCAGAAGTATGCAGGGGCCTGGGAGTCTCGCCTAAAATTCTAAAGCTTCTCTCTAAAGGGTGTTAATGGCTATCCAAAAGTTCAAACTAGTGATTTACATGATATACTCTGTACCTATTAAACTAGCACGTTGCTAATTTGCTATTAGCAGATATCTTGTTAACAGAATCACCTTCATGTTAGCATATCTTGTTAGCACAGATCAGTCTTAAGGGACTTATCTCTCAAATAACTTTATGTCGGAGGAATCGGTGACTTGTACGAATGCAAAGATGTGGAGGATAGAGTCGTAAAAGCAAGCTGGAATTGTCACATTTGATACAGGTTTCGAGTGCTTTGTAGTGAAGATACAAATCGAGTTGAAAGATATATTGATACAATCAGAAACATTTTCGAAGACCTAGTGTCATTGATCAAACATTGAACGTGGTTAGCGGTAAAAAAGATAGTACACAACATATCATATGATGGAGGAAATGAATAACAAATATGTGTCTATTGTGTTGATTTCGCCCCAGATGAACGAAAAAGGACGAACAAAAAGACAAGCAAGCTGAAGGGTAACATCGAATAGGGATAGCAGAGGAAGACATTCAAAGAACCAACCTCATGCGAATTTGGAGTCAGAAATCCCCCAGCAACAGAAAAATAAGAGAATGAAGTCAAGTAAGTACAAAAGTTCATCAAAGAGACAACCTCAATTTTAGAAACGAATAAGATACATTAGAAATCATTTGGGGTTTCATTATCGATTCATAGTACACGACATGAGAAAGAGATGAGACCGAAAAAGAGCAAAAGAAGAGATCTCTTTCATTAGTTGTTAGTTATTACAATCCTGAACTGTCACTCATGGCTGCTGAAAGAAAAGTCTCCTACAAAGAAACGACAAATTTTTTAAAATCCAATTAAATAAGCAAAGATGTTGTTCTAAAGAGAATTGAAGCACACCTGCAAAAGATAAAATGTCTATTTCTTCCCTATTCACTTTCTTCTTCTTCTTCTTCTTCCTCCTCAGTTTCACTTGATCTCTTCATTTTCACTTTCTCCTCCTCCTCCTCCCCTCTTCTTTTTCTTCTTCTTCTTCCTACCCAGCCAGAGATAATGACTTGAAGCTCTTCATTTCCATTTTCTTCTTGTTCTTCCCGAATTTGCTTGGCAGTCTAATGGGAAGCTATTTAGATGGAGACGACAGTTGTTCACCTGGATATTTTGAAACTTGTAGCAGTCTAACTCTATCAATTCTCCTCTTTATTTCTTTGATTGCCTTTCTAACAAGCTGAGTCTTGTCAATCAATTGAGAAGGCCCGAGGGCGAGATACCAAACAGCAGGAAATGAGTTGATAACATAATCAACTTCATGCGCAATGTCTCAGGTTCATATAATGAGTTGTTCATGTTCTTCCTCTTGCTTTACAGCTATGTCTGAGACCAAAGATCCCAATAACATTAGCTCTTCATGAAGCATTATAATGTGATCTTCCACACCATCAATCCTATGAGGCTTGTTATTTATGAGGTACATGAGATCATCAAGAACAGAATCAACAATGAAGAGGGAAACCACAGCAGTCTTTGGAGCCATAAAACTGCTGGGCATCTTTGAGACTCCGGCATAGTGCTCCTTGATTTTTGTTGTCAAGCGCCCAAACATTGGTAACAAGTTGGAAAATGCTAGCTCCAATATTCCACCCTTGGGGACCTGATCGTTCTCAGTTGAGAGGAAGAAATCTGTGAAACCTCCCACCTGATGGGCGAGTCCTTTTATATCCGTTGTTGCTTTCATTTTTCTCTTTTTCTGGTTTTTTCGTTTCTTTTCTTCCTTTCACATCAGAGAAGAGCAATGGTAAATCCTCTAGAAAAATCAAGAAACTTTGTACTCCATTTATCACAGCTTCCATATGCAGCATTTCTTGAGTGATTTCTTCCTCCTCGGTGATCAGAATGAATACAATGATGTTGGAGAGGAAGGAAAAAAGGAAACTTCCTACCTCGTTAACCGCAGCTTCGATATCTGTCAATATTTGATTCTCTGTGGGCTGCAATTGCATTGCTGTATCCCAAAGAAAAGTGCTAAGAAATCCCCAAGCCCTGTCGTGAGGAGTTTCGTTGATCCCTTTATCCAAGCAACAAAATCGTTCTCAAAATGTCTTAGGATGACTTCTATCATTCGGAGGAGAAAGTTGATGAAGGCTGCAACAGCTTCATTATGATTGCGACTAGGAGTCATATTTGACATGAATTGCTGATCTACGACTCTGAAAAACTCCCTTAGCTCTTGACCATCCGCTGCTAATTATTGCAAGAAGTTTGCGACTCTATCACCATCTTTTAATTTCCTGAGTTTGGGCAAAGTGACAACACTTTTTAACATATCTGTTACATGTTGATGTTGGGAGGACGCACATGATACATACTGTACCACAATTTCAATGTGTCCTCTGGCCCCAATAAATATTGCTTCATAGTTGTAAACTATTACTTCATCATTCGATCAGTCTTCATCATCCGATGAGTCTTTGTCGTCCACTTCTTCCTCATCCGATGAGTCTTCATCATCCAATAAGTCTTCTTCATATGATGAGTTATATGGAGACTCTATGGGGAGATCAGTTTCTCCCTCCTCGGACGGAATTGCGGAAGGATGCAAGAATTGGAATTGCAGTAAGAAGAAAAGAAAGATAATCAAAGTGAATGTATATATATACATTTATAATATGACATGATACCACTAGGACTGCATGTTGAAATCAAATATATTAATATTTTCATCAGATGTTTAAAGGGCCAAGTTGCTGTCAATATGTGTAACTTACATTCGCCAGCTTCACCTTTTGTATAGCCAACTTATGTGTACCTTACCTTCATGGCAGTTACAATATTATAAGGAATTGTTCTGATTTATTATTTGTAGGACAAGTTGAGATAAAAATATTTCAAGAACTGAACTTACTGTAAGACAAAGTTCTTTTCTTCACCAATTCTTATACACATTTCACGCAATCGATCATGAATCTTACAAGTTTGTATCTCACTTAGTTATATCGACAAAAAAATTATAATTAGAACCATTCATATATTTGTATATGATCAAAACATTGAAACAACAACTGCGACTATTATTGTCGTTACCAATCAAGATGCTTATTTTATACAAAATTGTGAAGTATTCGGCTCCCTACTTCACTGTATCACGAATCAGCATTAGCCCTGTTTCTCATTGTTTTGGATTTCTGGAAATATGATCAGCATTTGCACATCTGACCTGCACGAGTTATTTACCAAGTTAAATGACAAATTTGACCAAATAATATGATGCCGATAAAACACAACGTACGATATGCAGCCATTTTTATTGTTTCTAAAGCAGGCAATTGAAATACGGCATTCCCAAATCAAAAGAGGAATATAAGTATTTGAGAACAGAGAAACTGAAACTTTACTAGACATCTAGGCTTAAGAAACTCAACATTTACAAGAAATGCACATATTGTGCAAAGCATAATGTGAAAACTCAAAATTAAGCGAAAATTAGAGCACTTGAAAGTACATTAACATAACAAAAAACCTGAGCTCAAAGATTACTTCGATATAATTGTTTGTTAGGGTTATGGTGAGTAATTGAATAGATAAGTCTAACATGATCCTTAGGAGAGTATAAATATAGTAAGATAAACACTACAGATGCTGAAACTCTAAATTATAAACCCTAAAAGAATTCAATCAGCTAATAGACTGGTACCATTTGAGCACTCAAGGCACTGAAGACACTGAAGCATGTAATCTAAAATGCATATCAACCACTGCAGATGAGGTAAAAATATCAAGTCTAGAAGAAGGATTAATGAAGAAAAGACAAGTTTTGGGAACAAAAAATTAAAGAAGATAAAGAATGAGAAAGAGCATAGAAGAAAACAGATGTAGTTAACCATAGAACGTGTATCAATCACACCTGCAGAAATAAGTGAAACTTGAGTAGTGCATATTCCATTAAGGGCGCGTTCAACTACCAATGCTTTCCATGGAAAATGATGAGATCCAGGGAAGACCAACTGCTAAACAGAGGAAACAAATGAAAATGGTAGTCACAAGAATGGAGATTAACAAGGCCAAAGAGGCAATACAAGCTCTTATTCAAGCCTTGTTAGTGAATCAACAACCAAACTGATATGGTCAAGAATGAAGATCACATAATCTGAACACGTCAATAATCAACAATGTCGGCCCCACTTTGTGAGCGATTTGGACACCATATTGGGCCCTATAAATAGACTTTTAATTCATGATTATAGACATACAAGTTTACAAATTGGTTTGATTATTCACTGGACACATCTGCACTTATAAAAAGGTTTTGGAGGATTCTTCTTGGCTTCAAACAATCAAATTCTTAGGCTGTGTTTGATAGGCAGAATTTTGTATGGAAAATATAGAATCTAGGAAGTTGTTTTCGAACAGTTGTGTTTGATAGAAAAGTTTTCTTGATAGAAAAGTTTTCCTGGAAAAATGTTTTCATGGTACAATCCGTACTTGCACACTTTAGACCAGACTCCATGGAAAAGTGCAACTCCTATGGGGGTGGGAAAATTTACAACGAAAATTAAAATATTTTCAGTAGAAAATTTTCCATGTAGTCAAAGAAAACATTTCTGATCTTTGTTGTCCAATGGATCGTTGGTTAATATACCTTCTGTTATTGGATAGTGATTAGAGGCAAGTGTTTTTCTTCTCCAACCACCTTAATTTTGGTTTTCTTGAAAATTGATTTAAAAATTCGTTGCGTCCACAACTCTACGTTCCCTACGGGTTTGTATAAAAAAAAAAAAATCCCTTTTCTATTCAAGTTCTTACGTTCAATGATTGAAAATAATACTAATAGCCAAAAAAATAAAAAATGATTAACATGTCCTTTTCTCAATAAAATGTTTTCCATGTGCTCACATTCTTCTTAAAACACAAGCAATTCCTATTGGCCATTGGGTGTGTGGGTTTTAATTTTCTAGGCAACTCCACAATTCTTAATGTCAATTCCCCTTCTGGTCAAACACATCAAAGAACTTATTATGCATGCAAGTTCTATGCTTGCAATCAAATGCACTCCAAACAATGTGGTACTTCAAGAAAAGAAAATTTTCAATTTTATTGTCATCTATGCTTATGATACTAAATATGATTTGTGCCAAGCACAAGAACCGCCAATCTTATATCACAGAAATACGGTGAAAGGTTTATTATTAATATGTCTATGAGAACTTCGATGAAATTAGAACCATCCAAATACTTAGTAAAATAAAGTACCACAGACTGAGAACGGATGTAGAGCTCATAAGAGTATTTTTGACAAATCAGTGTAGGGGGTCATTGGGCCTCTAATTTAATACAACTTTAGTAGATTCAATTCTAAGATTATCATTTGGGTTCGGCAACTCTAAAGATTATAGGCTTAATGGTAGATAAACACCACAACACGCCAAAGCTCCACAATACGCATAAACCTTACAAGAATTCAATCAAGTAATCTAGTACTACCATTGAGCCAATTAAAGACATAGCAGCATTGGTGATAATTGCCCCATCTATCAAGAGAAAGCAGAAATGATTGTACCTTTCTTCTGGAATGAGATTTTAGTTAAAGAGGGAACAGAGTTTCCACCAATTTGGAACAACGACAAAAGGCGTCCAAGTTTTGATTTAGCCCCGGGATACTACTATAGAGGAAGTGATACGGATTGAGGCTTGACCAACTGGGAGATTTCAAAAGCCACTTTTCGGGACGTACATCAACTTTTCTCTTCTTTTCCCATCTTCCACCCTTTTCATCTTCTAGAGTCCAAATGAATTCCCTTGAAAATTCTCTCACCACAAGCTTTTCTCTGACATTGTGAAGTGAAGGGAAGAGGCGAGGCGAAAGGCCAGATACATCGCGCTTCTTGATTCTTATTGGTATGCTTCTTGGAAACGGTACAAGTCCATATTTCTCAGTTCGAATATCAAAAGCCACTAATGAATCAGTCAGATATGGATAGATATAAAATACCCCATTGACGAAACAAGAAGCAAGATGGTTGAAATTTTCGTAGAGATCAGGGTGGCAGATATCATCAACATCTCTCCAACAAGAAATTGAATTTGTGGTAAAAGTGAGAAGTTTGGCAAAACATCTTCCCTTAGTTTGTCGCCTTAGTACACGATAAACACATAAAACTACATATTCGTTTCTCGAGCCATTGAACCCCAACAAATAGTGAGGGAAACACATCGCCGATTGATATGGACATGGTACATGTGGGAGGTCAAATTTTTTACCTGTACTTGGGTTCCAAATCTGATCGTTGATGCAGAACAAGCCTTCAACAGATTGAATCGTCTCACAAGAAAGACGATGATTCTCGGAAAGAATAAATCGAGCCTCTGAATTTGACCCAGGATAAAACGAAAACAGTTTTTTTGCTGGAATGCCACTTTGGATCAAAAACCCAATTCCCCCAGGTCGTGAATGGGAGCGAGCTCGGTGCAGAGAAACAAAAAAGGGATCGTCAATTATGGAGAGCCATTGCTTACAGACGCACCTGAATCGAAGAAGAGATTTCACAGGGAGACACTTCAGCACCTCCATTAAAACATCCGTTGGGATTGATATTGAAATCTCCATAATGGCCCTGCGTTTCATCTTGCTAGGGTTTCAAAGTTGCAGGAGTTCCCAAATTGAATTTGCTCTTGGGAGCGATCTATTTTTTATTTTATCCTTTACTATTTAGTACTACTATTTGCTAGTAATGCACAATTCGCAGATCAGGTGCTAAACATTTTTTTTTTGAGGCATACGCACCTTGCCTAATAAACTCTGCTTGACAACACGTGCCTGTGAATCTGTGATCTTGTGGTCAGTAAATTTCAGTGGGATGTTCTCAAACTAAGTCCAAATCTTTTAGATTTATTGTTGCAACCCTTTTTTTTTTTTTTTTTTGAATGGGCTGCAACCATTCTTTTAGAAATCAACAAATTCATCCCTTTGAACAGTTTTTATCCATTCTACGGGCTAAATTTTATCAAAATTTTTATCATGGCAATTTTGCTGGTTCGTTATCTAGTGTAAATAAACAAAAAGGAAAGTAGAAAAATTCTTTTGAATGAGTTACCTTCTTCTAGATTATCCACAATTTTATGGTCTATTTCCCTTTACAAACTAAAATGAATTCTCCGGGGAAAATTTCATTGGAGACAATATAAATGCAAAACGATAAGTTTTTCTGTTTTTCGGAAAAAAGTAAAAAATAAAAATTCCCTCTCCCTTGCTTTTCTCCCCGCTCACATTTTACATTATCGGTGTTTTGGGATAAATTTTTTATTTCAATATTAGGGTGTGTTTGATTGGCTTTCATGAAAAGAATTTATTTTTAATTTTAAATGAAAAATCAAATCCACCTCTAAGGTGGATTTGGTTTTTCATGAAAAATGGAAAAAATATGCTTTAGAAACTTGTACCTCGAATTCATTTTCTAGGTAAATTTTGTGCATCAAACAACAAATATGAAATTGAATTCCCTGAATATGATATTTTTAAGGTACGTAAATGAAAGCCAATCAAACACACCCTTAAAGTGAATCATGAAATAATCAAAGACAAAGTCAATTCAATCACGTGCAAAGTTTAGTTTAGCTTTTATTTATTAAGATTGGATAAGGGGGTGATATAATTGAATTTTTTTATGGATTTTTATGTAAAATATGAGAGAAAATGAGTAGAGTTGAATAATGAAAATTTATGTTATATATATAGGTTCTATAAGATATGTGGGTGTGATTTGTTCTATAAGATAGGTTCTACCCATTGCCTCAAAATGTGACGGTAAATAACCACATCATTTACATTTTGAGGCATTCTTATTCCATTTTTTTATATATAATTTTGTAGTTTGACCATTTAATTTGAATTAATTAAACTGTACTACACATTGTGATTTTAAGTTTTTTTTATTTTTATATAACTCCTCGTAGATTTTTTTTTCACTTTCATTTTCATTTTAAATGTTCTTTTTTCATTTTCTCACATAATTTTGCAGCTTGGACTTTAATTTAGTTAATGTATACTAGTTGTTTCACCCGTGCGTTGCACGGGAAACAAAATTTTCAACTGAGAACAGTATTGATAGATAGTAATAATATTAACATAAAATATAAAAAATAATTAAAATAAAGAATGAGTTACAACACTAAACTTAAATAATTTGACTCGAAATAATTCTATAAAAATTTCGAAAGAATTTCCTCTATATTTTGTACTAATCCATCCTGCAAATATATAAGAAACAATTTCACGAAAATCCACACAACTCAATTTACTATTCTCCTAGAATAACAACTTAATCAGTATTTACACCCGTACTTTACACGGGATGATAATTTGTGGCAGTGATTATGATAATATATCACATTTTACTTATTGTAAGATTAATCTACTAATATAAATCCAAAATAAAATAATATTAAATGTTATAGTTATCAAAATAACCATATTAAAATAACTCTACTAACATTAGTAGTGCTCATTGTTTTTTCTTTAAAATTATTTTGCATTTTATTATATGCAATTATAAATTTTGGGCGATATTTAATTATACATCAGTATGATGTACATTATTAACAATTAATATGTAAATAATGATTTTTAAGTTTTAATTATGAAATATAATTAGTATTGAGATATATTATAAAAATAACAATGTACTCAGTATAGTTCGAAAGATCCTAACACCCCACTCTTGCCATGCCGGGAAACACTTATCCTCATTCCGGACCATCTTCATTTACTTTAGGCCGAGAGATGATGATATAAGAATTACAAACTTCCATTCCCCATCCCCGCCCCGCTAGAAAATTCTCATCCCTGTCGACACCCCATCGTGATGGTTTAATTAGAGATTTTTATTTTGACATTTTATTTCTTTAATAAATATCCTTTAAATGTACTAAACACATATATTAACATATTAGGTATAAACTTACTAATTTAACATATTTGGTATATTAAATATTGAATGATTTGATATAACATTTAAATTAATTTGGGTAAGACAAATACTTTGAAATATATATGATTACAGCAACGATCCGGTGCCATCAATGGCGCCGTACTTATGGTGCCATTGGGGCATTTTCTGACCCCGTCTGACCTTCGTTTTGAAATTCGGGACCAGATCAACAATCAGCATGGTGAAGGGGTGCTTCAGCAATTTAGAAACTTTTCCGGCGACACCATGGCAATCGATCAAAGTTTGGCCCAAAACATGGCCGAAAACATGGGTAAACTTTGACCGGCCGCCACGGTGTCGTCGAAAACTTTTTCAAATTGCTGAAACTCTACATCGCCGTGTTGAATCTAGATCTGGTCTTGGATTTCAAAACGGAGGTCGGACGGAGCCATAAAATGCCCCGATGGCACCGTAAGTACGATGCTATAGATGACACTAGAACAATACCATATATGATTAATACTTAAAATATACAATCTAATTGATGATATCTAAAAATAAAATAAAATCTCAACTGGGAAATTTGGTATAAAATAAATAATTTAAAGTAGGTAGGATTCTTAATATTTATTTAGGATATAGAAACTTAGATAAATATTTAACATAGTCGAAAGCCAGTTAAAATATTCTAATCGAGTCATATAATTCCACTAATTGATTGAGTCGATAACCAATTATTTAGTAAGAATTCTTAGACTTATTCCCCAGCGACATATTGAACTAAAGAATTATTACATAATTGTTGGTTTGAGTAGTGTCAAAATAAAAAGTCAATACTATTTGAAGACCTATTTTTGGAACTTGTTACTTTAAAAAAAAGGAGCATATCCTTTGAAACACCCGTAATTATGCAAAAAGAAATATTAATGTTTTATCACCAACTGTAACTCAAAAGAAATATTATAGAAAATATAAAAACATAACAGAATCAAAAGAAAAGCATGTTTTGAAAAAAGAGTGATACCGAAAAAGTAAATAAAGTTAATTAGGGACTAATGACCAGTCAACTTACTTTACAATAAGATATAACACCCCAATTCTAATAATTCAAAATTTTATAGGTGTTAACTTAACTTTATATACAAATACGTAAAAAGATAAATTAATTTCGTAAGCACATTTTTCTTCCCTATAGTAATCTAATTAATTTTAGTTATTTTTTTATTTTTCAAAATAATTATATTTCCCCCTTTTAGTAATTTAATTAATTTTGATTAATTTTTGTTTAATAAAATTCGTCCAATAAAAATATATCCGATTAAATCTAAGAAACATAATTAATTGTAATATAATTAATTCTAGTTAATTCTTATTTTTAGCTAATTATTTATAAAAATTATTTATTATTTCTAAATAATTTTTTTAACTGTAATTTTAAGAATTGTATAAATCTAATTTTAAAGATATTTAATAATTAAAAAATATCTTGCATGTCAAAAGATATTTTTCATTTTTTAGGAAAAATCTAGTTAACCATGGCGATCTAATTAATTTTAATTATTATTTTTTCAATTAATGTTCTTTTTCTGTTTTAGCAATACAATTAATTTTGATTAATTTTCATCCAACGAAATCATGTAAATTTTCGCCCATTGAAACCAAGTCCAATTAAATAGTAATAGTATTCTTAATTTTAATTAATGGTAATATAATTAGTTTTAATTAACTATCATTTTTAGCTAATTATTTCTGAAAATAATTAATTATTTCTAAAATAATCATTTTAATATTTATACTTTTAAGAATTGTATGAATCTAATTTTGAAGATGTCTTATAATTTAAAAGATATATTATAATTTAAACTATTTTTTTTCATTTTTAGGGAAAACACGCAACACTTTAATGATTTTTTGTTTTTAAAATTAATTATAATTTTTTCTTTAACAATGCAATTAATTTGGATCAATATTTATCCACTGAACACATGTCTAACAAAATATTAGCAATAGAATTTATTATTTTAATTAATTATAGTTTAAATAATTATAGTTAATTTCTTATTTAAGTTAATTATTTCTAAAAAAATTAATAATTTACAAAATAATTTGCTTCATAGCCATAATTTTAAGAATTATATGAATCTAATTTTAAAAATATCTTATAATTGAAAAGATATCTTTAAATTTAAAAGATATAGATATAGATTCAACTAATTAAAAAATCGAATAATATTACAATTGAATGATTAGTTTAAAAAAATTGATGTTGGAAATTTCATTTAATTTTTACGTAAAAACTAAATGAATTGTAATTTTTTGTCCTACCAAAATTAAATCTTAGCGAAATCGGTAATTTTAACTAATTTTCATATATTAGCGAATTATTATTTTTAAAAATAATAAATTCTTTCTAAAATTAATCAAAGAGTCCAAGCTAAGTTTTAAAATTTCATTTTGCACATTTATTTTAATTTTTATGTAAAAATTTAATGAATTGTAATTTTTCATCGCAGAAAAATTAAATCTTATAGAAATTCATAATTTTAATCTTATAAAATTCATTCTAATTCTTAGCATATCTTTATATTGTTCAATACATGAAGCTATAAATTGAATATTCGCAAGAAAAAATAAAAAAAAATGAAATTTACTAATGCAAAATAAAATTGAAATATATTGCAAATATATAATATTTGTCCAGGTTAACTAAATTACATATGATAATAATAGAAGCTAATGAGGTAAAAATTTAAATTTATAATTTGTTATTGATGTTTGTATGTAAAAGTATAAATATAATGAGATTTATTTTATGTGAACGGTGTTAAAATATAATGAGATTTATTTCATGCATAAGTTGTTTTAACTTTATTTTTTTTATACCATATTTGATTTACCTTAAACATAAACGAAATGAAAAAGTCCACTTTAAAAAATTATTTCTATATTCATTGAGTCTATTTTTTGTAATTAAGTGAGAGTTTTGATTTAAGTACCATATTAATAAATCTCGTCTACTTTTTTATTCTTTATATCCACTAGTACAAAAGAGAGATTAGGTATCGCACATTGGGTGGCGGTTGTTTAAGAAAACGCAACCCAAAGACAACGGGTGGCGATTGTCACAAAAAACCGCCACCCAAAAGTAAATATAAATTTAAAAAAAACAAAGGGTGGCGGTTGCAGAAAGGAACCGCCACCCAATGTAAAACACGGGTGGCGGTTGTACACTAAAACCGCCACCTAAAATTTGGAAAAAAAAATTTTAAAAATTCGAAAAGAAAGGGTGGCGGTTGTACAGTACAACCGCCACCCAATGTCAAAAACGGGTGGCGGTTGTACTGTACAACCGCCACCCAAAATGCGAAAAAATTTTGAAATTTGAAATTTTAAATTTTAAAATTCACTTTGGGTGGCGGTTGTTAAATAACAACCGCCACCCGTTATCGAACCAGATTAAATACCAGAAACACGATCTACATCATTATTTTTTGCTTTCTTCCTCATTTTTCTTCCTCTCAAGTGCAAAACTTACAAATTATGGTAAACAAATCGGATTTTATGCTAATGTTCTTTGCAAATTGGAGCTGCAATTGATGCAAGGTAAACTTCTTCTACCTATTACTTTCAAATTTGTGTATTTTTCGAGTTTTGGGTATGTAAACTTTAAATGGCCATAACTTTTGCATACGATGTCCGCTTTATTACGAATACATTCCGAATCGTCGCGGACGAGATCTGCAGTCACACTATTGCCGTGATCCCATGTTTCAGGCCGATCTGAGGTCGTCTAAGGCCTCAAAGCGCAATTTTAACTTTTCATCTTATAGTTTTGTGTTTTTGTTCTTAGATTGTTCATTTTGTTGTAATTGGATGCAATTGGTTTTGAATAAAAATTATTTCGTGTGTTTTTCATAGCTCAGATCTTAAAAAAAAAAAAAACAAAATTAGTGGACTTTGGGTGGCGGCTTTGCACTAAAACCGCCACCCAAAGTGTTTTTTTTTTTTAAAAAGACTTAGGGTGGCGGTTGTTGGAAACAACCGCCACCTAAATCGACTTTGTGGCGGTTGTGTCCAACAACCGCCAAAGTCACCCACAAAAATAATAATAAAGGGTGGCGGTTGTTGGACACAACCGCCACCTGAAGTCGACTTTGGGTGGCCTTTTTTCAACCGCTACCCTTTCGACGACTTTGGGAGTCGCTGGTTTGGGTGGCGATAAAAAAAACGCCACCCGAAGTCTAAAACAACCGCCACCCAATCTTCTTTTTGTACTAGTGATCGTTCGAATAAATTTTAAAAGAATTTGAGTCGATTTTGTATAATTATACGAGAATTTGTATTTAAGTACCACATCAATATATAAATTATTATTTTTGTAAATTAAATATTTATTAGGAAAAAAAATATTTAGTTTTAAACATCAAATAAAGATGCATTTACCATATATTTGTGAGATAAACAAACTGAAGCATTATTTTTCATTTAATTTATTCTCAAGATAAGTCAAACATGGAACAGAATTAAAAGCTAAAACAATTTATACATCTCATTTTATTTGAATTCTACACAGAGACATTAATTAAGTGGCATAACAAATTATCAATTTTTTTTAATCTCATTACATCAGTAGTCATTAATCTATATTAATATTAAGTTATATTTAAGTTGGACACTAATTTATATATGTATGGTAAATTTTAATTTTTTAAAAAATAAAAATTTATATATTGATAGTATCTTTGTTTTAAAACTCTAATCAAGTTGAGTAAAATAGAATCACAATTTTTTATACATAGAAAATGAACAAAAGGAGAGAAAATGATAGAGAGAGTATTTAGACATTATGATATTGGGTAAAATATGGTAGAAATAATCAAATAAAATTTATAGACATTAATATTAATATATTAGGAAAGAAAAAATAAAAAGTAAAAAGAGAGTTTTTTTTAAATGGGAAGATGGATTTAAGACAATAAAAAATTCTCTATATATAAATTATTCTATATATAGATGGAAGATTATATTAAGAAAATTTAATAGGCGGGGAAAATCGAGGATGTGTTTAAGAGGGAAAAAAAGCTCCTTATATATATATAATATATATATAGATTATAGATAATTAAAAAAAAATCTGATTGGCTGTAGCAGTTTGAGAGGGAAAAGAATAAAAAAATGATTAAAAATTATTTTTTGTTCCATTCTTTTTCTATATTATTATAGGTTACACACTATGTAATGATTGTGTAATACATTACAAGACTATTACACATCCAGTGTGATATGCTACACTCTATGTGTAACTAATATCGTAATTTTTAATTTATTTTTTTATATGATCCTTCATAGGTTTTTTTAATTTTAAATTAATTTTTTCCATTTTCTTTTATAATTTTGCAGTTTCACCTTTTAATTTAATCAATGCATATACATTACACACTCTGTGTAATGAGTGCACAGAGTGTGTAATGCATTAAAACAACATTACACATTAGAACAAACAAACAACATTACATATTAAAAATTATATATAATGCATTACAAATTCTTTGTAATTCATTTGTAATTTATTACATATTCTCTATCATATATTATAGATTATTTGTAATGAGTGACATATTCGTTTGTAATTCATTATAGATTATCAGCAATGTATTACACATTTTTCTGTAATACATTATACATTCTTTGTAGTTCAGTAAAGATTATCTATAAGACATTACACATTCTTTGTAGTACATGTCTGATTTATTTATATAGAAATATTCTCTATGATTCATTATTACAGATTAATAGATTATCTACAATGTGTTACACATTTTCTATAATACAATATCATTGTACATTCTTTCTAATACATTAAGGATTATCTATAATGCATTACACATTTTCTATAATCCATTTGTAATTTATTACATACTCTATAATTCATTACAAATTATTTGTAAAGAATGACATATTACACGTTACTGATTCTTTGTGATTCTTTATGGCCCTCCATGCCTTCTCCTTGAGCTTAATCTTTGAAAGCATCCTCAAGTTAAATCCAACATTCTCATTCCCATTCCCATTCCCGTGTGGCAATCTGCAAAATCAAGATGCGTTACAGTCAACTTTATGGAAAACATTCCCGTGTAGCAATCTGCAAAATCAAGACGCATTACAGTCAACTTTATGGAAAGAAGAGTTTCTTTCTAATGAATCGAAACTAATCAATTATGTATGGTCTTTCTCCCCTCGTCAACTACACGAATGAAGTCTAGTCACATTCAACAAAACTTTAAGCCATATCTAGCACATAAAAGAATAAACTAATGGCACCAAGATTAAGCTCTTTTTTCAGATTTTTTTTAGTCAGAAATTAAGTGCTATTATATAGTCAAGACTTATATAATAATCACATTTTCAATGCTTCTTCTCATTAGTATGATCCCACCGCTATTTAATCTAAAAGAGTTAATCTTTAGCAAAATAAGGGTATGTTTTTTTAGTGATAAAATTAATTTTTTTTTATGCACGTGTTGAATGTGTCTTTAAAATTTAGGAAAAATATATTAAATAATTAAATGAGTTGTTATAAATGACGATGAGAGAAAAAAAATTGATAAAATTTGTATTGAATAGAACAAGGCCTAAAAGTCTACATTTGCACAATATCGTATAGAATGCAAGCATTGCTTCATCTAAAAATAATTGAAATGTAAAAATCACTTATTTAGAGCACTAACAAACTAATTGTGAAAAATAAAATAAGAACAATTTCATTGAAGAACCCTTTTGCTGAAATTATTTGCAGAACAACACCACACAACCAAAAACAAAAAACAAAAAAGAAAGAAAGAAAAAATTTATAATGACAAAATGGAGTGACTCAACCCAACCAAAATCCAAAGGACCATGCTACATGTACGCACACTTTTGTGTATGATAAATGCCACACCCTAAATAGGGTGTGGGCCCCCCATATTCAGAGAGGTAGTATGACAATTTTATACCATACCTATGATAGGGTGTGATATTCTTTACCACACATAAAAGTGGATGGACTTGTAGCATTATTCAAATCCAAAACAATTACAGTAGGGTCCAAAAACCAAGCCATAATCAATGAATACAAAACAACGACACGACTTTGTCAAAAATTCAACAGTGAGGACAATATACGTAAGTTCAAACGATGTCGCCTTCTTCTCAATTTCGAATCCCACTTGCTGTCGCCTCTTTACTCTTCTTCCTCCTCTCAGATAAATCGCATAATTTTTCCTATTTTGTTACCTTTAAATTGTTTGATTTAAAGGTGATAGAAATAAAATATGGTTCATCAAGTTCGAATAATTCACAACCTTAGCCCTCTTTTTATTATTTAATAAATAGGATCTAATTATTAATCATAAATAAGGTCAGAAATTCAAATAAAGAAATACCTCAAAAATACTATAATTTATCTAAATAAAAACTGCAATTCCTTTCCTAAAATAAGAGTCCAAACCTGGATATCTCCATTAACTTTGTTGTGGTGTTGCACATCTTTGCTGTTGAAAATCACAAAAATCTAATCCACAAACTCGGACATCTGACCTGCCAGAGTTATGTACCACGTTAATGACAAATTTGACCAAATAATATGATGATGATAAGACACAAATCAGGCAATTGAAATACAGTATTCACAAATCAAAAGAGGTATATGACAATTTTATTTGAGAAAAAACAGACTCGGGAAACTTTACTAGACATCTAGGCTTAAGCAACTGAAGCACAAGAAATGCACACATTGTGCATAGTGATGGCAGAAAAATCCGATCCGATCCAATTTTGATGGATACCCGATCCGAATGGAGCAATTTTTTACCGATCCGAAGATCCGTGGATCATTGATCCATGGATCGGCCGATCCGAAACGGATTTAGATTTGGATTTGGATCGGCCTGATCCGATCCTATCCGATCCGAATTGATTTTTTATTTTTTACTTTTTATTTATTTTATTTTATTTTATTTTTATTATTTTTTATTTTTTTATAAAAACCTATACCAATATGGATCATATTTGGATTTTTTTCTTGATCCGGTCCGATCCAAATCCGATCCGAAGAATTTGGATTTGGATTTGGATTTAGATCGGGGTCTTTGATTTGGATTTGAATTTGGATTAGGCCGATCCGATCCGAACCCGATCCATTGTCAACACTAATTGTGCAAAGCATAATGTGAAAACTCTAAAGTAGAGCCCTTGAAAGTAGCTACAACATAACATAACAAAAAAGTGAGCTCAAAGATTACCTTGATATAATTGTTTGGTAGAGTTCTGGTGAGTCATTGAATAGAAAGGTCTAACATTATCCTTCAGAGAGTATAAATATAAACACCTCCAGATGCCAAAACTCCAAATTATAAGTCATAAATCCTAAAAGAAATCAATCAGCTAATAGACTAGTACAAAGGAACTGAAGCATGTAATCTAAACCACTGCAGTAGAGAAGAAGAAATTATATCAAGTACGTCTAGAGGAAGGATTAATGAAGAAAAGACAAGTTTCGGGAACAAATGGACAAGCAAACAAAAATGAAAGAATGAGAAAGAACGTAAAAGAAAACAAATGTAGTTAACTATAAAATGTATAGTAATCACACCTCCAGAAAGACAGTGAAATTTGAGTGGTGCATATTCCATTGCATGCAAATCATTATCAAGGGTGAGTTTAACTACCAATACTTTCCATGGAAAATTATGAGATCCAGGGAGGACCAATTGCTAAACAGAGGAAACAAATGAAAACGGTAGTCATGAGAATGAAGATTAACAAGGCCAGAGAGGCAATACAAGCTCTTATTCAAGCCTTGTGGATCAAGGAGAAGGAATCCAGACCAATCACGTAATCCACGCATCCAACAGATCAAAACGCATGTGTGCTTAAATTTTTACAGTGCTACCTCAACCCTCACAAAAGAAAGCACCAGAGACCACACCTAGTTAGATTGCCCGGTCTCAAAGTTCATTGCCTAGGTCAGGATTTCATTTTGCATTTTGGACTCCATTTTTTTACAGTCTATGGAAACAATTTTTGCGCTCCTTTCTAAGGGATATTCAGGCACCCTATTTTGTCGTATAGACAGACTTTTAATTCATGATGATTATACGTATACAAGATTACAAATTAGTTTGATAAAATTTTGAGCTTATTCAAGGTTTCTTCCAATCGCTCTTCACCCGGCCAACACATCCGAATCTATCAAAGGGTTTTGGAGGATTCTTCTTGGCTTTCGACAATCAAATTCTTATGCTGTGTTTGATAGTTAGAATTTTCCATGGAAAATATAGAATCTAGGAAATTGTTTTTGAACACTTGTGTTTGATACAAAAGTTTTCCATGGAAAATGTTTTCTTGGTACAATCCGTTGTTGCCACACTTTTAGACCAAATTACATGGAAAAATGCAACTCCTATGGGAGAGGGAAAATTTACATCGAAAATGAAAATGTTATCGTTAGAAAATTTTCCATGTAATCAAACAAAACCTTTCTTATTTTTGCTGTCCATTGGTTCATTGGTTAATATACCTTCGGTTATTCTCTTCTGAACCACCTTAATTTTAGCTTTCTTGAAAATTGATTTCAATATAAGTTGGGTACACAACTCTATGTTCCCTATGGGTTCATATAGAAAAATGTCTTTTTTTTCTCCTCAAGTTCTTACTTTCAACGATTTTTTAAAAAATAAAAAATAAAAAATTAAATTAAAAAAAAAAAAAGAAATGATAACATGTCCTTTTTCCAAAGAAATATTTTCCATGTGGCCACATTTTTCTTAAAACACAAGCAATTCCTATTGGATGTGTAGGTTTTCATTTTCTAGGCAACTCCACAATTCTTAATGCCAATTCCACTTTCGGGCAAACACATCCTAGAACTTATTTTACATGCACTTTCTATGCTTGCAATCAAACGCACTCCAAACAATGCGGTATTTCAAGTAAAGAAATATCTTAGTTTATCAATCATTTATGCTTTTTTTTCTTATAACTAAGGCTATCAGGGGTCTCACCCCATTAGAATATCGAAAATTTTATAGACATTTCTCTCTACAAACTAAAACTAAATTCACCTGGGAAGATTTGACTGGAGACAATATAAATGCAAAAAGATAAGTAATTCTTTTAAAAAAAGAAAAAACCCTCCCTCTCTCTTCTTCTACCCTCTCTTTTTACATTGTTGGTGCATTGGGATAAATTTTTAATTTCAATATTAGAGTGGGCCATGAAATAATCGACGAAAAAGTCTATTCAATTAAGTGCAAAGTTTAGTTTAGTTATTATTTATTAAAAAAAAGTTACTGAAAAAGATGTTCACCCTATCCCTTTCAAACAACGTTCTACAAAACATATCTAACATTATATAAATTTAAAAGAGCCACTTAAGCAAGGTGCCCAGATGGCAATGCCATGTTTGACCACCCCTCCCCCCTCCCCCTTTTAGAATTAATTGGTTTTATTATTTAATTTATTCTATTTTCCTTATTTGGTGTTTTTTTCTTATTTTATTTTTTATATGTATTCTAATTTTTTAATTAATTTACATATATTTTTAATTCTTTTATATTTAGTATTGTATGTATTAATGAAATGTGATAAGAGATCAAATTTACAACTTACAATACCTATTAAATTAATTCTGAAAATAAAAATTTAACATTTTCTATTTATTTTTGAAACATATATATATATATATATATACTACGTAACCTGTGGTTTTCTATTTTAAAAAATATATATTTTTACATATTTAAAAAATTAAGAAAAAAACTTTTTTTTTAATTTTTGTCATGTTAAAATAGTATTTTTAGATAGTTTTCATGAGTAATGTGCATTAAACGGTTCATATAGTGAGTAATTTTTTAAAGAACAAATAGTGGGTAGTTAGATAATTAAATTTATAATGAATAAATAATTAATTAGAAAAGAAATAGAAAACAATGACTTTCATATCTCATTTCATTATTTCGTCAGCCACTTAAAAAAATAATTATCAAAATTATCATTTAGTCATCTCTTCATTTTCAAATTAGTTTTGAATTTTTTTATATTTAGTATTACAGGCATTAGTGATTTTTTTTCTCCATTATTCTGAATAAATTTTTGTTACCGAAAAATCACCATATAGAGTTTCACCTATAAATACTTTATACAACGATGTTATCATTTCAGATAATACACAATTCACATCGCATAAATTTTCCAACACTTAATATTCTAAAATTCGTGTTCAAAAAAGTTATCATGGCTTAGTTACTATAATGACATTGACGATAAAAATTTTCACAAATTTTTTAATAGGACAATTTCTTTTTGTCTAAATGAGTATTATTTAAATTTTGATCCCAAATATTTTGTTACTTCCTCAAATTATCAATTACAACAACTGATATAATATTTTTTCTTACAAGATAATGGTTGATTAAAATTTGTAAATCATTATTGAAATTTATAATGCTATATATTTTATTATTTTTGTTTTACGTAAATAAATTATTTTAATAGTCAAGTGCATCGCACGGGAGAAATACTAGTTATAATGTTATCTATAAGGTAGATTATCAAGAAATTGAGGTTGTTTGTGGGTAGGATTCTCGACTCCTAATTAATTTATGTTAACCTCTTTCACGACTGGATGGCGATAGACTAAGGTTTTTGCATGCATGTTAAAATTCGAGGGGTCCACTTAGCCTTAAAGCCGAGTTCGAATTAAGGATCAACATGGTCACCCAATTGAGTTCAGAAAGGTCTCTGAAATTCCCAACGGTTTTTTTCCTCTGGCATGACAAAATTTTATCATTATCCTACTGCAAGGTATAGTGCCCCATTTAATTTAGTATAGGTAAAGACAAAAGAGGTTGAAGCCATGGTGAATTCTTTTGGGAGCATTGACCAATCAAACTAGTGGAGGCTTAATGAATTCCGTCAAACTTTTTACTTTGGTAGGAGTTTCACAGGAAAAAAAATTTTCATTATCCATGGGATAACGCACGTGTTTAACATATGGCATATGTTGGAGGTTTTAATCATAATCAAACTCTTGAAGTCGATTGGAGGCCGCTTAATTTTTTATAAGTTCCGGGGATTATCATATTTCCTCTATTTGGTGCAATCCCGATCCTTTTAACGATTGGCTAAGAATAAAGACTCTCAATGCATGTCAAGTTCTATCAGGGCAGCAAACCAAAAAAAAAAAAGAAGCTTTCTTTATACCGTGAGCAAATACGAGGTTTAAAAAAATTAAAATAATAAAATAAATAAAATAATAAAATAAAATAAAATAAAATAAAAAAAATTCTTTAATCTTGAATAAAATTCGAGATTGGGGGAAAAAACTTTGTCTTAAGTGAAATTCAAGAAAAAGGAAAAAAAAAATCTTTTGGTCTTGAACAAAATTCAAGATTTATTTTCCAAAAAAAAAAAAATTTTTATCTTGAACAAAATTCAAGATATTTTAACAAAAAATGTGCTTTAATCTTGAGGAAATTCGAGATTGGGAAAAAAAATTTCTATCTTAAGAAAAATTCAAGATTAAAAAAAAAAACCCATTTTATCTAGAGTGAAATTCTAGATTTAAAAAAGAAAGAAGAAGAAAAAAACTTTTTATCTTGGATAAAATTCAAAATTAAATCGAACTTTAAAAAAAAAAAGTTTTAAAATCAAGGTTCAATATTTACCAATTTATTTATTGAATAAATTGATAAATATTAAGGGGGCATTTGTAGACATAAAAAATAAAAGGATAAAATAAAAATTTAAACAAAATTCCGTTGGGCCAATTTGATTTTAATTAGCCCATTAAGTCTATTGGACCGGGTTGACTTTAATTGATCGGTCCATTAAGTCAATTAAAACCCAAATGTCTATTTAAAGCCCATATTTCAATTTAAAAGCCCATGAGGCCAATCTTACTTTTCTTAACCTATTTATTCGATTTATATTAAAATATATTTAATAAATCATTTATAAATCATTTAAATTAAATAGGATAATTAATGGATGGTGATAATGCTTATTCAAATGAAATGGATAGGTATTAAATGGTTATAAGGCTATCCCATATTTGCCTATAAATAAGCTACTAACTTTTTTGTAGAGGACCCCCAACAAGGTCAAGAAGAGGAAAGCTGCACCAGTTCAAGCGCCAAACCAAACACAAGAAGAAGAAAGGAGAAGAAGAGCACAAACACTCTTCACTTCTCCAAAATCAAGTCAAAGTCAAGCAAAGGAAGAAGACGAAGAAGAGAATTAAATTCTTCTCAGTTCTTCGTTAGCAAAGTTCTTCACAAGTCCACACCGTCAACAATCAAACCATTTGGAGCGTAGGATCAAGCCACATGGCCCCTAGCCTCCAACTGTAGATCGTTAATCAGAGGATCGCTCAAGTCAAAGGAACTAATCCATTACAAAATACCAAACTCAATTTGTAACACATTTCTATTGTATTATTTTAATACAAGAGAGAAATTTGTTCGTTACACACACTTAAGGGCAAAAAAAAGGTGAAGTGTGGGTTTGCTGCTTCGTCGCGATTTACGCTTTTTAGAAGCTTTATATATATATATATATATATATATATATATATATTTTGATTTTGCCTTCTTCGAGCGCGGAATAGAGCAGATCCGTAATTGCATAAATATACAAGTGATATTGCCTCTTTGTTTGAAGAGATGAATTGACCATTTACTACAGTCCATTATAGCTAATCTTTTGCAGTAACCTCTGCCAATATTTATATATCACCAACATTTCTTGACGAAAACACACACATGTACTATGGCAATTCGACAGCAATTTGTTCTTCTAATTAATTATGTGATCGTGTTCATAGATAGAGTATTTTGAGGAAAATAATTTCATACATGATTCACACCCCTAAGACGGGGGGAGAGAAAGATGGCATACAATCAAATCAATGATTAACCACAGACCACGATAAAGCAAACAATGCTAAGACATGTGCCAAAATATTTTCAGACCATGATAAATGAATACAAGCACGACACTTGACCACATTGAGAAGTAATAGAATATCAAGAAAAATAATAAGCTCAAAGAGAAAATAGGTATTTTGGACATGTTTGGGAACCCTATATAAGCAACCTTATTGAAATTTTGGTATTCCTTTGTGAATCATAAATCTATTTAGGGTTTTGGTTTTTTCGAGCATCGACATTAATTTTATCATCTTCCTTTCAGCTTTCATTAATTAAAACCGAACATAAAAATTGTTTACCTCTACAAAAATCCTAAAATTATTAAAGCCTTCCTTCATCTTAAAATTGAAGACCACAATTCAAAATGTAAAGATTACGGATGTGAAAAAAAAAAAATGATCGTGGTTGGAGATTTTAGTTAATCCTTTGATCATAAGAAATGAAAAAAGGGAGATCCTGAAATATTAAAGCGAGAAACCTAATTAAATTAAACATAACCAAAAGAAGAGAGAGAATATGACTAAATTCATTTATATATATTAAAATTATATATTTAAATACATAAATAAATCTCCTGATTTTTCCAAAGAACCTTAAAATTTTCAATATTCTAATTTTTGGTGCAAAATGTGCAATTTTTGTAACAATATAACCAAAAATATAATAATAATTGAACAAGTAGAGAAGGGTTATAAATGGTTAGCCTAGGAGATCAAAAGAGACCTATGAAATATTTTACATGCATGTTACCTATATATACAAACGAGTAGTGTCATACGTACGTATATACAACCACAAATAAATATGCGTCTTAAAAAATGGAGGTAATTGCTTCTACAACATTGAGATAGTAGTAACCATAAATCTTAATAAGCAGTCTTCCGTAGACTATACGGGTCAATCTTTGCCTCTTAATGGACCCACGACATGCAGTGGATAATTGAGTAACTTCCAATTTGCTTCAAATGCTTGAAAATGTTCCTTCGATCATGCTCAAAGGTTTATATAAGACTTAAGCAGTCTTTAAACTTTTCAATGTATAGGTAACATTTTGATCCCTATATATCCACAGGATTCACTCTAGTTAAATGAAATCTTGTTTATTTAAACTATGCTTTTAACAATAAAATGTCACTAATGGAATCATGATATTTATGGTTAGAACGTACACTAATATGAGTAATATCCTTTATTCTTATGTGAAAAAGTTGATTTTCATTTTATTAAAGATGTTTTGACTAAATCCAAGGCTTTGATTGATTTGCTATATTTTTTAATTTTTTTTACACCACTTTTCTTTATTTTTCATTTGGACATTAAGAAAAATCATTTTTTCTAAAATCTATATTACTATAAGAAATTAAACTTTTTTGGCGGCTTGTTGCCATTCTAGTCTCCTACCGGTAGACTTGTAGGAGCGACTACGGGTATGAGGTTCTAGGGGCGACAAGTCGCCTCTAAGGATCAGCTTATTTCTGGTAGTAATTGACCACGTATTGTTGTTTGCCACACAACATTCAAATAAATTTTTGTAATAACGTCCATTACTTTCAATCTGTTTTATAGTTGTCTCTAATATTTAAACTCAAAGTAACTTTAAAAAAAAAAAGAAAAAGAAGAAAAAGGTGTAGAATTTCCATTACTTTCGATCTATTTTATAGTTGTCTCTAGTAGTAGTAGTAGTAATAATAAAATGTGTTAAATGAATTTTAATAGGAAGTTAAATCATTGCACCAAACGTTACACAGCTAATGTTGTGAAAGACGGCCAAACCTTGCTAGGTTGATTGAGCGAAACCAATGACCACCCAAATTTTGGGGCTAGAAATGCATATCAGAAACTCCATGACTTGGGTCAGAATTAATTAATTCTTAGAATTTATTTATTTATTTTGCTTCTTTTTTACATTTTTATTTATCCGCAAGCCAGTCTCAAATCCCAATTCGATCCTTTCGAGTCTATGATACGGTCGAGTCAACATTTAAATATTTTGATGACAATATCTTGTTTGAATAAGCACATTCAAAAGTTCGCATTAGCATAAACAAGAATTTGTTAATCACAGTGTAATTGAGGAAAATTTTATTTTGTTAAAGAATAAATTTTTATATTAAATAATAGCGAAATGTACGAAGTTATAGAGGCATTGGGTGGTGACTGCTCCCACAATATTTTAATATTTGTGTGTGATATAATAAGTTATGCAATTTTTGTTTTGCATGTATATATAGTACCTATGAAATTTAACCACGCAATATTTTTCTCACCTTGTTAAATAAATTTTCTGAATAAATCACTAAGTAATGGTTGAGACGATAAAATGTGTGCATAATAGTAAAAGGTAATGTGATATAGGTGGTTAATACCAATGATTGAATATGATTGAATGGTAACATTAGCTTTAAATAAAAGGGCAAAAAACACGTTCGGAGGCATGTATCATTTCAATCTAAATTTGTATTCATCAATTATTAAATTTGTCTTCATCACTTGTATTATGAAGAAATTAGGTTAAATATACTTTTTTAAGTTTCATATTTCAAAAATCACAACAACTCATCATTTTATGCCAATCAGGTCATGCAACGAACGAAAATGATCACCTTCCCATGTGGGACGTGTTATTCTCCCCATGGGGATGTAGTAGTTTTTTATTGGTTCTGAAATGATAAGATGATTCCACATATAAAATTTGATTGGTCCATATAAGCGATGTGGAGATATTATTCTCTCCATATGATGAGGAAATCAAGACTCGTGAAGTGAATTGGGCACCCCTAGAAATTAATTAGGAATAACCCAATTTTTTCTTTTTTTTCTAATTTTTTTAAAGTTTTATTTTACACATTACTCAAAGTAGTATGCAATTGTTATGAAATACATTATAGAGAGTATATAATGATCGGGTACACATTAGTTAGGGGTGGCAAACGAGTTGGATAGTTCGTGAGCTCGTGTGTCCGGCTCGGGTTCGGCTCGTCGAAACTCGGGTTCGGCTCGTAAAAATACGAGTTTGGACTTGGACCGAACCGAAAAATCTGAAAATGGATAGTTTGTGTCCGATTCGTCGAGTTCGTGAGCAGGCTCGTGGACAAGTCCAACGAGCCGGTCCGCAAACGGCTCGTGGGCTCGTCCACAAGCTGGCTCGTGAGACGAGCCCACGAGCCTATTAATGGGCCAGCCCACAAGCTGGCCCATTATCGGCTTCGTGGACATTGTCCACGAGCTTCCTAATAGGCTAGCTCGCGAGCTGGCCCAATAATCAGTTCGTGGACAATCCTAATTGTCTTTATTATTTAATCTTTAAGTATTTTTTTTATATTTTCGATTTTTTCATTTGTTTAAAAAAATTATACACGTGACGATTTGTTCGTGTATAATTTTAACTCCGCCTACATAATATTAAGTAGCGGTCCCAAGCCCGGATAAAAGGAGGAGGGTTTAAATTTTAATGTATTGCAATTTTAATTATTTTTATTGAAAACGTATCTTCATTTCGACTCTTTTCTAATTTTAACTTTTGATTAATTAGTCTACATTTATTCTTTAAAGGAAAGTAGGAAATTGGAATTCAAAAAAAAAAAAAAAAAAAGAGGAGCTCGCAGCGGCTCGGCTCTGCTCGGGTTCGGCTCGTGAGCTACACGAGCTCGAGCCAAACCCGAGCTCGAGCCAAACCCGAGCCACTTGAAAAGGAAACGAGCCGAGCCGAGCTCGTATACGAGCCGAACTCGAACATCACCTTGGACGAGCCGAGCAGCTCGGCTCGGCTCGTTTGCCACCCCTAGTCATTAGTGTATAATATTATTATTTTTTAAAAAGAAAAATGCACTAGCCGATGCCAACCCGAACCATTTAATTGTCAATTGTAAAATCCTAAATTTCACAATTTAAGGCAACCTATTCCAAGCAAAGATCCATCAATTCATCAACCCTGAAAATTTTCTCTTTTCTTCACATTTTTGTAGGACAAAATTATATCGGATTCAAATTAACCTCAAATTGTGTCTGATGGGCACATTTCTCCAATTTCTTATCCCAAAAGTCTCGTAATGGCGGACACAAGTCCCATCAAGGGGTTGAATTCATCACCGTCGGCTGCACCGTCGCTACCACGTCCTCCACCGGCACAGGAATTATCCCTGGTCCAACCTTCATCCAAGAAGAAACACAAAATCAAAGTACTCCGAATTTTCCGATCAGTTTTCCGATCATTCCCCATCATAACTCCGGCATTAATATGCAAGCTTCCTTCCCTCCCAGGAGGGCATTTACCGGACCCCCGATCCGCCGCCGGCTCTCGTATCACGGGCACCCTTTTCGGGTACCGGAAAGGCCGCGTGAGCCTTTCCCTACAGGAGAACTCCGGCACCTTGCCGTCGTTGGTGTTGGAGCTGGCAATGGTGACGAATGTGTTACAAAAGGAAATGGGTCTCGGGTTGGTGAGAATCGCCCTCGAATGCGAAAAACAAGCCGAAAAGGAAAAATTAAAGCTCCTCGATGAGCCTTTGTGGACTATGTATTGCAATGGAAAGAAAATTGGCTTCGGTGCCAAAAGAGATGCGACCGAGGAGGATTTGCATGTCATGGAGGTGCTCAAGGCGGTGTCGATGGGCGTTGGGGTGTTGCCAGGGAATTCGGAGACGGAGGGGGCGGAAGGCGAGATGGCATACATTCGAGCGCATTTTGAACACATTGTGGGGTCGAAGGACTCGGAGACTCTCTACATGTTGAGTCCCGATGGTGACAATGGACCCGAATTGAGTTTTTTCTTTGTTCGAGTATGATAATTAGTTCTTGTAAGCCACATGTACATAGACGATAAATGCATGGCTGATCTGGGGATATTGTGCGTCCTAAATAAAAAATTTGATATTCAATGTCATTTTTTATGAGTTTGATGTTTGGATATTATTTTTTATTGAGTCCTAAGGGATGGCCAAGATCGTCTGACTTGAGGAATAATGCCTCCCGATAAATGTTAGTATACCTTGGAAATCGAGGATTGGCTAGTTTGGCCGGCATAGTTGGGCATAATTTTTGCTAGGTTTTGTTAAAAGATAAATAAATCTGACATGGAATAAATACAAAATAATAAACTAACATATAAGGGTTTAGAATACTCTTCTTAACTGGTTGATTTGTTAAGATGGAACACCCAACCTTAAAAGGTTTTACCAATTTTCTCCATGGTGTCCGTAATCTGCATATACTTGGTGTGCATTTGAAGTTGTATCATAAATTTATAATATCAAATTCCTCTGTTTTAAATAGTGATGATTAATTTGGAATCATTTGAGGAGTCATAATTAGGTCTCGATGTGCATTCGATCCACTTTGGCATTTGATTTCAAAGCTAATTGGCTCATGAATTTCCAATTATTTTTCTCTTTGTATGCTTTACTGCGGTGAAGTGCCAATTACAAAGAGGGAGCAAAATTAAAGATTCCCGGATTGCAAATTAGTTGCATGCACATAGAGTTTAGATAGTTTAGAAAAATGAGTACGGATATGTTTGATAGAATTAACTGATAAGTTAGCTTATAACTGATAAGCCAATTGAGAGCTGATAGCTTATGGCTTACGGTTGATAGCCGATAGCCAATAGCCGATAAATTAACTGATATAAATAAAAACGTTTAGCAAAATAATTGATACGTTTGCTCATAACAGGAATGTTAAGGTGCCATCGATGGTGCCTTAGTTACGGCACAATCGATGGCATTTTGGGGGCTGATTCGATTTCCATTTTGAAATTCGGGACCAGATCTGGAATCAGCACGGCGATGGGGAGTTCCAGGAATTTTCCGAATTTTTTCTGGCAACACTGTGGCCGCCGGTAAAAGTTTTGGCACTATTTTTGGGCCCAAAAATAGTGCCAAAACTTTGACCGGTGGCCACGGTGTCGCCGGAAAAAATTCGAAAAATTCCTGAAACTCCCCATCGCCATGCTGATTCTAAATCTGGTTCCGAATTTCAAAACGGATATCGAATCGGCTCCCAAAATGCCATCGATGGTGCCGTAACTACAACACCATCGATGGCACTGGATCATTTCCCTTGCTCATAAATAGAAAATTACACAAAATAATATGTTTAAAATATATTTCTAGAAAATTCTAGGTTCAAAAGATGGGATAAAAAGTGAAAAACTGGTGAGCTTATTTGAAAAGCTAATAAATTAAGATTTTCAAATAAACTCTTCCAACCAAACGATATTTATTTAATTAGTGGAAGCTTATATGCTTCTTAATAAGTTATAAGCTAACTTATTTGACTTATCAAACATACTCTGTCGTTGAACTCGCTAACTAGAACGAGCTTGAAATTTGAGCGACTCGTCAAGTTTTGAAGATCTATAATTTATTAGACTGTACAGAATTATTATATGGACTGTAGGCATTGGATAGTCACCACCTAAAAGTGTCCATATGAGCTTAAGGTTCAAAGTCTAATCAAGTTCTATTTATCATTATACACAGATCACGTGGGTAGGGGAAAACAAAAACCCACGCTGAGGTGGTGTCCTATCGGCCAAAAAAGTATTAAATTTTTTTTTTAATATCTACATTAAATCAAATGAATATTGCCCTTCTAATGGTGGAGGGCCGACGGTCACCAGGGAATCCAGCACCCATTGAGCTTGCTCAGCAGCATGTGCTGGACCGGCTGGAAAATCCTCCATGGTCGCCGACAGTGAAGAAATGGGTTAGCATTGAGTAGCTTCCAGCCGCAAAAGGAAATAATCTGAAAAGCTTGAACCAGTTAGCAATTTTGTGCGTGGTTGTCGGTAACTGGCGATCCGACGAGCGAAATAGAACTCGGAAAGTCTGAAATCCATGGGAACATCGCAGAGGGCAGAGGATGAATAATGGAGATGATGACCTAATAGTGTAATACTAACCCGTTTGGGCCTTTTAGCTTTATGGTCTTTTCTTTCAAGGGTTAGTGATTAGTTGATTGTTGAGCCCAAATCAAACTATCCCAATTACCTAATAATAAGTAATGACGAATAATTAATTTGGGTGTAATAATAATTAATTTGGGTTTTGTTAATTAAATTGGGGTTTTCCTTAAAAAAAAGTAATTAACTAAATCCAAATTAATTATTTTTAATTTATTGGTGTAGTACTTTAGTTAATTATTACTTTTGTTCAGTATAGATTTAATTTCAGCATAGCATATAAATTAAATAAAAAATTATAATTATTTGTTGATTAATTTTTTTTATCTAGGGTTTTAGATATTTTATTTAGCTTAGTTTAGCATTGAAAATTTGAAATTAAACTAGAATTTGTGATTATTTGTTAGTTAGTTTTTTTATTTAGGGTTCACTTAATTAATCTAGACTTACGGCTAATTCTATTTATTTGTTGCTTATTTGTCCAAATTTACGGTTACAAATTGAAATGGAAATTGTATTAAGCACTTTTTCTTATTATTTTCAATTGTATTGGATTATATTTTAATATTTTATAATATAATTCTCTATATTTTGATGCATTCATGTATATAGTAATGAATTTTTAATATTATTTAAATAAATATTGTCGCTAACAATGAATGGTCAATAGTCAATGGTCATTGACAGTCAATAGTCAACCTTCATTGGCGGTCAATAGTAAACGATCGCTCTAGCTGGATTCGAACCCTAGATTTGTCCCCGCCGATGGGGTCCCCACGAATTTTTTTCCGAGTGTGGGCACGAGTTTGCCCTATCCATGTCGGTAGGGGAGCTAGACTGTACTCAATAATTTGTAAATAAAATAGCTAGATTAATTTGTAAATTAGATAAAATTTTGTTACAATTGCAGCATCTAGACTACTCATCACGGATTATTTTGAATAACACATTTGATTTTACAGATAAGTTTTTTAAACTTTCTAATGCACATTCATATGATTCCCCAACTTTCATCAACGTATTTAGTAAAACCTATGTCAAATAGGTGCCAAGAGAAACGTATGATCATCAATATATATTGTTTTCTAGATCGATCATGAATCGATATATTGTTTAATGACATAGATAGCAACAAAGCGACTCAACCATCTATATTATTAGATAACAAATTTTGTTACTAGTAGCTAGCAACATTTGATATGGTCATACATGACATAAGCAAAGTAGGTCTTGAGAGTTTCAGTGCTCGAGACGAACTTGGAAAAATATAAAATTTCGCCCCCTTTTTTCTGTCTGTGGCCCATCCGCGAACTCTTTTTTTTTTCCCTTCCTCTTATTTTGAAAATTTAATTACTTCCAGAGCATTAAATACCAGTCTCTTCACCCCAGATATATTGGATCGACCATGCGATAAAGGCTTAAAGTTGCGACTATATATGATCGGTGGTACGTATTCTAATGTATATCTTCTTCCTTAAACTACTATATGCTCATACCCATATAGCATTTGCCTTAATAAGAAGTGGCTTGAGCTTCCCTCTAACATTGAGGCTCATGATCTCATTAGAACCACCAATAAATTTCTTCCCTATGAACACAGCTGGAACACTTGGGTCACACCCTAATGCCACTAATGCCTTCTCCATTTCCTCCCCATTCGAGAGTTCATCGAGCTCATATATTGTAGGGTTTGCCCCAAAACTACGTATAAGCAACTTGATTGCATGCGATATACAACAACTTGTTTTGCTGAATATAACCGCAGGACTTTCAGCACCTAACCGCTTCACGGTGTTCATATTGTTGCACAAAGAACAATGCAAATTTTGAAAGAAAATGGTATGGTTACGTGATTTGTTTAGCGTTTAGAAGTTTTGTGATGTGTGTAAAAAACTAGACTCGGTGGTGGTATTTGTAGAGGGCAAATATAGAGTGAATTTATATTTTTTATGAGGAAAGGGACTACTTCAAGAATCTAATTTATTGTAAGGTCTTTTCAGTGGATCGATTCTTGATATGCTTGATTTTCTTTGATCTTCCATGATAAAGGGTTGAGGCGCTTGATGTTCATCAATGGCTGTTTGCATATTTATGCACCTAACCTTTATCATATTGTGGAATATATTTGGCTCCGTGGATCGACATGAAAAGGCAAATCAGGCCTTTTTTTTTTTAATATACATATATAAATAAAATGTGAGTTTTGCTTGATTAGAAAATACGATAGTTAAACTTATGAAGAAAAGGTGAAAAATAACTTTTCGAAACGGACATTGCGGGGAAATGCAATAATGAATAACTTCTACACGTTTAAGTCATAAATATAACAATAATTTTCAAATTTATAATAATGATTAGTTTCTTCGACAAGCATATTACAGTTCAACATCTATAAATTAATAAGTATTTAATTAGCAAATAAATTAATAAATTATTAATTTATCAAACAATTTTTATTTTATTAAAAATTTTAAAAAAATTATTGTTGTCATACCTTGTTCAATGTGTGTGTATGTGTATATATATATATATATATATATATATATTTTATTATATTATATGTATTATTTCGTTCAATATATTATCTTCTTTTATCTTATGAATATTAAATCAGCAAAATTCTTTTTAAATAAGCAAAAATCACAGTAACACAACACAAAGTCATACACAACAATGACTTATTATCTCAGAGGAATGATCCAAAACTATCAATATTTCCTTACATACGGAACCACAGGGCAATTTGAAGGCCCGTCCGACTTCCGTTTTGAAATTCGGGAGCAGATCTAAAATCAGCACGCGAAGGGGAGCTCCAACGATTTGGAAAATTTTCCGACGACACCGTGGATGCCAATCAAAGTTTTGCAATATTTTTGGCCAAAAATATTGCAAAACTTTGACCGGTTGCTATGGTGTCGCAGGAAAATTTTCCACCCCTCGTTATGCTGATTCTAGATCTGGTTCCGGATTTAAAAACAGAGGTCGAACGGAACCTCAAATGGCCCGACGGTTCCATAGTTAAGGAAAGGTTGATGGTTTTGGATCGTTTTTGCATCATCTCAAAGGTGTAAAGAAATCAATTATGACGGATGAAATGTGTAAAGCATTGTACGAAGACACCATAAATTCTTACCATGTTAAGAAAAGTCTAAGATTGGATTCAATGTGACATCAATTTCAAGAAGTAATAATTCACAATTGAGTCAATCTTTTTGAAATCATCTTAAATGAATAGTTAATTATATGTATTAAGGCATTATTAATTTACAAATTATATGGGGTCTTTATGAATTTTCGAAATTCTATTATCTTATCAATTTAGCAAATTATTAATTTAGCACGTTGTCCCCGAGTCATGACGGGCAAAAAATATTATTTTAGCAAGATTATTAATTAAATCGAGTATTAAATTATCTAGATTCTACTGTATTAGTACTTAGGACAAGTTGTTTTCATTACATTTTGAACTCTGCAATATTGGAAAATTAGTTCAAGATTTATGAAACATAGATTGAATAGTAATGAAGATTTAACTTGAAGTCGATTACAATATTTAAAATTAAATAAATAAATAAATAAAATACTACAAATGTAACAAACTCCCGTACGTAGCCTGTTGTATTACTCGACCATCATGACAACTGTCTCTAGTGCAGTGTCCAACTCCCCCGACAAGTCTCTCAGCCTATATATCAAGCGCGTGGAAAGACCTAATTCTATTTGGATTAAAATTCTACCACCATAAATAAGATGATATTGTTCGATCATTTTTGAGTTACATTATATAGATCACATTCACATACTCCAATTACAAGCTAACTTATTCCCCTTGTTTATTCTTCTTGGACAGCAAGGGCAACGAGTACAAACTTGCTCCTTTTGTGGCGAGTCCTGGAAGCTAGTATGAGAATAGGAGAATTTATCTTCATTCCGTTTCACGAATTGGGCTGGGGTGGGGATCAAAATCTAACCATTTGTCCGTATATTAGGGCATACAATCACGGATGGAGCTAGACCTAGCTCTAGCTTTGTGTTGAGGATTTTAAGCATCTTCGGCATCTTTTGTTGTTGGTTGTTATTTGAGATGGTTAGCTGTGGTTTCTTGCAACCGGAAGTTAGGGTCAAAACTTGTTTTAGCGGTCTCTCTCTCTCTCTTATTGGGGAGGTTTTTTTTTTTTGGGGAGGGGTTAATTTCTCGTTTGCCTCGGTCTCTTTTGTGTGTGTGTGTGTGTGTTTTTTTTTGTATTTTAGAGTTTGATATGATTGAGTATGTCATACATAATTTTTTAAATTATTGATTTGGGTGATCTCAAAAATAATTTTTAAGGGTGTGTTTGATTCTGCAGGAAAATGGTTAGAAGCGTTTTTAGGAGTAAAATGAATTCAGAGAAAAAGGTTTCAGGGAAATGATAATTGTAGGTGTTTGATTGGGTTAATTTGAAAGTTGGAAAATGATGTTATTTTCCTTATTTTTGAGGTTTTTTTTAATAAAATTTGATCATTTTCCTTATCTTTATAGTTAAAATAAATTGTCTATTAAAAAAAAAAAGAAAAAAGTGAAACTTTTAGGAAACAAAACCACCTTACAAAAAGCGTTTTCTCCAAAACAAGGAAAAGAAACGAATCGAGAAAAACTGAAAAGCGTTTTTCAGGGAAAAAAGTGCAATCAAGCAGAGGATGGAAAAAAAGCGGAAAATGAGTTTTCCTGGAAAAAATTGGTTGAATCAAACACACCCTAATATTTTTATGATTTAAACTCAATCAATTACAATTATGAGAAACAATATAACATAATAGTTTTTCCATTTTTTAAGTTCAATTCGGTCTCGTAGTTGGTTCAAATGTATTAGGAAACAAAACCAATTTCATAAACAATCAATTGAAATCAATATATACCAAAGCATTCTATTTTGTAAACATCGTGATTTTTTATGATATTTTGCAAATAAGCTTTAAAAGGAAAAAAAAAAAAAAAAAAAAAAAGAGAGTTCGCGGACGCTGCCCTCTAACGTTGAGTCAGCTCGGTACTGGATAGCGTAATTGAAAATCTATTGATGAATGGATAGTGTAATTTTCGACCGTTAATTAATATCTTTCGGACCCTATATTTCAAAATTGTTTTTACTCTACAAATCTATATATGCAGAAGTAGAATAGTGACATGCAATTATAGACATATTTCCAGCTGTTACCATTTGTTGAAAGGGAATAACATGTCGGCTCATCTAATATGCCTCATTCACGTGGAATTCTATAGGGAATAACTCGTGGAGAATATAGCTTCTGCTGCACTTTCCTTGTACCTTCTTGAAGTACGGAGGTGTAACATGTGTGGACTTTACAATTTCAGATCATCTCTAGGTGTGTTTGATTATCATGATTTTTCATGAAAAATAAGAAATTTTGAAAATTATTTTCTAAATTAATTATTTGTTTATAAAATTTTTCATGGAAATAATTTTCAATGTACAATCACTTAAAACATATTTTAGCCTATTTTCTATGAAAAACAATTTCCACCTCCCCTTAGAGAAAATATTTTCTTTTCCATCTTGTCCTATCAAATACGCCCTAAGTATTTATACAATCCTTTCCAAACACTTATTATTATTATTATTATTTCTTCTTTTGTCAAACAATTCAATCTTATAATTAATTAAGTTTTAGACAATATTTTGCAAAAGAAAAGCAGATATACTTGGCTATATACATCCCAATGTATATTCTGCTTGGAATTAACCCCTAATCGAGAGTGGAATAATTGTACAATCTCCACCATGCATTGTAGGATAGCCTGCTTGAGTCCCTTTTTTGTGCATCAAAATATTCTCTACTTAAAAAGTAAAAACGCACAAGATAATAAAAGCCAACGTGCGTGGTCTCTTTATATTTTAGTTTTCAACTTTTGAGGTCTGAAAATATTTTTAGTTCTCGGTTTATAGAGGTTGTTTTGGAAAAATTTAAAATTCTTTGGTTTATTAATTTAAAAAAAAAAATTGAAAAGAGAAAATTAAAAAACTCGTGAGACTTGCATATGTTGAAAATGATATAAGAAAAATTACGCGGAGGTTCTAAACTTTTTGAATGGTACAATTTGACAATGATTCAACCCCAATCCCCATCCCACCCACCCCCACCATATCAAAATCTACTCGTTAATAAATAAACCACCAGATCTGGGGGTACAACCACCACCACATCAAGTCTGACGGTTTCGTGACCACCACTGATCTAGTGGATTGCGACCACCACCGGATCTGGTGGTGGTCGCAAACAACCAAACCAAATCACACCACCACTAGATGCGGTGGTCGATGGTTTGCCAATGGGAGAAGACAGTGGTATGGAATGGTTGCACTACTATAGCAATAGTGGTTGGTGGTGGTCAAGAACAAAAACGAATATCAGAAGAAAAATCGAGAATTGAATGTAGTTAATATTGATTTCATAATCTGAAACGCACTTTCAATGTTTTTAACTTTTAGCACATAAAATGCCCCAAATTTTGTTTTGAATTTTCTTTACAAGTTTTTTGAATGTTTAGAAAATGAAAAATAGAAAACAACCCAAACCAACAAAGAAAACACAACATAAAAGTTTTGAAGAGCTTCGCTCGACTCTTTGGATGCATGCATCCAGTCAAATTCAAAAAGTGTACTAACAAGTAACTTTAGGGTTAAAGATAAACAATTTCTTCTGGTCAAAGTCAAAAATAAAAAAATTACTTATTTAATTTTCAAGAATATATATGACTCAACTTTTTTTTTTTGAAAGTAGATATATGACTCATTTCTAGATTTCGTAAATATGCTTGTGTTTTGCAAACGTGTCACAACATGCCAATTATAATAAAATAATCAAAAAAAAAAAGAAAAAACAGTTAGACGAGTTTTGCCTTGGAGACTTCGTGAATGTTGTGAAGTTGTGTGGTCTCCCTACTATGCGGGTACTAGCTGACAAGATTACTATTAGAAATAAGACCTTTAGGGGTGACATGTCGTCTCTATTGTTTCGTGCCTATAGATCTTTAAAGGCGACATAACAAACATTTAGAAGCAACATCTTGGTTATATTATTCCCAAGGTCTATAGGCACGAGATTATAAGGATAACACGCCGCCTCTAAAGGTTTTGTTTCTTATAGTGGATTAAAAGAGCAAATAATTTGGAGGAAGAATTATTTTTCATTGATCAAATAAATTGCGTACAACGCTATTTTTATACATTACAAGGGTGTAGAGATCCATTAGTAAACTAAATTTCTATACAACAACTACCATACAAGATAAGGAAATAATCTCTATACAATCACAAAAGATATTAACACAATATTCGCTACAAATCCTCTAGAGATGGAAACTTGGTGTGCAAGCTGTTGGAATAATTATAAATAACTATTCAATATGTTGGGCCATACATGTGTTTTAAATATGCGCTGGCTATTTTAAAGTTTAACCAATATTAAAAGTGATCAATAAAGTTTGATTTGGCTAATTGGGTATTAAAATGATCGTGGAATTAATGTGTAGAGACTAGTTCGTATTTTTAAATTGACGAGGGGCCAATTTAAAAATATTAAGAATAGTTACAACCCTAACAACTATCTATATAAAGGAGTCATGGTCCCCAATTATGTGTACGTTTTGTTCTCTCTGTATCCCCATCAACAGAGAAGAAATCCAAAAGAACTACGCATCAAATGGTAAATCATAACCCGTGTTTTTAGATCTCAATCAGATTATGGAATTAGGTACGCTTCCGCTTTCGTGTTCTTTTTCTCCCTTTGAGTTTGGATTCAATCCCAACAAATGGGGATGTCCAGCCGAGGTGAGGTCTTACAGGCCACATGAAAATAAATTGGACTCCAAAACTGCTTGCAACTACTTTATTGGTTATTCTGAGCGATCTAGGGGCTATAAGTTTTACGATCCCACGATCCGATCAATCTTTGAGACGAGGAACTGTAACATTTTTTTGAGGATGTTGAGTTTGGGGGAAGAAATAAGGTTAGAGACATTATCTTTGAGGAAGAGTCGGTTTCGATTCCTACTATCACTTTTGACAATGCGCAGGATTCTAACCTGCGATTGATCAAGAAGCGAATCAAAAGCCTCAACAAGATAATATTGAACAACTCCTATTCAAAATGAGGAAATTGTTCCAGAAGAACAAACTCAACAACCTCATGAATTAAGGAGATCCACTAAAGAAAAGAGAAGTGCTATTCCCGATGATTATATAGGATTTCTTCAAGAACGTGAGGAGGATATTGGAAGATGATCCAATCAACTTTCATCAGGCCATGCATGGTTCTAACTCTCAAAAGTGAATTGATGCCATGAATGAGGAGTACAAGTCTATGCAAGATAATAAGGTTTGGGATCTTGTCCTATTACCAGAAGGTGCGAAATCCATGGATTGCAAATGGATATTTAAAACCAAGAGGGATTCGAAAGGTAATGTGGAAAGATATAAGGCTCGTCTTGTAGCTCAAAGCTTTACCCAAAAGGATGGTATCGACTATAAAGAGACTTTCCCTCCGGTTTCTACGAAAGACTCTTTTAGGATAATTATGGTGCTTGTTGCACATTTTGATCTTGAGTTACACCATATGGGTGTAAAGACGGCGTTTCTCATTGGTGATATTGATGAAACGATCTATACGGTGCAACCAGCAAAATTTGTGTCAGGCGATCCAAAGAATATTGTTTGCAAATTAAAGAAATTCATATATGGGCTCAAGCAACCCTGTCGTCAATGGTACCACGAATTTCATCAAGAAATTATCTCGGTCGGTTTTGAGGTAAATGTTGTTGATGATTGTGTATCACAAGTTTAGTGAGAGTAAGTATATTTTTCTGATTTTGTATGTGGATGACATACTGTTTGCTACTAATGATATAGGTACATTGCACGAAACTAAGAGATTTCTATAGAAGAATTTTGAGATGAAAGATCTTGGTAACGTCTCTTTTGTATTGGGAATTCAGATACAACGAGATCGATTTCGAGGTATTCTTGGATTGTCGCAAAAGAACTATATCGATAAAGTTCTCAAAAGGTTTGGCTAGGGATGGCAAAAAAACTGTGAAACCCAAAAACCTTGGTTACCCGAACCGAACGGGGCGAAAAAAACCGAACCGATTGGTCGATGTAGCAAATATGGTTTGCTATTTTCTTGACCCGAATCGGGACGGATCGGTTATGGTTCGGGGAAAAAAAATCGAACCGAACCGTTTACTCGCTAATATGAACGAAGCTATAGGTGTAAGGTCATAATAATTATTAAATCGTGCAATTATATTCACAAGTTGATAGTTAGTCGAGTTGGTTAGTGGCGGCGTCTTGCAATCGAGAAGCCCGAGTTTGAACCCTCCTCCGTGCACTTGGTTTAATTATATAGAATTTTAAAAAAAATGGTTCAAAAACGGTTCGGAATCCCGAACCGAACCGAACCGTATTATGGTTACAATTAAAAATCGTCGGCTCGGTTTGTGGTTCGGCCCGAACCGACCCGTTGCCATCCCTAGGTTTGGCATGCAGGATTGCACACCAGGTGACACCCCTGTCACTAAAGGTGACAAATTTAGTCTCAAACAATGCCCTAAGAATGACCTTGAAGTTAAAAAGATGCAAAAGATTGCATATGCTTCTGCAGTTGGGAGTCTTACGTATGCTCAAGTCTGTATGCATCTGGACATAGCATTCATTGTTGGAATGCTTAGCAGATATTTAAACAACTTTGGTATGGATTGTTGGAAAGCAGCCAAATGGGTTATGAGATATTTACAGAGAACAAAAGATTACATGCTCACATATAGGAAATCGGATCAACTGGAGATCATAGGGTATTCTGACTCCGATTTTGCTGGATGCCAAGATAGTAGAAGATCCACTTCAGGCTACATTTATCTGCTGGCTGAGGAAACTATTTCGTGGAGAAGTAGCAAGCAGACACTCGCAGCCTCTTCAACCATGGCAGCAGAATTTGTAGCATGTTATCAGGCATCTAACCAAGGAATATGGCTACGAAATTTTGTCACTATGCTGCGCATATTGGATGGGATAGAAAGACCACTTAAGTTATATTGTGACAATAAATCAGTATTTTTATATTCCAATAACAACAGGAGCTCATCTAAGTTAAAGCATATTGACATTAAATTCCTAATTGTAAAAGAAAGAGTACTAAGTGGACAAATTTCTATAGAGCACATTGGGACGAACTCCATGATTGCGGATCCGCTTACTAAGGGATTACCACCCAAGGTCTTTCGTGAGTACATTGCTCATATGTGTGTTTTGTTATTTGATGATATCATGGTTTAGTTGGAGCTTGTATTTTAAGTGCTTTATGTTTTGATTTTGGAAACACTAATATATTTGGTTTTGGTACAGTAATAAAGTATTTAGTTCATTTTACTCTATTATAGTATATTTGGTATTGATCTCACTAAGGAATAAGATAGGACCATTTGGAAATATGCATGTTAAGATCACATCACATGTAATTTCCATGCTACACATCCATGATTGATCTGTGTCATTTAATTGTGTTGATATACATGACCATTGATGGGTTTAGTCACGTTAAATGTGACAAAAATCGCCTTGATCCTATGTTGATATGATCAATGGACGAGATTGTTCAAAAATACCCTTGACAATGATAGCAAAGGTTTTGAGCTCATAAGGTTGCACATATTTGTCAGGTTTACATATGTGGCCTGTAGGAGATTGTTGGAATAATTATAAATAACTATTCAATATATTGGGCCACACATATATTTTAAATATGCGCTGGCTATCTTAAAGTTTAACCAATATTAAAAGTGATTAATAAAGTTTGATTTGGCTAATTGGGTATTAAAGTGATCATGGAATTAAAGTGTAAAGACTAGTTCATATTTTTAAATTGATGAGGGGTCAATTTAAAAATATTAAAAATAGTTGCAACCCTAGCAACTCTCTATATAAAGGGGTCATGCTTTCCAATTATATGTATGTTTTGTTCTCTCTGTATCCCCATCAACAGAGAAGAAATCCAAAAGAACTACGCATCAATTGGTAAATCATCACCCGTGTTTTTAGATCTCAATCAGATTATGGAATCAAGTACGCTTCTGCTTTCGTTTTCTTTTTCTCTCTTTAAATCAAGATGGGTATTCAGTAATTAAGTTTGGAATCAATCCCAACACAAGCCACTAGTCGATGGACCCATCAGGTTGGCGAAGTGATGTGCTTTCGGATGCCAGGTGCTCAGTATCTTTAATAGTCCCCTGCAAGAGGAGACTCTATTGGAGACACCAATCTTGGATAACTTAGAAGACAAAAAGGAGGCAATGGATAACAGTTTAGTGAAGACATCGTCTAACTGATCATGAGTAGAGATGTAATGAACAGTGAAGGATCCAGTGTTGACATGGCACCGAACAAAATGGTAGTCAATAACTATGTTCTTGCATGCGGGAGTGAAAGATGGGATTGACAACAAGATACGTGGCCACAACATTATCACAAAAGATGATGGCGTTGGGAAATGTATGTTCAACAAAGCAAACGTGACGAGAGGAAAATATATGGTTGGCTGACGGATCATAACACAGGTACATGTGATGTGTCTCATCGTAACCAATGAAGACACATAGGGAAGACCTCATCAAGCTTGGACGGCGAATACAGGCGAAGCCACAGTAGTACAGGTACCCAGACTGGCAAAATACGGAGTAGTTAGGCGATCGTGAAAAAAGAATGTGTTAAGGGGGCTTTTGTCCCCGAGAGTAGCACTGGGAAACCTATTGATTAGAAAGGCTGCAGCACAGAACGTGTGGGACTAAAAGGTGGTAGGTGTGAAACATGATGCATAAGGGTGAGGCCAATCTCGACTATGTATCTATGATGAGGCTCGACAAAGCCATTATGATCAGGGGTATATGGCAAAATGATTTTGTTGGTGATGCTCATAGTGGTGAGAAAGGGACGAATACTATTGAACTCACCACCACTGCTCGTGTATAGAGTTTGGATTTTAAAGCCAAGTTCATTTTCAATTTGCAATTTGAACAAAGGGAAAATAGCAGAGACATTAGATTTAAAATGAATGGGAAATAACCAAACGAAATGATAAAAATGATCCCTTAAAATAAAATAGAAATGAAATCTATCAATGGAAGACACGGAGCCCCCACACATCACAATATAAGATTTCAAAAGGGCGACAACTAGAGACACACGACAAAGAAAATGGGAGCTTATAGCTCTTATCACAATGACACGACTGAAAGCTAAATAACGAATCTAACACAGAAGACGATGACAAGAGCCCTAAATGAAAAGGTTTGTTGGAGGTCTTGACGGACGGATGGACAAGCCTTTTGTGCTAGAGGGTTGGAGAAAAAATGGTGGTACAGTGAAGGGATTCCTGATTGGACTAGACAGGAGACTTGGAGAGCCAAACATAAAGATCATTGAAGGAATGACCCTTGAGGAAAACTTTCCAAGTGTGGAAGTCCTTCACATGAAAAGAACATGGGAAAAACTCAATAGATGTAGAATTTTATGCATAAAACTTTTTAATAGGGATTAGATTGTTTTTCAAATTGGGAACATGTAGTACGTTAGAGAGACAAAAGTTTGGAGAAAGAATGTTATCACCTAGGTAGAGGTTAGGGAGGAAAGTGTCGTTACATAAAAGCACATCATCCAACCTAGTATACTACTAATGAAGAGACAGGTTGGCGCGGAGTAGCAACGCGTAATGAGTGGCACCGGAGTCAACCATCCAAGAGTTGGTGACAAGCTGTTGAGAGATGGCACTGATTGCAAAATGAGGAGCTACATAAAGGTGGGGGAAAAAAACCCAACACTTTTCGGCAGTATGACCATGCTTGTGGTCATACGAACATGTGGCTACACTATCAAAAAAGGCGATGCTAGTGCGAACAAGCTCCCATTGAGTAGTGGAGGCGAATCGCGACTGTCGAGAAGGGTGACACTTGTGGGCAACATTGCAATCCCATGTTGGGGGCGCCACTGTACTGGACATTCAGAGTGAAAGCGGCTGAGGTGGAGAGATAGACAATTCTTTATGGGCTACTAGCTTATCATAGAATTCTTCAAATAAGATAGTAGTTTCACGATTACGTAGGGTTGCAATGACCTCTTTGTAAGCACTACCAAGACCGTGTGTACAGTATATTGGATGATAAGCTTCAGTTAGTGGTGTCGCAAGAGAGGCGACCTAGTCGGCCAAACCTTGATTTTTAAAAGATAATCGGAGTGTTGTGGGACAAATTAGAGAATTGGTCTTTGAGATGGATGATATAGGACTGGGATCGCTTGGCAAAGATCCAATTAACGCTATTTTATGCTTCAGTTAAAGTTTCAGCAGAACCAGTGAAAGGGATAATCGAGAAACAACAAATTGAGGCCATCAAATAGAGAGGTAAATTGCATCTTCAATGAAACATAATTTATTGTGGAGAGCCAAAGGGAAAGGTACATGGCTGTATTGATTGGAACTGGGGAAGAAGGGGCGGTGATCACGATAGGTTCAATACCCTTGTCTTTGATAAAGGTGGCATCATCAATGGCAGGCCTGATTGTGAGAGAGTCCTGGATATGGAAGCTGGAGTGTAGGAAAAAAATGGAGAGATATGCATGGTGGTGACCAATGGTGAGGAATAGGCCAGCAGCGGCGGCAACGGTGGTTTAGGCTTAGAAAGGGAAAGATTTGGTTGAGGATCAAAACTCGTTGGACTTATTTAGTGAAGCTCTGATACCATGACAAGATTATAAGAGAGCAAATAATATAAAGGAAGAATTATTTTTCATTGATTAAATGAATTGTGTACAAACTCTATTAACATATATTACAAGGGTGCAGAGATAGATAAATAAACTAAATTCCCATACAACAACTACCATACAAAATAAGGAAATAATCTCTATACAATTGCAAAAGATATTTACACAATTTTTTATACAAATCCTCCAGAGATGGAAACTTGGTTTGCAAGCCACTAGTCGGTGGACCCATCGAGTTGGCGTAGTGATGTGCTTTCGGGTGCCGGGTGATCGGTACTCTTAACACTATCGACATAATAAGACTCCAAAATAAAACTTTTCTAATTCTCAACTAGTTCTCCATTAATGAGCATTATCAAAGAGAGGGAGGACCATTTTTTTTATTATTTGAAGAAAACAATAATATATAAAATATACGAAGTGTACTTCTTGTGTTGTGTGTTTGTGTCAAATTTGATCCAATTCTAGTTCCAACATTGAAATCTTGTTATAGTTCCAGCAGTCGATGTGATACTATCCCCTACTACTACGTAACTGTCTAGCCCAACTATCAGCCCCTGCTGCTATGTAGCAACGCCAAGATATGTCACGTCAATGCATGAACTAGAAGAAAGTTTCAACACTGAGACCAGGCGGATGTTTGTATGTAAAACAAGGAAAATAACTCCCGTTTTATTTTGTAATTGCAATTCCAAATCACTAAAAAATAACGCGGAATTATATATATGTTACGATTTTTTAATCAAAAGGTCATAATTTTGTATTAAATGTGACCAAAATAAAACTTAAAATTGAACTAAATATGAGTCAATTTCACCAATATCACTAAAGTTCAGGCTTGGATATTACTAAAGTTTTAACAATCACAAAATAGTCATCAAAGTTCAAAAGAGTTGATGACGTTGATCACTAATGTTTTCTTATATTTTTACTGGTAATAAATGAATTATATTTCTAAAAGAGTCAGCTAGTTTACCATTGAACTGTACACTTGTGCACCTATCTGTGTGATAAATTTTATTTCATGTGGATTAAAAAAAAAATCCGATTCAACTTTAATTTTTAGTTTTACGTTCTATCAAAGCTTTATCAAGCTTTGTTTCGTCAAGTAAGCTGGGATGGTTTCTATGATAATGCTATTCAACTCTTAAAAACTAAACCATTTTGTATCAGTTAAAGTCACTTACTTATACAAGTCCTTTAGCGAAATTAGGCAGAGGGTGGAAGTTTATCTTCAAGACACGATAGCTTATGGTATTTACTAACTTTGGACTCTTTTACGTTTTCTAGTAAATCTTTAAGCCTGTTTATTTGTTCCTTAATATGTTTCGGTATAGTTGGCGATGTTTGCTATTGTTGGTATTGTAGTATTTGTACACTTTTAACTTTAATTTTATCATTTATCATGTGTTATATTCTAGAATATTCTTATAACTAGTAATCCCACCAGTGCGTTGCACAAACATCTCCCACTAAAAAACACAATTTCTTATTTTATTAATAATAATAAAATTTAGATGAAATTAATAGTATGAAATTAATAGTATGAAATAAAAATATATAATATCATTATTTCCAATTATAAGAATATCACAAATTTTAAAACACCTTCTCATGTATAATAATCGTGGCTATATTTGTGAGTTTCTCATCCTTATCACATATCGATATTTTCAACTCGTTGCACTCGTGATTCCTAATACGGCAACATATAATTGTACATGACCAAACACCGGTCTCTTCAATAAAATACCAATTAATTACAGTAAAACTATGATAAATTAATGTTTGATAAATTAATAACCTCGATTAAATAATAAAAATCTCCAATCCCAACTCGGGCATGTATAGTAAATTAATAACCTCGCTAAATTTATAGGATAATAATTTTTTTTGAAAATCTTTAAGGCCCAACGAATATATAAATTAATAACTGCTGAAATTCATCATAGCCATATCTCAAATTAGCAAACATTCTTTTCCCCTCAATTCACCTCTTTTACAAAATATGCGTTCAAAGTTTTTTGCTTTTTCTTTGCTATCAATCCAAACTCAACTTCATCCCTAATTTTTTGCAATGCACATACAGTAAAACTCTAATTGACTTTTCATGTTCCCTATAAATAATAAATGACTTTAAAATATAATTACTTAAAATTTTCAACATGTTGTTAAATGTTGGAACCAACTTTTTTTACTATGCACGGTACATTCCAATAGTAAATTATGCACAAGCTACAATAAAAACATAAAAATACTCAATAAATTAATAAATTATTAATTAATCAATAAATTAATAACTTTGCTAAAATAATAATTTTGCTTGGTCCCAATAATATTAATTTATGGAGGTTTTACTGTACATATCATGGGAGGCTATTGATATTGCGAAAATCACTAACGTTGGAAAATGTTTCAGCATGACAACTATATTTGAGAATGTGTGGTTGCTGAAAATGAAATACTTTTTTCCTTTGTTAAAGCATATGTCATTAAAATTTCTAGATCGGCCCCTATCGCTTTCACAGTAAATCCTAATTTTATTATTATATTGTGTGAAAGTTTATGTTATATAATATTTCCTCGACCATTATATTTTACTTTTCCCATTCCCTATATCAACATCTATCCTTTTTTCCCTTTTTTTTTTTTGTTTTGGGTGCTTGCATACTTTCATTATATCTTTTCTATCGACACTAACTAGGCCAAAAATTAAAGAACATACACCCATAGAATCTTAGAGGCAAATCAGAAGTCTATCCGTGATCATATGTCCTTTATCGTATACAAGGTCGAGTCCTAGCATCACAAAGACGTATTCATCACCTTATACTGTAAAATGTGGCTTAGTCCATAACATGTACAAATTCATCGTTGCTTTATTTAAATATTCTTATTCTTGCTAAATCCTTTTTGTAATAAAAAGGAATCCACTTTATCACTTCATTTCATAAATCAGGAACAATATCTTGGATCATTATTTGTGAGAGCAATAATACTAAATCTTGGTTGCATAATGATCAACGGACTTGGGGCAGCGGAATGAGCCACCTGGCCAAAATTTGGTTCATTAAGTTGTACAAGACACAAAATCAACCGTTAATTTTATTGTATATTTTATCTGGCTAAAAATTAACTCTGTAGATTGAACGGTGATAAACCCAAGAGGTGTAGGAAATAATAAGAGATGATGTGAGATGTGTAATTGATATTAGCACTAAATTTTTTGCTAGTGGTAGAAATTAATTTTTATATAAAAAAGATTAAAACGACAAAGCTATGAAATCTGATTAGTGTTCCATGCTGTGAAACCATGCATATATAGATTGTTCAATTTGAGAGAAAGTTATATTAAAAGGGAAGAACAAATGTTTTCCGTACTTTTGGTATTTTCTGATTATGGAAAAACCAAAGAGGAAGTACAGAGAGAACAGTACATAAAGTGGAAGCAAAGAATCTAACCTAACCAATAATTTGTTAATTAGTCTAACTTTGCTGAACATGTTGGATGGGATATTGCCAAGATCGAGTGCGATGCTCAACAAGTTATTGGAGCTCTGAATTCTATTCATAATCTCGCCGCGAATGGCCTCGTAGTGCAAGAGGTGCAGGAGACCCTTCTCCGTCGCCGGTGTAGGTCGTGCACTTATATTCCCCGTGGTCGGAATGGTGTAGCACATTATCTTGCTAAGTACGGTATGGTTTTAAGAAACAATTTGTATTGGCTAGACTGTTTACCGTTTGTTATTTCCTCCAGATTGGAGAGTGGCTAATGAAATTATTCCATTTCCCCGTCAAAAAAAAAAAAAATTAAACGAACCGCGTCAGACCTATGTTTTTTTTCTTTTTTTTCTTTGAAGGGGTCAAACCTGTGTTTTACCAGGCTTAAGGCGAATTTTTGAGTTGATCCCTAAATATAGAAACCATTCAAATTTTGTTAAAAGAATATGGAAATTCATAAACAAGTAATAATATGAAAAATAGTTCAAATCACTCAGACACTATCATTCTCGCAATCTTTAACTAAATAGCAATAATAGTTCTTTCAAAAAAAAATAAATAGCAATAATAGTATTTTATAAGTCGGACAGTTAACATTTTTTTTTATTATTTTTATCAAATGTAAGAATTTAGTTGCTTTGATGGTCAGTGGTTGGATTAGGACTTTAAACTTGTATTTCACAAGCAACATTTACTTCAGTAAAAAGAATCGTGTAAGAGGAATTATTTATATCATTACTTAATTAAAAAAATTTGTTTAATAAAACATAAAAGTAAGCAATGTTGTAGTTAACAATACATAAAATATAGCAAATATGGTACACAATTGAATTTAAATCAATAAAGTTTTGAAGAAAACAAATTTATTAGAAATTTGAATTTGAAGTGTTTCCACAAATTCTTCATTAGAGGGGGAAAAAGAGGAAAAATGTGAAAAAAAAAAAAAAAAAAAAGAAGGGAAGTAAACCCCAGAGAGAGAGAGAGAGAGAGAGAGAGAGTGGTGGGGAAGGGAGGGATGGGAGTAAAAAGTGGGAACTAAAGGAAATCAACATCGAAAAGCAACCTCACATCATCATTACATCAAAAATATGCTGCCTTCTCCATTAAGCTACACTAAACTTTTAAAAATATAATATTGTGACAAAAGACTTTATCATATAGTGAAAGAAACGAAAGAAGTCGAGACTTTTGAGCCCAACATATAGTTGCCTCGCTCGCCTATTTTTCTCCGCGTAACAAAGAAGATCATATGAAGATTAAAAGAAAATTTTGATTTAAATTCCAACATAGAAATGAATATGGATGCATCTTCGTATTGTTTCTATTAATAGCCTGTTTCCTTAAGGGGTAAGCGATATGACTGAATTTTTTTATTATTTTTTATAGATTTTTATATAAAAGATGAGAAAAATGAGTGGAATTGATCAAAAGAAAAACTAGATAAAAATTAATTAAAAAATGGTAAAAAAATCTATCCTATCACCTTTTAAATATGAAAAATGTATACCGATTAAACACAATTTATTTATTTTGATGATTGATGTGGAAATTTCATATTCTTCACACTTGATCACGAAATTTTGAGTTGACATGGTAAGACATGGATGGGCCTAACCTGAAACATTTGTCCACCCTGTGTGAGATGTTGCATGTAAGAGTGCTACCAATTGATGGGCTGGATCCACTTGCATTTAGGCTTTGCACTATTATTCGGCCAAAGATATTTGGGCTTGATTGAAGATTTGGAAGCCAAATTCACTTATTGGCTTGGGAGTTTAAGCACCTTTCAGATCTCTCATTTGCATTGCAAAGTGTTTTTGTGTGTGAGTTTGCCTATTCTCCTTGTATTCAATACTCTGAGTTCTTTCTCCTTTCTTGAGAGATCGAAACTCTTCGAGAGAGTGTGAATAAGATTCATATGAGAAGATTGGTATAGATATGAGAGAGTTGCTTATAGTTGCTTGAGAAGCAACGTTTGTATAGAGAGAGAGAGATCTGAAGAGCTATGATGTAACGATGGTCTTGTTCCCATTTTTCGGCTACTAGTGGAGTTTTGAACAACATGCACTCTTGATTGTGGACCTCAACGCAGAGTAGGCATTTATGCCGAATTGTGGGACCTACCGATCAAAACAAATCACTTGTCCCATTTAATTTATGTGTTTCTTGTTTGTTTTAGCGTTTAATTCTGCCGATTATTGTTACATCTGTGATCGATATGCCTAACACCGTAGAACGAAGGCTATTGATAAAACATATTGAAATTTCCTCTAACAAAGATCATAATAATAAATTAAGATAAAACATTTTTAATTTTTTAATATTCCGGTGGTTGATCATACTCATGTATATAAAGAGATTTAAATCACAAGAGTATCTCTAATTTAGCATTTTTCTTGATAAATGATCAAACAGTGTTTAATTAAATGGTATATATATTAACGTACGTTAGAAAATGTCGCGCACAATGCTTAAAACCTTCTAGTATTAATTTAGTCATCTCTTTCGCGCACAATGCTTAAAACCTTCTAGTTAATTTAGTCATCTCTTTCTTTTTTTCTCTCTCTAAAAAACTATAATAATTTCCTGCATTGACACAATAAATGTTGTTGTATATATTAATATTCGAATTACCTTTGATATAAATTAGAATAACAGCATTGTTTTTGGACAATAAATGTCACGTACAACGATTAACACCTTCTAATATTAATTTAGTCATCTCTTCCTATTTTGTTTTTCGACTTTAAGTTCCTCTATGTACAAAATTAGACCATTCCACGGGAAAAAGTCAGTTATTTTCTTGAGTGAATATGTTGTAAAAAGGGGTTTTAATGAAATATGAGAATAATTTTTATCGTAAAACGTATATTGAAAGTAAGATTTTATAACTTTCAGAAAATTTTTTTTTAAAGAATGAAAATAAGATCTCATAAAATGATTTTAATAATAATACTTTAAAAATGCTTTGGTGCATTTTCATCCATTCGACTGTTTTTTTAGGCACTTGGACACTATACTCTATATATATATATATAAGATCCACTTAGGTAAAGTATTTAGATGACAGTGCCATGTTTGACTATCTTTTTTAAAAATTAATTATTTTTATTATTTAATTTATTCTACTTTCCTTATTTTACTTTTTCATATGTATTCTAATTTTTTAATTAATTTATATTTTTTAAATTCTTTCATATTTAGTAAGTATTGCATGCATTAATAAAAATGTGATAAAAAATCAAAGTTACAACTTTAAATGCCTGTTAAATTAATTCTGAAAATAAAAAATAATATTTATATACATTTTAATTTTTAGATATTGCACGTTAATTATTTATTTTTGAATTATATATATGTATGTGTGTATATATATATATATATATATATATGTATTCTTTTTATTAACAAAATGGAATGCCATGTAAACTTTCATATCCTATTTTATTATTTCGTGGGTCACTTAAAAAATAATTGTCAAAATTATCATTTAACCATCTATTCATTTTCAAATTAATTTTTAAATTTTTATATGTAGCATTACACGCATTAGTGATTTTTAATTTTTTTATCAATTATTCTGAACAAATTTTTGTTACCCAAAATTCAATATGTAGAATTTCACTTATAAATACTTGTATAGAGATCTTATCATTTCATACAATATACAATCCACATCGTATAAGTTCTTCAACACTTAATATTCTAAAATCCATGTTAAAAAAAGTCGTTGTGGTTTAGTTACTACAATGGCATTGACGATAAAAATTTTGGAAAAATTTTTAATATGACTATTTCTTTTTGTCCAAATAAGTATTGTCTAAATTTTGATCCAAAACATTTTATTATTGCCTAAAATTGTTGCGATAAATCCACACCGCAAGTGCACAGGTCGTCAACAAGTAATATAATAGAAAGTAGAGTGTCGAACCCATGAGGACTGATAGTAAATTCGTTTAATTTCTGCTAGCCTTAACCGAAACTAATTAAAGATGATATTTTTATACTAAAACTAAACTAACAATTAAAATATGCTAAAATTATAAAAAGCGATAATTAGAAAATTAAATTGAACTAAACACGATGGCGAAAGTTGATATAATGAGAAAAGACGAGCATCAAGACTTCGAATCCACTTTTCCTCTAATTATTGTTTTCGGATTATCAAATTGACAACGCAATTTACTTTTGAATACCGTTTTCCAATTTTATCGAGGAACCTCTCTCGAGTAGAGCTCAACCTATTCATGCGTGCAATTCACCTATATCTCTATGGTGATTATCAACACACAAATGCATTAAAAAAGCATTAAGAAAACATGGGAATGTAACATAAAGCACCGGGGTACTCTCGTCCCCGATCGGACCTTATGGTTTCTAATATATTGGTCTAACTTGTAAAAGATCTCTCGATTCACAAGACAAATCACAAGTATTCAATAACTGGTGATCAAGCAATTATGAATGAATAAATCAATATTAAAAACTCAATAGCCAATCCACATCTTAACGTCAATATAATAATCAAAAAACAACAATCAATCGAAAAGTTTCATCTAGCCTTAATGCTACTGAAAATTTTGCCTAACGTGCTGTAAAAGAAAGAACAAAAACAATAAAAGGAAGCCATAACCCGATAGAACTTGAGGAGTTAATTTGAATCTTCAATGATGAACTTTCTCCTCAATTCTCCTAGAATTCTCCAAACTTTTGCTCTCAATTTCGTTCTCTCCTCTTCTCTGACGTTCTCCCCAATTTTTAGGTCGAAATCGGTATTAATAGATGAAAGAAAGCCCAAAAATCCGAGTCCAAATCAGTTTCGGAAAGTTTTCTGCGAATCTGCCCGACATAACCATGCTACCGCGCATGCGGTTGCATGGTTATAATTCTGCAAAGGCATGACGTCGCTCGTGCAACCGCATGGTTATACCAGATTTAAGTTTTGCCCGATTCCAATTTAGTCCCCACAATTTAATTGCAGGGCAAGTCCTGAACTTCCAACTTTGATCAAGTCTCCAAACTTTTAAATCTCTCCAACCTGGCTCCCATTTGATTTCTCTTCAAGTTCCCGATTTTATTTCTTTTGATTAGGTGCGTCAACTACTTAATTGTGTCCCATTTGGCTCAAAATTGTAATATTTTCTTCAATTCCCGGTTTTTACTGAAATAGAAACAAATATCACGAAATTAAAAATGAAATTGACTAAAAATAAGAGAAATACATAGTTTAAGAGACCTAAATAAGTGTATAAACTGCACTTATCAAAAATCATCAATTACAATAACTGATATGATATTTTTTCTTATAAGATAATGGTTCGGATCAAAATTTGTAACCCATTATTGAAATCTATAATATTTATTTTCTATTATTGTTATTTTATATAAATAAACTATTTTAATCTTTCCGCGCCTTGCAAGGAGAAAATACTAGTGTGTATATATATGGTTCAAGTAAATGTCCAATCTTATACTAAATATTAATGCTACTAGTATTCAACCAGTGCATTGCACGGGATAAAAATCATCTAAAAGAGTACATCTTATAAATACAAAATGTAAATCTTTTATGTAAAATGCAATAGATGCAAATATAATTGTGATAATAAAGATAAAGATATATTGCTAGACAATTAATGTAAAATATTTAAGATATGTCTCACATTAGATATAAATATATAGCTGAATAATATGTGTTACAATCAAAATAAAACAGTTTTAGCATAATACACATTAGATGAAAGTGCATTTGAATCAATTATCATGGTTTGTTGGATGATGTGGTAGTAAGCATCTGAACTAAGTAAATATTATAAATAAAAAATCCATTCTAAATTTTGAAACACCTTCTAAACACCCACATTTGTTGTTGAGTTTTCATGTTAACCATCCTCATCACAAATCAAAATTTTCAATCTGCTACCGTTCGTAACTCTGGACACAATAACATATAATTGTTTATGCCTGAATATAAGCCTCCTCAAATAAATAGCAATATTAGAAAACGATAGCCCCTAACTCTTGTTGATTGTCATCGCTTGTGAGTTTTTTTATTCTTTATTTTTTAATCAAGCGTCACATTTTTTATCCCCTTTTTATATTAAGAAACAAAAAAAAAGGCAAACATACAGTATAATTGTTATGAACGAAGTAAATTCTTTGTTTGTTAAAGAATCAAAAACCTTTTAAAAGCTAAAAATAAAAATAAAAGCGTTTATTAGATTGAAAAGATCAAATATATACGTCAATAATCCACTAATAAATTTTTAACATCGATACTTATACATAAACCATTCGTCATCTCAAATATAATAAAATATATCACCCAAATCAATTAAATGAGTTAAACACATATTTTCAATTAAATGAAAGTTAAACACCAATTTCTTACACAAAAACACTAACTATGGCCGATTTAATTTACCCAAAGTATATTTCACTTATACCTACTAAAATAACTTTCCTATATTCATCTAATTCAATTAAACATGATTTATTAAAAAGCAACAATTTGATTTCTTTTTTTTCTTGTTTTATTCATATTATATTAAATTAAAAATTAATAGCTGTTCTAAAAAATTGAGATTTGGTTTTTTATTATATTTTTATTTTTAATATCCTAGAAGTTTTTTTTATATTGTATAAGCTTTTGTAGGAAAAATAGGATTAACAATCTTGTTCATCACTTAGAGCTACAAAGCATATTTTATCCTCACTTTAGAAGGGGCATTATGGGACCAATATGGGATTTATATTTATTATTATTAGTTAAAAAATAAAGTAAAAATTATTATTAAACTAAAGAAAATTTGATTATCAATTTCCCCAAGTAGCCAATGGTTATAACATTTAGATGCATGATGATTCATGCTTTGTAGCATAATACACACATTCTTCTCTCATAATTATGTAATGTGGAATATTTATCTCTTTCATTAGTGTAGAAAATTATCCATTTCTTAAAATTTTTGGAGAAATATTGAGAATTTTATTTTGGAGAACTTTCAAACTCAAAAAACTTAATTAACTCAACATAAAATTAACTATTTGATATATTAATTCCTAAATTATATTCATAATAATTAATATATCTTTTATCTAATGAAATTGAAATAAAAAATTCATGAATTTTATTAATTTATTTAGTGTTTGATTTTAGAAGAAAATGTATTTCTATATTAAAAATATGAATTTAATAAAAATTTATAAATAGAATATAAAAAATAAAAGGTGAATTTGATTTACTTAAACCAATAATCCAATTTATTTTTTTGGATTTTTATTTTATTCATATAGTTATAATTAAAATTAATAATGGTCCTAAAAAATTGATTTTTGGTTTTTTATTTTATTTAAATTTTGAATACTATACAAATTTTTTTATATTGTATAAACTTTAGTAACAAAAATACAAGAAATAATCTGGTTGATTACTTAGAGCCACAAAAGTGTTCTTTAACCTCATATTAGACATGCATTATGGGGCCACTATGGGATTTTATTATTTAAAATAGCTAAGAATTTTATTTTTGGAGGACCTTCAAAATATATAAATATTTTTACAATCCAAAAAGATTTAACTAACTTGACATATAATTAATTGTGTGATATATTAATTTCTAAATTAATTTATTTAGTGTTCAATTTCCAAAAAAAAAATATCTCTATATTAAAAATATGAATTTAATTAAAAAACTTACAAATGAAATATAAAATTTTAAATAAAAATTATAAATGAAATTTTAAAAATGAATGGTCAATTTGATTTCTTTAAAGATAAAACAAACAATCCAATTTATTTTTTTATTTTTATTTTATTCATATTTTTCTAAATTAAATATAAATAATTGTCCTACCCAATTGATAGTTGTTTTTTTGTATTTCTATTTTTAAATATTTTAGAATTTAAAAAGTATTAAAAAAATTCTTGCATTGCCTTTTTTATAAACGCTTATTAAGGAAACGTGTGTTTCCTTAATTTTATAAATGCGTTTTCTTTTTTATAAGACCGTATTTCCTTAATTGATTAATTATTAACTCTTATTGCTAACTAAAAAATAAAAATAAAAAAAATAAGTTGGGTTTTTTGCCGGAAAACTTGCTTTGGTGGAAGAGCTTTTTATATATTGTAGATTATAGATGACGTGTAACTATTTTGGAAGATAATAAATACAATTCAACCTTCAATATATTTTGATATCTCTGTTTATTATCTTTTTTGATTAATAATTAATATACCATGTTAATTGACACTTATAAGAAACACAGGTACTTATCAAATCTTTCTTTATGTGTTACTTGTGCATGAATATATTGACCTCTTTCCCCATCTTTTTACACTGTCACAATTACTAAATTGTCCATCATCAGAAGAGATATATATTTCTATTCAGTTTACATGTCTCTATGTCAAAATATTGATGCCATTTATATTTACTAGTATGAACACCACTCTTTTATAAGAAAGTGACAATTAAATTAGAGAGGCCTAAGCTCTAGCTCTCCTTGCAGAGGAGATATTTTACCCTAGCACGACACCGCATGCCAGTGGTTGGGTCGTGTTTAAGCGACTTTAGTTTTGAGACCAAAACCATATGGCATATCTAGTTGTGGGTTTTCCCATTCTTCAATTTTTTGTACTCGTCACATGTATAATTGTAAAAGTATTTAATTTATTATTTTGAATTGCCAAATACTAGGAGTTGAAATTCTTGTCACATTTTTCTAATTCTTGTCATACTCAAGCATAATTTACACACACGCACACTCGCAGCACCCATGTTGTATTTGTGCTACCTATAATTCGTATGAGCTCCACATTTATCTAAGAGGATATTAGGTGTAGCACCTTCTTTTTCCATAAATTTTGATTGATATCTTAGTTGGTTAGTTTTTTCAAAAATGGTCCAACTTTATCTAAATATAACCAGGCTTTTTTGAAAAATATTTTCACGTTTTCTGTAATATATTTTAATAATTTATTTTTTTAATTATTTTTATTTATAACTAATTTTATTATTATCTATTTCGATTTTTAAAATATTTTTGAATTAATTTTATCATTATCTATAATTGTTATAAAAAATTCCAATAACTGCCTCGATTCTATACTATCTTTTTCAAAATAACATCTCGCCATTAACGTATCCTCAACAACTCAAGCTCCCCAATTTCACTAGAGCTCTTCTTCTCCTCAACATCTTCTAGGATTCTATTGTAATCATGTATATCCCTCCAATTGTCCCCAATTTCACTAATCTATCGTACCGTGCTCTTCTCTATCTTTTCCGAATCCCTAATTGAGGTACTTTCCTTTCGTACTTTCTGGTTTCATGCTTTTTCTCGTCTCGTTTGTTCCTTTATTACTGAAATCGCGACCTATTTGTATTCTTGTTCTCATTTGTTAGTTTCGCAGTGGAAAATCGCCCATTGTTTTGTGTTTATGTACTGTTTTGACGACTATGGCTCCACCCAAAACCCCACGTATTTGGAGCGGATCTACGGTCGAGCAGCCTTGGTCATCAGAATCGAACACGTGGCAAGTCTCAACGCGTAGTCGACGGAGAAAGTGTAACAATGTGCGGAGGCGGAATACTCCTCGGCCACTACTACCGTCAGTTACGATCGAGGTTCCACAAGTTTCGGAGGTTCGTCCCTTTCTTAGTCTACTATTTTTATTTTTTCCCCCTTTTCTCATATTCTTTGCTCCTCTTCTCCATTTTTTTCTCCGTAATTTCCACGTTTGCTTAGTGCATATTATTATTGTTATTTTCTTTAAAGTTAGTTTTAGGTAATTGATGATTTTGTCTCTGCCATCTTTGTTTGTTCAAATTTTTGTTGCATTAGATGGTTTTCAATTTGGTAATACTGAAAACAGTACCAAAAAACCTGGGCAACGAACATGGGTGAGATCAATATTGGGAAGAAAATCATTTTCAGTAGTTATTTCACTTAAATGTCGGATGGTTGTTATTAACTATTAATTTATAGTATACAGAGCCTTCCATATCAAATTTATAGTAAATATCCTGTTATATATAACACCTGTGATTCCACGGCTAATGTCTGACAGTAAAGTTCTATCAAAAATGATACCATTTCAAAACATTTTCTTTACACATTTCATGTTGTCTATGTAGAACTTGTCCATGATATTGTAAACAATATGTTATTGTCTATCTATTTCTCTTGCATTATATTCACAATAGTACTTGTGGGAAATTACCTCTTTTACCATAATTGTTGTCTGCATCCCCAAATTTATTTTGTTTTTTGTGGGCAGTGTATGGTGAGTATCAGTCATTGGAAACAAAGACATTATAGTACTATACTAGCCCATCTAACGTGTGTTACTGCACTGCCCTTTATGGTGCTATACTAAGCATGAATAGAAGATGTGATTCGATAAGTTGAATCTACGATGCAAGAAGTGTATACATTTTTCAACAAGATGTAAACATATCTAGTAGTACTTCATTAGTGGGAAAGATTCATAGTGCACGTATGATTTGTCCTAATTGTTTCTATGTTTTGATTCGTAGTTGTGGGCTTACAGGCTTCCACCTGAACATTGGGATCTTGGAAAGCCCATTTGTAATTCCAATCATCACGTGCAAATATCATGCATTGTCTCACAAAAGACAAGGAGAACTATTTATGGCACGCCATTCGGCACTTTTTGATGCCCCACAATAGAGCTCAACCAAAGACTAATCCACCAGGTTTTGTTGAGGGAGGTAAATTCAGATAACCCTGACGAAATGTGGTTTCATATTGGGGATGCTCGTGTGAAGTTTGGGTTGGAGGAGTTTTGCCTTATTTCTAGTTTTAAGTGCTTTGGTAATTCTGATCATTTCAAGTATGCAAATAGGTATAATAGACTCAAAGATCTTTATTTTAGTGAATATAAAGATACCTATAGGCATGTTACTGGAGAAGTTCTTAAGAGCAATGTTGCTACCAATGACTCGGATGCCGTTAAGCTAGCTATTATTTACTTGATGAAGAATTTCATTTATACAACTTCGCATGAGAATGGGGTTGATAGATCACTTATGATTCTTGTGGACTCCGAAGAGATGATGGATTTTGCTTGGGGATTAGATAGTTTCAAGGCTACAGTTTCTGCATTGCGTGGTGGCATGCGTAACAAGAAGATAATGAAGAAGGGCAACCAAAGGCCGACTGTATCATATCGCATTGGTGGTTTTCTCATTGTATTTCAAGTCTGGATTTATGAAACCATTCCACTTCTCAAGGGTCGAATTTGCTCAAGTGTAGATGAGTCATTCCCTAGGATCCTGAACTGGTCATCTGAGGTTGACCATAATAAGAAATACAAACTAGAGACTGAAATTTTTGCACATCCAGATGTAAGTGTTTATATCATACCTTATTCTTTTTATCATTCTTTTTTTTTTGGTTTTCCAATTCTAATTCAGTTGTTCTTCATTTCTATTTATTATACCTTTTTTATTGCCAGTTGCATGCTGTACAACTACGTGCTTCATCTGTTGAACGCTCTCAACCATACATGGTTGGGTTTAATAATGATGATATACCATACATGGTGTGGTATGTAAATTATATGACTTTTTCCTTCTTTTTTTTTCTTTTTGTTTTTTTTTTCCTTTTTTTGGAAAAAAAATTGACGATTATGTCTTAAATGCTTTGACAAATGGTCTTTGTTTTTTAATTTATAATGTAGTACCATGTTGAAATTTTATTGTCTTTTTCTTCTCTCATTTTCTTTTACACTTTATTGGAAGGTGGATCATTCATCGGAGGGACCTATCCCAGTTGTTAATACTGAAGTTGCTACTGGGTCTGATGGTTTGAATCATGCTCCACCTGTTGAAGAACATGGTTTTGATGGTTACATGTCTGGACACTCACCCATTGTTGGATTGCAGTCTCAATCTGAGCATGAAGGCTTCAACTGTGGCCCACAAAGTAGTACTTTTAAATCTCCTACATCCTCTGAGGTATATCATATTTTTGATTGTTTGCTTAGTAGTTATCTTGTTTTTATTAATAATGTACATCTTGTTATTTAATTTATCTGGTGGTGTGTCTAGTTTGATACATAAGGTTTCTTTTGTGCAGGTCCCTCCAATTGTTAAGGATCATGTTATTGACTTGGTTACGCCAGAAATTGACAAGGACGATTATGACAATTCTTACAGAAAGGACCCAATCTGCATTGATCTTGTTCCCAGTGGCAAGCAAAACTCTAATGTGCACGGTCCCCCCATTCATGTTGACTTGGATGTCGATGTTCCTACGAAAGGATTTCATTCCGGTGTTGGAAATAAGAGCTCTCCTATAGTTGTTGATTTGGGCGATATGGATATGGATACGCCCAAAGAATCTACTCATAAAGATCATAATGATGGAAAAGATGTGTTGCCTGTTGCCTACCGCAATAAAATCAAGGTTGTATTACTTTTGACTCAATGTTTCCATTTGCTGTAATTTTGTGTTGGATATTGATAAACTGTTTTCGCTTCATTTCATCTAATTGCCAGGGCTTTTTAAAAAGTGTCGGTGAGATTCACGTGAAGGAAACAACGCTTGCCAAAGAGTTGTCTACCTTGAGGACGCATACTCTTTCAGAGTTATCTTCATTTCAGGAAGCATTCAATAAGACAATGGCTGAAATTCTTGACTTAGTCAAGAATGCTTCAGTTGGACAGCAGCAGCCTTCATTTGTTCATATTGATGTTAGTAACACAGCTGTGGGTATACTTGTATTGTTTGGATTTTAACTGTTGTCGGAAATAAATTCTTGCTCAATAACTGTCCTATTAATTCAATCTCATATGTAGCATTCCATGTCTTCACGTTCCTTCTAATTAGAACTTTGTTGTTACCAGGAGCTTGTACATGAGCAATGATCATCCTCCATTCTTCAAATTGATGAACCTAGTGTTTATCCTGTAAAGGCTGATCTCGAAGGACTGCAACACATTGAAGATTCGAGTTTTGAGTTGTTGACGCAACCTCTTGCTTCTGCCACTGATAATAGTGAGGTAATGTCTTATTGCTATCACGAAAGATTAATTGAATTCGCTACAACTTATTTTATTCTTTTATTTATACTTATCTTAATTTGCACTTTGTAGCATATTACTACCGCAGATGAAGACACTCTGCGAGGTAATGTTGTTCGTGATAGTGTTGTGGTTGAGTCTCCAGAGCAACCTCCCTCCAACCCGATCGATTCTAACAAAAAGAAAGTCCCGAACATTCTCGCTCATTTGATCGATTAATGAATCGATGTCTTGAATAATGTGGCTCCTCTATGCACTCTTGTTGATGATGATGATTTTCATTGGACGCCTGAATTGTGCGAGATACTAGATGCTTCTCTTGAGGAATATAACTCGAAGCCCAATGCTTATAAGGGGAAGAAGGTTTTATGTTGCTAATTATATTTTACCAAATTTTTCCTTTTCTGTTTTTTTTTTTTTGTCTCATCAATTCTCCGTACAATGTAGGTTGTTTCTCCAGTTTCATTTTCCCTTGTTGATGAGAAGACTCCTGAGCGCCCAACTAAGAGGGTTCCAACGCGTTCTACATTCCTTCGTTCCCCTTATGTTGGATCATTCTCGTCCGGTGCAGATATTTCTTCAGATAGTACACCAATGAAACATCTTTATAAGCCGTGTTTGGAATCACCCGAGGTTGTTGACTTATCAAGGTTCCAAGCTTGGTTTGAGAAAGGATTGCGTAGGCGGAATGTGTAAGTTATAATTTCCAAATGTGTATTCATTTCATGCACATAGTTATTGAAGTCTGTTTGAAACCATGGTTACCCACTAGTTGAACAATTCACCTGCTATATATCTTGTTAGCATGAATCAAAGTTTATCATAACTAGTTATTATCTTCGGTTATCTAATCTCTTATGAATCATGTTAGTGTTTGATACAGTTGCTAATTGATAATACTTTTAGATAAGGATGATAACATGTGTGCAGTTTGGTAACATGGAATAACTGTTAATGGATAATAGTTTTAAAATAGTTTAACCTCCTATATTGAATTTTGAGAGTAGTTTGGATGCTTATTTTCATTCTGCAGTAATCAAAAGTTTGACAAGAACCACTTGGTAATTGATCCACCTATGCATGTTGGAGACTCCGATATTCAACCCAAAATGTGGTGGTATTATATTCAAGATGTTGGCAAGCCGTTGGACAACCTTGTAAGTGAACTGTAAATTATGTTTATTTTAATATTTACTGTCTTTCTGTTTACAGTTTAGCCAACCTCAACATCTTGATAATTATGATATTTTTCTATATGGAACAGCAAATCGACATATTTTTCTACTACTTTCGTATGTATTTGAAGTCTCGGGTTTCGAATCCTGTTAGAGCCACCACCACTGATTTTTTCTTTGACCACAAATTAACCCTCACTTTTAAGAGGTTACATGAAGATATGAATGAGTTGTCAAAGTCGAAGGTGATGGCACGCTATGTGAGGGGTGAGCATTTGAAGTTTTCTACGTGTTGGGCTGAGGTAGATTATGTCTTTATTCCCATCCTTATCGAACGTTCACATTGGATTCTTGGAGTTTTTGATTTGAAGAGGTGGAAGCTTGATGTTTATAACTCCTACTTGAAAAAGTATACCGAAAAAGATGTTTTGCAAGCTGTTATTCCGCACCGGACGTTATTACCATTCATTGCCCATAAGTCTGGTGCATTAAAAGTTGGAAACCCTAAGGATCCATTGCCGTGCTTTGTGTTAAAAAATATTCATGACAAGATAATGGATAAATATTATTCTATTTTTATGATTTTCCCATTTTTGTTTCTCTTCTTCCTTATTCATATTTATTTGTTCTTGTGTTTCGTAGGGGTGATTGCGGGATTTTCATCATAAAGTATGCTGAATACCTTGCTGACTGTAAGATGAAGCAGATGCCAAGACCTTTTGACACCCACACTGCTCGTTGGAACATGGCTGTGCAATTGTTCAAGTTTGCCATTGAGCGACCTATACATTTAGGATATTGTGGATTTAGTATTTAGTTACTTTTTCTAAATTTGGGCCAGTTAGTATTTTTTTACTTTTTCTAGGATGGACAGTCAGTGGTTAGTTCGGCTCTTAACATTTTGGATGTTCATATTAGTTTGTTGGACAATTAGTAGCTATTAGTTTGTTAGCATGGTAGCGTAGTAGTTAGTAGTTGGTTGTTAGCAATTAATTTTCTAGGTTCTTTTGTTGGATGGCCATATTTTGGTTCTCAGTTTTTGCTTAATCCAATTTTATTTATTGAATGATTGTTAATATATTTCAATGGCTTGCGTTTTAGTTTTCTTTGTTGTTGTTCCCCCCCTTTTTTCCCCCTGTGATTGGTGTTTGGCTACAGCCTGCCGTAACGGGGATAGTAATTGGCGATTTCCCATGGGGGTAACAATGTGCGAAAACACGGTTACTTGGCAGGTTCAAGTAATTGCAACGGTAACAATTGCTTACACACAGAAAACCTACGACTGTTTGTGGCATCTGGTTACAAAATGCAGTAACAGGGATCCACACCCTGTAATTGTTGTCATATGCGATGGGATTTGGAAAGAATGAAGTAATTAGCAAACTATTGATTGAATTGTTCACTAACAACATCAAAGTTGATCATAACAGGATATCAGATTCGGTTCCTGTGAGCTCAAGGATGTTATTAGTATTGTGTATTGGGATCACAGATTGTGATGGTAACCATCCTTTGAAACTTTTGGCACTCAAAGAAATTTTCGAAGGAATTAACAAACTCTATGTTGAATTGCTCACTAATTAACAGCCTCTATTGGTGAACACTTATTATAGGCCACGAATATGTCAACTGCCATAGTTTCACAAATTACAAAGCGCTCTCCAAAGTATCTTCCTAGCCTCTTTTTTTTTTTATTTGTGAACAATTGGTAACATACTCCATAGTTTCACATAATACATATCTCCAATGGTTACCCCAAATTTGTAAACTAAAACATATAGATTGTATTAACACAATGCATAGTTATCACAAAACAGCTAAATATTTAAAACACTAATCATAATAGTCCTTCAAAACCTTAATGATGTTGTTGTGATAACATCACAAATCATGAACTGTTATTTATTCCCTAGTGATCTATCACTAGTCTTTTATTTGTCCATTACAAATTGAAAGACAAACTTTTATGAATTCTCAACCTTGACATCATCCATTTAAAGTGTTATCTTTGCTTGTCAATGCATGTTCTTTTGAGCAGCTTGGATACTGCATAGTGAAATGTTCTCGGTTTAGTCAAATATGCGTAACTTGTTCTAGAAAAGCAATGTATTGTAATAGTTATGGTTTTCTTACCTTTGCTTGCTCATTGCTTCGAGATTTACTGCCTTTTCGTTTCTTTGATTGAATTGGCATTGCACTTTTACATTTGTTCATCTTGTGACCGTATTCGCCACACCTACTACATTTTGGCACCTTCTTCCCCTCCACGGCAGACTTGATTCTATCTTCTTTTGGCCTTCCTGGTCTTCTTGTTGGTATCGGTGGAAGCACTTTAGTTAGCTTTACTTTTTCTGGGACTGCCCAATTTTCTTTATTGCACAGTGGATAGACTTCTCCTTTATAGGCGTCCCGATATTTTTGAACACCGAAGTATGGCGAGCAATAGTCATAGGCTGAATAATTGTTAATATTTATGGCTGCCATTGCGTGAGCACATGGTATCTCATCTATGTCAAATCTCCTACATGTACAATTTCTCTCATGTAACTTCACAACATGTGAGGTTGCCCCATCATTCACTTGGTAGACGTTCGGGGAGGCTCGAATGACCTATTGATGTTTTATGAAAATTGTTATTCACTGCTTCAATTATAAAGAGTGCCATCATATTCTAAAACTTTTTACTGCCGGTTGTGTTGAATCCTTCAAGCACGCCGTAGCATGGATTCTTGTTTTTTGCACAAAGTTGTGAAGGTAGACTGCACATCATCCGAGTTTGTGTTGAACCATCTCTGTATAAGTCCTCTTAGTGACTCAAACAATGCCTCAATTGGAAAGTTTTTGGCAGCCTTTGTTGCAGCGTTAACTGACTCAACTATATTTGATGTCATAGTTGAATATCTGTTTACTTTACTATGTGCTCTTGACCATTTGTGATATCCGGCGTTCACCTGAAACGTTGATCATAGTTATGTTGTGTAATCAAATAACAAGATAGTTTCATGATATTTACGCACTCATATTTTAATGTATGTCACCATTATAAAGGATTATTACCAAGTAAGGTCGGATCTCCTCGTCTATTTTGTCAATACGTGCCATGTGTGTCTCAAACTCTGGAATCGTATATGCTCTAACTGCTGCATTAAAAGGCTCCCGAACTCCTTTTGCTCTCTTGCCGAATGTTAACCTGATGTTTTTCAACAAATGGAATGAACATGCCACATGTTCTGCATTCGGGAAAATCAATTGTGCTACATTCTCGATACTACGATGTCTATCAGAGACTATGCACAGTCCATCACGTTCTCCGTATGAGTCTTTTAGTTGGTGGAGGAACCACCCCCATGAATTGTCGTTCTCATTGTCACCAATGCCAAATGCAAGGATAAAGATATTACCATTAGCATCTTGTGTACAAGCTGTAAATAAACATCCCCCGTAGTTTCCCTTTAGGTATGTTGCATCAACAACCATAACTGGTTGACAATGTCTCCACCCACTTATAGACACCCCCAAAGCAACATAACAATACATGAATTTGTCTTCATCGTCAATCTTTATATTTGTTTTGGAACCTGGATTTGTGGCTACAAGTATATGTAAGTACGATGGTAAATTTTGGTACAATTCTACTGGGTCACCCCTTATCATCTCAAGTGCTTCTTCTCGTGCTCTCCATGCTTTGTTGTAACTTATCCGTGCTCCATAAACTATTAGCATGTCATGTTGAATATCAGAAGGTGTATAAATAGTCCTTGATCTAACAAATTTATACTTCACACAATGGGCTACAAGGTTGGACGTTGCATTCCTATGAGTTCCAGACAACTTATCGATGGAACAATGGTGACCATCTGACATACGCCGAATCTTAAACATTTTAGTGTTTCTTATCTTCGAAGCTCATGAACTCCATTTGCACTCGCTATCAAAACACTTAACCCTGTACTCTATGTTGTCTGATTTCATAGTCACAAATTGGTATGGTTCGCTTATTGTTTTCATGCAAACACTTAGACTGAGTATCTCCTTGTCTTTAAAGACAGTCCCCACATCAACTTTTCTAGCATCTATCTCAGTAACGATATCATGGATGTCATATGTATCGTCTTCTGCCTGGACAGGGGGAATGTCACATATTTCTCTTCCCATTTCCTCCAATATTGGTAAAGATGGGATTAATGTCCTACTAGCGTTGGGATCTTCATTTGCCACCAAATTCTCTGAGTTTGGGTAAATCACTGTTCCTGGACCACGCAATGCTGTTTCGTTATTTGCGTTCTCTCTTATAATTGGTATTGAATCAACGTATATCGGATACTTTCCAATTCCTATTTCAACTATTCTTTGATTCAAGTAATATGCCAATGTTTTGTCACTAGTGATTTTCACGAAAGTCCCTCCATCTTCAATTCTATACTTCAAAGTTATGTTGTTGACTTCCCTATCAACACCAATCTCATCACCGATTATTTCCAATAGCTGATTAAATGTGCATTTCAAGGGCACCATTATTCCGATTGCGGAATGATTGACGTATTTTCCTATACTTTCCCACTCACCCTCGTAATATAACATTAGTTCGATTTCCGAAGTTTCCGCATATAAGCAAACCAACGTAAGAACATAGACAAGAATTAACAGCAAGACAGCAGTAACAAACCATAGTAACAGAATTAACAGGACAACCAGAACACCCAGATTGCAGAACTAACAGTAGCATTAAAATATGTGCGTAGGAGAAGTAAATGAGAAGTATATATTTATGAAATGCAATAGTGCGATGCTTGTAAAATCATCTTCACCGCCAATGTAGCACATGTTTATGACAGCTTTTGGTTACATTCAATGCTTCAATATGTGTTGTCCATTTCATCCATAGTAATAAGCACTCGACTGACAATAATTATCAATATCGTTTAATCAACTATTGCTGTTCCATTGTTACCATGTGTTTTTCTAACTAAATGTTTATTTCACAGGTCGGTAATCGGAAATTATCGAAATGCAGCCCCTAAGATACATTATATCGAAATGGACAATAATAAAAACTTGGAAAGATTCATTATCACCAAATAAACAAAAATAATCAGATATCATTTCCAAATCGTCTGGCAGGGCTGTACTAACCTTGAATCTCCATCATCGTGACACCATTAACTTCCCGTAGCCGATACTAATCTGGATGATCTTTGCGCAGTAATTCTGTGGAAACTTTTCTTCCATCCAACTTTGTTTCAATGCTCTATTTCCTATTCTTCCTTCTTCGATTGCGTGATATTCTCTTAATAATTTGAATTTGGTTTCTAATATATCCGTTATCTTCTTCCCCCTTACGTACATCATATAGAAACAGTTGGTTGCATCTATTCCAAAAAAAAAAAAAGGAAAAAGGAAAAAACAGTTAGTTGTGTTATCCTTATCCTGAATTTGAATTGGCTTTTTTTCCCCTCTCTTTATCCTTTCCAGTCGGTTCATTCATGGGATAAGGATACCATGTGTTTAATTGATGAGGATATTATGTGTTAACTGCAATTGTTATTAAATTGGAGAAGTTTCAAAATTTTGAATTTCCACCTTTGTAAGACCATAGATCATTATCTATATTTATTTTTCCTTTTTTCTGATTCCATACAGGAAATGATTTTTGAAATATGGACTATCTACAATGATACCATTTTTGCAACAATTTTGTCTATTTTTCAAAAATTACGTGGAATCAAGTTTTCCTGAAATCCACGCTGAAACTACGTCTTGTTACCAAAAGTTCCCTTTATCTAAACCATTATGTCTTGGCCCATATACCTTGATGGTTCAGCCCACCTAATGGAGGATTTGGACCCTTTGTTTGGAGAGAGAGAGAGAGAGAGAGTTGTGTCTCGTTTTTCTTTGACACATTAACACATACTTTGAGATTATTTCTTCCACTGGCTGTAATTCTTTGATTTCCTTCATATACTTAATGTCAATCAAGTGTAGATCATTATGGAGGGAACAGTGGGTAGATCAATAGTGAGAAGGAAATACGGATGAGCATAGTGTTTGTCTAAGTTTAATTGGTATCATGGGATTGTCGCTTGAATTGGCGGTTCTTGTATCGATTATTGATTTCATAGTACATTGAGCATGGAACTAACTTATCCAATGCTCACTGGGAAACGTAGTCAATTCTCGGATGAATTTCCAAATCCATTGGTGAAACAAATCTCATATTCTTTAATTATTCTTTGTATATTTTCTCGTTTGGCTCGACGAGTCCAGAACGGTGGCGTTCCAACAACCATCAATCCCAACCACTAATTAGAACTCATTTCCTAGTTTTCATTGTCGTTCATAGTAACCGAATGAACATATGTAAAGGACGAGTAATAATAATAAGGGGAAAAAGGCAACTCTAGGCCTCGATTGTTGAAAAAGCACAAGGCACAACTTATACATAAAACAAAATTTAAAAAAAAAAAAAAAAAGAGAAAAAATCAGCGATATATCATCTCTTTAGTTAGTAGACTAAATAATCCTAAGGTAAGTTGACTATTTCATGAGTTGTTATCGTAAGTAAACTTTGTGTTGTTTTTATAATTTAGAATACTATTGGAATTTGGTAATAACCCCTTGATATTGTTATTGTTAATAAATAAATTATATTGCCAAATGAAATTTTGTTGCTATTTAGAATTTTGTTGAGTAAATTACTAGATTTAATGGTTAACTTTGTTATAAAACTATAGAAAAGTAGAAAGAGTTTAGAGAGAATGAATTCTATAGAAATCTAAGGGATAAATTTAAATTAACAATCAAGCTCTATTTATGAAAGCTTGAATGGCAATCGTAATTATATAATTTCATCAAGGGTATAATAGTCATTCACATAAATAAAATATAATAAAAACATCCCCTCGTTCCCCTCATTAATGCATATAATATTCATAACACTCCCCCTTGAATGACTATTTGTGAAATTATCTTTTAAATTGATTATAGAAAAACTTGAAGTGGTTATGTAGTGCTTTGCCAAAATATTGCTCCCCCTCATTTCTATCAGCAGTATAGGAGTATTAGGGTACTGCCTCGTTAAAACCTTGCCAATAAAACCCAATGGGATAAAACCTGGACGAAGGAAAAAGAGTACAGCGCAAAATGCTCCTCATCAATGTAATATTACTTGATATCTTTAAATCTTCGCAACCCAATATTGTGCACCAATCCTTCAAATGTTGCGGTTGGTAATGCTTTCGTCACTAGATCTGCAAGATTATCCTTGGAACGAATTTGTTGTACATCAATTTCATTATTCTTATCAAGTTCATGAGTGAAAAAGAACTTTGGTGAAATGTGTTTCGTCCTGTCGCCTTTAATGTATCCATCCTTTAGTTGAGTTATGCAAGCTGTATTGTCCTCATACATAATGATTGGATTGGTTGTAATAGAGGATAAACCACACTCTTTTCGAATATGTTGTATCATTGATTTCAACCATACGCATTCTCGACTTGCTTCATATATTGCTATCAATTCTGCATGGTTTGAAGACGTGGCTGTGAGTGTTTGCTTGATCGACCGCCATGATATTGCAGTTCCTCCGCATGTAAATAGATAACCTGTTTGAGATTTTTCTCTATGTGGATCAGATAAATATCCTGCATCACCATAACCAACTAATTCAGATTTAGTTTTGTTTGAGTAAAATAGGCCCATATCAATTGTTCCTCGAAGGTAGCAGAACACATGTTTGATTCCATTCCAGTGCCTCTGTGTTGGAACAGAACTATATCTTGCCAATAGATTTACTGCTGCAAAAGATATATCTGGTCTTGTATTATTAGCAAGATATAATAGTGCACCTATTGCACTAAGATATGGTACGTCAGGACCAAGCACAATTTCATTTTCCTCTCGGGGGTCTAAAAGGATCCTTTTTCACATCAAGAGACCGAACACTCATTGGGGTACTTAGTGGGTGTGCTTTATCCATATAAAATCGCTTAAAGACCTTTTCTGTATATGTAGACTGTGTAAGAATATCCCATCTTTTAAATGTTCAATTTGCAAGCCAAGGCAAAACTTAGTTCTTCCAAGATCTTTCATCTCGAATTCTGCTTTTAAATAATCAACTGTTTTTGGAATCTCTTCATTTGTCCCGATAATGTTTAGATCATCTACATATACAGCAATAATGACAAATCCTGAAATTGACCTTTTTATAAAGACGCATGGACATATATGATTGTTTTTGTACCCTTCTTTCAAAAGATATCCACTTAGGCGATTATACCACATACGCCCAGATTGTTTCAATCCATATAATGATCTCTGGAGTTTTATCGAATAAATTTCACGATCATTCGAATTATGTGCTTCAGGCAATCTCAGTCCTTCAGGGATTTTCATATAGATATCATTGTCAATTATGCCATATAAGTAGGCAGTAACTACATCCATTAGCCTCATATTAAGCTTCTCATGTGCAGTTAAACTGACAAGATATCGAAAAGTAATTGCATCCATTACAGGGGAGTATGTTTCTTCATAGTCAATTCCAGGTCTTTGCGAAAATCCCTGTGCAACCAATCGTGCTTTATATCTCACTACTTCATTTTTCTCATTTCGTTTCTGACGAATACCCATTTATACCCTACTTGGTTTGACCCCTTTTGGTGTTCGCATTATAGGTCCGAAAACATTACGTTTTCTAACGAATCTAGTTACTGCTTGAATGGTCTCTTTCCATTTTAACCAATCATCTCTTCGTCGACATTCATCATGATTTTGGTTCAACATCTTCAACTTCATTGATTATATCAAGTGCTACATTATATGCAAATGCATTATTGACGATCGTTCCTTTTCTATTCCATCTCCTTTTTGTGAAAGCATAGTTCATAGAGATTTCATCGTTAATTTCATCATTTTCAGTTTTGAACCTTCTCAGAGGTTCTTGCTTGATTGCATCTAATGATTCATTGATATCTTCTCGCTTCATCGCAATTATTTTGAGCATTTGCTCTCCTCTTTTTCGAGGATTTTTGTCTTTTGATCCGATGGGCCTTCCACGCTTTAATTTTGTTCTCGATTCATTTGCGATTTCGCTGCTTTGGAATGTCAATTCGCATAGGAGTATTCTCAAGCTGGAATATGTGACTTAGTTATTCCTTTAGCGTCTGTAAAAGCTTCCGCAATCGATCCATTGTTCCTTGTAAGTAAATTATCTTTTGAACTTCTTGCTCGCATGTCCCACGAGGATCTAGGTTGGATAATATTGTAGTATTCCATGTCACTTCCTTTTCCAACCTTTTATATGTCACTTCCTTCTCCAACTTTTATCTTCTCCCTAAAGGTGGGAATCTGTTTCATCAAGCTGACAATCGAAAACGTGCATTAAAAATATTTCTGCTTTTGGGTTCAAGATATTTAATTATAGATGGAGATTCAAAACCAATATATATTCCCAATCTTCTTTGAGGTCCCATCTTAGTACGTTGTGGAGGAGTAATGGGTACATATACTGCACAACCAAATATTTTCAAATGAGAAATATTAGGCTCCTTTTTCGATACCAATTGTAACGGGGAGAATTGATTATTGGATGTTGGTCTTAATCGTATAAGTTCCGCTGCATGTAAAATAGCATATCCCCATGCGGAAATTGGGAGTTTTGTCCTCATGAGTAATGGCCTAGCAATTAGTTGGAGGTTTTTAATAAATGATTCAGCTAGACCATTTTGAGTATGAACATAGGGAACTGGATGTTCAACTTTTATTCCAACTGACATACAATAATCATTAAAAGCATGTGATGTAAATTCACTAGCATTATCCAGTCGGATTGTTTTGATTGGATAATCTAGAAAATGTGCTCGTAACCTTATAATTTGTGCGAGCAATCTCGCAAATGCCATATTTCGAGTGGATAACAAGCATACATGGGACCATTTTGTGGAGGCATCTATTAAAATCATAAAATATCTGAATGGTCCGCATGGCGTGAATAGGTCCACATATATCACCTTGTATCCATTCGAAATGTTGGAGATTCATTTAGACTTTAACTAATGATGGTCTCATAATCAATTTTCCCGAGAACATGCAAGACCTAAAATTCACTAGATTGGAGAATCTTTTGACTTTTCGAGAGAATATGTGCTTGAATTTTCAATTATTCTCCCTCATCATTGTCGAGCCAGGATGACCTAAGCGGTCATGCCAAATATTAAAATCGTTGGATTTTCAATCTTGACTAGATGTAACATGTACTTCAATTGTACTAATATTGGTATAGTATGCACTAAGAGTATGCGGGCATTTTTCTAGCACATGTTTCCTTTGGAAATCATAGTAGTTATATATAAATATTACGTATTATTTTCTTTTCTTTGTCTCAATATGGTATCCATTACTCCGTATATCTTTAAAACTCAATAGATTCATTTTTTATTTAGGGGCGAACAAGGCATTATTGATAATAATTTGTGTTTCCCCTTTCAATATGACATTTGCTCTTCCAGAGCCTTCAATAATTGCTGCCGAACCGGATACTGTTATTACATCATTCTTCATCGTGGTCAAGTTCGCAAAGTACTTTTTATTTCTTAATATAGAGTGTGTAGAAGCACTATCTGCTAAACAGATTTCTTCATCCATGACCTTGGAGTCACTCAAAAGGCTACCAATATTTTCCTTCAAAAGAAATAATGAATTTTAGAATGGAGTATTTTATTTATATAAAATCAGAACATAATATTTTACAAACATACACATCCACGCTGCGACACACATATTATACATCATTATTTATTACACAAACTCACAATACACATTATTATCTTTCATACAAATACAGATAGAAACCACAATTATTATAATATTGTAAAGAAATATCAATTCTCATTTGGTTCGTAAAAATTTGCAACTTCAAGATGTGTCGCTATTGATGGCTCCAAGAGTGGAATTTCTTCCTTATATGAGAAATTGGTCTCAATATTATTTCCTTTCTCCCTTTTAGATGCTTGATATAAATCAACAAGGTGTTTAGCAGTTCGACAAACTTTTGCCCAGTGACCTTTCATGCCGTATCTATGGTACGAATTATCTGGCTCCCTTGTTGATTCATTCACATTTCTCTTATAGAGATTTCCCCTCCTTTCACCATATTCATTCACATTTCTTTTATAGAGATTTCCCCTTCTTTCACCATGATTATTTGCCTTCTTAAATTTTGGGAAATTTTCATAACCACTTTTATGCCATGAAAAATTTCGTCCTCGACCCACGACCTCGACCTCGGCCTCTAGTATTGCCAAAATTGTATCCTCGCCTATTGTATCCTTGTCCACGGCTTGTAGATGCCATGTTGTTTACTTCAGGTATTGGTAAAGATCCCGTTGGACGAGATTCATAATTTTTCATTAAAAACTCGTTATTCTGTTCGGCTACAAGTATGCAAGATATCAACTCTGAATATTTTTTAAAGCCCCGTTCCCTATATTGTTGTTGCAAGACAACATTTGAGATATGAAAAGTAGAGAATGTTTTCTCTAACATATCATTATCCGTAATTGTTTCTCCGCATAATTTTAATGTAGAAGTGATTTTGAACATTGCGGAGTTATATTTATTCACTGATTTAAAATCTTGCAACCTTAAATGTAACCAATCGAAACGAGCCTTGGGGAGGATTACAGTTTTCTGGTGATCATATCTTTCTTTTAAATTTTCCCAGAGTTCCGAAGGATCTTCAACTGTAAGATATTCATTTTTTAATGCTTCATCGAGATGATGACGAATAAAAATCATAGCATTTGCCTTGTCCTTTTCTGATGTTTCATTTCCTTCTTTAATTGTATCTCCGAGGCCTTTGGCATTTAAATGCATTTTAGCATCAAGAATCCATGATAGATAATTCTTTCCAGTAATATCGAGTGCCGCAAACTCTAACTTTGTAATATTTGATGTCATACTATAAAATAATAAAAATAAGTTAGAACGTTAATTAACTAGACAAAATTATTGTTATTATATTAACTAACTAGACAAAATAATTGCCATTATATATTTGATTACTCTTAAAAGTAGGTTGATATAATATTGTTTGGTAATAATTAATAAAAGTAGGATGGATTAATAGTGATTTTGAAGAAGAAAAATATTTTCTTATTTATCATTTTCAAGTATGATTAATTATTTATCAATCATGTAGTATTATGCGGTAGAATACCATATTAGATACATGTAATAAAATGTAACACAAATAGTATAGTCTCAATTAATTTAATTAATATAAACTGTATAAATAGTTAAACCTCCACTAGGTGGCAATGCCTCCTTTGAGTGTAGTAAATAGTAGTACAGAAAGATGTAATTAATTAATATAAATTGCATAAATAGTTAAACCTCAACTAGGTGGCAATGCCTCCTTTGAGTGTAGTAAATAGTAGTACAGAAAGATGTAATTAATTAATATAAACTGCATAAATAGTTAAACCTCCACTAGATGGCAATGCCTCCTTTGAGTGTGGTAAATATTAGTACAAAAAGATGTAAGAATTCATGCAACCACCCAATTTATGATAGTCGTACTTATCACAAAAATGGGTATGTCAATATTTGAATTGTAAGATAATTAAACTATTTGATAACTTAGTCTATCAGTTAGTAATTCATAAATAAATTCTTCATCAATATAGAATCTCTTAGACCGTCCCTCATGGTGGTAAAACTATTTATCTAATATAAAGAGTGTGGATATTTTTCATTTGGTGGTTCATCCCACCATTTGAAGTAAATTATAAAGATTTCTATGAACCAATACGTACCTGTGTTCAGAATGAATTGTTATATTACCGTTTGGTTGGGTATATATTCACGGTAGAGCAGTCGTGCTTGTCTATTTTAGAGAGAGAATGGAGCAGAGAGAGAATTTGTAGAAAATTGAGTATTTCAAATTGTAATAATCCAGGTTTACGTCTGAGAAGATCATCTATAAGATCTGTTGTAGAAGCATACTTCTTTCATATTACTTAAGGGTTAGAGAATCGTGCTGATAACGTGTTATAAAACTATAGAAAAGTAGAAAGAGTTTAAAGAGAATGAATTCTATAGAAATCTAAGGGATAAATTTCATTAACAACTGAAACTCTATTTATAGGGAAACTTCGAATGGTACAATCGTAATTACATAATTTCATCAAGGGTATAATAGTCATTCACATAAATAAAATATAATAAAAACATCCCCTCGTTCCCCTCATTAATGCATATAATTTTCATAACAAACTTAATGTTCTTATTGTTTTAATTTATTAATTTTGTTAACTTTGAAGCTTGTGTTGAGATACCAAATAAATAATTTTGATATCACTCAATCTCATGAAAGTAACTAATTTTTTGAAAATCAATTAAATCTTAAAGATAAATTTCAAATTCCAGTCAATAAAAAAAATGCAGCCATGCCTAGAAATCATTTTTATAGTATTCATCTTTTATGTTAAAAAGTCAAGATGAAAAATAAGTATACGTAACACTTGGACGACAATTATTTGTTCATTTAGGAAAGAAATAGAATCAAATGATAGATGTTTGTTCCCCAAGTGGCTATAGGGGTGATTCTACAAGTTGGGCAACAATGTCGGTCGGCCGACGAAGCTTACGAAAATTTGTATAATTAGTATGCATTGGTTGTTGGATTTAGCACTTGAAAGGGAAGGGACATCAAAAAAGAAGTATCAAAACTAGTAAAGTTTTTTGGATGCTACTTTCATGCTCTAAAGAGGTCCAGTTTGAGGAAAAAAAAAATTATTCTTCACGCTCTCTCTTACTGTTTTAAATTTAAATTTAGTCAAACAAATCATATTCACATATCTCGTAGGGTCCATTCTTACTACTAAAACTTTTTCATTCAACTACACTCTTTCTCTCTCTTTTTCTACTCTTAAAAATACATTTTTACTAGTTTGCAAACACTTTGAGATTATCACCACCCACTCGCCTCTCCGTCCAAAGTCCGCCTTCTAAGGTTATCTCTAGCTCAAAAGGTGCTTTTGAACTAAGAGTGTGTGCGATTGCAAAGTCGGAAAATTGTTGGAAAGAAAATATTTTCCGGGTAAATGAATTCCGAGAAAAAGTTCTCCAGGAAAAATGATAGTTGTCGATATTTGATTGTATTAATTTGCAAGTTGGAAAATAGCGTTATTTTCCTTTTTTTAGTGAAATTTGAACATTTTTCTTATCTTTATGGTTAAAGCAAATTGTCCATTAAAAAGAAAAAAATAGAGGCAAAATTTTCCCTGGAAAACAAAAATCACCTCCCTCGCAGGGAAAACGTTTTTCTTCAAAATAAGGAAAAGAACGGATTTCGAGAAAAGTTAGAAACTATTTTCCTAGAAAAAAAGATGCAATCAAAGCAGACTAAAAGTCGGAAAAATTGAAAAAGTTGTTTTTTCCTAGAAAAAATTGTCCAATCAAACACACCCTAAAAGTTTCAAAAGCAATGAGAGCTCAAATCACACTATTTTAGAATAAATTGTACGACACCGTATGTTATACCTCGCCGCTACTCTCCTTGCACACTAGTGTATAGGAAAAGCATACACACGTGATAACGTGGCGCCCTCATAGAGCGCCACATCATCCTTTTTTTTTGTATCTACGTTAGATCAGATGAATAATACGTAACTATCCCCTGATGGTGGGGGCCACACAAATTTTTCCATAGGCATGTGTATATCTCCCCTACACGCTACAAATCTGTGTCATACCTACGAAGGATTTCAAGCAATGACGAACTCAAAGTATACGTGTGGATACCTTAAGAGTAGGGGGGAACATTTGATTGTCCACGGCCTTTTAACTAATATCACGGCATCATATTCCATATTTAAGAGCTATCAAAAGTATCAATTTGGTTTTTCAAAGAAGTTTCAATTTGGAGGACTTTGTTGTGGCAACATATTGTGTTTGAAGACGTTGCAGCGGTGACCCAAAGAACACCGACAGGGACAGGGTGAAGAAATAGGTGTTTCTAATAAATTTTAAATTCTAATTGTCAAATCATAAATTAATCAAACCATGCAATTAGTTTACCCAACTGATCAATTATGCCCAATCATTAAATTAACAATCAAGAGCATAAAACCAAAACAATAATAAGGTACATAACACCAAATTGATGAGTAAAAAACAAATGAAGAACTCTTCACTTTCCTCTTTTTTTTTTTAATTAAAAAAAATTCTACAAGCTAACTCACAATGAAAATCCACCATCAAAAAGTTTAAATACACATACAATCAGTATAAATGTAGCATTTTCAATAGCAATTTCACATCAAAAAGACGCCTAAACTCTGAAGAGTTGTCGTGCCCGACTGAGGACAAAATGAGCATGTGGGCTTGGAATTTCAAACCCGCCTAGTCAAGCAGTGTCATTGAGAGGTTGATGGAAAAAAAATACAATTTTTTCGATTCCTTTAGTTTTTTTTTCCAGTTTGCTAGTATGTGGCAGGTAAAATAAAATAAATCAAAGATCGATTGTTACAAGTATAAGAATTTTAGAATCAAATACAAACATATGGTTTCTATCTTGAACTAAATCCAAAAGAAAAATCACCTAACTAAACAGGGGCGGATTGCTAGCATGAATGCCCCGCCACTAGCTGGAGAGACTAACTTCTCATGTTAGGAGTAGAACCGAAGCGGTAAAATACAACTCCTTATATAATTACCACTAGTGAACAAACTTTTTGTCAAAACTTGACAACAAAAGAGAGAAACAAGATAATAGGTAAAAAGAAATAATTGTTATGAATATAATAATAATATTAATATAATATAATTAATGAGGGAAGTGAGGGAAATAAATTATTATATTTTATTTATGTGAATAGACTATTATACCCTTGATGAAATTATGTAATTACGATTGTGTAATTCGAAGTTTCATATAAATAGAGCAGTTATTAATGAAATTCATTGTGAATTTTATAATTCATTCTCTACAAATCTACTCTATTATTTACATCTTTTATAACACGTTATCGTGCGAGTTTCTAACCAAGTGAGTAATATGAAGGGAGTATGCTTTCTACGATTGCATCTTATAGATGATCTTACATGCTCGGCGGATTATTACCAATGAATTAATTCTTCCTAATATCTCTGAATTCTATATTATAATCAATCCTATACAATTATACATCAATTCTCTTTCTTCGTCTTACGCAAATAATCGAACACGGCAGATGTCGATGAATTCATGCTAATTTGAGTCAAACATGGATGTAGACAAAGCTGAGAAGCTGCAGTGGATATTGAGGATGTGAGGACGGAGGTATATATATATATAATATTATTTTATAATATAATAATATATTAAAGCTATAACATTCGTTTTCTCGAGATATAAGAGCATACATTATCAAAATCAAATTTTATCGACTCCATTATACTCGATTTAACGAGATCTTCGATTTGACATCAATATTGATAAGGTAAACTTTCAAAAATTTACAAATCAAGTACCCAACTTTTGAAAAAGTTACAAAAGGGTCCTTAGACTTGTGAATATTTACGTATTAATGCTTATAATGTCAAAACTTTATAAAGAGATATGTGGCGTACGCACTTGCCAGTGACCGCCAGATAGCAGTAGCGGTTAGCGGCGGTGAGTATGTATTAATATTTTATAAAGAAATATGTGTAGCGCCACGCTTTTGCCGACGCTGCGTCAGTAGCGGTTGGCGGCAGATATTTCGATTCTGACTATTTACTTTGACAATAATTATATTTTAAAGAAATAATTAGAACAAATTTGATTCTATAGATATTTAAGTCGCGCACTTTATTTATTGCAATTTAAATACTGCAATACCTCCTACCTGATGATGGGTTCAACCATCACTAAACGGAAGATTTTATATATTTATGCACTTTATATGCTAAGTGAAGAGTAATACCTTCTACTAGCGGACTCTACTCTGAAGAAGTAGTTAAATGTTATGCAATTTAATTCTCGCGATTTAAGTGCAGTAAATTTATATTTATTGCAATAATTCCCATAAGGTATGTTCGACCACCTATTGGAGGAAATTTAATTTACTGCAATTTAAATTTACGCACTTTAAATTCGCATATATTTCCAATGTGGTGAGTTATATCACACGATTGGTATGAATATTTTCAATGTGGTGGGATATACCACACGTTTAGAATACTTATTACAAATGTGGTTGGATTAAACCCCACAATTGGATAAGCGATTTATATATGTTCGATATGAATATTCTATTGATATTAAAGAAGGGATTTGAGCAAGTGATGCGAGAATTTACCGTTGTATGTATTGATGAAATGAAATTGCTCAAAAATCCCATTGTAATAAAAGAGAAAGAAAATATCCGTGGTGAAAAATCTCATTATGAGATTAGTATATTGTAATATGATGAGAAATGCTCTTAAAGAAGCATTTAATAAAGGAATGTTCACTTTCCACGTCTATTGAATATTGATGGAGAAAATTGAGTAAGTGGTATCTGAAGTTACCATTGGATAAATAAAATGCTCAATAGATCCCATGTTGATATATCAAAGAAAATATATCGCATGGAGAGATTATATGAAGTAATCTCATCGATGATATGAGATTGTATTAATATGAGAATAAAATGCTCTTGAAGAAGCATAATCACTAGATTTACGTATTTGAATAAAGCCAATATGATATTATTATTATTACTCGGAAGAAGTACAAAAGCAGTAGAAGTGGAACATATTGAGAATATCAAAGATGGTAATAGACACTGAAAATATAAAAATGCGAAAAGAAAATACATATTGAACCCATAAATGAAGGGTGCGTTTAGAGTATAAATACTCCGTAATTACATCACCCTCAACATCGGGGTTCATAATGAGATATTTAAAGGATCCGAATTTCTTTTTAAGCTTGACACGATGTATGCGTGACCAAGCGGACTGGGCTTCCACAGATTCTTGAACATATGCATGAAATTTGATAAGTAGTTCATCAACAAAGTACTAGCGAGAAATAAGTATTTTTCTCGCTAAATGAGAGATAAACTTATTATCTACACTCGATCTAGAACGCTAGTAAGCCATCAAAGAAATTGTTAATATTCAACAAACCTATTGGTTTGACATGAAAGTTCCACTTATAACGAGGCTATATTGAATATTTCTCCAGTGTGTTGTAGCCGCTTTGGAAGGACAATGAAAGCATCACTATTATTCATCATATACATCATGCGATTGTGGATGGATTGCGCTGTAGCACCAACCTGCTGGACCCATGGTAGAACTGCTCCAATTCGAGTATTAGATCCAACTAAATGGAAAGGTATTACACTCAAACTCTTATTCCCCATGATGATGCGGCCCATTATAAGTCTAGCTAAAAGTTTGTTGTTGGTTCCTCCATATAGTATATTGATTTCTTGTCTCCCTAACTCTTTATTTAGTCGGTTTGCCATATCCACGTATTGGATATGACCTACCAATTTAGATCCACCAAGAATACATACGGTTTTAATCAAGTGAGGTAAAGGCCGACTTGTATGAGATGATTCTAAAATCTCCATATCCATCTCTACTCCTATCTCTCTTTTTGCACTATACTTTTAATATATGAATATAAGAGATATATGAATCCCTCTATTTAAAGAAAAATTTTCAAACCAATAATTGATTGTACTATTTACTTTTTGACAAATATGAAATAGAAAAAGGCAGAAAAATTTTAGTGAAATGACATATACCTATCGGTGATTGAAAAATAATATATATATACATATATATATCTTAAAAAATTGAAAAACAATATTTACAATTACAAGAAAAACATTGATCTTCGTTATTACACCGAACTTCCTTACATTAATATGAGAAAATTATTATACTAAATTTTTCTACTAAATTTACAAACAGGATCTTCTAAAATAAGTTTTTCATGACTATAACGTGATTGTTCATCTTTGAATTTGGCCCATAAAGCCATCAACTCACCTTGTACGTGTCCACTAGGATGTGTCTCAAGAGCCTTGAATATCATCCAAAGGCTCCTTACTCAATCCATCTTTAATGAATGCTATCTTATCTTCTCTACTAGACACGCACCACAGATTTACATCGAGTGTCACATGTCCACCGAGCACATTTGTAGCACCCTCCTAATCTTTTTGCTCTCAGTTTCTTTGAAAAACTACTTTTACCCATACCAGGCATGTATTTAGAAGGAATCGAAACCTCACCCAGGATAATCGAACCTTTGCTTCAATTAAACATCGAACATCTCCTCGGGATGCCCTTATTCATTAGCATCCTCTACCTTTCAAGCCTACTTGATAAATCCTTTTTAGGATTTTGATCGGTAGTGATGGATAGTATTTTCGAAGATTTGAGAGCAAATTATCCATTATTATATATGGACCATTATTATGGTGAATACCGTAAGTGCAGGATAATTTATAAATGCGTATGAGGTAAGGCTCAGCGTTGGAGCGATTGAAACATGAAGCGTATGTGCTAAGATTCCACGCTTGAACAAAGTGATGTGTAATAATGCTACCAAACATGATGGAATATGTCGAGCTATACATATGATGAAAGTAATAAATCATGTTGAGCACTATACGATACTAGTGAAATCGATATAAGAATTTATTGAACTAAAAGTTCAATAATACTCGTTCTGAACCTAGATGACCATCCCGATTTAAATAATTATTGAAATCAATATTTCAAGTGAAGAATTAAAAGAATTCTTCAATAATTGTTCTCGATAAATGATGAAATCATTACTAGCCAATATTGAAATAAATTCCAAATATATACGGAATAAAGGATGAGAAATATGGGCCCACTCATCCTCCATGTGGACTACTAGATATTATGATATGGATCCACTAGATAGTCACATGTGTATATGATTCGTAATTTGAAATTTCTGAAATATTTGCTCACTGATATGAGCATGATTTCAGATTTAATGATAAAGCTAGTAAATGTATATCCCAATACTTGAATAAATCCTTGAAGGATTGAGTATGCGCATACAAGTGGGATATTATGTGGCAAATTATTTAAAGTCCTCCAATAAATTGCCAATATTGAGAATAGAATGCAAATTATATAAATTCTCATATTAAGGCTGAATGATGAGAACATATATGAGTTTTAGTGTTCTAAATTTTCTTAGCATGATGGGGAGTATTAAAGGCTGAAAATGATATGTGAAATGCATCATATTATATCCTCACAATTAAAATATGAACTTGAAGTTCAAAGATGTATAAAAGATGTTATGAACAATCACATATATCGATTAAGATGCTTTGATAAGTTAGCCTTGAAGCGTTGATATTATGAGATTTCCCCAATCATATATATCGAAGCAAATTATTAAAGATGGTCTTAATAACGGAGGCATATACTGTTGAAGAGTATATAGACATAACTATATTGTGTAATCCTACAAGAGGATTGATAATGAGATATCTCGATAAGTTATGTCGATATGGGGAAAGAAATAAAATTGAAAGTGTCGACACACTATGAAAAGATAGCGCTACATACTATCAATAATAGTGAGGATATTAAAATCCATCGAAAATGCCGATGCTGAAATATATGCCCTTATGATTAAAGTGTTCATGCACGGGTTTAATGAGAAATGAGAATGAAACTCTTGAAGAGGTTTCAAATGTATTATTGTATCAGTGCATGCAACGGCTCAAAATATCTACATTGATATTGTTGAGAAATTCATATGCTGTACTCTTTTCCTTGATTGATGTTTTTGTCCCAAAAAGGGTTTTTCTCAAACAAGGTTTTTAATGAGGCAGCCCAATCTCAACTACTATGAAATCTCCAGAAGAGATTTAGGTATATATCTCGATATAGCGAGAAAATGAGATCGAAGCTGTTGATTGCATATATACACTAAATATAATATGATATTGTATAACATCTAAAATTTCATTCACGTGGAAATGAATGAAGAGTATGAACCAATGTATATGATACTCATACAAATCTATGAAATATTTTGAAATGCTTGCAGCATACTTGTATAAAATACGCGTTGCACTCTTTTTCCCTTGACTGAGGTTTTATCCCATTGGGTTTTCCTAGCAAGGTTTTTAATGAGGCAACATTAAAGGCGTATTCACATGAATAATGTACTCTTTTTCCTTCATTAGGATTTTTCCCACTGGGTTTTTCCTAATAAGGTTTTAACGAGGCATATTCATGGTATATTGAGGACAACAAGAGAAATCGACACGATTGTATCTATTCGATCAAGTTATAATAGAGACAATGCTTTAGATCCAAACAATGATGATATTGAAATCCTTTACCGAGTAAGGATATCGGTCCTCAAGATATGAAATCGGATGGAGTAGTACTTTTTCCTTCGATCAAGTTTTTTCCTTGGGTTTTCTTGACAAGGTTTTAACGAGGCAAAGACGTGAATACTCTTATACCGTTGATAGATATCGGGGGAGCAATGTTTTGATGAAGCAGATATAACCACTCCAAGCTATCTCTGTCGGTTTGAAAGTTTTTTCCCACTTGGTTTTTCTCCAAACAAGTTTAGAAGACATTTGTATTAATAGTCATTCAAGGGGGAGTGTTATGAATATAATAATAATATTAATATAATATAATTAATGAGGGAAGTGAGGGAAATAAATTATTATATTTTATTTATGTGAATGACTATTATACCCTTGATGAAATTATGTAATTACGATTGTGCCATTCGAAGTTTCCCTATAAATAGGGCTTCAGTTATTAATGAAATTCATTCCTGTGAATTCCTTATAATTCATTCTCTCTAAATTCTCTCTATTATTTCTATACTTTTATAACAATAATCAATTAAATCAGAAATTGTAAAATATATATATTGTACGGTGTGCCTTACATGCATGTGTGGTGGACTGAGGCCCAACTTCACTAAATTAATATCGTAGAATTGGGACCAGTCAAAGTGACTAAATTGGATAATTGAGGATCATATCTGTCACTGGTGGCATCAAGCAACGACCACTTGGCAGCATCGGGGCCCATCGGGGCTCACCGGCCAACCCACATCACACGTGGCACCCAAAACTACCACGATGCCGAGGAGCTCAACCCGCCGAGGCATTCAACCCCACCCTCCCCGACGCCGCCAAGGCATTCACCCCAGAGCAAAGGCGGCACCTCGCCTCTCGAAGGAGCCCCTCTTCCTAAGGTTAGAGTCACCCACATGCGAGGACAAGTTGTCTGCGGCTGATGTGACATAAGATCGCTTACAGTCATCTCCAAAGTACACTGGTCAATACATGGTCACATCCGACCCCCAAGCTACACCCCTATGATGGGATCAAAGAACCAATGAGTTTTGGGCACGTGTCATGTCATCATGATAAGTCTAACCACCACTTTTATCAAAAAGAGTATAAATAGAGGCTTGTGATAAACGAGAAAGGTAATGCTAAATCATTCACTACACACTACACTTCCATTAATTCACTCTCAAGAGCTTCCAACTCTCCCTAGTGGATCTCTGTAACACCTCTTTCAGGCTTCACAGTTCCACCTACGTCAAATATTATCCCTTCTCCTATAAGATGACTAACTTGACCGTCAAAGCACGTGCAACCGCCGCTCCTTCCATTGTCCAGTGGTGGTTCTCGGTAATCAATGCTCCTAACGGTTTGTCCTAATGTGCGGTGGACGAAGGCAAAAGACAGAGGTGAGAAACAACTGCGGACCCCATTTCCAGAGGTCAACAATATTGCCAATTCAAAATAAAAAGAGGATTTTACTAGTAATTTATCAAGACCTAAGAATTATCAAAACTAGGTCAATCATCTTCTTTGGCATCAAGAAAGCCAATTGTTCCGACTCATTATGGCTTAATTAGTTTAACCCCGAAATCTATGTATATGACATCAATACATCCAACAAATCGACAAATTCAATTGGAATGCGTATCGTGATTGGTGCAAAAACTCTAGCAGATGATCTGTGAATAGATGTCTCTATTGTTTTCTAGTGGCGTTCCAAAAATCTTTATTCTTGAGTTTTTGTATTCCAAAAATCTTTATTCTTGAGTTTTTGTACTCATTCAATTGTATTGTTGCTCTTGAGGATACTTGATGTGCCTCTATTGTTATCTAGAGGATGTTTGTACCCATTATTTGACTATAGTCGAAAATTTTTAGGAGGGATATATTTTGGGTCGTGAAGGTAGACACATGCAGTGTTGAACTGTATATGATAAATCTTACGTTCTTTGGTTTTCTCGTATATTTGCTTTTAGGTTCTATTTTGATATCTTCTATTAGATTATCAAAATAAGAAGAATTAACTTATTTCGTTGTAATTGCCTTGGCAATTAATATTCCATCATATATTTTATTTTTCATTGTCCTCGAGCCTGCAAAAGTTTCCAGCCTGACGAGGGAGCATAGGCTTCATTGGCTCCTACCAAATTGTCGTCCTACTCGAAAAGTTTCACATTACGGTATTGATATATTGAGGTGCTAGGTAAAGGCCCTCGTTATAAGTTTAGCCTTTATATTGTGTGATAAGCTTCATTTCCCTCCCCACGCCAACCCACCCCACCCCACACCGCTTTTGTTCACTCTTCTCAATTGTTCATGGGTTGGTGTTATTTGAACTCTTCCATCATGAAAACCGTATTTGTGTACAAAAATATGTTAATGTAGTAACAGTAACTGATAATGTTCCCTTGTCCACGCGTGGTAGGTTATTAATATGGCCACAAAGCTTACTTGTATATAATTAAAGTTTGATCACCGTGCAACTATTCCTTTGTGAAAGTTTTATTTTGTACAAAAAGATCATTGTGGGAATGTTATTTTACCCACACATGAGTAGGCACTTGCCTACACATGATTTTGGATTTTTTTTTTCCTTTTCCTTTTCTTTTTGAAGTATGTTAAACGGTTTGCGGCGAGGCAATTTACAGGCCCAATTCCCAATTACCAATGACCCAAAGTTACCGAATGACCTACTACCCAACTTAAGGCCCAAATCCCAATTCGTCAATGGTCAACCCAAAGACCGAAGATTGAATCATAATTTCCAAAGCCAATTTCAGTCTTGAGATTTCAATTATCAGAGTGGCGAACTCATTTCTTCTAATTTTTAAAAGATTCAGGAACTCAGGTTTCAATTTCTTCAATTCGATATACAAATCAAACTTACTCAGTGGAATTTCAGACTTGGTAGGAGATTTGTGGAATGATAATTTGGTTTCCAAATCAATCGAATTGGGCACCAATGATCGAATGATAACTTGACTGTGTACATTGAAAAGAACGTATTTGACACGATTGATAATAATGTAATCTTAAATCATTATTAGAGTATAATACAGCATAAGGTACATTGGAAGATTTTTTTTCAACTACATTTTGTTGTTAATTTTGTTACAAATTAATTTGTGCTTGCACAAGTTATGATGTCTGGCTCCACCATTGATTAGAGGTTAACTTCCTCTGTTGTCCAAATAAGCCACTTCAAATCTAATGTAATTAATGATTTGCTCATACAAACAAATGAATAGGACCATAATAATTTTTAAGCATACAATTTAAAATACATTTTAATTCATTCTTTTTAAAATACATAGACCTATGCTAGCATACAATTTAAAATACATTTTAATTCATTCTTTTTGAAATTTAAATTTGGTCAAACAAATCACATCCACATATCTCTTCACTCATTAAATCTCCATCATCTAACTCCACTCATTCTCTCTCTTTCTACTCATAAAAATATATTAAAATTTATTCTCTAACACCCTTAAGAAGGTGTTAGCATGAAACTTTTAATGTATTTTAATATATTTTTTTCAAATTTTAAATTTGATCAAACAAATCACATCCATATATCTCTCCACTCATTAAATCTCTACCATCCAACTCCACTCATTCTCTCTCTCCCTACTCATAAAAATATATTAAAATTCATCCGCTAACACACTCTAAGTGTTTCCAATAAAACTTCTCACTATTCATCTTGACGAAATTTCTAACTAAAATTTTGGTCATCCTAATTTTGTTTAACACGTCACAAGGAATTATCACTAACTAATATATCATTGCAGCACCGCTACCTCTCATAGGTGGTTGCCACATAAGCACTATTACCACCACATCACAACTGTAAAGGTCAAACAACCATGACCATGACAACATCTTGCAAGGGTGTTTGATTGGGGATAAAAATTATCCGTATAGTATTTTGTGTAAAATGTGTGGTTAATATTATATTGAAAAGTGTGTATGTAATTGAAAAGATGAGAGAGAAGAGTTTGGGATAAAATTTATCCTGAATAGAATAAGGCTTTAATCTCCCCAAATTACCATCTCTACCAAGTCACAAGAAAATCATACAACTTGCACCACCACATCACACAAGGTGGCATGCACCATTACTCAACCACCAAGAAGTCATCTTCACTGAACCGCTACCACCACTATCATGCCACACAAAGTCATGTTACCACAGTGTCCTCATTTAACCTCCTTGACGCCAAACTACCATCACTAATATGTTGCAATAACGTCGCATAATCACTAGCGTCACGGCGGAAAAGGTCGCATTATTACCCAACCAACAACAACCGCCGTTCACTAAACAATATGTATTACTATCATGCCACCATTGCCAACAAACTACCAAGTCGGACAATGGCAGTATTTAGGTGACTTTAGTTGAAGATATGTCTTGTGACCAGTTTTGTTCGAATGCTCACGTGGGTATAGAACTCACACCACGTTGCACATTCACAGTGCGACATGTCATCTAAAAATATTAAAATTTTTTTTTTGTATCTACGTTAGGTTATCCACTGGTCCGCACAAATTTTTTTCCCCCGGATTATGGGTATCTGAGCATGGCTATGACCTAGTGTTTCCAATAAAACTTCTCACTATTCATCTTTGATGAAACTTCTAACTAAAATTTTGCTCATACTAATATATTTCTAGTTAATTTTGTTTAATATTTGATTTAGTACGCGTCACGAGGAATTATCATTAATTAATATATCATTGCAGCACCACCACCTCTCATAGGTGGTTGCCACATAAGCACTATCACCACCACATCACAGTTGTAAAGGTCAAACAACCATGACCATGACAACATCATGCAATGCAAGGTTGCATCGATCACCAATAAACCACAATATTAATCCTCCCAAATTGCCATCTCTACCAGGTCACAATAAAATCATACAACTCGCACCACCACGTCACACAAGGTGGCATGCACCATTACTCAACCACCAAGAAGTCATCTTCACTGAACCGCAACCACCAACACCACCATGTCACACAAAGTCATGTTATCACAATGTCATCATATAACCTTTTTTATGCCAAACTACCATCTCCACTATGTTGCAATAAGGTCACATAATCACTAGCCGTCACCTCAAAAAAGTCGCATTATTACCCAATCAACAATAGTCGGACTTCACAAAACGTGTGTATTACGATCATGCCACCATTGCCAACAAACTATCAAATCGGACAATCGCACCGTTCTTTTATGTTGTTTCATAATTATGTTTGTTTTCAAATACTACTTTAAAAAGCTTAAAAAATAATTAAATGATATAATCAAAAGCGGATGGTAGGTGCATGTTGCCAATTTTCATTTCATTTACTTGTGTAGTGCATCGAGCACCGACGACTCGCAAGTGTGAGCGGAGACTGACATTAGCTTCCTTTGACCTCTGAAAGCAAGACACGAGTAGTACGACAGATCGTCCTTTCACGAGTAGAAACATTAAAAGTAAACAAGTTGATTGGCATACATTGCTCGCAACTGTACCCAATCACTTCCCCACTGCAATAAAGCAGCTCTATCCTATACCTATATCTACGTGCTACCCCTGCCACAAAACAATTTAGTAAATCTTTCTTTTATTTTCATCCAGGAGGATTATATTTCATTTCCAAAATTGCTGTCGGTTCTTTAACTGACTTGTTTAATTCTTTTGGTACAGTAGGGTCAAACCCTTGATATTTTTAACTCGTTTTACCTTACACTTTACTACTGTATAAAATAAGATATTATCACCACTCTATTATTTATTCACAGGATCTTGAATAGTGTGCAGTTTATTGTACAGTGTACACCTTTCTAACCGTTTTCTAATCAATTTATTCGTCGTGATGAATACAATAAAATTTTCGAATTTCAAAACGGAGTTCGAACAAGGGAGAAAATCACCCGAACAGACCGTAAGCTACGGTCCACCCGGATGGACTGGAACTTTCCTCATTATATATTATTTTTAAAAAATATAGGTTGCCTTTTACAAATAATTATAAAAATGCCAAAGTAGAACGTTGTTATCCAGAACATATTATATCTAGAACATTTAGCAAATCTTTGTCAAAAAAAAAGTTAGCAAATCTTAATATCTCCCTGCAAAGTTCATCTTTTGATTTAGTTATCTTTCTCTTTATCTTTATATATTTCATTAGATTTTGTTTTTTATTATTATTTAATTTATTTTATAACCAAAATAGTTACAAAATCTCAATATGTATTTGCCTACAAAGTTTGATTGGCTCTCACGATAGAAATAGATGAATTAAGTTATTTATTAGTTGTTAAAATAATTTGTAAGAATTGCGAGCTCTTTGTAGATTATATTGTTTCTATTTTTCATTTAATTTATTTAATATAAAAAATAGTTGGCAAATTGTAATATTCCTATTTCTGCATAATTGTAGAAGCAATTTTAGTACGTAGATTTGGAATTGAAAAATGAACCAAGAGAGTATGAAGAAGGACACGAGTTGTCTTAGGTTAGGAATTGTGTGCATTAGAGTTAGATGCATGTAGATTTCTTTGTGTTGAAAATGGACCGACTAAAATTGGTTCAATTTTGCATTTGTAATGAGCTCGGTTAAAAATAATGATTGCTGCATTTTCTTTTCTTTTTTTTTCCAATACAAATTTAGATATGTTGTGTAATGTACTCACGGTAGCATTTTTAAAAAAAAAAAAAAAAAAAAAGATGGTTATCTTAATTTTTCTTTCAACGTGAATGACTCAATAATAATTATAAGACATTGTTAGATTCAAACTCCATGTTGATGTATAATCTGTTACTTTTTTTTTCTTAAAAAAAAAAAGTGGTTTACATTAAGTATTGTTAATAATAGTTTTATTTTTTGTACTTTAAAAAATGACATAGAATTATATATTTTAGTATTCTTATGTATTATAGGCTTGTGGATAATAAAACAAATTATTTTTTGACATAATATTTTATTTGTTTGCTTACGTTTTGTTTACGTAATTATTTTCTCTTTTTATAATATTTTGTCAATTATTATATAATTTTCTCCAAATTTGTGTATGGACTCACGTTTTAACTTTTTATATTTTGATGTAACTTATATTGATATCTTATAATAATAATTAGCAGTATTATAGTCTTTTTTTTTTTGGTCAAATAGTTAATATGAAGTTTTTATCTGTGCAACGTACGAAAAAATGAATAGTAGTGAATGCTTGAAAACAATATAATTAAAAAAAAATTCAATGGTATAAATAAAATGTTTTTGGAGAAAAATGCACGTGGAAAATTGACTTTGTAATATTTTAGGGGCTGATAAAAAAATTCAACAGGTACAAGTTATCGTAGCCTCCATGCACAATACAATATTCTCCCCATTGGCAACTGTAATTTTTCTCTCTCGGATATCTTTTGCTTGCCTTTGCTAGAGGGTTGACGAAGTAAGACGCAAGTGCTGTCGGAATAAAGCTTCGAAGTAAATACTGCTCGTGCCGCAAAGATAGTCTCATTTTTCATTTTAGTCCATCCCAAAATATAATCTCATTTCTATATTTAATTTCTTAATTTTCTTATATACTCCTATTTAATATATATCGTTATCAATATATAAGAACTGTAAAAGTGAAATAATAAATAAATATAATGATATATTTGGAACTAGATTCTAAAGCATTATTTTTTAAAATCATTAATTAAAATTTTTTAATTTTTATGAAAATAAAAATTAAACTATCTTTACGGGACGGAAGAAATAATATATTACTCATAAGGGAATTCACTAATTAATATTCGCAAAAATATTCCATTATCAACTAAAAATTCTCCCAACTTGTTCGAGCAACTCCCCCCGGGCGGTTGCTGTGGGACTGGGGAAAAACACCGGGGAGGGTGTTGTTCCTTGGTCGGAGGAAATTTCCTCCCAGCCGCTGGTAATGGAACACTGCGCTTAATATTCTGTGGCTTAAAAGTATTTTTGACCAAGTGATTAATTATATCCATGCAATGCCCATTAAATTTTCGAGAAAGATACGTGGATGCTAGCACTAGTATCAATGGTGTGATCTCCTAGTGATTTGAGTCGTACGGCCTATGGGGGTTGGCTACTAAAATTGCCGTCGGTCCTTTAATTCACGTGTTTAATGTTTTTTGGGACAACAGAGTCAAACCCTTGATATTTTTACTAACTCGTTTTACCTTAGGAGTATTATTTATTTACAGGATCTTGTAGTGTCGCAGTTTGTTGTACCACTTCCTAATCGATTACATGGTCAATTTCTTCAACTATTCATTTATTTGTAGTGGACGTCAATTTCTTCAATTATTTGTAGTGAAATTTGATAATTAGGGTCTTAGGGACTGCATCATTGAAGAACGAAAGAGACTAGAATATATCGATTTTGATCTCCTCTCCCTGTAAAGAGAAAATTCACGCCATGTGTCTTCCTGATTGGAGGAAAGCTAGACCCTTTTGTTGGGGGAAAAAAATTGATATGTGATGTGGATCCCCCGGGGTTCACCACTCTAGATTATATTTAAAGAGTTCTTTGAAAAATTAATTTTTGAAAGGGTAATTAAAAGTATTGAAAAATATTAGGGTGTGTTTGATTGTAAAGCCGGAAAATGGTTAGAAAGAAAACGTTTTCCGAGTAAATGAATTTCGGGAAAAGATTTTTCAGGGAAATGGTAGTTGTAGGTGTTTGATTGGGTTAATTTGAAAGTTGAAAAATGATGTTATTTTCCTTATTTTTGAGTTTTTTTAAATAAAATTTGATCATTTTCCTTATCTTTATGGTTAAATTAAATTTTCCATTAAAAAAAAAGAAAAAAAGTATCAAACTTTTCCCGGAAAATAAAAACTATCTCCCCCAAGGAAAAAAACAAGAAAAAGTGTGGATTTCGAAAAAAAATGGAAAACATTTTCCGAGAAAAAAATGACAATCAAACAACCAAGAAATGAAAAAAAAACTGAAAAATCGATTTTCCCAAAAAAAAAAAAAACGTGTATCAAACACACCCTTATAAAAAGTGAAATCAAATAAGTGAAATGCTTGATTAAAAATGGTAACTGAGAAAGTAATTATTTTATCAGTAATAGCAAATAAGGTTCTATAATGTTCTTAGATAAAAATGAGTTTGAACGAGATAAGTACTCCTGCTGGTAAGTGGCAGATATCATTAATTGAATTACAGTTTTCAAGTTCAGATGACCAATAAGCAGCATTGCTAAATATCATTTAAAAAAGTATATACAATTTTAAAAACATATGTTACCTTTGACAACTAATTATAAAAATCCCAAAGTGGAAGCGATTTTAGGTTGAAATTTGGTTTTGTGTAGTATGATTTTCAATCTTACCAAACAATTAATCACTAGTTTAACTATAGTGACCTTTTTTAAAAATATTAGTGACCTGTGTTAAGCAACGGGACAAATATTTTCGGAAGCTGTCATTGCATAAATTGTTTTGTGATTTATTGATAGTTTGATAGGGTTCAAGTTTTCTGAAGGAGTTTTTTTTTCTTTAAAAAAAGGGGAAAAAATTTGAATAAATTGGTCGAACTACATTTTGACTGCATTTTATTACATTCTTCTGTTCTAGTAATCACCAATTTTCGTGAACTTCCTATATTTGTTTAATATATAAGAGCAAAAGGTACGGAAAAAAACGGGGGGGGGGAGTTAATTCTGATTAATTGTGAGGTAAATTAATTTCTAAATGAATAAAAAATAAATTCATCACCAAATTTGAGATTATAACATTTTTCTTGCCCACATCACCTTGCGTTATTGATCGAGGACAAATTTTGTGCCCCATATTACGAGGTGTTATTCTCTAAATTTGGAGTCAAATTTTGAACTTAAGTTTAGAGAATAGTCCGTTAAATTTGAATTTATAAGAGCATTCCTAATGTGCGGGAGAAAAAACCGAAGGAAAAAGGAAAAGAGAAAAACAAAGGTGAAAAAGCCCATTTTGGGTTTTTCCACAAAAAATAAATCAAAATTTAGGCTTTTACAACTTCACAATAATTTGTTTTGTTGGGAATGTTGGGGTGGGGAGGGTTTCACCCCAGTATTAGGAATGCTCTAACCCCAAAAATTTATACATTATTTGATATTTAATGAGAAAAATTCAAATTTAGGACTTGTTCTTTATCCAATATTTTTCATTAATTTTTATTAATTTTTTTCTCTCATCATTTTCAATCACTCATACAATTATTTTATATTTTTTATAATATTCTCTCTAATTTTCAATCACATATCTAACAAATAATTTGAATAAATCTATATTATCAATCAAATTGGTGTAAAAAACAAGCACTTAGAGAGTGACATATTATTTCTTTTTTCAGTGCATGGTTGAGAGAAAACTGTGGCCGAAAAATACAATTAAAAATTTTTTAAAAATAAAAAAAATTGGCACATGATCGAAAACAATATTCAAAAAAAAAAAAAATGTTTTTGGAGGAAGATGCGTGTGGAAAAATTGACATTGCAATATTTTAGGGGCTAATAAAAAATTCAAGGTTATCTTAGCCTCCATGCACAATATTCTCTCCATTAGCAACTGTAAATTTTATCCCTCGGATATCTTTTGCTTGCCGTTGGTGGAGGGTGGACGAAGAAAGATGCAAGTGCCGACTGAATAAAGGTTCACAGTAAATAAATATTTTGTTTTTTTGTTGTTTTTTGCCAGAGTAGTAAATATGGTTATGATTAGACACCCATGTGGGCATGAAACCCACGTTATGTGGCATCGCGTCATCGAGCAAAAAAAAGCTTTTCTTTTTATATTTATATTAAGTTATATGAATAATACTCCCTCCGTCCCACTAAGATAGGCAAGTATTCCTATTTTATTCGTCCCAAATTATAGTTCAATTTCCTTATTGAATGTATAATTTATTTTCCATGTACTAAAATATTTCTATTTAAGATAATTGGAATACTAAATATCAAGATAGATATTTCATCTTCCAAGATATTTAAATATGTTCACACTACTTTTTGACTATTCAATATAGGGGTAAAATTGGAAGAATATATGAATATCTTTATCTTATAATTCCAAGAATATTTAAGATATTTTCTTAATATGTGTGAAAAATGGTGGGTGTCTATCTTAGTGGGAAGGAGGGATTATATAACTGTCTCTTGATAGTGGAAATCTCACCCGATTCCCATAATTTTTTTTTTCCCGATTGTGGATATCATAAAATACCCACGATGGGTACCCGTTCTTTACTGGCAGTAAATAATTTATTACCCATAAGGAAGTTCACTAATTACATGCGTGCAATTAAATACTCTGTGGCTTAAAAGGTTTTTTGACCAAGCAATTATATCATATATATCCATGCAAATTCCAGCATGCAGCTGGCAGAAATGGAACGCCCCCATTAAATTTACGAGAAGGATACGTGGATGCTAGCATCGATGGTGTGATCTCCTAGTGATTTGAATCGTACGGCGAATGGGCTTTAGCTACTTACACAAGGAGCACCCCAACCACACACAATTAATGTCATTTTCAGCAGTTTTTTCGGAAATTACTCTTATTGATAGACATGCGTATGCCCTATTTCACATGCAAAGTACAAGAGAAAAGACTGCTATTTTTGGGAGATGTGCCCTCTGATGAAACTGGAAAAGTTGTTTGAAGTTAAATTTTTGTTACATTGTCTCGTCCATTTCCAACTAAATGCAGTATAATCCAATCTCCTTGCTTTAGCCAACCTTTCTTACTTTTCTTTTTGCAAAGAAGAGAGAGAAATAGATTCAAAACCCTATGCAATTTATGGGTATTTGTATCAGCATTCGCTCCTACTTTACTGCATGCTGCGGTTAATGCAATGGTAGCACGCGGCACTTTACTCCTGTGTCTTCTTAGCGATCTTGGAGGAAGTGTGCAGTACATTAACATAATCCCTCCGTCCCACTTAGATAGGCGTCCATCATTTTTTACACTTATTAAAAAATATCTTAAATATTATTAGAATTACAAAACATTTCTATGTTGTTCATATTTTACCTTGACGTTAAATAATAGAAAAGTAGTGTGAACATTATTAATATATTTGGGAGATGGAATAACTAGTTGATTTTTAGTAGTCTAATAATATTGAATATGGGTACTTTAACTAACTAAAAATAAACAATATTCTCAATGAGAAAAGTAAATTATAATTTGGGACAAACGAAAATGGAATACAATCCTATCTTAATGGAACGAAGACAGTATTTGTTGTAAGGACTGAGCAAAAAAATCGGTAAACAAAGCTAAATCGACCAAACTGGGTCGGTTCGGTTCGATTCCATTTTTTTAGTGAGTTGGTTTGGTTTTCGGTTTGGTTTATATACCAAATCGAATACTTGATCGGTTTAAAAAAAAAAAAAAAAAAAAAGGTAAAAAAACCCAAAAAAGCAGACAAAACCGACCGAATCAAGTCGGTTTGGATTCTTTCAAACGGCTTTGGGTGGGGTCGATTTCGGTTGGGCTAAAATCCGACCCACCCAAACCGATGCCCGCCCTATTTGTTGTAGACCATTCACATGTTTGAAAATTACATTTGTATCGTATGTTATATGTTATTTATACAAAACTAATTTGGTACATAATACACGCGTCGCGTTGATGACTTGATGTGGCATCTAGCATCTGTCACATTACTATATGGGGTAGTGATGCCAAAAAAAATTAGATCCGACCCAAAATTCAATCGAAACCCATTCGGAATGGAGCGAATTTTCCCAATCCGCCAATCCGTGAGTCGTAGAAAGCCACCCGATCCAATCCATAGTGGATCGCATATCGGATCACATTGGGCCTGATCAGTTCTGATCCGATCTATATTTGAAAAATAATTTAATCAAAATACACATAAAAAACACAAACTTCCGAACCGTAAAGAGTGAATTTGCCGGCCGCAATAAGCCCTTTCTTATATCTGCCAATTTCCACTTAGGACATGTTTGGTAAGCACAATAAGCAAGCTTATAGTTTATTTGGAGAGCTTGTAAGCTTTTCCCATTCAAATAAGTTTCGTTTGATTGGAAAAGCTTATTTGAAAAATTAGAGTTTATTAAAAAAAATTTTTTACTAGCTTTTCAAATAAGTTCATGAGCTTTTCATTTTTTATTCCATTTTTACTCATTTCTTTTTTTAGAAAAAGAAATGTTATTGTTATAAATATATCCTTTTCGGTCATTTTGTATTTCTGACCTGATTTTGTAACTGATTTTATCAAATACTAATATTTAAATCAATTAATTTTTCAACTATCATTCATATGCTATAAACTCTCAATTGGCTTATCAGCTTGTTCTACCAAAGATACCCTTAGTCTTCTCCCAAATAAAAATTTGGGAACAAATTCAAAAAAAAAAATCTACAATACGTGTAATACCCCGTCCGTTTTCATATGAGATTTATGATGATATGATTAAGCTTCACCATGATTCATATGTGATTGATATGTTTATGACTTGTTTATTATGGTACGGGATGTGTTGAGGATCATTACGACCTCAAAAGTTAGTTTGGAAAATAAGAGGTTCTACAAATTGGAATTTACCGTCGTAATTTTGAGGTTTACAGCCGTAAATGTCTATTTTACGGCCGTAAACTTTGATGTGAAAGAAATGTGCAAAGTTACAGAGAGTTGGTTATGGCCGCACCCCTCTATAGTTACGGCCGCAATGGGATAGTTAAGGCTGTAAAAAGTAGTCATACGGCCGTAAGTTTGTAAGTTACGGCCGTAAAAGTTGAGGTTATGGCCGTAGGACCTATAAAGGAAAAGTGGAAGATTTTCAGAGACTTGGTTACGACCGTAAATTGTAATGTTACGGCCGTAAAATTGGCACTAGTACACAAGTGACATTAGGTGACGCCCATTAGGTGGCGTTTTCATTGAAACCGCCACCATTGATGCTCGGAATTAAGAAAGGGCGGCGGTTATAGCAAAAATCCGCCACCCTAAACCAACGTTAAAAAAAAAATTAAGAACATAGGGTGACAATTGTGTAAAACAACCGCCACCATAAGTTGGTTTAAAATTAGTACATAGGGTGGCGGTTGTAAGCTAACAACCGCCACCCATTTTTTTATTTTTTTATTATTAAAATACTTTTGGGTGGCGGTTTTTGTTACAACCGCCACCGCTTCTCCTTTAAATATTCCACCAAATCATCAGATCTGGTATTCCCGCTTCTAAATTTTTTCTTCTTTTGAAAATTTTTCGAAGTTTCTTGAAACATTCATGGTTTGAAATCAGATTTAAGTGCAATTTCTTCACAAATTGGTACCATAATTTAAGTAAGGTAAGTTTCTTTGATCTTTGGTCATGTCAATCTCGTTTATTTTTGTATAATAGTTAATATAATTTTTTTCGAGTTTTTGAGCACGCAAACTTTAAATGGCATAACTTTTGCATACGATGTCCGTTTTCAGCCCACGAGTACATTCCGGAATCGTCGCGACGAGATCTACGACACTCACACACAATTATCTACGACACTCACAGCTATCGCTGTGACCCCATGTTTCAGGCCGATCTGAGGTCATCTAAGGCCTGAAAACGCAATTTTTAGCTTTTCATCTTATAATTTTGTGTTTTTGTTCTTAAATTGTTCATTTTGTTGTAATTGGATGCGATTGGTTTTGAATAAAAATTATTTCATGTGTTTTCCATCGCTCATATCATAAAAAAAAAGTGGATTTTGGGTGGCGATTTTGCACTAGAACCGCCACCCTAAGTGCTTTTAAAAAAAAAAAAAAAAAAAAAAAAAACTTAGGGTGGCGGTTGTTGGACACAGCCGCCACCCTAAGTCTTTTTTTAAACAAAAAATAATAATAAAGGGTGGCGATTGTTTTTAACAACCGCCACCCTAAATCTACTTTGGGTGGCTTTTTTCAACCGCCACTCTTTTGACGACTTTAGGTGTCGCTGGTTTGGGTGGCGATAAAAAAAAGGTCACCCTAAATCTAAAACAACCGCCACCTAAACTCATTTTTGTACTAGTGTGGGATTTGTGACAGTAAGTTTGAAGGATACGACCGTAATTTTAAATCGGCAGAAACTGTTGGATAAGTTTTTAACTTTTTGGACTTGTATTTTCTCACTCATTTCGGTCCCAGGCATCCCTAACACCCTAAATATCATCCCAAAGTCCTCCCTAAGAGTTTTTAAGCGCTTGTGAGTTAGTAAGCCGATTGTATCATCGATTATACCTTTATTTGGCTATCAAAGGAAGAAGATGGGGAGAAGGAGAAGTTATCAATCCATTCCTTAACTCAGTTCTTCACTTTTGAGGTAGGTTATAGATGTAATTACTATGTAGAAGGTAAGGATACGTTTGAATAAGCTTTAGATAAGAAATTCAAGTCATAATTCTTGCTTTTCCTCACTTGTAGGGATGTGTAGTGAGCTTGTGATAGGTTATCCAATTCTTACCTTTATAACATGTTATATGTGACAATATGAAGGTCATAACATCACAATATGATACAGGTGACATGGCTATGTTACCAAAATGCTATGACATGAACGTTATTTATGAGTAAGGCTTATAAGGTATTGTTTGCATATCTATGACATGTGTGACTGATTGAAGGTTGCCTATCATGTGTTGCATATATGTGAAAGTTTTGAATGGTTCATATGGGGGATTTAAACCCAATTATAATGTGTTGGCCTAATGGGGGATCTAAACCCCAACTATGATGATAGGCCCTGCCAAATGTCGCCGATGTAAACACATGATTCACAACGGGGCCTGGTACCGTTTGTCGCGGCACGCCAAAGTTTAAATTTTGTTTCCTTACTCGATTTCAAAACTACAAATTAATGTAGAAGTGGTAAGTAAGGGTCGAACCCAAGAGGAACGGTGTTTAATGTAGTTGATTTTATTAATTAATATAGAAAATGGGGGTTTTTGAGAAATTAGAATGAAAACCGAAAATCAAATAACAAAATATAAGATTCAAATAAAACAATTGAACTAAATATCTAGTTTTCGGGTTCGGTTGTGTCAACAACTTGTGTTTATCTTTCCCATGCAACGTGTTACTATTCCTTCTTCAATTTATCAACTCCAATTAATCAATACGCTCTAATTAACAAATTCTTCCTTAAGTGTATTAAATTAAAGTGAGCTCTTTAACTTAACATCTAGCTATTGGATAACCCTAAACAAGTTCTTAGGATTTAATGCAAGGCTAGTATGAAATGAACGAGAAGAATGAGTTGAATTAGATGAATAATTTCACAAACTCGAATTAATGCATCTAAGTTTAATTGTTAATAAATATGCACGATATTCATTTGCTACTTTGGATTGGAATCTAATGACATTTACGGATCAAGAGTTCCAATCCTAACATGTAACTTAAATTTACAGATTAATTGATTCAATTGGCCAAAGTGAATGCAATAATCACATAAACTCAAAAATGGGTTTACAAGTATAACAAACCAACAAATTGAAGTGGAGGAATAGATAAAACGTTACTAAAGAGTTAGAAAAGATAACAACATGTTAGTTGAACACAACGTTTCCCTCGAACTACATAGTGAAGTCTAACTACTCATATTTGTAGGTTTCATACTTTTTAGCGAGTGTTCGTCTTGTATCACCTCCACAATATAATATATTATACTTCACTATCACAAATAATACACAAAAATATAGAAATAAGAAAATAAATACTAAGAAATAAATACAGAAGTTTAATCACTCATATATGCGGGATAAATACTTTTTAGCGAGTGTTCGCCTTGTATCACCTCCACAATATATGAGAAATTATCTTTCTCAAATATGAAAAATAAAAGAAAGAGAAAAATTAGCGAAGAAATGCTCCGCTAATTATATTCACGGCCGAAGTATCGTCGATTGATTATTCGAACCTAAATTTAGGTTTTTACTTCCGCCGGAATATGAGAAACTAAGAGCTTTCAAGGTGAACTAAGAACAATTGATGAAGAGAATTTTATTGAAGAGAAAGTTGGAGAGAATCACATGCTAATTCTCTCTTCAAAGTTTTTTCTTCCTTCCTTACAAATACCTCTATTTATAGGTAAAATTTCATAAGAAAATATAATAAAAAATTACACTCATGCACCATCATGGGTTTATTAAATTGTATCCACCAAATCATGATAATGAAATTTCATCATGGTGTAGGTAAGCATCTTGGCTGAATTATACAATTGGAATTTCCTCTTTTGGATATTTTAATAGAAAGTTATGAATTTTCTACCAAAACATGGCCCAAGGAATCCTCCATGCAAAACACTCTCGGTTTTACCTATTTTTGACCACCATAATGTCCAAATCATCTGAAATCATGAACACCAAAGTTGTAGCCCTCTGAGTCTTCTTTCCACGGGAACAAGAATTGGGTCAATTCGATTTTTGTAGCTCACGTTATGGTCAAATTACTGCACTGCGCTAGTAAATCCGAGTTGCTGATTTTTTTACACTTTTAGTTATTTTTCTTCAAACAGCCATAACTTTAACTAGGAAACTCCGATTTGTGATTCGGAAAAAGTTTGGGAATCCTCTTTTGATGTTCTTAAACATTGGCACAAGAAAAATTATAAAAATAACTTTTCATAAAATTGCATCGGAGGCCCTCCATCTTTGATTCGCTTGCATTTTGGTCCCGAGTTTCCCTTTTCGTTCGATTTTCATCCATTTTGACTCCTTTTGATTCTTTGTAACCTTAAACACCAAAATAAAGGAAAAGCACATAAAATGGAATATATAACACTAATAAAATACACAAACACGTAAAATAGAAGAGTTATTTAAGTGCTTTTCTAACACTTATCAGGGCCCTCTTTATGAATGTGATAGGCATTTGCATTTACATCTTTCCCTACTGAGTCTTTATGACTCACTTTGGGTTTGTTTCGATGTTTTAGATGATGCCGGTAGTAGAAGGAAGACGGGAGATGGCGGGGAATATTGAAATCTGATTTGTTCCCAAACGAACCACCAACGCCATCTATATATTAATAAAATGAGGTCAGTTTCTCGCTCAATCTTATAATTTTTAGAATTAAAAAATAATATTTTATTTATATTTCTTATTCAAACAAAAATACCTAACCGCTCAATCTTATAATTTTTAGAATTAAAAAATAATATTTTATTTATATATTTCTCACTCAAATACAAATACCTAATTTTCAACCCATGCATAATCTCCCGTTATTATCACCCTTAATCTTTTGACAGAATCACTTCTTATCCCTCCAATCCGTGTTATTATCGTGTGTGATCTTTTTAAATCTCTTATCCATATCTCTCCCATTAAATCACGCAAAATCAAGAAAAAATTTATAACCAAACGGGGAGGAAATAATGTACTTTTATACTTGTTTGACCCAATGTGCCTTTATATAGTTTCGTCATCTTCCTTAAAGATGTTATATCACACATTATTTCTGATCCAGTTCTTGGTTTTATTATTTTGTTTCTTATACTATTTACCATAAAAAAGGAAAATATGTTATTATAATTTTTATTTTACACATATTTTAAATTATTACTTGGCCATAAATTTCCCCGTGCAATGCACGGGAGAAAATACTAGTTAAAATGAAAGAATAAAAAATTTTAAAAAATAAATGAATATCATTTTGGACGGAAACTAGGTGAACTTTGATAATTAACCACTCACACCTTTTATTAGTATATAATATAAGATTAAGACTAAGATTAAAATTATGATAAGATTGAATCGCCTAATTAATGTGATTGATGTAATCAATATACCTTAATATGATCGTCTCGAACTTTAAATACTTTGAAACACAAAATTTTTATTTAAAAAGTGTCAATGAACACAGCACCACCAGATATGCTCTCCTACTCACGCTGGGGCATGGGAGGCATGCACACTCCCCAAAAAAATTTTGTGGGGATCCATCGATGCCCCATCATTATGGATAATTATATATTATTCATCTAATTTAACATAGATGCTAAAAATATTTTTTTAAAAAAATTGGATGACACAGAGTGCCACGTCAAACGTGGGCATGACCTCCTTGCCCCTATGCCCACAGCATGGTCAGGGGAGCACCAGCCACAACCTCATAGTTTATCATTACAAAGATGACCCAAATACTTAGCAAGCTCCAAATAATATGAGTGTCAGCGATCTGTTGACAACGTTGGCACAAAATTGTCATGCCCACGCCGATGTAGCGCCATTTTGTAGTAGTGGCACTATATTATCGACTAAATTTTTTTTTAATTTTCTTTTTTTTTTATATCTACATTAGGTCGATGAATAATATATAATTGACCCATAATAGTGGAGGGGTGGTGGGATCCACACCAATTTTTATTTTTTATTTTTTGGATTATGAACACCATATGATACCCACAGTGGGCACCGAATCATTTTCCATAATATGAGATGCAAACTAATTAATTAGCCAGTGAGAAGAACCTAATCTACCAATACATCTCGAATTTAAAAGCGGTGAAGGAACTAGAGAAAGTTAATTGTCATTCTACTTGCAATAATTGGATATGATTTAAGTTCAAATAGTAGTTTCATAAAGTTTAGTTTCCTTACAAATTAAAGGACAACGAAGTTATTTTATTTATTTATTTATTATTATTATTATTATTATTATTATTATTATTATTATCATCATCATCGAACAGACAACGAGGTTATTTAGTGGCAACATGAATAATATTTGCCTGTTTATAAAATCTATTTAGGGATGTGATTGTATATATATAATATATAAATTAAAGGTCAATCATAAAACCCAACCCGTAGTCAATTACTTTCAAGATTGTTTGGAAGACACTTGTCATTTTCAAGGAAACGAAAATGTTATATTCACAGCGTTATTCTCCCAACATTTCTCCCAACTACTCACAACCCACTGCAGCCTGACGAATGCGGTGACGCCACATCTCTTTCACATTTTTTCTCCCAATATTTTCAAAGCTTTAACATAATATTCTGCTCAAGGAAAAATATCATAAAGAGCGCAGAGGATTTGATTTCCGGAGTATCAATTTGACGACAATGTTATATGGTTTGTAATACCTAACATTGAAATACTTGACCAAATCATTATTACTAAATACTAATATATCTCTTACAATAAGTGGTAGTTATATTAGAATCATTTGACCAAATCCTTTGATGTTATATGATGCCTAGTTTAGAGTCAAAGCTGCCACTACTGCAGATACAAATAAAGAAGTAAGCAAACAGTGAATAAGATGGATCCACTTCTTGATTTCTAGCACTCTACCAGTATAAACAAAATAAAAATTGCACTGGTCATAACCGGTTTACCTAGTGAAAAATACGTCACCTTAACACACATTACATAGAAGGCAATGGAATCAATTATATGGGGGACTCGAAGAGAACTAACATCAAAGTTGGATTAACCCCAAGTATCGGGAATCCGAAGGAGAGGTTATCTGTGACCGACCGAAAAAGTTTAAGTGGTCCCAACTATATATATGTGAAATTCAAAAAGAGGTTATCTGTAATTGACAATAAAAGTTTGATTGACTCCAACTCGTAGGAGTGGACGGAATTGCATGTATGTTACAACGTACAATTTAAGGAACACTTGACAAAGGTGTACCAAAAACGTAAATCATATCATTCTTATCGAGCAAGATATTAGATCGGACAACAAATCCCTTTCGGATTGGAGACAAAATGCGTCACCTACATGCATATGTGTTACTCTAAGGGAAATTGACCAAATTAGATAGGAAATCCAAATAAGAGGTTATCTTTAACCATTAAAGAAAACTTGATGGACCCCAAGCCAACTATGGAGAATTTGAAGGAGAGATTATCTCAATCCGACAACAAAAGCTTGATAAACCCCAACTATATATGGGTAATTCAAAAAATATATTATTTTTAAATGATAACAAAAGCTAGTTGACCGACCCCACCATGGACGATTCAAAGAAGAGATGATGATCCGTAATCAGCTACAAAGGCTCGATCGACTTGAATGGGTATGAGTAGATTCAACATAGATGCAGGTCGCAATTAATATTTGACAATCATTCTGACGATGATAATAGAATATCTCTAATCGAGAACCAAGTTTGAGGATTTGAAGAAGATTGAGGTTATCTATAACAAATAATAAAACCTTGATAACCTAGCTATGCAATATAAGAAATATTATTGACAACTAATATAACTGACATCGGAGCATCCGTCAAGCGCTTGATTTGAAGGGAGCATTTTATGTACAATGGAGAATTTTTCTTGACTTAGAGTGCAAAAATTTCCTTTACACAGCCAAAAATATTCTCAAATTTTGATTATTCATTTTGCTACTTAAGGAAACATTTATTTATTTCTAACTATAATTTATGTCATACAATTGTTTATTTATATTATATGTAGCCAATCAATTCAAAATGTAAAAGGTCGGTATTGAATTCTCCAACTTTTTATTTTGAATGGAAAATTATGTGGCCTCTAATGCATTTACTATCATAAAGTACAATACATTTAAAGATGTAAAGATGTTTACCAAAATAGTGAGTGGTTAAAATTATAACTGGATTTATGTAGAATAATTTATTTATTTTTAAGTAAAATAGTAATTTATTAATCCTTATATAATTATAGTTGAAGTGTCACGTTTGGTGAACACCCTATTGGCAGTGCCAACATGACATACTATTTCTAATTAAAAAAATTAAATGATATTTTTTGTTTTTAATGCTTCTGATGTGATATGCTCACTGACTGAATTTTGCATTGCATATTTTTTGCCTTTTCTAAGTATATAAAATTACAAATAAAAATTTTTTCATTCTACAATTAATATATAGTTTATGTAAATCAAAAGAAATCAAATAAATTATGTAGATGAGGAAAATTGGCGGTGTTACTACAAATGTAAGTTACATAAAATTAAGCATAATACTTCTTATGCAATATAACTAAAATTAAGTAGCAATTACAGCTAATCAATAAAAGAACGTATAAAATCATAAAATTTAGAGTGCGTAATGTCCATTTCAGAAAGAAAAAAGGTGTTCAATATAAATTTGATATGTACCAACGAGAAAGACATATTTTGATAATCAAAGAATTTTTATATATTCATTCCCAATGGTTCATTTACAATTAATTAATCTTCTCGAGCATTGTTGTACAATGCTAGGCACGGTAATTAGAATTAAAATTACACATTTTGATAACCTTCTTAATTATGCGATGCACGTGAATTTTTATAATTTAAAATTGTGAATTTACTCCGCAATTTTTGCATTGACTATAATATACAATATTATAGATTTTAATAATTTTTTACAATTATATAATCTCCTATGCATAAATTACGTCAATTATGTAAAATATTTATAATTTTATATCAATTATTTATCGTATATAAATTTAATTATTCCCGTGCATCGCATGGGCGTGATACTAGTCTTTTAGAAACTTTTCGCCTTTCTTAATATATACTTGCTTCCTTTAATTTCTTTGACAATATTTTCAGACTTTTTAAAAATTTTATCCACTTTTGAATTAAACATTTAAATTATTATTATTATTATTATTATGAATTTTACCAAAAATGGACGGTTACCAAATTATGTCGAGCTTTCAATACATTGTAATTCAATTTTATTTTTAATCACACAAAAATATCCTCAATTATCCATTCTTGATGAGATAAGTTCGTTTATCACATCCACTGGTTGTAGTTCTTGCAACTTGACCAAGTTGGCCGGCCACTTCACAGCTACTTTAATTTCTCTTTAACAATATATATCAAAAATGATCCCCTCCCCATGGGAAGTTTCACGCAGATGGCTTGGAGGGCGCCAATCCCACTGCGCCCCTCCAATCGGAGGCCACAGATCCCACTGGCGTCCCCTCCAATCGGGAGGCCATGTGGCGTGAAACCTCATGTGAGGAAGATCATTCCTCCAATATATATAATGTTTTTGAGAATTGATCTCTTCCTCACGTGAGGAGACTCCCTACGTATTCTCCCTAATTAAAGGAGGGTTTCAAGCATAATCCTGGTTTAAGGCCCTCTTATAATCAAGAGGGGACACATGGGATGAAAAACCTCCCGACATGGAGAGAAAATCATTTCTGTAGTGTTTCTTTATTTTTCTCAACTCGGCTATTGACCTTGACTTATATTAATAATAAAGAATGATACTTCCACTTAAAAAAAAAAAAGAAATTTAAAAAACCAATCAAAATTAAATTGTCTTTCGAGTGTTTGAAAGATGTTCTACCAAGTCCACAAGAAAAAAGAAAAACGATTAATAGAAGAAAGCAAAACAGAATGACAATTCATATTATATATATAATAATAATTTTCAAATACTAGCTAGGGTAGACTCCATGGTAAAAAGAGTTCAAAACTTGGAGCCAACATCTTTCTCCCTACCATTTCCTACATAGGACAACACCAACAATTCTAAGTAACATCAAATATGACAATACCAGAACCCTAGTTACATAATATCCCCATCCAGAAATTCCACTTATAGATATTAATAGAAAACACACCTATAAATAATAAAGACAAAAACAACATGGAAACACCCTAAAATGGAACCTTCCTTGACTCAACAACTGCAACCAAAGGGAACTTCATCTCACAAGACAACTTCAAAACTTCACTAAGGTCAACCAAATTACCCTCATCCTCCGCCCAATTGAAGTGGCCCACAAGCTTCGCCACCCAAAGCGCCACCGTCACAAGGCCCAAATTCTTCCCCGGACAAACCCTACGACCAGCCCCGAATGGCGCAAGCCTCAAATCACCACCTCTCACGTCAAAATCAACCCCACCATCAGATATAACAAACCTTTCAGGACGAAACTCCAGTGGGTCCTCCCAAACACTCGAGTCGTGGGTAATTGACCACATATTCACCATAGCCGTCGTATTAGCGGGGACCACCATTCCATTGCTGAGTTGGACATCCGCAGTGGACAGCCGGGCCCATGAGAGTAGAGGGCCCGGCGGGTGCAACCTTAGTGTCTCCTTGATCACCGCTTGAAGGTAAGGAAGCTTCGTGGTATCGCCGTCAGTAATGCCTCGACCCTCCGCCGCTGCCACCGAGCTGTCGAGCTCTCTCTGCAGCTTCCTCTGAACCTCCGGGTGCAACACAAGCTCCGCCATTACCCATTCAGTCAACAAAGCAGTTGTATCAGTTCCTCTGAATATCATTTCCTACAAAAACTCATTTATTTATATTCAATATTTAAATCTAAATTACTTACAAACATGCATTTCAAATGAATGTATATGTAATATAAAGAAAGCAAGAACTAGTTAGGTAACACATGCAAAAACAATGAAAATAGAACGTACCCACAAGACAGCAATCATATCATCTTCATCAAGCTTCTCATCACCATCCAAATGCAGCAAAACATCAACGAAATCATCATTGTCAGAACCATTTTCTCTCTTGTTCTTCACTCTGTGCTCTTCAATGATCCCCTTAACCATCTTTCGAACTCGCGGGACGAGTTTTTCGCACCGCGAGACGATCTTATTCGCGTCGTAGAAATACGAAATCCACGGAAGATAATCCGAGAAATTAAAAGCACCCAAAAGATCAAACCCTTCTCTAATCATATCTTTCAGCTCTTTAACCTCATCACTATCCTCAGATGGATCGTAACGTTTCCCAAAGACACTCCCCATTATGTTATTCAATGCAGCAGCTTGTAAATGCTTTCTTAGAGAAACTCTTCCTTTCAGGGTCTGTTCATTTTCTACGTGGCCCAACATGGCGGCGACGTCGTTTTGGCGGCCTGCTTCGTGAGCGGCAATGCGACGGGGGGCGAAGAGGTGCGACGCGGCAATACGGCGGAGGAGCCTCCAGTAGGTCCCATTCGGCGCGAACCCAATAGCTCGGCTAAACATCAGGCTCTTAGCCGACTGCTTAATGGGCCGATCAGCGAAGTGAGGTGAAGTTAAAATCTCTTTTGCAATAAGAGGATCAGAAGCCACCACAACAGGGGTGGCGCCGAGGCTGAACGCCATCAGCTGCTTGGCTTTGCTGGCTACAGCCATGGCGGCTAAAGAGCGGTGAGCCAAGCCACGGAGAGTAAACAGGCTTCCGAAAACAGGTAAACCTCTCGGGCCGGGGATTTCAACGGCACCGTATCGGCTTCTGCCGTTTTTCCAAGCCGCGCCGCCGGGGGAGGAAGCCCATGTGAGTAAGCCGACAAACAAGGAAGCCAGTAAAATAGCAGAAAGTAGGTATTGATCGAGAAGGTTTTTGGAGCCGAGGAAGGCTGGTAGTGTGAAAGCCCACCAGCTCGAGTCCTTAGTCATCATTCCCAAATCCATTTCAAAGAGAAGGTGGAGAGATAAACGATGAAAGAGAGAGAGAGAGACTGAGTGTGTGTGTAAATAGGAAGGGAGGTGAAAGGATATGTCTAAGGCGGTGTAACCGTTGTGTGTAAGTAGTAAGTTAGTGAGAAATTTTAGGGTTTTGCATTAAAAATCACATTGCTCGCATTTTTACTTTTGACTACGTGTCAATAAGTTGGTAAGAATTGTATTTTTAAACTGAAAACTCATATTTCTCTTATTTTTACTTTTAGTTTGATTTGTTAGAATTTTTCATGTTTTTATTTATGTTTGACTAAACTAATTGTCCGGCTTTATTTAACAGAGTGTTAGTGCATGTAATTCGTCTGGTGATTTTCTCCTCGTCCGACTTTTGAAATCCGAAAATTTTGTTGGATTCATCACGACGAGGCGGAGCTCCAGCAATTTGAAAAAAAAAATTTGGACACCGTGACGACCCGTGGTGACCGGTCAAAGATCAGTCAAAGTTTTTGGCTAATTTTTGGGCAAAAACTTTGACTGAACTTTGACCGGTCACCACGGGTCGCCACGGTGTTCAAAATTTTTTTCCCAAATTACTGGAGCTCCGTCTCGTCGTGATGAATCCAACAAAATTTCCGGATTTCAAAACGGAGTCCGGACGAGGGAGAAAATCGCCCGGGCGGACCGTAAGCTACGGAGCACCCGGGCGGATGAGAACATTTTCGTAAATTACAATGAGTTGTATAATAATAAGTGATATATAATCGCAATCTTACAAAATAACATAGTGTAGTCATTGGATTGTTACTTATAGAATTTTGACACATCACTACTAGCTTGTAATTGGCGTATTAAAATATGCAATTAGGCGTTAAACAGTGTCCATACCACGCACTAGGATTAAGCACAACATTGCCTAAAAACTTCAAGTTTAGGCGTATATGAATGTATGATATACGCTTGCGCTTTTTAGAACAATTCTTGTCGTAGAAAAACTTAGACACACACGACACTACATGAAGTTAATAATCGAACAAAAGTTAATATGGTGGTTTTTTTTAGACAATAATTCCTTGGATCTATTAAAAAAAGTTAATCAATTATTGTGGTTCTTTTTTTTTCGTTTGATTAATTTCTTTATTTTTTACTAAAATACTTTTTGATTTATCATGGATTAAGTATGGTGCTTCGCAAACGATCAAGTACCTAAAAGTATACGTGACGAATAATCAATCCGTCCCCCCTAATGGTGGGGGGCACTTTCCCATCATTTGCCCACATACGGACACGAAATCATGAGTTGCTTACATGAAAATTTAACTCAAGCAAAATCTCCGATTTCTGGAATATAATTGACGTCGAACTTTAGTTTCTTTTAACTATAGTAGATTGAGTTTGGTGGTTGCTTATTGCATCCGTGAATACCTGTAAGACATGCAGGAGATTGAATAGAGTATTTGAAGAAGAAAATAGAAAAATGGAAAAAATAAAATAAAATTAGGAGACATGTTTGGAGGAAGCAAATTTTACTTGAGAGAAACTCATCAGCTAGTTCTCTGTTACGGCTCTTCCAGAAGATAGAATGACTTAACAACATCTTATTTAATGGTTTTCCATAATAATAATAATAATAATAATAATAATAATAATAATAATAACGTCTTGTTCAATGGATTCAAGGAATTATTGGTTGATTAACTTTTAAAAATTGATGACACTTATAAATAGGATCGTTTGCCAAAATTTTATAATCGAGGGGTTATAGCAAACGAGACGTGGAAATGGAACAATAGATTTAGACTCGATTGAAAGAGCAATAGTCCAAAGCCTATTAGGTCTTTTTTTTTTTTCCTTTTTCTTTCAGTTTAAATTAAATATTTTAAATCAAATACCCAACAAAAGAATCTCAAATTGAAAATTGGTGTTAATCAGTCCAAATCACACCTTATTCGTCCCTACCAATTTAAATCACATAATCTGACACATTGATTGTAGATGTCACCTGTCGATGTATCGTCTTTTTGCACTTTTTGCATCAAAAGGTAAAATTATAGTAAGCTGTTTAATTGCAGCAACTGTGTAGCAAATTGATGGATTAGCATATTCATTATAACCTGTAGGCAATTTAAAATTTTATAAACAAAAAAATTAAATAATAGTAATGATTCCAAATAAATTAAGCTGTAACAAAATAATGTGAAATGAGCAGTGAGCACAAGAAAGTGCAAAGCATAGGTGAAATGTTTTGGGGGGAAAAATGACAAATGCGCAAAAAAGTGTGCACAAGCGTAAAAAATGTGCTTAAATGTAAAAATAAAAAAATTGCAAAGTAAGTCCTCGTTGCTTTTTTGCACTTCATGCTTTTCAGAATCTTTGAAACGATTGTAGAAGTCATACCATTCAACGGAACTTATTTTATTTAAATCCTAAAATAGATAAACGAGATTTAAGAGATCCATCGCAAGAAAAAACAATATAAAAAAGTCAACCTTAATGATGTGAAACATCCATTCCATTGCATACATTTCAAAAATGACTTCAGTGAGGAAAAAAAAAAAAACCTCTCTTTTTTTTGTTTTCTTATATTGTCATTCTTTATTCACATAAAAAGCATACTCTCGATACACATTCATATTGTTAACAACCTTTCCGAGTAATACAGCACCAACCTAAAGAGCCCATTGTGCCTCAAAAGACAATGATATTGGATTTCCCACTCTTAAGGTGAATGATGATCTTGATCAGTGGCATTTTGGCGTGAATTTCTGGTCAACTACAACGTTCTTTTGTCACTTTTGGTGGGGTTGAAATGACAAAGCCTTTGTCAAGGAAGACGGGCTCTATATTTCATTTGTATTCCCACCTGAGAACATAAAACAAGAGTTTACTCGGAAGTAGTAAGGGTGTGGAGACGTCATAGTCCTATTCCAGTACTAACTTAATAAGGGAGGTGTTCTCAACTTGAAATTTAGTGGATTTTTTTGGATTTATGAACTTTCACGGATTTTATCAGTTTTAATAGACTATTAGTACGTAATACATGCAGTGTACGTGATATGGAATGCTATTTAATTTTCTATTATTGGGGTAAATCATTACAAAAATAAATAAATAAATCTTCCCAAAGTAATAAATGAAGTTTGACGGATCAAATGTGCATGAAAAAGTTCAAATCAGAATATAATTGATAATTTCATATAAACATTTTATTTTTCGAGTACATATAACAGAAAAATCTTTACATAGCATTGCCAAAAATAAAAGAGAATCCTATCACTTCGAGAAGAGAGAGAGAGTACTTAATTACACCCATTCAAAATATTGAATGGCTCCCATAATCTATAATATAGAAAAAGAATTGGACAAAAAATGTTTTTAATTGATTTTTTTATTCTTTTCCCGCTCAAAATGCTACAGCCAATCAGAATTTCTGGAAAAAAAAAGATAGCTGTAAAATCGTGTATCAGAAAAGGAAAAAATCTATTTATTAAATTTTTCCGCCTATTGAATTTGCCTAATATAAACTTCTATCTATATATAGAATAATTTATATATATGGAAAATGAGGCTTTTTTCTTATTATATTTTTTATTGTCTTAAATCTATTTTCCGGTTTAAAACAAACTCTATTTTTATTTTTTCTTGCCTAATCTATATCCAACTCTCTTTTATTTTTTTACCCTATAATATATTAATATATATCCAACTCTCTTTTATTTTTTTACCCTAATAATATATTAATATTAATGTATATAGATTTTATTTAATTATTTCTACCCTATTTTACCCAATCTCATAATATCTAAATACTCTCTCTATCATTTCCTCTTCTTTTTTTATTTTCTACATATAAAAATAATAATTTGTGATTCTATTTTGCTCGACTTGATGAAAGCTTTAAAACAAGTATACTATCAATATATAAATTTTTATTTTTAAAAAATATTAAAATTTACCGTAAACATATAAATTAGTGTCTAACTTAAATATAAATTAATGACTACTGATGTAATAACATTAAAAAATTTTGATAATTTGTTACGACACTTAATTGATGTTTGTTCGTAAAATTCAAATATAATGAGATGTCTCATTATATTTGCACTTTAACATCCAAACTTCAATAACAAATTACAAATTTAATTTTTTACCTCATTAACTTCTGTTATTATCAATTATAATTTAGTTTACCTGGACAAATATTATATATTTTTCTTTTAAATATTACAAATTTCAATTTTTCCTTTATTTTTTCGTACAAATCTTTAATTTATATGTTTATGTGTTGAACAATATAAGGGTATTCCAAGAATTGGAATGAATTTTTAATTGATCGTTTTTTCATAATTTTCGTATTTAAAAAATAAAATTATTTAAAATTAACAGTTTTCACTAACATTTAATTTTTATGCCATACAAAATTACCATTGATTAAATTTTTACACAAAAATTCAAATAAAGGTTTAACATTAAAATAAAAAAATAAGATCAGACCTGTTACTTAATTAATTTTAGAAATAATTAATTATTTTAAAATAATTAGCTAAGAAACAAAAATTAATTAAAATTAACAATTGTGCTAAGATTCAATTTTTTTTGCAATACAAAATTACGATTCATTAAAGTTTTACCCAAAAATTAAAAAAAAAAACTTACTAGCAATTGGCCCAAGTTTGAGACAAAATTCCACCACTATAATCCCCAATTTATACTAAAAAATTTAAAAATTAGGCTGGACCCAATAATAAATTTTAAAAACAATCAATCATTTTTAAAAATAATTAGCTAAAGAATAAAAGTTAATTAAAATTAGTGATTTCTATAAAATTTAATTTTTTGGGTGATGAAAAATTACAATTCACGAAATTTTTACATAAAAATTAAAATAAATGTTTAACATGAAAATTTATAACATAGGTTGGACCCTTTTATTAATTTTAGAAAGAATTTATTATTTTTAAAAATAATAATTAGCTAATAAATGAAAATTAATTAAAATTAGCGATTTCACTAAGATTTAATTTTGATTGGATAAAAATTTATGATTCATTTAATTTTTACATAAGAATTAAAAGAAACGTATAACATCACTTTTTTCAATTAATCATTCAATTGTAACATTAATTGATTTTTTAATTAATTGAATATATATTTATATCTTTTAAATTCTAAGATGTCTTTTCTATTATAAGATATTTTTAAAATTAGGTTCATATAATTCTTAAAATTATGGTTATCAAGCAAATTATTTTGGAAATAGTATTTTTTTAGAAATAATTAACTTAAATACAAAAATTTAATATAACTATTTAAACTATTATTAATTAAAATAATAAATTATATTGCAAATATTTAGCTAGACATGAGTTTAGTGGACAAAGATTGCTCAAAATTAATTACACTGTTAAAGGGGAAAATATAATTAATTTTAAAAAAATCATTAAATTGTTGCGGGGTTTTCCTAAAAATGAAAAATAAATCCTTTAAATTGTAATATATCTTTTAAATTATAAGATTTCTTCAAAACTAAATTCATGCAATTCTTAAAAGTGATGATATTAAAATGTTTATTTTAGAAATAATTAATTATTTTCATAAATAATTAGCTAAAAATAATAATTAATTAAAACTAATTCTATTACAATTCATTAAAATTAATAATACTGTTACGATTTAATTAGACTTGATTTCAATGGACGAAAATTGACATGGTTTCGTTGGACAAAAATTAATAAAAATTAATTATATTGCCAAAATAGAAAAAGGCATTAATTAAAAAATAAATAACAATTAAAATTAATTAGATTGCTATGGTTTACTAGATTTTTCCTAATTTTCGTAAAAAAATGAAAGGTATCTTTTGACATGCACGATATCTTTTTAATTATAACATATCTTTAAAATTAGATTCATATAATTCTTAAAACCGCGGCTAAAAAATTAATTATTTAGAAATAATAAATTATTTTTATAAGTAATTAGCTAAAACAAGAATTAATTATATTACAATTAATTATATTTTTTATATTTAATTTTATAGATTTTCATTGGATGAAATTTGAGAGATTTTCATTGGATGAAAATTGAGACAGTTTTATTAGACGAAAATTAATCAAAATTAATTAAATTACTAAAAAGGGGGAAATATAATTGTTTCACAAAATGAAAAATAATTAAAATTAATTATATTGCTGCAGCGAAGAAAAATGTGCTTACAAAATTAATTTTTCTTTTTACGTATTTTAAAATAAGGTTAAGTTAGCACCTATAAGATTTTTGATTCTTTGAATTAGAGTGTTACATCTTACCGTAAAGTAAGTCGACCGATATTAAAATGATTATTGCAAAAATAATTAATTCTTTTCATAAATAATTAGCTAAAATGAAAATTAATTACAAATAATTCTATTACAATCAATTAAAATTAATAATACTGTTATAATTTAATTGGACTTGATTTTAATGGGCGAAAATTGAGACCGTTTCGTTTGACCAAAATTAATTATATTACAAAAATAGAAACATAACGTTAATGAAAAAATAAATAATAATTAAAAGTAGTTAGATTTCCATTGTTGACTAGATTTTTCCTAAAAAATGAAAGACATCTTTCGACATGCAAGATATCTTTTTAATTATAAAATCTCATTAAAATTATATTCATACAATTCTTAAAATTGCGGTAAAAAACTAATTATTTATAAATAATAAATTATTTCTATAAATAATTAGGTAAAAACAAGAAATAATTATATTAATTACAATTAATTATATTTTTTTAGATTTTATTGGATATATTTTCATTGAAAAAAAGAGATAGTTTTATTAGACGAAAATTAATCAAAATTAATTAAATTGCTAAATATGGAGAAACATAATTATTTCAAAAAATAAAAAATAATTATATTGTTACGGGAAGGAAAATGTGCTTACGAAATTATTTTATCTTTGATGTATTTTAAAAAAAAGTTAAGTTAACACCTGTAAGATTTTGGATTTTTAAAATTGGGCTGTTACATCTTCTTGTAAAGTAATTCGAGTGATCATTAGTCCCTAATTAGCTTTATTTACTTTTTCAGTATCATTTTTTTTCAAAATATGCTTTTCTTTTGATTTTCATATGTTTTTGTAATTTCTATGATATTTCTTTTGAGTTACAGTTTGTGGCAAAATATTAATATTTTTTTTGTATAATTTCGTATGTTTCAAAGGATCTGCTCCTTTTTTCTTTTTCTTTTTTTAAGTGACAAGCTCCAAAAATAGGTATTCAAATAGTAATCATTTGTTATTTGACACTACTTGAACCAACAATTATATAATAATTTTTATCGACTCAATCAGTTATTTGAATTATATGACTCAATTAGAATATTTTAATTAGCTTTCGACTATGTTAAATATTTATCTAAGTTTTCATCTCCTAAATAAATATTAAGAATCCTACCTACTTTGAATTATTTATTTTATATCGAATTTTCCTGTTGATATTTTATTTTATTTTTAAGTATAATCAGTTAGATTATATATTTTAAGTATTAATCTTATATATTTCGATTTATTTATCATATCCAAATTAATTTAAATGTTATACCAAATTATTCAATATTTAATATGCCGAATATGTTAAATTAGTAAGTTTATACCTAATAGGTTAATATACGTGTTTAATATATTTAGATTAGAAGGTATTTATTAAAGAAATAAAATGTCAAAACAAAAATCTTAGATTAAACAATCACAAATGGGTGTGGACGGGGATGAAAATTTTCTAGTGGGGCGAGGACACAGACAGGGATGGGGAATGGAAGTCTGTAATTCTTATATCATCCGCGTTCAACCTAGAGTAAATGAAGATGGGTCGAAACGAGGATATTCCCAACATGGAAGAAATAGTTTAGGGTATGTCGAACTGTACTCACTACATTATTATTTTTATAATATATATTTATACTGATTATATTTCATAATTAACATTTAAATATTATTATTTACATAGCAATTTTTAATAACGCACATTATACTGATGTATAATAATTAATATCTCTCAGAATTTATAATTGCATATAATAAAATGTAAAATAATTTTTAAGAAAAAACAATGAGCTCTACGAATGTTAGTATAGTTATTTTAGTATGGTTATTTTGATAAATATAATATTTAATATTATTTTATTTTGGGTTTACATTAGTAGATTAATCTTGAAATAAGCAAAATGTAATATATTATCACAAGCTACATCACGAATTATCATCCGTGCAAAGCGCAGTATAAATGATAATTAAGTTACTATTCTATGGAGAATAGTAAATTAAGTTGTGTGGATTTTCGCGAGTTGTTTCTTGCATATTTGCACGATGGATTAGTACGAAATATAGGAAAAATTATATTGAAATTTTTATAGAATTGTTTCAAGCTAAATTCTTTAATTTTATTGTTGTAACTCATTCTTTATTTTAATTTTTTTTTTGGATTTTATATTAATATTATTAACATCTATCAATAATGTTATTAGTTGAAAAATTTGTCCCCCGTGCAACGCACGGGTGAAACAGCTAGTTGATATTGAATAAGGACATTTTTTATAAATTAAAAATATATAGGAGTAAAATGGGAAACTGAATATTTTACTCTCATTCCCCCCTTTTATATATCAGCGATAGTAATTTTTGGAGGATTTATTAGATTCTAATGGAATTCTATTCCACAAATTAAAGTAAAATATAAAATCACATGCAATATTGTATAATTATTTATATATGTTATAACCTATAACAAAGAATGTCGACACTTTTATATATGCATAGAAGTGGAGGTGGGGCTAGAGGGGGACATGTGGTGGCTATCGTCCCAGTCCCTGCAACATTTTGAAATTTCTTTGATTTCATATGTTTATGTATGTGGATATTCATGGAATTTTCCCTTGCAATGTTTTAGTCGCTCTCGCAAATTGAAGTTTCTGTCTCCAGCACTTCTGATCGAAGTACAAATGCAATCGAGAACAACTGGAAAAAATCTATTATTATTACCTTTCTAAAAGTGTCTTAAGGTTGTAAAATCTGTTTTGATAATTTTGTCCTTGAATGTTTTTTGAAATTCCTTGCTAGCGATCACTTAATCTGTAAGTAATAATTTTAGATATACTAGTAACATTTAACAATTTGTGTCTCTTCGATTTTCTAGAATGATATAAGTGTTATTCACCATTTTAAAATTTTGTTGTTTTTAGACAATTTTTTGCAATTTGGCTCGTCACGAGAAAACGAAATCAATACAAATTAATCTAAGCTAACGAAATCAATACAAATTAATCTAAGCTAAGATCGAGATCTGTTCTAATACCATGTGACAACTAAAAGAGAAAACTAGGAATTATTACTCCAATAAAAACTCGATGATAGAATTACATGAGATGAGATAAGAATAGAAATAACTAAATAAAGTTATAATATAATAACATCATCTACAAAAACATAAATATAAAATACTTCTAACTAACAAACCATTATTTTTTCTGTGGGATTTCATTTTTCGTACTCCATATGTCAGATAGATATAACGTGCTTCAATTCTTGGTAATCACTTTATCTTTTTCTTCAACATGCTGATAATTTTATTGTTTATACAGTAGTTGATGACTTCTGGACAACTTGTAGATCTTAAGAGAGGTGTTGATAACCTTATTGCAACTCTTGGATGTTTGTTTGATCTGTTGGAAAGAGCAATGCTCTAGATGAGCATGTACAACGTTGGGCAAAGATTTTGAAATTTATTTATTTATTTATTTGCATACAGCCTCCTGGTATGAGACATGCAATGTTATAGTTTCATTTTTCCAAAAGAGACGCGTCTAGTTTTTTTCTATTGCTTGTAAGTGCTGTAATGTGTTTTTTCTTTATTTTATTATATGTTTTTCACCTTCATAAAATTTTTATTTAGATGAATATTGTTCTTGATCAATGTATATGACTGTTGAAAAAGGCTAATCTATACCACTATTAAAAGTCTCTAGGAGGTGAGAAACATTTTAGGACAAATTTGCCCTCTCAAATTTGATAGAATTTCTTATTTGTCCTTGTATAAAGTTTAATTAATTAAATACAATAAGTCATATTAAAGCTGTTCTTAGTTAATTAATTAATTAATTGAACATTCATGAATTTTGCACCCCTTCATTTGTCCGAGCTTTAATTTCAAGAATTGAAAATAAACATACATAATATAAAATATTTTATGCCCTTTCAAATTTTATAGAATTATTATTCATATTCGTCCTTTTATAAAGTTTTTAAATTCCTTACTTAATTAATTAATTGAACATTCATTAATTTTGCACCTCTTCATTTGTCCGAGTTATAATTTCAGGACTTGAAAATGAAAATACATAATATGAAATCTTTTAAATACATTGCTCCTAAATTTATAACAATTCTTTTCAAATTCTGTTCACTTACAAATTACTTGCATATTTTTCTTATGTATGTTCGAGAGATCACGTCGGTCAATAAAAACCATTTATTTAATAGTGACTAAAAAATATGATTATTTTTGTTAAACATTTACAATAACCAAAGATTTCAAATGATTTGAAAAAAAAATTTACGTTATTGACACAATTTTCTTATCACGTGCAAAGCACGTGTTGTTTACTAGTTTACAAAATGTACATATAAAAGTGACATTCCATATATACATCTTGCCTTTATGTTGCAACTTTTTTCGGTTTGTGTATGCAAGCCACGTTATCTCCAATGTAAATGTGGATTGCGAGATGATGTAGAGGAGACAGATCAAGAGAAGATGATTATTTTATTTGAACGTGAATGAAAAGAAGTGTAGGGAAAAAATGAGTGAAGCGTAAAAAAGAGGATAGGGATATAAACAAATTCAAAAATAATAATAAAATAGTGGTGTAAGAATTCTACATGGGTGTCTAATTTTAGACATGGAACTGAAAGTTTGGAAGAAAAAGTGGGTAAAAAGTAAGTAAAACGAGAGAAAAGTGATTAAATAAAAGAAAAATTGGACAAAATGTGGGACCTTCTCACAGGCCAATGTTCACCTGCCCACTATGGGCATGTCCACGCCGCCACGTGGCACCCTGTCATCCGGCGAAATTTTTTTTATTTTTAAAAATTTTTTTTGGTATTTACGTTAGATGAAATGAATAATACATAATTACCCCCTGATGGTGGGGGGGTCCACACGATTTTTTTTCCGAGCGTGGGCATGCCCACTGTGGGCATTAGAACATGACTGCCTTTTCACATTCTTGTGTTTCTCTCTCTAAAATGGAAACTTGTAATTGATGTTTGTATTGGAGATGGCGTTAACAAATACATATATAACCCGCACGTGTTCCCTTCCTACTACAAAGCTACGTGATTTTGGAAAGGAAAATTGGTGCAAATGGTTCAAAAAATTGAGGTTATTGCGGAGATTGGTCCAAAATAAAATAATGTAGCGTCATTGGTCCAAAAAAAAGTTTTGGCGCGTGTTTGGTGCTTTTGGATGGATTCCATCACATGATGCATAGATCACATGATGCATATATGTATCGTAGTTAACGTGACTTTCTCGGAGGGATTTCTTGATCAGATTCTTCATCACTTTTTGGAGTGAGGGCTGGATTTTGCTCTATATTTGCAACTTGTGAAGGCATCGATGTTCTCCTGCCAACTTGTTGGCAAGAGAACATGCCAACAGGTAATGTGGCGTCCTCACAGGGAGCTACGTCACCGTCATTTAAAAAAATTAGTATCTACGTTAAGTGAAATAAATAATATATAAATGTCACCTAATGGTGGGGAGTTCATGTGAACCCCATGATTTTTTTCCCCAAAAAATAGGAGTATTAGCATCATATCCTGCCAACTAAGTTGGCAGAGATCATGAGCCCTTGTGAAGGACCCACTTGTGATATTAACGGATTGTCAAAATAGTATGGCGTCTGGTTTATAATTTGTTTCCCTTTCCAATCCCAAGGTGCAGTTTCATCAAAGACAACGTCTCGTGAAACTATAATTTTGTTTGTAGTGGGATCTAATGTTGGGAAAACACCGACCCCGAACTAGATTTCGAATTTACTCCAGGACCCTCATTTGTTATAGAATTTATCAAACGAATGCGAAAATAACATGAAAGAGTAATAAAACAATCAAAACACAAGGATTTACGTGGAAAACTCCAAATACAAAGAAAAACTACAGCCGTTATCTAACGACAACTAGAAGAAAAATTCACTATGTGGAAAATTGTGACAACCACATTCTCAGTAATTTTTCTTCTCACCCAATTCCTCGTCCTTGGTGGGAGTTTGCATAGGCCTGCAAATATCCGAATGCCTTGTTTCCAATAGTGGGAGTTTGCATAGGCCCGCAAATATCCGAATGCACAAGCTCAAGTGGTGCTTTTGCTCTCCATGAATTTTTTTGGAAACGTCAACTTGTGATGGAATTCGACCACAAGTTTTCAAGGCAATTGTTTTCTCCGTTCATTGCAATTCTTGCGTAACTATTTCCCAAGCATCTTTTGCTTTTTTAACACCAAAAATCCGAGGAAAAATTGTTTTTCCAACTCCTCGTTGAATATAGCAGAGGGCCATTGCATCTTTCGATTTAAACTCTTTTTTAGGTTTTTTGTATTCTTCATCGTTTTCAGATGGCTGTTCATACTCCTCATCATCAATAACATCCCAAAGACCCAAAGAAATGAAAAAGTTTGCATTTGGATGCTCCAATATTAATATTCATACTTCACCTTCGAAGATTGGAACTTGACTAGAAGAGAATGTAAATAGGAGGCTATCTGAATTGAAGCCATTTGAATGTTTGCTTCGGTATTGCAATTGAAGCCATTTGATTGGAACTAATGTACTCCCTCCGTCCCACATATATAGTCCACTTTCTATATTTAGTAGTATTTTTTATATTCATTTACAATTCTGCATGCCCCAGCTATATTATTGAAAATATAAACGTATTTATGACTTCTATTCATTTAAATACAAAGATGATCCAAAAACCATCAAAAGTTTTTAACTATAAAACCATCGACCCATTTGAGGGCCCGTCCGACCTCCGTTTTGAAATCCGGGACCAGATCTTGAATCAGCACGGCGATGGGAAGTTTCAAAGATTTGAAAATTTTCGGCGAGTGACCCACTACGATCGGGTCAAAGTTTTGTAATATTTTTAGGCTAAAATTGTTGATAAAACTTTGACCGGCCGCTACGGGCCGCCACGGTATCGCCGGAAAATTTTCAAAGTTGCTGGAACTTCCCCTCACCGTACTGATTACAGATCTGGTTCCGGGTTTCAAACCGGAGGTCGGACGAGCGCTCAAAATAGGTTGATGGTTCCGTAGTTAAAAAACTTTTGATGATTTTTGAACATTTTTGCATTTAAATAAGGGTGTTAAATGAAATTTATTTGTAAATTTACTTTTACAATATCATTCTTAATCCTTGAGTAAAAACCAAAGTAGATTATACAATTCTTTTCCAAAACCATCGATGGTGCCATAGTTATGACACCATCGATGTCATTTTGGGGGTCGATTCGACCCCCATTTTGAAATCCGGGATCAGATCTAGAATCAGCACTGTGATGGAGAGTGCCAGGAATTTTTCGAATTTTTTCCGGCGACACGGTGACCACCGTGATCGCCGGTCAAAGTTTTGGCCCAAAAATATTGCAAAAATTTTGACCGGCGGTCACGGCGGCCACCGTGTCACCGGAAAAAATTCGGAAAATTCCTGGCACTCCCCACCGCAGTGCTAATTCTAGATCTGGTCCCGGATTTCAAAACGGGGGTCGAATCGACCAAAATGACATCGATGGTTTTGGAAAAGAATTGTATAATCTACTTTGGTTTTTACTCAAGGATTAAGAATGATATTGTAAAAGTAAATTTACAAATAAATTTCATTTAACACCCTTATTTAAATGAATAGAAGTCATAAATACGTTTATATTTTCAATAATATAGCTGGGGCATGCAGAATTGTAAATGAATATAAAAAATACTACTAAATATAGAAAGCGGACTATATATGTGGGACAACACAAAAATGAAAAGTGGACTATATGTGGACGGAGGGAGTACATTAGTTCCAATCAAATGGCTTCAATTGCAGAACCGAAGTTGTTGGAACCAAACTAGTAGATTATATATGTGGGACGGAGGGAGTATCTTAATTATATTGAAGATTACAAATTAATTTTCCCATGCCTCGTTTAACAAATCTTTCACTTGGTAACCGCCCAAAGGCGAAGTCCATGTTGGCCACTTCTTGAACACGACCTACTACAACTGAGCATCTACTCAAAGCCATTATTGTCAAGGTCATCACACGTAAAAAGGCCTGAATTCATGCGGAGAAATAGAGATATATTACATTATATCTGATGCACTAAGACATTCTTCAAGCAAAGTATGGGGCGCTATAAGTTTAAAGAAAAGTAATTGTATGAGCCAAATTAGGGGAATCAAAACATAACAATGTATGCTGGCATCCCTCGTTGTGTAACAATGTATGACAAATCTAGACTCGACTGAAAGAGCCAATGCAAGGGATCTTTACATTTTACGAAGATTGAAAATGTACGATTCAAAAATCAGGTAAAATAAACTTAATTACAAAAATCATGTACATGATTGTACTGTGCAATTGCGGGCACAATTTTTTTTTTTCAACATTTGTAAAAATTGCTGATAGCTCACAAATGGAAGCAAAAATGCAAAAAAAAAAAAAAAAAACTCACAATTGCAATACCGAAGTTGTTGGTTGCATCCTGCTCGTTGAGAAAGTCAATATATATATATATATATATATATATATATTCTGTCCAAAACGGATACCGTATGCGTATTCTACACCCAAAAACCCAAAATTACAAAAACCAACACTAGCAATGAGAATTCTTTGTTGTATTACACACTCTCTGTAATTTGTTACATTACCTTTGTAATTCATTACACACAATTTGTAATTTGTTACGTGTCATTTGTCATTTGTAACACATAATTTGTAATAACTTACAGGTTGTTGTAACAAATAACAAACTTGTGTAATATATTGTAATTTGTTACACACAATTTGTTATGGGTTTGGAGTTAGAAATTAGATAAAAATTAAAAAAAAACTTTAAAAAAAGAAAAGAAATAAACTATGCAATGGTGCACGCTTGAAAAGTGTAAATCTCGCCTCGCGCTTTTATAAATATTTTTTTGTTTTAATTGATTTTTTAATTATGTCAACTTAAAACATTATTTAGCACAATTTCCTCACCAATGCGATTGCTTTTTCTTTTTGTCCAACCTATAATCCCGCAGCCCATTAGGTCTTCTTCTTTTTTCTTCTTTTTTTCCCATGTATTTTCCTTTTATTTTAAATTAAATACCCAACAAAGAAAAATCTCAAACCACTTTATGTGGTTTGGTCTGAAACTTTGGTGTTAAACTGCCCCAAATTGAACTAGATTCATCGTCTTTGTGTAAATCACATAATTTGACACATTGATTGTAGATGTCGATAAACCTGTGTTCCCCGCTTTTTTTTGCGTCAAAAGGTCAAATTATAGTAAGGAATTCAATTGTACCAATTATATTGTGTAACAGATTGATGGATTTGTAGGTGATTTCAGTTAAAATAAACAAAAAAAATTCAAAAATAATAATAATAATAAATAATAGCACGTAAATTGCTTTATGTGGTTTTGGTTTGAGACTTTGGTGTTAACCGGTCCAAATCTAACCTAATTTACCCATATTTATGTAAATCACACAATCTGACACATTTATTGTAGACTTAGCTAATCTATGTATCAACTTTTTTTCCCCTATGTGTGCATCAAAAGGTCAAATTATAGTAAGCAATTCAATTGTAGCAACTGTGTAACGGATTGCTGGATTAGCTTATTCATTATAATTTGTAGGCGATTTCAATTTTTTTTTTAAAAAAACTAAATAATAGTAATCATTCAAAATAAAGTTGCAGCAAATTGATATGAAATGATCAGCGAGTGCAAAAGCGTGAACCACAGGTGAAAATTTTTGAAAAACGTGTGAAAGCTCAAAAAAAAAAAAAAAGTGCGAAAGCTTAAAAAATGTGCTTTTAAGTGTGGAAAAAGCGCGAAGCATGCCCTCGATGTGTTTTTGTGTTTTTCACTTTTTAGAACTTTGGACTTGCAGAACATAACGTATACCATTTAACAAAGTGACTCATTTCATTCAAATTTCTAAAATAGATAAACGAGATTCAAAAATTCATCGCAAGAAAAAAGCACTGTAAAAAGGTCAACCCTAATGATGTGAGACAGCCATTCCATTGATTGTATATCGACGTCGGTCAAAATGATTCTCTTTTTTCTGTTTCGTCATGTTGTCATTCTTTATTCACAGCAAAAGCATAGCTTTTGAACGCGTTCAAATTATTAACAACCTAACGAGTAAACGATGATATTGGATTTCACACTCTTTACGGTGAATGAAGATCTCATGTGGTTATTTAGCATGAATTTCTGGGCAACTACAATGTACTTTTGTCACTTTTGGAGGGGTTTGAATAACAAAGACTTTGAAGTTTTCAATGCGCTCATTATGCATTTACAGGCACTAGTGATGCAGTCGTATGGCCTATCAAGGAGGATGGGTTCTATATTTTACATGAATTCCCACCAGATTACTTGAAACCAATGTATATTTGGAAGTGGAGTAATTAGGATCCACAGATAAGCCATTGTGGATCGTATTCTACTACTAACTAATACAACATTCATTTTTATGATAGTGGATCTGGCATCCATCCATTCTATAAGTCGATAACGATGTTTGACACCATTTATAATTCTATGTAAGAGTTGAAGTCAACTGAAATCCAAATCATGAATCATCGCCGTTGTTGCCAACTGTTGCCAATAGGGTGACGTGGTGCCCTCAAAGGGCGCCACATCATCGGCCAATTTTTTTTGGAAATCTACGTTAAGTGAGATGAATAAGACATAGTTATCCCCTAATGGTGGGAGGCTCGTGTGGACCTCCATATTTTTTTTCCCAAAAAATAGGGGTGTTAGCATGATATGTTGCCAACTTTGTTGGCAACAGATCATTTCTATACAAATCATTTGTCATCGATACTCATTTTCAAATACCTTTCTACATGCACGTATTTTATTTTCGATACGGTCAGACGTGATATTTTTATTGTGCATTATAGTTGCAATATATCACGATAATATAACCAACATTTACACGATGATAATAATAATAGGAAAATCATGGGGGCAGGGGCGGAGCCAGGATTTGTATTAAGCGGGGGCAAAAATTTTTGAAAATGGTAGACATTATAATGCACGCGATTGGTAGGCTCGTTTCTTGCGAGCTCAAAGACAAACACAACGACACAAGATTTTTTTTCCATCACATTTTGAAGTTATTTCATTCCTTTTTTAATTTTTTTATTATTATTAAGTGAAGGAAACATGTAATTTTATTCATCTTAGATACAAGTGAGAGATTAAAAAAGTTGTATTGAAACTAATTTGGTATAGATAGTAAAGGTTATGAATTAATTGAACAATTTTGTGATGAAAACAAAAAAATATGTAATGTTGGATTCGTTTTTTAATTTTTTATATTATTATTAAGTGAAGGAAACATGTAATTTTATTCATCTTAGATAAAAGCGAGAGATTAAAAAAGTTGTATTGAAACTAATTTAGTATAGATAGTAAAGGTTAAGAATTAATTGAACAATTTTGTGATGAAAACAAAAAAAATTATGTAATGTTGGAGCCTTGGAGAGTTGAACCCATGCCCCACTATAGGATAAATAAAAGTTGTACCACCAGAGCACTTGAATTTTACTCATTTCTTTTGGAAAACATTAATATCTATACTATCATATGAAGGTACATCTCATAAAATCTACAATCATCAAGGAAAATTTTCAAATTTACAGTGGGGGCAACTGCCCCCAATGCCCCCACTGTAAATCCGCCCATGCATGGGGGGAAAAGAGGGAGAGAGAAAAAAAAAGAGAGAGAGAGACACGCATGTTTCCCAATCAAACTTTTTTGTCATTTTTGAAAATTTTGTTTATGTTATAAAAGTATAGAAACAATAGAGAGAATTTAGAGAGAATGAATTCTAAGGAATTCTCAGGAATGAATTTCATTAATAACTGAAGCCCTATTTATAGGAAAACTTCGAATGGCACAATCGTAATTACATAATTTCATCAAGGGTATAATAGTCATTCACATATAATAATTACATCTTTTACCAAATTATTCCTCCACCAAATTATTCCTCATAATTCATAACCACCACATTATTCTCAATTATTCATAACACCTAATAATTATTCTTCAATTATTATTCATAACACTCCCCTTGAATGACTATTAATACAAATGTCTTCCTGGACTGCTTGGAGAAAAACCCAGTGGGAAAAAACTTCCAAACCGATTGTAGGATAGCTTGGAGTAGTTATATATCGCTTCATCAAAACATTGCTCCCCACGATGTCTATCACGCAGATATGAGTATTCACGTACGCCTCGTTAAAACCTTGTCAAGAAAACCCAGGTGGGAAAAAACTTGATCAAGGAAAAGAGTACAAATGCTCGCTTGATTTCATATCTTGAGAAGCGATATCTTTACTTCGTAAATGATTTCAATATCATCATCGCTTGGATCTAAAGCATTAGCTCCATTATAACTTGATCCAATAGATACACTGATCAATTTCTCCTATCGTTCTCAATATACCATGAATATGCCTCGTTAAAACCTTATTAGGAAAAACCCATGGGAAAAACCTAATGAAGGAAAAAGAGTACATTATTCATGTGAATACGCCTTTAAAGTTGCCTCATTAAAAACCTTGCTAGGAAAACCCAATGGGATAAAACCCAGTCAAGGAAAAAGAGTGCAACGCTGTATTTTATACAAGTATGTGCAAGCATTTCAAAATCTTTCATACATTTGTATGAGTATCATATACATTGGTTTTATACTCTTCGTTCATTTAGAGTGCATCAATTTTCTTACACAACTACAAAACATTCACCATGAACACATGTCTCCAAACACACAATTTAAAGCATATAAATTCATAGTAAAAACATGTAAACATATAAGTAAACCTTCATAACTAACTAACACTTAAAATATATCATTTAACATTTAATACTCACTTAATAGGTTATTTCATTCCCAGGGGTTTAGCTCACCCTTTAGGGTACTCATAAACACGGGTTTAGCTCATCCGATCCTTTAATTTCCTTTTCTGACTACTACACACACGATCGGTAATTTAACTTTCATGAGCATGCAACATATAATGACCACCATGCTTATCTTTAAACTTGAGCAATAGTCATCATCATCTCATCATCTCATAAGTTAAGGATTTCACATTCACCATTTATCATCTTCAATATATCTCAATATTTTCATTATCATTGATCATATGTAGCGCTACATTTTCATATCGTGTCGACACTTTTCAATTTCATTTCTTTCCCCATATCGACATAACTTATCGAGATATCTCATTATCAATCCTCTTGTAGGATTACACAATATAGTTATGTCTATATACTCTTCAAGAGCATATGCCTCCGTTATTAAGACCATCTTTTATAATTTGCTTTGATATATATGTTTGGGGAAATATCAACGCTTCGCGCCGCTAACTTATCAAAGCATCGTAGTCGATATATGTGATTGTTCATAGCCTTTCATGCATCTTTGAGCTACAAGTTAGTATTTCAATTCGAGGATATAACATGATGCATTTATTTTCAACCTTTAATACTCCCCTCATCTCGAGAAAATTTAGAACACCAAAACTCATACAGTTGGTATGATTTTAATCATATATGTTCTCATCATTCAAATTTTTAATATGGGAATTTAGACCGTTTGCATTCTATTCTCGATATCGGCAATTTATTTGAGGACTTTAAATAATTTGTCATATAATATCCCACTTGTATGCGCATACTCAAATCCTTGTGATTTATTCAAGTATTGGGATATACATTTACTAGCTTTATCATTAAATCAAAATCATGCTCATACTGGTGAGCAAATATTTCAGAAATTTCAAATTACGAATCATATACACATGTGACTATCTAGTGGATCCATATCATAATATCTAGTAGTCCACATGGAGGATGAGTGGGCCCATACTTCTCATCCTTTATTCCAGATATATTTGGGATTTATTCCCAATATGCTAGTAATGATTTCATCATTTATCGAGAACAATCATTGAAGAATTCCTTTAATTCTTCACTTGAAATATTGATTTCAATAATTATTTAAACCGGGATGGTCAATCCGGTTTTGCAAACGAGTATTATTGAACTTCTAGTTTAGTAAATTCTTATATCGATTTCACTAGTATCTGTATAGTGCTCAACATGATATCATAGAAACAATTCACCGACATATTCCATCATCTTTTGGTGACATTATTGTCTACTACTGTTCAAACACGAGCTACAAATCATACGCATCACATCCAGCTATTATTTAATTCCGAAATCGTAGCTCTTACACTTCATATTATTTATTTAAAATCGGAGTCTTATTTCATACGCGTCGTATTATTCTATAAATAAATCATCAAAATTATTGCAAAATTCATCCTAACAAGAGTCTATACATTATAATGGATCATATGCTCTCAAATCTTCGAAATACTATCCATCACTACCGATCAAAATCCTAAAAAGGATTTATCGAGGTAGGCTGGAAAGATTGAGGATGCTAATGAATAAGGGTATCCCACAAGATATCCGATGCTTGATTGAAGCAAAGGTTCGATTATCTGGTGAGGTTTCAATTCCCTCTAAATACATGCCTGGTATGGGTAAAAGTAATTTTTCAAAGAAACGGAGAGCAAAAAGATTAGAAGGATGCTACAAGTGTGCTCGATGGACATATGACACTCGATGTAAATCATGGGGTACTTGTCCGTAAATCGAGAAGATAAAATAGCATTCATTAAGGATGGATTGAGTAAGGAGCCTTTGGATGATATTCAACAGGCTCTTGAGACACATCCTAGTGGACACGCACAAGGTGAGCTAATGGCCTTATGGGCCAAATTCAAAGATCAACAAACGCTAAGCATAGCTCTTGAAAAACTTACTTTAGAAGATCCTGTTTGTAAATTTAGTAGAAAATTTTAGTATAATAATTTTCTCATATTAATATAAGGAAGCTCGATGTAATAACGAAGATCAATGTTTTTCTTGTAATTGTAAATATTGTTTTTCGATTTTAAGATATATATATATGTATATATATATTATTTTTCAATCACTGACAGATATATGTCATTTTCACTTAAAAAAATTTTTCTGCATTTTTTTCTCTTTCATATTTGTCAAAAAGTAAATAGTGCACTCAATTATTGGTTTGAAAATTTTTCTTTAAATAGAGGGATTCATATATCTCTCATGTTCATACATTAAAAGTATAGTGCAAAAAAGAGAGATAGGAGTAGAGATGGATATGGAGATTTTAGAATCATCTCATACAAGTCAGCTTTTACCTCGCCATATTAAAACCGTATGTATTCTTGGTGGATCTAAACTGATAGGCCATATCCAATATGTGGATATGGCAAACCGACTTGTAAAAGAGTTAGAGAGACAAGAAATCAATATACTATACGGAGGAACCAACAACAAACTTTTAGCTAGACTTATAATGGCCGCACAATCATGGGGAATAAGAGTTTCGAGCGTAATACCTTTCCATCTAGTTGGATCTAATACTCGAATTGGAGCCAGTTCTACCATGGGTCCAGCAGGGTTGGGGCTACAAGCGCAATCCATCCACAACTGCATGATGTATATGATGAATAATAGTGATGCTTTCATTGTCCTTCCAGGTGCTACAACACACTGGAGGAAATATTCAATATAGCCTCGTTGGCACAGTGGAACTTTCATGTCAAACCAATAGGTTTGTTGAATATTAATAATTTCTTTGATGGCTTACTAGCGTTTCTAGATCAGTGTGTAAATAATAAGTTTATCTCTCATACAGCGAGAAAAATACTTATTTCTGCTAGTACTGTTGATGAACTACTCATCAAATTTCATGCATATGTTCAAGAATCTGTGGAAGCCCAGGTCCGTCGGTCACAGACCACTGGTGTCAAGCGAAAAAGAAATTCGGATCCTTTAAATATTTCATTATGAATCCTAATGTTGATGGTGGCAGAGTTACGGAGTATTTATACTCTCGAGACGCATCCCTCATTTATGGATTCAATATATATTTTCTTTTAGTATTTCTATATTTTCGAGTGTTTATTGTCATCTTTTGATATTCTCAATGTGTTCCACTTCGACTGTTTTGTACTTCTTCTGGAGTAATAATAATAATATCATATTGGCTTTATTCAAATACAGATATCTAGTGATTTTGCTTCTTCAAGAGCATTTTATTCTCATATTAATACAATCTCATATCATCGATGAGATTACTTCATATAAGCTTTCCATGCGATATATTTTCTTTGATTTATCAACATGGGATCTATTCAGCATTTTACTTTCGTCTATTTATCCAATGGTAACTTCAAGTACCACTTGCTCAATTTTCTCCATTCATATTCGGTATATATGAAGAAGTAATTTTATTCTCATCGTCTACTTCTTCGAGAGTATGATTAGAATATTTGATCAACTACTTCTTCTGGAGTAGGATTCGTTATAACCAATCGTGTAGTATAACCCACCACATTGAAAATATACACACCAATCGTGGTGGTATTACCCACCACATTGGAAATATATGCTGAAATCTAAAGTGCGTAAATTTAAATTGCAGTAAATTAAATTTCTTCCAATAGGTGGTCGAATCTACCGTATGGGAATTATTGCAATAAATATAAATTTACGGAATTTAAATAGCAAGAATTAAATTGCATAATATTTAACTACTTCTTCAGGAGTAGGATCTGCTTAGTAGAAGGTATTACCCATCACTTAGCATATAAAGTGCAGAAATATATAAAACCTTCCGTTTAGTGACGGTTGAACCCATCATCAAGTAGGAGGTATTGCAGTAATTAAATTGCAGTAAATAAAGTGCGAGAATTAAATATTGAACTGTTTCTACGGGAGCAAATTTGTTCTTCTAGAACAAATACTCATTACTTCTACAAGAGCACACTTATCCTTCTAGAATAAGTACATTATGTAATTGAACTCTTCGGGAGTTAAAATAATATTCCAATCTTTTAACTCAAATGGACTTCAAGCCATTGTATATAATCAATGGATTTAGAATTTCTTCATGAATATTCTATCCATTTTTCACTGTCGTCAAAATTAGGTCGGTTTTACCCTAAAGGTAAAATTGTCCATTCCAATCCGCAAAGGTAAAATTGTCAAAAATATTTTATCAATGTTTTACGATTGGAAAATTATCTCCTTTCTACTTCAATTTGTAAATATAAAAATGTTTAAAGACTATTTTGTAACATTTCAAAAGTTGGTGTACTGATTTGTAAATTTTGAAAGTTTGATAATAACATATTTCAAAACGAGTTATTACCCTATCAATGTTGGTGTCAAATCGAAGCTCTCGTTAAATCGAGTATAATGGAGTCGAGAAAATTTGATTTTGATAATGTATGCTCCTTATATCTCGATAAAACGAATGTTATAGTTTAATATATTATTATATTATAAAATAATATATAATTATTATATTATAATGGAATATATATACCTTCGTCCTTTTCTGATTCTCTTCCTTTCTTCACACTGCACCGAAACACTTCCATTTGATTACACGCACGGGTTGGGCGGGCGTGGCGAGATCAATGGGAGAGATTATTATCGGGCACGATAGCCAAAGGGTTAGTTTCCTCCTCATGTATGCTCTCCAAATTGCTACCACCGTTTGCCGCCGTAATTAGGTAGATTAATTTGTGGTTGAGGGAATTATCAAGAAGTGGTGATTAGGGTAGTGGAAGGAAGAAGGAAAAGGGCGTTAAGCATAGTCTTAATCAGGTTTATAATCATGGAGCGTCAAAGAAATATTGGCCATAATTTTCTTGTAATAATCCAGGTTTCGATCTGAGAAGATCATCATAAGATCTGCCCATGAAGCATCTTACTACATATTACTCAAAGGGTTAGAAACTCGTCTTTGATAACGTGTTATAAAAGTATAGAAACAATAGAGAGAATTTAGAGAGAATGAATTCTAAGGAATTCTCAGGAATGAATTTCATTAATAACTGAAGCCCTATTTATAGGAAAACTTCGAATGGCACAATCGTAATTACATAATTTCATCAAGGGTATAATAGTCATTCACATATAATAATTACATCTTTTACCAAATTATTCCTCCACCAAATTATTCATCATAATTCATAACCACCACATTATTCTCAATTATTCATAACACCTAATAATTATTCTTCAATTATTATTCATAACAGTTTACCTTTTGTTTTATTTTAATGAATGAAACAGTATTGTGCAATTAATGTTTTCAATATTAAAGGTATTAATTGGGTTCGTGGTTCATGAAGAATTACAGTCATTCATTAAATGACGTATATTCCATAAATAATATTTGCACTTATATCTAATCACTTTCTCACTTCAAAAATGCAAATCAAATATTTCACCGATAAAAAAAATATATAATAAATAAATAAATATCAACAACAAAATCCATAAAAGAAAAGCATAAAAATTTTCAAAAAAACTAATAAAACAAGAAAAAGAGAGGAATTCAGAGAGAGAGAGATCCTTATGGTAATTTACTGATTTTTATTATTTACCTTATCAAATGAATAAATTGAAAAACTGAAACAATTAATTTTTCTAATTCAATTGATGAATCTTTTTCCAAGAATGTCAGTTTGAATCAGTTATGCTGAAATTTACTTGATAGAATTATTAGATATACATATTAGTTATAACAAAAAATTTTCTATTACAAATATTGAATACTTGAATTATTTTTTGCTGAAAATTTTCACTTGATATGAAGGATCTGTTATTTTAATCCACGATTTACTTTAATAAATTTTTGTTCGCAGCATGCTTTAATAAAAATCACAATTTAGTAGAAATCAGTGGCTAGGAAAAACGATTCATCTTTTTATATATGAAATAATTATTTTTTGAAGGTTTAACAAAGTAATAATAAATCAATTAAAGAGATTATAAAAGAATTTTAAATTACATATTTATATTATTATGCTATAATATTTTATATAGGATCATAATATTATCATATATATATACACACACGCATTATATAAAAATTTGATAATATTACATAATTATAAAATATTGTATAATATTGTTAACTTATTTTATAAGTTGAATTAACTTATTTTGCGAGTTAAATATTTTGTTGACATTTCCTATTTTTCTCATGTATGCAAAATTAATTGGTTTAAATTTATTTTTAGTCATCCATGAATTTTTTTTTTTAAAGATTAATTTATCACATGATGAATTTTTTATTTTAAGTGTTTTATTTATTGTTAAATACACGTGGATAAACAAGTGGAGGAGTCGTGTTTGAACCCTAGGGACTCCAAAACAAGTGTACAATAAGAACCCTAGGGCTTTCTTTGGCTCTAGGAGTCCAACTAAATTCCCATCTCCATGCAAGTTGACAAGTGTTTAAGAGTTTAAGGTAATTTTTAATTCTTATTTGATTTCATTCTTATTTAACTTTTTATCTTAAATAATATTTTGCGCCAATTTGATTGTATCTTTTGTGGGAAAGTGCACTAAAGATCGAATCCAAGTCGGCCATTTTCTTGAACGCCACATACAAATGAACATCTACTCAAAGTCGTAATTGTCAAGGTCCAGTGCTATTTAACATTACGAATGTTACAGAGCTTTTTCGATCTTAACATACAGTAACAAAACAGTGAAATCATTTTCGGCTATATGTGACCCTCATCTACCATGTTAGAGCATTAACAGGAGTTTTGATAAAGTCGAAAGACAACTACTGCCATTCAAGACGAGACTTTCATGTTTGGATATACCCATTTGACTACAGCATCTGTTGGTGCAGATCAGCAGCTTGTTGAGCTAATTCTACAACCATAGCCTCGTCGAAGAATTTGTTAATACTCACGTCTTCAGACATTCCCTGCCAAAAGCCAACGGAAAACCTCCGAGTTAGAAAATGCTAAGGATGCTATTGCTTGACAATGGTCCAAATGCTATTTCACATGCATCATCGATCCAGTGATTGAAAAAGTAATAATAACAATAATTATAATAATAATAGTAATAGTAACCTAAAAAAAAAAAAAAGGATACCTTACGACGCCTTGTCTTGACCATAAACTCCCGAGCTAAATGTTGGATCGGTGCAGGCTCCAGTGGTCGTAATACAATACTCTTGTCCAGAGGATCTCCAGGGACAATTGCCCAGTGATCAAATACAGAGAGACAAAACGCCTGACCCTGGGTATGATACCTCAGGTCTGTCTCAAAACCAAATGATTCAATCACCGGTAAAAAGGCCTGAATCCATGCAGAAAACTTAGAGATCAACTAAATTATATCTGATGCAGTAACACATTGATGAGAGAGAGAGAGAGAGCTGTAAATTTACAGAAAGTAACTGTACGCGCTAAATTAAGGGAATCAAACCTTGACAATGTATGCCGGTGTCCCAGGTTGTGGAACATCTGCAGTGACATGCCCACGCCTGCGTGATAACACTGTGTATATGGCAGACACACAGTCTATTGGTGTTTGAATCTGAAATATGAAATCACCAATACAAGTTCAATCATAATCTATATTTGATGGAGAAAAGCAATGGTACTGGGAAAACAAACATTTATCAAGTATTGAAAATGACGAAATATATAGTCGTCACAAGCAATAAGAAAATGATTAACGCAAAATGATTACCTCAACATAGTACACGGGTTCCATGAGCCGAGGTGTTGCCATAAGGAAAGCTGAATAAGCCACCCGACGGGCTGTTGGAATGATCTGACCAGTTCCACGATTCAACGGCTCAGGTGCAATCTTTGCATCAACTATTTTGAATTTTACATTTCTGATTGGCTCATCACAGAGAGGTCCTTCTCGAGCTCCCCACTGGAATCTGTCCACAGTACATTACTCAATATTAAAAGCTGAAATCAATTTTCAAGTGAACCAGAATATGTAGATTACATACCCCTGAACAATAGAATCTTTGACCGCATTCAGCAAGCTCTTATCAACTTCACTTGAGAGTGTGTCATCTAGTAGAATATTAGGTCCCTGAAAATATGCATGTGTCAATTTTGAACAGAAAGTTTGATCTTGAGAAATGAAATCAAAGACCTTAAAGGACAGAGACAACTAAGATGTTAAAGCTGTTCATACTAAAGATTTTTGTCACCTGCTTATCGGGCCCAAAAGCCCAAATGGACCTTGCAGCAAGCAGATCCCAGTCATATTTCGTCTGGAAAAAGTCCCCAAGTTTCTTACGAGGCCAGTCAATGCTTACAACACCATGCTCAATGTCCTCAGCAAGTCCTCTCTCTAGTGGCTCAGCAATCTAGGAATTCACATTGCATAATCAGAAAATCTAGCAGGATGTTCTCACTGTCACTGGATCAAAGGTATTACAGATGACTTTCTTACCATGGTAATCTTATTCTTCTTGTTAGGTGTTTCAGCAAAACATTTCATTGAAGAGGACTCAACAACCGTTTCACAGAATGACACGACAGGATCTGCAACCTATGTTGACCAAAAGAGAAGCCAAAAGCATTTAGAAGAATTATATTCATAGTACATGAGAAAGCATTTTTGAAAATCCAGTTAAAATACAAAAGGAGATGTTATGCATAAATTCCAGTTTAAAAGTCCAATGAAAAAATATTCAAAACCAAAATACCTTCACTTCTACTTCTGAGTAAAGCTCCCTTAGATCCTTCATTATGGAATCCAGATACAGTTCTCCAGTACCTAAAATGGTATGTTCTCCCGATTCTTCGACCTTAGTAATTGCTAAAGGGTAGCTCTTACTGATCTTCCTAAGACCCTCCACCATTTTTGGCAACTCACTTGGATTTAAAGGTTCAGTAGCTGTTTTTACCACAGGTAGAGTGTTGAACTGAAGGGGTCGAAATATGTATACATCCTCATCATACTCCATATTACAAAGCGTAGCCGTTTTCATAATTGAAGCATCTACACCTTCAATGAGGACCCAAGAACCAGGAGGAGCCCTGCTTATAGGTATCCTATAACGAGCTTGATAAACCCAAAGTTTTGTGACTTCTTTCGTCGTCATGTCCTCCTCGTCATCTGGAGAATAGCCTTCTCCCAACACCCTTACCGTCTGACCTGTCATAATTTCACCACTGTAGACCCTACCGAAAGCATCAAAGACACTGCAGTCAGATTTAGGATACAGTTTCGTCACATTAACCATTAGAGGACCAGAGGGATCACAATCTTCCATAGCCTGGTAAATTGTGGAATCCTTGGGCCCAGTATAGATGTGCTCAATCTTTCGTGCTGCAGCGTCCTTCGCCGAAGGAATGTGTTGAACCAGCATGTCAGTAAAACCTGTGGCAGTACCAAAAACTGAACTACATGCCAACCGAAGCAAAGGCCGAACATTTAACCGATACGCTGCATTGCTAAGAGTAACTCCGAGTTCTGCGAGAGTTGCCTCCACACTCTTCTTGTGTTCTCCAATTACTTGGCTGTATATTTTGTAAAGAGGTTCAAGCACAAACTGGACAAAAGATCTTTCCACTCCATTTCCAGGTTGTTTCTTCTTAAAACCTCTGGTATCAGGGTCGAAGTAATAATCACCCCAAAGACGAGAAGCAAACTTATCAGCATCAAAAGGAATTCCATGGAGTTTAACATATAGCTTAGCAAATGACTGCAGTGTGAAAGACCATCCAGCGCTGGCACTTCCAAAGCATACATTTCCAAGAGCTGGATCAACAACTTGGACATTTCCAGCAGTTGAAGAGGCAGCCGTTATATGGTTATTGATGACTTCAATGGTATGTCTCAGCTTGTGGTAAGCATCCTTTGGAGGCAATTTGAGTTCTGTTATCAACCTGTCAACCTGCTCATATATAATATATAAAATGTCTAGCATTAGAGAGACACACAAGATCACAGAAGCAATTAAGGGCTTGTTCTATACACAATATAGGAAATTTACTCGAACGACGTGTTAGATGTGTGGTCGAAATTTGAGAAAATGTATTAAAATATGTAAAGTACTTGTCTGAGTGGTTGAAAATGATGAGAGAGAAAAAGTTAGTAGAAGTTAGTGGAAATTTATTTTGTATAGAACAAGCCCTAAATTCGCATAGAAAACTCTAAGGCACTACATGCTCAAAAAAGATTGGGCGAATTCAAAACTCACCTTGTTTATCACCACAACTATAGGAAGACGCTCTTGGATTGCATGGCGAATAGCCCTCTCTGTGTTTACCTGTGGAAACAGAATATGTCAACACCAACCTCCTAACTTATCATGCAACAGCTACAGTTTGCAGTTTGAAGACATTTTCAAACTATAAAAGAAGAAGTTGATGCATGAAAAATCAAACAGACAGAGCATTTTCAGCTAATTGATGCTGTGCAATGCCTGACACAAGCAAATGGATATATAAACAAAAACATATGTACAATATCACCAATGTCGACCAACTTGGCTACACTAGGAGGCATATAGGTCAAGATACTAGGAATGAATTTGACAATCGAGTGGTACAGGATTATGCTGACTATGTTTTCCAAGATCTACCCCCCACCATAACCTGAGGTGAAATTATACTAACAGTTAAATTCTTTCTCATTTCCTTTTGTTCTGGTCTTTTCAAGCATTCAATTACCTAGAAGCCCAGTGTCATCCAAGATTGCAAGATCTTTAAGTAACTCAAAAACGAAACAATGACTTCTGTGCCTCTCTAATACTCCCCTGAAAACAAATTGCTACATAGTTCAAGAAAAGTAATGGGTGGGGTAATAGTCGTGATGGGATGAAAATATACAAAATAGGGAATTTGCTAAGGACTAAAGTGATGAGAGGGTCCTATAAAATGTGTTCTTCTAAAATAAATTTGTAAAATACAATTTCGCAGGCAGTGAAATTTGTAACACAACATTCTGCATAGAATATGAATGGGTATTCATACTTCATGTTCAACTTTTAGTTTGATCTTTTAATGACAAATGAGATGAGTCTGGAGCATAGGGAAAATAAGAAAAAGATGAGTTCAATTCTGCACGCGATAATACAGAAGCATCAAACGAGAGGAAAAAGAAGTAACAAGTGATAAATATATATGCTTGCAGGATTTTTTATCAACTTGCATAGACTTTAAATTCTAAACTGCATTGTTAGAAAAGACACTTCGGCAAAAGTTTCAATTAGAAAGCTACCAGGACATCTTTTCAAAAAGAGTTGCTAACATAATAGTAGCCACAGGTAGACACCATTGACTTCAAGACAAGGCTAATAGAGCACATTGCTTGACAGCAGATGCGGATGAAATATTTCGATGAGTAAAAGTTCCTTAGTTCTCACAACATAAAAACCAAAGCTTCAAGACGCCCCTTGCAAATTGTAAAAAAGTGTAAATACTCATAACAACATAATTGTTGAGATGGGTGCAGGAAGCACAACACAAGTCTACAATTCAACTGACTCCAACATCTGCAGAAGCATAACAGAAGTCTACAATATAATTGACTGCAACATACAAATCCTACAGATGAACAACTAACAACAATTTATCATAACTAGATATCAATTTATATATCAAATACATATGGAATCAGAAAAAAAAGAAGGAATACAGTTAAATAAACTGAATTAAATCATACCATAACTCCTTCGGCAGCATCCACAATTAGAACTGCACCATCAGCAAGCCTGAGAGCAGCAGTCATTTCATCTGAAAAGTTAACATGACCAGGAGTGTCCATGATGTTGCAAAGGTAAGATTTCGAACAGCTATTCTCAAGAACGAGCGACATAGGAACTGCCTTAATAGATATCTTTCTTTCCTGCTCATCTATCCTTGTATCCGTGTACCGCATATGCTTCTCACTATCCTGATCAAAAGTCGAAATGTGATGTGTCTGCTCCACCAACATGTCCATAAACAGCGTCTTTCCATGATGTAAATGCCCCACCAAAGCAACATTTCGAACAAGCGTTGGATTTGACATAAGACCCAAAAGGAACTGTGTTGACACATAGGTTGATGAGTCCTTAACCCCCAACTCAAACTTGAGATTCTTCACAGGTTTAATTATGGGTTGTTCCAATGGCTGCTCATCTTCATCCATGACTAGCGTCTCAACTTCCTCACCATAAACCTCCTCGGCAGTTGGGTAGTACTTTTTATCCTCAGCGAGGACGATTTGATTATCCATATCAGCATCATCAGTGGTAGTTAGCCAACCATTTGGTTTCCCAAGAGTGTTCTCATCATCAGACATGGACCTCACATCATCAGCTCTTTCTTCCAGTTCCTCATCTTCCTCATCCCTATCGCTCTCCTGATCAGACTCAATTTCTGGTCCAATGTAGTTACCAAACTCATCATACAAACTGTCATCCATGGATCTTCAGAATCTGCCATCAAATACTTATTAATCTCGAGTAGTTATAAATAGGTTCAAAAATCTATAAGTCCGTGATATATCAAATACACCCTAAGCACAGTTTCCATTATTTTAGCAAAAATGAGAAATTCACTTTACTTACAACATAAAATTATTTCTTTCAGAAACCTAAAATGGCTCATGCTTAAGCTTGAAATTCATTCATGCACAGGATGAAAATAAAATAGCTATTCATTCAATGGAGTAACAATAAGAACTAATGACAATAACAATAAGACTTGCACCTTAATTCATTGTTCAAACAGCAAAAAATTCTAGTGATATAATTAATTCGTTGCATCGTAATTTAGTTAGGTCGGTATATAAATAGTTAAAACTAAAAGTAAAAAGCATTTGTAGTAGAACACAACTCGAGATTAATAATGCCAACAATTCATAATTTTTAGCACAAAAAGTCACATAGTTAAAAACAAAACTTCTACAACATACTCAGATAATTAAAATAACTATTCCACACCTCCCTCACAAAAAATTTTAAAGTCCATATGCATATTCCAAAAGGAAAATGATGAAATTACTTTTCAGCCAGGGGCATAACCAGGAATGGAGGTTACCAGGGGTAAATTGCATTAATTTTTAAGTGGATAATAATAATAATGAGTAAGTTTCATTTATAACATAAGGAACAAATAAATAGCTATTATTTTCAAGTGAAATGATAATGATTAGTTTCTTTGACAAATCTGTCACTAGGTTTGTTTAACTTTGAAAAGAAAGGGAAAGAGTTCTTCCGTTTCTCAATACTCTTCTCATTCCATTTTGAATTCTCCGAGGAAAAGTTGGTTCAAGATTGATTCACGACATAGATTGAATAGCATCGAATATTTAACTTCAAAGCTTACTACAATAGGACCAATCAAAATTATGGTATTACAAAGTATGACCTAATACCGCAATTGGCTTCCATTTACAAATCGTTATCAACATTAAACTTATATCAACACTAGGGCCTATAGAGATTGGTAGAGTTTGAACATAAGAGTCCACAATTCATCAAAGACTACACTGCTTCTCCAACTATAAAAACACTACACTGCTTCTCAAACTATAAGCACCTTTACTTCACATATTGTTCCAATTAAAAGTTAATATAAAAAATAAAGTAAAAAACTAATCTTAAAGTAGTTTTACAGTCTGTACTTTTACTCAAACAGAACTACTAATACCTGAAGGACGAAACAGCGAGTAGCGATGCGAGCTGTGTGACTGCGTGAGCACTGCTGCTCTAAGGAGTAACAGGTAACCGATGAAGGCCGATGGAGGTCACGACCGGAACTGAGAATGATGGAGAGAGAACAGCCAAGGAGGCAAGCGTGGTCGCAGGTCTGTTAACAATTGAACGAGGGAACGAATTTGGGTTATTTTGGCAGCTGTTTTGTTCTGACAATTGGGCTCATGGGTCGTTGGATGCTGGTGACCTGGTGTTACATTAATGGGTTTGGGTTGCAATTGACAAATTGACATAATAATAATAATAATAATAATAATAATAATAATAATAATAATTTAAAAGTGGGAGTAGATGTTAGGAATTGTATTGAAGATTTAAATAATTTAAGAACTCCGTTTGCAATACACGGTAATCACTTACGTGAATAAGATAAAATTTGATAAACTTATTTATATCTTTTTTATTTATTTATCTATTTATTCTACAATTGTTTGTATAAAAATATTGAAAATTTATTTTTAAGGTATAAATAATTTTTAATTATTTAATCAAATCTTGTTTAACTATGATTTGACTTGGTTGAACCTTTTTAACATTTCTTTTCAAATTTGTACTTTTGAATTGAATAATAAAAAAAAAGTAATCTATATATTATCTATATATTAATAAAATGAGATCAATTTCTCGCTCAATCTTATAATTTTCAGAATTAAAAAAATACTATTTTATTTATATTTCCCACTCAAGCACAAATACCTAATATTTTATTATCACCCCTGATCTTTTGATAGAATCACTCATTATCCCTTCAATCCGGGTTATTATCATGTGTGATCTTTTTAAATCTCCTATCCATATCTTTTTACTATGAAAAAAAGGAAAATATGTTATTATAATTTTTATTTTACACATATTTTAAATTATAACTTGGCCATAAATCTCCAAAAAAATATATATATTATTATAATTTTTATTTTACACATATTTTAAATTATAACTTGGCCAATAAAATGAGATCAGTTTCCCGCTCAATCTTATAATTTTTAGAATTAAAAAAAATACTATTTTATTTATATTTCCCACTCAAGCACAAATACCTAATATTTTATTATCACCCCTGATCTTTTGATAAAATCACTCATTATTCCTCCAATCCGAGTTATTATCATGTGTCATCTTTTTAAATCTCACATCCATATCTTTTTACCATGAAAAAAGGAAAATATGTTATTATAATTTTTATTTTACACATATTTTAAATTATAACTTGATCATAAATCTCCCCGTGCAACGCACGGGAGAAAATACTAGTGAATATATTAAAACTACAAAAAAAATTTCATCCCACGCACATTTCATCACTCAAAGAAGTTTTGTTTCATCAACACTGATCAATACATGAAGTATTATTTGGTGTGATTATTTATATAAAATTTATATCAAAAAAGAAATTATTATTTGGTGGTTAAGAAATTTCAATAACGTAAATTAGTGGCAGGAAGTTTATCAAAATTCAATGATAATGATAATATGTGAATTTTATAGAAATTAGTCAATACCTCTATTTTTCTTAATCATTCTCCCGCTTTTTCGTTTATAATTTTTATTCAATTTTTTTAATTTTTTTCAATGGATTTGATCTTCTTCGTTTTTTTTTTTTGGTACATTAGATTAGATATGATAGATTTGAATTCAAAAAAATTGATTTTTCCCTATTATTTTTTTCGTATAATTTTTAATTATATATTAGATACCGTAATATTTGTTAATATTTGTTTTCAATTTTATCAAATTCCGATGATAATATTTGAAGTAATCAATGAGCAAAAATATTGTAGCTTAAAATCTTAGAAAATAAATAGTTGTAGCTATAATAACTCTAATTATATTGTAACTAATATCTATAGTGAAGAACAAATAAAAAATCCTAAGCAAAAAAGCTTGAGTAAAAAAAATTAATTGACTCGATTATAGAAAAATTTGAAAACTCGAGAAGAGAATAATAATAATAGTAGTAATAGCACACCATTTTGGTCACCATTTACACTAAAATGATGTAAATTCCTATACATTTAAAACATGTTAGTGTGAAATCCAAGATCATCTTCTTTCGAAGCACAATGGAGTCATAAGGCTCATGTATTACTCGAAAGGTTATTAACAATATGAAGGGGATATGTTGGTTTCGAGACAAGCTTTTGATGTGAATAAGTAATGACAATATAAAAAAAATAGAAAGAGAATTGTATTGACTGAAGTCATTTTTGAAATACAAAAAATGGAATCAATGTTTGACATCATTAAGGTTAACCATTTTATAGTGTTTTTTTTGCTTGCAATAAATCTCGTTAATCGCATTTATTATTTATGGATTTAAATAAAATTAGTCTTTAACACGTGATTTGTACATTATATACAGTCTTTAGTACGTGATTTGCATGTTATCGACAATGTCTTTTGGTAATAAATTATAAATTAAAATAGTTTTAGAAATGATCACGCAACATCATCTCATTTGTCTATTTTTTTTAAAGTTAAAATATAAAAGTCGAACCGTAATTTTTAACTTACGAAAAAAATCCAACGAAATGATATGTAGTATTCAAGTATTCCAATTTATAAACCGGTGGGTTTATTCGTTGTCAAACACAATATTTCAATTAATTATTATTACTTAGTGTAGGTCTAGAATTATTATATTAGAAATTAGAAACTTAAAAAAAAAACTATACGGAACAAGACTTGGAACATGAAACCTTGTCTAAAATATGAAAGTATAGTTATAAATAGGTTGCAATTTATAGTATAGGTTTTATTTATTTTCCGACTTTAATAGGTTTGACACTGATTTGGTTGATTCGTATTACTTGATAAGGTTTCACATTAGTTATTTTTTCTCATGTATTTATCTAGTTCACAAATTATTATTTTTCTTCTAAGTTGTTGAATGATTCAAATTGTTTAAGTCGTCACTATTTGAATAGGAGGTGACTATTTTACGTACTTCATGCGTGGAAGGTAACCAAAAAAAATAAAAACACAAAAAAAAACCATAAAGATTGAATATGTTATGAAATGAGGCATGAGGCACCCGAGGAAATATTATATATTATTTCTTTAATGTGAATGACTATTATGTCCCTGATGAAATTATGTAATTACGATTATGCCATTTGAAGTTTTCCTATAAATAGGGATTCAGTTATTAATGAAATTCATTTCTGTGAATTCCTTAGAATTCATTCTTTCCAAATTCTCTCTATTATTTCTATACTTTTATAACACGTTATCAGCACGAGTCCTAATCCTTGAGTAATATGAAAGAAGTATCTTTCTATACTGCATCTTATAGATGATCTTCCTCAGACGTAAACCTGGATTATTCTGATTTGAAATATTCAATTTTCTATAAAATCTCTCTCTGTCTCATTCTCTCTACAAAGCGGATAAAGACACGCGGCTCAGTTATAAAATACCTACTCCTACATACAATACAATACCAATGTCAATTAGTGGAATTTTCCAAGCCAAACACGACGAATACTAGTTTCAAAATTAAGTAATAAAATGGAAGCAAAAGGGCGGAGAGGTATATATTATATATATTATATTATTATTTTATAATATAATAATATATTAAACTATAGCATTCGTTTTATCGAGATATAAGGAGCATACATTATCAAAATCAAATTTTCGACTCCATTATACTCGATTTAACGAGATCTTCGATTTGACACCAATATTGATAAGGTAAACTTTCAAAATTTACAAATCGTACCCCAACTTTTGAAAAAGTTACAAAAGGGTCCTTGGACTTGTGAATATTTACATATTAATGCTTATAATGTCAAAACTTTATAAAGAGATATGTGCGCCATACGCACTTGCAAGATCGCCACAAGAATCGTAACGATTGGCATAGTATGTATTAATGTTTTATAAAGAAATATGTGTAGCGCCACGCACTGCCAGTGCACTGCTGCAAGAAGCGGTAGCGGTTGTGACAAAGACATATTTCGATTTACTGACCATTTACTTTGGATAATTATATTTTGAAGAAATAGTTAGAACAAATTTTCTTCTATAGATATTTAATTCTTGCACTTTATTTATTGCAATTTAAATCTTTGCAATACCTCCTACGCGATGATGGGTTCAACCATCACTAAACGGAAGATTTTATATATTTATGCACTTTATATGCTAAGTGAAGAGTAATACCTTCTACTAAGCGAGACTCTACTCTGAAAAAGTAGTTAAATGTTATGCAATTTAATTCTCATGCGATTTACATTCCGTAAATTTATATTTATTGCAATAATTCCATAAGGTAGGTTCGACCACCTATTGGAGGAAATTTAATTTCTGCAATTTAAATTTACGCACTTTAAATTTCGCATATATTTCCAATGTGGTGAGTTATATCACACAATTGGTATGCATATTTTCAATGTGGTGGGATATACCACACGTTTAGAATACTTATTACAAATGTGGTTGGATTAAACCCCACAATTGGATAACTGATTTATATATGTTCGATATGAATATTCTATTGATATTAAAGAAGGGATTTGAGCAAGTGATGCCAGAATTTACCGTTGTATGTATTGATGAAATGAAATTGCTCAAAGAATCCCATTGTGATAAAAGAAAAAGAAAAGATACTGTGGTGAAAAATCTCATTATGAGATTAGTATATTGTGATATAATGAGAAATGCTCTTAAAGAAACATTTAATAAAGGAATGTTCACTTTCCACGTCTATTGAATATTGATGGAGAAAATTGAGTAAGTGGTACCTGAAGTTACCATTGGATAAATAAAATGCTCAATAGATCCCATGTTGATAAATCAAAGAAAATATATCGCATTGAGAAATTATATGAAGTAATCTCATCGATGATATGAGATTGTATTAATATGAGAATAAAATGCTCTTGAAGAAGCATGATCACTAGATTTCTGTATTTAAATAAAGCCAATATGATATTATTATTATTACTCCAGAAGAAGTACAAAACAGTCAAAGTGGAACATATTGAGAATATCAAAGATGGCAATAAACACTCGAAAATATAAAAATGCGAAAAGAAAATACATATTGAACCCATAAATGAAGGGTGCGTTTCGAGAGTATAAATACTCCGTAATTCTGCCACTCTCAACATCAGGGTTCATAATGAGATATTTAAAGGATTCGAATTTCTTTTTCGCTTGACACCATGGTATGTGACCGACGGACTGGCTTCCATGATTCTTGAACATATGCATGAAATTTGATAAGTAGTTCATCAACAGATTCAGCGTAAATAAATATTTTTCTCGCTAAATGAGAGATAAACTTATTATCTACACTCGATCTAGGAACGCTAGTAAGCCATCAAAGAAATTGTTAATATTCAACAAACCTATTGGTTTGACATGAAAGTTCCACTGTACTAACGAGGCTATATTGAATATTTCCTCCAAAGTGTGTTGTAGCGCTTTGGAAGGACAATGAAAGCATCACTATTATTCATCATATACATTATGCGGTTGTGGATGGATTGCGCTTTTGTAGCACCAACCCTGCTGGACCCATGGTAGAACTGGCTCCAATTCGAGTATTAGATCCAACTAAATGGAAAGGTATTACACTCGAAACTCTTATTCCCCATGATGGTGCGGCCATTATAAGTCTAGCTAAAAGTTTGTTGTTGGTTCCTCCATATAGTATATTGATTTCTTGTCTCCCTAACTCTTTATACGAGTCGGTTTGCCATATCCACATATTGGATATGACCTAAAAATTTAGATCCACCAAGAATACATACGGTTTTAATCAAGCGAGGTAAAGGTGACTTGTATGAGATGATTCTAAAATCTCCATATCCATCTCTACTCCTATCTCTCTTTTTGCACTATACTTTTAATGTATGAACATGAGAGATATATGAATCCCTCTATTTAAAGAAAAATTTTCAAACCAATAATTGATTGTACTATTTACTTTTTGACAAATATGAAAGAGAAAAAGGCAGAAAAATTTTAGTGAAATGACATATACCTATCGGTGATTGAAAAATAATATATATATACATATATATATCTTAAAAATTGAAAAACAATATTTACAATTACAAGAAAAACATTGATCTTCGTTATTACACCGAACTTCCTTATATTAATATGAGAAAATTATTATACTAAGTTTTTCTACTAAATTTACAAACAGGATCTTCTAAAGTAAGTTTTTCAAGACTATAACGTGATTGTTCATCTTTGAATTTGGCCCATAAGGCCATTAGTTCACCTTGTACATGTCCACTAGGATGTGTCTCAAGAGCCTGTTGAATATCATCCAAAGGCTCTTTACTCAATCCATCCTTAATGAATGCTATTTTATCTTCTCGGTTTCTGGACAAGTACCCCACAGATTTACATCGAGTATCACATGTCCACCGAGCACACTAGTAGCATCCTCCTAATCTTTTTGCTCTCCGTTTCTTTGAAAAACTACTTTTACCCATACCAGGCATGTATTTAGAAGGAATCGAAACCTCACCAGATAATCGAACCTTTGCTTCAATCAACCATCGGATATCTTGTGGGATACCCTTATTCATTAACATCCTCAACCTTTCAAGCCTACTTCGATAAATCCTTTTTAGGATTTTGATCGGTGGTGATGGATAGTATTTTCGAAGATTTGAGAGCAAATTATCCATTATTATATATGGACCATTATTATGGTGAATACTGTAAGTGCCCGGATAATTTATAAACGCGTATGAGGTAAGGCTCCGCGTTGGAACAGTATTGAAACATGAAGCGTATGTGCTAAGATTCCATGCTTGAACAGTGATGTGTAATAATGCTACCGAAATATGATGGAATATGTCGGTGAGCTATACATATGATGAAAGTAATAAATCATGTTGAGCACTATACAGATACTAGTGAAATCGATATAAGAATTTCTTGAACTAAAAGTTCAATAATACTCGTTCTTGAGCCTGATCGACCATCCCAGGTTTAAGTAATTATTGAAATCAATATTTCAAGTGAAGAATTAAAAGAATTCTTCAATAATTGTTCTCGATAAATGATGAAATCATTACTAGCCAATATTGAGAATAAATCCCAAATATATCTGGAATAAAGGATGAGAAATATGGGCCCACTCATCCTCCATGTGGACTACTAGATATTATGATATGGATCCACTAGATAGTCACATGTGTATATGATTCGTAATTTGAAATTTGAAATATTTGCTCATGGTATGAGCATGATTTCCAAATTTAATGATAAAGCTAGTAAATGTATATCCCAATACTTGAATAAATCCACGAAGGATTGAGTATGCAAGATACAAGTGGGATATTATGTGGCAAATTATTTAAAGTCCTCCAATAAATTGCCAATATCGAGAATAGAATGCAAACTATATAAATTCTCATATTAAAAATTTGAATGATGAGAACATATATGAGTTTTAGTGTTCTAAATTTTCTTAGCATGAGGGAGTATTAAAGGTGAAAATGATATGTGAAATGCATCATACTATATCCTCACAATTGAAATATGAACTTGAAATTCAAGGATGCATGAAAGACTATGAACAATCACATATATCAGCTATGATGCTTTGATAAGTTAATATTGCTAGAAATGTTGATATTATAAGAGTTCCCCAATCATATATATCAAAGCAAATTATAAAAGATGGTCTTAATACTTGAGGCATATACTCTTGAAGAGTATATAGACATAACTATATTGTGTAATCCTACAAGAGGATTGATAATGAGATATCTCGATAAGTTATGTCGATATGGGAAAGAAATAAAATTGAAAGTGTCGACACACTATGAAAAGATAGCGCTACATACTATCAATAATAGTGAGGATATTAAAATCCATCGAAAATGCCAATGCTGAAATATATGCCCTTATGATTAAGGTGTTCATGCACGGGTTTAATGAGAAATGAGAATGAAACTCTTGAAGAGGTTTCACATGTATTATTGTATCAGTGCATGCAACGGCTCAAAATATCTACATTGATATTGTTGAGAAATTCATATCTCGGACTATTTTCCTTGATTGATGTTTTTGTCCCAAAAGGGTTTTTCTCAAACAATGTTTTTAATGAGGCAGCACAATATCAACTAATATAAAATCTCCAGAAGAGATTTAGGTATATATCTCGATATAGTGAGAAAATGAGATCGAAGCTGTTGATTGCATATATGCACTGAATATAACATGATATTGTATAACATCTAAAAATTCATTCACGTGGAGATGAATGAAGAGTATCAACCAATGTATATGATACTCATACAAATCTATGAAAGATTTTGAAATGCTTGCAGCATACTTATATAAAATACGCGTTGCACTCTTTTTCCCTTGACTGAGGTTTTATCCCATTGGGTTTTTCTAGCAAGGTTTTTAATGAGGCAACATTAAAAGGCGTATTCACATGAATAATGTACTCTTTTTCCTTCATTAGGATTTTTCCCACTGGGTTTTTCCTAATAAGGTTTTAACGAGGCATATTCATGGTATATTGAGGACGACAAGAGAAATCGACACAGTCTATCTATTGGATCAAGTTATAATAGAGATAATGATTTAAGATCCAAATAATGATGATATTGAAATCCTTTACCAGAAGTAAGGATATCCGTCATCAAGATATGAAATCAGATGAATAGCTGTACTCTTTGTCCTTCGATCAAGTTTTTTCCCACTGGATTTTCTTGACAAGGTTTTAATGAGGCAGCACGTGAATACTCCTATACCACTGATAGACAACAGGGGGAGCAATGTTTTCATGAAGCAGTATATAACCACTCCAAGCTATCCTGCAATCGGTTTGGAAGTTTTTTCCCACTAGGTTTTTCTCCAAACAAGTCCGGAAGACGTTTATACTAATAGTCATTCAAGGGGGAGTGTTATGAAATGAGGCATGAGGCACCCGAGGAAATATTATATATTATTTCTTTAATGTGAATGACTATTATGTCCCTGATAAAATTATGTAATTACGATTATGCCATTTGAAATTTTCCTATAAATAGGGCTTCAGTTATTAATGAAATTCATTCATGTGAATTCCTTAGAATTCATTCTTTCTAAATTCTCTCTATTATTTCTATACTTTTATAACAGAATATTATTTTTCGTGAATAATTCTTTGTCAACTCGAGAGCTGCATTACTATGCTAATATATATAAGAGAATTGCCTTTCTTTCTCCAACAATTTCACGGAGAACAAAAGCAAAATTCACAAATCAATGTGGTAAAGTAGCATAAGTTTTATTACACTCATTCAATATTCCCATAACTACAACCTGAACATGGGACATTCAAATACGAATCCCCATTGTCATAGTATCTCTTGAACCTTATGTTTCTCTCTATTCCAACTTTCTCTCTTAATTCCAATGTCAAAGGCATAAGACAGCTATTAAACAACTCTATGTTAAAGAAATGAAGAGAAAAGAATTTGAAATTTGTACGTTAGTATATGAAGGCAAAATTGGTGGAAGAGTGCAATCCCTATATCTATATGTTTGTTTCATATATGGACTCTTGTTAAGGACATAAATGTTGTGAGGAAAATGGTGAAGTTTGTCGAGATCAATACAGCCCGTGTTCTTCTACAAGTTTAATACATTTTTACACACAAATCGCGTGGGACCTACCTGTACTACACAAATCCCCACCATTTAATTCTACTCATTCTTTTTCCTATATCACATCAAATCATATAAAAACACGCGTCCTAACACCCTTTAGTTTGTCAAAAGAAGCACAATAAAGAGCAGCCCAAGATCCTAGAAGTGATTTCTGATAGCCGCAACCAAACAATTAGGCCTCCAGAATTGGATAACTTCTTTGATTATGGGAAGCAACTCTAGGCTAAAAGGTGGAAGAATTCGAGGGAAATTGTGAAGTGCAAGCCTATTCAAAACTACAATTTCACTGGAGACTTCACACAAGCATATCCTTGTAACTAATTATGCAATCTACTTATTAAAATCTAGACGAGATACATTTTGACAATTAGTTTGTGATTTTTGAATATATAGCCTTTACATGGGTGAAATGCAAAGAAGACGTGGATTGTGAGAAGCTATTCAGAGGAGTATGATCCAAAGAATCAAACTCGACTGATGCATCGTCTTCATAATCCACTTTCTAGTGATCTTTCTTGAGCTTCCTTGTGAATGAACTTCTCAAAACTCTCAATTAGCAACTGCTCAGTGGTCTGATGATTGTCCTTTCGACTATCCTTGTAACCGTATCCAGGGAAGAACATTGACCTAACTACAGGGGTGTACTATTCTTCTGTCCCTGCCTAGAATTCCAATTTGCTTATTTGGATAATGAATTCATATGCTAGCTTTTTAAGTTACAACTGGTATAATGATATTTCACCATGCTCGTTCATATTTTCTATGGCTTTTTCCTTGTTGCTAGGGGGCATCATATACAGTGACTTGAGCACCTAACTTCCAACAGCAAATGGCCTGTGGGGATATTAAAGGCAATCTTGACCAAACACGTGGCCAATTTCATGTTGCAGAAAATAAACAAAACAACACGTAAAATTTAGATTATTGTGACAAATTCAACAAACAAAACACATGGTAGATATTCATTGGTACAACACAACTATAACTAAATTGATGTCTAAATCGGGGGTGGTAGGATCCCCCGATCCTTCACATGCATCAGTACGCCTTCCAGACTGGTGTTGAGGACGTGGAAGGACTGGAACCTCTGGGGAGCTGGTCGAGCAGCCTCGCGCCCACGTTGGGCCTGATGCTGAGTACGTGGCGCCTAAGCAGAGCTGGTGTCCCTCCCCTTGCCTTTCTCCGGCCGGGGGTCCTGGGGCTTCGTCTCGAGGTCCCCGGACGCCTCCTCAACCCCGATATGGCACTCAACTCTACTGAGGAACTCATGATATGTCTCTGGACTGTTCTTGTGGACCGACCACCAGAATCTGGACCTGTACCTGAGGCCGGCTAATCACGCCACCAGAGTACGCTTGCTCGACACACTTCCGATCTCGATGTATCGGTTGTTGAACCGCTCGACATAGTTCTTCAGGGACTCATCCTTCCCTTGCTTGACGTCTACTAGTCTCTGCTTTGGGGTCGACCTCAGACGGGACCCCATAAAAGCTGCTTGGAACCTGGTCGCGAGGTCGCCCCACGTCTTTATGGAATGTGGGGGGAGCTTCTTGAACCATTTCATGGCCTTATCCCCTAGCGTCAGAGGGAAGGCCTTGCATATGAGCTCGTCGCTCACCCCCTGTAACTCCATGAAGGCGGTGTACCTGTCGACGTGGCTTGTCGGATCACTGACTCCGTCGTAGTTCCCTTCTTTGAGGTAACCGGTTTGGCGGGCATGAGCTCGGCCTGGATCCTAAGGCTCAGCGGGGAGGCCTTCCCTATCCCGGCCGAGGGACTGGGGGCCTTCTCCCGGGCCTCAAGCTCGGCGACCCTTTTTCGCAGGAGCTCGAGCTCGGACTGCGGAGGTGGGGCACCGCGTGGAGGCGGGGGGCCGTGCATGTTTTCACCCTGCCCCTCGTCCGTTCGCTTCCGCTTGTGGTGAGAGCCGAGGCGGTCGAGACATCGAGTCTTCCGGATGATACTGGTATCCGAGGGCTCCGGGGTGTGTAGTGGGGCGTGTTAGGGTCGGTCTGGGATCGGTGAACCTCGGCGGCGCTGGCGCGGCGTCGGCGAGCGCCCTCCGGAGGCGATATGGCGCTTGCCTCGGCGGTGTGCTTGTCCGTCTGCGGAGGTCGGCCCAGCGGCTGGGAGGTCGTCCAGCGCCTCGGGACTGTGGCCGAGTGGCCTCGCTGGTTGCGCGATGCCCTGCATCCGAATTGGGTTGCCCACTCGATCAAGGGACGTATTCCGTGCTGGGGTCGGAAGTACTGTCAGTCACCCAAGTGCAGACGGTCCGGCTGTTACTCATAGGTATGCTCTGGTAGAGCTGGGATGTGTTGCTGAAATACAAATGGGGAGGCCCTCCTTCTAGCGCCAATTGTTGATGTCGAAATCAGTAAGGACTAATTACTTATCAACTGAGGTGGGTGTCAGGACCTGAGTAGTGGCAACTGAAGGAGTAAAATATATAAGTGTAGTGTCCGAGCTAGTTCTTGTTTACAGAGTTTTTCTCGTGTGTCAAATAAATGCTAAGTGTTTTATTTATAGTGCAAAATCAGGTAGGGGGCCGTAGATCATTATGGCGCCGGCTCGACCTAGGCCCAGAATAGGTGTAATGATGTCTCTGTGGCACCTGCAAGCCGTCTTGCATTTAATGCGTTGACCTCGGAATTTGGGTGTAGCCGCCAATGCATTAATGGGGACAAGATGCTCTGTCGATTGCAGGTGGTGTCAGGATGTCAGGCGTGTCAGGTGACACGTGGGTTGTCCTTCTTGTCGGCTACTGTAGCAGCGGGACTAGATGTGCACATGGCCGAGCTGACCTCGCCCGCCGGTTGGCCATTAGTAATGGAAACAGTTCTTCACGGGTTTGCCGACCTGGGCCCAAGGCGGAGTTAGGCGGGTTTGGCCGAGCTGAACTGGGACACTCTGCCGATTCCCTAGTGAGGTGAATCCCAGGATCAATCCGACCTGGGACAATGGACACGTCACCGGCCGACCTGGCACTCCTGCACGTCAGCGAGGGTCCGTGTTGGGTGTAGGGCCTGGGGCGCGCTCGTGCCACGTCACCAGGGTGCCAACAAAGCTGTTTTGTTTTGCTGAATAAAAAAACAACAATAAGAAAAATCAATTTAGTGTTTGGTAAACTTTTACACTAATATTGTTGTAAGTAACTTTCACGTGTCTATCCATAAAAAAAAAAAAAAAAAACCACACGCACACACTTTCAAGTGCTTAGTAAGTTTAACTATTTTATTCTCATGTTAATTTATAATTACTAAAACGTATACGAATTTTAGTGATATCTTTTTATAATAATATGATGATATATTTAATGTCTTTTTTTATTTTATAAAATAATATGAGATATTATTTAATACTTCATAAAGGATGTTATATTGATATTAAATTACAAGATCTCCAATAATAACAAAAGATGACAAGATGTGTTCTCCCAATAATAATTGAAAAAGGAAAATTATTTCAAATTAATCAAATAATGAAACATTGAACAATTATGCAGCTGTTTTTCATTTTCTCTACGGTTAAGTTGGACAGTTTAATTATTGATAATTGGAGAAGTTAAAAATGAAAGTTGAAAAGGTAATTCTTAGAATTATTTTTTCACGCTCATGTCATATACCCTATACAAAATATTATTTTAATAATTTCATAGAAACATTCTTGCTTTCGCACATTTTCTAATAAAATTACCCTTTTCTTTCTCCCCAAAATAACTTTATCAAGCATGTGCACCAAATATATATATACATGGTGGAGAAGCTTTTGACATTATAATAGGTGGTTAGTGTTCTGTTGCCCACAATGGGTACCGTTACGGTACCCACAGTCGTCTAAGAAACTCTCACATCAAATAGAACATAATTTTCTCTTTCTTTCTTCTTCTTTTCCTTTTTTTTTTCTCTGAATAATTATTTATTTTATTTTATTTTTTCCTGCAGAAGCACCTACATTATTTGTTATATATGATGGTCTATCCTTCTACATCTTCTTCACTCCGATCGAGATCCCCAAACCCCATGGCCACATCCAAGTATTTGCAGGCCCTACGGAACCATCCAGCAGGTCCCAAAACCATCCATTTCTGGGCTCCAACGTTCAAGTGGGGAATCAGCATCATCAACATCTCCGAATTCACCAAACCTCCACTAGTACAAAAAGGGGATTGGGTGGCGGTTGTTTTAGACTTAGGGTGGCGTTTTTTTGATCGCCACCCAAACCAGCGACACCCAAAGTCGTCGAAAGGGTGGCGGTTGAAAAAACGCTACCCAAAATAGACTTAGGGTGGCGGTTGTTAAAAACAACCGCCACCCTTTATTATTTTTTTAAAAAGGACAAAGGGTGGCGGTTGTTGGACACAACCGCCACCCGAAGTCGACTTAGGGTGGCGGTTGTTTCCAACAACCGCCACCCTTTGTCCTTTTTTCTAAAAAAAAAAGCACTTTGGGTGGCGGTTTTGGTGCAAAACCGCCACCCAAAGTCCATGGTTTTTTTTTTTTTAGATCTGAGCTATGAAAAACACACGAAATAATTTTTATTCAAAACCAATTGCATTCAATTACAACAAAATGAACAATCTAAGAAGGAAAACACAAAACTATAAGATGAAAAGTTAAAAATTGCGTTTTGAGGCCTTAGACGACCTCAGATCGGCCTGAAACATTGGGTCACGGCGATAGCGGTGAGTATCGTAGATCTCGTCGCGACGATTCCGGAATGTACTCGTGAGCTGAAAACGGACATCGTATGCAAAAGTTATGACCATTTAAAGTTTACATGCTCAAAAACTCGAAAAAATGTATATTAACAATTATACAAAAATAAACGAGATTTACATGACCAAAAGATCAAAGAAGCTTACCTTACTTAAATTATGGCACCAATTTGTGAAGAAACTGATTTCAAACCATGAATATTTGAAGAAATTTGAAAAATTTTCAAGAAGGAAAACTTCGTAAGCGGGAATACCAGATCGATGAGTTGGTGGAATATTTAAAGGAAAGGGTGGCGGTTGTAACAAAAACCGCCACCCAAAGGTATTTTAATAATAAAAATAAAAAAGCGGGTGGCGGTTGTTAGCTTACAACCGCCACCCTATGTATTAATTTTTTTTTTTACTCGTTAGGGTGGCGGTTGTTAGCTTACAACCGCCACCCTATGTATTAATTTTTTTTTATTCGTTTAGGGTGGCGGTTGTTAGCTTACAACCGCCACCCTATGTATTAATTTTTTTTTTTAGCTTAGGTGGCGGTTGTTAACACAACCGCCACCCGCTGTACTAATTTTTTTTTTTTTTACGTTGGTTAAAGAGCAGCGGTTGTTAACACAACCGCCACCCGAAACTCTACTTAGGTGGCGGTTTTTACACAACCGCCACCCGTTGTTCTTTTTTTAAACGTTGGTTTAGGGTGGCGGATTTTTGCTATAACCGCCACCCTTCTTAATTTCGAGCATCAAGGGTGGCGGTTTCAATGAAAACGCCACCTAATGGGGCGTCACCTAATGTCACTTGTGTACTAGTGCTCCAAATTCAGTTTCATATCCTCGAAAGCGGCTTTGCGTGTTTGGTTTCATTGGTGCACGCACGCACGCTTATCACCCCAAGAACTGGAATCTCTTCACCATCAACTTCGCTATGGGCTGCACAGGCATTTATCAACTCGCACGAAAAGCTCGACACGATAATTACCTTGCAGATAATGAAGAAGAAGTTCCCAATATTGCCAGTGATCGATGAACGAATTTAGGGTTGTTTTTTGAATAATAATTAGCATTCTTGATTTTCTGGTAGAATTTCCTTCATCTTCATCCTCTATCCTTCAATTATGTACTACCTACCAAGTGTAATGATATTAACTGCTATAAATGAAATTTATAGCAGTTAACTTATAATGATATAAATTTTTAATAAATAATTAATGTGAAGAATATCTATATCTTCTCTATATATTATATAATATTATATTTTAATTGGAATTTCAATTGAAAAACAGTTATTGGATAAAAAAATAGTTGTTGCTCTGTTGTACCATTTAAATACTGACACGTGTAGTGTTTCAATTGGCAACAAATTTTCCTCACAATTTGCAATGGTTTTAGTATTTTTTTAATCAATCCATTTATATAATGGCACATCTTAATGTTTAAATTGATGCCATTTTTATAATTAGATGGTTCTGCCACATGTCGAAATCTGAGAGAATTGCCACTATTGCACGTTTCAAATGTGAGTCCAATTATGTTCAAACATTACCCTCCTCTTATATATAGGGCTAAATCGAGGCTTATCGCATTGAAAATTGTAAAAAAAAATATATTCCGTATTATATAATTCATCGACAACTTTAATATGAGATATAATTTTGATATATAATTTTTACTATTTTAAAAATTAAGTGTTTTTAATGATAAGTTGATTATTTACCTTTAGAATAAGTAATCTTTAAAATGACAAAAATGATATATCAAGGCTATACTCATTTTGAAGCTCTCGATGAATAGTGTAATGTGGAACAAAAAGACTCAAAATTTTTTATTTTCTAAGCCTTAGATTTCACTCTCCAAAGGGACAATAATATTCACTATCCTATAAAGGAGGGTGAACAAAACTATACTCTTCAAATGCAGTTAACTCACTATTCAATTCAATGCTTGAGTGGACTGTTAATTAAATTAATTAATTTTATGCACTTTAAGGACAAATTTAATGTAAAATAAATGATTCACAAATTTGAGTTTTAATGTAAAATTAGTGATTCACATCCAATGTCCACTTACAAAATAAAAATTAATATTTCTACATGTATACTCGAGTTAAAACCCCAATTGCTACGGTACTATTTGAAAGGTTTTCAAGTGCCACTATATTTTATATGGTTTTTGGAGTTCTACTATACTATTAAAACTATACCCCATATGTCATTCTCTTTAACACCCTTAAATTTGTTAATGGAAGTGGAAATATAGCATACACGTGGATAATTGTTGAAAATATAAAATTGCCATGTCACCAAAGTTGTTTTTGACGTGGGATAGATTGAAAAATAAAATAAACATCACAACTTGGTAAAAAAACCTGATGTTGATGACCACACAAAAAAATAAAATAAAATAAAAGAAAAGAAAATGTTGCAGCCTCAAGATCATTAAGCAAATCTAAGATTTTTTTAAATTTTTTTGTTTTTGATATTTTAAGAGAAAAAAAATTAGAAATAACAAAAACAAAATTTTAAACTAATAAAAAGGAAAAAGGAAAAATCATAAATTGCTTAGTTGTCTGCTTGCAATCTTTTTCTTTTTTCCATTTTCATTATTTATTTACTTTTTGTGTTGTTATATATAATACATTTTTTCTCCAGCAAGCTATTATTTTTCTAGATTTAAAATTTATGTCATCTTAGAAACGATTTTGGTGATGTGGCAATGTATTTCCGAAAAAATCATTCATGTATGTACCACATCCCCACTCCCATTAATTATTTTAACAGTACCACATCCCCACTCCCATTAATTATTTTAACAGTGTTAAAGCGCGTGACATTTAAGGGTATAGTTTCAATAGTATAGTGGCACTCTAAATACCATTTAAAATATAATAGCACTTGAAAAACATTTCAAATAGTGTAGTGGAAATTGGTGGTTTTAACTCTGTAAACCCACATCCATATAAAAATTATAATTTCCATCTCCTCTTCACCATGTCTCTGCCAAGAACCTGTATTCATAAAGATGAAAATCATGACGAAAAGTATTTTGTCTTGACACTTAGACATGAGTAACAACAAACTTTATGCATTAAGGATTCTTTGTTCGATCTCGAGATTTCCAATTTTCCTATTTTCATATATTCAACAAAGAAGAAACACATGGAGCGGTACTAAAGCAAGAAAACGAATTCTAGAGTGAGATATATGGTGTAACACCCGGATCTTTTGGACCCAAGATTTAGAAACATAATTTATAAAAATTAGGGAAAACCCTTTCGTATTCAAAATAGGCGGTAAAATCAAATTTAAGAAAAATACTCTCGTTTGGAAAGGAAACAATAACTACAATTGAAATAAAATCAATAAACTTGAAAATTGGCCCGGCCACTATGCCATGTCAAAATCCAGATCCCTTCACCAGTACTTACCTGAAAAAAACATCATATGGAACCGTGAGATTAAATCTCAGTAAATACAATCTCATTACTACGAGATTAACTTGCATATCTTGATCATAAACATAACGTAAGAGACGCAAGGAAACCCGACTTCATAGGGTGTCGTGAGTCCTTACGTGTAGCGCTACTAAACTCTGATCCCGAAACTTATAACATATAGGGGGATCCATAATATAACTTAACTTAATGCGTAGTAAATAAGGTTGTACTTACCTCGACTTGAGCTAAGACAAGAACTCCCAAGATGCAATTATGGAAATGGAAGAGAGAACTAAAACGAATATAGAGTGATTTGCTTTGTTGGTGTGAGTAAAATGAATGGGGGAGGGGCCTTATTTATAGGCCAAGAGGTTGAGTTCAAATAAGAATAAGGATAAGTATAATATCTTATGATAGAGTTAAATCTACTAGGAATGCACATCCAATTAGGTTTGCAATTAATTAAGATAACTACCACATACTAATGGACCAATAGGACTGCTAGAAACTTGTCATAAGTCAGATGTTGACCAATCATATAATTCTAACACATGTCATAATCAGTATGTGATGATAATTAAAGAATCATCTCAATATCTATCTAAAATCTTGATAAAATACATAAATCCCGTTTTTGAGCATGAGCTAATCATATAACTTAATTATAATTTCCTTTTGGAGTCCAATATATCATAAAAAAGGCCCAAAGGATCCCTCAACATAGTGGGCCCTTAATTTCATGGTTTAAAGGCCCAAAAAAAGGTTTTGGGGCGTCACATATGGACTTCATCGTCACCAAGTATAGAATTAGTATTTCATATTATTATGATGATGATATGAAATAAGGCTTAGTTTGTTGTTGTTGTTGTTGTATTATTATGATGATGATGATGATGGTGATTATTATTATTATTATTATTATTATTATTATTATTATTATTATTATTATTGAATTTGTAGATCATATTGGTTAAGTACAAGCTTTAACCTTTTTATATTTTGATGCGAATTTTTCTTTTTTCCCTTTTTATTTTCTATGGAATTCATACTTTTAGAAGCAATCACGCAAATAATAATAATAATAATAATAATAATAATAATGAAAACCATAGCTAGCTTTTATAAAACTTACGGAAAATGATAGCAAACTAGAGCTTATATACACAACAATAAACCAACAAAGCGTGGAAAATGATAAGGCTAAAAAAAAAAAACTTTTAAACCTACATTAAGAAACTATATATTCGTGTGTACTATTTTTTCTTTTTTATGTTGTATCCTTCAACATAATTTTTAAAAAAATTTTTTGAAGCCTTTTTTAAAAAAAATTTAGTCGTCTCTTTTATTTATTGTTAGTTCAAGTGAACAAATTGCATGTTGATCTTTGTCTTTTTGTTGCTTATACCGTACGTGATTTTATGATATCAAATTTTAAAATTGAAATCATGACTATTATCAGTTTTTCTTATGTTAATGAAAGTTATTATTAATTAGTTGTTTTCGTATGTGTTTGACTAAATTTATTTTGCCCTTCAATTTATATTTGTAGAGAACCTCATGTTGAAGAAGTTCTTTCATTAAGCGTAACTAAAGTTGATGTTGATAATTATTTTACACTTCAAGTGCAACCAATGAGCTGTCCGTTAATTACTATTTCAATTTTGATGATAATATTGTGAAAATCTTCATGTAGATTCTAAACAAGGTACATCTATCTATACATATTTATTCATAATATTTGATGTATAACTAATCTATTTATTTATTTTGTGCATGTATTGTTTCTGTTTGCTGGCGATATGATGGTGATAATGGACAAAGAAGTGTGTTATTGTTTTTAGTATCTAATCTAATTAATTGTGTCGATATATTCATAATTGTTTAATAATTATTCAATTACCTCATTTTCTCAATCTATTTTCCAAATTATGTAACAGTTCCCTACATCAATTATCATTATGTTGAAAAGTGCATGTAAACCAATCTTAAACTAGAGCAAACAGGGAATGACGCAATAAAATCCATACACAGATATATTTAAATACGAAAGTAACCGAAGCTATATCCATATAAAGATAATTAACTATAATATCTATACATAAGCATGATAGATGATTTGGTGACTACAACTCTACGATGTACACTACAAGATTACTTTAACACCATTTGTTGTAATAGCAATTATTTACATAAACTCTAAGATCGTCAACATCATGATTATCATGTTGATGAGCGTAATATACACCCCCAAATTGAACCGCAAGTGCATGGGCCGTAATCAAGTAATAAAGTGGGACTCGGTTAAGAGTCCGGATATCGATCCCACGAGGAATGGTGTTTATAGTCAAGTCACTTATTCTAGCGCAAAAACACAAATAAAGAAATGAAAAACAACTAACCTAATCTATACTACGAAGGCAATAAAGGAAAGCAAGTAAAATGGGCATGATAGGGAATGAAACTCGGGTCAAGGGATAGTTGGGAATCATGAGTTCAATCAACCGTAGCTCAATCAAATCAACATCTAACGCAATACAATGTTCATCCTCTATGTTAGACCCAACCTCCTTATCTAGGTGGTTCCGCTCTCGCATATCAAACTACTCATAATCAATTGATTCAACCTACTACATCTCTGTGTCGATTGAAGATCAATCAATTGTATTAGGTTCCGTGAGAGTAGCTCAAAGGATCACTTAGGGCTAGAGGTATATTTCTATCCTCTATAAGAACCTAGGGAGGTTGTTTCCACGGTCCAAAATGTGCCCCTTCTCTCGAAGAATAACACAAATTGCAAATACATAAATTCGGTGATCAACCGACTCATGGAAATAGCCCAAAAACAACCACACATTGGAATGAACAACATTTCAAAACCATAAATATTTCATTGAATAAAGCTAGGTTAAAATCATCAATCATCCCAACTTATACAATATTTAGTTCATATGAAGGAATAATCAATACAATACAAGTAAAAGAAATAAAGCAACAAGATTTGTGGATTAGAATCCCCATTTTTGGTTGATTCCTCCATCTTGATGTCTCCACCTCTTCCACCATCTCCTCTTGATTCCTTCATCCTCCTTGCTTCCACCCCAAGTTATCACCCCCAATCAATACCCCTAACTAAAGAAGAGAAAGAAAGAAGAAAGAAAGAAGACAAAAGAAGAAGAAAAGAGAAGAAGAAAGCAAGAAAACCTAAGCTAAACTAAAACTAAAGATGATGATGATGATATATGATTTTGGGGATGAAAAAAGGGTGTACAAAGGCCCCAAATTCATGTACAAATGATCCCCAAAAGGCCCCCAAGTCGAGAGAAAAGAAGGGAGAAAATCACCAAACAGTGAAATCAAATCGCTGGATTCTCGGTGTTTTTCTGACGTATTTCCCCTTTTACGGCCGTATTTTCCCTTTTACGGCCGTACATTTACTTGGTACGGCTGTAATTAACTCTATGCATGAAATTGGCCAGTTTTCTGATAAATTACGACCGTAAAAATATACGTTACGGCCGTAAAAATTTTCTGCACGCGCAGGCTTCAGTATTTTGACCATAACTTTTGATCCCGATATCCGATTGAGCCAATTCAAGTTGCGTTAGAAACCAGACTCGATGATCTACAAATCTATAGTTTATTGTTTTCTCCAAATCAAATTGTATCTGTATCAAAAGTGCTCCTCTTCTTCAGACATCTTACATTTTGGGCACCGATCTTCGTCTGGCCCTATCTTTTGATCCGGAACTCGGAATTGAGATCCGTAAAAAGCTACGGACTCCACTTTCCGTGTTCTTCCATGTAAGCTCAAGACTCTCGGCCGAGAAGATCTTCACATATTTGCACCCGAAGTCCTCCAATTTTGAAATAGTTGCGTTTTAGTCTCCGATTTCGGGTTTTTCGACACTTTTAGTCATTTTCCCCCTTTTAGTCTCGTTTTCCTCCACAATGAGGGATAATACCTAAAAACACAATAACTACACATATATAAGTAGATATCCAAATGAATGTAAAGAGATATAAATAAGTGTGCAAAATACACACTTATCACACGTAAAAATTAAAAGGGGAGAATTAGAGAAATACCTCCGTTCATTGTAGAGGATTGATCTTTAAGGACGGATTCAATTTCTCCCTCTCAGCCTATTAACCTTTATGTGTTGGATCTCTTAGGGTGTGTTTGATTGCACAAAAGTTTTCCTGGAAAATGAGTTTTCCAACCATTTTTTCTAACTTTGGGTGTTTGATTGGTTTTTTTTTTTTCCAGGAAAACGTTTTCCAGGTACAAGCGTTTAAAGCACAAAAATCATAATTTTCCTGGAAAACTCAATCCAAGGAAAAGGTAGGAATCCGTTTTCCAGGAAAACGTTTTCCCGGAATTCCCTTTCCCGGAATCCTATCAAACATACCCTTAATTGATCTTTATGATAGAATAAAGCATCATATTTATAGGTAGAGAGGACCGAATTCCAATTAGGATTTGTTTAGAATTTAATCTCAACCGTCCATTTATAATTTGAAAAGATATCATTTAATAAATCTATTGGTAAAGAATAGCATGTTTCCTAATGAAAACGAGATTCCTATATGGACCACATTACGGATTAGGAAAAGACTTGAATGTCCAGTAAATTATTTTCCTTACATTTGTAACTTAAAATTTTTAATGTTAATAGAATAATTATTTTACATGAATTTTTGGGGCAAAATAATTTTTGAGTAATTATTGTTCAATTTCAAATACTAAATGACACAACTTATAAATCTGCATTTGTTATAATTATAATTGTATTATACGAATATCATAATTCATTTGTATCAATTGATATTAGTTGACCTGTAAAAAAAAAATTGATATTAGTTGATGAAATTGAATTTCATGAATACCGTAACTAATATGTGTCAAGCAACGTACAAGGACAATATTTCAAATCTATATGAATTTCAATATAAATTAATATCATAATTGATTATATAAATTCTTTAACATTAGTTTATATTAAGGCCTTGTTTGATTGGGGGTTTAGTTGTTCCGCGCGGTATTCCGTGTAAAAATGTGTGGTTAATATTATTTTGGGAAATGTGTGTGTGGTTGAAAATGAGTATGAGGTATACGGAATTACGTGCGAATTTGATTAACACCAAATAGAACAAGGCCTAAGTCTTCGACCACCTCCTGCGATAGTGGCGCCACCATTATGATCCTCGCGAATGTCGGTGAGGAATATAATATTATAATTCATGTACGCATCGATAAATCACAAAACTTTTGGTTCACGATTGGCAAAGTAGCTAACAGGTTTCTAGTTGGCCAAATGACGGGGACAGTTCTGCGGGGTGGGGTGGGGGTTTCTTGGTCGCCTTGTAGGTTGAACAGAAAGGCGAATTGTACAATTCAAAACTCTAAGGATATTTGTGCAACTTTTTTTTACTTATATTAATTTGTCATTTTAAAAATTTAAAATCAAACGCGCTTTCCAATTTTTTCTTTTTGGAAATAGTATTTCAAAATGATAAACTAAAAGGACTTTTTCAAATTTCTCAAAACACAAAATAAAATGGAGACTCAAAATTGAAAGTTGAAACACGAAAAGAATACCACCTGAACTTTTGTTAAAGCATTTTCAAGAATCTTGGATTGCATTATGCAAAATATTCTCCGGTCTAGGAAGGATTAGTGATGGCAATTGGATGTATATACTGTGAAAAAAGTCACAAGTGGTCATGTTTCTAGAAACTATGGGATCATGAAAATCACATAAGCAAATGTGTAGAAGCAAATGTGAATATTGACCGTGTTCAACAATGAAATTAGAAGCAAATGTGCAATCAAGTTAAACCCTAAAGCTTTAATAACTTTTCCATTTATACACCATGCAAGTTAACAAGTAAATTTATCGAGAGTTTCTTATGCAATGAACATGAAAACTTTGTTCAAATCAAATGACCAAAATCAAACTTTGTTTGAAATTCGAGGACCAAGAGTGTCTTTTCAAACATCCTAGAAACCCATTTGGTCATTCCCTAACAATACTGCGAACCCGAGGCTCCCGACTCGGTGACCAAGCGAAACAAAACCCCTCGACAAGGACCCGTACCCGAATTCAGCTAATTTACCGACCCGCCGCCGGCAAACCTGGTATCAACACGAATTCGAACTTCCTAAAACCCTCCATCTACGGCTAAACTTCCAGTTCACACCGTCTTTACATTGTCGTTCGTAAGTTCTCGTTTGCAATACCGAAACAATGGCGACTGTCATGCAGAAAATCAAAGATATCGAAGATGAGGTAACACTCATTGATTAAGAAGAAATTGCCTTTATTGTTTGTAGGCCTATTTTGTGTTGAAATTTTTGAGTAGGATTAGGTATGAATTGATTCTTGGTATCACTCTGACGATAATAAATATAATATAAATATGATAAGAAGAACTACTATGTATGAGCATACAATCCGGACAGAAAATAAATAAGAGTGATCTACTGATATATTAAAATATAAATTATTAATTACTGATTAGTCAAGCCTAATTTAGAATTACATCTTTGTCAACAATTTCAATTGTCATGAAAAAATGTCCCTCGGTAACCCTAACAATAGACTAGTCATGATGGTTTGTATGACTCTTAAGACTAATGCAAAATCTCTGGTGGCCGGCAAATTCAGATGAATCGGACGGACACCAAAATGATTCAAGAATCAAGCACAACAAAAAATCTTTAATTTTTTTTTTTAATAATGAAAATTTTCAAACTACTGTAGACTGTTGTGTCGTTCGGCACGAGACAATGAAATATTTGGAATTTTTTTGTTGTGTTTGATTCATGAATGATTTTGGTGCCCGTTTTGATTCATCTGATTTCATTGGCCATTCACCGGCCACCGAAGATTTCACATTAATGTTAAGAGTCACACAAACCATTATGATTGTTATGTCGTTCCGGGGGTGAGATAATAAAACATATATTGTTATGGTTATCGAGAAGCTTTTAGTCAAGACAATTGAAATTGTTGAGAAAATTGTAATTCTAATTTAAAATTTGATAATTTTGTATATCAATAATTATAACTTGACAATCAAGTAAATATTTCAATAAATAATTAAATAAATAGCAAAATTTGAAATTGGAGATTTCTTGAAGGCAAGAGGACCCATGACTGAATTTTCTATGGTTGGATTGTAGCAAAAAAGTGCTCAACTTGAACATATTGCAGGACAAATGTTTTCCCTGCCTTTTCTTTCCTATTTTCCGTTTTATTATATATCTAAGCCAATACTTATTGTATTTGTGGGTTTTTTACGTCTAAGAAAACTGTAATGGAAATGTGCTTCACTTGAAGTGTCCATTTAGCTGGTGATGTTTTCGGTAGCTACTACGAACCATTATATAAGCTGGTCTTTGGGAGTTCTCCGCATCTCTTTGGCAATTCACATCCTGATTGCAGAAGTTGGAGTTTCCTTTTTATTTTTTATTTTATTCTTTATTTTCTTGTTTACATGGTTTTTCACTGGAATATATAGAATTTTAGGCTTGTAAAACTGATTTATTTTCTAACCTGTCCCAGATGGCAAGGACCCAGAAGAACAAAGCCACCGCTCATCACTTGGGCTTGCTGAAGGTATACTACCTTGTTTTATTATTGTCAAATCTTTGAATCTGGGTAAACCAACCCGTTGTTCACTTGTTTCAGCAGAGCGATGACATGAATATAATGATTCTATCTTTCCTATTAACGAAAAGAAACCACTTTTATCAAGGTAAAATGGCATGCATTAGTCTGAAGCGAATCAAATGACTTAGGCCTTGTTCTGTGGAAACTTTACTCGATTTCCGTGTGAAATGTATGGTTGTCAATTGAGGAAAGTATATTAAATAATTGAATGAGTGGTTATAAATGATGAAAGAGAAAAAGTTGTGTTAGATAATTTTGTAGAGAACAAGCCCTTATATTGTCTGGATCATTTGTGGAATATGACAATTGACAGGGAGCAGCTTGCTCTCGTTGAACATTTTTACTATGGTGTATTTATTTGTGGAATATGACAATTGACAGGGAGCAGGTTGCTCTCGTTGAACATTTTTACTATGGTGTATTTATTTTTAGATTCAACGGTCTTACTGATTGCATGGGTATTATTGAAATCTTGATACCATGACCCTCACATCGAAGCTAACCAATGTGTAGAAAGGGTCAACCAAGTACCAATTTTGCCTACGTGAGGCGGGGCATGAGCCCTAAAAACCAACAAAATAATTTAGGAAGAAAAAGGAACACAAAAGTATTGTCATAATAAAATATCGACCGTCATGAAAAGTCCACCTGAATCAATTACGGTAGCATTGTTCTCAGCACTCAAAGTTCGTATTTTAGTACTAGTATTGTCCCTTAAAACAAAGAACCTAAATCTTTTTTTTGAATGGAAATTTCTCTTTCTTGCTTAAGCGTATTGATTTTATGTTTTAACCTATTCAGCTAATTTTTTCATGACTAAATGATTTGCTTATAGGCTAAACTTGCAAAACTTCGGAGGGAACTTCTTACACCTTCATCGAAGGGAGGTGGCGGTGCTGGGGAAGGTTTTGATGTTACAAAAAGTGGTGATGCAAGAGTTGGTCTTGTGGGTTTTCCTTCAGTTGGGAAATCAACTCTCTTAAACAAATTAACAGGGACTTTCTCTGAGGTTTGTAATTTGTGATGTGTTCTTGTAATTGTCTTCTTTCTTCTAAACAGCAGTGAAAGAAAAATGCTACCTTCAGGTATTTTTGACACACTGTGATATCTCTTGGAATGTTTGCCACTCGACCAAGGCTGTTTGTTTATACGACTGACAAGATGAAACAAACTGAATGACGAAAAATGATTTTGTAGATGGCCCGAAATTATGAGTCTTAAGGCCAAGCTTCTATTCTCTTGCTAGTAAATAAATTGCAATTCTTGTGTCCTTGGGACCACCATGGACCTTCATTGTCTTGGATACGCATAAAGTTACAGGTAAAAGATTTTCATCTGGATGTAGAAAGTTTAGCCAGTTAACGACATGTTATAGGTCAGATGCACTGAACAAAGGGGCTGAAAAGATTGTTGTCGCTAATTCCGAGCTGGCACGCATGAAACATTTAGTGCTTGTTTGACAAGACCAGTTTTACATTCTTTTTCTCATACTCCTTATCAGCTACCCACACTAGACAAATATATAATATTTCATGTTTCTTTGGAAATTTTCTTACCTCCTAACCATGCATTGACTCAGAAAATCATGTTTTCCGGTGAAAAGTTCTATCAAACAAGCTTTAAATCCTGGTTGGTGCAAGATCGATACATTTCTCCGTACAATGCTAGTGACATTTGTAGTTTTATTTTACTGTTTCTCTGCGGTGGGACAGAGGTCCAGAACTGTACTTATGAAGGAATATGAGGACATTGAGATCCTTATAATGGTCTACAGTTACTATATAACTATAAATAACTATGCATGCTTTTTGAGCTTATCATATTATGTGAGTGTTCGTTTCAGTTCTCTTATGTGCTAGGTTTCTTGTTCTATGTTGACCATTTGGTTTGTCGTTATGTGAATCCTGGAGCCGATGAAGCTTCAATGAGTTCTACTGAAGCCATTTCTTCATGTGGTTGCAGGTTGCTTCATATGAGTTTACTACATTGACTTGCATTCCTGGTGTAATCATGTATCGAGGAGCTAAAATTCAGGTATTATCATCTGGTAATTGAAAGAGGTTAAGAGGTTATTCTAGTTCCTTTCTGACTATAGCCAGAGCCTGACCAACTTGGTTTTTCCCTATCCTATAGGCATGTCACATGTGAGAATATATTTTTTTCTGAAATAAGAAATGGCTTTATTGGGTTCTTTTGTTTTTGAGGTCTTTTTTATTGCACTTAACAATAGTGCATTAATATTGCACATTTTTATTGGGAATTTCAAGGTGCTGTTTGGTGTGGATTTATGTGCATTTTAAATATAAAGAAACATAGACCTGAAGTGACTTAGGACATCTAACCTTGTCCATAGATGCTTTAGCTTTTTCAACCAAACCCTATGTCAAAGCAGTACCCTGTTCCATGGTACCGTGGATTGTTGATTCTAGTCTAAGAACTCAGTTGGAGGCAAATCATTACTTTACTTATTGGTGTGAGAAAAGTTGATATATCTTTCTTTCAGTGATAAGTATGATATTCTGAAATTTCCTTCCTGCTTCCCATCTAAAAGATATTGCTATATGATGTCCTCGTGTTAAGTAAATTGCTCTATTAAGTGAAGGAGCATAACCCTATCTGATAACATATCTGTGTAAAACTGAGTTCTGTTTTATTTTATTTTTCCTTTTCCCAGTTGAAGGGTTCCAACACATGGTGATTGATTGCATACCTTTTGTCATGTAATGATGATACTATTTATCTAAACGAGGCCTTATAGTGAAGCGTGTTGTCTGTTTCGACTTTGATGCCTTCAATGTTCTGGAATAGATTAAAATCAGTGGATTGACAGTTGAGTTTCATTACATTGAGAAAGAAATTGATTCGAAGATAATTTCAAAGTTGATATCGTCATTGCTTTCTGTTTATTTATTGATCTCTGTTGTATTATGAACTCTAGAACAAAATTTGAACTGCATATTTTAAAATTCAGTTTACATCATATACCAGGCAGGCTTGAGGAACTTCACTTTTTTTTTTTGTTGTTGGTTACATGCCTTTTATATTCTTCACCATACCTTTGAGTTGCCATGTTTCTTATCCGTAGGTCTGGTGCTCTTCTTTTTTTTTGTTATCAGTTTTTCCCATTATATGAATGCCCATCTTCCTCAAGATGACATATTTAATTATGGGTATATAATGGAACATTTGTCAATAATGTAGCAATGTCATGATTTACTTTCTTAAATTACGGCATGTGCATTTCTTAATACTTTTGAATTTTTTCCTGCTTTTGTTGGCAGCTATTGGATCTTCCGGGTATTATTGAGGGTGCTAAAGATGGCAAGGGAAGAGGTAGGCAGGTAAGATGCGAAGCCACTGGTGCTGATTTATTAATGTTATCTTGGCAGTTTTAACTCTTTCTCCTGCTCCTGTTATCCACAGAGATGTCTATTTTCTTGATTTACTGTATTTCTTTGCCTGTGGTGTTAGGTATGCGTGTAGGTATAACTGATGGTGTGTGGTGGTTGGGCTTCTGTTATGTACTCATTCCATCCCAATTTGAAAGTTCTCATTTTGCTTGGTCTGAGTGTTCTTAAGCTTTAAACCATGGTAATTCCTCACCTTTGCCTGCAATAACAGGGTTCCCTTCTTACTGTGGGCTGTGGCAACCTCAGGCCACGGCAATGCCGGCAGACACGGGCAAAGGTCACCATTGATAAAGTAATAAAATGAAATAAAATAAATAAATAAACAATAGAAGTATGGCAGTAGCACCATCACACCTCTGCAAATATGAACCGACAACCACTTTCAATGTCACACTTGAAGCCGCCATAGGAACCATCTCAACATGCCCTCGAAAGTGTGAGAAGGATGAAGAGACTTTTCAGCCCTTCTAACATTTGTTTTAAACTAATCCTCGTTGATTTTATACCCAAATCCACTATGGTCAAACCTCATGCACACCTCAAGAAGATTTATCAGTGATGAAACCTGCAGCATAGCCCACTCCCTAGATAACCAATATCGTCTTCACTAGCACCATTGAAGGCATGTTCTATACAAATTAAATTTAAAGAGATTAAATTTGTTTTTGAATATGCGGTTGAGAATTGATGAAAAAGTATTAAAAATATAAAGTAATTGTTAAATCAATGTATGAACGGTTGAAAAGGATAAGAGAGAAAAAGTAAATTTAATTTGATGAAATTTGATGTGCATAGAACAAGCCCTGAATGACCTCAAACAAGTACTGCAGCCAATGATGTCAAACCTCTCAAAAACCATAAGAAACAGGTGAACTACGGCACCATATTGCCTGTGGTACCTTTATCAACTGCTTGTTTGGTAAAGCTTTTGTATGCTAAAAGGTGGTAAGAAATCTTTAACAGCAGGAATGGCCTCAATACATCTATAGACTTTTAATAACACATTTTTCATGGGACCCACAAACTTTTATTAACTTTTAGCAACATCACACAGCCCTCAAATGCATGGAATTGAAAATTTGAAAAGAAAATAAAAACATGGATAATTAAACTCAATCCCTTCGATGGTGATACCGAAATTCTGATGAAAAAAGTGCAATATTGTCGAGGGATGAGAATGCATTAATCTAATGGATTAATGGAGCCTGGAGCCTGGGCGCCTAGTATCATTAATCTTATGTATTTCCTATCCAAAATTCTTCCATCATTAAAATTCGGCCAAAGCACTTTGCCTATTGCACAGATCAAATATAGGATGTATTATTAGAAGGTTGATTGCAGGTGGCTTTAGTGGTTTGTGAGTGTCAGAAGATGGTTGTCATAGAAGGCTACCGATCACGTATTTGGGGATTTTGCTGTGACTGCGGTGGAGGGGGAAACTGGATGCTTTTGTGGGTGTATTTTAAGGCTTGTTTTATGCACAATAAATTTCCACTTACTTCCGCTAACTTTTTCTTTCTCATTATTTTCATCCACTCACACAATTACTTTATATTTTTTAATATATTTTCCTCAATTTGCAACCACATATCTAACACGTCGTTCGAGTAAATCCCCAATATTTGTTGTAGAACAAGCCCAGTATATGATTGTATTGTAGTCTACAGCAAATGTGAAGTTATGAAAGGAATTCAATTATTCAATTATACATTCATTGATCATTGATATAGATCTATGGTGCTCTTAACTTCCACGCTTAAATAAGTTGTGATTACCAGTTATCATGATTATTATTTTATATTGTGATCTAGTGGTTTCTGCATGGAGTTCTATCGAATCTACTCCCATCATTAGATGTTTGGTAGAAAATTATCACCTCTACCATAGTAATGGCTATAACATATTATCATTGAACATCATTTTCTAGGTAGAAGTATTTTTTACAGCTCTATGACGAAGATGATCTGTTCATTAACATACTTTTATACTTCCTCATTTCCTTGGTACTTTAATGTGGTCTTTCTAATTCAGGTCATCAGCACTTCTCGTACATGTAATGTTATCCTAATCGTTCTCGATGCAATAAAACCAATTACTCACAAACGCCTTATAGAGAAAGAGCTCGAGGGATTTGGTATAAGGTAACATGCCTTGCAATTTGTAACCTGCTCTGTTGCTATCCTTCTGCAGATGCTTTTTCTCTTTGTATTAATAATATCATTGTTTTATTTGGTTAATGGATACTTGTAACCAGATAACCTGAATTCTAAAGATTCTGCATTAACCTTTCTACTTCAATATCTATGCTTCTTTCTTGACAACTAAATCTGAAGTAATACTTTGTATATCATCAGCTAATTGCATTATTGAGGAGTTTTATGAGTAGTTTATCATGTTTAATGCTTTCTTAGCACTCTGTCTACAAAATAGTACCTTAGTACAGTTGTTACTTTTCAATATCTGTAATGCCAAGTGATGTTCTGTCACTCTTCTCTCTCCCTCAACAATTAAATCTTTTCATCTCTTTCCTGCAAATAGGTTAAACAAGGAACCACCAAATCTGACATTCCGCAGGAAAGATAAGGGTGGGATCAATTTTACATCAACAGTTACAAACACAAATCTGGACCTTGAAACCGTGAAGGCAATCTGTAGCGAATACAAAATACACAATGCTGATATTAATCTTAAGTATGATGCAACTGCTGATGACCTCATAGACGTCATTGAAGGAAGCAGGGTATACATTCCTTGCATCTATGTTGTCAACAAGATCGATCAGATTACACTTGAAGAACTGGAGATTTTGGACAAACTTCCACACTATTGCCCAATAAGGTACTACTCCATTTCCAACTTCTATTTCTGGACCGCTGCAACTTATTGGCTTTTAGAAGCTTGCGATTGTATTGTGCTTGCGATTGTATTGTGAATCAAAGCCCAACAATTTTGTTTATTTCACACAAGTAAGCAGAAGAGTTAACTGGTGTTGTGCTTGTATTCACATAACGGCTGAGGGATCACGTATCCTGTCTTTGACAGGATAATCTTTACTGAAACATGTGTTTTGTTGACATATTAATGTTTTCCTTTGCATTTGCTATGTGCTCTATTTGTCTGACGTGACTTTTGAAACTTTCTTTATCATTTTCCTACGAATTTTGGGCTTCCAAGCGGAGAAGGGAAAAGGAAAGGGCAGCACAGGAAAAACATTAATTCTACTTTTGGATTCTATGCATTCCGACGTTTTTTTGCTGGCTCATACCTAATTTCACGAGGGAATGATGCATTCCTGCTTTAACAGGAAAAATATTATAGGTGAATTCTTCTGTGGGAAAATTCATATGTATGTGTAGACAGGAATGACTTGTTATATGTTATATCAAGTCACTTGTTTAATTGGCAACACATCTAGTTTTAATTAGAATTAAAAGTCTAGATGGAAGAATTTCTAGCCAAGCATCTTTTAATAGAAAATTGCAATCTTGTGCCTAAAAGTACATCCTTTCTTGGTGACCTATTGAAGCCACAGAACAAATTAGTGATCACACTGATAGCAACTGTAACTAGATATGCCAAAAATAATATTCAAACTAAAAGATCATGAGATTCTTCTGGACTCGAACTTTTCCTGTCAAACTTTCTGTGCAACAATGAAAGTTTAAGCACAAACTTCTTTGCTGCGACTAGATCTGGAATGAAATACTTCACTACCTAAATTCTTCCGTAATAAGTTGATGCTGCAGTAGAGATCTGTTGCAATGCATACAATGCCGTTCTCATATTTACCTTCTCAATTACCCAACTGACCATTGTGCTAATTTATGTGAAGGTTTTTGTTGCCGAAGAAACTGAAGACCTTCAAATTTTTAGACCTAGTTCTCATTGTTTTTCTAAGACTCCGTGCTTACATCTTTGAGTTTTATTCATAAACTGATATGCATCAGATTCCAAGTTCCAGCTTCTGTTGGTATTGTCTCATAAAAGCTATTATGCACGGTATCTTCCCACATTTCAGCCGAAGATGTGTGTATGGAATTGGGTGCTTAACTTGCTTTACCAAATTCCTCCACTTTCCATGCTCTTAGAGCTTGTTTCCTACAGGTTAAACAAAAATCATTTTCCCAGTTATCATTTTCAACCACTCATTTGATTGATTTAGCAATTTATTTCAATTTTTTATACCACTTTTCTCTAGTTTTCAACCACACATTTAAAATTCTTTTTTTTATTTTTTTTATTTTTTATTTTATTAATGTCTATCAAATGTACCCTTAGATTGCAAATGTTGATGACTGATTGCCTGCATAGCAACAATTATCATGCTTCCTTATACTGTGCTGTACTAGTCAATTCAAACCGAACTGCAATATTGTACCTAATTTCCCTGGTTCATTTTAGTGTTCTGAGTTTTGACTATTAGAATATGGTTGTGGGATTTGTCTTTTAGCCTATGACAGGCACATATTCCTGTATACCCTTTACGATATGCTGCTCCTTTTTTTTCTTTATTTTGATGTTGAGAGAAGATATAGCCGCATGTTCACTCGGTTGTTTAGACACTTCTAGTGTTGGAATTTGGGTTTTTTCCCCCTTCTTCTACAATGTCAAATAGCCAGAAGGGCTAAAAATCCATTTTTGAGTGGATTGGGGGCCTAAAATAGGGGCCAAATTTTTGCCCCACCTTTTAGGTCCTTTCCTTTTCGCCTTTTCCCCTACCTTTTTCACCCCACGTTAGAAATGCTCTTATAATATGCCCATTTTCTTTTCTTCTTCTTAACTTCTTTATTTTTTTTTAATTATCTTATTTTATTTTATTTTATTTTTTTGGTTTTTAAATGTAATTTGCAATCAACTTCCTCAGTGCTCATCTAGAATGGAACCTTGACGGTCTGCTGGAGAAAATATGGGAATATCTCAACTTAACTCGCATATACACGAAGCCCAAGGGGATGAATCCAGACTATAATGATCCTGTAATATTGTCATCAAAGAAAAGAACAGTTGAGGACTTCTGCAACCAGATACACAAGGACATGCTTAAACAATTTAAGTAGTAAGTCTCTCTATTCCCGAATTCCTTATTTTTGAATTTTATAATTATAGTTGTTTCTTATGTGACTAAGAAGTACAGGATCCTATTCTAAGTGAAGAATTAAACAACTGGAGTCTAGAGTTGATCTTTATTACGGTATATTTGAGCTCAACTTGAATGAGTTCTTACATCTTGTGCTTCAAATCGAAGGAATGAGTTATTGAAAATTATGTTGGAGAAAATGATTTTCAAAATATGTCGTACCGAACAAGCTCTTACTGTTGAAGAATTCTGAAATTCTAGCATAAATTTAGAATACTCAATTATATTTGTGAGCCTGTGAGCTCACAAATGCCTGGAAGTATGCAGATCTTTCTGTGGTCAGTGGTCATTGACTATTATAATAGGATCAGGCTTAAAGATGTCACTAATTAGTATTCCCTCAGCAGTTTAAGGGTGGGAATGGCTGCAAATGCACAACGCATGTTAATAGAATAGGAAAGGACAATACACCAAATAACATTTCAACATTGAAACTATCCAAATATCAGAGCTGGAAATGCAAATTATATGGTCAATTGGAATAAAAAAACTCTAGGCACCAAGAAACAATTTTAGCTAGGAGCAATTTCTTTTCCCATTCTGTAGTGATTTATTTACACCTCTTGTAATGACACTGCCATCTTCCTCTATCTCACTTGTGGAACCTTGGTCTTGTGAGTACCTTGTCTTCTTACATGCTTGTGCATTGTGAATGCATGTTTGGACCTATGTAGCTAGGATTTTGACTACATTTTTACCAATCATTGGCGTAACATATGGTCCGTTGAACTCGTTCCAAGCTATAAATAAGACCTGAAGTTTATTTACAACATGAATTTGATCTCAAGAACACAGACATGGATGTCCGCTTCATTATTATTCATCAGATATTGGGTTAGAAGCGATATTATTTATTTATTTAATTTTTGGTTTCATTTACAACAGTTTCCCTTCTGTAGCACATAGAGAAAGGTAACAGAAGTAAACTGCGATGACCAATTTTTTAAAGGGCTTAATGGGATGCCAAAGCATTTTTCTTTATGAGACAATGCATAAGTATCGCTAGTGACACCTAAGGCATGAGATTCAAGGTGTAAGCCTCAAATAGTTTTCTCATACGATGAGCAACTTCTTCTTCAGTAGTGAATGTGATTTTTAGTGATGAATGGATGCACAAATCTAAACCCTATCAGTCAAATAAAAGCCACATTATTTATTAAGTAAATAAATGCATATTTTACTAAAAGGAAAATGTATCGTGCTAGATGATGATACATAGAAAAGAAGGTTATAATAAGCTGCACTGTATGAAAAAGTTATTGCGTTATGTAAACAAGGCATGCCTTCGAGTAAATGTAAACATATTATGGCTAGTATGTTCCTCTGTAGTTTTGGTGGTTGAGCCATGAAACGCATTCATAATAGCTAGTAATTCAAACTGAGGTTAGACTTTGAGTGATTGGTAAACGTGAGTTTTCAGTTAAAAAAGAAAGTCGAAATAAGTTCATGCATAGTCAGAGAGATGGATCAGGTAGATGGCATTACAAATAAAAGGCACTAACTAGGCTAAATTCCAAATTTCTTTGTTTTATTTTCTGTGAACGTTGGTATACATTGTAGGTCTTTATCTATAAAATTCATGCCTTCTGCAAGCATTTCTATAATGTAAACATATCTTGAAGCCCGTGCTCATTTTCACCATGTTGACAAACTCTGCTTCTCTGCAATAATGTAGTGCATTGGTTTGGGGTTCGAGTGCGAAGCACAAGCCCCAGAGGGTGGGCAAGGTAAATTTTATTTCATCCTTAAAGTTTATAATGATTCTACTGTTTCAAGTTCTACGCACCTGCTCCTCGTAGCATAAAGCAGTGGATGTCATGTTTGTTACTGGACTATAATGTTTTGGCCGTTTACTCCTAGGAGCATGAACTTGAAGATGAAGACGTCGTCCAAATCATCAAAAAAGTTTAATTATACAGCTTACAATCAGCAAATTATTATCTGGTGCGTATTGCCTGAAATTACAAGCAGCAACAGTGTTTCGTGTAGTGTGTTTCTTGCGGATTTTGATGTGGGGCAGTGTGCGGTGAAGCATAACCTGGTTTATAAGGTTGATTCATAAGATATTTTGTGTTCAAGGTGGTTCACTGCTGCTTGTTTTTCTTGCCATTTTCGTTCTACTTTTGTAATGGAGACATTTTTCTCTTTTTCCTTTTTATTTAAAAAGAGTTGTAGTCACGATGGCGGATTAAGTGATCCGTATCAAAATTTGTCTTCGTGCTTTTGAAATGCAATAGCGAGATAAATGATGGAAGTTGGAACGGATTTGACAGGAATGGTTCACTAAGGAGTAAATTAGAATGCTTTTGGTTATATTTCAATATTTCTTACATTCTTTGTATAGTCTGATGGTTTCGTCAATGGTCAAAAGATTTGGGAAAATTCTGCAAAAATGTTTGTTCTTTAGTTTGAAACATATAGGGATCGTGGAAGCTGGGGGACGGCCCGGCCTTGTTCAAGAACGCTTGGGCGTTCCGTAACTTACGGAATGCCCGGGCCTTTTAGGTCCGGTCGAGCTTTCGATTTGAAATTCAAAACTTTGGATTCAACAAGGCAAGCGGTTTTTTAAGAACTTGGAAAAAAATTTTCGGCAATCGTAGCGATTTAGTGGCGGCTGGTCAAAGTAATTATTGATTGAGTATTAAAAGTTAAGTTCTCTTAGAAAAATGTTAAAATGAATTCAACACTGATGGAAAGATTTGGCACTTCAATCGTGTACTACATGTAAGTTGGGGAAACCTCATAATTTCATAACTTTGTACCTTCCGGAAACAAATAATAGAAGGAAATCCAATTAGATCGCTACTTGTTTAAGTCCTAGAAATGCATCCGTAGCGTTTCTTGTTAAAACATAGCGATCACTAATTTCAGGTAACATAAAAATAATTAAAAAAAAAAAGAAAAGAAAATAAGAGAAACGAAAAGAAAGCACAACTCTAGAAATTGCACCAAATTGCTCTCTAGGCCTTCACACAGCAGTTGAAGTAGCTGAAGATGCTTCTCCTTCCCTGTAATAGCAAATCGACACAATTAATTGCTCGCTTCGAGTTGTGTCAGTTTAATACAGCATACCAAACATTTCATAAACGAAAGCATGAGAGAAGCTTTGTACTAAAGAAACACAGGCGAACATACAGTTGGAGAGTGGCCGCGATGATAGTTGTGATAATCGCGAAAATTATCGCTGCGATCTGTGTTTGTGTTTGTGTTTTTAGCAGCAGAAGGTATAAGCTCTTCCTCATTTCCAAGACTGGCTCTTGATATATCCTTCTTGTTTTGCATTCTCATTTCTCTGATTTTTGAGAAATCCATTGAGTAATCAGGCAAATCACCCTTTTGATCCCAATCACCAAACTGTGGTACTGATACCCATCCTGCATTTCTCTGCAAAACACAACAAATTTACCATAAATATACTTTTTTGATAACAGTAGTGTTCACTCTGAGATGTTGAGACTCTTAAAACAGTTGATATTTTGGCGATCCTTTTTGCATTAACAAAAAATCTTCCACTGAGATCTCTTCAAAAAATAAATAAATAATAAATAAAATAAAATCTTCCACTGAGATATTGAACACAAACACACACACACACAGAATTTGCAAGATTTTTAGTTACCTCTTTGTGGTTTTCCATCTCAGCAAACCAAAATCTTGGATTTTCTTGAAATTATAGAGAGACCCTTCTTGTTATTCAACTGATGGGGTTGATAATGATAGCTTGGTCTTTGTAGGAGTTTTGGGTAAATGGAGAGTAGAGATTAGAGGATTTAAAGTTGAAAGAGGTGAGCAAAAAGGAGAGGTAATGTGTATACAGTGACAAATTACAGGGAGATGACAGCAATGGTATTGTAAAGGGGCTTGTATTATTGTATGTATGGATTTTGCAGAATTGCCACTAATAATATTCCACACGGTTTGGTCTTTTCTGCTTTTCTGTATTCTAGCTGTTGTTTCTTGAATCTTGAGTTGAACCACAACCTTGATAATTTTATAAAAAAATACATAAACACTACTTAATCATCAAGTAATTATGTATGCAAAAGATGAATTATCAACGCCAAAGATCATACTTCCACGCAGACACTGTGTAGACACTATCTTATTTTATTATTTTTATTTTTTCGTTAAATTTCACATTCATACGATTTGATCGGAATAGTTGTTGTGAGTTGCGACTAAGGCCTTGTTCTATTTGGTGTTAACCAAATCCGCACGCAATTTCGTATACCTCATACTCATTTTCAACCACACACATTTCCCAAAATAATATTAACTACACATTTTTACACGGAATACCGCGCGGAACAACTAAACCCCCAATCAAACAAGGTCTAATTCTGTCTTGAAGAGTCTTGTTGTCCCATGAAAGCTATTCGGCTATTCTTTTTTGAAGATAAGACTATGCAGCCGCCTAGTTAGAAATGTAAATCTATCGTATTATTGAAATGACAAAAGTATATCATGAAATGCTTACGTTGTGACTTTATAAGCACTTTGAGCATATTCATCACGCAAATTATTTTTAGAGCAGCATCACTGGTGATCTTCTCCCCATGTGGGGAGAAGTTATTCTTCCCACATATTATGTATCGGCAGATGAGTTTAACACATTAGTAGTGGGATCCAGTTCTTAATTTCTCAAATATATTCATCTGTGTTACATGACACGTGGGAAGAAATTATTCTCCCCACATGGGGAGGAAATCACTGGTGTATATACTATAGCGCCTAGATGCAGTGATTTTTGTCTAACATGATGAATCTCACGATGAGTTATGTCTTGTCTCGAATATCTTGTGACTTATTGCGTAATTGTCACATATAGACTTGATAGCTGGGCTTTGGAATTTGGATGTTTACGCTTTTAGAAACTTTAGTTCAATTAAAGTAATTGTTTCAGGTTAAACTTGTCCAATTTTGTCTAATTTAAAACGAGCTGTGACATGTATATATATTATAAACCTACCTGCAAAGTTCATTAGATGCTTTGCCACATGCCCACATAATTAATTAGTTACGTCCGCCAACATTAGAAACATAGGAGTAAACAATAATAATATAGGAAAAGAAATAGGCCTATCTATCTAATCAATATTTAACTTTCGAGAGAATAATAGCGGAATAACTTTAATTAACTTGTCATGATTAATGACGGGTTCATTCCTTGCTTTATTGCATTTAATTAAACCTCAAAATATATGCTTGTATGATGAGCATACTCCCTTTCTGTTACAACACGTCAAGAATATCTATGCCAACACCCCATTTTCTATGAAAAAAAAAGATAGAGTGGTGAGAATTTCACCATCAAAAAGAAGCATGTATTATACATCTCACTTAACGTAGATTCCAAAAAAAATTTAAAAAAAATATTTCAAAAAAAAAAAAAAAATTGGCATGTGACGTGGCGCCATGTGAGGGCGCCACGTCACACATGTTGGCAACATAAGTTGCCAACATGTTGGCATTAGATCATTCACCATGATGAGCAATGTGAGGTGTACCTCGGCACCTATTGTTAATGTCCGTATCTACCCCGAAAGATGGATCCTACTAATAAAGATGAATAAAATTGATATTTTCATGACTTTGTAATTAAAAAGGTTTGCGGGCAACCCTAATACTACTTTCTACACTATAATGTCTATTAAGAGAGAAAGACACATTTTTTTCTTTCAGGGGTCCCATATTTTTTTATTTTTAATTTTTAAATCATTTTTCTCTCAATTATCCCACTTTTTCCTTATTTTTCTTCATCGCTTTGTCATTTCCAAGATCATACATTCCAAGATCATACATTCTACTATTATTTTATTATTTTTTAAAAATTTGTTTTTTTCACTCTCCTTATTTTCACTTTTCCCTCTCATTTTTCTCTACCCTCCTTTTCACTTAATTTCTATTAAAATAATCATTTTCTCCATATTTCTCTCATCCACATCATTTTGGAAACCCACTTTAGCATTGAAGATGTTCTTAGATTAATTTTCCTATGATTCCACAACAAATGACACTTATTATCAACTTTGGATGGAGTATTTTTTATGTTAAGCAGCGTCTTTTGGCTAATACATGTGTTCATCTCCAATTATTTTTACATAAAAATTACATACTACTAAAAATCAAAGTCAAACATTAATATCAACCGTACATTTCAAATTATCACTCATTATTATCCACACATTTTGTGGTTCCCACCACTATTCATACATACAAAAAGTTAATTTTTAGGTGAAAATAAATTTATACGAACATAGACGTTTACGAAAATGAAAATTGCAGTCGGAGATTCTAACTTATAACAAAGTGTTTGGCAACTTTTTAAAATTGATAAATGGTGATTTTTCACGTGACATTTATTTCGGTCTCTCAACTAGATAAAAAATACAAGCAGTCAGAAAATCTAACTATGCTATGTACCAATCAAATTATGTCACGTCTAAAAAATTATAATTGTTAATTTAACATTCTAACATGTACAAACCAGAAAGCCTCGACCGTGCTAAAAAAAAAAATGAATGAAGCAATTCATCTCCGAAAGCACATGCTTTTGACTAGGCCAATATATCTTTGTCTAGAAGATGAATCCAATCAACTGAAAAAGTATAGAGATGTTCATAAATCATACATTAATATTTGTATGTTTTGATCTCGATCGAGCTACTCATCTCTTGATAGCCCGTTAATGCAAATCGTGTGATCTTGTTATTGTCAAGCACGGGCATTGGCTTCTTGGGGTGAACTATGAAGTGTAGGAGGCGGCGTCAAGTTGTGCCGAACCGATAATGGAGGCATATTGTACTTGTATGCACCGTCAATCAAATTGTCATTCACAGAAGAAATGGTAAAATACTATTTAACATTATTTTACGTGTCAGAAGACAACACTATGTTAATCTATTGAAAATGACGTACTTATAATAAAAATATTATTTGTGGTTATGATTGAAGAAAAGTTGAGCTTTGCGACGATAGAATATCGTTCATAGAAAAAATTATGTAATATTATTCTTTTATAACATGAGACTATGCAATCCCCTAATTGAAATGTAAAACTATCGTGTTATTCAAATGAGAAAATTGTAGTTACATCCACCAACTAATAGACACATAAACAATAAAGAGAAAAGAAATTGGGCTACCATATCTACTCAATGTTTAGCTTTTCGAGTAATTTCAGAATGACATATAATTAACTTATATCATGATTATTGATGGACTAATTCCTTGTGTTTCTTTATTTAATTAAACCTCAAAATGTATGCTTCTATGATTAGTAATATCTTAAGTGTACTTTCATTTTATACACACTCGTCTACACGGTACAATCCTATAATAGAGGAGTAAATCTTGTCAATAAAGAAAAATAAACAGAGGAGTAAATCTTATCAATACAGAAAAATGAAATGAGTATTTTTCTTGATTTTTTTTTTGGGATTTTGGCCCAAATAGTTCCAAAAAACTAGCCATATTGCAGATTTAGTCCCAAATAATAAAAGGTAGCGCAAATGGTCCCAAAAAAAATTTTGGTGCGCAAATGGTCAATTTGGATGGAATCCGTCCGTTTAACCGTTAGTCAAAGTCAATCACGAAAACTCAGTGATTTGGTCCATTTCACTTGAAATAAATTGCACAAAAGGTCATAACTTTACATATTGTTACAATCAAGTCCAAAAGTTTGAAAACTTTAGTCCCAAATTTAGTTAAATTGTATAATCTTTTATATTTTATTTTTTCTATGGGTGCTTATTTGGTCCGTAATTAATTTTATTGAATTAATTTGATACCGATTAAATGGTTTTTATAAAAAAATTTCAACACAGTAGCATTTGTTCGTATTAATATAGTATCACAACTTTCGAAAATTTTCTTTAGCATTAGAGATGCGCACATTTTGATTTTAACTAATAGCTAATAATAAATATAATAATTTTATATTCACAATAATAATTTTATATAGGTACAATAATTATATTTATTATAAATTATTATACAATTTAACTAAATTTGGGACTAATTTTAATTCAATAAAATTAATTACAGACCAAATAAGCACCCATAGAAAAAATAAAATCTAAAAGATTATACAATTTAACTAAATTTGGGATTAAAGTATACATTTTTCAAACTTTTGGACTTGATTGTAACAATATCTAAAATTAGGACCTTTTGTATAATTTATTTCAAGTGAAATGGACCAAATGCGCACCCAAGTTTTCAACAGTTGACTTTGACTAACGGTTAAACGGACGGATTCCATCCAAATGGACCATTTGCGCACAAAAGTTTTTTTTCGGGATCATTTGCATTACCTTTTATTATTTGGGACTAAATTTGCAATATGATTAATTTTTTGGGACTATTTGTGCCAAAATCCCTTTTCTTTTTTTTTTTTTTTTTTTTATAAAAATAGGAGTACATGAATGAACGAGCATAAACAAAATAGGGGTACACTTGATTAATTCTTCTATGATTCCAAAACAAATGGCACTCATTATGATTTCGTCTATTTTTTATGTCAAGAGGCGTCTTTTGTCTTCTTATGTTTAAGAAAATGAAAATTACTGTTGGAGATTCTTTTACACAAAATATATGTGCCTACTCTTTTAAAATGATAAATTGTGATTGGCATTTGTTCCATTGTTTCAATTGTCTCCGAAAGCACATACTTTTTTACTAGGCCAATGTACTTTGTCTAGGATATGATTTCAGTCAATACTAAATTCAAGTTTTGCTGCACAATACGGATTTCTGTCCATTACCGTCTAATTTCACCGTTAAACCATCATGTGCGCCTAGGTGCCAACATCCACGTGCGTAAACCCGTCTGCCATGTGCCCATTCTTCATTTTGCCAAAAAGGCCCGTTAATTAATTTGCAGATGAAAAAGTGCACATCGGCTTCTGGGAATGAAGCGTAGGAGGTGGCATCCGGTTGCAAGGGTGATGTTTTGATGCAAACTGTGGGCACCTCCGGACAAAAAATTCGTATGGGTCTCATCGCCCCACTATCAGGGGAGGTTATGTATTATTCATCTAACTTAACGTAGATACTAAAAATAAAAAATAAATTTTTTTTTAATGCTAACGTGGCGCCATGTAATCATGGGCATGGCAATGATGTTGCCAACATTGGCAACAGAATGCCAGCACTCGTTGCAATAAGCAGTAGCAGAGGACGACGTACATTATACTTGTAAGTGTCACCAATCAAACTGTAATAATTTGCACAAGAAAAAGTAGACTTTCTTTAAAACACTATTCAACGTTAATCCATGTATGGGTTACACAAAAAGAGACCCACAGTAGCGTGTGCGCTGAAAAATTTTATCTTAATAAAAATTTAATAATAATAATGGAAACCACACAATGTCTAGTCTGGATAATGATAACAACGTAACTTTAATGATAATATTATCGTTCCTACCAAAAGGTTCAAAGAACAAATATAAATAATATAAATTCCAACGAAAATTTATCAATCTACAAGACTGCGACAGAATGGGCATTGATAGCTCTTCTCTAGCCAAGGGATGATACACTTGGAGTGATATATAATTAGTTGAAGTCACAAAAGTTATACACATTAAATTATAATTAGTTTCAAGGAAATTTTATCCCCAAAAAAAAAAGAATAAAAAAATTGCACGTTATCCTGATATGATATATATACTGTGTCCTGTGAAATAGGATTTTTTTTCCCAATTAAATTACATGTACGAATTCTGACCTGAAATAGACATGTATATGTGGTTTGGCATGAAGAATTCATTCTTTGCTTTCTCTTTGTTTAATTTGTTGAATTTTGATGACTGGCAAATTAACACGAGATGATGTTCACATGTTAAAAATCAAACAATGTTAAGGATCGTCAATTGTTGTAACTTGTTTATAATACTAATATGTTAATATAATTGTTGACCTCCACAAATGGGGCCCACAGTTGCTTCACACCTCCGTCTTCTTCCTCCGTCTACCTTCACGCTAAGACACGTCGTCGGGAATGTTGACTGCTGATAACCACCTCCCAAACTGGGGAAACAACGGCAACCGAACACTCTCCGTCTGTCGAGTCGACGTGGGTGGAACTGTGAAGCCGGAATTGAGGTGTTATGGAGATCCACTCTGGAGAGTTGAATCCTCTAATGAGTGAATTAATGGAGTTTTGAGTTTCAGGTCTTCAAGATCACCCTTCCTCTTCTCCCTCAACTTCTATTTATACTACTTCAAACAAGGGCGGCAGTTGGAATTCTAATGATGATCTGCCACGTGTCCAATAGCTATTGGTTTTGAGTTCCATCATGGGGATGGTTGGATGTGACAAGGCCTGACATTATGTACTCTGGAGATTTTGCGAGTGGTTTGGGAGGCGGGGCGATGCTTTAGCACACGTGTCTTGGAAATTGTAATGGGCTGTATTGCAACGGTTATGTGCATTAAATGTTGGGAATCATTGCAGTTGTAAAATCCCGGGAGTTTAGGGCGCGTGGGGGGCACGGCCAATTGGAAGAGGGCCTCGGCTGCAATGGCTGCCGTGACGTGAGCTGGCAGGGACGGTTCGGGATATGGGACATTGGCAGATTTGGACGCGTGTACTGTTGAGATCGGGTGGCCTCGTCTATATATATGGGTATCCTTGGTGTATTTTCACCTTTTGCCTTTCGTGTTCTTTGCTCTCTGAGATTTCATCTTCCCGCTTTGCTGTTCTCTGAAAGTTCTTCAGTTTTCTGAGTTTTTTTTTGCCTCCTTGTTTACTTGCAATCAATTCGATCGCGAAATGGTGTCAACACATATTAACGAGGATGAGATTATGACTACGACTCCGTTGGCTGTGGTGGTCGGAAGTGGGGTTCCAGTGTATCTGCTGGATTCCGATGATGAGTTCTTGACGTCGGTGGTGGGTGTTGGGGAGTACAGTGGTGGTGATGGGTGCTCGGACGCATTTACTGAGTTGGAAGGTAAGGAGGCGGTGATGGCCGAGGGGTCTTTTGGTAGTGGTGATGGAGACGATGGTGGCGACGTGGTAGTGGGCGGCGGCGGGTCGACTGCATTGGCGTGGGCGGCGGAGAGCTATTCTAGCTACTGGGTCGATCGAGACCCCTTTCCTTTGTTGCGGGATTATAATTTTGGGGTTGGGGTAAAGTTTTGGGTGCCGACGGCGGAGGAGCGGGCCTGTAATCAATCGGCGGAGAGGCGGGTTGTTGTGGCGTTTTTGACACCGGCTCTGAATTATGGCGGGCTGTATTTCTCGCTACACCCGTTCTTGCTGAAAGTGCTTCGGCGGTTCAACTTGGGGCTGATGCAAGTAACGGCCAATAGCTTCGCCCACATCATGGGGTCATGAGATGCCTCTGCATGTCTTCAAGATGTACCATGCTGTAAAGAAGACGGGAGATGCAGGGTTTTTCTATATCTCGCCAAGGAATGGGTTGCCTCCTTCGATAAAGACTGCATCGAATGTGAAGAGATGGAAGGAGTCGTGGATGTGGGTCGGAGGGGACTTCCAGCGGTGTTCATGGGAGAGGAGGGAGCAGCACGCCGTGCCCACAGCGTTTGGGTCGCCGGGCAAGGGTTGAGTTTGTTACTGTTGTTTTTATTTACTTGTCGTTGTATCTGACTTGGTTTGTTGTAGGTGCGTCCCGTGTGTTCGATCTGTGTAATGGGGACATACGGATGCCGGCGACCATAGTCAGCAGGTCGGAGGAGGAGCGGTCCTATGGCCGCCTTTTTGAGAGGGAGAGGTTTGGGCGCGCTGGCTTGGTTCCCACTGCCCGTAAGTGTCTTGCCTTTGTTGTTGTTTTTTTTTGTGCCCTATTTCTGACATAATGCTTCTTGTAGGCGAGGAGTCTCGCGGCTTGGGCCAGGAGAAGATAGTGGCCGAGGTCGGTTGTCCCGTCCCGGCAGTGTTGACTGGCTTGGCGACTGACCTGATGCAGAAGGGGGTGGCCTAGGAATGTAAGGCGGCCACCTCTGGTGCGCAGGCGGGGCCGGGCTTTCCTTTCGCTCCGCCGGTAGTCGCAAAAAAGAGAAAGCTGATATCGGTGCCGGCCGTCCCTATGGCGCAGTTGATGGCCACCAAAGGAAAGAAGGCGCGAGTGGCTGAGCCATCAACGGCGGAGGCGGGACCAGTGGGGGGAGCACCGCCGGAGAACGAGGCGAGGCCGACCAGGGGAGACATGCCGGAGGTGGGGGTGGTGAGTCTCATGTAGAGGCTTTATTTCGGGAGGGGCACGGCTACGAGGATGCCCCCGCCGTCCAGCCGATCATTGCGTCGGTGGCTGCTCCATCGGGCAGGATGAGGAGGTTGAAGAAAGCGGCGGAGAGGATGCCCGCCGCGATGCCTTTCACAGTGTCAACGGCGCCTGTTTTGGCTGAGGAGGGTGAGCCATCGAACGAGGTGGAACCCCTAGTCACCCGCCGGCAGGGGAAGCGGCCTACCGAGGAAGCTTCAGTGCCGGCGTCCCCCATGGCAGATGTGACCCGCCCGATCATAGAGGGGCAGGGCCTGGACTCTACTACGCGGGAGGCGTATAAGATGTTGGTGGGACCGTCAGCAAAAGTGAATCGAGCGATCGGCACCGCCAAAGGTTTCTGTGGTCGGGCCGACCTATTAACCAAGCACGTGCCAAAGGAGGTTGGGTGCATCGCCACCAAGCTATCGCCAGAGCGCTTGCTTTATGTGGTAGAGGCGAGAGCGGCCAGTGCCCCCGCACTGCAGACAGAGGCGAGGAGGGCGGTGGCGGAGACGGCGGGGGATTCTGATGCTGCCGAGTTGTTAGAGGTGGAAAATGGGAGAGCCGCCTCGCTGGAGGAAGAGTTGAAAAAGGTGAGGGAGGAGCTCGGCAAGTCCGACGATAACGTTGCCGACCTGACCAAGAAGCATGAGGCATCCCTCCACGAGCACGCACTGTTGAGCAAGGCTTTCGAGGAGCGGGGCGCCTTGCTCTGGTCTTTGGAGGCGGCGCGGGCCGAGGATGCCGCTGAGCTGATGCGGCTGCGGCTGCAGAAGGAACTATTGGCGGAGAGGTCGGCCAGGGAGGCAGAGGCGGTGAGGGGTCGGGGCGTAGTCAACGAGCTGAAAGGAAAGTTTGATGAGGTGCTGGCGGCGAGGGACTCCTCAGTGGCCAACCTCTGGGTCGAGAACGATGGGTGAACTTGGGGCTCCAGGTCGAGGTTACTCAGTACCGGGGCGCTATCGACGCCCTCCAGCGGGACTTGGGCGAGGTATGCGCTAAACAATTCACCCTTGAACTTGAACAATTGGAATTCAATTCTAACCTTGAGACACTGTTTGTGAATGCGCAGAAGCTAGCGGGCGAGAGGAGAGAGATGGAGGGTTGGGTTGCCGGTCTCACGGCAGAGCTGAGGGAGGCGAAGGAAGCGTCAGCCGCGGGGCCTTCGACCAGTGCGTCGGCAGGTCAGGAGCTAGATCAGGCGGAATGGGAGCAGTCCTTCATGGCAACCTTCCATACCTCCGAATACTATCAGCCACTCCCAGACCACGGGGCGGGGGCGGGGGCGGGGGCGAAGCTCACTCTGAGGGCGATGGAGGAGGCTTATCCTGGCCTTAACCTAGCCACCATCCGGAGGGAGCTCGGTGCAGAGGAAGATGAGGAGGGGTCTAGCGGAGTCGGGCGAGGAGTAGTGTAAATATGTAGTAGGTTTACACTGTAAATAAATATAGTAATAGATTTTGATTGTAAATATAGTAGGGATGCTCTGTTTCCTGAGCTGTTGTAACCGAGGAATTTTTCGTATTTCTTAATAAAGTGTTTTTCGATCCAGTAATGTTTATTTTGATAAAGTGTTGGGCTTTCTTTAATAGCTAAAAGTATTGCATGTAATGTTGCCTCGCCAGAATCATCCCCGCCCCTTCCTTTCTTACAATTTCGTTGACACGCTTGTATTAAGTTCGAAACCGACAACAATAACGGACTGGCCTCTTAAACCGGTACGTGCGTATTAGTGTATGACCTAGCCGGGCCTAGTAGTGAAGGGGCTAGGGTGCCGCGCCCTCATGTGTGGGCCTGTACGCCCATTAAGTAGTTATGCAATGGTGGGGCTATGATGCCGCAACTCTATGCGTGGGCTTGCACGCCCATAAAGGAGTTAGGCAATGAAGGGTCTAGGATGTCGCGCCTTCATGTGTGGGCCTGCACGCCCAGAAAGTAGTTAGGCAATGAAGGGGCTAGGATGCTGCACCTTCATGTGTGGGCCTGCACGCCCATAAAGTAGTTAGGCAACGAAGGGGCTAGGATGCCGCGCCTTCATGCGTGGGCCTGGACGCCCATACAGTAGTTAGGTAATGAAGGGGCTGGGGTGCCGCGCCTTCATACGTGGGTCTGCATGCCCATAAAGTAGTTAGGCAGTGAAGGGACTGGGGTGCCGCTCCTTCATGCCTGGGCCTGCACACCCATAAAGCAGTTAGGCAATAAAGGGGTTGGGGTGCTGCGCCTTCATGGGTGGGCCTGCATGCCCATGAAGCAGTTAGGTAGTGGAGACAAACAAGTACACGCTTCATTAAAAACGGATAGTGTTCCCCGGAGGGTTACTAGACGTGGGGCCCTATTGGTAATACTTCCTAAGGTGTTCAGCATTCTAGGGATGGGGGAGCGGTTTGCTCCCCATTTCTTCTAGTTGAAAGGTTCCAAACCGGATTTGCTTGCCCAGGTGGTCGGCGCCTTCCCAGTTGGGGCTAAACGAGCCCTGGCTAATGGGGGCAAAGTTGCGTTTTAGAACTAGGTCTCCTTCGCACAGGGCCTTGATCCTGACCTTCTTATTGAAGTAGTTGGACATCTTCCTTTGGTAAGACAGGAATTTCATCTGGGAGGCATCCATTTTTTCTTGAAGTAAATTCAGGGCGGTTCGGTGGGCCTTGGAGTTAGAGTGCTCGTTGAACAGTACTCTCTTTGGGGATAGAAGCAGGCCTCGGCTGGGCTCATCGCCCCCGTGCCATAGGCCATGGCGAAAGGCGTTTCTCTGGTGGCGGAATGGGGGGTGGTTCTGATCGCCCATAGTACATAGGGGAGTTCGTCAACCCAAGCGCCCTTCGCCGTTTCAAACCTCTTTCTAAGTAGGAGCTTGATGGTTTTATTGACAGCTTTGGCCTGCCCATTAGACTGCGGGTGGTGCCGCGCAGAGAAATGCTTTGCTATGCCCAACTCCTCGCAGAGGCGGCATACTTTCTGATTGTCGAACTGACACCCGTTGTCTGTCACAAGAGATTTCGAAATCCCGAAGCGGCATATAATGTGCTTCCACAAAAACTGGGAGGTTTTGGCCTCGGTTATGGATGATAGGAGTTCGGCTTTGACCCATTTGGTAAAGTAATCAATGGCGACGATGATGTATCTCGCCCCGCCTCTTCCCTTGGGCAGGGGTCTGATGAGGTCCACTCCCCATTTGGCGAAGGGCCAGGGGCTGGTCACTGGGGTGAGCGGTTGATGAGGCTGGTGTGAGACTGAGGCGTGCCTCTAGCAGTTTGTGCACCTCTGGACAAAGTCCGCGGCGTCTTGTTTGAGGGTCGGCCAAAAATATCCTTGCCTTAGCACTTTCTGAGCCAGGGATAGCCCGCCAGAGTGATTACCGCAGATTCCTTCGTGGATTTCCCACATGACGTATAAAGCCTCAGAAGGGGACACGCACCGCAATAGAGGCATTGAATATCCGCGCTTGTATAACACTTCATCTAACAGTACGAAGTGTGCAGCCCGCCTCCTAAACTTCAGGGGTTCCTCATTGGGGGGCAGCATTCACTCTTTCAGATAGACGATGTAAGGGGCCATCCAGGTAAGACCGTCACCTTCCGCCCCCTCTGTTATACTCAAAACGTCCTCGATGCTCTTGATTGAGGGTCGGGCCAGCCGTTCTACTGGGATAGTTCAGAGCGACTCGGAATCCCTGCTGTTGGCCAGCTTGGATAGGGCGTTGGCATTGGCGTTTCCGGCTCGTGGGACTTAGAGCAATTCGAAGCTTTCGAACCAGGGGATGAGTTTAGTGACCGCCTTAAGGTAGAAGGACACCGTATTTTCTCTTGCGGCGAAATGTCCATTGACTTGATTAACCACCAGTTGCGAGTCGCTGTGGACCGATAGTAATTTGACTTGCATCTCCTGAGCTACGGGTAGACCCGCCAGGAGGGCTTCATACTCGGCGACGTTGTTGGAGGCCAGAAAGGAGAACCTGATTGCACAACTCAACACGTGGCCCTCCGGGCTTATTAAGATGGCGCCCGCCCTCGATCCATCCTCGCTTGAGGATCCGTCCACTTGCAGACGCCAAGGGTTGGTTGGGGCGGCCTCGGCCTCTATCCGCTGAGGCGGGAGGTGTGTGAATTCAGCAACGAAATCTGCCAATGCCTGGCCCTTAACAGCGGATCTTGACCTGAATCGGATGTCGAACTGACTTAGCTCGGCTACCTACTTGAGCATCCTCCCAGAAGCCTCGGTCTTTTGAAGGATCTCTCTCTACGAGAAGCTGGTCAATACCTCGATCGAATGTGCTTGGAAGTATGGCCGGAGGCGTCTGGAAGTCGAGACGAGGGATAGGGCTAGCTTTTCCATCTCCGGATACCTCATCTCGACGTCAAGGAGGACCTTACTCGTATAGTATACCAGCAGTTGCACCCCAGCTTTTTCCTTAACGAGCACGGAGCTGACTGCCTCGTCTGACACTGCTAGGTAAATTTGCAAAGTTTCGCCTTTCTTCGGCTTAGACAGTAAGAGAGCCTTTCCCAAGTACGTTTTCAGTGCTTGGAACGCCTCCTTGCATTCGGCCGTCCATTCGAACCTCTTGCCCCCTTAAGGATTTTGAAGAAAGGTAGGCATTTATCAGTGGATTTAGAGACGAATCGTCTCAGGGCAGCTATGCGGCCGGTTAGGCATTGAACCTCCTTAGGTTTTCGGGGTGATAGCATTTCCAGGAGGGCTTAGATCTTCTCGGGGTTAGCCTCTATGCCTCGCTGGTTCAGCAATGAAGCCCAAAACTTTCCCGAGGCCACTCTAAAAGCACATTTCAGGGGGTTCAACCGCATTCGATATTGCCATAGCACCTCGAACATTTCTTTCAAGTGGGCGACGTGGTCTTGTGCTCTAACACTTTTCACCAGCATATTGTCTACATAGACTTCCACTGTCCGCCCCAGTTGTCTTGCGAACATCCTGTTGACCAACCTCTGATAAGTGGCCCCGGTGTTCTTGAGCCCGAAGGGCATGACTTTGTAACAGTAGAGGCCTCGGTCTGTGGTGAAGGCGGTGTGCTCCTCGTCCTCCGGGTTCATGAGTATTTGGTTGCAGCTGGAATAAGCATCCATGAAGCTGAGCAATTCGTGGCTGGCAGTGGCATCGACCAACTGGTCAATCCGGGGTAGTGGGAAGCTGTCCTTAGGGCAGTCCCAATTGAGGTCGGTGAAGTCTATGCACGTTCTCATCTTCCCGTTTGGCTTTTTCACTAGAACTGGATTGGTGACCCATTTATGGTAGAGGCATTCTCGGATGAACCCCTTTTTTAGGAGTTTGTTCACCTCATTGGACAGCGCCTCTGGCGATGCCCCGGGTGCGAAGGGTCCACATTGAGCCTGTGGTAGCATGCCCGAAGGTCGATGCCGACCATATCCTCGTGCCTCCATGCGAACACATCGAGGCTATTTCTTAGGAAGCTGATCAGCTTCTCCTTATCCGGGGCAGGAAGATCTGTCCCAATCTGAAGCACTTTGACCGGGTCGAGGGGGTCGGCCGGGAAGGACTCTAGCTCTTCCACCGCTCCGACGGAAGGCGAGTCACTCTCTGTGACCCTAGGGTCTAGGTCTTCGAGGGCGTCGACCTCCTCCATTTCGATGTCCATGACCCCTGTGGCTCCTTCCCTTGGGTCGCTGATGTTTGGGGGGCCGCCGGCTTGAGGCTCCATCATTTCCACGTCTAGGACCATGTTCATCTCCCTCCGCTCGGCCTTTCTTAGGGCGTTACGGTAACACCTCCGTGCCTCTGGCTGATCTTCTCGGACTATGGCCACCCCGTACTCCGTGGGGAACTTCAAGCATTGGTGGTGGATGGAGGTTGTGGCGTGGAGGTCCTTCAAGGCGGGTCGCCCCAATACTCCATGATATGCCGAGGGCCGGTTTATGATCAGGTGTTCCATGAACAGAGTCCTGGATCTCGGTGCCTTGCCCATGGTGGTGGAGAGGACGATGCGCCCTTTAGGAGTTAGTTAATCACCAGTGAATCTGGCATATTGTGATTTGCGTGTGATTTTTTTTTTATTTGTGTCGACGATTTTGCTTGAGATCAAAAACTTGGGCGTGTTGTCGCAGTACGCCAAAATTTATTTTATTTCCTTACTCGGTTTCAAAACTACAAATTAATGTAGAAGTGGTAAGTAAGGGTCGAACCCAAGAGGAACGGTGTTTGATCTAGCTGTTTTTATCAATTAATATAGAAAAGGGGGGTTTTGTGAAGTTGAATGCAATTCGAAAATAAAATTACAAAATAAAAGAGATGAAAATGAAACAATTGAAGATATATCTAGTTCTCGGGTTCGGTTCTGTCAACATCTTGTGTTTATCTTTCCCATACAACGTCTACTATCCCTTCTTCAATTTATCAACTCTCAATTAACCAAGAAGCTCTGATTAACGAATTCTTCCTTAAGTGTATTAAATTAAAGTGAGTTCTTTAACTTAACATCTAGCTATTGGATAATCCTAAACAAGTTCTTAGGATTTAATGCAATGCTAGTGTGAAATGAACAAGAAGAATGAGTTGAATTAGATGATCAATTTCACAAACTTGAATTAATACATCTAAGTTGATTTATTAACAAATATGCACGACATTTGTTTGCTCTTTGTGGATTGGAATCTAGTGATAATTACGGATCAAAAGTTCCAATCCTAGCACTTAACTTGAACTTAAAGATTAATTGATTCAATTGGCCAAAGTGAATGCAATAATCACATAAATTCAAAACGGGTTTAAAAGCATAACAAATCAACAAATTGAAGTAGAGGAATAGATAAAACGTTAGCAAAGAGTTAGAAAAGATAACAACATGATAATTGAACACAACGTCCCCTCGAACTAGATAGAGAAGTCTAACTACTCATATTAGCGGGTATCACCAACGCTATATGATAGATTATACTTCACTATCTCAAGTAATATATACAAACTATAGAAATCACGTAAATAATGCTATGAATTAAATAGAGAAGTCTAACTACTCATATATGCGGGTTAAATACTTATAACTACAGTAACGCTTGTATCACCATCGCAATATATGAGAAATTATCTTTCTCAAACATGAAAAATAAAATAAGGAAAGAAACTAGAGAAGAAATACTCCGTTAATCATATTCACGGTCAAGTATCGTCGATTGATTTTTCGAACCTATATTTAGGTTCTTACTTCACTAGAATATGAAAAACTAAGAGCTTTCAAGCTACAACTAAGAACAAATGATGAAGAGAAATTTATTGAGGAGAAAGTTGGAGAGAATCACAAGCTAATTCTCTCTACAAGTTGTGTGATTCAAGCTTGGAAATGCCTCTATTTATAGGCAAAATATTACACCAAAAATATTAAAAATCATAAAGTCTTCCTTCATGAGCCTATCATTGTGGTGTCTTTCAGATTGTTTTATCTCTAAGAAGTCAAGAAAATACCAAAAACACGCTTTATGGTAGGTGGAGTCCATTGGTCAAAATCTGCCGGTGTCGGCGTGATTTCAGTCGTGACTCAGTCGCCGCTGGCTGAGCAGGGAGGCCAGGGACGATTGCGAGCATGACTTTCGGACGATTCTGGCCGATCGAGGATGCTCGGGCGTGACTCGAGTCACTTGGCCGACTGATCAAGATGCTGGTGACTGAGTCACCCGAGTCACCCATAAATTGCACACCAAGTCCCTCAACTTTGGAATGTTGTTCATTTTGGTCCTTGCGAAATTGCATTTTGGTCCTCCAACTTTTTGAAAAGTTTCACTTTGGTCCACTGACTTTTGAAAAGTTGCACTTTGGTCCCCAACAGTTTTGGCTTTGACCCTTTTAGTCCTTTTTCTTCAAATGGCCATAACTTTCACTAGGAAACTCCGATTTGAGATCCGGAAAAAGTTTGGGAATCCTCTTTTGATGCTCTTCGACTTTGGCACAAGAAAAATTGTAAAAACAACTTTTCATAAAATTACATCGGAGGTCCTCCATCTTTGATTCACTTGCCTTTTTGATCCCGAGTTTCCGTTTTCATCCGATTTTCATCCTTTTTGGTTCCTTTTGATTCTTTGTGACCCTAAACACCACAATAAAGGAAAAACACATAAAACGGAACATATACCACTAATAAAACACACAAACACGTAAAATAGAAGAGTTATTTAAGTGCTTTTCTAGCACTTATCAAACTCCCCCACACTTAGACTGTTGTTCGCCCTCGAACAACAACCATACGACACAAAACAATACAATGATTTTACATGAGATAAACAACTTTAAACATTGAAATCCTTCTACAGATAGTGACTTGCTTAGTCAATATTCTCCCGAACCATGAAAATTTCACTTCTTCTCAAATACACAATGGCTTGTGAGTGTGTGCATTTAAGGTTATCATCCCATCACTAACTGGAACCAAATGAAAGCTTACGATGTTCTATCCAAATCCTGACCCGAAGTGGTCAAATATTTCCTTTCATCTCTCGTGATCCCACTCTTATTTTACAATGATTCCCATAGATCCTAAAAATTGCTCAGTTCACCAAAAATCATCAAGTGTTAGCACTGCAAAGAAAAAAAAGGGCATGGCAGGTGTTTTATCGCAAATATGTCTTCAATTTAAAGAGTGTTTAGATTGGGCACTTCAAACCACTGAGGGAATTTATTTATCAAACTTCACACTTGGGTAACTATCACATTTCTTGCGATTTTCTTTTTTTTTTTCTCTTCTTTTTTTTTTTTTTTTTTTTGAAGAAGAAGAAGAAGAGTTTTGCAATTTTCTTTTCAGCTTTTACCCCACAGGTAGCTTTCACACTAAACCCCTTTCATTGGAGGCAGCCTTCTTCACCCATTCGAGGTGACGGCTTTACACTCTGAGGCAGGTAGCTCTTTCCTGTGGTCCCTCTCCTTATTTCGAACATAAAAGTAAAATTCATTCTCAGCATAGGTCAATGCTTTTTCCAAACTTTTTAAACTCTGTCAATAAAAGACACATTCACAAAAAACAGATACCATGCGATTATAACTCCGCCTTGCTAACAATTGATGTTTCTAGGTTACTTTGAGCAGGACGAATGGATAGAAAAAAGAAAAGAAAAAAAAAGTTAGTTTACTATGGTCTAGAAAGTTAGAAAAAAAAAATCAACATTTTCAACCTTCAATTTGTGTTCCAGAGAATGATAGTAAATTACCTATTAATGTGCTCAGATAAATTTGCCAGTTGTGCTTGGAGAAGAACAGAACACAGTTTTTTTTTCGAGATCTTGTAGTTTCAGCTAAGTCACACAAATTAAGCTCAATCATATTCAAAAGTTGCTATCTCATGCAAAATTGTAGACAAAAAAAAAATCACAAGCAGATCACAATATGCCACTCCCCCACACTTAAATTCTACATTGTCCCCAATGTAGAAATATAGAAAGCATGCAAAAGAGAAGAAATGGAAACTCTCCTATGGTAAGCCAAGAAGTAGTAGCCGCCATAGGTTGTCGACTTTGCACACTAAAAACTGACACAAGAACACAAAAAAAAAATTAAAAATAACAATATGTACACGTAGTTGTGATTGTGGCTCACATCTTCCTCTGGTTTTACGTCCAGAAACGGCTTAAACGCCTTCTATGAGTCGGGGATAGGCTTCCCATCCGGTTTTCTTATAGACGGCAAGCGTGGTCTTTTAAAGTCAGATTCCCAAGACTATATCGTTCTCGTTCCTTTTTAAATTCACTCCACAGATTGAGAAGTTCGATTTGCACCATTCCACTAGGATGCGTCTCAAGAGTTTGATGGATATCATCCAAAGACTCCTTACTCATGCCATCCTTAATGAAATGTATTTTATCTTCTCGATTTGTGGACACAAATCCAATGGAACGGTTACCTGAGTTGCAGGTCCATCGAGTGCATTTATAAGGCCACCTAATCACTGCTAGAAAGAAGTACTCACAGAAAATGAAGATTGTGGTTGTGGTTTCGAGTGGAGAATGATCTCTGATTTATAGTCAAAGTGGAGCACTGCTTCAACCGACAATCATGCATGCAGTGTCTTTGTAAGAGTACAGATGGAGTGGGCATCCGAGAAAAGCGCGTTTGTGGATTTGTCCGTTATCAATAATTAACCCCCACTCTTTCCGTAATTGCTGCTAATCACCGAATTATGGGCTATCACGTCTCTTCTCAAATAATTGAGTCTCCTTTCTACAGTTGTAAAATACTATCTTTCTCAGTACGCTAGATTAAAAAATTGAGAAATAAAAATAAAAACACGAAAATTTAAAAGAAAAATAAAAATGCGAGAAAATGCTTGGGTTGCCTCCCAAGAAGCGCTTTTGTTTAAAGTCGTTAGCTCGACTAAATTTTTTTTTTTTAAAGTTAACTAATAAAAACAACTAAATTGGTTAACCGTTCCCCGGCAACGGCGCCAAAAACTTGGGCGCGCTTGTCGCGGCGCGCCAAAGTTTAATTTTATTTCCTTACTCGGTTTCAAAACTACAAATTAATGTAGAAGTGGTAAGTAAGGGTCGAACCCAAGAGGAACGGTGTTTGATCTATCTGTTTTTATCAATTAATATAGAAAAGGGGGGTTTTGTGAAGTTGAATGCAATTCGAAAATAAAATTACAAAATAAAAGAGATGAAAATGAAACAATTGAAGATATATCTAGTTCTCGGGTTCGGTTCTGTCAACATCTTGTGTTTATCTTTCGCATACAACGTCTACTATCCCTTCTTCAATTTATCAACTCTCAATTAACCAAGAAGCTCTGATTAACGAATTCTTCCTTAAGTGTATTAAATTAAAGTGAGTTCTTTAACTTAACATCTAGCTATTGGATAATCCTAAACAAGTTCTTAGGATTTAATGCAATGCTAGTGTGAAATGAACAAGAAGAATGAGTTGAATTAGATGATCAATTTCACAAACTTGAATTAATACATCTAAGTTGATTTATTAACAAATATGCACGACATTTGTTTGCTACTGTGGATTGGAATCTAGTGATAATTACGGATCAAAAGTTCCAATCCTAGCACTTAACTTGAACTTAAAGATTAATTGATTCAATTGGCCAAAGTGAATGCAATAATCACATAAATTCAAAGCGGGTTTAAAAGCATAACAAATCAACAAATTGAAGTAGAGGAATAGATAAAACGTTAGCAAAGAGTTAGAAAAGATAACAACATGATAATTGAACACAACGTCCTCGAACTCAGATAGAGAAGTCTAACTACTCATATTAGCGGGTATCACCAACGCTATATGATAGATTATACTTCACTATCTCAAGTAATATATACAAACTATAGAAATCACGTAAATAATGCTATGAATTAAATAGAGAAGTCTAACTACTCATATATGCGGGTTAAATACTTATAACGGCGTAGCGTGTATCACTGCTTGCAATATATGAGAAATTATCTTTCTCAAACATGAAAAATAAAATAAGGAAAGAAACTAGAGAAGAAATACTCCGTTAATCATATTCACGGCCGAAGTATCGTCGATTGATTTTTCGAACCTATATTTAGGTTCTTACTTCCCCGAATATGAAAAACTAAGAGCTTTCAAGCTACAACTAAGAACAAATGATGAAGAGAAATTTATTGAGGAGAAAGTTGGAGAGAATCACAAGCTAATTCTCTCTACAAGTTGTGTGATTCAAGCTTGGAAATGCCTCTATTTATAGGCAAAATATTACACCAAAAATATTAAAAATCATAAAGTCTTCCTTCATGAGTCTATTGTGGTGTCTTCAGTTGTTTTATCTCTAAGAAGTCAAGAAAATACCAAAACACGTTTTATGGTAGGTGGAGTCCATTGGTCAAAATCTGCGTGTGTCAGCGTGACTGTCGCCGCTGTACGACCGAGTCACGCCGCGATTCTCGCTTAGTCACCGGCGCGAACGGGAGGCCAGGGGGCGATTGCAGGCATGACTCGGACGATTCGCGCTGATCGAGGATGCTCGGGCGTGACTCGAGTCACTTATGGCGTGACTTCGATCGCATCTGGTGACTCGAGTCACCCGAGTCACCCATAAATTGCACACCAAGTCCCTCAACTTTGGAATGTTGTTCATTTTGGTCCTTTGCGAAATTGCATTTGGTCCTCCAACGTTTTGAAAAGTTTCACTTTGGTCCATCGACTTTTGAAAAGTTGCACTTTGGTCCCCAACAATTTTGGCTTTGACCCTTTTAGTCCTTTTTTCTTCAAATGGCCATAACTTTCACTAGGAAACTCCGATTTGAGATCCGAAAAAGTTTGGGAATCCTCTTTTGATGCTCTTCGACTTTGGCACAAGAAAAATTGTAAAAACAACTTTTCATAAAATTACATCGGAGGTCCTCCATCTTTGATTCACTTGCCTTTTGATCGAAGTTTCCGTTTTCATCCGATTTTCATCCTTTTGGCTCCTTTTGATTCTTTGTGACCCTAAACACCACAATAAAGGAAAAACACATAAAACGGAACATATACCACTAATAAAACACACAAACACGTAAAATAGAAGAGTTATTTAAGTGCTTTTCTAGCACTTATCAAACTCCCCACACTTAGGCATTGTTCGCCCTCGAACAACAACCATCTGACACAAAACAATACAATGATTTTACATGAGATAAACAACTTTAAACATTGAAATCGTTCTCTGAGATAGTGACTTGCTTAGTCAATATTCTCCGAACCATGAAAATTTCACTTCTTCTCAAATACACAATGGCTTGTGAGTGTGTGCATTTAAGGTTATCATCCCATCACTAATCGGAACCAAATGAAAGCTACGATGTTCTATCCAAATCGACCCAAGTGGTCAAATATTTCCTTTCATCTCTCGTGATCCCACTCTTATTTTACAATGATTCCCATAGATCCTAAAATTGCTCAGTTCACCAAAAATCATCAAGTGTTAGCTTGCAAAGAAAAAAAAAAAAGGCATGGCGGTGTTTTATCGCAAATATGTCTTCAATTTAAAGAGTGTTTAGATTGGGCACTTCAAACCACTGAAGGAATTTATTTATCAAACTTCACACTTGGGTAACTATCACATTTCTTGCGATTTTCTTTTTTTTTTTCTCTTCTTTTTTTTTTTTTTTTTGAAGAAGAAGAAGAGTTTTGCAATTTTCTTTTCAGCTTTTACCCCACGTAGCTTTCACACTAAACCCCTTTCATTGAGGCTGACCTTCTTCACCCATTCGAGGTGGCGGCTTTACACTCTGAGGCGGGTAGCTCTTTCTGTGGTCCCCTCCTTATTTCGAACATAAAAGTAAAATTCATTCTCAGCATAGGTCAATGCTTTTTCCAAACTTTTTAAACTCTGTCAATAAAAGACACATTCACAAAAAACAGATACCATGCGATTATAACTCCGCCTTGCTAACAATTGATGTTTCCAGGTTACTTTGAGCAGGACGAATGGATAGAAAAAAGAAAAGAAAAAAAGTTAGTTTACTATGGTCTAGAAAGTTAGAAAAAAAATCAACATTTTCAACCTTCAATTTGTGTTCCAGAGAATGATAGTAAATTACCTATTAATGTGCTCAGATAAATTTGCGGTTGTGCTTGGAGAAGAAACGAGAACCACAGTTTTTTTTTAGAGATCTTGTAGTTTCATTAAGTCACACAAATTAAGCTCAATCATATTCAAAAGTTGCTATCTCATGCAAAATTGTAGACAAAAAAAAATCACAAGCAGATCACAATATGCCACTCCCCCACACTTAAATTCTACATTGTCCCCAATGTAGAAATATAGAAAGCATGCAAAAGAGAAGAAATGGAAACTCTCCTATGGTAAGCCAAGAAGTAGTAGCCGCCATAGGTTGTCGACTTTGCACACTAAAAACTGACACAAGAACACAAAAAAAAAAAATTAAAAATAACAATATGTACACGTAGTTGTGATTGTGGCTCACATCTTCCTCTGGTTTTACGTCCAGAAACGGCTTAAACGCCTTCTATGAGTCGGGGATAGGCTTCCCATCTGTTTTCTTATAGACTGGCAAACAGGGTCTTTTAAAGTCAGATTCCCAAGACTATATCGTTCTCGTTCCTTTTTAAATTCACTCCACAGATTGAGAAGTTCGATTTGCACCATTCCACTAGGATGCGTCTCAAGAGTTTGATGGATATCATCCAAAGACTCCTTACTCATGCCATCCTTAATGAAATGTATTTTATCTTCTCGATTTGTGGACACAAATCCAATGGAACGGTTACCTGAGTTGCAGGTCCATCGAGTGCATTTATAAGGCCACCTAATCACTGCTAGAAAGAAGTACTCACAGAAAATGAAGATTGTGGTTGTGGTTTCGAGTGGAGAATGATCTCTGATTTATAGTCAAAGTGGAGCACTGCTTCAACCGACAATCATGCATGCAGAGTGTGCTGTAAAGAGTACAGTGGAGTGGGCATCCGAGAAAACGCGTTTGACGGATTTGTCCGTTATCAATAATTAACCCCCACTCTTTCCGTAATTGCTGCTAATCACCGAATTATGGGCTATCACGTCTCTTCTCAAATAATTGAGTCTCCTTTCTACAGTTGTAAAATACTATCTTTCTCAGTACGCTAGATTAAAAAATTGAGAAATAAAAATAAAAACACGAAAATTTAAAAGAAAAATAAAAATGCGAGAAAATGCTTGGGTTGCCTCCCAAGAAGCGCTTTTGTTTAAAGTCGTTAGCTCGACTAAATTTTTTTTTTTTTAAAGTTAACTAATAAAAACAACTAAATTGGTTAACCGTTCCCGAACAGCGCCAAAAACTTGGGCGCTTGTCGTGTGGCATAAAGTTTAATTTTATTTCCTTACTCGGTTTCAAAACTACAAATTAATGTAGAAGTGGTAAGTAAGGGTCGAACCCAAGAGGAGCAGTGTTTGATCTATTTGTTTTTATCAATTAATATAGAAAAGGGGGTTTTGTGAAGTTGAATGCAATTCAAAATAAAATTACAAAATAAAAGAGATGAAAAATGAAACAATTGAAGATATATCTAGTTCTCGGGTTAGGATTACATCAACATCTTGTGTTTATCTTTTCGCATACAACGTCTACTATCCCTTCTTCAATTTATCAACTCTCAATTAACCAAGAAGCTCGATTAACGAATTCTTCCTTAAGTGTATTAAATTAAAGTGAGTTCTTTAACTTAACATCTAGCTATTGGATAATCCTAAACAAGTTCTTAGGATTTAATGCAATGCTAGTGTGAAATGAACAAGAAGAATGAGTTGAATTAGATGATCAATTTCACAAACTTGAATTAATACATCTAAGTTGATTTATTAACAAATATGCACGACATTTGTTTGCTACTGTGGATTGGAATCTAGTGATAATTCACGGATCAAAAGTTCCAATCCTAGCACTTAACTTAAACTTAAAGATTAATTGATTCAATTGGCACAAAGTGAATGCAATAATCACATAAATTCAAAACGGGTTTAAAAGCATAACAAATCAACAAATTGAAGTAGAGGAATAGATAAAGCGTTAGCAAAGAGTTAGAAAAGATAACAACATGATAATTGAACACAACGTCCCCTCGAACTAGATAGAGAAGTCTAACTACTCATATTAGCGGGTATCACCACCGCTATATGATAGATTATACTTCACTATCTCAAGTAATATATACAAACTATAGAAATCACGTAAATAATGCTTTATGAATTAAATAGAGAAGTCTAACTACTCATATATGCGGGTTAAATACTTATAGCAGCGTAGCAGTGTATCCCACTTGCAATATATGAGAAATTATCTTTCTCAAACATGAAAAATAAAATAAGGAAAGAAACTAGAGAAGAAATACTCCGTTAATCATATTCACTCAAGTATCGTCGATTGATTTTTCGAACCTATATTTAGGTTCTTACTTCACTGAATATGAAAAACTAAGAGCTTTCAAGCTACAACTAAGAACGAATGATGAAGAGAAATTTATTGAGGAGAAAGTTGGAGAGAATCACAAGCTAATTCTCTACAAGTTGTGTGATTGAGCTTGGAAATGCCTCTATTTATAGGCAAAATATTACACCAAAAAATATTAAAAAATCATAAAGTCTTCCTTCATGAGTCTATTGTGGTGTCTTCCAGATTGTATCTCTAAGAAGTCAAGAAAATACCAAAAATACGCTTTTATGGTAGGTGGAGTCCGCTGGTCAAAATCTGCAATGTCAGCGTGACTCAGTCGCCGCCATACGACCGAGTCACGCGTGCGATTCTGCTTAGTCATCACGAACAGGGAGGCCAGGGACGATTGCGGCATGACTGACGGTTGCGACGCTTGATCGAGGATGCTCGGGCGTGACTCGAGTCACTTGCGGCGACTGATCAAGATGCGGCGGTGACTCGAGTCACCCGAGTCACCCATAAATTGCACACCAAGTCCCTCAACTTTGGAATGTTGTTCATTTGGTCCTTGCGAAATTGCATTTTGGTCCTCCAACTTTTGAAAAGTTTCACTTTGGTCCCCTGACTTTTGAAAAAGTTGCACTTTGGTCCCCAACAGTTTTGGCTTTGACCCTTTTAGTCATTTTTCTTCAAATGGCCATAACTTTCACTAGGAAACTCCGATTTGAGATCCGGAAAAAGTTTGGGAATCCTCTTTTGATGCTCTTCGACTTTGGCACAAGAAAAATTGTAAAAACAACTTTTCATAAAATTACATCGGAGGTCCTCCATCTTTGATTCACTTGCCTTTTGGTTCCGAAGTTTCCGTTTTCATCCGATTTTCATCCTTTTTGGCTCCTTTTGATTCTTTGTGACCCTAAACACCACAATAAAGGAAAAACACATAAAACGGAACGTATACCACTAATAAAACACACAAACACGTAAAATAGAAGAGTTATTTAAGTGCTTTTCTAGCACTTATCAGAATCCATATAGAGGGTCTGGTGACGGGGCCAGCAACATGGCTATCTCCATCTTTTCATAGGTACTTACGAAGATGATGTTCACCGAACCGCTGTTGTCTACCAACATGCGTGCGAGGCCATTCCGGGCTACCTCGGCGAGAACAACAAGGCCGTCGCAGTGGGGGTAGTGGACCCCGATCATATTAGTATCGGTGAACGTGATGGCTTCGGCCTGGTGGACGTCTCGCCCTTGAGGGTTTTGGATGAGCCAACTGGCGCCGTCCTTGTTCTCTGACTCACGGATATACGACTTTTGGGCGTTTCTCGACTGTCCTCCGATGTAAGGTCCGCCTATGATGGTGGCAATCTCTCGAATAACGGGGGCAGGGTCCCTGCTTCCACCGCCCCTCTGGACCGTTGGCTGGGTGTCCATTCGACGCTCTTGCTCTTGTCGTGGCGGCTGACGTTCATTTTTTTCCCTCTGCCCTTTAGATCTGTGTGGCTCGACCTTCCGATTCTGAGCGGATAGGTTGGGAGCACCTTGTCTTCCGGGGGGCCTGTCCGGTCTGCGTTGACTATTTCTTCCACCGGCCAGCCTATTGTCATGTCGGTGCTCGGCGAGGTAGTGGCAGTCTTCGGTGCTGTGAGTGTGAGATCGGTGTAGGCGGCAGTAAGGCTGAGAGTCAGTGGAGGCGGCGAGCTTGGCCCCGCTTCCAGACAGGCCATCGTCCCGTAAGCCTGGTCGAAATGGGCTGGGGCCAAAGGCGGGGGCAGGATGGGCCCAGCCGGTGGCCCCTTACTGATTGCCGAGGTCACATTTTAAATCTTGCGGATGAGCTCCCGGGCCTACCGCTTCTCTGATCCTTCTGGGATTGGCTGCCTAGCCGTTGACTCACATGAAGCCTTGGTTCCGTTTGGTTGATAGGTAGGTTCCGGTTCCGGTTTATCATGACTTGCTCGGAAGCAATCTCTTCTTTGAACATGTCTGTCAATTGATCAAACGTTGTGGGTTTTCGGTTCCTTATATCTCTGAAGAACGGGGTGTTGACGTCCACCCCGCCTTTTAGGACGGCGAGCGCCTCTGGGTCGGTGACCACATCACAAGTGAGCATTGCCTCATTGAACCTGTTGAGATAGCTCTGCAGGGTCTCACCCGGTTGTTGCCTGATATCATATAGGGCTTGAACTGGCATGGACGGCGGTCTCGCCGTAGTGAAATAGTTCAGGAAACTCTTCTTTAAGTTGGGCCAGCTGCTAATGCTTCCGCTGGGAAGGCGTGAGTACTACGTCTTGGTCACTTCGGTAAGGGTGAGATGGAAAGCTCTGGCCTTGAGAACAGGGTTGGCTCCCTTGAGGTCCATGGCAGTGCGATAGTCAGTTACGTGCAGGTTGGGATCGCCACGCCCGTCGTACTATGTTATCTTTGGCATTGTGAAGTTAGGCGTAATGGGAGCCCTTAACAGCTTGGCGGAGAGGGGAGATATATCGTCATCATCATCCCGCTCATAGGAACATTGTGGAGAGGGAGCTCTCTGCGACTCGTCACTATAAGAGTGATTAGGAGAGGTTGCCTGGCGATGGTTTTGCTGGGATGGGACCTCCCTGTACTGACGCTTCGTCCTGGTCCACGTAATCTGCCCCTATTCGGCGCATGCGTCGGGTCCGGAGGGGTGGTGCGTGCCGGCTGATGAGGGCGAGGGCCCCTGCTGGGGACGGGACCTAGCCGGCTAAAGACGCTATGGGACGGTTCACTGTGTGGAGGAGCCGAGTGGTGGGATGGACGCTGACGTCAGCTACGGCCGTCGGCGGTATCCTCTGGGACTTCGTGATACACCGGGGAGGGGTTCCTCCCGCGGTTGTGCTGGTCTTCTCTGTTGTTTTCTTGATTCTACAGGTTTGTCAGCATTTCCTGGATGGCGCGGTTGTTTTCGTTCATCTATGCCATATTAGCACCCATCTCCCTTACTTGTCTGCGCATGCTACTGGCGATGCGGGCCCTCCTTTTCCTTCTATCGTCATTCATGGTTGGCCTTTCGAGCAATGCGGCCTTGGGGACGCTAGATGTTCCTGATGTGGGACCGGTAACAGAGACTTTTGTTTACGCGGAATCCTTGTGGTTAAGTGTGGTTTCCCATAGACGGCGCCAAACTATTGACCTCCAAAAATGGGGCCCACAGTTGCTCCACACCTCTGTCTTCTTCCTCCGTCCACCTTCATGCTAAGACACATCGTCGGGAACGTTGACTGCTGATAACCACCTCCCAAACTAGGAAAACAACGGCAACCGAACACTTTCCGTTTGTCGAGTCGATCGTCTTACAACTGGCAAACGATATTGGACGTGGGTGGAACTGTGAAACCAGAATTGAGGTGTTATGGAGATCCACTTTGGAGAGTTGAATCCTCTAATGAGTGAATTAATGGAGTTTTGAGTTTCAGGTCTTCAAGATCCCCCATCCTCTTCTCCCTCATCTTCTATTTATACTACTTTAAACAAGGGTGGCAGTTGGAATTCTAATGATGACCTGCCACGTGTCCAATAGCTACTGGTTTTGAGTTCCATCATAGGGATGGTTGGATGTGATAAGGCGCTGACATTATGTACTCTGGAGATTTTGCAGGTGGTTTTGTGTCAAATCAGCCGCAGACGACCATCCACATGTGCATGGGTGATTTCGATTGCACGGGGGTGGCGCTTTCGGGGAATAGGCCCGCCCTGGCGCCCGGGGTTGGAGGGGGGGTTTTTGGGGCGCCTGTCCGTAACGGTGCCACGTGTGTGGGGGGCCAGTTGTGGATCCATGCATGGCTTAACGGTGCCACGCGTGTGTGGGGGGGCCACTTGTGGGTCCATGCATGGCTATACCAGTAACAATAATGACATGATATTTGTGACTTGAAAATGTTAATTGCGATGGATGAGTTCTCTAGTAAATTGGTCATAGCGAATGTCACACTACTTCCACCTATAGACTCTATAGATAAAATTTTTTCATTTTTCCTGCTTCAGTTTCTTGTAACTTGACATTCATACACAAACGAGGTGATTAATTAGGGCAGCAGTTGTAATTGATTCTACTTGAAGACTCTCATTATAAATGAAATGGCTAGAAAATTTTCCGATCCTGCGACACCATTTGCTCAAAGTGAAAGTTTTTGGCGAAGAACTTTAACTTTAACCAAAAACTTTGATTTTGAGAAAACGGCATCGCCAAAAAATTTTCTGAATTGCGGGAGCTTTATCTCGCCGTGTTAGTTCTAGATCTGGCCTTGATTTTTCCAACGGGGATCGCATGTGACCGAAAAGCACTTGAGAGTGCCATAATTATGGCACACCCGGGTGTTTTGGATAATTAGCCCTCAACGCCGAAGTATCGAGATCATACATTTGAACTTTCATCCATACCCGTGCATCGATCCGTGATGGAATGCTCATAAGAAAAAGATACAATCTCGTAGTTTGCCTCAATGCCCTAAGTTCATGAGATTCAATATATTGTTAGATAGCTTCAACGTTAAGGCATCCGCATCCGATAGTTTCTATCAGACTAAGATCGTCTACTTAAGGTCAACCTACTTGCTATACAAAAAGGAAAATTTTCAAATAAATAAGGAAACATCGAAGAGGCTTTATCTAAAGCTATGAAGATGGTTCCAAGCTGTAACAACTAACACCAATGTTATGCACAATGCAATTTGTAATTAAAAGGTCACATATTAATAGTATCGTTTCGAACTATCAAAACGGGATTTTTTACTTGTGTTTCAGAATATCACCTTCTTTTTATTTACTTTTTTTATAAAATATTTAAAAATTTTAAATTCAACGCTAGTTGTTATTAAATAAAATGATGCACATCATGTCAATGCCACATTTCAATACTATATATGCATTTTATTTATTTTAAGAATTTCACAATCCTTGTTTTTTCATAAAAATAATGGAATTCATCCACCGAGGGACAGAAGAATTCATGACGAAAGCTCCTAATTTACTTCTCCTCACGAGTCGCCGTCTTTTGACTTTTCTAATTTCTTATTTCTATCATTATTTGCACAGTTAGTGTTTGAACCTCCAAAATTATAGCTTCAGTTCTCCAACTGTTGATTTCATCTTATTTAATCCTTCAGGTCTTCAAACATGGCAGATTTGTCCTCAGAATTTTCAAAAGCCAGCAGAATTGGTCCTTTGCACTTCTTTTCTTCTCCAACCAATTGTGTGGAATAGGGTACAAATCCAAAATAAACAAAAACAAGGCTAAGTTAAGTATATAATTGACGAAAATAAAAGTCAAATTTTTATTAATGGCTAAGACAGTGCAAAAACGAAATCTTCTTCTAGTTTACCCTCGGTATCCAAAATTTCTACTCAAGAAACAAAATTTTCTTTGGAAATCTTTCTCCTCTGGGTTGGTTGTTGAAATCCACACATGGCTGATTCTTTTAATTTAATTTTTCTCTTCAATGACTTATTAGTAAAAAATAGTCTTACTGGCAATTTCCCATCTTTGAAAGTTGGTGAGATAAATAATGTGACTCACAAAGTCACCTAGGACAATTTCACTAATGGTACATCAACTTTTGCATTTCAGCCGGTCCTAAGATTTGAAGGCGCTTAGGCGAAATCTCGTAGAAGGCTTTTAATAAATAAAATTTTGTCCCTAAATATATATATATATATATATATATATACTAATTTCAAATAAAATATTTTATATATTATTATGAAATAAAAACTATTGTAATTACAATAATAATAATAATATAATCTATCAAGAGACTGAAATTGGACTATTTCTAACTAAATAAATAACAACTTGACTTTTATTAAAATAAAAATCACCATACGCATATAAACTTGCAAATTTTGGGACCTTTATATTTTGGGGCCCCAAGTGGTGCTTAAGCTGCTTAGGTTCAGAACCAGCTTTGTCTCCAATAAGAAAATAACAAAAGAATATGTCTACTTCAACAACTACTTGTTCTGCCACGATTGCTATCTCACTTGAGTTTGAGCTCGACAAATAAGAAGATGAAGGCGAAACATTTTCAAAGATAAGAAAGAGCGGGAAGAGTTGTTGTCACATTATTGTGTTCCAATGGCTAAAATGATTGTTGTCAAGATTTCTGTGCAATTTCTCAATAATTCGGTATGATGAATGATGTTGGTTGATTTCATTATTTGTTATCATTAAATATTAAAGATAATTCTAACACCTAAAAGTGACGTGTTTAAAGAAGTATATAAGTATCAGTATAACAGAAACGAAGGTGATCAAGCATTCTTGGGTGCGCCGTAATTACGGCGCTCCAAGGGCATTTTCTAACCCCACCCGACCTCGATTTTGAAATTCGAGACCGGATCCAGATTCAACACGATGAGATGGAGCTCCAAAAATTTTTTCAAAATTTTTGTGATACCATTGGATGCCGTGGGGGCGGATCAAACTTTTTGGCCAAAATTTAGGTCAAATTTTTGCCAAAAAATTTGACCAACCACCACGGCATCTAACAGCATTGCAAAAAATTTGAAAAAATTATTGGAGCTCCATCTCATCGTGTTAAATTTAAATCTGGTCTCGAATTTCAAAACGAATGTTGGACGGGGCTAGAAAAGGCCATGAGAGCGCTGTAATTACGGCGCACCTAGGAGTGCTAGATCGTTGCTGATAACCGAAATAGTACACTCTATGATATGATAAAAGAGGATTAGTCAAGCGAGAATGTAGCTCCATTAATGGTAAGTTCTAGAATACATAGGTCACAATGGGGTATTCGAGGGATACAAGAAGGTACTATTGATTTGACCGACCCTAATAGGAATGGTGCGCAAGGCCTGAAATCCGATGTCTGTACGGAAACTTCTACCAACATTAAATTAAAGATTCATAAAATAAAAATTACATGAAATCAAGATAATTGCACAAATCAGGTGAGTGTTTATATTGGGCGATCACCCACTCCAAATTTGGGTGATCTCCCAGTAAAAATATAGCAATCGCTCAACACATTAATTTGTTTTTCTAAAATGCAAAGAAAAACGAAAGAATTGTCGAAAACTAACAAATCACAAACTACAATGCTTAAGAGCTTTTAGCAATTGCAAAGCTATTGGTTGAGTCCGACTTGTCAAGCGAGAAACATATGTTATGACTCCAAAACGGATAGTGCATGCGAATTCTATCTGTAGAATGCTAAAAACTCGATCCCCAATCAGTTATACTTTGTAATATATTGCACTACTATTATTTACACACTGTGTATCACACTCCATGCAATGCATTACATAATCATCACACAGTCAGTGAATGTATAATTACTTATTAAAATTAAAATTAAAGAATAAAAACATAAAAATTAAGCAACACGATTTCACAATTGAATGGTAGAAAATTGGGCATCGTCCAAAAACCATTTGGGCTATGCTATAGTCTAGTTAAGGCCTTGTTCTATTCATCATAAAGTTAATGTTAGTAAAAGTTACTCGAATTTCGTGTAGAATGAGAGGTTAAAATTTGGAGAAGATGTATTAAAAATGTAAATAAATTGTTAAATAAGTATTTGGGTGGTGAAAAGTGACGAAAGAAAAAAAAAAATATTTGAGTTTTTGAATTTTATAATGCATAGAACAAGGCCCCAAGAAATCTGTGCAGCTTGATTGGAGTAGAATCAAGTCGCGCATCACCTACTTGGTGTAAATATGATAAAATCACCAGATTTCTTAGTTATGAAACTTAAAAACCATGTTTATTCTAATTTTTTCATATCTCAACTGATGATTAATTCATTATTCGATGGTTTTTTTACACTAATACAAGTTTTTGGGATTTATATTTCACAAGTAAAGCATAATTAAGTTAATTACGTGTTTAACACAAAGATTTGAGTGAAACTACAAAAATAACGGAAAAAATGAACAATTTGTTCGGCCATTCAAAACAATATAAAAAAAAGAAATACTACAGTAAACAAGTGCAATGGCCAGGCACAGTGGTGGGACTCCAGTATATTATTTATTAGGTAGCTCCAAGGTTCGAATCAGTGTACGCGCCAGTTTTTTTTAGCTTTATTTAATTTTTTCCCTTCCTCCTATAATTATTTTTTTGTTGTAAATATTATACCCACTTTGGATACCTACACATAATATCTACTATGTGAATAACTATTTTACTCCCAAGTGTATTGTAAATTGCACATTTGCCACCATTTTGTAACTCTATAAATAGGGGGTTCATTCCCCCATTCAAAAATAATAAAAAATCTTCATTCTCCTTTCCAAATATTCATCTCATTTCTTCTATCATTTCATAATCTCTTATATTATCCTCTTAAATTCACTAATTGTATAACATTTTTCAAAATTATTCTCATTGTAAGCATTTTTTGTATAATTTGGTATCTTAACCTTTTAATTTAATAATTTAATTAATTAATATATTCCTAGCATGAGGGAAAGTAAACTGATACTTCTTTTTTATTGTGATGCGTTCGTTGAATTAATTAGAAGCACACTAGTAATGAGCAGTAAATTACATGTTGGTCTTACCATCGTCACACAATAGAGAACGAAGTTTAACATTTAGTCTCTTTAACATTTATGTTTTTAGAATTTTTATCTCTCTTTCACACAAAATGTGTAGCACGTTATATCTGTCGTACACATAAAGTATAATATACTAATGAATAAAATATTAATTACACAGAATGTGTAATTTATTAGTTTGTATTCTCTTACACATTACAAAAATTAAACACAATGTGTAATTATTCATATCACATCATTTTTTGGTGCTTCAAACAAAGTGCAGAAGTATAACATTTTTTTTAGCATTTACTTTATTGAAATTCTTATCTTTGATTCATACAAAATGTGTAGTGAGTTACACATGCGTTACATATAAACTGTAATGCACCAATGAATAAAAAATTAATTACAAAGAATGTGTTATTCATCAGTATGTACTTATTATATATTACACAATGAATTATACAAGATGCGTAATTACATATCACACCATTCTTTCTTACCTCAAATATAATGTAGAATTTTAACATTTACTTTTTATAAAAAAATTTATTATATATCTTTCACACAAAATATCTTGTGCATTATACACGCCTTACACATAAACTATAATGCACTAACAAATTAAACATTAGTTACACAAAATGTGTAATTCATTACACATCATTCTACTACACATTACACATTAATTACACAAAATATATAATTATTCATATCACATTATTGTTTCTCTCCTCAAACATAATATAAAATTTTAATGTTTACTTTTTAAACTGTTATATCTCTTTTACACAAATTATTCAGTGCATTGCATATGATTTACACGTAAAGTGAAATATACTAATAAATTAAAGATTAGCTACAGAGAATGTGTAATTCATTAGTGTGTATTATATTACACATTAAAAAAAAAAAAACAAGTCTTTTGCCGACAATAAGTCTTCATCTCATTCTTGCAAATTAGCAAATGGTTATAATTTGTAAAGTAAACTAGTCAACCAATCCATATCTGAATTCACCCATTTGATTCCACTGAAGGTGCCTGTCTTTTGCCGACAAGAAGTCTTCTCCATTTTTACACCAGTTTATCCTTCAACATCCAAAAACTGAAAAGGCCTCCATCGATCTACCATTAAATTGCCAGCAAGTCAGCAATGAGGAGTCCTCATCATCTTCAGAAGTATTCCGTCGGCCATGTCTACCTGATTGAGTCCAAATATAGGCCGAACGGCGAGAAAACAACAAAATGGTCCACTTATCTATAAATAGAAGGGAGGATCTCACTTTGAGAAGATTGGACCAGATACTGGAACTAACATTTTGTCTCTCAGGGCGTGATAGCCTCTGTCTTTTATTTTTTTAATATATTTTTAATCCATTTTTAATCATTTTTTCTTTTAATTAAATTAATTACATCCATATATTTCGTAGGACTTATATATACTACATAAATTTTCATAATTCAACTTCACTCATTATCTCTCATTTTTTTTACATAAAGTCTATAAAAAATTATAAAAAATTTCAATCCTATCACCCCTTGAGAACTAAAAATTGTATCCCAGAAGCATCATTAACACAAAAAAAGTTTTTCCATTCAAAAAAATAATAATCACAAAATAAAAGTTTGTAGAACGTAACCGGCAATTAGTGTATGCGGCTAGTATTCTATTGCCCACAGTGGGTACTCTTATAGTACCTAAAATGGGCCGGATCAATGACACGTGCCCCTTGATAGCGGAGGGTCCATAGTTTTCCCACATGTGTCATTGATCCAAGCCATTATGGATACTGTTTAGATACCTACTGTGGGCAGTAGAACGGGATTGTAGTGTATGCTTTGTGACATCAATACTAAGCAAAATGTCCCATCTTATTATTCCAATTCCATAAATATTGAAAAATGTAATTGGTAGAATTTCATTAGCAGTATCATTTAATGCACGCAATCGAACAAGATCATGTGCATTTATTTATATAGTAAAAGCATCTCCAATGCTATGTCTCTTCTCAAAATCTAATTTTTAGAGAGATACACTCACATAAATTTTGAGTGGGTCCCGTAATTTTTTAATTTTAAATTTTTCTTAATCACTTTTCTCTCATTTTACTTACTTTTTCTGCACTTTTTCTTCCTCGTTTCCTATGTAATATCCAAATTCAAGCATCAAACTTCACATCTACCTCTACTATTTTGTTAATATTTTTGAATATCTTTCTACCTTTATCCTCTTTTACACTTTTCCATCTTTTTTTTATTTATACATCTTCCAATTCCTCTACAATTAAAATAATATTTTTCTCTCTATCTCTCTTTTAAACACACATCCCCATTAGACACCTCCCATTGGAGATGCCCTAAAATAAACAAGATTGTAGTTTGTCCTTGCACTAATGTTATATATTAATATATATATAATTGAATAAATCGTTATTAATTATTACATGACAATTACAATACAGAAAGAGAAAGCGAAAGACGAAGGCTGGTGTAAAATTCGCCGATGACTCGTAGCATTTGGTACTGGAATAGAGCGCACAAGAGTGGGACTTAGATTTGATGGTTGTGCACTCCTTGATCAGTCGTCATGACATATGTTGGGTCCTCCCTATCCGTTTCTACTCTTTTCTTCACATTGCATCCATCCTTGGGCATTTAAAATAGTTCCTGTTCATCCAAGGACAAATCTATATCACCGCCATTTTTGTGGCACATTAATTGAAATATATATTCCTATCAACTCAAAAATTTTATGTATCATCCTATTTATCATCTCGTATATGTAGAGATTAGGGACTAAATTTGTAATTTATCCTTAACATGAATGTCAATTTAGCAAAATACCCTTCATTTATTAAGTTAAAATTTTTTAATAAGTTTGAATAAAGGTCAAATGGATGGAAAAGTGAGCTTTGGATGAATGTCACAACATTTCAAAGGTTACGGTCTGCCCAGCTTAAAAACAAAGGTTGGGACGAGAATAGAAATAAGTGTAAAGATTAGGGCTAAATTTGCATTTTACCCTCCAAAATACAAAATAAAATGAAGGAATTATCGAAAACTAACAAAATACAAAATACCGAAAAAATCAATATTAGCAGCTCCAAAGCTACTGGTTGACTCCAACTTGTCCAGCGAGAAACATATTTATTACCCCAAAATAGACACTCTGTCAATTCTATATCCAAAACGCCGAAAACACGACCTCCATTAATTACACTCTGTATAATATATCGCAACACCATTATTTACACACTTTTTGTAATGTATTACACAACTATTATACTGTGTAATGCATTACGCAACAACACACTATAATGTGTAATTACTTACTAAAATTAAAACTAGAAAAATAAAATTTGAACAACGCGGATCATCCAGTTGAATGCGACGATCACTCACTAGTTCTAGAAACCAATTGGGCAATCGCCTAGTACAATTCTAGGAGATAGCCCAGTCAAATTCTAAGCGACGCCTAAAAATCCACACAACTCGATTCGTGTAGAAAGCTGATAAATATAGATCATTATATGAGTCCAAATATGATAATATCACCCGATTTTTGAAATATAAAACTTAAAAAATATTTAACCTAATTTTCTCATGTATCTCAACCGATCATTGCTAGACATCAGCCTACTCCAAATTGAGTCCAAATATAGGGCCAGAGACGAGAAAATACGTAAGGGTCCACTTGTCTCTATAAATAGAAGGGAGGATCTCACTTTGAGAAGATTGGACCAGATACCGTAACTAACATTTTGTCTCTCTTAAGAACTAAAAGATTCCCACAGGCCTCATTAACAAGCACCATTAACAAGCACCCAATCGAACAAGATGACATGAATAGTGAATTTATTTATATGGTAAAGTAAACAAGATTGTAGTTTGTACTTGCACAAATGTTAATATACATAATTGAATAAATTGTTATATTTTCAAAGGTAAGTCGTTATTATTTATTACATTATAATTACAGTACAGATAAAGAAAAAGTGAAAGACGCAGATTGGTGTAAAGTTCATCGATGACTCGTAGCATTTGGGTATTGAAATAGAGCGCACAAGAGTGGGGCTTAGGTTTGATGGTTGTGCACTCCTTGATAAGTCGTCATGACATATGTTGGGTCCTCCCGATCCCTTTCCACTCTTTTCTTCACATTGCATCCATCACTTGAGCATTTAAAATAGTTCCTGTTCATGAAAGGACAAAAGTATATACCACCACCACTCATGTCACAGTAATTGAAATATATATTACTATCAACATATAAATTTTATATATCATCCAATTGTATACCGACATACTCCACTAGACGTCTAGACACATCGCGCATGAACGATAAAATGATTATTGTATCTTTAGTGAGAGATAAATCTGCGATAAAATGGAGTGGTATGTGTAGCAGCCTGGAAAAATTATGATACTAACAGGACTTCAACAAGTAAAAACTATCATAGACGTAGAACACTCCTACAATGGCGGATGTAGGCACGGGGCCCAAAAAACCTTAAAAATTTAATGTAGAAAAAATTTTAACAATTAGATGGAGCCTAAGTCGATTTGACATTTTGTATGTTCTAACCCGTGCTAATAAAATTCCTAAATCTGCCCTTACCCTCCAATTATCATGACTTTCACTGCAACTTTATGTCACAAAAAGAACAATATCGATGGCTAGCTAGCTAGCAGATAGATGACCGAGTGAATATTTACCAACAAACGTACGGAGTTAGAGTGAATATATAACGTAGAATTTGAATTTCCATTAAAAGGTAAATCCTTCACTTTTCATTAGATAGATACTAGAAAGTATAGTAAACAAAAGAAAGTGAAATTATTTTGATACTTCATCGAGTAAAGTAGACTGCATAATGTATGATATATATGTATACATATTAGCAGCATCTAAATAACAGCCAAGAGATTTAAATAAATAAAAAAAAGAAAAAGAAAAGGAAAAAAGGGGGGAAAAAGACACGCTCTCTGCAAGTTGATCATATATATAGTGACATGCTGTGTGTCTGGATACTAGGGTGAAGGAGTGATAAGCCTACTTAATAGTAACATGTTGTAACACCTTCTCGTTCAATATGCTGTCAAATTTTCCTACTTTCATTACATTAATACTAAACTATATATACATACTAATGTACTGCCTATTCGTGGTAGAATCTGACAAAAATACAATTTCTATGGCAAAATCTAGGAGATCGAAGAGTGCTTAGATGAATAAGAGAAAAATGGGGTTTTTCTGAAGAAAATGAAAGTAGTCAGACGTTTTACTTTTTCCTTCTCATAAAAAATTTCCTTACATTCAGTGATCGTAAGGAAACCCACTTGTTGAAACCACTAACTACAGCTACCTAAGAACTGAATATATATCAAGTGCAAAAGTACTGCAGATGATGTTGGAATTAATCGATGGAGTGCTATTGGAAACATGAATATACATATATCCGATATGGACCATTAATTATGAATGACAATTTAGTTAGTTAATTCCTCGATAGCAACTTTAGCTAAATGCCCATTAATACAGATCGATCAATTTATCATGATCATCAACCAAGTGACCATATAGTAGATCACAATTTTAAATCAATCTTGATTAATTAGAGGAGGGTGTTAAACTATGAATTAATTATATTGCTTGAAAAGTGAAATAAATTGAAACAAATTTAAGAACATAGTATATAATGCGTACGATGAATTACGTACCTCGGATATGGGCTGTTCTTGATCTTCTTTTTCCCATATTTCCTCCATTTATATCCATCATCCATGATTTCCATGTTAGATTTGGTTTTAAACACAACTCTAAATTCCATCTGTGTCTTGTAGTTCTTCTCTCGTCTACGATCATTATTTAATTTCCATTAAATGAAACAAAAAAAAAAGTTACTATATTTGTAACAAGTCATATTCCATATGCGCTAAATCAAGAATAGACAAAGAACGTGTTTGACACGGAAATTTCCAGAAAGAATGTTGATTAATTAAAAAGTAAAAGAAAAAATATCGATAAATGTGAAAAATAATATTTGTGAATATATGAATAAGTAAAAATAAAAAATAATAATCAAACAGCCAAGTTCAAGGAATTTACAATTGAACTTGCATGTTGCTACTTGAGTTCGAAGATATAAAGCCTTCTGCTGATCCGATCACGTTTTGGGTCAAAATATCTTCTTGATAGCCATCTTCGAAGGTGAAATAATCTGAAATTTTAAAACATACTGAATCATTGAGCTGATGATTGTTAATTTCTTGATTAGGGTTAGGGCTAGGGTTTTGGTACTGGTAATATGTTTCCATTGTGGAATTGAATTTGGAAATATTTTTTGATAATGTGGAAACGGAGAGGTCTTTCACTTTTTTGGGAGCCCTTTTTATACATTAAATTATATATATATATATATATATATATATATATATATATATTTATATATATTTATAAATAAGATATATATTTCTTTAATTTGCTTATTCAAGCGCTGCAGCTTCATCGACTCTTTCCTGGAGGGCCGCAAGAAATTTCTTTAATCGTTACACGTGGCGGATTTCTAGTGTCTCAAGGTGACGTAATCTTGTTTGACGTCACTAATCAGATAAGCTAATGGAGCCCACGGCACTTTAGGACCGCGCCAATACACCATGTTGCATATCGCAATCCATCCACAAGATGTATAACTCACGGTCTATCCAAAATCGGGCCACGTTAATTACTCCTACTACGTAAAAGGTTGTCGTATAAGGTCATGTCCGATGCAAGTTGCGAACTGGGAATGATGTAGAAGAGAAAGATATATAGAAGATAATTATTTTATTTAAAAACAAATAAAAAGAAGTATAGAAAAAATGAAAAACATGAGAGAGGTAAAAATAATTCAAAAATAATAATAAAATAATAATTGAAGAATTCTAAACGGACGTCTATTTCTAGAGGTAATACGGAAATCTATAAAAAAATGGGATAATTGATAAAATTTTTGACAATTAAAAGAAAATATAAGAAATTATAGGACCCACTCATTTTTTGTCTTCCTCTCGCTTGTTTAAGATATTATCCCCAATTGATGCATTGAAAATGGCCTCAGCATCTCCAACGTTACATTTTCCCAAGGAACAGACTCAATAATAATAATAATAATAATAATAATAATAATAATAATAATAATAATAATAATAATAAATTGCACTTTTTTCTTCATTTTATCATTTTTCTCCCTATTTATTACTGTCTCCGTTTCAAAAATATAATTCACTATTTCTTTTTCGTTCATCCCAAAATATAAATCACATTCCTTTTAAAGATGTAGTTAAAATATTATTTATCTTTTATGCCTTATTTAATATATATTATTATTATCCAAATAGAATAATTTAAATAAAATATTTCATAAATAAGAGAGCATATTAGGAAAATAATCTTGAATGTATTTTTTTAATACTATTAATTATATTTTTCTTAATTTGTGTGAAGATAAAAAATGGCTATAATTTTGGGACAGATGCATTAGCTTTTTACCAACTTTTTGTCCACTTCTTCCCACAAAATTCTTTCGAAAATTCCAAATCTAACCTCACCACTTTTTCAGAATTACTTTATCATTATTTTTAAAATCATATATATATATATATATATATATATATATATATATATATATATAGAATGTTATGTTAAGAAATTTGAAATATTGGAAGAAAAAATGTGAGAGAGATGTACATGGCCCAGACCCCACGCGTTGATGAGGCTGCAAGTGGGATGTGAGTAGCTGGGAGAAATACTGGGAGAATAACGCTGGGAATATAACATTTTCGTATATATATATATATATCACTTTTTCTCATCCTCTTCTCAAATTTGTATCTCGTGCCACTTTATTAAAATAATATTATCTCTCTCCCTCTCCCTCTCGCTCTCCCTCTCCCTCTCTCTCTCACACACATGTCGGTGCACATAAAAGACCTCAGTCCTGACAGTCCACACAACACATTTGAGACTGTCTAAATTATGCGAATCAGCAAAGGGCAAAGATGGGATTGTCATAAATTATGCAGAGACTGTTTAAAGATTATTCTGTTACCTCAGGCCTTGTTTGATTTGGGGTTTAGTTGTTCCGCGCGGTATTCCGTATAAAAATGTGTGGTTAATATTAGTTTGGGAAATGTGTGTGTGGTTGAAAATGAGTATGAGGTATACGGAATTGCGTGCGGATTTGGTAAATACCAAAGAGAACAAGGCCTCATAAAATCTCAACACACGCATTTTTTTTTTTTTTTTTTATAAATGTACGGACAGCTAACATTATTATTCAACACAGTGACTCATCATTAACCTGACATTTTTCGTGATAATATCAAATTATTTAATTTTTGAAAAATAATATTATTTGTAATATTAATAATATTATAATAAAAAGAGTGCCACCTAAGCAAAATGTTTAGATGACAGTGCCATGTTTGATATTAATTTTTAGCGGTTAATTATTATTCTTATTTATTTATGCTGCTTTTTTTATTTAGTGTTATTTTATTTTTTTATATGTATTTTACCCTTTTTATATGTATTCTTTTTTTTTCAAATTAATTTCTAATTTTTTTATTTTACTTCTTTCATACTTAGTGTTGCATGCATTTATGTAAATATGGTAAGAGATAAAAGTTACAACTTACAATACATATTAATTTAATTCCGAAAATGAGAATTATTGGTTTCTATATATATTTTAATTTCTGGATATTACATTTTAGTTATTATTTTATATATATCTCAATTATCAAATCTCTATATTGTAAAACTTGGAGTGTCAACTATACATTTTACCATACTAGCAGTGCCTAATCTGCACGCTTTTTAAACAAATTAATTAAATAAATTTGCAATTTAATTAATTGTCATGCAAAAAAATGTAATTAAATTAATTTTCAATTATTTTTTTGTAACTTAATTCCAAAATCACACAGCCGTTATAATATAAATTCTATATAATTCATGCTGTGATAAGTTTAAGAAAAATGGAAGATTTTTCTATTTTTATGGTATACGCCTATTTGAAAAAGAAATTTCAATTATTTAATAGGAATAATTTGTTTTTAATAAACAATTGCTTTCATTATTTTAATTTAGTTTAAAATGTAAAGCGTGTTTATCTTTTTAATATGCATCTATAATAATTGAAGTGTCACGTTGACAGCTAATTTATTGGAAGTGCCAATGTGGCACGCAGCTTCAATTAAAAAGAACTAGTATTATACCCGTGCGATGCACGAGGATATTACAATCTATTTAAAATAAAATTAAAACATACGAATTAGACAATGTAAATCTACTAAAAAGTGAAGTAAAATGTCAATCGGGCTTTGTCTGATTGGTTATGAGGATAGATGTTAAGGCCATGAGACTTAAACGTGTCAGATTTGAGTCACACCAACTGCGTGTTGCATTGTATGGCTTTAGTTGCCACCCATAGGGTGGCTATATTAAAAAAAAAAAGAATTGAAGCAAATAAAAAATTGTAAATCTTGAAATATTTTTTTAAACAACATTCATAATTGATTTTATTGGTTTTTTATCTCTGTCATATATAAGACCCTTCAAACCTACACGATTTGCAACTTTGGATACTGTGTTATCTAACAAACAACTATTGAATTTAACAAAATACCGACATGCAAAAGCAATTGTTCTTAGCTTTTGTTATTATAATTTACTGATACTGAATATTGAATTGAATTCAAACCATATCCAACTCGAGTTTTCATATTTTATTTATGCCGCTATTAGTCAAAATTAATAAAATCAAATATTAAACAACATCAGTCAACAAAACATAGTTTATTTATCATATTCAATTTGACTTTTACTTTTTAATTCGAGTCAAAAATATTTTTTTTAAAATAATCACGTGCTACAATTCGAATCTTTATCTTTTGTTTAATAACAACCAATGTCAATCAGTAAATCATATATTTAAACGCATTTTTATATAGAATAAACTTTTAAAAAGAATAAACAAGTAATATTTATTTCTAAATTAAAAATTATTTTTTGTTTGCTTGTTCTTCAAAAAATTGTATAAAATCATTTTTTAAATATGGCCGAATTAATTAAAAAGAAAATCAGATTTAGGATTTATTTCTAAATTTGATTTTTTCTTAAGAAAACACGCACCAACGTAACATTGATAACATGGCATTATTAGGCAAATATTCTATTGCGCGACACGCGTCTTTTTGATGGTAGGATGGAGCAGGTGGGCGCCTATCCACCCGTGTGTGGGCACTCTAACAAAACTATATATTGAAAATTAAAATGTATATAAAAAATAGTTAATTTTCATTTTCAAAATTAATTTAATTGGTATTGTAACTTGTAAGTTGTAATTTTGATCTCTTATCGCATGTTCATTAATGCATGCAATACTAAATATGAAAAAAATTTAAAAATTAATTTTCGATACTTATAATTTTTTTACAAAGGATGGAGAAATGATTAAATGATAATTTTAGTAATTATTTTTTTAAGTGGCCTGCGAAATGAGGAAATGAGACATAGAAGTTATAATTTTCAATTTTATTTTCTAATTAGTTAATTATTCATTATAAATTTAATTATTTGACTACTCAATATTTGATTTAAAATCATTACCCACTATTTGAATTGCTCAATACATATTATCTATGAAAACTTTCTAAAACTATGCTTTTAATGTGGTAAAAATAAAACAAAGGATTTTTTATTTAATTTTTTAAAATATAAAAAGTTGTTTCTAAAACAGAAAACAACTATCAACATGGTACTATGCCAAATTGGCACTTCAAATTTTGTTAATAAGAATATATATATATATATATATATATCTGTGTGTGTGTAAAATTAATTCAAAAATTAAAAATGCAATATCCAAACATGATTAAATAAGAAAATGAAATTATTAAATGTCATTTAATATTTTTTCTAAATAAGGTTTTTTTAAATAAAAAAATTTTAACTAAAGGAATGCCAACATGGTAATATTGCCTAGATGGCACTTTTTTTTTTTGTAATATAAAGATTAATTATTGTTTTCCTTTTATTTACTATTGAGTTTTCTCAATGTGGAAAAGAGTAAATAATTTGCTCAATAATTGAACTTCGCATTGCACGCATTTTGCCTTTTTTAAGTACATAAAATTAAATATTAGTTGTTTTCCTTTCTAAAATGAAAATGTGTTTTATGTAAATGGAAATAAAACAAATGAATTAAATTGCTATTTAATTTAAAAGTGGTTTTAGTTTTAATTGGCGATTTCCTTTCTTTTTTTATTTCTTGGTTATTTAGATCATGTGTTTTATATATGAGAATAAAATTTTAAAATTTTGTATAGTCTAAATTTTCATTATAGTAAATAGTAAATATAATGAAAAGGTGGAGCGAAGTAGTATTGTTTCCAAAAGAAAAAGAATATTCTTTATCAATTTGCTGAGTTATATTTACTTATTTATTTTTTCGAAATATAACATATTGTATAATCCCTTTGAGTTTTATTTGGGGTCGTTTCTACATGTACATCCGTCATTTATATGCATATGTAGGTTGACCATAAGATTATTTTTAGTCATATTTGAAATAAGTTTGATAATTTTTAGTCGTATTATCTAATTTTTGTTCCCAAATATTCTATTCTTCCCCAAAATCATCAATTTCAACAATTAATATGGTATTTTTCTTACAAAATAATATTTCGGATCAAAATATGCATACCGTTATTGAAATTTATAACATGATATGTACTTCTTATTTTTATTAAATATTCATAAAAATTCATTTATTATTTTATAATTTTTTATGTAAAGATACGATTAAAATCGTCACGTACATCGCACGTGGGTAATACTAGTTATGCTAATATCTTTAGTATATGTGGCACCATTTCTGTGCATTTCTTGTTTAGTTTCTTAAAAAATATCAATATCTATATATAAACAAGCCAACGATATATTCTCACTCAAATTTATATTTTTCAAAATTAAATAATTTGTTTTTTATTCCTATTTTCCATCATTTCTTATTTCCTAAAATCTCTCACCTCAATCAGGGTCAATCCTAAAATCTTTTAACTAAATCTATATCAATCTTTGTAATATATAAATAAATTTAATATTCGATTCTACCTATATTTTTTAAAATGAATTCTATTTATGTCTTTATTATCTATATATATAGAATAAGCAAGTATTTGCAACATTAATCATTTCCCGCCAAAATTTTATTTGCAACCTTAGTCCTTATCTATCCAAAATTTTATTTTTTAAATATTTAATCATTTTCTTTTCCTCAATCCAATTAATCATTTCTTAAATTATTACTTTTTCCTTATTTGGACCAACAAATCTTTCAAAATCTTCTCTTTCCAATCACAAGATCTCTATATTTCCCTTATCTTTATCTTTCCTTATTTTCCTATAATTGTCCTTTTGAAAATTACTACACAATTATCTTTTTATTTTCCTTTTTTTATTTTTAAATTTTTAGTATATCATTTTATTTTTACTATATCCAGCATAAATTTATGAATTAGTTAATTAGTTAAAACATTTTGGTGAATTATAACAACAATATAATTTGTCATAGATTATTAATAAAATTATGATAATCAAACAATTTGACAATTAATATTTAAGATTATCTGTACCAATATAATTAACCATATTTATCATTATATTTAACATTTGATCTCCATCAATATAATCAAATTTATCTCAATTAAATTATTTTAAAGTTTTAATATTTTACTATTAATAATCTGGACCGTATATCTTTTAATTATCAATCATCATATATACCACATTAAAATTTAAATTTAAAAAATTAATAAAATTATTAATTAATAATATAAATGTAAATTATTGAAGAGGTTTAATTAAAAATTTTAATTAAAGAACTTTGCCATTAATTATTTTTAATTAATCATCCCATAGCAACATTAATCCGATTTTTAAATTAATTGAATCTATATCTATATCTTTTAATTTGTAAGATATCTTTTAAATTATTAAATATATTTAAAATCGGATTCATCTAATTTTAACTGGAGCTATTAGGCGAATTATTTTAGAAATGATTGATTCTTTTTAGAAAAATTAGATAAAATTGAAAGTTAAATAAAACCATTTATAATGTAATAAATTAATATTAATTATAATACTAAATTTTAATTGGTCATGGTTTCATTCATTAATTATTATATTCGTAAAACCATTTATATTGTAATTAATTAAAATTAATTATAATGCTAAGTTTTAATTGGACATGGTTTCATTCATTAATTATATCGCTAAAATTATAAAATAATATTGATTTTAAAAAACTAAAATTAATTAGATTATTACGTATTGGCAAGATTTCCCTTAAAAATGAAAAATGTGTTTTAAATTGTAAAATATCTTCTTAAATTAAAAGATATGTTTAAAATTAGATTCATATAATTATTAAAACCGTAGTATTACGCTAATATTTAAGCAATAACTAATTATTTTTAAAAATAATTACCCAATAATTAAAATTTATAAAAAATAATTATATTGCTAAAAATTCATAGGACATGGTCTTATAGAGCGAAAATGAATAAAAAATATTTATATTATGAAAAGGGAAAATTATAATTAATTTAAATGAATGAATAATTAATTAAAATTAATTAGATTACTACGGATTCTTAAGATTTCACTTAAAGATGAAAAATATTTTCTAAATTGTGAAATGTGTTTTAAATCACAAAATATCTTTAAAATTTGATTCATATAATTTTTAAAACTTCGGTTATTAAGCTAATTTTTTAGAATAATTAATTCTTATTGAAATAATTAGGAAAAAATTAATTAAAATTAATTATATTGTAAAGATTTAAATGGAGTCGTCTTCGTTGGGTGAAAATTGACATAGTTTCATTGGTCATAAAATATTCAAATTAATTATATTGCTAAATGGAATATATTAAAAAAAAGAGCATTTTCCTTCCAAAATCGAATCATTTTTATTTAAAATATAATTTTTTATTCACATTTTCTCAACTTGAACTTCACACGGTTTTCCTAAATAAATATTAAGAATCCCAACTAATTTAAATGATTTATTTTCTATCGATTTTTTTCAGTTTAGGTTTTATTCAACTTTTAAAGACTAACAATTAAATTTTCTATTTTAATTATTAATCATATGTATTTTAAATTTATTTATCTTATCCAAGTTAATTTAAATTTCATATTAAATCATTCATTATTTTATCAAAATAACATAGAATCTATGATTTTTTTACTGGCCACGTTAATAATCATATATAATTTAAATTATTTAAAATAAACATCTAAATTGATGAGTTAAATATATATATATATATATATATGTGTGTGTGTGTGTGTGTGTGCGCGCGTGTGTGTGTGTTTAAAATGTGTTTATTAAAATAGATATCATCAATACATATTAAAAAAAGTATAAATAAAAGATTCCGATTAAATGATCACGATGAGAGGTGAACGGGAATGAGAACTTTTTAGAAGAACGAGAATGGCGAATGCGAGTCTCTGTCCTTTTTGAAATTCTATCATCCTCTATCGCCCTTTATTAAATAAGGATGGGGTGGAGGCGAGGATAAGTGTTTCCTAACTAGATAAGAACAGGGGTGTTAGGGTCTGTACCCGCTACATTGTCTTTTTATAATATACATATATATATATATATATATATGTGTGTGTGTGTGTGTGTGTGTGTATGTGTAAATTATATTTTATAATCAAATTTTAAAAATTTATTATTTACATATTCATTGTTAACACCGTGCATCGCACATGTGTATAATTAATATCTCGAAATTTGTAATTGCATGTAATAGAATATGCAATAATTTTAAAGACAAAGTCATATGTGCTTCAAAAGTTAGTAGAATTTAATTTGGTTATTTAGATAACTATAACATTCAATGTTATTTTATATTTCTTTTATATTTAGTAAATTTAATTTATATCACGAATTATCATTCCATATAACGCGCGGGCGTAAATGTGAGGTTAGAGTACGATACAAATTGATGATTAATAGTCAATTAATTATTTTATTATTCGATTAACATTTATCAAAACTATTATTTATTGAAAAATTAGTCTATCGTGGAGAAACTAATTGTTTTTATTATTTAATTAATATTTATCAAAACTGTTATTCCATTATATTAAGTTTATTGTTTCGACCTATTATTTACGCTATTTTCTAAGATCTTATATTAGTATTATTAAGATCCATTAATACTGTTATTAGTTGAAAAATTTGTCTCCCATGCAACGCACGGGTAAAACAACTAGTTATTGTTAGTATGCAAAAATAGAAATATTAAATTAATTAATCAATTATAATAAATAATAATAATTATTGTGATAGGGGTATGAATATTATTTCCAGCAGATAAAACCTGTATTACGATAACAAAAGTTGTTGCGCCAGGCAAATATATTGCAATGACGGATGTCGTTGCAAAGGATGTTGTCACCATAGGATTTCCAGTCTATTACAATGACATTTGTCATCAGAATATCATCAATTATTGCGATGAAAAATATTGTTGCAATAGATGGAAAATCGTATTGCGACGATAGAATTTTATTGCAATAGAGTTACATGCATGAGCCTATCACAATAATACGTTGCAACAACATTGTAGGTATATTGCGATTAAAAAAATTATCAAAGTAATCTTATATTGAACATATCTTCCTCTGCCAACGCACGGTGACATAATGAGTAATATAAGGAAAATTCCATGGCAAAATTTAGGGGGCGTTCTCTTTGCGTTTTAGCCCGTTTTCTGTTTTCGAAAATGTTGAAAACGCGTTATGTTCATTGTTTTCGAAAATCTATTCTCGAAAATGTTTTCAACATTTGTATAGGAAACACGAAAACATCTTTTTAGCCGTTTTGGATTTTAAACTTTACATTTATTATATTTCAGTCCCAAATTTTATTTTTCGTACGTTTCAATCCCCGATCATCGCCGACCACAGCCGAAAAAGTCAAACCACCAGATCTGGTGGTCAAACCACCAGATTTGATGGTTTGATCACTAGATTTGGTGGTTCTCAAGTGGAGAACCATCGCGGTGGTTCTCAGTGAGAACCACCAGCAGTGGTTCATGAGAACCACTGCGATGGTGGTTCTGGTGGTGGATGGGGTTTCAGGGGGGTGGGGTGGGGGTAGGGTAGGTGAAGATGAGGGCTTGTTTGAAATTTTGGAAAAGTTTGAGGACCCTTTTGTAAATTTTATTATACGAAATTGTATTTTTCTAAAAGTATAAACCAAACACATTTTCTATTTTCCCTTCTCAAAAATAATTTTTGAAAACAACAAACCAAACGCATTTTCAATTTTTTCAAAACAAAAATTGAAAACAGAAAACACCAAAATATTTTCGAAAATGAAAACAGAAAATATATATAAAACAAACAGAATTCCTTAGCTTTTCTATTTTTTTCTCTTACACAAGTTCTAAATTATATCTTAAACATATATTTTCCCGTGCAACACATGGGATGAAAGTATTAATCTTTATAATATAAAGCTAAATCCCCGATGTATGTTTTTACACACATTCCCTACTAGGGATTTTTTTTTTTTTTTTTTTTAATTTGAATAACGTGTTGCTTAGTGGGTGAGAAGCTACGGCTGGATTGAAATTAATGCACGCAATTAATTCTCTATTTGGAAATTAATGAGTCGGATCAATGTAAAAATCAATCACCCAACCATCAACAAGATCAACATTAATTGGCTGTGTATAGATTAATCTCGAAGATCAATCAAACAATCAATCCCCCAACACTTAATTCACGATTGTGCGATTTCAACAGTATTTGAGAGAAATAAGATTAACCTTAATTACAAGAATTAATTCCATAAATTAATAAGTCGAATCAATCACCCAACAGTCACCCATTTCAGAATATAAGGTTGGTTGTCTACATTAGTCAAATGCAATCAATCATCCATCTCCGTGAATCACATCAAATACTAATTTGGCTATGTAAAATAATTCCATTTTCGTGTGTTTTTAAAATCCCATGTTTGTCACTAAAATAATTATAGTCAACTCCAATGCCATCAATATGACCCAACAGCTGCATGTTCCCCTGTATGAAAAAAATAATCAATAAAAATCTTACCAAAAATAATAAGCAAGCAATGCTATATTTAAAGAGTTCTACAAAATTGATTGTAGAGCAATGTGTATTTAAACAAACGCATATGACACCTTGCCTGTAACGCCCCCTCCAATTCCACGTACGTCTACGTCATATATGACGTCATTCATACCGTATCGTGCACGTAACATAAACATACGGTCGCCTTCGGGCCCGTGCACGTCCGTTTTCTTTCTTTTCTTAACTTGTCTTAACATAGTGGAACTAGAGGTGCGCTATTCATTCATACAAAACCCTAAGTTCGTTTCTTTAAAACATATACAATAGAGTTAGGGTCTCGGAGTTCATAACATACCGCAAGATCTTTAATTCCCCTTCCCACTCACACACCACAACAAACGTTCGACGGGACCTTTCGCCAACTCTCCCACAAGCACTGCGCCTACGTAAAACATAGAACATACTCACATAATGAGTCATAAAGACTCAGTGGATAATAAATGCAATGCAATGCACGTGACACCATTTTCTTCATGTCGTTGGGCCTTGTTGCTAACCGTGTGCTTACAAGGGCGCCATAACGTATCATAACATAACATATTGGCTCTAAAGTCTCAATCCTCATGCAGGCTTCACCCGTGAGACGGCCAAATGTCTCAATCCTCATGCGGGCTTCGCCCGTGAGACCATACATACTTGTAAGCACCGGTTAGTCAACGTCACATACATATGCCTCGTGATGCCTTCATGCAACATGTTCATTGGTTACTAACCTCATCTCGTCAAACCAAGGCCTCACGATCATAAAACATCATTATAGGGGAGGCATTTCATACGAAACATCATACGTTCTTCACGTATAGCAACACAAGAAGCCTTTGGTCACAACATAACACATAATCGTAGCCTTTTAGCACAACATCATCAAGTAGGGCTAACGTGAGGCTTTTACAAAGGACAAGCCGGTATTTCATTCAACCAAGCACCATCATGGCAAGCATATCATTTCTTCCTACACATAGCTTCACATAACGCCACGACATTCGAACATATGATATACATACACAAAGTGTTCACATTGGTTCATATAAGCACACGACGCATATCCTCATCACATAAGACACATAATACTTTATATTGAACCACGTAACCATACATGAATGCCAAGCTTATCACCCTCTTTATTCATTACATATATCATCCCATAACTAGAGTTCTTCTACTTATGGCCACACAATGCTTAGACACAACATGGAGGGTCATACAAGTCATGTAAACACATACATATCTTCAACATATCAAGTCATCACCATAACACAAGACCAAGAGGTCCTAGCATGCTTCTAAGTTCCATAATCATCATAATCATTCCATTTCTTGTTTAGTTCATGTATAATCATGCAAATACATCATAAAACATGTAAAGCAACCATTACCCACCATCAATGAAGCTCAACCAAGCATGGACAAGCTTCCTCTTCTTCTCTTCCTCTTATTCATTTTCTTCTTTCCTTTATTCCTTCTCCTTGTAATCATGGATTACATATGCATTACATAGATCATAGGGAGTGTTTGGTATGATTCCATAGGTTCATGAGGGACTTGGAAGGGTTTTGGGAGTGTTTTGGGGTCTTGGAGTCGAGCTTGATTGCTTAATCCTCAAGACATGACCGAGAAATGCTTTTATCCACTTTCTGCTGACTTAAAATTACGGCCGTACATACCATATTTACGGCCGTAACCCCTGACTTATGGTCCTATTCCATTCTTCGACACTTACCACCGTAACTCCATAATTTACGGCCGTAACATACCTCATACGGCCATATCATACCATCATACGGCCGTAATAAACTCTCTGCATCTTTTGGCCATTTTCCCTTTTCATAATTTACGGCCGTAACCTATATACCTTATGGCCGTAACCTTGCTTTTACGGCCGTAATCCATCAATTTACGGCCGTAATTTCAGTTCTGCTGAAATTTCCCATTCTCATCATTTTCGAAGGCCGTTTCGGATTCCGGGGCATATCCTACACTTCAAAGCATATCGTGAACATATCATATACATGTACATCATACCGAAACATCATCACGAAATCTCATACCAAATACGGAGACACATACGGACTTCTACACGAAATCATATACGTTTTCGAGACGAATTCGAGCGGGGCATTACATTGCCCACATCACCAAAGCCCCTTGATTATCATTCATTCTTTCAACGTGTCAACATCATTATGACGGCTTTGTATGAGCCACTTTCATGTCTCAATCCAACCCGTTGTGATTGGGGAATTCAAATTCGTGTGGTTCGAAAGTACAAAGCTCCAAACTATGTAAACAAGTATGAGGTCCAGATTGTGGAAGACCTAGAAGTGATTTTGTGGAAGATCTATTTTGATTTAGTTATGTTGATAAGACTTTTGTTGTATTAAAAACTTTTCTTGGGGTTGGTTTTTTTATTTTCTTTTTGAGTTTTCTATTAGAGTTGAGTTTTTTTTTTTTTTTGGGTGAGTTTTCCAGATTGTGGTTTGTGGCTTCTGTTTTTCATGAATAAAGAGTACAATAATTAATTTTTATTTTTATTATTGCAGTCAGGCTTAAGTTTCGTATTTAATCTATCTTTTTGATGTGAAATATAGAAAATGCCAAACTCTAATAATAGATTTTATCACAGTAGAACACATTTCAAATAGAACCCAACTTAGACACCACATTTCTATTGAAGTGAAAGATACTTAGAATAATTGAGGGGAAGAAGATGTTCAAAAAAAAAAAGAAGTAAACCGAATACATATTCAGAATTTAACTCAGGGGAAGAAGATGCATCTAACCTTCCGTTGGATTTTAAACTGTTCGACCTATGAGATAATGAGACAAAAGCATCTTTTCTTGCAAGGACAATGTAAAAAAAATAATTGTATTATAAGATATCGTAATTGAAAAAAAAAATGGTAAGCTAGCAAACACTACTCTTGGACTTAAAACTTATAAGATATCATAGCCGAACCAAAAACCGTTAGATGTAAGCTTATAATATATCAATCGATTAAAGTTATTGTTAGCAAAGGTTATCTCAAAAAATTGCCAATCACTTTATTATTAAAAGTGATGAATTTATTTGCTTTCAATATTGAAATATAGATTTAATTTTCTTGGATTGCTGTTTGTTTCGAGTTCATAGAGACGCATACAAGATGAACTACTGTCATTGACAATAAGCGTAGACAGGATGTCCAAGCAAAGATTTTTTTTTTTTTTTTTTTGTTAAAGCAAGTAATTATATATCAAGATTACTAATTGAAATGTATACAACATTTACAGATGTTCAAAGATATAAAAAAAAAATTAAAATTACAATAATGAATCACAGACGGACAGTAACTTTCCTTTAGTTTTCATTGGTTTGGAGCAGAAACTGTCTAAGAATTAGAACACTGAGTTGCAAAACAATTATTTGTTGAATGATTGCCTCATAGATCTTCCTTCGCCATTTCAGAGTGATTGCCTCTTTCATTGGTGGCTCGATTCCAGATATAGAATTGCATAACAAACAAAAAACCAGCAACATGTTAAAATTTAAATATTCGAATAATTTATACATGGGATGAAAACACAAATAAACTTGCTAATTCTTAATCTGTGGACAATAATAAAGACTGAAAAGGTGAATTGGTGTGGAATAGATTAAACCTAGGCTAATAATCGAATTTATCTTCAATTTTTTGGACTGAAATCCGTGAAATCAAAGTCATGGGTAGAGAAATTAGTGACATGAGATATTTCTTTGGCTGGCTTGAATGTTAAGAAAAAAGGAAGAAAGGAAAGTCCATCGCCAGAGTGAATCATCGACGTCGAAGCTTGGTATCCGTGCGCTCAACGTCGCAAGAGTCTCGAAAGGAAAGTCATCGATAGATCTAGGATATTGAGATTTCATACGATTCACTGATATGGATTTGGGGTTGGGCGGCTACTGATTCGGGTTTTTGGGTCTGTTTATAGACATTGTAGTAGAATGAACTCTGTTAATAGGTTGATTTTGTTGTGAACGAGAGAGTTTTTCGTTTTGATTACCGTTTTTGAATTCATTCTGAATGGCCCTGTTTATAGAAAAATATTAGGGGCATCGTATTACAAATATTGATCGAATATCTGATAGTCGTTCACATGTCATAATCATTACATTACTATCATTACTATTCCTTTCCCCTTACTTTCGGTGGGTTTTACAACACTTCGAATACTATTTATACAAATGCATTAATACTTGTTTGGAGAAAAACCCGATAGGAGAAAAACTTCCAAACTTATTGTAGAAAAACTTGAGAGATCATATACCGTGCAAGAAAACCTCGTGGGGCAAAACCTAAGCCAAAAAGTAAGTTGCTCCCACGATGACAATCATTCTTATAGAAATATCCATATCTTTCTCGTTAAAACCTTGTCAAGAAAACCCAATGGGGAAAAACTTGATCGAAGGAAAAAGTCTGATTACTCCATTTAGTTCGAATCTTGGTAGGTGATACATTCACTTTCTTTGTGATTTCAATATCATCATCAGTTGATTCCAAGTAATCTCTCCGTTATCATTTGATCCAATAGACTCATTGAGTCAATTTCTCATTATTCGTGTGAATATGTCATAAACGTTGCCTCGTTAAAAACCTTACTAGGAAAACCCAATGGGATAAAATCTTAGTCGAGGAAAAAGTCAGTAACGCGTATTTTGTGCTTATATCAAAATCTTTTAGATAAGTATCATATTTATCAACATGTCATATTCAATACTTATTTGCAATCGACAATCTCGATCTTACATTCTCACTGTATCGAGATATATATATCCAAATCTTCTCTCGAGATCTTCTATTAATTGTGATTAGGCTGCCTCATTAAAAACCTTATTTAGGAAAAACCCTTTGGGATAAAAATCTCAAACAAGGAAAAGAGTCTGACATACAACAATATCATTGCTTTAAGCTATTACAAACAATGTTATCCTGTTAATAGTTCTATATTCAATTTTCTTATCAAGCCCGCATATTTCAATATTATTCTTCGATATATCTCAATATCCTCATTATCGTTGATCGTATGTAGCGCTACATTTTCATACCGTGTCGACACTTTCAAATTTCATTTCTTTCCCCATAATGATATAACTTATTGAGATATCTCATTATCAATCCTCTTTTAGAATTGCACAATATACTTGAGTCTATATTCTCTTCAAAGTGTATGCCTCCTTTATCAAAATCACCTTCTATCATTTGCTTTGATATACATATTTGGGGAACTTTTATTTAAATAATATCAATACTTCGGGCTCGTCAATTTATCAAAACATGTATAGTTGGTATATGAGATCATTACAGTCTTTCATGCATCTTTGTATTTCAAATTCATATCGTGATGCATTTCATATATCATTTCCAACTATTAATACTCCCCCTCATGCTAGCAACCAAACTCAGTATAATTTGTATGATTTTCCTTGTATATATTCTCAATATTTAGCTTTAATAGGGGAATTTATTCATGCGTGTTTTGTTCTCGATATTGGCAAATCGATTGGAGGACTTTAAATATTTTGCCAATTATATCCCACTGCATCGCATATCCAATCATTCTGGCCTTATTCAAATTATTGGGATATACATTCACTAGTTTTATCATTAGATCTGGAACTCGTGCTCATATCACGAGCAAATCATTTCAATATACACATGTGACTACATAGTGAATCCATATTATATTATATAGTAGTCAACATAAAAGGGTGAGTGGGCCCATATATCTCATCCCTTATATATGTTCCCGGATATATTTGGGATTTATTCCCAATCATTGGTTAGTAATTATTTATCGAGAACAATCATTGGAAATTTCTTCCGCTTCTTGATTTCAATAAATTATTTACATCAATCGAACCGGAATCTATATAGTGCTCAACATGATTTATTACCGTCATCACATGCATAGCCAACCGACATATCACGTCATTCTTTCGGTGGCATTATTACGATTACTATTGAAGCGTGGAATCTTATCTCATACGTTTCTGTTACGCCCTTGTTAAAACGCGAGTCTTACCTCATGCTGGCGTTTATAAATCATCCGAGCACTTACAATATTCACCCTAACAAGGGTCTAGATATCATAATGGATCATGTGCTCTCGAATCTTCGTAAATACTATCCCTCACTGCCGATCAAAATTCTAAAGAGAATTTATCTATGTAGACTTGAAAGATTAAGGATACTAATGAACAAGGGCATCCCACAAGATATTCGATGGTTGATTGAGGCGAATGTCAGGTTATCTGGTGAGGTTTCGATTCCTTCTAAATACATGCCTGGAATGGGTAAAAGTAGTTTTTCGAAGAAACGCAGAGCAAAAAGGTTAGGAGGATGTTATAAATGTGCTCGGTGGACTTGTGACACTCGATGTAAATCTGGGGTACTTGTCCAAAAATCGAGAGGATAAAATAGCATTCATTAAGGATGGATTGAGTAAGGAGTCTTTGGATGATATTCAACAGGCTCTTGAGACACATCCTAGTGGACACGTACAAGGTGAGCTTATGGCCTTATGGGCCAAATTTAAAGATGAACAAGAGCAGTGCAGTCTCGAAAATCTTACTTTAAAAGATCCTATTTGTAAATTTAGTAGAAAAATTTAGTATTATGATTTTCTCGTAATTGTGAAAAATTTTGGCGTAGATCGATGTATTTCGCGTAATTGTAAATATCGTGTTTTTTTTTTTCGAAATATATATGTATGTAAATAAATAAATAAATATATTTATATATAGATTTCAATCACCAAAGTGTATGTCATTTCAGCGATATTTTTCTCTGTTCTCTTTTCTCATATTGTCAAAAGGTAAATAGTAAAATCACTTATTGGTTTGAAAATTTATCTTTAAATAGAGGATTCACGTATCTCTCATTCATACATTGAAACTTTAGTGTAAAGAGAGAGATGGAGATGGAGATGGCGATGGGAATTTTAGAATCATCTCATGCAAATCAATCTTCACCTCACACGATTAAGGCTGTATGTGTTCTTGGTGGATCTAGGCGATAGGTGATATCCAATATATAGATATGGCAAACCAACTTATAAAGGAATTGGGGAAACAAAACATCAATATCTTATGGAGGGACCAATACCAAGCTTTTAAAAAGTCTTACAATGGCCGCACAATTATGGGGATAAGAGTGTCAAGCGTATTACCTTTTCATCAAGTTGGAGCTAGCAATCGTATTGGATCCAAGATACAATCATGGGTTCAATGGATCTTTGAAAACGCTTGATCTATTCATGACGCATGATGTACATGATGAACAATAGTGATGCTTTTATTGTCCTTCCCGGTGACTATCACACACCTGGAGGAAATATTCAATATAGCATCATGGGCACGATGGAATTTTCATACCAAACCCATAGGTTTGTTGAATATTAATTATTTCTTTGATGGTTTGCTAGCATTTCTAGATCGAGTGTAGATTATAAATTTATTTCTCGTTCATTGAGAAATATACTTGTTCTCGCTAATACGATTCTTGATCTACTCATCAAGATTCAATCATATGTTCAAGAATCTGGAAAATTTGAAACCCGTCGATTCTGAGACCATTGGTGTCAAGCGGAAAAGAGATCCTTTGGATCTTTCATTATGAATAGAATGTTAGGGATGGCGAGTTCACGGAGTATTTATACTCTCGAGGCATCCCTCATTTAAGGGTTCAATACGTATTTTCTTTTATATTTCTATATTTTCAGTGTTTATTACCGCCTTTTGATATTGTGAATGTATTCCAATTTAATTTATTTGGTACTTCTTCTAAAATAACAATAATATCATATTTTGTTCGAATATAAAAGTCTATTGTACCATTAGCATAACATATGCTTCTTCAGTATCGTTTTCTTCTCATATCAATACGATCTCATATCATCAATAGGATTATTTCAAATGATCCCACCATATGATTCATTTCATTTGATTTGTCAATTGGGATCTATTGAGCATTTCTCTTTTATATATTTATTCAACGGTAACTTTTGGTATCTCTTGCTCAATTTTCTCCATCAATATTCAATAGGCATGGAGAATGAATATTTCTTTATTGAATACTTCTTTGAGAGCATTTCTCTTTGTATCGATATATCATGATGAAATTTTCACCACGGTATATTTTCTTATTGATATATCACAATAAACTAATCTCATAATGAAATTTTTACCATGGTATATTTTCTTTCACTTTCATTACCATGGGATTCTTTGAGCAATTTATCAACACATATATCATCATTTGCTCAAATCTCTTTGTTAATATCAATATAACATTCTTGTCAACTATATGTAAATCGGTCACTATTATTTAGTACCAATCGTGGTTTAATCCAACCACATTGGTAATATATATTCTTGTGTGGTATAACCCACCACATTTGAAGTATAAAAACATAAATAATAGAAATTAAATTCTCCCCAATAGGTGGTAGAACCTACCGTATGGGAATTATCATAATAAATATAAATTTAAATTTAAATTTCAATAAGCGGTATAACCGACCATATGTAAATTATAGTAATAAATGTAAATTTAGATTCCAATAGGTGGTAGAACCTACCATATGAAAATTGTTCATTCAGTCCATACAGGTAAAATTATCCACTCCAGTCATGAAAGGTAAAATTGTCGAAAATGTTCTAGCGATATTATACTATCGGAAATTATCTCATTTCCACTTCAATTTGTGAATATTAATACGTTCAGGACTATTTTATAACTTTTTCAAAGTTGGGGCATTACTTTCCAAATTATGAAAGTTTAATAATAACATATTTCAAAACCAAATATTACCTTATCAATATTGGTATCAAATCAAAGATCTCGTTAAATCGAGTATAATGGAGTCGAAAATTTGATTTTGATAATGTATGCTCCTTATATCTCGAGAAAAGCGAATGTTATAATTTAATATATTATTATATTATATATATATATATATATATATATTATATATATATACCTCTGTCCTTAATTAACTGCAATTCCATTTTTCAATTTGAATCCAAATAGGCAGTCCGGTTTTTCCTCCGCCATATCATCACCAAGCATCCGAATTTTATGAATTTATAGCTGTAGAAACCTTAGGATGTCATGGTTCCAAGGGCACTGATTTTACCTTAATCCGGCGTCGGATCTGCCACAATCGTCGGTCGAACATCGGGCTGTCGATTGTTGCTCTGGAGTCAGAATATGCCTCATCCGTCATCATCGGAAAGTGAAAGTGCTGCACCACCACCACCATTAGAAGCCCTTCTCTATGGGAAACTTAGATATGGTCTCCGATTTTGGTAACTCCTCCCAGTTTTCTTGCAATCGTTGGTCAAATATCAAAGTTTTAGTTTGACTTCGTCTTCTTCCTTGCGCATGTAATTTCCGGGTCCAATATCTTCTTCGTCTGACCACCTTTTCACCTCAAATCTGGTACCAAAATGTTCTTCTCGAAAAAAACTTCAAGATGGTTGTCTTATTTCATGCCGACGACAACTGGTTTAGTCGCAAATCAAAGCTAAAGTCTCGGATTTTGTATTGATTTCGTCATTTCATGAAGACCGGACTTTCAGCTCGTTTTTCTCCACCTTATGGTGACCTTTTCAGGTCAAATTTGATCTTGATAGACTCGTCTCGTCGAGAGCTTGACGATGTGGTCTGGATTTTATGTTTACGTCATCTTGTTTGGCGGAAAATGAAGTCGAATCGGTAAGTTATGTGGTTTATTTCCTTTTTCTTTTAATGGAGGTATAGATGGATATAGATTGGAGAGAGAGAGAGAGAGTCAGACGGTGAGAGGAAAAGAAACGTAGATTTGCATAAATCTTTGAAGGTGGAAGGATGAAGACAACGGATGGAAATTTAAGCCATTAAAATTTGATATTGGAGAAGCTTCGATTGTAGAGCTTACGTCTTGATGCGATGTTGTGAACGAGAGAGTTTTTCATTTCAATTCTCGTTTTTTTGAATTCATTACAAATGACCCCTATTTATAGAAAAATATTGGGGCACATCGTATTACAAATATTGATCAAATATACAATAGTCATTCACACAACATAATCATTACATTACTATCATTACTATTCCTTTCCCCCTTACTTTCGGTGGGTTTTACAACAGATTTCATTTTGCTTGGGCGTTATATATAATTAAATGTTGTATTTTTTTGATAATTTGCATATTGCAGTACAAAGTGTCTATATTTACAATCCAACTAAAGTACATTATGCAACAAGACTTCTTATCGGGATAGTATAATTCCCCATCGAGCACTAAATCCCCATATTGGGGTGCTAAATTCTCTTGTCGAGGTACTAAATCACTTTATTGGAGTACTATAATCATCCTAAATGGAAGTTGTAAGATTCCCCTTTATGAGGAATCGAACATGAGACATGTAGGTCTCAGGAGCCTCAACTTTGGCTTCCTAAACGACCATGCTAATGCCTCGTTGGCTTAAACGCTGTATTTTAATTTCATTTTTTTATGATTTTTTAAAAGTTACAATTAATAAAATTAATTATTTTAATTTTAAAAAATAAAATCACATATTTTTCAGTATTAGTGGGCCTCTTTAATTGGGTTTATCTGTGTAGATGTTGATTTTAAGTTGATATTTTTTTTCCTTTTTTCAAACATTTTTTCTATTTAACCAAATATATAATAAATAATTTTTTTCATTAATTTTTTTCAAATATTTAAAAAATTAATAAAAAATAGTTTTTCCCTTTTTATTTTAAAATATTAATTATTTATGTTTTGTTGTTGTCATTAAATTTTTGGGTTATTTTAACTTTACCCTCCAACCTTTCTGATTTGTTACAATTTCAACCTCATTTTTTTTTCGCCTTCCAGGGACCCCAACCTATCATAAATTATCACCACAGACCCCCGATAACGTTTTCCATCCAAATCAACCGTTAACTATCCCTTTTTTGTCTTTTAGTGTAAAGGCAAAATTGGCACGCCCCGCACCAAATTATCTCTAATAACTTGACACGTCGCGTGCGCCAACGATGGATGACAACTACGTGCCGGATCCATCGCTAAGGCAAACTGTAACTGCTTGATTTTGCCTTAGTTTGAATAATAAGAAAATATTTTGCGGAAAATTTGAAAGAGTTTCCTCTGTATTTTGGACATATCCATCCTGTAAGAGATTTATTCCAAACTCCAGACATGCAACCCAACATTTGCACAAATCTCATTTCAAATCAAGAATATTGAAACCTTTAGAAAGAAGCCCAACCACCATAATTCAATATCAGTGTCACTTTCCAAAACTCAAATGAGAACGATGTCGAAAAGAATTAATGAATAACTAATGAATAAACCAATAGATCTCTTCTTAAAAACCCTTTCTCAAATGAATGCGAGGTTTCAACTAAACGCTAGTAAATGAATGAATAAATAAATGAACCTACTAGCTAAATGGAAAAGTAATGGTAGTGGTGGTCAACATGCGATCCAAACTCACGCTCAACTGCTTCCTGATAAGAGAAACATTAGGAAAATACGTGAGTTTTGTAACCCAGTGAGTGGATAAGTTCACAAATATATGTAGTTTTCCAGCTAAAATATCTTCATAAAAATCTCTTCATCCAAACGCACAAATAGCATAAATAATTGGAAACCATCGAGATAATACTAATAACTGAAATTATTCTAACTGAACAAACACTGATTATACCGTTTCAAACGGATTTTGTTTTCTAAAACTGAATTCTGTAACTACAAATAATTTACTGAAAAATAACATCAAAAGTACCAACGAGCAACAACACACTTGTGTAGAATACTCTCAATACACGTGGTGTGTCGCTCAAAAGTCTGTTCTGTCTGAATATCTGGTCATACGCGCGCAGAGCAAGCCCCAAAGGCTAAACACTTCGCATACCACGCCCAAAGCCTATGTGTGTGCGAAAGTGGGTCCCAAAGACCTCTGTAATTACGGTCATACAACTGTGGAACACATCGCAGATCTTGAGCGGGTAAATCTAACGTGGCACTTTATGATGGTTTTTAAAAAAAAAAAATTCACATGATCTTTTGGAAAGGAAAACTCTACTTAACAAAATCCATGCTTTCTGAAAGATGTATTGCAGCAACATATCATGAAAATCTTTAAAAGTATATTAGAATTTAAAAAGTGCTACTTTATGAAAAAAATATAATTTTTCCACTCACAGAACTACAAACTGCTTCTAGTTCGGCTGGTAGGCTTTCCCAATCGTTTCGTCACCACCTGAAATAATAACAATGCTCTAATTAAAATCTACACACTTGGTTTACCAACTCAAGGCCTATCCACATTCAATACTACGCTGCATCATTCCTAACCAATCCCTAATTACTCCATTCCATTACCTCATTCCTCTTCTTTTATTGATTTCACAATATTTCATGCCGTTGGAACCACCCAATTGAATCACAAAATAAATTCTCAAAATTTCAACATTTAGGTAAGGTGGGTTCCAATCCACTTTATCACCCACTACTTAATTACCATCAATTCCACTTCAAAATAATTAATTATGGCCAAATAACATCTTAATAACACCCAATCAATCCAGAATAATGATAAATTTCGAATCCCCAATTTCTATTGGTAAAACCCTAAAATTACATTCACTATTTACCTCGAATTCCATGAGATAAAAATAAAGAAATACGCGTACCACGCGAAACCACGACGAATCCAAGCTTCCTCCTTCCTTTTCCCCCTTTTTTTCCTCTTTCTCCTTTTTTTTTTCTTTTCTCGTGAATTGGCTCGACTTCTGGTTTGTTTTTCGCTTCTGCTGGATTCTCCACGAATGTCCTTTTCATTTCCTATGTGTGTATATATATATATATATGTATATATTATATATATATATTTATATATATATATATATATAATTGCATCTTAGGCCCCTTTCTTTTAATTAATAGATTTAAATTGGTCCTTTGACTCTTATTTACGTCCATAGCCCACAAACTTCCAATTAAATCAATTAAATCCATAAACTTTTAATAGACCAAATTAAATCTGTTTAATAATTTGACTTTGACCCACAATTAACGGCTTTGACCGAGTATTAGCTGAAATTTAAATAAATGAAAATTCGGGTCGTAACAACCTTACCTCCTTAAAAAGAATTTCGTCCTCGAAATTCAGCCAGCTACTATCTGAAGAGGTGAGGATACTTCGCTCGCATTTGCTCCTCGTTTTCCCAAGTGGCTTCTTCCACTGGATGATTCTTCCACGATACTTGAACTAGATTGGCGACCACTTTGTTGTTTTTGATCTGTTGTCTTTTACCAAGTATTCGATCAGGTTCCTCATCGTATGTCAAATTCTCCCTCACCTCAACTGGTTGTGCTTCTAGGATATGAGATGGGTCTGAAATGTACTTGCGAAGCATGGAAACATGAAAGACATCATGAATCCTAGATTGCTCACTTGGTAGAGCTAAACGATAAGCGACTGGGCCAATCTCCTCGATGATTTCATAAGGCCCTATATAACGTGGGCTTAACTTTCCTCGTCTACCAAATCTCAAAACGCCTTTCCATGGAGATAGACGCAGAAATACCTTATCCCCAACCATGAATTTAAGATCTCTTCTGCGTTTATCTGCATAGCTCTTCTGTCTGTCCTGAGCCGCCTTCAATCTTTCTCTGATCATCGCTACATTCTCCGAATTGAGTTGAACCAACTCAGGCCCCATTAACTCTCGTTCCCCCACTTCACTCCAACAAACTGGAGTTCTACATTTTCTACCATATAAAGCTTGAAAAGGAGCCATCCCAATACTGGAATGGTAGCTATTATTGTAGGCGAACTCCATCAATGCTAAATGATTGTCCCAACTTCCTTTAAATTCAAGGGCGCAAGCTCGAAGCATATCTTCCAAAGTTTGTATGGTTCGTTCTGACTTACCATCTGTTTGCGGGTGAAATGCGGTACTGAGGTGTTGTTTAGTGCCTAAAGCATTCTCTAGTTTCGGCCAAAACTTAGATGTGAACCTGGAATCTCTATCCGAAACGATAGACACTGGAACTCCATATAAACAAACTATCTCATCTACATACAACTTAGCCAACTTATTTAAAGGATCGGTTTCCTTGATTGGAAGGAATCTAGCAGTTTTCGTCAACCGATCAATAATCACCCAAACTCCATCATTTCCATGCTGCGTACGAGGAAGGCTAAATAGAAAATCCATAGTGATATGTTCCCATTTTCACTCGGGGATATGCAGGGACTGTAGTAGTCCTGCTGTTTTTTGACGATCTGGATTTACCTGCTGACAAACCAAACATCTTGATACGAACTCTGCTATCTCTTTCTTCATGCCTAACCACCAGTAATGATCTTTCAATGTGTGGTACATTTTAGTACTGCCTGGGTGCATAGCATAAGCCGAACTGTGCGCTTCCTCTAAAATCTCCCTCCTTAATTCTACAAGGTTAGGCACACATAATCTGTTTGCCATAACTAAAGCACCATCATCTGCGATAGCATAATCTTTTCGTAATTCGAGATCGACCTCCTCCTTCAATTTCTTAAGTGACAAATCCCGAAATTGCACTTCCTTAACCTTAGCAACCAAGGTAGGTCTCACATGAAAACTAGCTAGTATCCCTCCTGTTGGAGTCGTGGACGATTCGGTATTCAACTTCTTGAACTCACCAATCAACAAAGCTACCATTGCATTAGCCAGTGATGAGGAACTAGTCTTTCTACTCAGGGCGTCGGCCACCACATTCGCTTTTCCTGGATGGTAGTCGATTTTACAATCGTAGTCTTTAATCAGCTCGAGCCATCTCCTCTGTCTCAAATTCAACTCTTTCTGATCGAAGATATATTTTAAACTCTTATGATGCGTGTAAATCTGGCTTTTCGCCATAAAGGTAATGCATCCAAATTTTAAGAGCTAAAAACCTTTGCAGCCAATTCTAGGTCATGGGTTGGGTAATTCAACTCATGTTTCTTCAATTGTCTTGAAGCGTAAGCTATAACCTTCCCATTCTGCATTAAAACGCAACCCAGACCTTGTCGGGAAGCATCACTGTATATCACAAACTCTTCACCTGGAGATGGAAGTGTTAGTATCGGTGCAGATGACAACCTAGCCTTCAACTCTAAGAAGCTATTCTCGCACTGTTCTGTCCAGATAAATTTAGCATCCTTTCGAGTCAAACTGGTCAAGGGAAGAGCTATTCGAGAAAACCCTTCTATAAATCGACGGTAATAACACGCTAGCCCAAGAAAACTCCGAACCACGAAGCATTAGTAGGGCATTCCCATTTTAGAATCGCTTGAGTCTTCACGGGGTTCACGTAAATGCCTTCACGAGATTACATGACCCAAGAATACTACTTTGTCAAGCCAAAATTCACATTTATTGAACTTGGCATATAGCTGTTTGTCCCGCATAACCTGCAAAATAATCTTCAAGTGCTCGGCATGCTCATCACGACTGCGAGAATAGATTAGTATGTCATCTATAAAGACAATCACAAATCTGTCAAGATACGGTTGGAGAACTCTGTTCATAAGATCCATAAATACCGCTGGAGCATTGATTAATCCAAATGGCATGACTAAGAATTCATAGTGGCCATATCGAGACCTGAAAGCCGTCTTCGATATGTCTGTCTCTCTGATCTTAAGCTGATGGTACCCTGAACATAAATCAATCTTCGAGAATACCGTAGCATCTCTGAGCTGATCAAACAAGTCATCGATTCGGGGTAAAGGATATTTGTTGCGAATAGTGACCTTATTCAGTTGCCTGTAGTCAATACACAATCTCATGGTGCCGTCTTTCTTTTTCACAAATAAAACAGGCGCTCCCCAGGGAGATACGCTGGGCCTGATGAAACCCTTATCAACCAAATCTTGCAACTGAGCTTTTAATTCCTTAAGTTCTTTAGGAGCCATCCGATACGGTTACTGTGAAATAGGTCGTCACACAGTACTAGATCAATTGTGAATTCCACTTCCTGTACGGTGGTAAGTGCGGAAGATCCTCTGGAAATACATCGAAAAAATCTTGCACAATTGGAATATCCTCTAGTTTTAATTCGGTGATCTGGGTGTCTATCACATGAGTCAGATATGCTTGGCAACCTTTTCTAAGCAATCTTCCAGCATCCAGTGCAGATGTAACACAAGATGATAAAACCCTACGTTCCCCATACAGAATAATCTTAGGTTCTCCCGGCCTCTCAAACACAACTCTCTTGCGATGGCAGTCAACTGTGGCATGGTTCTTAGCTAGAAAGTCCATGCCAAGAATAACATCAAACTCACAAATTTCAAGAGGAACTAGGTTTGCTTTTAATTCCTGATCATTCACCTTAACAACACAATCCCTATACCAACTGTCAGCTACTAGTGACACCCCGACTGGAGTTGTCACCACCAAAAGTGTATCTAGGGGCTCTAACATATGGTCAACATAAACAGTAAATGCATGTGAAACAAATGAATGGGTAGCACCAGAATCAATCAATGTACGAGCATTCTTACCAAAAATGGACAACGTACCCATAATAACGTCAGGCGACTCCTCGGCCTCCTGCTGAGTCACAGCAAAAACCTTTCCTTGAGTTCTTGGACGTCCACCCTGGCTTCCCTGCTTACTACCACTGCTATTAGTAAATATAGGATGTGCTACACGCGACGACCTGTAATTACCAGCGGCTGGACCCCTCTGGCCTTGTTTTACACTATTAGCACCCGATTGTGAAGATACGACGTGTGAATCACTTCCCACCTGGGAATTTGGGCAATTAAAACTTAAGTGTCCTGCTTGCCCATAGCGATAACAAACACCAGCCCCTTTAAGGCATTCTCCTTGATGGAACCTCCCACAAGTCTGGCACTGCGGATATGTACCCGTACGAAATCTATCATGCTGTCCTGAGTTAGTAACCTGAGAATATGATCGACCACCACTAGGTTGTTGCACCGAGGCTTGGCTCTGCCCTGAACTCTGATTAGGCCCAAAACTTTGTGACCTAGACTTGAAGCTGCTAGTATGAGTGACACCTGGCCAAAAACTCTGCCTATTCTTCTTAGACTGTCCATGAGGGTTGGTTGATTGATTATTGGGGCTTTGGTACCTCGCTGTTTCTCCTCGACTATTTCCTTTAGCAATGTACTTTTCAATCCTCATAGATGTCTCCACAAGTGCATTGAAATTTCCATGACCTTGATTTGTGACTGATTGTGCAATGTCTCCCCGTAGCCCTTCTTCAAACCTCCTACACTGGTCACTCTCCGCTGGTACCAAATTTCTAGCGTATTTCAATAGCTCCATAAATTTCTTATGATATTGAGCAACCGTCATAGACCCCTGGACCAACTTCAAAAATTCACTCTGTTTACTGCTTCGGAATGATTGAGGGTAAAAAGCTTCGTCAAAAGCTGTCTTGAAAGCCTCCCAGCTAACAGCATTCGGATCAGCTTGCCTAGCTTCGAAAGAATCCCACCAATCAGCAGCTGAACCCTTCAATAAAAATGAAGCAATGAGGACTTTCTTATCTGGAGGACATTCCATGATCCTGAGTATACGCTTGGTGCTCCTCATCCAAGCGTCTGCATCGGCCGGATCATCTGTACCTTCAAACTCTTTTGCTCCCAATTTAAGTGCTTTCTCGATATTTGTTTCTTATTCACGTTTTGGTAAAATGGAAGCAAGAGTTGAAACGAGCTGAGCCGTTAAGTTTGTATTCGGGGCTGTATTTTCGTGTTCATTTCTAGTTGGAGCCATATCCCCCTGTGCAGGCCCATCACAGGACTGATCAACAGACTCATCTACTATTCCCTCTTGCTTAGCATCCCCTTTAGGAATGTGTTGAGCATGAGATCGTGCCTGACTGCGAGTTGTTGCACCACCACGTGCCATGATGCTCTACAAAATGATATGAAATTATAAGAAATGCGCAATGCAACTTTCATTGAGCTGGAGAAGAACGCGTGATGCAATCCTAGACCCTAGACCATGCTCTGATACCAATTGACACGCCCTGCACCAAATAGTCTCTAATAACTTGACACGTGGCGTGCGCCAACGATGGATGACAACTACGTGCCGGATCCATCGCTAAGGCAAACTGTAACTGCTTGATTTTGCCTTAGTTTGAATAATAAGAAAATATTTTGCGGAAAATTTGATAGAGTTTCCTCTGTATTTTGGACATATCCATCCTGTAAGAGATTTATTACAAGCTCCTGACATGCAACCCAACATTTGCACAAATCTCATTTCAAATCAAGAATATTGAAACATTTAGAAAGAAGCCCAACCACCATAATTCAATATTAGTGTCACTTTCCAAAATTCAAATGAGAACGATGTCGAAAAGAATTAATGAATAACTAATGAATAAACCAATAGATCTCTTCTTAAAAACCCTTTCTCAAATGAATGCGAGGTTTCAACTAAATGCTAGTAAATGAATGAATAAATAAATGAACCTACTAGCTAAATGGAAAAGTAATGGTAGTGGTGGTCAACATGAGATCCAAACTCACGCTCAACTGCTTCCTGATAAGAGAAACATTAGGAAAATACGTGAGTTTTGTAACCCAGTGAGTGGATAAGTTCACAAATATATGTAGTTTTCCAGCTAAAATATCTTCATAAAAATCTCTTCATCCAAACGCACAAATAGCATAAATAATTGGAAACCATCGAGATAATACTAATAACTGAAATTATTCTAACTGAACAAACACTGATTATACCGTTTCAAACGGATTTTGTTTTCTAAAACTGAATTCTGTAACTACAAATAATTTACTAAAAAATAACATCAAAAGTACCAACGAGCAACAACACACTTGTGTAGAATACTCTCAATACACGTGGTGTGTCGCTCAAAAGTCCGATTACATGCGAATATCGGGTCATACGCGCGCAGAGCAAGCCCCAAAGGCTAAACACCCCCGTACACGGCCCAAAGCCTATGTGTGTACGAAAGTGGGTCCCAAAGACCTTTGTAATTCTGGTCATACACTGTGGAACACATCGCAACAGTGCAGAGCGGGTAAATCTAACGTGGCACTTTATGATGGTTTAAAAAAAAAATATTGACGTGATCTTTTGGAAAGGAAAACTCTACTTAACAAAATCCATGCTTTCTGAAAGATGTATTGCAGCTTAAAAGTATATTGGAATTTAAAAAGTGCTACTTTATGAAAAAAATATAATTTTTCCACTCACAGAACTACGAACTGCTTCTAGTTTGGCTGGTAGGCTTTCCCAATCGTTTCGTCACCACTTGAAATAATAACAATGCTCTAATTAAAATCTACACACTTGGTTTACCAACTCAAGGCCTATCCTCATTCAATACTACGCTTCATCATTCCTAACCAATCCCTAATTACTCCATTCCATTACCTCATTCCTCTTCTTTTATTGATTTCACAATATTTCATGCCATTGGAACCACCCAATTGAATCACAAAATAAATTCTCAAATTTTCAACATTTAGGTAAGGTGGGTTCCAATCCACTTCATCACCCACTACTTAATTACCATCAATTCCACTTCAAAATAATTAATTATGGCCAAATAACATCTTAATAACACCCAATCAATCCAGAATAATGATAAATTTCGAATCCCCAATTTCTATTGGTAAAACCTTAAAATTACTTTCACTATTTACCTCGAATTCCATGAGATAAAAATAAAGAAATACGCTTATCACGCGAAACCACGACGAATCCAAGCTTCCTCCTTCCTTTTCCCCCTTTTTTTCCTCTTTCTTCTTTTTTTTTCTTTTCTCGCGAATTGGCTCGACTTCTGGTTTGTTTTTCGCTTCTGCTGGATTCTCCACGAATGTCCTTTTCGTTTCCTATGTATATATTATATATATATATATATAATTGCATCTTAGGTCCCTTTCTTTTAATTAATAGATTTAAATTGGTCATTTGACTCTTATTTACGTCTATAGCCCACAAACTTCCAATTAAATAAATTAAATCCATAAACTTTTAATCGAGCAAATTAAATCTGTTTAATAATTTGACTTTGACCCACAATTAACGGTTTTGACCGAGTATTAGCTGAAATTTAAATAAATGAAAATTCGGGTCGTAACGAAAATGGTCAAGTAAAAATCACTTCAAGGTTGGGGTCTTGTAATGAAAATATTAATAATCAACTTTAATTTAATTCTAAATCTTCCCAATTTTGATATTTTTATTTGATTTTTAATATATTTCTATTTATTCGTATTTCCACACAGTAGCATTTGTTCGTATTTCCACACAGTAGCATTTCTTTAATATTAGAGACGCGCACACTTTAATTTTAACCAATATTTAATAATACATATAATTATTCTTTCAAAAAAAATAAATATAATTATAATTATTATACTTAAATAAAATTTTATTAGAAATATATCACTGTAAAAAATATATTGAATACAAAGAATTAATAAAATCGAATCTCAAAATTTTATGAGCAATATATACTGTAAAAAAATATATCGAATACAAATAATTAATCAAATCAAATAAAAAAAAACCACCCAACCCCACCCTCCCTCCACGCCTCTAAAGACCACCACCCAGCGTGGTAGTGGTGGTGGTGGCAGCCGTCATTGGTCAAAACCACCAAGGCCGCCGGTGGTGAAACCACCAAAGAATCACCACGATTCTTTGGTGGTTTCGACCAGAAAACCAACACAACACCAGATCAGTTCTTTGGTGGTCGAAACCACCTGACAAATCACCAAGCGTGGTGGGCTGCAACTGGTGGTTTCGACCACCAAGAACCGTGGTGATTCTTGGTGGTGAAACCACCGGCACCATTGTGGTCTTTGGGGGTGGGGAGAGGTGGGGTGGGATGGGTTTTTTTAATTTTTATTTGATTTGATTAATTCTTTGTATTCGATATATTTTTTTACAAGATATATTGCTCATAAAATTTTGAGATTCGATTTTATTAATTCTTTGTATTCAATATATTTTTTACAGTGATATATTTCTAATAAAATTTTATTTAAGTACAATAATTATATTTATATTTATTATTTTTTTGAAAGAATAATTATATTTATTATTAAATATTGGTTAAAATTAAAGTGTGCGCCTCTCTAATATTAAAGAAATGCTACTGTGTGGAAATATGAACAAATGCTACTGTGTGGAAATGCGAATAAATAGAAATATATTGAAAATCAAATAAAAATATCAAAATTGGGAAGATTTAGAATTAAATTAAAGTTAATTATTAATATTTTCATTACATGACCTCAACATTTCAGTGATTTTTACTTGACCATTTTGCCCCTGCACTAAAAGACAAAAAAGGGAAAGTTAACGGTTGATTTGGATGGAAAACGTTATCAGGGGTCTGTGGTGATAATTTATGATAGGTTGGGGTCCTTGGAAGGCGAAAAAAAAGAATGGGGTTAGAATTGTAACAAATCAGAAAGGTTGAGGGGGTAATATCAAAATAACCCTAAATTTTTTTATTTTTGTAAATATTGCTTTTCTTGCTTTCTAATGTTGGCATTTATTTGACGAGGTCAGCCATGGACAGTTGTATATTACTGTGCCCAGAGTGTCATAAATAGGGGCGGATTGAAGATTTTGATTTGTGACAAGGACCATCAACAGGAAAACACGATAACAAATGTGGTGTTTAAATAAGTATTTCGAAATTTAGATTGATTTTTGTGATTTATAACATTTATTTGTTTTACATGCACGCAACCACAATGTTACTCCACCTATTGAAATGCACTTCCATATAACGTGTTATGTTATAATTGTTTTAGTTCGATTGTTGTACAATATTATTCAATTATATTTTTATACGCGTCTTAAATATTTTATATTGATTGTCTAATAATATTTCTTTACCATTTTAATTATATTTTCAAACTAATAGGTGTTACTTAAGGAGTTTTTCTTATTATATCTATCAAACGCACCTTTTAGAATGTTTTCATTTCATACAGCGTACGGGGTTGGATACTAGTATTCTTAAAGGTAGAGGTAAATTAGAATCTTTAGAATCCCCCCCGCGTCATATTCGAGAATCTAACTTTTATTTTTTTTCCATATTTTTTAGCATTTAAAAAATTTGCCACATTTGTACTAAAAAAATAATAATAATAACAAAAAAAAAATGTACAATATATTTTTGATGCACGGGGAGATTACAATATATTTTTAAAATAAAATTAAAACTATAAATTAGAAGGTATAAATGTATTAAGAATTTAAGTAAATTGTCAATGATGCCTTATCCGATTAATTAGGAGGATAAATGCTGATACCTAGAGGTATTAGATTCGAGTCCTACTAACCACATGTTGCATTGCGTGGGTTCAGTTTTCACCCACAGGGCGGCCTTAGTTACTGTTGTAATTATAATCAAAGCCCGGATCTAGAAGTAAACACAGTGCTAGCCCAGACCCAAAAAAAATCCAAAAGTTTATATAGAAAAAAAAAAATTTTATATATAATTTTAGTCAAATTAAATTTTTTTCTGAATTACAGCCCCCCCGGCTAAAAATCCTGGATCCGTCATTGATTATAATTGGAGTTGCAATTGTCGTACGGTTACCGTCGGCAAGACGGCTATAGGGTTTTCTTCAGTGGGGTTTCAATCAAGTTTGGTGGGTATAGATATGAATTTAATTTAATTTGTACCTTAAGAAAAGAATTAAAGTGAATAAAAATTATAAGTTTTGAAGTATTTCTTTGTAAAAACAGGTGCTCATTAATTTCATTGGCTTTCCATTTCTGTCACATAAGAATTTTTAAACCTGCACGACTTGTAACTTTGGATACTACGACATATAACTGATTATGGCTAAATACTGGTTTTTTTAATCGGGCCCCATCCAATTCAAGTTTTCTTTTCATTTTTTATTTTTTATTTTTGCAATGATTAGTTAAATTTTGAATTTGAATGATATCCAAGCCGAGTTTTCTTTTTCATTTATGCAAGTATTAGTAAAAATGAATAATAAATCAAATGTCGAACAATATCAATTAGCAGAACATAGTCCATTTGTCATATTCAGTTCCAGATTTCTTTCTCAATTCGAGTCAAAATTCTTTTTTCTTAAATAATAATAAATGGGTGCCATAATTTGAGTTTTCCTCTTTTGTTTAGTAACAGACAAAATTAATCACTAAATCATATTTTTTAAAGACGTTTTATATATAGAATCAAATTTAAAAGGGAATAAATAATTAACACAATTCAAAATATTTTTTTATTTGTATAAAACCAAGTTTTTTTAATAGGGGCCGAATTCAAAAACGAATTTAGATTTAAAATTTATTTCTAAATTTGATTTTTCTCAGAGGTACTTCAAAAATTAAAATGTAAATAAAAAAGTTAAATCTCATTTTCGTAATTAATTTAATTAGTATTGTAAGCTGTAACTTTGAGATCGTATCAAAAAATTATAAAAAATTGATTTTTGATACTTGTAATTTTTTGAAAAAAAAATGAAGAGATGATTAAATGAAAATTTTAATAATTATTATGAAATGAGATATTGAAGTTTTCATTTTCTGTTTCTTTTCGAATTAAGTAATTACTCTTTAAATAAATTTGATTGTTTAACTACTCCCTATTTGACCTAAAAAAAACTATCCACTATTCGAACCGCTCAACGCACATTATCCATGAAAACTATCTAATACTACCATTTTAATACGATAAAAATAACATAGATGATTTTTATTTGATTTTTAAATACGCCAAAAATATTTTTTACTAAAAAAGAAAACTGCCGCCATGCCAACTTGACACTTCAACTTTTGTTAATAACTAGTACTACAATCCGTGCGATGCACGAGAATAATTAAATTTATGTACAATAAATAATTGATATAGCATTATAAATATACTGAATATAAATATTCAATTATATAATTGATGTAATTTATACATAGGAGATTGTATAATTGTAAACAATTATTGAAATCTATAATATTGTATATTATAGTCGATGCAAAAAGCACGGAATAAATTCACAATTATAAATTAAAAAAATTCACGTTCATCGCATAATTAAGAAGTTTATCAAAATGTATAACTTTAATTTTAATTGTCGTACATCGCGTTGCACAACAGTACTCGTGGAGAATAATTAATTGTAAACAAATCATTGTAGATGAATATATAAAAATTCTTTAATTATCCAAACTTATCTTTCTCGTTGATACGAATGAAATTTATATTGAACATATTTTTTATTTCTGAAATGGATATGAGGCACTCTAAATTTTATGATTTTATGCATTCTTTTAGTGATCAGTTGTAATTACTACTTAATTTTAACTCTATTGTAAGGAAGTATTATACTTAATTTTATGTAATTTAAATTTGTAGTAATACCAATAATTTTTTGCATCTATATAATTCATTTGATTTCTTTATGTTTACGTGAATTGTAGTTTTATTTTAGAAAGAAAACCTTTTATTTTTAATTTTATATTATATACTTAGAAAAGGAAAAAAGTATGCAATGAAAAATCTAGTTAATCAGCATATCACATCAGCCGTATTAAAAACGAAAAACATTAATTATCTTTTTTAATTAGAAATCATGTATCATGTTGGCATTGCTAATAGGGCATTCGCCAAACGCGATACTTCAATTATAATAAAATAGAGAGTAATAAATTACTATTTAATTAAAAAATAGATAAATTATTAAATGTAAATCCAGTTATAATTTTAACTACTCACTATTTGATTATAAAAACTTAAAAAATACCCACTGTTTTTAAATAGTTCAATTTACGTAATCAAGTAAAACTATTAAAACTTATAATTTTAACACGATGAAAATAAATAAATAATATTTATTATTTAATATTTTGTATTAGAACCTTTAAAAATGAAATTATATTTAAAGTCTTTTCCAAACCAATTTTTTCTCATTAAATATTTGCTTTAAATATTTGTTTATTTTTAATTATATTTTTAATTATTACTAATTAATGTTGGATTATTTCCAAACTAATTTTATAATTTTTTAAAAATATTTAGTGTATGCCAAGTTGGCATCTTTGGCAACGTGACACTCCAGTTTTTTTATATAAAGATAAAAATTTATATATGTGTGTATATATATATATATATATCATTTGAAAATTATTATGAATATAAAATAATTAAAATGTAATATCCAAAAATTAAATTGAATATAGAAAATGTTCATTTTTATTTTCAGAATTGATTTAATAGATATTGTATGTTGTAACTTTGTCGATATATTTTTATTAACATATGCAATACTAAATATAATAATAGAATAAAAAATTTATATAAATTAATTCATAAATTAGAATACACATAAAGAAATAACATATATATCAAAATGTAAAACAAGGAAAACAATCCAAATAAGAAAAGAAAAATAAATTAAATAATAAAATTAATTAATCCTTACAAAAATCCCAAACATGGCACTGCCACCTATGTAGTTTACTTAGGTGACACTTTAAGATTTTTAATATAGAGATATTTTAAAAATTAAAATGTATATATAGAAATTGAAAACATAAATATGAAAAAATTAAAATGTATATAAAAAAGTTAATTTTTATTTTTTGAAATAAGTCAAGTACCAGTGTAATTTATAACCTTTGCTTTATAATATCATATTTTTATTAATGCTTGCATAAAATTCATTTTAAAATATATTTATAATTTGAAAATTAAAATTTATATCAAAAATTAAAATGTACATAAAAAATAAAATAAGGAAAAAATACTAAATAAACAAAGTAAAATAAGTTAAATAAGGAAAATAAAATAATAAATGTATATTTAATATTCATTTTGAAAATAAAATTTTTATTTTTTAGTTTTAAATAAATGTGTGCCAACTTGGCACTGCCAACATGGCACAGTGCCTAGTTGGCACTTCAATTTTTTTAATATAAAGATAACTGGCCACAACATTTCAAATTAATTGCGTTGGCAGCGTATTCCTCTAAATTGAGTTGGTGGGGGTTTTTTTTTTTTCATTTTTCGCCCTTTTTATTTGTTCTCATTATATATATATATATATATATATATATATATATATATATATATAATTGTAGCCCTAAAGGGATTATTTTCAAAGGATAAAATTTGGGAAAATCAGATTGGTTCAATTGATTTTAGAACTTGCGATACGCCTTTTATTTAGATTTTTGACGAAACTTTAATCTTTTTCCTTTCAACATTCTTAAAACAAAAAAATACAAATATAAGTTATTTACTTAATTTCATCCAATAGTACCATATGTCTTAAAATATGGTGTTAGTATAAGAAATTGTGTTGTTAAGTAATGTAGCTGACCATTATTAAAATGCATTTATAATGTAAATTTACATAAGTTGATTTCTTAACTATGGTATAAAATATCCTTAGGAATCAACAATAACTAGTACTACACCCGTGCGAGGTATGGGAATAATTAAATTTATGTACAATAAATAATTGATATAACATTATAAATATATTGAATATGAATGTTGAATTACATAATTGATGTAATTTATGCATGGGAGATTGTATAATTGTAAATAATTATTAAAATCTATAATATTGTATATTATAGTTGATGCAAAAAACGTGGAGTAAATTCGTAATTATAAATTAAAAAATTCACGTGGATCGTATAATTAGGAAGTTTATCAAAACATGTAACTTTAATTTCAATTGTTGTGAATCGCATTGCACAATAGTGATCATGGAGATTAAATAATTATCAACGAATCATTGGAAATGAATATATACAAGTTCTTTGATTATCAAAACTTGTCTTTCTCATTGGTACAAATGAAATTTATATTGAACACCTTTTTTCTTTCTGAAATGGATATTATGCATTCTAAATTTTATGATTTTATGCATTTTGTTAATGATTAGCTGTAATTGCTACTTAATTTTAACTCTATTGTATAAGAAGTATTATGCTTAATTTTATGTAACTTAAATTCATAGTAATACTGGTAATTTTTCACATTTACATAATTCATTTGATTTCTTTTCATTTACTTAAATTATATTTTAATTTTAGAAAAAAACTTTTTATTTTTAATTTTATACACTGAGAAAAAGAAAAACGCATGGAATACAAAATCCAATTAGTGAGCATATCACATCAGCCATATTAAAAGTGAAAAAAATCAATTAACTTTTTTAGTTAGAAACCCTGTGTCATATTACCACTGCCACTAGGGCATCCGCCAAATGTGACACTCAATTGTAATAATATAAAGATTAATAAATTACTATTTACTTAAAATCGATAAATTATACAACATAAATTCAGCTATAATTTTAACTACTCACAATTTGATTTTAAAAAATAAAAAAGTAAAAAATACCCACTATTTTTCAATGGTCCAATTCACGTAACCAAGCAAAACTATCAAAACCTGCAATTTTGACAAGATGAAAATAAATAAAAATATTTATTATTTAATATTTTGAATTATAACTTTAAAAATGATGTTATATTTACTTGTCTTTCCAAAACTAATTTTTTCTCATTAAATATTTTCTTTAAATATTGGTTTATTTTTAATTATATTTTTAATTATTACTAATTAATGTTGGATTACTTCCAAAACTAATTTTTTAATTTTTTAAAAATATTTATATGTGCCACGTTGGTATCTTTCCTAACGTGACACTTCAATTTTTTTAATATAAAGAAAGATTAATAAATTACTATTTAATTAAAAATAGATAAATTATTAAACATAAATCCAGTTATAATTTTAAATACTCACAATTTGATTTTAAAAAATAAAAGTTACCCACTATTTTTGAGTCATCCAATTCACATAATCAAATAAAACTATCAAAACCTTTAATTTTTACATGATGAAAATAAATAAAAAATATTTATTATTTAATATCTTGAATTAGAACTTTAAAAAATGAAGTTATATTAAAGTCTTTCCAAAATTAATTTTTTAATCATTAAATGATTGCTTTAAATATTAGTTTATTTTTAATTATATTTTAATTACTACTAATTAATGTTGGATTATTTCCAAAAATAATTTTATAATTTTGAAAAATATTTAATGTGTGTCCACATTGGCATCTTCATCAACGTGGCACTCCAGTTATTTTAATATAATAAAGATAGTGATAATTTTGTAAAATTATTAAAATGAGCTTTTTACTTATTATCAACTAGTTATGAATACATACGTTGCACGTGATTTTGTAATATTATTTTGTATAATTTTGTAAGATGTGATTTAGGCACATTATATTTCGAATCTAATAGAAGTACATAATAAAAACTCATGTTTGTTGTATGAAATATTTGAGTGAAGGTATTCATATTTATCAGAAGTTAGATGTAAAAAGCTTTACAATTGATAAAGTATTTACCGATCAGCCGTTTAGCTTGATTTTTTATACAATCCATAAGTCACAATTGATTCGTGCAATGATATTAAATGTAACTACATGACACTCATTATTACTACTCTTATTTTATCTCAGTTAGTAAATGTAAATATTATATTGATAAAACCAAATTGATCTTTATATAATACTATAAATTATTTTGTATTATTACAATCGAAATTCAATGTGTATTTTGAAGAGTGAATAATGCAATGTGTAAATAGTGACTAATATCGTGTATCCGTTACACGATACCTTTCACGAAAATGCTGGTAACTTTAACTTCCTCTGCTTTACTCTATAAATTGAGGTTGAAAACATTGTTATAGTGATTAGTTATTCATTATGGTATTTGTATAGGTACAACTGAATTGTGGTTTAATTTAATTTGTAGACTTTCTATGTTCCATGAATTAAACTAATGATTCTATTGAAAAAATTAATAACATTATTGGTATAATCAAAAGGCTATAAAGGTAGAAACGTCCAAAAAATATTTTTTCCTTACATCCACTTTTATAAGAGGGATGATTTCAACAATTGAGAACAAAATTAATAAATAGTTAATATGGACTGTTTGTGTTTATCAATAAATTTATTATTGTGCATAGAAAATAGTTATTTTACTAAAAATAAATATTTTACTTCAATTATTAATTATTAGAAAGACGGATTATAATATGTTTTTTCAATAACATAAAAATAGATTATTATATAGGTTACGATAATTATTATTATATTATTGAGGAGTATTGATGTCACTGTAGGTTTGGGCAATGGGACCAGGCTGCTGATTACAAGACTTGGAGATATTGTTGAAGCACAAATTTTCACTGGAACTAATGTTGGTGAGAGGACAATTGTTCTAAGGATGTCACTGATTCCACCTAATATTAGACTACTCTTCAGATTTGAGAGGAGACAATTTCCTTTGGTCATCTGTTATGTTATGACAATTAACGAGAGTCAAGGTCAATCCCTATCCCACGTGGGACTGTTTCTAAAAAAGTGTTCGGTCAAGAATAGTTCTACGTGACAGTTTCTAGGGATACAACTTCTGTTGCTCTAAAAATGTTGATATACGATGAAGACGAGAAGCAAAAAAATAAAACGATAATTATTGTGTATACGAAGGTCTTCCAAAATTTGTAATGTTGGCAAATAAATGATTTCTTTGAATTACAAGTGTTCGTTGAATTGTCACTATTTTTATTTTAACAATACATTATATACAGATATACTTATAGGTTATGACATTATATATTGTCACATAATTATGCCCGCGTATTGCACAGGTGAGACAACTAGTTAATAAAAATTTTTAGATAAGACAAAGTGAATAACATTTTAACGACTGAAAGAATATAATTAACAATAAATATGTTTTGTGAGTAACTTTCTAGAGAAAGTACTGTCGAAACCCTAAGAATCTCCCGGAACACAAGTCACAGTATGGTCTCATCCCTTGATATACGCAGACAAATATTTCCACTACTTTTTGGCCAAGGTGCAAAAAGATTTCAACTTTATGTTCGCAAAACATGGAAGAGAGAAGATGTGGACGTGTTAAGCGTTTGTTCAATTGTTTGATGAGATTGTGATTTTAAGGGTTCAATATAATACGGCTTGGTTTGAATGGTTTTTAATGCGTCATAACAAGAATTTTACGATTACAAATATGATTAGAAAGTCTAAGATGAAAAATAGAAGCATCAATTGAAGTCAAATTTCATTTTGCAATCATTAAACCCCATTGCATATTACCCGTAAAAATTATCTAAAACTACTCTTTTAACATGGTAAAAATAATTTAAAAAAAAAAGATTTTTTCATTTGATTTTTAAAAATAAATAAGAACAATTTTTTTATAAAATAGAAAATTGCTACCAACGTGACACTGTAGTACCAAGTAGAAATTTAAACTTCTATTAATGAGAATATATATTTCAACAAATTAATATATATATATAAAAAAGTTGAAACTCATTTTTAGAAATAGTTTAATTTCCATTAATTTTTTACTTTGACATCATGCCACATCTTTATTAATGCTTGCCTTTAGTTAATTTTCAATTATGTATGTAATTCAAAAATTAAAATTTATTTAAAAAAAATTAAAATGCATATAAAAATAAAATAAGGAAAAAATACTAAATAAGGAAAACAAAATAGATTAAATAAAGAAAAAAAGTAATAAAATGTATATTAAATGTTTGCTTCCAAAATAAGATGTTCTTTTTTTTTTTTTTAATTTTAAGTAAATGCATGTAAACTTGACACTGCCAACGTGACGTAGCGCCTAGTTTGTACTTCAATTATTATAATATGAAGATTAAGGGTTTGTTTGATTAGTAATAAAGTTGATATGCATGCCATTCTGTGTAAAATATGTGGTTAATATTATATTGTAAAATATGTGTGTTGTTGAAAATGTCTGTGTGATTACACGAAATTGCGTATAGATAACTTTGTGACCAAAAGAACAAGGCCAAAGATCAAGGTAAAATTTGTTTTGAATGGTTTAACCTACACTAATCTTTAAATCAAATTACAAAAAGTGGTTTAGGATTTTTTTGAGCCAAACTAAACCACTTCAATTAGGAAATCAAATCAAACCAAACTACTTTTCATCAGTACTTCAATTCGATTTAAAAGCTCGGTTTGTCTATCTACTGTCAGTCCTATAACTTCTACATTGAGACAATATTTAAATTAAGCACCCCTGAACAATGATCGACCCCATGCATGGAAAAATCTTTTGGAAAATGAGTTTAGTAACATATAAAATAATTTTAACTTTTAACTCACTTTTGTTGTGTTCACATTAATTCCACATTATAACATATAACTTTTTATTGACAAAAAATTGTTTCATTTCAAATGGGATAGGACCAACTATTGACCTCCTAATACAACATTTAAATTTTCAAAAAGTAATACAATACTACACTGAAGATCTGATGCCCACATGTAAGCATCTTAAAGTGTCCACATATGAATTGATGATTGACATGGAACTCTTAATTTTTATTTTCAGATATGCTTCTAATTAATGTATCTTTAGCAACCTATATATTGAAAGTATTTTTAAATAATTAATAATGTAAAATTTAATATTTAAACTTAATTAACTACTATTTTCTAGAATTTGAATAAATGGTATAGTAGTAAGACACTCTTTCGCCTGAGTTCGAATCCTACCCCAATCCCTATGGTCCCTCACCCTAATATCCCCTAGGTCAAGAAAAAACATAATAAAAATACAACTATTATATTCATAAAATGCGTAAAAATAATAAATCGACAATTTTTGTGGAATGGAGGGAGTAATAAATTTCACTAAGTAATATTGACTACAATGAACTCTTGCCCAATGAACGATCGATGGTCGTTGAAAGTTTAGAAGAACTTTTCGACCTTTTCGAAATCGGAGTAGTAGATTTTTATGCATGGTCTTATACATTAGTTATGTATATGCCATGTTGGTGACAACTTTCCAACAATTGGAAATTGTCTTGCGAAGTCGCAACAAACGGGTCAAACTTCTCAACTTTTCCATTACCTACTTCTTAGCATTAATAACATGTTAAGATAATGTCGAAAAGGGGAAAAAATTATGTCAGGAAAAATTTTTATGTTGTTAGCGGCCTTATTCTATTCAGGATAATTTTTATCCCACACTTTTTCCTTTTCTCTTTTCAACCACATACATACTTTTCAATATAATGTTAACCACACATTTTATACGGAAATAACTTTTATCCCCAATCAAACAACCCCTAAATGTTTAGGTTAAATAATAATGGAGACTATAATATGTAAAGATAATAATGAGTTGTAATATAAAATATGTGGTTGATATTGATATTTAACTTTAATTAAATAGTAAAAATTATTTATTTGATGTGTATAGTTATATTTTCATATTTTATTCACAAATATTGAAGAGAGAGTTGTGTCGATGACCCCAAAATAAATTTAATTTTGGATAGTCTACAATCTACATCAATCATTTAAGCATTTCCGAGTGAATGGATAAACTGAGAAGGGTTGTCATTTGTCAAATGCCTTGCGCGAAAGCCAATTCCCTCCTTCCTGGGCATGCTTGAAACCAAGTCCGGTCATGCGTGAAGTCACAAGAAAGTAATTATGAGAACAAATTTTGGGGTCATATCTTTGAATGTCGCTTTAGGTCAACTATACGTTTTAAACAATCAGGCAGCTTTCAGCAGCGAAATTTCCTGGTCAGATTTGGAGTTTTACTTTTATTGATGCCAATTAATTAAGCAAGCAAAAACATTTAATTAGGCAACCACAACATTCCATTTGGGGATGGTTACATCTCATCGGAAAAAAAATCTTTGGCCAATGAGACTAACATTTAGGGCTTGTTCCGATACGATAAGGAAAAGGGAAAAGAATTATTTTTCTCTCACATCATTTTCAATCATTCATTCCATTTATTTTATAATAATTTTTTATTTTATAATTTTTAATAAATTTTCTTTACTTTTAAATAACATATTTGAAAATTATTTTTTCAATAATTTCTATCCAACATACTTTTAAAAAGTTATACATTCGTCTCAATTCTTGAAAATTTCCCATGCATCAATTTGAATGTCACAATATAAATGCGTTACTAATATTATTATATCATGAAAGTTGAGACTACCTGTTTTTTGTTTGTTTATGATCTATTCAAAGTGTTTAAGATAAGATTGGTGAAATTTTGATGAAAGCAATAGTTTAATTTAACTATGAAAAATCTACACATGTGATACTTTCGTTGTCATCATTGATATTAAAAATGATGTGACAACTGAAAAAATAAATTTCTATTAAACATATATTAAATCTCAAACACCTCGAAATTAAAATAAACAACCCTATATTAATCTCCTAACCTTATATCCTTGCAACAAGAACACAAAAGAATCTCTCATCCTACAAACAAGGATGAAGATTTTCATCAGCTATGGAAAGAAACTGCAAAATCTTGGTGGTGGTTCATATTCAAAAATATCCTGTTTATAACAATCAATACACTTCCCAATCTTCTGCTCATGCCCTGATTGGGAATAAGTTTTTCCAAATTTTTCCACTTTTTACCACTTTTTTGTACATTCTTTCTTTGCTCTAAATCAATCACATCCACACATCTCGTCATATCCATAAATCTTCACCATTAAATTCCACTGATTCTCTCTCCTCCTTTATATTAAAAACCATTAAAAACTAACCCCTATCACCCTTCATATCGCTATCTCTTTTACTGAATAAATGCATTTTCAATCTACATTTCTTACTAAGAATGGTGGAGCCAGCGTCTGAACTTTGGGTATGCACAAATTAAAAACAAAAATTGCCAAAAGAAAACTAATGGAAAATTATATAATTTTCTTTCCTTTTTTCTCTCCTTTTTCGGAACGGACTTTTAAAGTGTTATTTTTTCTATTTAACTCACCAATAAAGTAACTTCATTTTAATATTGTCATGTTCTTTATACATATTATATTTTTTAACTTTAATCTTCTTATTTTAAAAAGGTTAACTAATGTTTATTTTGCAAGTAAAAAGTAATATTTATTTTAATAAATTTTACTTAGTTGGAAAATTATATGTTCCAAAATTTATATATTATTTAAGAAATATTATCTTAAAAACCGATACTCATACATGTAAATTTTCGAAGATATAGGTGGGGTATAATAGTAAATGAATATAAAAAATGCTATTAAATATAAAAAATGACTATATATGTGGGACAACTCAAAAACGAAAAATAAAATATATATGCGGACGGATGGAGTAATAAATAAATAATAATAAGTCATCAACCATAAAGCAATTTCAATTTACAAGAATTCAACGCTAACTAAAAAGAAAACAAAAAAGATTAGAAGAAAAGAGATAACTAGAAAACAAAAAATAAGGGTGTGTTTGATTCCAAGGGCGGAATTTAGTTGGAAAGAAGACGATTTCCAAGTAAATGAATTCCAAGGAAAAAGTTTTCAGGAAAATGATGGAAAATAATAGTTGTATGTGTTTGATTGCATTAATTTGAAATCGAAAAATAATGTTGTTTTCCTTATTTTTTTGTTTTTTTAATGAAATTTGATAAGTTTCCTAATCTTTATGGTTAAAGCAAATTATCCATTCGAAAAAAAGAGGAAAACTTTTCCGAGAAACCAAAAACGTCCCCCCCTTCCTCCCCTCTACGGGGCCCAAGGAAAACAATGGATTTTGAGAAAAGCTGAAAAATCAATGCCAGGCAATTGAATTGCAATCAAACGACTACAAGTGAAAATTTATGTGGAAAATACTTTCTTTCCATCCATTTTTCATGCAATCAAACACACCCTAAAAGAAAAGGAAAAGGAAAAGGAAAAATAAAAAGAAAAGTGTACAAATTACGGAGAAAGACATGGTCATGGTCAGTAGAGAGAGACTTGGCCTTAATTTCTTGAGATTCGCGATGCCATGCCAGTCACCACAATGGCACTGTTTTCCTCATATCCTTATACCAAAAAAGAAACCATTCAGTAACTGAAACCTTAAATAAAAAAAAAATTCTCAAAAACGGGGTATTCTTGGGAATACCCAGGAAGACCCTTGTCTTTGCCATTGTCTACTTCCTCTCCCTTTCATCTCTCGGCTCTTGGATCCTTAAATCAAGTTTTATGGTGCAAACACTATGAATTGGGACACAAAAAATGGCACTCACTATGAACATTTTTCTTCCTCAACCATGGTTTATTCTCCTTTTTCTCCAGTTCCTTCTTCTCACAATATTTGTCCTTCTGCAGAAATTAAGAATTGAATGAATTAGGTTCCACCAATTGAGTGGGTATCGAGATTATGCATTCAACTAGGTTGAAAATATGTGTCTAGTCTCAAATTCGGGTTCAAAGGCATAGAGTCGGCCTAGAAGGGCCTCATCAATCCATAGAGTTCTCCAAGTTGCTGTGCGTTGACGTGATTTGTTGGGTTGAATGGATTTCTTCATGGATTCATCTCCTTTCTGGGGCTTAGTCATCTTCCCTTTCTGTTTCTAAAATCTAAATCTCCTTTCAGTGTTGCTTTCAAATATTTAAGTGGTCCCTTATATAAGAATCCCAATTTAGGGTTTGCTCTATACACAATAAATTTCAATTAACATTCACTAATTTTTTCTCTCTCACTATTTTCAACAATTATTTTATATTTTTAATATATTTTCTCCAATTTTCAACTACATCTAATACGTCGTTCAAGTAAATAAAAAATATTGTATATAGAACAAGTCCTTAAAGTGGTTAAATTAATTTTATTTATTTATTTTTAAATCTAAAACACCTCAAAATTAAAATAAACAACCCTATAATATAATCTCCTAACCTTGTATCCTTGCAACAAGAACACAAAAGAATCTCTCATCCTAACAAAGATGAAGATTTTCATAAGCTACAGAAAGAAACTGCAAAATCTTGGTAGTGGTTCATATTCAAAAATATCATGTTTATACCAATCAACACGCTTCCTAATCTTCTGTTCCTATCGCTATCTCCTTGACCGAATAAACACATTTCCAATCTACGTTTTCTACTTCCTCTCCCTCTCATCTCTCGGCTTTTGGGTCCTCAAATCAAGTTTTATAGTGCAAACACTGGGAATTGGCCCAACACGAAAGATGGTACTCACCATGAACATTTTTCTTCCTCAACCATGGTTTATTCTCCTCATTCTTCTCCAATTCTTTCTTCTTATAATATTTGACCTTCTGTAGAAATCACGAACTGAATGAAGGGTGGTGCTACTCGCACCCCATTTTCCTCTCCTTACACCCACCTACTACACACAACCACTTTTTTTTTACTCCTTTCCAAATTTACTCCTCACACCCATATTTTTTCCAATTTTACCCTCGCAGAATACAATTTGTGAACAAATTAGAATAAATGGGATCGGCCAAAGAAAGGTGATGGCACATAATGGGATTCAACCACTGAAGATCGAGATCCCCATTATGGGCATCGACCTGTTATGGCCGAAACCCTTTATTGGGCCTTGGCCATACATGGCCGAACACCCTTTGAGGATGTTCGGCCATGTTTAACCAAATTGATTCTTCATTTTTTTTCAATTTATTTATTTATAATATAGTAATTTTATTCATGCAAAAAATTAATTATATTTAATAGCCAATTAATTACACAACCAACAATTGGAACAAAAAATATATAAAATTTTTATATTTACTTAATATTAATTACAATAATTTTTAGAGTTACAATTATTATTTTTATAGTAAGTATAAATATAAAACCTATTAATGTGGATAAATAACTAGTATAAATAATTATTACTATTAAATATAAGTGTGATTATTATTATAAATGAATAATCAATTAACAAATTACTTTAAAAAATAAATAAAAAAGAAAGAAACACGAAAGAAATTTGGCCAAACATAGTCTGGTGTGTACTCTGCCATGGATGGCTAAGTATCCAATTGGATATTCGGCCATGCTTGGCCAAGTCTCCTATTGGAGACTCGGTCATCCTTGGTCGAGTATCCAAATGGACAATGGCTCACGCATTGTCAAGACTTAATTTTTCATATTTGCCCATCCTTGTCTGATCATTTAACTATATCTTCGACGAATCAGTGTCGAAGAAACACATTAATCACTCTCATTTTCTCACCAACGTTGCAATTTTTCCCAATAAAAGTGATGAAAAATAACGAATAATGCAATATTAATTACTACAACTGACCAACATCAATTTCTATAGTCCATTGTAAGATGAATTTGTTGGAAAATTTGTTGAAGACCCCAGTCCGAGTCAATTGGTGTATGTAGCAGTGTGGGTGTGTTGAAAAGTTAGGAATTTATAAGTTTAAAGGAGAAGGACAATAGGTAATTGTAGGTGAGGGTATTTTTGTCTTAAAAAAGTGGGAATGCGGATCAATTTATTGTTTGGAAATCTTTCTACAGTTTACTCGTGGTTTTTACCCTAAATTAATTTGGGGGTTTTCCACGTAAAATCTCGTGTTTCTTGTTTATCTCATTTCTACTTCAATTGTAAGTTTATCTCTAGTTCCACAACAATCCTAACAAGTGGTATCAGAGCGAGGTTGGCCATGAGATACGTGTTACAGTGAGATCTAGCTAGTGGAAATGGAAGCTCTTCATAAAAATAAAACTTGGGATCTTGTTCCACTACCACATGGAAGGAAAGCCATTGGAAATAAATGGGTCTATAAGATCAAACGAGATGGCAATGATTGAGTGGAGCGGTATCGTGCTAGATTGGTGGTTAAGGGATTTTCTTAGAAAGAAGGTGTTGATTTCAACGAAATATTTCCTCCTGTTGTTCGACTAATGACAGTTCGAGTGGTCCTAGTGATGTGTGCTATATTTGACTTGTACTTAGAGCAGTTTGATGTTAAAACTGCATTTCTTCATGAAGAACTTGAAGAAGAAATTTATATGCTCCAACCAGATGGTTTTGAGAAAAATGAAAAGAGAACTTGGTTTGTAGGTTGAACAAATCTACATGCAGTCTCAAGCAGTGTAGAGATATTGGTACAAGAGATTTGATTCCTTCATCACGAGCCTTGGATACAACAGATTGAATGCAGATCCTTATATCTATAATAAGAGATTTGGTGATGGTGATTTCATTATTCTACTATTATATGTTGACGACATGTTGGTAGCAGGCCCCAACAAAATCGTGTTCAGGAATTGAAGGCTCAATTGGCTAGGGAGTTTGAAATGAAAGACTTGGGACCAGCAAATAAGATTCTAGGAATGCAAATTTACCGAGATAGAAATAGTAGGAAGATTTGGCTTTCTCAGAAGAATTACTTGAAGAAAATCTTGCGACGCTTCAATATGCAAGATTATAAGCCAATCTCTACCCCTCTTCCTATTAATTTCAAGTTATCCTCAAGTATGTGCTCTAGCAGTGAAGCGGAGAGGATGGAAATGTCTCGAGTGCCATATGGATCAGCAGTGGGTAGTTTAATGTTCGCTATGGTTTGTACAAGACCAGACATTGCACAAGCAGTCAGAGCGGTTAGTCGATACATGGCGAATCCTGGGAGAGAGCATTGGAACACTGTAAAGAAGATCTTGAGATATATCAAGGGTACCTCAGATGCTGCATTATGTTATGGAGGATCAGACTTTATGGAGGATGCTATGTTGATTCGGATTATGCAGGTGATCTTGACAAAAGCAAATCCACCATAGGTTATGTGTTTACTCTTGTTGGAGGAGCAGTGAGTTGGGTTTCGAAACTGCAGTCTATCGTGGCTACGTCAACGACGGAGGCACAATACATAGCAGCTATACAAGCCAGCAAAGAGGCAATATGGTTGCAAATGTTATTGGAGGAGCTTGGGCACAAACAAGAGAAAATTACTTTATTTTGTGATAGTCAGAACGCTTTGCATCTGGCGAAGAATCCAGCATTTCACTCAAAGACAAAGCACATACGAATTCAATATCACTCTGTTCGTGAGAAGGTGGAAGAAGGAAGTGTGGATATTCAGAAAATCCATACCAAAGACAACTTAGCAGATATATTAACAAAGCCAATTAATGCTGACAAGTTTACGTGGTGTCGATCTTCTATTGGCCTAGTAGAGACGTAAGCAGCATGGACATGGCAAGCATAGAAAGGGTAGAAAGATTACTACAAAAAAGTGACTTTAAGTAGGAGACTGATGGTGATAAAGCCACTATTTTTTACCAAAGAAATATTTTAAAAAAAGAATGGAAAATTCAAAATTTGAGGCTGCAAACCGCCATGCACCACCGCCTCTACACCTCTATATATATGCATGATTTGTTCCATATATGTAATCCCATTCTAGCGTTACAAACTACTTGTAATCCCACTCTTGAGAGTTATAAGTTATTTGTAATCCCGCTCTTGAGAGTTACAAATCCTATGTAATTCCAAAATTGGGAGATAAAGAGAGAGAGGTTTGGAGAGCTAAAGAGAAAATAAGTTGTGAGATTTCTCGTAGTGTTTCGTGTTCTTTCCTTTATTAAAGAAATAGTGTTTTTCTCTTATTATAAGAAAGAGGTTATCGTCAATTATACTCTTCTTATATTAGAGAGATTGTTGTAATCCTCTTGCTATACCTTTACAACCTCAAGAGTTCAAGTTCAAGTTGAACACCATTAACTTTGAAGAGTTCAAATCCGATTTGAAAACAACTTGGAAAAGTAAAAAATGGCCGCTTTGACCGATCAAATGAGGTGTTCAAAGGCGGTTTAGCTTTCTGAAAGGCTAAGAAATGAACTCTATAAAAGGCCATGTTGCTTCATTTCATATGTATGTCATTTTGAGTGAGATACGTGCATGGCAAGGTTGGTGAGTGGCAATTGAGCCACCACCAAGGGAGATGGAATAGATGAGAGTAACATGGTTAGGTGAGTAGCGCACAATTGAGAGCTACCAGCAAGGTATGCCATGGGAGATAGTAGAGAGAAAAATAGAGAGTAGAGAGACGGTAAATTGTGAGAGAAAGTATTGTTTCTCCTATTATTTTCTACTACTTGTGTTCTCTTATATTACAAGAGAGATTAGTCATTGTTATCTCCTTGTATATAAAGAGGCTATATTCTCCTACTATAATGAAAACCATCTAACTTTGTCCGTGATTTTTACCCCAAATTAATTTGGGGGTTTTCCACGTAAAATTCTCGTATTCATCTAATTTTCAGTTTTCTCATTTCAACTTACGTTGCAAGGTAGTGTTCCATTCCACGATGATCCTAACATTTATGGGGTGCATTTATCTCCACCCTTGAATGAATGGAGTTCCAACAATCAAGTGGGGCATTGAGATTATGTGATTGTATCGGGTTGAAAATATACATACGGTCTCAAATTCGGGTTCAAAGGCGTGGAGTCGGCCTACCAGGGCCTCATCAGTCCACAGAGTTGTCCAACTTGGGCCTTGGTCTCATTTCAGATCTAGAAGCTGAAGCCACTGCATTTCCATAAATCTCGTACAGCTTGTCCTTCGTCGATTTCTTGGGTTGACTTGATTCCTTGTGTTGAGTAGATTTCTTCATGAATTTGTCCCTTTTGTGGGCCTAGTCATCTTCCTTTTCTCTTTTTAAAATCTAAATCTCCTTTTTTTTGGAGGCGAAATATCTCGACGCAAAAATCCAAGCTCGAGATACAATTTATGAAAATAATGAAAATTAAACATTTGAGAGGGGAACATTGTGAGCCTTACATCTCCAAAGATTTACAATTCCATAAAATTTTTAACCATGCATAAGAATGGGGAGTACTGTTCCCACTACAAATATGAAAAAGATAAGAAACTGCAAATGACCACGTTTAATATATTGTACCCCTGCACAATCTGTTTGAATAATACCTTTGATCAATCCATGCAATGAAGGGTTCATAAATAATGAGTCCAATGCCCCCATGCCCAACCTTGTGAACCAACTTGTAGTTTTTTTGTCTCTTTCCAAACATGGCCAATGGACCATCCCTCCGCTGGACTTGATTCTTAATGAAGCCAAGTTTGCATTGTAGACCCCACGGACTTGTGTCCTTAGAATCCAAAGGCTGCAACACATTGAGAGAATCCATCTCCATAGAGATGTTATAGTATCCACGCATAAGACACAAACGAATGCTCGTGACTATAGCCTAAACTTAAGCTTCTAGGATGTTATTGCCTTTAGATAATCCCTCTGCAAAGCCGCAGATAACGTATCTTGATGCATCGCGAAGGATTCTTCCTACTTCCAATCTGCATTCTTTTCAACTGCCATCTGTGTTTAATTTTACATATCCATCTGCAGGTTTATTCCATAGCACAACAGAAACATGGGAAATATAGGACGTAGGATGATCATCATTCATACGCATAAGGCTTAACATACCCAATATAGTCTTGATCACCTTGTTAGAATTCATCAAGGTGGAATTGAACTTGGCCCTGTTGCGTTCCAACCACAAAAACCACAATACTAAAAGGGGAATAAGTTGCATGAATTTGTTAGGGGAGGGGTAGCGCCATTTTCTAGTACATGAATAGGAAGGAAGGAGTAGAAAGCGGGGGTTTTAGGAAAATATATAACTTTATGTTTAAGTTTGCAAAAAGGGTAAACACAAAATAATTAGAGCGTTGACACAAACAATGAGGAAAAATTAGTTAAATCCGGGAATCTCAAACCGGCCTCTAAGCGTAAATCGTTGAGTGAAAAAATGATAGACCACACACACGAAAACACAAAATAAAACACAAAACTGCATACCAACCTCAACAAAATGAAGCATAACTACTGATACACCTGCGACGTTGACACCAAGGAAGTAGAAGATTCACAAAGATCGCTGGCAGAAATTGCATAAAAATGAGATTGACTTTGAACTTGAAGGAATGAGAGATAACCAACAAAAATCGGGAACAAAAACAATTATGTATTCATTTTTCATCTGATATATGAATAGATCTATAGATCTGCTCAAGATAAGTTCCCATTGTGAGTGTTTTTTTTTTTAATTCTTAACAGTGCGAAGATGCTATGTTTCTCACAAAAAGGCAAAAAAAATCCATTGCAATTAATATGTAATGGACTTGAAATATCAAATTCATATAATATATGTTCTATTGATCTTTAGTTGTTATCAGGGAAAAAACTCTGTTTTTCACAAAATAGGAGAAAAATGCACTGCAATTAATATGCAATGGACTTGTAATATCAAATTCATATCAACTCTATTTCTGGAAAACTTGCATTACAATTTATACATAATGAACAGATAATAATGCATTCATCATTAGAATTTATTATATGCGTTATAGATAAAGTGTAATGCAGTAATGAATAAAAACATGAATTATAAAGAATGTATAATTTATTACACATTAGTTACACATAATATGTAATTTATTAGCCTATAGTCTATTACACATTTCAAACAAATTACATAGAGTATGTAATTATTCATATTATTTCATTCTTTCATGCCTCAAATTAGGGCAGACGTTTAAATATTTAGTTTCTTTAACATTTATTTTTCTAAAATCCTTATCTCTTTTTTCACACAAAATGTGCAGTGCATTACACATGTCTTACAGATAGAGTGTAATGCACTAATGAAGGAAAAGATTAATTACACAAAATATTTACTTCATTGGTTTGTATTCTATTATACATTACAAATGAATTACACAAAATGTGTAATTATTCATATCACTAATAAATTAATGATTAGTTACACATAATGGGTAATTCATCGCACATTAATTATAAAGAATGTATACTTCATTAGTATGTATTATATTACAAATTACAAATAAATTACACAGAATGTGTAACGTAAAAATATAGTACAGAATTTTAACACTTAATTGTTCTAGCATTAACTTTTTAAAATTATTATCTCTTTTTTCATACAAAATGTGTAGTGCATTACACATATCTTACACATAAAGTGTAACACACTAGAATGTATAAGTCATCAGTGCAGAATTGAATCGACATAAATCGAACCCTCAATACACTTGAATTACACTTAAAATGTAATGTATTATGCAATAACGGAAGATAAATAACTAGGTAATATGAAGAACTCAATTAGTTCAATTCAGCATAGCCAATATGAAAGGCAAAATGTGACCTGGTTGAAACAACTAGCATAATTTTTATTTCAATAAGAAGAAGAATTATACTACTTTTTGAGTTCTGGTATATGAACACAATAGGGCTGAGTTATTTCATTATTTTATATCATTTATGAGAAGAGGGTCACTAAAAACAAATAAATGAAGAGACATAGAAACATAGAGTTTCTGCCTCAAACTCGAATCTAATTTCACAGCCAGTACAGTTAAAAGCCCAAATCTTCTATTTTTATTGTACAAATCTTCCATTCATAATATAGAAGATACAAAGGATTGACTTCTTAAACATTACACAACACTCTCTTTCACATCCCAATACCCATTGCTTGTCCCCATCAATTTCCACAAATTTCAATCAATGTCAACCACTAAACCTGCAATTGCCCATAATCTAAGAAAATTCTTCATTTGTTGGGCATTGTAGAAAGGCCAGGTTGCTGTTAAGAGTTCCAAATCTAAGACGAAAATGGAGAACCACCACCCAGAACCTAAATCATAGGGCGGTGGAACAAGGGCGTCATTGCCAGTGGAAGAAAAATCTATCAAAATAATTCTAAAAAATGGGTAGAAGTGGAAGTGTTCTTCAAATCATACTTATTGTGAGAGAGAGAGAGACATAGAGAGATAGGGTGTGTGGCCGAAAGTGGCTGAAGTGTTTACTATCAAGTTTGGTAAAAGATGAAACAAGAGGATTTAGAAGATCGGCCAAATCGGGAAAACCTGATTTCTGCAATTAATTCATTTTTACCTTATTTATGAATTTCAAAAGTCAAAAACCATAATTAGTTTAATTTCCTCAATAATTTTCAAGCTTTACTGATCGTTAGTCCCTCATGGGATTGAACAATATACAACTATCATTGATTTTGCAGAGGTCTCTCTACAAAATCAAATAATATTTATAATCTGTTGTTGAATCATCCAATATTGTTCTCATGAAGCAGTTGTATGATTGAGCTAAAGGATTAAAGCCCAAAACTTTAGAAATCGTTCAACCTAACTCTCAATTCCACCCATTCCCAACCATCTCCTCCCCACCCCTCATCTCCCCCCACCCCTCATCTCCCCCAACCCCACAATCCGGGTTTACCTTGGTGAACAGGCGACCATCCTCTGGTGTTCTCGAGACGGCCTTTAGGTTTTCACGTGACGTGACCACCAGAAGGTGAAAAGGTGGTCGCAGCAACCACCAGAGTGTCGAAACTTGATTATAATTATATAACATTCAAAATTTGAAAACAAGTTTTCCATGTTGTTAACCTTTAACTCAGAAAATGCCCCAAAAAGAAGAAATAATTTTGAGTTTTCTTTACAAATTTTTTGGTTGTTTTCGGATATGCATTTTAAAAAACATCAAAGGGAACACATTTTCGATGTTACTAGAAATTGAAATAGAAAACGATCTGAAAACAGCAAAGAGACCGTAACCTTAGTTTTTCTGAACAAATTGTTCATGCTAAGGTCGAGATTACTACTTATATCTACAAAAATAAATATGTAAAACATCAAACATTGTAAATAAAAAAAATAACATAATAATAATAATAAAAAAAGCAAACAAACATAGAAACAAACAACGGGGCCCACCCAAGCTTCTGCAGATCTCATCGCCCTCAGCTACTTTGTCCTCTTCGTCGAAGTCCTTTTAGTAGCAAAAGGTTAAAGGTGATATGGTATCTACTATCTACTAGCGTGGTCCCAACTCCCAAGAGGGATCTTCCTCAAAGCCGAAGTATCGAGATCATACATTTGAACTGTCATTCATACCAATCCGTGAGCTTATAAATACAATCTCGTAGTTTGCCTCAACATCCTAAATTCATGAGATTCTAAATTAATGAGATTCAAATATTCAATATATTGTTCGATAGCTATAGCCTCAAGGCATGCACTGATGCACATCCTATAGTTTCTATCAAACTAAGATCGTGTACTTAAGGTCAACCTACTTGCTATGCTCAAAGGAAATTTTTGAAATAAATAAGGAAATTAAGATAGAAGAGGCTTTAATTATCTAAAGCTATGAAGATGGTTCCAAGTTGAAATCAAAGCAACCGTCGTGCTTACGCTTGAGTTTTGAGCTCAAAATGCCTTGTGATTGCCAAGAGAATAAAAGAAAAACAAGTCAATGAACCACGTATATATAGGCTTTTTTGAGAGGAAAGAAATGAAAATGAAATCTCATTGTAAAATAAAGAGGCGCATCATTCTTTCATCAATGTGTTTTTACATTAAACGGTACATGACCAGTGCAATACATAGAAATTGTTGTAGACGAATTTATTTTATATTTTTCTTTAGGGAACAAATTTATTTTATATTGAAGTAATAAAATTGTAATCTTTCATTGATTATGCTTTTTCTTCCTAAGCACAACACGTCATTTATTTAGGGTATATTTGGTAAGTCAAATAATCTACTTTATAACTTATTCAGGAGCTTATAAGCTGCTATATACTAATTCAGAAAGCTCCGTTTGGTTGGAGGAGTTTATTTGAAAAGTTCGAGCTTATTTAAAAAACTTCTAACTTATTCTTTTACTAGTTTTTCAAATAAGCTCATGAGTTTTTCGCTTTTATTCCATTTTTTACTCATATAAATTTCTAAAAATATATTTTAAATATATCATTTTGTGTAATTTTCTAGTTATGAACCAATTTATCAGTTATTTTGTTAAACATTTTTATTTATATAAGCTAACTTATCAGTTATAAACTTAACTTATCAGCTAATTCTACCAAACATACCCTTAATGAATAAACAATTTGAAATAAAAACTGATCTTAAAAAATACGATGTATGTTGTTAATTGGACTATAATACTAGTGTTTTTACTTTTTTAATTTTTTTTTTTTTTTGAAAAAGACTATAAGACCAATGTTACATATGCACATGTAATTTGTAATTAAAAAGCTCACATATTAATAGTCCCGTTTCGAACTATCAAATCTGACTTTTACTTGTTTCAGAATGTCACCTTCTTTTTATTTACTTTATTTTTTTGTTAAAAAAAAGTTAAAAATGTTAAATTCAATTCTAGTTGTGATTAAATAAAATGTTGAATATCATTTCAAAAATAAAAATAAAATAAGATGTTGCACATCGTGTCAACGCCACATTTCAATAATATATAGCTACATAGAAATTATATTTATTTTAATAATTTTACAATCCTGAATCCTTATTACATTTCCCACTGAAATTTTATGAATGAAAGTATCTCACACTTTTTACTAAAATGGTCACATTTTACTAAAAAGTCACAAAATAGGGTTATATCCAAAAACAACCGAACCGACACTGTTTCATTCACACCACTAATTTTACTAACACTCATTTTTTGTTTATTTTTTATTTTTATTTTTTGCTACCACTTATTTATTTAAATTAGGGAGAAGACACGTGCAAAGCACGTATGTTAACATGCATTTTCGTGTTTTATTAGCGTAGTATGTCAAAATTCTTAATGTCATACCTTCTCTAAAGTACAACGTCTTTATTTTTTAATTTAAAATATATTTTCTTAATATGAACTTCATGATTTATATTTAATATACTGTGATAAGATTACAAATGTACCATGTCAAAAACAAGGTTCAAAATTGAAGATCTGTAATAAAATCTTTTCACAAATCATTTGCATAACTTAATCTGGCCAAGCATATTAACAAGATACATAAAAATAATGGAATTCATCACCCGAGAGACACGAATTCACGCGATTTTATTTATTCCGTTGTCACATATAAATATCTTATAATGCTCACATATGAACAGATGTGCGACATATATTCCCTTTAATTAAAAGGGCGACAAATCCTATTCGTCAACGAGTGGATAATGAAACATTGCTTCGAATTCACAAAGAAAGTTTCTTCTCCAAACGAGTCGCCCCCATCTTTTGACTTTTCTAGGTTCTTATCTCTATCATCGCTATATTTGCACAGTTGTTTAAACCTCAAAAAATTGTAGCTCCAGTTCTTCAACTGTTGATTTCAATGTCCTATTTAATCCTTCAAGACCTCAAACTTGGCAGATTGGTCTTAAGAATTTCAAAAGGCGGCAGAATTGGTCCTTTTCTTTTCTTTCTTCTCCAATCGTGTGGAATAGATTCCAAATCATCCTTTTTTTAAAGACTAAATTAAGTAGATAATTGACGTAAATAAAAGTCCAATTTTACAGGGCGAAGACAAGTGCAAATGGAAGCTTTTTCTTGTTTACTATCGGTAAACAAAATTTCTACTCTTAGAAACAAAATTTTCTCTGGAATTGAAATCTTCTCCTCTTGTTTTGGTCGTTGTTGAAATCTACACATGGCTGATTCTATTAATTTAACTAGTATTTTCTCCCGTGCGTTGCACGGGGAGATTTATGGCCAAGTATAATTTAAAATATGTGTAAAATAAAAATTATAATAACATATTTTCCTTTTTTTCATGGTAAATAGCATAAGAAAGGACAATTTAATCAGATTGGGACTTCACTTCCAGCTGTTTGGTTATAAATTTTTCCTCGATTTTGCGTAATTTAATGGGAGAGATATAGATGGAAGATTTAAAAAGATCACACATGATAATAATCCGGATTGAAGGGATAAGGAGTGATTCTATCAAAAGATCAGGGGTGATAATAACGGGAGATTATGCATGAGTTGAAAATTAGGTATTTGTGCTTGAGTGGGAAATATAAATAAAATAGTATTTTTTTATTTTGAAAATTATAAGATTGAGCGGGAAACTGAGCTCATTTTATTAATATATAGATTTTGGGCTTCAATGACTTGTTGAAAAAATTAGTCTTATTGGCAATGGTCAGTCTTTAAAAGTTGGTAAGAGAAATAGTGTAATTGACAAAATTTTATATTTCTAATAACTGTTCTCTAATAAGAAAATAACACGAGAACGTGTCTCCTTCAGCAATTACTTGTTCTACTGCGATTGCTATCTCACTCGAGTTTGAGCTCGATAAATAAAAAGAAGGTGAAGCATTTTCGATGATACAAAACAGAGGGAAGCTAGAGTTGCTATTACATTATTGCGGATTTGATCAGGTGCCTACTGTGGGTACCGTATGTATTAGATGAATAATACATAATTGCCCCCCCCGATGGTGGGGGGCCTCACCCGACCCCTATAATTTTTTTCCCCAAATGTGGGTACCGTAAGGTACCCACAGTGGGTACCGGATCGTAAGTGTACATTATTGTGTTCGTGTGACTAAAATGATTGTTGTCCAGATTTCTGGGCATTTTCTCAATAGTAATTAGGCATGACAATGTTGGTTGATTTAATTATTTTTTAGCATTAAATATTAAAGCTAATTCTAACACCTGAAAGTGACATGTTTATAGAAGGTCACAAGGGGATATTTGAGGGGCTACATGTAGGTACTATTGATTTGACCGACCCTAATAGGCATTGTATTTGTGCGAGAGGCCTAAAATCCAATATGTCAGGGAAAACTTTCTAGCAACATTAGAGGCAATCCATAAATACAAAAATTAGGTGAAATCATGCGCAAATCTGGCGAACGAATCATGCGCAAATCTGGCGAAGGTCCAGCACAAATTAATTAGTTTTGCCAAATTGCAAAGTAAAATGAAAGAATTGCCAAAAACCAATAATATAAACTAAAATGCCCACAGAGCGATATTAGTAATCACAAAGCTACGGCTAGACTCCAACTTGTCCAGCGAGAAACATATTCATTGCCCAAAACCAATACTGTATGCAAATTCTATATCCAAAACGTTGAAAAAAAGTTGAAATCTCGATCTCCACTTGTTGCACTGTGTAATATATTGCACCACCATTTTTTACACTTTTTGTAATGCATTATACAATTATTACACACTCCACATAATGTATTACACAACCATTACACACTCCTCTATAATTGTTTATTAAATTTTAAATTAAAATATATATATATATATATATTGAATTGCGCGATCCCTTTGAATGCTTGGCGATCACTCAGAAGTCCCAAATCACCTAGATAGCCTAATCAAATTCTAAACGACGCCCAAAAATCAGCACAATTTGATTTGCATAGAATCAAATCTCGTGGCACCTTAGCCCCATAATAAATATGATAAAATCACCTGATTTTTTAAATAAAAAATTTAAAAACTATATTTAGCCTAATTTTCTTATGTCTCAACCGATCATTGTTGGACATCTGTCTACTCCAAATTGAGTCCAAACATAGGCCCAAAGGCGAGAAAACACAAAAGGGTCCACCTGTCTATAAATAGAAAGGAGGATCTCACTTTGAGAGGATTGGACCAGATACCGGAACTGACATTTTGTGTCTCTAAGAACTAAATATTGTATTTGATCCCCACAAGCATCATTAACAATCACCCAATCGAACAAGATCACATGAATAGTGAATTTATTTATTTATAAGTAAAGTAAACAAGATTGTAGTTTGTACTTACACTGTTAATATACATAACTGAATAAATCGTTATTAATTATCATATTAATTATAATTACCGTATAGAAAAAGCGGAAGCGAAAGGCGAAAATTGTCGTAAAATTCATCAATGACTAGTAGCATTTGGGTATTGCCAATAGAGTGCACAAGAGTGGGACTTAGATTTGATGGTTGTGCACTCCTTGATAAGTTGTCATGACATATGTTGGGTCCTCCCTATTCCTTTCCACTCTTTTCTTCACATTGCATCCATCAGTTGAGCATTTAAAGTAGTTCCTGATCATCCAAGGACGAATATATATCACCATCAATATTATGTCAAATTAATTGAAATATATATTACTATCAACATATAAATAAACTAGCACCAGTGCTCGTATCTCGCTATAAAACCATACATCTTGTTATAACACCAACATATCAAAATAAACAATATTCTAACACTGGTTTGTTAACCTAACACTAGATTCTAAAAACCAGTGTTAGAATCTTACCTATTTTGGCATGCTGGTGCTATCAAAAGATACGAGCGCTGGTATCCCATCAAACCCGTAAATTTTATGTACCATCTTGTTTATCGACATACTCCATTAGACGTCTAGACATATGAATGATAAAATAATTATTTTATCCTCATCCTAATTGTGAAACAAATCCCTGATAAAATGGAGTGGTATATGTAGCAGTCCAGAAAAATTAAGATACTAATATGACTTCAATAAGTAAAAACTATCACAGAACTTGAACCCTCCCATGATCAATGACTTTAACTCAAACTTTATGTCACAAAATGAACAATATCTATGACTAGCTATTAGATGATTGATAGAATATTAACCAACAAATGTACATATTTAAAGTTATATATTACGCAGAATTTCAGCTAAATGTTAAATCCTCGACTATTTATTTGTTGATTGATACTAGAAAGTATATATAGTAGGCAAAAGAAATTGAAGTTATTTTGATACTTCATCTGGTAAAGTAGACAGCATAATTATGATATATGTATACATATTAATTATCAGCATCTAAGAAACAGCCAAGAGATTTAAATTAAATTTAAAAAAAAAAAGGAACAAGAAAAAAAGGGGGAAAAAGACAACAACACACTGTAGAAGTTGATATATATATATATATATATATATATATATATATATATAGTGACATGTTGTGTGTGTGGATTCCAGGGTGAAGGAGTGATAATTCTACTTAATTGTGACATGTTATAACCCTTTTCGTTCAATATATGCTGTCAAAATATCCTACTTTCATTACATGAATTCTAAGCTAATATATACATACAAATGTACCACTTGATTATTCGTGATAGAATTAATCTGACGAAAATATAATTTTTGTGGCAAAATAAAAAGATCAAAGAGTTTTTAAGTGAATTGGGGAAAAATGGGGGGGTTTTACTTTAATTTTTTGCTTAATTTAAAGAAAGTAAAGATATACAGACCACCATTTTGCTTTTTACTTCCCACAAAAAAACCCCTTTACATTCGGTGGTTAGAAGCAAACCAACTGATCGAAACCACTAACTACAACTAGCTCAGAACTGAATATCAAGTGCAACAAGTACTGCACACGATATTGCAATCGATGGACTAATAGAAACATGAATATAAATACTGTATAGCTAATATGGACCATTAATGATGAATGACTGTTCAGTTTGTTAATTCCTCGATTGCAAATTTAGTTTAATGCCCATTAATACAGATCAATTCATCATGATCATCAACCAAGTGTCCATATAGTACGTAGATCACAATCTTAAATTAATACTTAATTAATTTAGTTATAAAACCATATATCTTGTTATAACACAAGCATGTCAAAATAAACAATATTCTAATACTGGTTTGTTAATCTAACACTAGATTCTAAAAACCAGTGTTAGAATCTTACCTATTTTGGCATGCTAGTGCTATCAAAATATACTAGCTCCGGTGTCCGATTAAACCTGTAAATTTCAGTGTTCTAAAAAGCGCAAAGCGTGGAAAAGCGTTGAGCTCAAGCTTCGAGCCTAAGCGCACTTAAGCGTGATGATGCGCGGTAAAAGCTTGGTCAATGCGCGATAAAGCGCAAAGCGTGATGAAGCGTGGACCTCAAGCCTCAAGCTTAAGCGTGCTTAGGCGAGTGACTAAGCTGGCTTTTTAGAACAGAGGTAAATTTTATGTATCATCTTGTTTATCGACATACTGCACTAGACATCTAGACATATGAATGATAAAATGATTATTTTATCCTCATCCTAATTGTGAAATAAATCAGTGATAAAACACACGGAGTGGTATGTATAGTATTCCAGAAAAATTATGATACTAATATGAGTTCAACAAGTAAAAACTATCTCAGAATTAGAACCCTCCCATGATCAATGACTTTAACTAAAACTTTATGTCACAAAATGAACAATATCTATGGCTGGCTATCAGATGATTGATAGAATATTAACTAACAAATGTACGTATTTACAGTTATATATATATTACGCAGAATTTCAGCTAGATGTTAAATCCTCAACTAATTTTTTGTTGATTGATACTAGAAGGTATATATAGTAGGCAAAAGAAATTGAAATTATTTTGATACTTCATCTGGTAAAGTAGACTGCATAATTATGATATATGTATACATTTTAATTATCAGCATATAAGTCAGAAACAGCCAAGAGATTTAAATTAAATTAAAAAAAAAAAGGAACAAGAAAAACAAGGGGGGAAAAAGACAACAAACACTGTGCAAGTAGATATATATACATATAGAGATAGTGACATGTTGTGTGTGTGGATTCCAGGGTGAAGGAGTGATAATTCTACTTAATTGTGACATGTTATAACCCTTTTCGTTCAATATGCTGTCAAAATTTCCTACTTTCATTTCATGTATTCTAAGCTAATATATACATACAAATGTACCACTTAATTATTCGTGATAGAATTAATCTAATGAAAATATAATTTTTGTGGCAAAATAAAAAGATCGAAGAGTTTTTAAGTGAATTGGGGAAAATGAGAATTTTTACTTTTATTTTTTCCTTAATTTAAAGAAAGTAAAGATATATAGATTACCATTTACTTTTTACTTCTCACAAAAAAAAACCCTTTACATTTGGTGATCAGAAGCAAACCAACTGATCGGAACCACTAACTACAGCTAGAATATCAAGTGCAAAAGTACTGCACACGATATTGCAATCGATGGACTAATAGAAACATGAATATAAACACTGTATAGCAAATATGGACCATTAATGATGAATGACTATTCAATTAGTTAATTCCTCAATTGCAAATTTAGTTTAATGCCCATTAATACAGATCAACTCATCATGATCATCAACCAAGTGTCCATACAGTAGATCACAATCTTAAATTAATACTTAATTAATTAGTGGAGGGTGTTAAACTTGAATTAATTAGCTCAATATATATTGCTTGAAAAGTAAAATAAATTGAAACAAAATTAAGAGCGTAACATGTAATGTGTACCATGAATTACGTACCTCGGATTTGGGCTATTCTTGATCTTCTTTTTCCCATATTTCCTCCATTTAAACCCATCATCCATGATTTCCATATTAGATTTGGTTTTAAACACAAATCTAAATTCCTTCTGTGTCTTGTACTTCTTCTCCCGTCTACGCACATTTCTATATTAAATGAAACAAAAAAATCATTATATTCACAACAAGTCATATTCCATACGCACTAAATCAAGAATAGATAAAGAACGTGTTTGACACGAAAATTTCCAGAAAGAATGTTGATAAATTAAAAATTAAAAGCAAAAATATCGATAAACGTGAAAATATATTTTTTTTCTGAATGTGCAAATGAATATACCAATAAGTAAATATATAAAAAATAAATAAAAAAGGCTAAGTTCAAGGAATTTACAATTGAACTTGCATATTGCTACTTGAGTTCGAAGATATAAAGCTTTCTGCTGACCCAATCACATTTTGGGTCAAAATGTCTTCTTGATAGCCATCTTCGAAGGTGAAATAATCTGAAATTTTAAAACATAATGAATCATTGAGCTGCTGATTGTTAATTTCTTGATTAGGGTTAGGGCTAGGGTTTTGGTACTGGCAATATGTTTCCATTGTGGAGTTGAATTTCGAAATATTTTTGATAATAATGTGGAAACGAAGAGGTCTTTGGGCAGCCCTTCTATATACTCTTAAATAAAAATATTGTTTTAAATGTAAGATATATATTTCTTTAATTTGCTTATTTTCAGCCTCGCAGCCTCATCAACTCTTTCCTGGAGGGCCGCAAGAAATTTCTTTATAACACGTGGCGGATTTCTAGTGTCTCAAGGTGATGTAAGCTTGCTGACGTCACTCGTCGGATAAGCTAATGGAGCCCACTGGACTTTAGCACCACTCACCAGTACACCATGATGCATATCACAATCTATCCACAAGATGTATATCTCACGGTTCATCCAAAATGGAGCCTCGTTAACTACTCGTACGTAAAGGTCATCGTATAGCGTCTCGAATGTCACATTTTCCCAAGGTACAGACAAAAAATATAATACTCCAATAATAATAATAATAATAATAATAATAATAATAATAATAATAATAATAATAATAATATTCTTTTTTTTCTTATTTTTATCATTTTTCTCTATTTATTAGCTTTTTACCAACTTTTTGTCCACCTTTTTTTTATCACAATTCTTTCAAAATTACAAATCTAATTTCACCATTTTCCAGTATTACTTTGTCATTATTTTTAAAATCATACTCATATATATATTTTTGAACTTTTTCCCAATCCCTTCTCAAATTTGTATATCTTACCACTTAAAGAAAATAATATATATATATATATATATATATATATATATATATATATCTCTCTCTCTCTCTCTCTCTCTCTCTGTGGTATGTCACTAGACTCACTACGTATAAAAGACCGCAGTCCTGTCAATCTTGATTCCACACAACACATTTGAGATGATTTAAATTTTATGCGTTATCAAAGTGTTGTGAATTATTATTATTATTATTATTATTATTATTATTATTATTATTATTATTATTATTATTATTCTATCACCCATAAAATCAAATCTCAACGTACACATTTTTTTTAGGTACGGATAGCTAAGATTAATCATCATAGTGACTCATCCTTAACCTGACGTTTTTTGTGTTAATATCAAATTATTTAATTTTTGAAAAATAATATTATTTGTAATTATGCTAATGTCTTTCAGTTTATTTAGTTGTGGCGGGATTTACGTGCATTTCTTCATTTTCTTGCATGTTAGTTTCTTAATTAAGCAAAATTTTAAATAAGAAAAACTGTATAACATTTTAATAATTGAAAGAATATAATTAATAATAAATATATTTTATATCAGAGTTTCTTTATCGAGACAGTGTCGAAACTCTACGAATCTCCCGGAACACAAGCAAATGATATCATCCCTAGATATACACTGGCAAATATTTCGACTCGCACGTAATTTTTGGTCAAGGTACGTACAAAAAGATTTCAACTTTATGTTGGCAAAAGATGGAACAGAGAAAATTAGCGATCGCAAGGGTCAGCCATATCCATGATCCGTCCTCCGAATCGATCCATGATCCATATCAATCAATTTGGGTTTTATCGATCAATTCGGTTTGCGTACCCGTGATTTTCGGGTTTCGCAAATCTTTTTCCAATTTGACACACCTAAAATTAAAACAATCAATAAGCTACTCTGGTACCGATTTTAAATATTATTTAACAAAAAAGTAATATACAAATATTCGGTTCGGTTCGGGTATACCTCTAATATTCATATCTAACCCATATCCACTTCGGATTTTACTCTCGAAAATCATATTGGATCCAATCACCCACCGGTTCGAGTTTTTTTGACCCATTTGATTTGGTGGTCCGCAATTTTTGGGTTTTACGAATTTTTTTGCCATTCCTAGAAAATGTGGACGTGTCTGAAAAGTGAAGTGTGCGTTCAATTGTTTGAGAAGTGATTTTATTAGGGTTCAATATAATATGGTTTGTTTTGAACTGTTCATCACACACTAGTTTTTAAATCAAATTTACAAAAAGTGGTTTGAGATTTTTCTAAGCCAAACTAAGCTATTTCAATTTGGAAATCAAATCAAACCAAACTACTTTTCTTCAATTCAATTTGATTTAAATGCTTAGTTTCTCTATCTAGCATCAGTCCGGTAACTTCTAGAGCTTGAGACAATATTTAAATTAAGCGCTCCTAGATAGTGATCCACCCCACGCATGGAAAAATCTTTTGCAAAATGAGTTTAGTAACATACAAACTAATTAAACAGCGTCATCGCCGAAATGTTTTTCAAACTGTTTGAGTTTCGCCTCACCATTTTGGTTTCGGATCCGATCTCAATTTTCTCAATGAAAATGATCATATATGATCGAAAAAATAACGAGGAGTCCACCTGGGTATTTTTGAATATTTCTGAGGTTGTGAGTTGTGATTGCCTCACGTGGTTGATTTTTTGTTAAGAAATTAAATATTATAATTTAGTTTTTTATCTCCGAAAAATTATTATTATTTCACTTAAGAATTCTGAAATTAAGGCCACCTTTCATACAACTGTGCATAGGCATCTAGAAAGGAGTCAAATCTTCAGAACTTCTAATTATAGTATAAAATCTATAAATTTTTTTCTTTTTTTAACCACGTAAAATCTATAAATTTTTAGTACATATATGGAGGTTTCAATTTGTAAATTAATTATCTTTCAAAAGTCAAATTTACCTAAAGACCATTGTTACTAAGCATAATAATTCTTTTTCTTTTTATTTTTTTATTTTGTTTTTGTTGAAAATTGAAACCGAGACATAGCATTATTTGTCACAATTTATTTTAAAAAATTGTTTTTGTCAAATATCATTTCCAATCAATTATTTCATTTCCTTTTTTGCCTTTATTTTTCAAGTAGACATTCAAAATCCCTTTTTTTAATAATCTCTACTTAACATTCGCTTAAAAATTCATTTCTAATTTTCTTTTTCTACAACTGTACTTACAATATATATAATTTTTTAAGGAACTATTTCAACCCGAAAATTTAAATTTGAAATAGAATTTTATTGATATTGAAAAAATTATTACAATGAAAAAGGAGCTTAATTCCAAACCTTCCAAGGGAGGTTAAAATATATATAATTAATGAGATAGAAATATACTTTTATAAATAGAGACTAAATTAAGGTAGTTTTCTATTGACTCTAAAGGTAGTGCTCTAATAATTATCTACTTTCTACTAAAATACTTAATTAATTAATAGTTTTGACAAAATAATTAAAATTTTAATGTAATAAAAATTATTATTCATTTTAATGAGTTTTAATACTCTATCCATTCTACAAAGAGTCTAATATAATATTTTTGTCCATCCCAAAAAAATAGTCCACTTACCACATTTAGCGTGTTTTTAATTTTTCATTTCTATCTTTGCCCCTAATTAATATACTTTCAATTACCTATGCATTGAAAATATTTTCAAATAATTAATGATACATAGGGATATATATGAAAAAATAATGTAAAATTTAATATTGTTTAACTTAAATAACTATATTTTTTAATATGTGTGAAAATAACTAATGGATAATCTTTGTGATACACAAAGAGTAATATATTTCACTAAATAATATTGACTACAATGAATTCTTGCCCAATGCACAATCGATGGACATTGAAAGTTTAAAAAACCTTTTCAATCATTGTATATTAACAATTAACAATAGTAACGATTCCCTACCCACGGATAGTATAAGAAACCCATAATTTTATTTTTTAAAAGAAACCACACATATGACTTTATTTCAAAAATCACATATCATAGAAACGAACACGTGGCGCAGTGATAAGACGCTCACATTCCAACCGTGTTTGGGATTCGATTCCTATCTCGCCCCGGGTGTTTGTCCCCCCACTACAAAAAAAAAAAAAAAAAAAAAAAAAAAAAAAAAAAAGGCACATATCATTTCTTTTAGAAAGCCACATCGTGGGCTTTTCATCTATCCACGCATGGATAGGTGTAATGACTTGTATTAACAAATATATAAGCTTGTGTTTGATTGGGAGTAAAAAATGGGGTAGAAAATATTTTCCATCCAAATTTTTCATTTTTTAATCAAACACATTTTATTTTTCTTGGAATTTATTTTTCATCTTAAGCTAAAAAGTAGAGATTTTTCTTGAAATCAAGAAATTTGAATTCTTTGGGGGAGAGTGGGAATTTGAATTCTATGAAATTGGAATTCCAAGCCATTTTCCAGCCACCTATCAAACACATCCTAATTGATTTTTATGCACGGTCTTTGAAGTTGTTAAATTAGATGTTTATTGGGGAATCATACATAGTTATGCCATGTTTGGTGACAACTTTCCATCAATCCGAAATTTTGACTTGTGAGGTCGCAACAAACGGGTCAAACTTTTCAACCTGTTTCATTACCTACTTCTTAGCATTAATAGTGTGTTAAAATAATGTCGAACAGGGTAGTAATGATCAAGCACCACCGATTGTGTCATAATTATAGTATTATCGGGTATTTTTTAATCACGTACGATCTTTGTTGGAAAATTTAAAACTAAATCTACAACCAACACGATCAGGCGAAGTTCCAGCAGTTTAAAAAATTTTTCAACGATGCCATTTATTCAAAGTCAAAGTTTTTGCACAAAAATTTTAATTTTGAGCAAACGGTGTCGCCGGAAAATTTTTCGAATTGTTGGAGCTTCGCCTCGCTGTGCTGGTTTTGGACCTGGTTTCAATTTTCCCAACGAAGATCATACGTGACGGGAAAACACATGGTGGTACCATAATTGATGGTGCTCGATCATTGCTGATCGAAAACAGAGAAAAAAAATTATGTTGGGATAAAATTTCATGTCGTTAAAAATTAAACATTTAGGTTAAATAGTAGTGGAGGCTATAATATGCAAAGATAATAATAAGTTATAATATGAAATGTGTGATTAATATAGATATTTAACTTTAACTAGATAGTAAATTAAATTTTTTTTTAATTATTTATTTGTTGTGTATAATTTATATTTTCATTTTTCATTCACAAATGAAGAGAGAGTTGTGTCGATTACCTCAAATAAATTTGGATACTCCACATCAATCATTTAGGCATTTCGGAGTGAGAGATAAACTGAGAAGGGTAGTCAAATGCCTTGCCCGAATGCCTATTCCCCCCTTCCTGGGGCATGCTTGAAACCAAGACAGGCCATGCGTGAAGTCACAAGAAAGTTAGAACAAATTTTACCAAGTCCACCAAGATAGTGTTGTTACATATTGAAATTTTGTTATTGGTATCACCTACCAACGTAAGATGTGCCCATCATGGGGCTTTAATTTAAATGAAACTTTATATTGAAATGCCACCAAAAAAAAACAGAAGGGTGGTGAATCGATGATTTGTCCAAAATACAAGGGCTCATTCTTAGGTTTCTTTTGCACACTAAAAGTAAAAAAATAAAAAGGAGCTTAGTAATAGAAATCCAGATGAAAGAGAGTATACATACGTTCAATACATGTACTATCCTTTTCGGCCCGTCACTCCAATCCGAAAAGGTACTCTCAATGAGATCTATCCACAAGGTTCATTGTTATGACATGAGCTCTCACGTTTTTAGGGCATCTGAGGTGGTTTAATTTACTTTTAGACTTTTGAAACTGCAGTTTTATATTTGTAGAATTATATTCAGAAAATAATTTTATATATTCATAGGACTTGTAAACATTAATGTTTCAGTTGAGTTATATACTCAATAATATAGTCACGTGTTTTAAGATCTTTCACCTCAAACAGATGAATAATTGACAAATAATATTTGCAATTTATTTAGGGCTTATTTCATGAGCTACATTTTAAAAATAAAAATTAAAAAAAAAAACTATTCCTAAGTTTACTTAGAACCCTAGATTATTTCAGAAAATAATTATTAGCAATTAAATTTAACAACCTAGATAACATTCAAGTTAATAAATTAGGGTAAATAATTTCACCATCATCACCGCCACACCGCTACCACTGCCATGCACGCGACTACCATTGCTAATGCTTTTCTTGGTTGCCGGCAGCCAAAACCAATCTAGTTCTAGTAGCAACCAGAGTCAACGGTTCTAGTCGTTGGCAAGTGGCAACTACTACTAATTCATTCCTGAAAATATCGGAAATTTTATTTTCCTTTAGTTGTACAAGTAATTAATTTGTTTTTGGAACTAAAGAAATGGCATTTATATTGAACTTTCCTAATTGAGGATGAAGTTGTAAGGCATACATGTATACTGCCCATGTTAGCCTTTCAATTTTCAACTTTTTAAAACATTTTTATCTATTTTTATCAATTCTTTCTTTATCATAAATCAATCACATCCATATATTTTGTGAGACCTACATGTGCTACACAAATCTTCACTATTCAACTCGATTCATTCTCTCTCATCTTTCACATAAAAATCCATAAAAATCATAAAAATTTAATACTATCACCTTAGTATCATAGTACTAGTAAATTTAAAACTATATGCAAGTAAAAAGCAATTGGACTGCTTATAAATAATTTATAAACAACAGACAAACATTTTTTTGAATTAAAACAACAGCCAAACATAATGGTGATAGGGAGTAAATTAAAAGTGTTTTAAAGTGTTTTAAAGTAAAAGAGGAGAGAGAATGAGTGAAGAGTAATTTAATTTGTGGATGTGATGAGATATGTAGATGTGATTGATTTAGGAGAGAGAAAAAAGTTGAAAAAAGTGGTAAAATATTGAAAAAGTTGTAGCCTAACGGGCCTATAAACAAAACTAAGAAGCTGGAAGTATTTAAAAATTAAAAAATAAATAAATAAATAAATAAAAGGGAAAATTGAATGCAGAATATAAATATATAGTGAGTGTCACATCTTACACATCTGTTGAAGCACAAGAGAGAGATTCGACCCGAACAGTTGAGCATTTACGAGAATATAAAATAACAAAGAAAGAAATATAAAGCAATAAACAATTAGGAACTCAACTGTCATAAGCTGTCCTCATATATAATTAATTTATACATGAACAAAATAAACATTCAAATCCAAATTAAACGGTAATCCAAATAGCAAAACTTGACATGGGAAGCACGTTTCTTCATCAACTGCATTCAAACCATCCAATCTTTTCTGCAATAAAAGCTTCACATGATTCTTCTCTCCCCTTCCTGTAAAAGAGAAAAGTAAACACAAGACTGTACAAGTGCATGAAAACTACGCAATATTGTTCTTATCATCTTCCTTTTTTCTTTCAATTTTTCTTTTTCCCTTCTCCTCCTCCTTTTTTGTGCTTCATTTTTAGTACTCAAAAATTGATAATTTTCTATGATCAATAAGTTCGGCTGATCGACATGACGATGCCACAACGAAGTTTGCTCAAAATCATCATCCTTGGCGATAGCGGGTGCGTACGGTTTCTTCGATTCTCTTCTTATATATATAAAAAAAATTTTAATTTCCTCCAATTCAAAATTGGAGGATTATGTTATTTTCATCTATTATCGTAAAAAATATATGCTTTGAGATTCGTTTACTATTTTCAGGGTAGGAAAGACATCTTTGATGAATCAGTATCCTTATTCCTTATTTTTATTTTTGTTTGGTTTCCAATACATCAATAAAATTCACTGGTAAGTTTAGCGTATTCAATACTCGATATTTCATTAAATGCTAGCTACATACATATAAAGAGTCACAATTGATTAAATATTGCAGTATTTTATGTATAAGTACTAGTAGTGATTTATATAAGTACCTACATACTGGTATATAATTTTTTTGGGAAGATAGATGCCTCTCATTTTTTGCTCACCATCATAAAATATTGCATGTACCTACATTAATATACAATAAACAAGATTTGAACTTTGTCATTTTCTTTAACTACAATCCAAGATATGCATACAAAGTATTTCGAAAACAATACAAATCGACGATCGGCGCTGATTTTATTACCAAAGAACTAACGATCGACGACAAACTGGTCACTCTACAAGTAAGTAGTTATTATCAAGGTATGATATATTTCAAGCTACTTTTTATTCCTTAGTACTGTCGAATACTGTGTTAAATTCACTTTATAAAACTAACGTGCGGTTGTTTTTGTTTTTATATTAATGAATGAATTAAGAATTTGGGACATGTACAGATATGGGACACAGCAGGGCAAGAAAGGTTTCAAAGCCTAGGAGTTGCATTTTATAGAGGAGCTGACTGCTGTATTCTTGTGTATGATGTTAATGTACAAAAATCTTTTGAAACACTTCAAATTTGGCATCAAGAATTTCTCAAACAGGTAACCATATCCAGAGTCACAACCAATCAATTAATGCCACATCATCCACGCAATTCTTGCAAAAATATTGTACTTTAAAGTACAATATTGTACTTTAAAGTACAATAGACATTATTTTGACTTTACATTTATTTTGTTCGTTAACCGCCCATATGCACCAATCCAGGTGCACCCTGCGAATCCTGAGACTTTCCCCTTTGTATTGATCGGAAACAAGGTCGATGTAGATGGTGGAAGTAGTCGAGCGGTAATGACATATATATGCGATCATATATATAGTCGAAAACTAATTAGCTATTTGGATTTTTATTTTATTATTTTTCTTTTTTTGGGTTTAGGTTTCAGAGAAAACAGCTAGAGAATGGTGCATGTCTAAGGGAAACATACCATACTTCGAAACCTCAGCAAAAGAAGCTTACAATGTGGATACTGCATTCTTGTGCGTTGCTCAAACTGCGCTTTCTAGTGAACCACTAAACATGTAAATCATTCTCTCCCTCTAATCTTCTCTTCTGCTTGTTTAGTGAGCAATAAACAAGCCACACTAGGTCCCAAAAAATTCTTCTCATCAACCATTTTAGTCTATATTTTTAATTTTCTTCTTTTTGATCCAGTTGGGAGATGGATGAAGAGATGCCATCACATTGGTGAGTGTTTCGATTATTGAGGATAGAAATGATCCAAAACCAGCATTGGTGAAATCACATGTGGTTTCGTATGGTTTCATGCATGTGGTTTCCAATTACAAAACTAGCGCATCTTTTAAGCCAAACCATAACTGATTTTGGATCATTCTTGTATTTGAGTATAGGATTTTTCCAAAACAACTGGTTTTCTAATATAAAACCAAACGTGTTGGTTAAATGTGTTGGTTTTGTATCAAAAAATCATCACTGGTTTTGAAACATTTTCATATCTGAGGAACGATGCATATAATTTTATCGTCGTCAGTTGATGTTTTAAAAGGATACCCCCATGTGTCTATGTCTCATTAAACCACGAACAGATGCATATAATTTTATCATTTAATTTATCTCTTCGTACCCAATGAAGATGTGACACGTTGAGCGTATCACTTAAAAACGTCAAACTTAAATGTCTAACTAGAATTACTCTCTATGACCTAGTTGTAAACTGCCATTGTTTATGCAGTGATCTGGAACGAATATCGGAATCCGTTTCTGGAACTGAACATAGAGGAGGCTGTGCTTGCTGAAAACAGGCATTTGGAATTTCAATCTGTATTTTGTTTATTAATAAGTTATTAATTGTTCAAATTATTTTTTAAGACCTATTTATTTCCAAATGCAAATGAGGCAGTACTCCGTTAATGTTGTTACGCTTCCGTTGAGCTTCAACCCCAACATGGGAGAGCTATCGAGAGCGAGCTCAACTGACCACCTTTTTTCTGCTCATTTCTATGTATTCTGATTTCCAATATCATTAAGATTAAGCGCATGTTAGTCTCCAAATTTTTGCAAGTTTTTACACATTTTTATATACTCTTTTAAACTCCACTCATTCTCTCTCCGATTTCACATCTACACATCTCGTGGGACCTACCTGTGCTACACAAATCTCCTCCATTTAACTCCATTCATTCTCTTTCCTATATCACATAAAAACAAAAAAAAATCCATTTTTACACATACACTAACACGCGCTAAGATTGCACCTCGACTCACAATCAAAGAAAATAATCAACAATCTAAACAATAATTCTCTATTATTGAGAAAAATAATAAATAATCGAATTACAGAGAAGCTGCAACATGAAAGCGAAACCACCTTAAGTGAGCTTATAAAATTAGCAACTGTAGAATCCTATAAGCGTCAAAACCGAGCATCCACAAGAATGGAAATTACACAGACCATCACTACGTAAACCAGCAGTGTCATTTAGACTCCTGAGAAGGTAAATTAAGAGGAGGAAATCGCCAACTGTTTCCCTTCAAACCGAAGATCAAAAGAAAAACAAGGATAAAACAAGACGCATACCCCCAAGCAGTTTACTTAAGACTTCCTCTTCTTATTTGATTTGGAACTATGCTCGTGTTTGTTTCTCTTCTTCTCACCGATTTGGGTCTCTTTTTGCTTCGCGTGTTTCTCAATCTTAGTTTTGTTTGATTTTACACTGATAATACCACTGCCTGAAATCTTCCCGTTTTGCAAAGCTTTCTCAAAATCAGCTTCCTTGTCCGTGATGGCATATTGTTGAAGACGCTCTGGATTCAGCACACCGTCCACCTGAGATCTCATTGCATCCTATATAGAGTCTCATGTAAGACTGAGATTATTGAAAGCGAAACTTGGTGTACAAGAATAACTAAACGTGAGGAAGTTTGCTAAACCTGGACTTGCTTTGCACCATCATCAAGATCTTTCTCCAAAGGGATGTCATGAGGTTTCATCACAATCTAGACGCAATAGCAACAGTCATATATATTTACATATCTAATAAATAAGTTCTAGTGACAAAAAATAAGCCTTACTTACATTATCTGTCAAATGAGGCGTGGTCGACTCGATCTGTTGCATTGCAATACCAGACAAATACTGGTGGAATTTCTTCATGACTTTCAGGTATAGAACTAATATCTGCTGTTCTTCCACCTTCATCTCTTTCTACAAAACCAATGGGCAGAAAGAAAATAAAAATGATAGCCCAGTTTCAAATAAAATGATTTTAAGAGTACATTCATGCTTTTGAATCGAAGTGAGATATGTAGACATATAGACAAGAAAACAAATCAAAGCCTTGCAAGCCACCCATATACGAAATATCCGTTCTCTGTCTAGACATAAATAAAATATTGATAAATCCAATTATTTTCCATTTAAATATGCATTACCAAGGGGTCATAATGAAAGAGAAAAGAAGTATACCGCAATAGAGGTGATGTCTTTATTCTGCAGGCCCATGCAGAGCAAAACAGAAGCCATTGCATATGACAGGTTAACTGGAATCTTCTCCTCAAAATATTGACATGCAAGAGCATTCTTTCGAAAAGAAATCTGAAGATTCAAATGAAATGGATTATAATTATAAATTGGGTAGCAAATGCCCTAATCAATGTCAGCGTCAATAAAAACGGGGCATGACAGAAAAAGTATAAAGGGCATACTTAAATCAGTTCCAGAGGTTTTATCTGATTAAGTAAAAGTAATTTGGGACACCACGTTCAGGCATGCAATAGCAGTGGGAAGAAACCATTAAAATAAACAGGAACTGGGGAGTACTAAGTTTGGACTAACTTGATTGAAACCTTTAAAGAAATATGGCACTCCCTGTTCAAGGATATCACATTGGTTCCCCATTGATTATTTGAAAAGAGGTCAAAATGAGCTCAAAAAGGAGTCTTGGGAGGGCAACTAGTCTTCATGGTATCTCAAATTCTTAAAGATATGGTGTGTGGTCCACTTAGCTAGTTTGGGAGCATGTGTAAGGTGTAGTTGAATTTTGTGAAAACTGATGGGTCCAATTGAAATGTGTGGTTGAATTTGAGGTTGGGGAAAAATAAAAAAAAGAAAGATAAAAGTATCTGAACCAAAGGATACTAGAGTCTTGGGAGGGACACTAGCCTTCAGTGTTTTCTGTATTTCATTCTGTATACCATAGAGATCTTATTTCTCAAAATGAAAAAGAAATAAATAAAAGGAGACGCAATATCTTGAATTACCTAATCCATTAAAGACTAACACACAAAAGCGAATTAATAATTCACATGACATTTTACCTTCTTGTAATCGGTGCGATTGTTTACATAATCTTCCAGGCGCTTCATAAATAGGGAGTCGTTAACCAAAAAACTATTGGAAGAGGACGAGGAAGGGTCCACTGGCTCAGAGAAGGTGAGTTTGGGATCTAAAATACTGCAAAATTGAAGAGCATAATGAGACTAGATAATCATAGACCAGCTGAGAAAGAAACAAAAATATATCACACCTCATGGCAAGCTTGCATTCCATTTGTCGGAAGGTGCCCGACAATTCTTGAATAAATATGTGCCTGAAACCTGGTAACGATCCAAGAAGATAAATATTCATCTTGAACATGTAATATTCAAATCAGCTAGGAAACTTCCTCCAGAGATTCTTGCACTGACCTTGGTAAAAAGGCCGAATAAATTGCATGGGATCTGATTCAGTGCTTTCAATATCATCATTCTTTAATGGTTTCAGAACCATGCATGAGTGTTCACCAGTAATTTGACTCTGATTAACAAAATGAAACATCAGATCGTGCTGATTGTTAAATATACTTTAAAACTTGAAAAAGAAATAAAAGGTAACATCGCAGTGATGGAAACAAAGATGTCTTACTGGAACAGAGCTGATAAAGAAAGGGGCAAAATTGTGTTTCCTCCAAAAGCGGAAAAGGTCCTGAGTAAGCCCGAAGGAGACACCAATATAATGGAGCTTTTCTGGTTTTCGTTCATTAGGATTTACAAACAGAGGAGGGAGAGCTTTCCTAGGTTCTATCCTTTCTTCCAGTAAAGAAGCCTGCAGCAGATTATAGCTCAGAGCAAGAATGAACTCGTTTACAAAAAGGGAAAATTCCCATCAGAAACATTTCACTGAACGAAAGAAAAAAATGGGAGACTCTAAGCTACCATTTCTTCTGTGACTTTTCTAACTTTTTAGTAAATATGTGTTAAAAGATAATTGTAAAAGATCGAATCAATATTATGTAGAGGCATCCCCTTACCGGCATTTGACCCAGATTCGAGACACCACCCCGTCCTTACAATCCCCCCAAATTTGTATTATAATAGGATCAATCTATGAGTTTAAACTTTTAGATCGAATGGTTCAAAATGGTATCAAAGTAGGCAAGGGTCTTGAGTTTAAATCTCACGACAACCCATTAAAGGAATTGCCCACATGTTAGGCTTTGAGGGAAAAAATAAATCACTCCTACATGTCAGGGGCGTATTGAACATAATTGTTAAATAATATAAAATACAATCGACATATCAACTTAAGCTTTGATATTAAGTAGTTCAACAATATTAAAGGTCCAGAAAAGTAAAGCAAATTATGTAGCATGGGGATCACTTACCCAATTATAATTTTATCAGTGAAGACCACCCCAACACAACAAAAAGAGAAAGTAGCTACCACAAACTATGTCAACTAGATAGATCAATTACAAAGCCAAAGAGCTAAAGTTCAAAATTGTATGACAAGCCATGACATATTAATAGAGGATGACTATGATAGATACCTTTGGGGCCTCAACTATTCTGACTGGAGGAGTATCCTCACTTTCCTCATTATCCACTTCAGATAGTGAAGATAATTGACCCTCAAAGTACCTACAACATAGAGAGTTGTTTTAATGAGACAAATATCAAGAACCTCTCAGCGTAGTTGATGCATCATTACACATGAATAAACCAAGGGAAAAAAAGCACATTTTAGTTCTATTTAAAATCATCTATTAACATGCTCGTGCACATATTTGTTTCGACATGTTCCACAGATAGAAGAGGGCAGAGTAAATATTAATTAAAGCCAAGTTTCAGCCCACATGTAGATTTGATAATCTGTCAGAACCACCCAAACCAGATTGCTTACATCCATAGCAGTCAGCCTCCATTGGTCATTAAGGAAAATAAATGTAAAACATGCTTCGCGACACGGTAACTCAACAAGATAAGTGTACATGGATCCGCCTCAAAGAGATAGGAGTATGCAAGTTAAAGGAATTGCTTGAAACAATCACGAGAGCTTTGGTTTGGGAGGCTGAGTTGTTCATTGAAGGGTCGTCATTTCGAGGACATTGCACTCTATTTCATGATAGGGATGGAGAGGATATCACACTGCTCAATTCACATGTGGATGACAGGATTGCTAAAGATAGTAACAAAGTGAGAAATTTTTCAAAGCTACCCTGCCAAAGAATTTTTAGTGCTCTAAAGTACTTCATTAAAATTAAAGCATCTCAATCCAAGCAAGGAATCTTTCTCAACAGAAATACAATGTCTCTTGGTAGAAACAAGTTACCGAGTGTACGAACCTACAGACTCCTCTCAGGTGACTTATATTTATTTACCGTCAAGTGCCTCTAAACAAAGAGAGATGAAAGACTTCTTGGGAGGTTGATCTACCTGACCAATAAGAGATCTGATTCGTCATATGGAATAGGTATTTTTAGCCAATCTATGCATAATCCTAGTAAATGAATATGCATGCAATAAACCATCTCCTCACTTATTTGAAATCATCTCCAGCTAAGGACATTCCACTTTCTAAACACAGGCAGATAAATATCATGTGTTATAGACACTTTAACTTTGCTCGATCAAGACGGGGTTAGAAATCTACATCAGGATGTGTATCGTTTGTTAGAGAGAACATACTGACTTGGAGGAGCAAGAAACAAAGTGTTGTATAGTGATGAGGTTGACAATCGTGCTTTAAATCATACATCCAAGGAACATACATGGCCAAAAATTCTAGTTACTAAGCTTGGATTTGGTCCAAAGGGAATATGGCGTTCTTCATGACAAAGCATTATTTAGATCGCAAATGACATACTATGACATCATTAAACAAAGCATTTTGAGGTTGATAGAGCCGCATCAAGGATAACCTTAACCAATTAGCTGATATGATGACTCGTGCAGGTGATAATGGCCCATTCCGTGCATCATTGTTGAAGTTGGGTATGTGCCAATAGCAATGCACCAACTTGAGGAGAGTGGAAAGTAGATGGTCCTAAATGTGAGAAGTGATAATCTAAAATAGTCATGGTTTCAGATAGCCTATTTAGTTATCTCCTGCATATACTCCAGTGGAAAGAGAAACCAAAAGAAGGAATTTAGACAAAACGTCTAATTCTCGGTAAAAAATGGGTTTCTAAATGTGATTAAGAGGTGATACACAGCTGTGATGGTTTGCAAGCATATTTCAGACTTTTCAGTGCAAGGGCAAGTCTGAGGAGGTTTTAAAATTTAAAGTAGACTACCAGCACTGCACTGGAATGGGACTGATGCAGGACTGGCCTGGAGATTGGCATCAACTGTATAATTAACTATGATGGAATGTGGTTGAGGAATTCCGGGTCATGGTATGTTAGTAGGATACGGGACTGGAGATTCCTCCTGGTGACTCTGACCTAAGCATCACTGGCATCTTTTTTCTGTCAGAGCTGGTAGTCCATTGATTGTGAGTTCTAGGTAAGAGTCAAGATGGAGAAAGGAGCCTTTCCCCGGAAAGGGGAGAGGCCGCGAGGACCATTGTTTAGTGATTTCAAGTGCCTGTGTGTAATCCACGTGAAAACAACCTAAATATGGAAGGATGGCATCTGCATTGAACAAGTGCAAAAAGTTCATCATCCTGTTTACAACACAAAAACTGCGCTTCTTTATATTGATATAAATCACTAAGTTGTCAAGCATGCATGCAAAGATGCCAAACTTTCTAAGCTTCATTTTTCACATCAGTTTGATCCATTAACTTAACAGAATAATAAAATTACCTGTAGATAAAATATGTTCCACTCTCTCAACTAGTATAGTGTCCATTTTACCCACATTCAGTGTTTGTGAGGCAGAGAAGCCTCTCATTTACATCCCCCCCCCCCCAAAAAAGTGTTTTTTCACCCTTTTCTCCCCCCAGCATTTATTTAATAGTGAATAAGAAGGGGAAATACCCATATTTGGATTTTTCGCCAACATTAATAATGATCCAAAGGGTTGTAACCAGAAAAGAGAGCCCTGGACTGAAACAAGCATACCTTGTCAACTGCTCAACTGCTCTAGAACCATATCCTTGCTGCAACAGCGGAAAGAGTAATCAGACACTTTTCTTCCCCTTTTCTTTTTTTAAGGGGTGGGGTTTGCTAAAGTTTTCATGATAATTACCCTCATTGCATCTGGATGTGTTGCAATCCGCACAATTCGAGCACCAGAAAGACTTGGAAAAACTGTGTCCCCAAACTCCTCACAAATTTTCCAAGGTATTTGATCTCCAGAAGGCCAGTGACCACCAGTTAAGCTTTTAATTGCAGATGTACGAGAAATTTGCCCCTCGAGGCAGATCTGTACACAGGTGAATGTACAAATATGAGCTCAAGTACAAACAGAACCAAACATGGATTCTAAAGACCACGCATGAAGAGACTTTCTGAGAATGTGTCAATGAACTAATAAGACGCTTAGAACTACACATAACTCAAGAACTATAAACAGCATATTTGAAAGAAGGTAGACCAAAAAAAGCTTATGTAACAGTTTGCTTGGAACTCATTCAAAGAAAAATTCATACAACTTCATTATGAAGTACAAAACTGCAAAAACTGTTTTCAGGCTTTATTTGGATACATAAAGACATAAAGTTGATTCAACCACCACAATTACAACTTTTTAACTTGCATAGTGAACAAACAACGGTGTATATTATCTTAATACAAGGAAGAACAAGGTAATCTACATCCATCGCATAAAAAATAAATAAATAAATAAATAATAAAAAAAGCTCACCTGGATGACACACAAAATATCGGGAATACGATTCTGTGACTCGTCAACAGGACCTGCAAATATTTATTTAAAACCAACTACTAGCCGAAACGTTGTTATAGACGGGAATAGTATGAAGCACCATACCAAGTAGCACAAACAAGTGGTGAGCAGGAGCATCAGCCATCAATTGTAGATCATTTGGAGAATTTTTGTAGTGAGAAGCAACATAGAGAGCCATAATCCTCTGCAAATGTCAAATTGCATAAAAACATCTACGCTAAAAGTCCTAAAACCAAACCTAGTAACAAAAAAGGATGAAATACATAAGCTGAAAGTAGGTACTAGTGCGCATGAGAATACCCACACACACAAGTTCTAACGTTACCTGCAAAAATATCTCACTGTCTTTGCAATAGGAGAAAATTGTATCTCGATTAACATAGTAGAGATTACATTTGTCAGGATCAGGTAAACTGCAATAGAAAATTAGAAGATATCTCAATGCAAAGAAATGAGATTATTCCATGAACCCTTTTAGATAATTAGAAAATCCAAACCTTCTAAGGCGAGGGATGGAGTTTGCAACATCCAAACATAGTAAAGAGTGAAGCCAGGATTCAATTGGATCACCTGAGGCATATCTGATGGGTTCACTTAAATCAATCTTCTTGAAGAGCCTACCTACAAATAGAAGTTGTCTTCAGAAGCCAAAATTAACCAAACATGTTGATGCACGAAATGAATTTTTTTCATATTATATCTGGGAATTGATTTTTAGAAAATGGGAAACAATAGAGAAGCTTGGAGAAAAATAAACGTTCTTCTGGTAGAGAAAACAGCAAATGGTAGTCCTTCCCAAGTAAACTAATATAACTTTCGTGTGTCGCCTCAAAAAAATTTGGCATTAATACAGAATACAGATGTCAGTTTCCCCATAATCATTTTGTGTACATTCTGTATGGTTTTTCCAGTACAACTATTTGAGTGCTTTGACAAGCATACTAAGGAGTTCCCAGCATATATCTCTGTAAAAGTTTTTCCCGCAAAAGTTATTCAAAGACATTGTATAAGAATGCAGTTTGAGGTTCAAACGTAAGTCCGGCTGCACTTTGCCATAGCTTTATTTTGTATTTTACTAGCAGGGGTGGAAAGCTGCTCCTTTACTGCTTGAGGCTGTAAATATCAAAACATGAACCTTTGGTACTATTTGTCAAGGATGGCCCCTCAGAACGATCTGTGCGCCTTTATGCAACTTTGTAGATAGGTTTCATACAGAAAATCTAACAACATAGAGCTTCAAAGAAGATTTTCTGTGGAACCATGTGCACGACTTCTGAACAGAACTTTCACTCTTCATTTATCACCGTCCAGTGGCTGTATTTTACTGTTTATATGGTTCTTTTTCTTTGGAACAGTCTAAATGTAATCACGAGAATAAAAGGCAGAAGACACTTGACATAGAAGTACTCCAGTTTTTTCCCTTGTTAACTAGCTGACCTTCACAGAAAGCATGCCAAAAATAGGCCCCATACTTCTCAGTGTAATGACTACGATGTAAAATAAATGCTAATATTCAAAGTGAAAAATTAACAGGAAAAAATGGATTGCTTAACAACCTGAAACCGCAGCCTCAGTGCTTCTAGTTGAAGTGTGACTTTGGTCCTCCAGTTGCTGCACCAGTTTTAAAGACAAAGAACGCCCAGTACCTTCATAGCTTTTGAACAAGGAAATTAGAAAGTAAGTTTGTCGACTATGGACAGCTTGGACATGCAAAGATTAAATCCAAGTAAAACACTGCACAAATTAGTGATAGCAAGAGCCAAGAGGGATATCAACAAACCACACTTCTCTCCTAACAAATTAGATATCACCCACATTTTACAGAAAACACAAGCAGGGAAGTGTCTTATACCCATTTACAGTAGATGAAATGAAAACGAGATAAGGTCCAAGCAAGGACTTCACAACAGGTAAAGGAATGGCAGCCGCTTCATCAACAACCAATAACTCAGCTTGGGAGACCTTTTGATGTTCATGTGGCTCTATATACTGCAAAAACATTTGGGGGAAATATAATTAGGGCTTTGTTGACACTTGATAAGAACAGGAGAAGAATCTAAGAGTAGAAGCAGGAGTGCCTTTTGAGATTATGATCGTTAACCATGTAAGACAATAATAGTAGGTAAACCAAAAGAAGCAAAATTATGATCATTACATAAAAGGAGGTCGCCAAAAGGAAAAGCTAGCAGTGATTGGCAGTAAATGGTCAAAGATTCCTATTTCGATTATGTCCATTTAGATCAGGAATACAGAAGCAGAAAGAAAATTTGTTCAACGCTTCATATATTTCCTATTGGAGAAATGATTTTGTTTGCGTGACAATCAATGAAAATGTTGGCATTCCAATAACTCTTTAGGAAAAAAGGATTTAGTGATTTGAGAAAATGATAAACCCACTCTCTATCAGAGTCTGACAACTCAAACAATTTCTATATCATTTCTACACCCATCACAACATCACCGACTTCCAATGGAAGTAGCTTAATTTTATTTTATTTATTTATTTTTTTTTATAGGAAACAAAGCTTTTTATTTATAACAACATCATCCAGAATTACAGTCACCAAAAAATGGATGAGTTGTCCACTCATGGAGAAAACGTGCGAGCATACAATACAATTAGAAAACAAAATAGTGAGACTAAAGCCTACTAGAAACTATTGTACATAAGGAGCTACCAGGATCAATTTGAAACAAAAAATTTCTCCAACCCACTGAATAACCTGGCTGCTCTTGCCGGTAGACCTGTGAAAAAAACAATGCTATCCCATATATCCTCTATTGATCGCTCAACATCCTCAAAAATTCTTTTATTCCTCTCTAGCCATAATATCCAAGCCATTGCCATTAGCAAGAACTTTCATATATCTTTTGCTTCCTTCCTTGTTCTTCCAAATGGCCATTTAATAAGTATCCAATCTGCCCATCTACTCGGCAATGCACCCGACTCACCAAATAAGCACAAGATTCTATTCCAAATCCCTCTAGCCACCTCACAATGCATAAGAACGTGATCAATGTCTTCAGCCGCCTTCTTACACATAATACACCATGAAGGTGAGATGTACAAAAAAAGGCCTTTTCAATTGCAACAAATCACACGTATTAACCTTCCCCAAAGAAGCCAACCAAGCAAAAACCTTGATTTTTGAGAGCACCACACCCTTCGAAATGAAGTTGAATTGTGGGAGGCAGCTGTAATTTAAAGGGTGAGAAATGGCATTTAGGAAGGATTTACACGAAAAAAAATGCCCGAAGGTTGTCCCTTCCAAATGCGTTTATCAGAGCACATAGGTCAAAGTTTGTGGTTTCAAGGAGGTTAAAAAGAGAATTGAGGTCAACGATCTCCCTATCGTGAAAATTTCTAGAGAATACTAGATTCCAAATCGGCTTTGAAGAAGGTGAGATAGAGACAACATGGGATATGAGAGCGTCTTTATCGTTGGATAAACGAAATAAACGGGGAAAAGTCTCTTGAAGAGTATGATCACCAAGCCACTTGTCAAGCCAAAAACGGATTTAGCTTAATTGAGTAACATGATTTTAATAATTTTTGTTACACGGGATTATATCCAATCAAGTGAAACTATGCAGGGTAACTTGTTGCAATTATTCTAAGGATGCACAAACTGCAGTCTGGGAGTGCCAGGATCACCTACACAAATGGAAAAATTAGGATCCTACTGTCACCAACCATGTAATAACTCCGCTAAGATACCCATGAACAAACTTCTTCAGATTTTTGTGATACTTTAAACCACATATAACAAGTCGTTTCCCATGGAGAGGAGAAGGTCTTGTACACCATTCAACTCACCTGAATTGTCTGTCTGTGCTGCTTGTAGATGTTGATCCGCACTGTTGCTTTGTTAAACGCTGGATTTGTGCTTTTCACTACATCATAATCTGAATGCTCCTGAAAATGAAGTACCAATGGCATGTCAAAACTATGAATTTTGCATCTGATTTAGTAGTTACAAGTTTAATTTAACAAGAATAGAAAGTCGATCCTTTTTATTCAATAAAAAATTTTCTAGACAACCTTGTATAGATTAACCAGTTTCAGCAGATCAAAACTCATTAAGACTGCATGAAGAGAACAGAAAAGACAAATGGCGACAGCTAAGAGATGTACTTTGCATAATTAAAGATAGAAAAGACCAACGAGACCCAAGACCCCTCCCATAGTGGATTTACCCGAAAATTGACTTCTCTGCACTTTGAAGAATTATTTCGGGTGGAATAGGCAAATAGAATCCAATCTGTGCCAAAGCGACTAAGGGCTACAAGTTATTCACTAAAGCATGACCTGATAGAGGTGTTCGTTAAGGGGCATCCAAGATTATGTTTTGACTGCCCTTTATCAAGTCTTATTTCGTTGACTTACTGCTGCAGAACTTGAGACATGGACCTTGTTTATTGAGGCATTGACCCCTATTTTCCCTTTTGACTTTCTTGTCTTCCGTTCTTTTCTTTTCTGTTTTTTTTTTTTTTTTCCTTTTTCCCCTTTTGTATTTTACATTAATATGCTTCTTCAAATTTTAAGGCATTTTTTCTAGACCGGGACAGTTTAAGTTATGTTTGATAGAATTATAGAGAAAAATAAATAAATAAATTTTAGATGTGTGGTTGAAAAGCAAAAAAACATGCATAAAACATACAAGTTGTCAAGTCAATGTAATGGACGGTTGAAAATGATTTTAGAGAAAAACGATTTTTGAATAATCCGCACCAAACAAGCTCTTAGTTATTTAAAATGTTTAAGGGGTTGTTTAAGAATTAAGATACAAGCCAAAATTAAACTAAGAGAAGTACTCAAAGCAAAAGAGTGCACAAAGTGCTACCATTCAAGAAGAGCTGCAGATTTTTTTGCCATTGACAACTGATGAGACACTAGCAATAGGTAACATGATACTTTATCTTATTATCTTCAGCTCTCCGTATTATTTTTCCTTTCCTCCGGATCTCCTCCCGGTTTAATTTTCAACATCCTTAAGACGGTCAAATGTTTTGTCTGTTTTGGACTACTAGTTTAACTTCGAATTCGGGAATAACATAGTGGTTTTATGATGTGACCATTTGCTGCTTCTGTTGAATGTTGATCTGTTTTATGCATCTAGTTTCAAGGAAAACATTTAATGACTTTTTATGTGTAGTCATGAAACCAGGCATCACCAATCAAGGAAAAGTAAGAAAATTGCCAATGGATGGTGTGGGGGCATGCCTTGCATGGACCTAAAGGGAGTCCTGACATGTAACTGCAATAGAAAATGTTAAGCGGGAGGGCAGAACACAATCAGCTTGGCATGTTGTAGTTAATAAGGAGATAATTGCTTTGGATGTTATAATAGAAGTTAAAAGTAACATCTAGCATTTACCCGGAAAGAGAATTCAAGTAACCAAACCTAAAATATCAAGGGCCAATGGCTAATGCTTAGTTCGTCATTGACAGTTGTAGCTCCAACGTAGTTCTTTAAGAGCTTGTGTGACACAACACTGTCAAAAAATCATTTTTTTTCTCCATCATCACTTTTTACCACTCACTAAATTGATTTTAACAAGTTTTTTATATATTTTTAATACATTTTCTTTACTTCTCAACCATACATCAAAAAATCATTTTTTCAATAATCTCTATCAAAATTTTTTATGAACTGAAGAAGGGCAGGATATTATGGCATGTATCCATGTAAATTTTATTTTAGATTCCATTAAAATTGTCTGGCCAACAGGTAAATTGGATGAAGTCATGTACCAGCCTCATGGCAATTTCTTCTGCACAACTTCCAAAATCAATAGCAAGGAAGAGTATAGCTGGTTTGCTACTCATTTGCATTGTATCAAGAAATGATGTAGTGTAAACATTATCCGAGAAATTTCATGGCATTGCAAAAGGTCGAGTGATTGTTAAATAGAAATTTCAAAAATGACTTCCAATCTGTGGTTGCACACAGCAGAGAAAAGTTTTAAATAATATAAAAAATTGTCGCATCAATAAAAAGGCGAACTTGAGAGAGAGAGAGAGAGAGAGAGATGATTTTCAGAAAGATCTCACTCAAAGAAACTCTAAAAGCGACATTTTAAATTATGTTACTTGGCTTGATTCCATTTTGTCACATTAACAGGTTCAAGTTAAGGCAATGACTTTACAGCCTACTGAAGGTGAATGGGGATTCGGTCTTATTATAGATGACGGTAGAAGGCATAAGAAACATAGTTCAAGGAAGTAATATACAACTTACAATTACATATATAAAACAAAAAAATCAAACTTCAGAAATTGGACACCCCAGATATTCCCCTTGTCCAAGTCCAACGACGAAGGTCATCCATACAACCAATGCAGAATCCATGATATGGAGATCTACTACAAGGACCTTGACACTTCTAGTAAAAATGCATGTAGTATTTAAAGGCCAAAGACTAGAACCTTGTACATACCTTGTACTCAAGCACATCGAACCCCTTGCATATGAACTCGAACAAAGTTTTTAGATTGTCCGGAACTGGAGCTGTTACATAGATATTGGAGTACCTTCAGAGACAATTATTCTTCATTAGCACAACCAAAAAAGAAGACTGTGTGATGCAATGATGATGATTTGGAAGCTAAGTATGTGTTTTTTAAAACTACATTACCCTGCAGCTACCGCTCCAGCAATTGCCAAACCAAGAGCCGCTGACTTCCCACGGCCACGAGCAGCTAGTAAAGCAACTGTGCTACGGAGAGTCTTATCCAAAATTGCATCAAGAAATGTACAGACAGCTTCTCCCTATTGAATATTTTTTCTAGAAAAGTGAGTATTGGATAATCTCATATGGAATGGTTATTCCTTCTACATTGCCAAGCAGATAACTTTTACCTGCTCAACTGTGCAGCATTTTTTAATTAAATAACCAACTGGGAAAACATCTTTCAGTTCTTCCTTCAAATCCGAGAGTTTCCTTTCTGCCTCTGAGAGACCTTCAGAATCCTTTCAAATAGAATATCAAATATCAGATCATAGCATTAGAAACCTACTTTCAAAACCACAAATAGTATGTCTGTTGTGTGCTAGATTATCCTTTTCACAGATGTGCCCATTATATCTCATATTCTATATTATTCCATGTCACAGGAATGCCACCGGAATGCCACCATCTGTATAAAGGTTGGTGGTTGTCCTAGACACAAAGCCCCTCTAGAAATGATACAATAATTTTCAAGACACATCAAAGTTCAAAAGAGCAAGAAGTTTACATCCCGAACAGGAGCTGGGTTAATTGTTCTCATCCGGGAAAAGACAGGCAAAATGTTCAATTCATCGTCCATGATGATGCATGCTCTGCAAGATTCAAGTGATTGCAAGAAGCGTTCATTGAAGCGCCCAGTAACCTGAGGATGAGATTCTGTACGAAACCTCTCATGAACATCCTGTGATTAGAAAATTTGATAGAGTCAAAAGAAAAATTCGGAGTGGAACAACATTCAGAATAACAATGCTCAATCTGCACAAATTTGGGCTATCAATAGTTATTTTCCTTTCTACAAATTTTGACCTTCATTGAGGTTTATCAGGAATCAAAAATGTTTCCTCACCATAACCATAGTGTAGAGACTGGTAAGAGAAGGTAATGAGCCAAGCAATAACACGATCAGTCCTCCACCTTCAACAGTTTCAATTGTTCTAGCTAGTAAATTCGGTGTCAAAGATTCAAAATCCTTCAAAAAACAAAAACATGTGGATTGAAATGAATAATTACTCTAAGAAGTCTGATAGAGATAGCTGGGAAATATAGAGAACGGAGAGGAGGGGGTGAGAGAGAGAATGTGGTAAAGCATCATCAAGAAATTTTACAATATGAAACACTGGAAAGAGGATCTTCTCACCTGCAAAATGCACATGCCAAACGTCTGCCCTAGAACTCTTTCAGAATCTTTGTATAAGCAATAAGTTATTCCTCCAGTTTTAAGGAAAAGTGAGAAAGCATCAACTTTCTCAGGATCAAGTAGCCCTCTCTGCATAAGCTTCTTTATTTGCTTTTCGTTTTTCGTGCATGACTGCACAATCACAATTAGCCATAATTGAACAATTGGTATCCATGTGAATTTGATTGGCAATATAACACATGTTTCAAATTCGCATAGGTAAACATAGGAGACACGAATGCATCTGGTTTAAGTACGCTATGCACAGATTCAAGTTCACGCATATAAACTCTTCTGCAAGTTCATATTGCGTGGCAGCACACAGCAGTGTCAGTTGTCTATTGATTTTAGTACTAGATTGTGCACATATCTACAAGGTTAGGTAATGATGACTTGAATATAAAATCAGAATCTAAGCAAATATGCAGCTGGTGTTGTGATTTACATAACCAAGTACCGTTGGCAAACAGAGCGGTTTCAAAGCCCTTGCTAACAATTCTAGTGATTAGCAAAATGTCCTTTGGAATCAATTTCTTAGAACAGGTCGTTTGGCATAATGGTGGAAAGATGTCATACCAGGGTGTGAGGAGAATACCATCCAAATTAAATATGATAAAAACAAACTACGAAGATGTATGATGCTTTCTTTGTTATGGTGTTATAGATGGATGGGAACTCAAATTTTCAAAAATTACTATTTCTACATGCACATAAGCTGTTCATGATGGTTTTTTGCTTGCCCATGTGCAAGAGCTTTAATGTTCTGTAGTGATTACTTGTTTATAAGAAATGAAGGAAAGCTCCTTCTGGGATATGAGCTGCTCCATTATGTTAATTGTTTCTTCCTTCTCTTCAAGAGGAAACTGTTCTAGGTCATGTTTATTTATTTAGACTTTTGCCTAAGTGAATAAGCTTCATCACTGAACCGAGACAAAACATGAAGTCAGATATTTTTCTCTAATATCATGTTAACTGTCACATCTTAAAGTTTAGTCACTTTTTTTTTTTTTGAACAGGATGGTCACATTTATTTATTTAAAGAATATGTAAAATTGTATTTCAGAATTTCCCTTACTCTTCTCATCAAAGAAAGATAAGATCAATAACCATAGTTCATACACCAAACATTATTAGTTTCCAATTATCAACCTAGAGCAAAAGTCTAAACAAAAATAACAAATTCAAATGACTGGAGAACTAGAAACCTGCTAATTTCTAGCTTGTTCTTGTAGCACCACAAGACAGACGGCCTCGATTTCACCATAGATTTGCTCAACATGTAATGCAAGTTCACAATCTGTTTTCAAATTAAAATAAAAGCAATCAGAATCACACAACAAGTACAAACAAAAATATTGCAATCTTGATACAGATCACTGTTTCACCAAAACTTTAAGCTACGTAGCATTAGAATAATCGAATTATAAAATTAAATTACAGTGATAGAACTTCTCGTGTTTTTAATTAAGAAGCTTTAATAGCTTCCATCGGGTGCTTGCCCGTTTCTGCAGCCAGCCAACATACATAGATAGATATATAAGCACAAAGACGTGATTTTTCGTTTGTACCTGATCGCGAGACTTGTCACCAACGATAATGAACATGGAACGATGACGATTTTTGACACCATTTTCTATAACGGTTCTGATGCGTTCGTCCACTTTTATCCTCATTTTGTTAGTTACAAGCAACCAATTAGCAGTAGAAAAGGTTGAATGTGGTGTCTTTGAAGTTACTGCACTGAACTCGTGCTGCAGAAATGAAACTAAGAGTTAGTGGCGAAATTTTCACCAAGCCGCGGCTTCGGCCTAAATTGTTCGTTCCCCAGCTTTGATGGTAAGGGTTTAGGGTTTATCCCGGATGCGGTCGTTAATTGGCAATTAACTGTCCCTTTAGATTTTCTTCCCCAAAAAAATTAAAAAACTAATTAAAAAATTTTTTCAAAAATGAAGGGAAAAAAAAAAAGACACTCCCCTTTAACCAAACTAATGTGGGGAAAAAAATCAACAGGATACTAGATGTTGGGTACAACTAAATACACCCATCAAAATGCTAATTTCACCCACTTTCTTTTTTTAAAAAGCAAAAAGACTAATACACCCACTCTTCTTCCCTTTTTTTTTCCATTTTCCAAAGCTCGTTCATTGTAAACAGAGCGAATAAGCCTTTGCATGCTGTTCAGGGCAAACAAATTTTTGCTTGTTTGCTATTTGTTGTGAATGCAGCGAACAAAAATGAAAAAAGTTTAAAGTAAAAATGAGTCATTTTTATCTGATTTTTTATTCGTGAATGTAATTTTTGTTATCATTTTTGTTCAAATTTTTGCAACAACTTTAATGATTAATTTTGAAATTTTAAGTTTTTATAACCACTTTGATGATGAATTTGGAAATTTTTTATGATAGAATAATTTACTTTATTGTCGAATACAATTATTAAAAAATTCAAATTTTTTGCAACCATTTTCATTAGTAATTTTGAAATTTTTTTAAGTTTTTTTGTAACCATTTTGACGATAAATTTCGAAATTTGGTTGATGATATGTTAATTGATTTTATCCACTTTGACGATAAATTTTGAAATTTAGTTGATGATATGGTAATTGATTTTATCCCGTTAGTGTTTAATATAATTATTAAAAAAAACTTTCAGTGGGTGTAAAAAAATTTTAAAAAAATAAAAAAAATTATCCATTATTTTTCCTATCTTTCTTTACTATTATTGTTATTTTTTAAATTTTGTGGTTGTTTGCTCCACTTCGAGCGAATTGCCAAAAGGCAATTCGCTCCAAGTGGAGTGAACAGCCTTTTTGCTGTTAGCTCCACTTGGAGCTAACAACAAAAAGGTTGTTCACTCCGAGTGGAGAAAACACCTTTTGGGGTGTTCACTCACATATACGTGAATAATTTGTTTTTAATATATATATGACAACGGTATAATTGAAAATTGGAAAAATGGGTATATTATGTAAGTTTGGTGGCCGCGTTTAGCCATGGCCATAGATGTTGAGTGACACTTCCATATGTTAAATTTTTTATTGCTATAATTGATATGCTAACTTTCATTTGGCAAGACTCAACCCATAAAATGTAATGGACAATCCCAAAAAGAATAAAACTCACGTAATTAATACACCAATACTAGATTAATCAATTTTGTTCGCCAATTCCACGACCACTATTTTCTTCCACCCCATCTCACTCTCAAGAACAAGGAGAGGCCATATTTCTCAGTTCCAACCCCAAATCAATGATCCATCACCTAAATAGTTGGTGATGATTTGTATTTCCTTTCTTTTAGCAATTGGTGGTGCTGTGTATTTAGCTTTCAAAGTCTAATCTTTTGCATTTGGTTTTGATTTAAAGATTAACATGGCATCCGATTTGTTATTAATTTCCATTTGCTTGTCATTTGAGCTCTTCAAACTTCAAATTTATTGATGTATTTTCTATTCTCGTCTTCAATTTTTTTGCAAATTTTCATCTTCAAAATTGTTCTCTTTTTTCATTCAAGGGGTGAGACCTAATTGAGTCGTAATTATTAAATTTTTCATGGGTTTTAAATCTACTATTTTGCTTCATGTCTTTTTATTGGCTATCTATTGCAATTTCTAAACACACTACATGTGTAAATATGCCGATTGTGCTTTCTTGCATTGATTTTCTTCATGGCAATAGTTTGAGTGGAGTAAGTAATACCTTATCAAGAAAAATGGAAGTACAATGGAAATACAAATTTATATAGCTATACTTTGTTGCATTTTTTGTTCAATCGTGGAATACATAGGTTTTTGAATATCCAACTTGATCATCTAATTGTAACCAACTTTGACTTGCCTGTAATAACTTTAATTTCTTTTACTGTGTTTAACTATTTAGTTATACTAGCTCCTTGATGTCTCATGCTAAAAACTTGAAGTTAAAGTCAAGCATTCATAAATCATCCATGAAATTGTTCTCTTATCTTAGTCATATAAGTTTGAATATATACGTCATTTTTTAGTTATTTACTTGCTTCCATGTCGTTAATGTCCAACTTCATTCTTTTTTCAGAAATTGTTATGGCTTCATCAATGCAATCTACTACTAGGTTGACTATAGTTCAACATCATCGACTTCATCAAGTTCATCTGACTAAAATCATCATACAATTTCTCGATGTTGTCGAAAGCAAGTTCAAAGAGTTACGAATTTCATTCCGCCTTTGCTCATGGTTATGCCACAACCGAAAGGTCGACGATAGTTGGGACGTACTAGAGAGAAAAGTCACCAACAAATATATAGAGATTATTTTGATGACAATTGTACTTATCCAGACGATTACTTTCGTAAACGATTTAGAATGCGAAAAAAATTTGCTATGTCGCATTTTAAAGGAAATAAAGACTGCAGACAATTATTTTGTCCAAAAGAAAGGTTAATGCAGGGGTCATTTTGGGTGATCTTCAATACAGAAGATGATTACTGCAATCCGTATACTTGCTTATGGTGCATGAGTAGATCAATGTGATGAGTATGTGAAAATTGGAAAAACAATTGCTATTTAGAGTATGAAGCATTTTTTTTTTAGGCTATGATTAAATTATATGGGGAGCAATAAATGTGTTCACCTAATGAACAAAATATTGCACGCTTGCTTCAAGAATGAATGGTGAGAGGGTTCCCAGATATGCATGGGTCCATAGATTGTATGCATTCCGACTGCATGGCATTCCACACAGAGGGCTCATTATGATCAACCTAACCTCATATTAGAAGCAGTTGCATCAAAAGATGTATGGATATGGCATTCATTTTTTGATATGCTATGTAATGCCCCGCTCAAAGTCGACCCGACATCATGTATATGTGTATGATGTGTTCATGAAATGTTTGGGAATGTATGAGACATGTCGGGAGTCGAAACGGCCGTCGAAATGATGAAAACGGAAAATTTGTGAAGCAAATTCTGGCCGTAAATGTAAGGATTCTGGCCGTAATTGTCGAATTCTGGCCGTAAGGGTCTAAGGTTACGGCCGTAAGTCAAGAGTGATGGTTAAAGGGCTGATTTTCTGTGGTCGCGTGGCCAGGAGCGATCGCGTGCCCGATTCTGGCCGTAATTTATTGGAGTTACTGGTGTAATTTTGGAATTCTGACGTAAAGGAGATTCTACGTAATTTTAAGTCGGCAGAAGTGTTATTTTAGAAGATTCTAGCCATTTCTTGACATTTGAACACCCAAACTCGGTTCCAATGCTCCCAAAACACTTCCAAGACCCTCATGAACACATGTGATCATCTCCAACTCCATATATGAGCTATGTAATGTTTGTGTAATCTATGATTACAAGAAGAAGGAAGAAAGAGGAAGGAAGAGGAAGAAGAGGAGGAAGCTTTGGGATGTCAATGCTTGATGATCTTGCAAGTACATGGTGAGTAATGGATGTATCTTTGATATAATATGCATTTATGAAGTATATGTGTGTTTATGTATGCCTATGATGATAGTTGTGGTGAGTATCAAGCCTACAAGTATGCTAGGGTTCCTTTGGGTTGTGTTATGCCTATGTGATGATTAGGTGATGATAATGGAATGATGTGGACATGATTTTATGACTTATATGACCTTTATGTCAAATCCTATGGGTTAAGAATCTATGTACATGAAAGGAAACTAGTTATGTTAATGAACATGTAGTGAGACAAGAAAGTAGAGTTTATGTGTTTCATATGATGTTCAAGAAATGGAATGCGTATGATATGACGAGTGTAGCGCCCCAAGAGTAAAAGAACCCTTGGGGGACGGCTTATGAATGTATGAATGCCATGTATGTATATGTACGATTATCAGGTAAATCATGCATGATGTATGACACGAGCATGTATGTAGAATGTAGTTGCCTATCATGTGTTTACAATGCGCTTGATGATGATGTGGCGGCCTAACGGGTAAAAGAACCCTTAGGTGACGGCCCGGCGGCCTAACGGGTAAAAGAACCCTTGGGTGACGGCCTAGGATGTGATGGACGGTCTAAGAGTAAAGAACTCTTTAGGCAGCGGTCGGCGCCCCAAAGCGTAAAGAACCTTTGGGGGCGGCCTATGCTATGATATGACAAGGTATTCACATGATTCGCAACTAGGGCCCAAAGAAAGAAAGAAAAGAATGTCACGTGCATTTCACGCACTGCATTGCATTCATTATTCACTGGGTCATTATGACTCACTATGTGTTTACGTTTATGTTTTGTAGATGTTGTATGCGGGAGTTGGCGAAGGGTCCTACAGTATGTGATGTTGGTGTGTGAATGGGAAAAGGAATCAGACGATCCAAGAGCCACGCGAAGGGTTTTGAAATTTATGTACACGAGTAGCGCTCCCTCCATCCTCTGCCATGTGTTTATGTACATATGTTATATGTGTTACGGGGGCGGGGCGTTACATGCTAGGTTCACATAATGAAGTAAATGTTTTAGGGTTTGTTCTCTACACTATAAATTTTCACTAGTTTCCACTAACTTTTTCCCTATCATAATTTTTAACCATTCATATAATTACTTTACATTTTTAATACATTTTCCATAATTTTTAATTATACATCTAATGCGTAGTTCGAGTAAATTTACAATGTCTCCAAAAGAAAAAGCCCTTAGATCATTCCTCGGTATTTAACAGTATTATCAACGATTACATGCCTAATGTTAATTATGAAGTGAATGGACATCAATATACATTACGATATTGTCTATATGATGGGATATATCCAAGGTGGTTCTTACCCAACTACGAAAAAAGAAATATTGTTTGCTATAAAACAAGAGATTGTTAGGAAAGATGTTGAACGAGCATTCGGTGTGCTACAAATATGGTGGGGAATAACAAAAGGCTAGTGCGTTATTGGACAAAGGAAAAAATTGGTCTTATAATGAAAGCATGCATCATATTGCATGATATGCGTTGGGAAATATCACAGATTTCCCCCACCAAAACTTTACGCAGCGGAAAAATAATCAACACACACAATCGAGAGAAGAATAAATAAACACAATAATTAACGTGGCTCGGCCAACCGCCGACAACCACGGGAGAAGAACTCTTTATTGATGAGAAAACCCCCTACAATTTTCCTCACCCACTAGACTTCTCCACACACAAAATTAGACGACAAAAAAGAACGCAACACACTTTTCTTTTATATCTCTAATTTTCCCTCACATAAAAACTCTCGCCACTCACACACAAAGCCGCATACACACGCTCTAATTTTTCTGGACACAACCAAAGCCTCTCTCTCTCACGCAAATAGCTGCACGTACACTTCTTCTCATCTTTTCTCTAAATAGCCGCAGTACATACACATTTATATATATCCTCTAATGCCTTTTGCCCCAACTAACATTAATGGGCCAAAGCCCATTAGCCTATTCAATTTTCCCTTTTTCTTTTGTTTTAATTATTTAAAATTAATTCTCCCAACAATCTCCACCTTAATTTAAAATAATTAAATCACCAACTCATCCCCAACACGCACCCCTTTAGTGGTAGGTGCCACCTCCTCTTCTTATTAGACTGAGTAAAAGTGAACCGAATTCAAAAACTCGTCAAACTTTACCCTTGGCTTTGACGTCTTTGAACTTCGCTCTTCATTCTTCTTATCAATGGTCACAGAACTCGTCTTGACCACCTTAGGACCCTCAACAATAGTAGAAGACTCTACTCGGTGCGACTCCAATCCGGCAGCTCCACCTAAAACAATCTTCCCTATCAACTTATACAGATTGCCAATCTTTTCACCTCTCATTATTGGCATTGAATTCTTCTTCACGGTCATTACTCCACCTCTTGAAGCATACTCATAACCCAAAGTATCTAATGCTCCCAAAGATATTAGGCTCCTCTTCAATCTTGGCACGTGTAAGACACCACTTATCCGTCTCACAACTCCATCAAACATTCTTACCTTCACCGTGCCGGAACCCTTAACTTCAAGCTTCTGATTATCGGCGCCAAACACATACCGCTGATCACATGCCTTATAGTCTTCAAACCATTCTCTATTTGGGCACATGTGGTAAAAACACCCGGAGTCTAAGAACCAGTCGTTAATGTGACTATCGTAGTCAACAACGCATAACACATCCTCTTGGATCATTAAATTCTACTCCACCACATTTTTAGAATCGATAGCGTCTACAACCTCTTTACCTTTTCTCTTCGACTCAAAATGCCTAGTCAACTCCTCGCAATCTCTTCTAATGTGCCCCTTCTTGTGGCAATAATAACACTCTATATCTCTTCTTGAACGAGATTGAGAACGATCTCTCTAGCCATAATTTCTTCCTCGCGATTGACCTCTACCACCTCTTTCTTCACTAGTTGTCAAAAGCACTCGCTCACCTTGATCAATATCAACTGGCTTTTTAATATGGGCAGTCTCTAACAAAGCAGTCGAAACTTCATCCACCGTTAAAGTGGTTTTGCCAACTAATAACGTCGTCACCAATGTTTCAAACGACTTCGGCAAGGAAGACAACAAAATAATTGCTTTGTCTTCGTCCTCAATTTCCACATCAACATTTAATAAGTCCGTCACGCACTTATTAAATTTACTCAAATGGTCCCTAATATCATCACTCTCATTCATCTTCAACTCATACAGTTGCTTTTTCAAATATAACCTATTTGTTAGGGACTTAGACATATACAGATCTTCTAGCGTTTTCCACAACTTAGTAGGCGATTTTTCATTCAAAAAGCTATACTTTACCTCAGGTGCAAGAGCCAACCGAATGGTGCTGGCCGTATTTGCCTGCAATTCTTCCCAATCAGCATCTTTCGTCCCTTCTGGCTTGTTGCCCTTCAACGCCTTATAAAGTCCTTGTTGCACAAGAAGATCCTCCACCGTACTTCGCCAAATATTGAAGTTATTCTTCCCATCAAAACGCTCCACCTCAAATTTGGCCATACTCCTAGACTTGAACCGTTAGCTCTGATACCACTATTGGGAAATATCACAGATTTCCCCACCAAAACTTTACGCAGCGGAAAATTAATCAACACACACACAATCGAGAGAAGAATAAATAAACACAATAATTAACGTGGCTCGGCCAACCGCCGACAACCACGGGAGAAGAACTCTTTATTGATGAGAAAACCCCCTACAATTTTCCTCACCCACTCGACTTCTCCACACACAAAATTAGACGACAAAAAAGAACATAACACACTTTTCTTTTCTATTTCTAATTTTCCCTCACATAAAAACTCTCGCCACTCACACGCAAAGCGCATACGCACGCTCTAATTTTTCTAGACACAACTGAAGCCTCTCTCTCTTACGCAAATAGCCGCACGTACACTTCTTCTCATCTCTTCTCTAAATAGCCGCAGTACATACACATTTATATATATCCTCTAATGCCTTTTGTCCCAAGTAACATTAATGGGCCAAAGCCCATTAGCCCATTCAATTTTCCCTTTTTCTTTTGTTTTAATTATTTAAAATTAATTCTCCCAACAATATGATCGTTGAAGATGAATGTGATAGAGATGTTGATGAGTGGAGACCTCTACCCGATGAGACAATTTCATGGCCAGAATATGTACCAAGATCCAGCAGTGAGGATGGCAACCATCTTTTCTCGTGTTACCAAAATTCATTGTAAAGGTACAAACTTAATGCTTAGATTCGATTTGATGGAACATTTGTGGAATAGGTTTGGTGATGAAGTAATTTAGTATTAATGTTTCTATCTCTATTTGTCCATGTTGCATTAATTTGTAATATCACTGTTTCATTTTGTTGATCAACTAGTTAACATAATTTTGCTATGATTTTCCCATAGACTCCAGATTTGACCAGAGTGATTAACATATAACTTTTTGTCAAATCCAAGTGTAAGACATAATTCTTGTTGTCTTTGTTTATCACCTAACTGTCCAAAAATTATACTCAGTGCTATAAGAATTGATCACACGTTTTCCCAGCATTTGTTGCAAGGTAAATAGCGGTATGCTTATGTATTTTCGGTATTCCTACTAGCAAATTGTAGCCTAACTCAATGTTTTATTCCTAATTTGTTTTTGGTTTTCTTTTTCTTTTCTTTTCTTTTTTTTTTGGGGAAAAATGGCTGGGAGGTTGAATTCTTTACATTTTGCTTATTGCATTGCGAAAATGTATTTTGGATATGAATGCAAACAATTCATAATTTAACTTACATGAGAATGAAAAAGGTAGGGACTTCTCAACATTAATTCATAAGCTAAAATTTTGTACAACAAGAGGCAACTACATTAAGTAAATGCCAATAGAATCAGTCTCTTTTTTTCTTCTCCCTTTTCTATATTAAATCCCGCTTCTGCTTGACTCATGCCCATGGCCTCCTTGCATTGAACGCCTCAATGTGGCATTTTGTTGTAGAATATCCAAGCTTTACTCTCTTAGGTGCATTAGAATTCAGATTGGCCATTATGACGTCTTTTGATGAATGTGTTTTTACACACTCATTTGATACTCTAAATATGTTAAAAGTTGAGCAAATGGATTGATCTCTACTCACAAATTTATAAAATTCACATTTGTAGGTCAAAAACCAAGTTTAAGAAGGAAAGAATGCAAAAAGAGATAAAAAGGACCAAAGGAGTCAAAAAACTTGCAGATGTGGACCAAAGCGTAACTTTTTAAAAGATGAAAGATTTCAAGTGCAATTATTTTGGGACTTTTTTGAAAGGAAGTTCAAAAGTTGGGACCAAAATGTACAAGTGTCATAGTTGGAGGACCTCAGGTGCAATTTTCCTATTTTTCCAGCCTGAATTGTGGTTGTTGCCTAAGGCTGAGTTATGGGTGTAACTATCATGAGTTACACCCGTAACTATCAGGTTACGACCGTAACACCCATGTAACGCCCCGTCCAGTTCCACATACATATACGTCATAAATGACGTCTTATCAGAGTGCGCCGTGCACGTATCATAAATATTGGCCACCTTCGGGCCCGTGCACGTCATTCATTTCGTTTCTTTTCGTTTCAATTCATATCATTATGGAACTAGACGCGCGTCCGTCATTTATGTAGCCACGAAACCCTAAAGTCATTTCTTTCAAGCATATAACGTAAAGTTAGGGTTTCGGTTTTCATTACGTACCGCAAGATCTTTTGATTCCTCGGCACACATCCCATCATGACATCTAGTGACTCTTCGCCACTCTCCACGCATAGCACCTCGTCAAACATATTACACACGCACATAATGAGTCATAAAGACTTCGATGGATAATAGATGCAATGCAATGCATGTCACACGTTTACTTTGGGCCCCAATTACAAATCATGTGAATACGTGGCGCCATTCATTCATTAGCTAGGCCTTTTCTTTCTGGCGTAGATCCTGAAGACCCGCTTTTCTTTTACATACGGGCGTAGATCCCCATCGACCACGTCTTTATGGGCGTAGATCCCCATGTAGCGATGTACATTCATTATGGGCGTAGGTCCCCCATATGTAAACACATGATTGGTAACCGTTCACACACATATGCTCGTGATATGATCATGCAGCATTACCTCATTGAGCCTTGTTTCCTTTTTCACATCATCATCACCATTCATAACGTATAAGCAAGGCTAGATGATCATATCGTAGCGTAAACACTCAACACGTTTCATAAACAAAGGATATTACATGAATATAAGGTGGACGTTAACACATAACTCATATAACGTCACAACATTCACACAGACCATATAGGGAGATTGACATCATATAAAGCTTGTCACACTCACAAAGCATGCTATCAAGTCAAGCTCATCACCCTCTTGGTTCATAGCCTATATCATCCAATAACTAGGTTTCTTCTACTTAAGGCCAAACAACGTTTAGACATGGCATGGAGGGTCATACTAGGCATGTAAACACATACATATCATCAACACCTCAAGCCAACAACATAACACCAAACCAAGGGATCCTAGCATGCTTCTAAGTTCCATAATCATCATACACATTTCATGCCTTGTGTAATTCAAGTATAAAGCATGCAATTGCATCATAAAGCATGTAAAGCAAGTATTACCCACCATAAAAGAAGCTCAACAAACATGGAGAAGCTCTTCTTCCTCCCTTTCCTCTTCTTCCTCCTTCCTTCCCTCTTCTTCCTTTCCTTCCTTCCTTTCTTTCTTGCAATTGATGATCAAACATAGATCACATACATGAGAGATGAGGTTGGAGATGATCACATAGGTTCATGAGGGCCTTGGAAGGGTTTTGGGATCATGGGAGTCGAGTTTGGTTGTTTAAGCCTCAAGAAATGACCTAGAAGACCTTAAAACCAGTTTCTGCCGACTTAAAATTACGGCCGTAACCTAATACTTTACGGCCGTAAACCCTTACTTACGGCCGTAACCCCATATCCTGACGGCCGTAACCGGCTCTATACGGCCGTATCATCCCATAATACGGCCGTAATAAACTCTCTGTAAATCCCACTTCTTGCCCTGCTTTGACCTTACGGCCGTATCATTCCTTACTTACGGCCGTAACGCGACTCTCTGTTGTATCTACGAAACATCGACCGTAATTTGCTCTCTGAAACTTTTGGACATTTTCCACTGTTCACCATTTACGGTAGTAACCATTATACCTTCTGGTAGTAACGGACATTCTGGCCGTAACTCTGACATTTACGGCCGTAACCCTTGTTCTGCAGAATTTTCCCATTTTCTCATTTTCGAAGGCCGTTTCGCATTCCGGAGCATATCCTACACCTCAAAGCATATCGTGAACGTATCACATACACGTGTAACGTGCCGAAACACCATCATGTCATTTCATATCAAATACGGGGACACATACGGATTTATATACGAAATCATATACGTTTCCGGGACGAATTCGGGCGGGTCATTACAACCCACCTCATGCGTGGCCTGTTTTTGAACAAAGCCTTGGTTATGGTCGTAACCCCTGAAAATCAGCTTTTGCTGATTTTGTGCACCAACTCATTTTTTTAAATCCAATTTTACCCTTTTCCTTTAGGATTTTTTGAAAATTTTTCTCCTACAAACTTGAAAAATATCCTAGGGCATTTCATTCTTAGATTAGAGAGGAGAAGATAGGGAAAATTAGAGAGAAAAAGCTAGGGTTTGTTGTTGATTCTTGAAGAGGAATTAAAGAAGAAGAAGAAGATCATCCATTGAAGTTTTATTTCTTCATTTAAAGGGGGTTTCCACTTCATTATTCTTATATTTCCAACTCATTAATCTCTTGTAATGTATCATCTTCATTTTCTCCTTGTTTTTCTCGCATTTATGGGCTAAATACTTTAGTATTGGGATTCTTGATATAGCTTAATTTACTTAGTCAATTCCAATATTTGTCTACTAGATTTTGTGCTATTTATCTCTTGTGTGTTTGTATTTGAGTTACATTGTCTTTCATTTGCTTAGCTACCAAATGATTGTTTGAGAATTGGGTGATCATTAAGAGATGTCATACAATTTGGATACTACTTATAAATACCCTAGGTCTCATAATTGTAGGATATAGAGATATTCCTATACCGAGGTGATCCTTTGAGCATTTTCACAATGGTTAATGTGATTAGTTGGTTTTAATTGGCGTACAGATATTGTTGATTAACCATCTAGTGAGAACCAGTTCAACACTCTAGAGAGATAACTAATAAAGATTGGAAAATCAGATCTAAATTGTAGATAAGTGACTCATGCTAGTGCAAATTGCGGAATTGATATAGCGAAGTTAAGTGAAATCATGAATCTCGACACTCTTTTCTCCAACTACTTTTTGAAGTATTTTCAACTTATTTAACCTTGCATTAGTTGTGTTTTCATTGAGTATAATATTAATTACACACCACCAACCTTGTTATGTTGCTTGACTTTTCAATGGAGATAGAATTGGTAGTTTAGGCAAATTTAGTTCAATCCTCGTAGGTACGACATCCCTTATTCTTTACTACTTGAACGCGACATCGTATACTTGTTGTATACAATTGAGCGAACATCTTTCTCAAATATCATTCTTTGTTCCTCTCGTTTAGCTTCAATCCTCATCTTTTCACAATCTTTTTTAGCTTCATCCTTCATTCGTTTCTACTCAGTGGCCATCTTGATCTCCATTTCAGAAATTTCCCTTTGATCTTTTATAAAGTTTCAGGTGTGTTTGATTGGAATTGGTTTTGCATGCAAATGTCAAATCGTGTAAAACGTTTTATACTTTCGCTGTTTGATTGCAAATTGTAAAAGAAAATGGTTTTACAAGGTACAACTGTTTTAAGCACGATTTCCACCAAAAGCATGAAAACGTTTTCTTAGGGGATAGGTGGTATTTCATTTACCACGCAAACGTTTTCCCACTTTTCCTTTACAACCTGTCAATCAAACACACCTAAATTCTTCAGCAAATAAGTTTATAGCCTTGACATGATCAACATCCTTGGCTTTTCAGTGGTTTTTTGTTGTTTTTCTTCCAAGTGGTCGTTCCAACTTGTTTGATGGTTCGTTTATTGGGACACAAATCATCTGCGAGAGTTGAACTAGGAGTAGATAGTTTTGAGGAATTTTCAATTTCATCCACATCAATATTCAATCCACTTTTGTTTCTTTGCGAGATTTTTTGTTTCTTTTTCGATTTTCTCCTTTCCATACTTATACCACTTCAGACTATCTTTAAGAAGTAACCAACATGAGTGCCACTTGAAATGGTGTCCCCGATCTTTATAATAAAGTATATCCACTACCGCTACCTAGATATAAAAACCAAAAAAAAAAATCCAATGCAACCGCAAAATTAAAAGAACAAGTATAAATCTATAACCAGTTTTTAAATGCCATTTTCCGAGTTCAACAATCAATATGTGATTACCAATACTTACCGAATCTTCAACATTCTAGCCACTAGTTTGATTTCTCTGTACAAGTTGCACAAATCCAAAATATTTGTTAAGGATAGCTTAAAAGGTCGACCAATGATCCATTAAAGCAGAGCTAGTTCTCTTGGTATGGCAGCCTAGTATTTTAGTGAACTCATGCAAAATTCGATCCCATAATCATTGCTTCAGTTTAATCGACCTGGTGATGGCATCTTCTAATATTGTAACCATGCTTTGCATAAAGGTCCATCTTCATCTTTAGAAAAATTAGGATTCCTTTCATTTGGTTGGGTTTGAGTCTTCTTTTTTGTTGTTGTGGAATGTTGCAACTTGCCACCTTGAGTAGGTTCATGAGACAAGATGTGATTGTGTGTGTGTGTGTATGAGAGAGAGAGAGAGAGAGAGTGTGTGTGTGTGTGTGTGTGTGTGTGTGTGTGTGTGTGTTGCTAGGAGCATAATGTGGATATTGCTGGGAAAAAATTGTGAATTGTATTGTTGTGAATGAGAAAATGACTAAGAATGAATTGAGTTGGCATTTGAGTGTTGTATTGTTGGTTGTATGGAGTGTTAGAAAATGGGGGTCGAGATGGTCAAGATTCCATAGTGTGAGATATGAACAAAGAAATAAATATTTTTTTGCTAGAATATACTAAAAATATTGAGGTAAACCGCAATTTAAATAGTGGAGTTATTTTGCTTTCCAACAATTTATGTAAACGTTCAAATGAATTAAATTGGCACAGGGGCTCAAATTTCCGATATAGCAACGGTCATTTTGCAATTGTTCAAACAATGCAGTTGGCTAAGATTTTGAAAGCCCAAAAAAAGAGGAAAAAAAGGCATTTAAAACACCATGCAACGGATCATATTTTGAAAAGTGAAACAACATAAAAAAAATTTAAAAAAACAAAAAAAAGAGAGGGAGAGGGGGAGAGGGAGAGGGAGAGGGAGAGAGAGAGAGAGAGAGAGAGAGAGAGAGAGAGAGAAACAAATGCATTTAAGACAAATATACCAGCTTCATGTGTTAAAATGTTAGCTAAAGTTAGCAAACATTTGTGGTAAAATATATATATATATATATATATATATATATATATATATATTCTTTTAATTTAGGGCACTAACACATCCATTATGGATATTAATTTAAGCACTAGCTAACATATAACACTTAACACATGAATTAACACATCAACTGTGGATGATCTAAGAGGGTGGAACTATTTGTATCCTTTTTTGATGAAGACGCCCCTAAAAAATTTTGGACAAAAATAATCTCAAACAAATTTCCCAAATTACCTTCTTTTTTTTTTTGGTTTAACCAGACATGGTCGAATAGCAACCATTTCCAATAGCATTTGTGTCAAAAACTACAACAATGTTCTTCTTCCTTTCGTTTCTTTTCTTTTCTTTTGTGAAAGGGTAAAATATGAATTTTGAGTGGTGTATTAAATATATTAGGTTTGATAAAAAAAAATGGGTATAGATGTATTTAATAAAATATGTGTCTTTGGAAAAAAAGGGGGGTGCATTAAGCCCTACCCGAGGAAAAATTCAACGGAAAAAAATCATACGGGAAAAATTGGGGTTTGAGTAATAGGCATAAGTTTTAGAATTAAATTATTGAAAAAAAGGTCATCCACAGTCCACCACCAAATTCCAAATAGTAGCATTTTTTTTTATCTACATGACATAAAATTATTGAGTGATATCAAATAATGTAGGTACAAAGGGGAAACCCAATTTTGGATTTTTGTTCCGCATATTAAATTTGTTCTAACACTTCATCCTCATCTTTTTTCATCATATCATGTATGTGAAAATACCAAAATCATCAACTGGCCACCAGTGGTGTGGATAAAGTGTCCATCAAAAATTAATATTGAAATTATGGATGATTTCAACTTTAATTTAAATGTTGATATGTGAGTCAGTGAGTACATTATCATGCCCATCACAAGCTATCATATTACGAATTATCAAAAAAAAAAAGGCTGGAAAGTGAGTTGAAGTGGTTGTTGTTTGTAGATATACAATAAATAAACTTCTTTAATTTCGAGACAAATTATTAATTTGTTGAAAGGAAGTCATGATTATAATAAACGGAAGTTGTGGTTCTAGCATTTTGGGTCAAAATTTTCAAATTAAATAAATAAATAATTTTATTTTGTAACTTAAGTGCGAATCCCCAACCCGATCAACATGATAATATGCTACACAAGATAATAGGTTAGAGCATCTCCAATGTAATATTTTGTGAATGTGTATTAGTGTATGAGAGATATAGACACAAAAATATAGTGGGTCCCACTTATTTTCTTTTTCAAAAAAATCAATTTTCTCTTTACTTATTCATTTTTACTCACTTTTTATTCAATTGTTTCCCATGTCATATCTAAAATACAATCATCTACAATTATTTTATTATTATTATTAAAATCATTTCTATTTCTCTTTTCTTTTTCATTTTCATTTTTTCTCAAATCTGTTTCACTTCCAACTCAATTAAAATAATATTTCTCTTCATTTTTTCTCTCTTTCTCTCTCATATATCCTTACACACACAAATCTCCCAATTCACATCCCCATTAGAGATGCTCTTGGGATACTTAAATATTAAGGGTGCGTTTGATTGAAAAGCTGGAATTTGATTGCATGTAAAATGAATTGCAGGTAATTGAATTACAGGGAATTCATTTTACAGGAATTGATAATTGTAGGCGTTTGATTGCATTAGTTTTTACATGTAAAAGGGTATTATTTTTCTACTTTTTGTGTTTGATTGGTAATATTTTACATGCAATTGGATCCCTTTTCCTTACAATCCTTGTTTGATTGACATTTTTTACATGGAAAATAATGACATTTTGCTTGCAAAATGTGCTATTTTGAATGAAAAAGTTGGGAAAATTCATTGGCATTTTAATTATCAACTATGTAATTATCAATTTTTTTCAAAGATTTTTAAATTTTTTTTTTTAAATAAACTTCAAAGCCAAGCGAGTATTGATATCTACAATGATTTTAAACACCAGTTGGCGAGGAAGGACGACGGTGGAATTGCAATTGGATTTTCTGAAATTTAGGGCAGTAAAAAATTGCTGTGTGCGGTAGGTCTTCGGTATTGATAAGAGAGATTTCGGCTTGGATTCACACGCCACCCTTTTCAATTACAGGGAAAATGAATACACGGGTTCTAGCCAAGAAAATGAATTCCTTGTTTTGCTGCAAAATGTGGTCACGTGGCCTATTTGCAGGAAAATGAATTGCAGGCAAATATTGGTAATCAAACAGTCCAAAAATTACAAAAGATGTGGGCCATTTGTATTTTACATGTAAAAAGTGCCTAATCAAACACACCCTTACATTAAAAAAACTAAAATTACATGTCCAGCATTTACAAAATAAAATGGTTAATTACACAAAATATCCCTAACTTTTGGTTGATTTACACTTTTACGCATCACTAATATCTCATTCGCTTTCAATGAATACATTTAAGTCTTAAAAAAGTTAAAATTTTGTGAATTGATTATAATATATTTTGTTTTGCATCAAATTGTGTACCATACTACAAAAAATAAATAAATCAAATCATACTTTAAAAAAAAAAAGAAAAATCTAACCTATATGAAAATGGCAACGAGGGTGTTGGGTTGGGGGGGTAGGGGGATGATCAGGGTGAATAAAAATCCTTCTAACTGACGCGTGTCATTTTTTTTAATCATTTGTATTAATTTTTATTAATAGCAATGAAATTATCAATCTTTAGACAATTATCCAAATAAAAAGAGGGATCCTATACTTGCCTCAGTAGATGGTAGCGAGGAAAAATGCTTAACTCATTCTTACCCAGTCGACTCACGGACTCACGTTTGCACATAATCCCACCCTGTTTGGACATCGGGGTGAGGGCACTGATGGGTTGAAATTGTCATGTCTGCTATCTTGTATTACTTTTTGTGAGTAACAAGATGTAGGGCAGTGTGTATAAAATGAAACCACAATTATAAAGATACAACCTAAGTTGATACTAGCACATATGTTCCATAGGGATTAACTTTGTTCTGTCAATTCCTTCCCCCCACCCCCCAAAAAAACCTTATTTTGTTACTTAACAAAGAAACTAAAATATATTTATTCTCTAAATTATATTTCTACACAAATATAAATTAATTATTTATTGATAAAAATGAATTAATATAATTTATGTAGATTTAAAAATTACTTAATTTAATATTAAAATTATTTTAAGAAATAAAATGTCATTGCACTAGTTTCTTACATTAATTGATATAAATTAATAATAATTTTTTAAAAAAGATTAAGCAAGACACTTATATAAGTTCGAATGAACAGAAATTAATTATGATGTTATTATAAATCAACCTTGTGATTGATATAAATTTTTAAATTGATATGTAATAAAATTAAATATTTCAAAATAAAAAAACTATTCCCAAAAATTTTTATGCACCAATTAATATTACATAATCATTCTATTTATGTAAATAATTTTATTCTTTTGCTACTTATATGTAGAAATTAAAATTTTATTTTTTTAATACTTCGATAAATTTTCAAAGATTCGTGCATTGCATGGTTGCACATGTTGCAATCTAACTTGTGCAAAAATTTGGGCCCTTTTCTCCTTTTCTGCAGCATATTCCATGGAAATTAATTTTCAGATTGAGATTAAAGTGATTTAAATGTGTGGCGGAAAGTGAAGAAAAATTATATAAAAATTAAAATAACTGTCAAATCAATCAAAAGAGTTGTTGAAAATGAAAATTGAAAAAGGTGCTTAGGGTCTAATTGGATTAATTCCGTATAGAATATGCCCTTAACTCATATCGAATGGCACATCAAATCATTGCTTGTCAATGGGATTCAATGCACCAACCACTAATAAATTACATGATAAAAATGAAATTTATTATGATTTGTGGAATGTTAAAAATTATTTTGTGAAGATAGTATAACAATATGATCCTTTGAAGTCACTATAATACTTTCCGAGTTTCCACCACCACCTCTTTGCCTTTGTTGCCACCACCATGCCGCTACCACCGCGTCCCGTTGAACTGTTCACTAGTGGTGGCGGTGGCTGCAACGACAATGATGGTGATGACAATGGTGACTCAGAGAGTATCATATTATGATGTTATAAAGTTTCACAAGTTATTGCATTTTCTTTCAAAATGGTGTAAATTTTAGTTTTTAAAAGTCTTGTAGTAATTAAAATAATAAAGTAGAAAAAAAAAAAAGGTTTTGTAGTACAATTGTGTAAAGCAATGTACATGTGCCTTTAACCTATAGGATTAACCTTTAAAAATTCAACCTTTCCCAGTTCCTGTTGTTTCAGCGGATCTTAGCTCACATTTATGCATTGGGTGAGGCTAAATGCACCTATTCTTTACTGAGTACACCCTTCCATTTAAATTTTATATTTTAAAGCAAAATGACAATTCTACACCCCATTCTTTATTAAGCACACCCCATTCATTTAAATTTTAAATTTTAAAGTAAAATAACAATTCCATCCATTCTAAACACATCCTTTTTCCCCCTTTTATCGTGTTTTACGGGAACTGGGTGCATAGCTCTATGGCTATTTGGTCAATACAGAACGAACAAAAGAATTTAAAACAAATAAAGTAAGTTAACTAGCAAATTGTTGCTATAGTAGCTTCTTTTGCTACAATTTCCAGTAGCAAATATTGTCGGAAAGGGGTATGCTCAATAAAGAAGGAGAGATGGGGGTGTTGACGGCATTTAGCCTCACCCTTGTATGTTTCCTTTTGCAAATGATTTTCGAAACTTGTCTTTTTGAACAGAACATAGGGTCTCTTTTTATTAAAGCAGGGCCAAACTAAGCCTTTGGCCACCCCAATTTTTGAAAAAATGTAAAGTAAGTTAAGAAAAAATAAAAATTATTTATAATATAATCTAATAACATTAATTATCGGTACAGTGAACTTTAAGCGCTTGACGTCTGGAATTCAGTAAGTTTTTTTCTTTTCGATGATTTTCGAATCACAAGTAGTATCAGCACCAAGATAAATCTATCTGGTAGTGTTGCACATTTCAAGATCGATCATTGTTGAATTCACAATTTCCCCTTCTTTTATACCCTCGTTAATGTCATCTCACATGTACAGCTGGTTTGATTCCCGAACTTTACTTCTATGGAGATGAAATTGGTGCAAATCGTCCAAAAAAATTGTATATAGTGAGACTTTGGTCCGAAATAACAAAAAAAGATAACGCACATGGTCCAGAAAACACAATTTGGTGTGCAGTTGGTTCAATTGGATGATTTCCGTTCATTCTTTCCGTTACTGAGGTGCGAAAATGGTCCAATTGATTCAAATATTAATATTTTGTCATTTTTCGAAATGGGAAATTTTGTCACACCATTAAAAAATAATAGGATTTTGGCGCAAATGGTCTAAAAAAGCTATGTTTGGTGCATTTTTAGTCCGAAATAAAAATTATAGCTAAATTATTCCAAAATTTTAATTAAATTGTATATTTTTACCTTTTACCTTTTTATATGTGTTTATTTGGTTCATAATGAATTTTAATGGATTAATTTGATACTAATTAAATAATTTTTATTGAAAATTTTCAATACAATAGTATTTCTTGGTACTAATATCATAAATTTTGAATATTTTCTTTAGCATTAAAGACGTACACATTAGAAACCACCACAACAGCTACTGTTGGTGGCTGGCGATGGTGGTTTCGAAGCCGCTGCCACCACCGCGACCGTGGTGGTAGTGTTTTTGGGTTGGGGGTGGGGAGGGTTTTTTATTTTTTAATTTATTTTTTTATTAATTCTTTGTATTCGATATATTTTTTACAGTGATATATTCCTAATAAAATTTTATTTAGGTACCACAATTATATTTACTTTTAACTGTTACTTAAAATCAAAATGTGCACGTATCTAATACTAAATAAATTATTTGAAAGACCACCAGCAACGGTGGTGATTTTGAAGCTGCCCTTAGTTGTGGTATTTTGGGGGGTGGGGTGGCGTGGGGTGGGAGAGGAGGAGGGTTTTTTTTTAATTTTTAATTTTATTTTTTTGTATTTTTTGATTTTATTTGATTAATTATTTACATTCGAAATATTTTTTTGTAGTAATATATTTCTAGTAAAATTTTATATAGGTACAATAATTATATTTATTATGAACTGTTGGATAAAATTAAAATGTGCACGTCTCTAATGCTAATGAAAATTTTCGAAAGTTGTGTTATTATATTAATATGAACAAATGCTACTAAATTAAAATTTTTTATAAAAACTATTTAATCAGTATCAAATTAATTCAATAAAATTAATTATAGATCAAATAAACACCCATAGAAAAAATAAAATGTACAATTGTACAATTTAACTAAATTTGGGACTAAAGTATATATTTTTCAAACTTTGGAATTTGATTGTAATAATACCTAAAGGTTAGAACCTTTTGTACAATTTATCTCGAGTCAAATGGACTAAACGCGCACGTGATTTTTCAAGAGTTTGACTAATGGTATAATGGACAGATTCCACCTAAATAGACCAAACGAGAACCAATCTTTTTTTTTTTGGACCAAATACGCTATCGTTTTTAATTCCAGCCAAAAGTGTATTGAAGGAAGCTTTTTTGAACCAAATGCGCCTATTTCCCTTATTTAACTTGGGAGTGATGTACCTATTAGAGACTGATGAGGTGCATAAGGGATGTATTTTTTATGTTATTTTGTTAGAAATTTAATATCTATAATATAGCAAGTACCTCAATATTATATTCCCGGCAAAATTTTTCATAGCAAATCCCAGTGCACACATAGCCCTAGCCCCCCGTAAGTCCCCCCCAAATAAAAAGGGGGGAGGGAAGAATGCAAGTGAAACATCCTCCCATCACTGGGAGGATAATAAACCTCATAGTAAGTATTATCAAAATTTTCGAGCTTTTAACTTGCTAAGAATAATATGACTTGTTCTGGTCAGAACAACTTATTTACAATTTCAAATTTACTGGAAACAACATCATCTACTATTGGATTGAATTTGATTTGCAGTACATTGTTAAATATTTTAGATGTAACTAAAAAAAGGGTGTGGCTAAATGCACCCAGTGCATTACTCTATGCACCCAACTTTTTATCTACTTTCCAATTATACCCCCCTCTCTCTCTAGTTCATTGTGTTTCACAGCGAGCTTAAAAAACAAAAATTTTTTAAAAAGAGTAAATTTTATGGGAAATGATAGACTACCAACAATTTCAATCCCTCTTAATTGTAAAAAACTTCGAAATTACTTGTCAAAGCAGTCATAAAAAATTTGAAAAAATTGTATCCATCAATAAAAAATCAGATATACCATAATATATGCATAATGGTTGACAATTTTAGTCCACAAACATTGTTGGATTTCACTTTTTTACAACCAATTTGACAATGAATTTCAAATTTTTTTATGATATAATAATTGGCTCTATTGTCTAATACAGTTATTAAAAAATCAAAATTTTTGCAACCACTTATGCATCGAGTAATTTCAAAATTTTTGTACCTTTTTTGCAACTACTTTAATGACTAATTTCAAAATTTATTTGATAAACTTTATCCAATTAGTATCGAATATAATTATTAAATAAATTAAAAAATTAATAATAAAAAAAAATTGTTTCCCCTTTTCCACCTGTTCGCCCCATTGGGGGTGAATAGCCACTATGGCTATTCTCCCCCAATGGGGCGAACATATATAAATTTTTCTTTTTAAAAAAAAAAAAATGAAAAGGGTGCGAGGGCATGATGGGAATATAGTAGAAAATGGGTGTCTAAAGTAAAGGATGTGGGTGTATTTAGCCCTACCCCTAAAAAAATTACTTAAAAGCAATAGATAACTCAATTCAATTAAGACACACTAGGCTAGTTTGTTATATCAGCTTTCGACCTTTGTCAAATTCAAATACACAGTCCGTGCTATAAAAGAATGATGACTTATCACAGAGATCACCGCCTGAATACCTGATTTGGGAAAGGAGGAACATCATCTTAAGGAATGCTGAGTTTCATTCATATAATCTTGTCTAATAATATTAGGCGTATCTGCAAGCCCCTATTAAAAATCAGGGGTACATTTCGCGGAAAGGTTCCTAAACTTCGTGTTTTGTATTGGTTGGATCTCCAACCTTTTCTTTTCACCCCACCGGATCCCCAACAGGTCTCTACTAGCGAACTTCGTTAATTTTTTCGTTAATTTAAAAAATGAAAAATAAAAACTCACCCTCCCCATTCTACCCTGTTTGATTCCTGTATACGGAGATGAGATTATATAGCTTATCATGCCTGGAACGAAGAACCAATAAAAAAATTTCTGCTTCTCATGTTGTTTTTTGAAGGGGAATAATTAGAAGGACAGCTTCCAAGGTTGTACATTTTTTGGCCATTCAGTCTCCCATTTGCCTCAGCCAGCATGCAATCAACTGTACTGAATTCTCTGGAAAGCTCTTCTACTTCTACAGGCTATTTTCCTCATCCCTCCATTACTCCCCCGACTTGAGCTCCCAAGACTCATTTCTGTTAGTTTCTAAAAGAAAAAGAGATTTATTTCCTCCGGCCACGGTGTTTCAAAGTGGAGGAGGAGGAGGAAAAGGTTGAGCTTTTCTTATTATTGAATCTGGGTTCCAGGTTTACTTAATTTAGCCAAATGCAACTTCTTTCGACCACCTTATACTGGTTTGAACACTGATTTGACAGGTACAAATTATAATTGCACATTTCAAACACCAAACTCTCCACCAACACCTCATTTCTCATTATAATTTAAATCAAACAAGCGCTAGATGAGACGTAATGTGACTTGTGATCTTTCAAAAGCTCAGCGGCTATTATTTCTTCCCCGAGATTAGAATTCATGGGGAAAAAAGGCTTCACTCTCATTTGAGATTTTTTTGTTAAAGCCAAAGTAAAACCTAACTGATAATTTCAAATCTGAAACATCCTCTAAAAATAGAAATGGAAGTACATCAACAAACTGTTGAGAAATAGCCCTAATAACACAATAACAATAAGAGCATCTTTAATGCAAGAGTGGATGTGAATGCGGATTGGAGGAAACCGAGAGAATAAATTCGGAATTTAAGTGGAAAATAACATTGGAAAGAGGATTCGTATCAATTTCACCACTCGCTTGAGAAAAGAAGCTAATAATCGAGTCGTACGCAAAATTGAACTCAGAAAAATTGACGTCCACAAGTTAGAAATGCGAAGTTCATATATTACAAGAGAACCCTAAAATCAGCCCTCAAATATTATTTGTCCTTGAACTTGCTATGTACACCGTACACGTCTTTTACAACGCATGCATGTATTTTCGTACAGAAACAAAATTTTCATTTCACTCACACACAATGAGGCCCCAAGTTGAAAGAATAAGCAAGGAAGATGGGAAAAAACCGCATGGTTTTCACAAAAGAATGGACTCACCTGCCCTAAGTAAACTATATTCTTTTGAAAGAGCTAAACTGATTTGACAAATAAAACTCAAACAATTTCAACTCTCAGCATCTCCTAATATTCACATGCCGTGATGTTGCGAAATTGTTGCCGCCCAAATAAGTTCACTTCATCATCATTTACCAGCTTAATCTTTTGCTGCGCCTATCAAGATAGTTCTGCAAAAATTACATCAAGGGGAGATAAGCCCCTCCATGCCCTTTCCTCAGGACAAGGGGTCCTGCATTTTCTGGGACCTTATCCAATGCCTTATTGCATGCATCAATTACATCAGCAAACCCGGTGGCCACACTGGCCAATTGTGATCGCAGCCGTAGATCTCTAGTCCTTTTAAGCAAACATCTAAATGATCTCGCTAGGTACTTGGCCCAATCACCGGGTAATCCTCCTCCAGTCAACCACATTGAGAACTGGGACTGGTCGCCCCGGGCGGCCATTTCAGCCCTATAAAATTTTGCCAGTTCGGCCAGCATTGATGGCGGGAGAGGTAACACAGCGACAAATTCAGCCACAAACTGTTCAGTAACTTCTGGGTTAAGCATTTGGTCCCACAATACCAATGCCCATTCACTTGGCTGGTTAAGGCCATATGCTTCAGCAACAATAAGTGCCTCTTGAAACCGAGACTGCTCCACTAGTCTTCGTCGTGCATTGGTTTCAGAGAGGTTAAGCCATTGAGTGTCTGGCATTCGAATCTGAAGAGATACAAGTGATGCCTGCGCACAAGCCTTGCGCGTTTTATTGCCAGCATCTATGGAGGAGTGAACTTCAGCAGCTTCAATAAAATAGTGCATGGCTTGAAGGAGGTCTTCATTTTGATCTTTGTCATAACGAAAAAACCACCGTTGTGATGATAGCTTTGCACGCATCTCGAGAAGAGCAGCAGTTTCATGCTTCATGTCGAAGTGATTATAAACCTGAATTGAACAATTAAGTGAATGTTAAGATCTCAAAGACCACTAACAGAATAGGAGGACTCGCTCCTGTTTCTTATACTGGATTGTGGTTAACCTTTTCTTCCCCCTCAGAGGCAGGGGGTGGGCGAGGGGATGTGGGTGTTGTGTAATAGGATGATTTACAAAATCACAGTATGTACAAACCATAGCAAATGCATCAAGATCGTTTGGGTTGAACTGCTTGAGTGACGTGAGAACAGACATTCGGAATCCTCTGACAGCCTCAGCAGTGCCACTGTTTGCATCTGCAGCAGCTGCATATTTTTGGAGGAGGAGATCTAGCTGACCATTTTCAATAAGAATTCCAAGTATGAAATTAAGAGCATGGAAATTTCCAACTCCTGTTATCAGGCGAGCCAAACATGAAAAGTCACCCTCCCACACATATGCTTCTACCCTGGCTGCTGCAAGAGCTACAAGAACATCAACTCCGTCAAGGCATGCTGATGACTTGTAGAAGTGGTGGGACAGAATAAGGAGCTCAACCTGCAACATAATTTTCCAGAAAAAGACAATTAGAGGAGATGATGTGGAAGGTCTTTTATGGAAAGAGTGGACACAAGGCGAAAAACAGATGAGATTTACTACTCTTTTTTTTCTTTTTTTCCTTTTTTTTTTTTTCCAATATAAAAACTTGAGTGTGTGTTTATTTCTTTCTTTCTTTCTTTCTTTATTTTTTCTCTGCGGGGCGGGGTAGAGGTTTACTTCTAGTTTGAAATGAAAAACCTTCAGCGATTATGTTGATTCAACTAGATAGATAGAAACATATATGGGGAACTTGTGGCATTAATTTTACAGTACTCTCAAAATGATTTGACTTTAAACCTGATGTGGAAACTAAGAACAATTAAAGATTTTCACTAGACAGTTACCTCACATGCATGGGGTATTTCTTGCCCTGTGATTACCAATCGCATTAATGCATGGCCAATTTCTGATTCAGAAGGACAAAGCTCAGCCCACTTTAAGAAGTCTGAAAATCTCCAGAGCAAAGGAGCAGGTCCTTCCTCCTTCTGAGAATCCATATATCCCCCACGATGTGCAGCTAATAGTCCCTGAAGGAAAATAAGTCAATGTAAAGCTGTTTCTGGGGGAAAAAAAAAAAACACTGCTCTGAAAAATGTCTGCAGTGCACTATTTGCCAAAGATAAACATCAAACTTGCAGAGGCTTCCTGGTTTAACTACAAAAATAGAAAAATTTACAGTAAACTCATTAAATCTACGAGCTCAAAATGAGATTCTGCGCACCTTTAAAAAGGATTCGGCAAGAATTTGAGCAATACTAGACGCTGGTAGTGAATGAGTTTGCACAAGAAGATTGGCTTCCTCAAATGAATCTTGTGCTTTAAGAGAAAGCAGCTGTAACAGGTCAATTGGTTGCTTCTCAAATGCCTCAGAGAATGAAAGACCCAAAACATTTGCAGCCTTGACAACAGATATTATTCTCTTGCATAATCCACGTCCACTGCCTTCTGTGAGAATGGTTGCTAAACTCTCCAATACCTAGAATCATGCAAGAAACTATGAACAGGAGAGTAATGGACAATAAATTTTCAAGAGTAACAATATGGATAAATTAGATGAAGTCCCAGACGATTGACAGAGGAGACTCGTGACAAAATGAATTAGTCTATAAAGCATATTTAAGCCAAAAATGATTGTCCTGTGACTAAGTGCATGATTGAAATCTTGCTCCTCCATATCAGAATTTGGCTGAATTAGCTGGCAAAATTGATAGCTGAACAATAGCATATTTACTTCACTTTGTTCTGCATTTCCTGGAGAGAAGTCCCCAGTAAAAATACAGACACAAACCAAACTATTACCTTCAGGGGGTCAACGACGTGATGATCAGCATGTAGTCTATAAGACTGTATCAGAGAGCGCACTTCATTGTCCAACGTTGATATGGACACTTCATTGTGGGGAGTTGAAAGAGTGGCAAGCTTCAGAGAAACATCTACAAGTGTGAACTCAGATGGTGTATTGCCCGGAGACAACTTATTTTGCAATTGTCTGGCAGCAGTCATTTGTCCAAAATCCAACAGAGAGAGAACGGCTCTTTCTAGCTCAGCAGGTCCAACTCTTTCCTCCCATCTGGATAATGATATATGCATTCTAAAGTTTTCATCTACTAATTGGGGGTCATCTGTCCGAATGACTTGAATAGGGCCACCTTCAAGCTCAATGTTTCTGTCCAACACATCAGTTAAAGGCCTTCTTGATGATGCATAGCCTTTGGTTCTGCGTTTAATCTTCGAAAAGCTGGAGTCAACAGTTTGCGGAGTTCTGACACGCGTCTGACTATTTTCTCTAGCATCATTCTTCTCTGAAATTTTACTTTTCACTGAATTTATATAGTCATCCATTTTTGTGATGACATTTGCAGTACGATCTATAATGTTGGAACCCTTCCCAATTCCAGGTTCATAGCCAGTATAGAATAGCGTATATTCTCCTCCATTCTTCACCTGAGCCTCTGATTCTACAGCCAACAGCCACACTCGGGTCTCGATCTCGCGCAGAAGATGCAAAGGATAAACCCTAATATATATATATATATATATATATATATATATTGAAATAATTAACGGCATAATAGTGCGATTAAATCTGGAAGCAACAGCTCTTTGTTATGAAAAATACTTACGGGCTAGACTGAGTAATCATTCCACTCAGCCACTGTAGAGCAAGAAGCAACAGTTCATGAACCTCTCTCACTGGAAGATCTTTCTCAACCACCTCAGCTTGTTTAAGGAAAAATTGTCCTGCCTGCAAAGTCACACACAATCCCGTAGTTAATCAGTAACTGTATTGCCTCAACTGATATTTACAGATCAGGTTACTTTGGCAATACTCCCTTGTCCCCTTCCCTCCCCCAATGATACCGGAAAACAACAATTAACAGGTGGAAGTTTAGTCAACAAGCAGAAGGATAGAATAATTTGAAAACTTGTACACAAAGGAGCAGTAAACGATATCACTGGTTATGCTAATTCAATACAGCAAATATACCTGCAATGCTGGGAAGGAATATCTGAGAAACAGTGTTTGACAATGGCTCCATAAAGCAACCCTCTCTTCTGGGACATCCCAAAGAAATTCCTTCCATTCTGCAACCATGGCTTCCACCTATATCATGCGAAAACAGATAACATGTACAAGAAACAGAAATAAATAGACCAGTTTTAATCAAGATATACAGCCATAATGATTGTATAAATTGAAGCAGAATAAGGCTCCTTTCTAGCAACGTGTCTCACAGTAATTAAAATGACCAGAAAATACATTCTGGGGACAGCTCAGAAACCTTGTTGAGTCTGAAAGGTAGAGTACTGTATACAAAGTACCCATTGACTCGTTTTGGCGAGAGAAGCTATGTGAAAAATATGGAAGGGGCAGCAAAATATTGTTGGATATTGCTCCTTGTGCTAAAAAGCATCTTTTTAATCTATATCCTTGCACAGAAGTGGGATCTCTATGTCCTTCAACATATTAACTCAAATATAAATTGGACTCTAACCCTCCAGAATAGTATCAAATAAATTAAGGGCTTCCAATTATCCATTATTTTGCTCATTGTCAAATCCATGAGTGACCTCTAAGGATGGTCATGCTCACCCTTTAAACCCCCCAGAAGGAGCACATTAATAAAAAGAAAAAGGGCTCAGATACAGTGTACGACACTGTGTACGCCCAGGACACTAAGTTACATACAAGGGACATATTAAGTGGCCTCTCCCACATAATAATAAATAAATAAATATTCATTAACTAGACTTGTATGGGAGTTCAATGGCATGCTAACAACTAGAAAACTTAGTAATTTAAAACCTCTTTGTGATAAATTTAGACCATCTCCAGTCAAAATGTCTAGCTGCTTTCGTTATTTAGCTAGGAATAAACATTGTAGAAGTAATGTATTAGATTAGAGGCCGGAATTATTATATAGTCGGACTACCTTAAACAGGACTCTCCATTTCATATTACTCATATTTGGTATCAGATATTATGCGAAGAATTCCCGCTGCAGCCTTTTATCTTCTTCTGCTGAACAGGTATTTTTCAAACCCTCAGTTGCCATGATATCACAAAAACTTGGCATGATACTCCCAACAGAAAGAACCTCTCCCCATCGACTATTTACGAACTTTTTCTCGAATGTATATCAAATTTAATGGTGCTAATTACTGTCTTCGTTCTAAAATTTTGGAGATGTAAATTGCTTCCAGTAAGAAGAAAGGACACAAAAGGGGTGGAACACACCTACAGAGAATATCCTGGCTTTGACGAACGGGAGGCTGAACGTGCTCTAGTCAAGTCTTACCTCATAAAATGATGTCACAAATAGGCGGACTAAGGAGGTTTAATGCGATGTCAAGATGATCCACCTTGAGGTCTCTAATTCTTTACAGGTCTAGTGGACAAATGTAAGGTTGGCCGGCCTTTTGCAGAATAGTAAATAAGTTTCACACTCATGAAAGATGATTCTTGGACACCAAAGAATGTGACATTTACAACTGATGTTGAGAAATGAAGCATATAGCTGATGGTCAGGTATACATGTTTCTTGCAAGTCTTGATCACAACTCGGAATGAGTCAGTAGACGTGCTTTGGCTAATTCTCTTCAAACTGTAAGCAAGAATATTCTTTAATTCTTTGTGAAGTTAGAGACGAGTCCTAGGGAACGGAAGTTCACTTCGAGACTCCAGCTCTGAGTCCAACAGGACAGCTCTCTACCAGTGACTTCTACTCCTACAAGTCCTAATTCACGCCCATGGCTCCACATACAGTTGATGTTTGCTGAAATGATGTTTGATAGAAACGCATTGGTATCCAGAGTTATTCAGACTTAAGCAAGCTGAGCAGAAAACAAAGATAAATGCTCAGGTAGCCCTCACCAAAACCTCTCCATTGTCTAAATCTCCTGGATGTTGAGTGTCCTCTCAATAAGTAACTCTGGTGTGGACTTTATCTATGCTGCTGCTTATAGCTGGGTCACTAATTCAGGGGCACCAATCATGTGAATTGTAAATCTTACCTGCATAATTCTATATGAATTCACTTGCTAGCCCTGTTGAGACTCCTATCCTGCTAGGCCTGTTGAGACTCCTATCCTGACACTGGAGTCAGGAAAGTCTCGCTATCTTCCACATTTTCTGTGTATTCCAGCCTTTTTTTTTTTTTTTGTTTCACTCAATCTCTCTTTAGTCTTCTCCATTAGAAAGATTACCAAACATGTTAACGGTTATATAAGTTTGCATGCCCAATAAGGACAATCTAAAAAAATTGATGATTGGCAACACTAGAAAGAAGATATGTTTTTTTGAATAAATAGAAAGAAGATATATTGGGGCAACGAAGTAGTTGTTTAAAATTGTCCTTGCCTTCAACTCATGAGATAAACGTCTCATAGAAAGTTCTTTTATAGCATTGTCATTTGGGCCAACAATCTTTCTATTTAGAATGTGTATATTCTAGTTCTGATATTTCTATTTCCAATTCATGCTAAGAACTAGCGTATACATTTCAAGGTAAGTTAGAATAGAAGTTAAGTTCATTCATTTTCATACTACATTTGTGGTTCTCTTTACCAGAAATTTTTGCTTCATGTCATAAATTCAGTGTGTTTGTCATTGATGACTGGCTGTACTAGGGTTAACACAACACACTTGCCCCAACATACTTGCCAAAAAAGAGTGTAGTTACACATGTTAATTCTCCCTTTTTTAAGTTTTTTGTTGTAAGAATTGCCACACATTCTAACACACATTTTCATGTACTCACCTACAACAATGGTCATGAACTTGTGAATTGATCTCTTGTTGACTTCTTCACAAAAATATAACATTCTCCACCTACACATCACAACCGAAGAGTATAACACACTTCCTTGCTACATCCTGTGGAGGTCACTATGGCCGCATGCTCTATTACTACAAATGTTCCTCAAAGTTTTGGGCTAAAGTTGTCACGACCATTTTATTTCTTATTAACTGCACACTTACTCATAGTCCTTTGACGATGTTGTCATGATTTCAACTTGTTTCTTTTGCCCTAAATCATTATATTAAAGTTTTCGGTTGTCTGCTACATTAATGTCAACTCTTGGCATGGGGATAAACTTTATTTTCAGGCTCTAAGCGTGTCTTTGTCGGCCACTCAGGTTCTACCAAAAGATGTTTTCATCCATATGTAAGTAAGGAAAAGAGGATGTATGGTTGTTATTGGAAAGAAAGTGATTATGGATTTCGGACAAGGGAGAGACCTTAGAGGACAAAATAAGTCAAAGGTAGACATAATACAAGGAATCCGGATGCTATTGTCAAGCCTCCAGGCTCTATGACCCTTTAACATCATTACCAAGTCGTCAAGGACTCTTTCAAAATTAACTCTTGAGTTGCATTGTTCACCTTTATAACTTGAATTCTGGAGATACTCTATAATATAAAAAATCGCTTCCTTATCCACATGTAAGTGATGAACGTAGAAGACATCTTATCTGTAATCATAATGATCCCCTATAAGTTGAGTTCTAATGTTTTTTATACCATTTCTTACTTTTCTCTTGTCATCATGCATCTAAGTCACCTGCTTTTTTCCTTAGCTTGGGTTATGTGCCCATTCCTAGTTTTCAAGAACCTCTTGGACATTCTAAGTAGAAGTTCACAGAAAATGAAAGCACTACCAATGCGAAATAATATCTTGTCCTACATAAAGTCATCTCCAGGCAAAGTTATTAAGCTCTTCAAACAGGGGAATCTAGATACTACAGGTTTGAGTATAGTTGGCAATAGCACATTTCTCCGAGCCCATATTATCAAAGAACTTTCCATAAACCACTTCTCCACCGGTCATTTCAACATTTTAAAACTGTCTTCCAGAAACACCTTAAAAGATACCTTGCCAACATGCTCTTAAACAGATTGTGATCTCACAGGATCAAGATTAGATAAGACACGTTGAGGTATGCATTATTTGTTGGAGACAATTTGGCGACTTGAATGAGTAAGGAGGTGGTACTTGGTATTGTTTTCTAGTGCAGAAGCCAAATGACATTCTCTTCACCATCGAACGATGGAAATTATGTAGCTAAAAATTTTATTCTAAGTGAACTCATAATGGTCAAAAGAAACCTAGGGTGCATTGAAATGGTAAATAATCCGCTACAACATGATCAAATTAAGCATGTAGGACTCAACAGCGACTACCTCATCATTACCTGGACTCTTGGAGCATTAAGGTTCTTTACATAGAATCAATATATTTGAAGCCAGAATAATTTTATACTTGATCTACCTTCGGTAGGATTGTGTCTTGTCCTGTATAAAATACCTCTAAGATAGATGAAATAATTATTCAGCCAAAATTTCGATTCTACTTATCAGAGTTTTGTTTTGAAACTGGAATTGCAGAGTAATGGATGACCGGAAGAAAAAGGGGGGCCAGATATTGGTAATGCAGATTACAGTTGCACCTCATTTATTATTACTGAATAACATCAAGAATCAATGCTGAGTCGCTGGAAGAAGCAAACAGTTTTTTTTGAGTCTCTACCAGCCTGACAGCCACCACAACTTAGCATTTTAAGGGGGTAACTTTTTCAATTTTCTTGTTACTAGTTGGACTCTTAATTTTTTATTGGTTTTGTCAATGAGGACATCTTGGTGTCCAAGATTTTTATGATTCCTTCAATTAATAGTTTTCTTTTTTCCTTTTCAATGACAAAATAACAAATCTAAACGAAAACAAAAAGAGCAACTTCAGAATGAATTCACAAGCGCATGCTCATTTTCTGGAAATGCAGCCATTCAGCAAAGTTTGAAGAATTCATGGATCCAGAGATGGGGTGAGAGAAAAACAGGGTAGCCTCACCAACCAAACCCAGAGTTTCTTAACATACCCTCTTTCTTGCTCTCGTCGCATGCACACGATGCCTACACTCTACACAGTATTCCAAGAAGGTTCTAGGAAGAATCATCATGTCCAGTTCCAAAATGTATAATAACGACATTATCAAGACCTCTTGATATATGGACAGAGAAGTGTGTTAGTGTTATGATTGGAAAGCAAGTCCACTTTAGGAAGCTATTAAGCATCCGATAAGGTCGAATCATTTCCAACGTGTCTGTCAAGGATTACACAACAAAGAAAGACTCTCCCATTTCGTTGCAGGTAAATAGATCCACAATTTACTCTGCAAGCTGAGTTTCTCAATTCTATGCTATAAACAGAACATGTTAGGAATAAAAAAGATTAAAAAAAAAATACCTGCATTTCTGTGACATGATCGGCTGCTGATTTCCAGAGAGATTCACCACTGGCCTCTAATTGCCCGGCCCAACTGCGTGCCTGCTCCCAATACCCATTCTGCTCTAATGCTGTTAGAAGTGAGGCATCATCTAATGTTTCATCTCCTAGATGTGCGCACTCATCATTTCTTAGCGAAGGTTCGGCCAAGTTTATTTTCCAATGGAGTCGTCGATAATATGTCGCAGTAGATCCTCCATCACCAAAATCAGTTGCAGCAAGTAGCTGTAGCAAGCATCTTTTTTCATATGGAGATGGGCATGTTGCAAGTATTGCATCAGCAGCTTTCGCGGCTGTAGAGCTAGTCCATGAATTTCCAATGTGCCCTTCTCTGCCAGAGTGAGTTTGTGTATGAGAAGACTCTTCTTTAGCTCTTGCAGCAAAGGATCCGAGATGTGCGGAAGCCTCTGAAAGGCGCATGTGTGAGAAGGCCTAATACCAAAGGGAAAACTGGCTATCAGATGCAGGATAGAGGGGCCATGTCAACGATTAAGAACGTCCTCCAACACATAATATTCTCTATTTGATTGGAAAATTGGCAAGCAGATCACACATATACTCAAATTATATAAACAAAGTAGCAGCAAAAACAAATACTCTTGTTCGGAAGCACAACTGCAAAACCCTTATACATCTATACCCTTATTAGGCTTTCGAGTCAAAAATAATTATCATATTGTGTCCTCAAATCACGGGGATCAAAGCACATAAACTTATAACAGTTACGCAATTGCTCTCAAACTATAAAAGTAATTGAATAATAATAAGAACCAATGAAATAAAATGATTTCTCTTGGTCAAATTAAATGTTCTCGGAGATAAAAATAATTCTAACTTCACGTAAAAAACCATACAAATGTACCCCTATCCACGAGTCTCCTGAAAAGACAATAAACAACGGACAGCTGTTTGCCATGTATGAAATTCTTCCTATAGCCTCACATAATCTATACTTATAGGCACGAATCTGCTCAAAAATTCAACTGACTTGACAATTCCACAGATGCAATTCAGCTGCTGTAGATAGCTGAAGGTTCAAATAAAGAACTGTAAACTCTGCAAGCAGAGTTCAACATTGAGTGATACACCAGAAAGCCTATCATATTACAGCTTGAAAGAAATTTAGTGACATATTTGAACAGTTAATCTGCAAAACCTTTAATAAACATTAGAAAACTGCATCTTCCTAAAACATATGAGATGATAAAAGCAATTGATGCCAGGAACAATGCAAAGCAGGTGTAAAGTTGACATTTAAAGGTAAATATAGCAATTGATGCTAAGAAAGATGAAAAGCAAAGCATAGTGCTCATGGATACATGTGTGTTCAACAGACACCAATGCAATTACCCGTTTTTTACTTTTCACTTTTTTTTTTTAAGTACACAGTACATATATCACCAACCTGAAGAGCGCGGGTGAATGGCAAAAGGGAACATGAAGGAAGAAAAATCTCAAAAGCTCGCAGCAGAGGAAGGAACAGGCGCTGTTCACAGAGAACAGCAACCATTCTCGACAAAAGACCAGTCACGTCATCAATATCAGTTGAAACCTCAAGATCTTCACCAGATTTCTTTTCCTTTTCCTCTTTGGCCATGACTCTCTGAATCTTAGCGCTACTGGAGCTAGTAGACACTTCAGATGCTGTTGAAGCATTGTAATCCACTGACATTGGCTCCATCAACCGCCTTCGCTTTGGACTTTTCCTGTTATAATGAAGTGTTACAGCTCTAGCATTCGCCGGCAGGGAATTCGTAGCATCTACTGCATCTGCAACATTTTTGGCAATCTGGGATGCAATATCATTAACTTTAATGGCAGAGGTCTCCCTGATAAGAAGCCAATTTATGATTCATCATTTAGTCCACAAGAAAATTTTAAAAAAATTCAGATAGAATAATTATTGAAGTAACTGAGAAATAAAACAAGCTCGCGAATAGTAAATAGATAATCAAGGATAACATCACAACCTTGCTGCGGTTATTTCTAGCCAAACTGTTAGGCAGGACAATGGAGAGACATCAGCAAAGCAAGATGCAACCATAGCCAAAATTGACCAGCACAAATTCTTTGCTTTCACAAGAAGAGCTTCCCCGGGTTTTTCAAGTTTTTCACATTCTGCTATAATTCCAAATAGTTCCACTGGTGCGTAAAGGTTTCCATCTGAGAATGCAGTTTCACTCTTATTTTCTGAAGTATCCAAATTTGATGAACTGGCTTTTTTTCTTTGCTGCATGCTTCTCAAAACTGTTAATATGTGAATCTTTAATCGAGGATCACTAAATTCCTTTGATGCCTGAGAATATGCAACAAATAAGAAATAGTCAATATTTTCTGATAACATATAACAATAAGAAAACAACTACGGCCAAGGTGGGCAATTCCCAGGAACATAAACTTAAGTAACATGAAAGCTTACCACTTGGATGACAGTATCCGATAAATATCCTCCAAACTGAGCTTCTGACAAAAATCCAACCTACGAGGAAAAGATACAATGACTAAAACCTTTGATATTGAAAAAGGAGGTATTCATCACTAGAATATATATATAATGCAACCATGAGAATGTACCCAATCATTGTCTCTCGCTAACGCGGCAAGGTATTTAGTGCTCAAAGGAATGTTATGCATTTGACAAAATACTGTAACTAAATGCCATTTCTCGCTGGCAGCTTTCTGTTGTGATCTCAGTTCAGCCCCATCACCATTTCCAGTCGACAGCCAAGAACCACACGTCATTCCATCAGACGGCAATGGAAGACTTGCTTTTTCCAAATGCTGCAGAACAAGCATTAGAGCTCGTGATGGTTGGTTGACAATGCCATAATTTTTCTCTCCTTTTTGCATGAAGTTATTATTATAGTCATGACGGTAATCATCTGCCAGTGCTTGTGCAAGAGATTCTGTTATATCAACTTCAAGAGTTTTTGAATAAAATGCAGTGTCCCTTGACGACAGTTGCTTATAAGAATTGTTATCAGCAGATTTATAGAAAGAAGATATCCTTCTTAAGGCAGCAATGTCAATTCGGAGAATGCTAGCACACAAACCACATAACTCCAGAAGCAAAGTACAGGATGCCACTAACACTGTGTCCCCAAAATGCACAACGGCAAGAGGTACGATCTGAACAATAGAGAGGAAAAATACTTTAGTTAAGGATAGCATCATAACCAGCATAAATCACGTAGGTTCTTTGCTTGTCTTTACATAAACCCATGCCACTTAAATTTTTATGAACCTATGAAGCACCGAGACCACAACTAGTATCGGACATGACATAACATAGAGACACATATTTCCAAAAGAGTACTAATACCACACATTGCCAATACGCCACTAGCAATAACATTTTCTCACTTTTTTCCTTTACATTGTAAATTTAAATTTTTGTTGACATCCCTCATGTCAACAATTTGTCAGCAGCACGTCTATATGTACTTGAACAAGCTACGTTGCATTTACAATATGTTTGAGCGATATGTCCAACTGTACAAAAGCAATAATGATTTGGAGCCAACCACCTGGAATTTCTAACACATTCCGGTGTGACAGATCCGACGTGCATGCTAGCTATCTTCTTGTCGTATTGAACCATTGGTCTGAGGGCGTCAGTGCATTGTTACAAATCCCTTCTTTATAGTGATAATTTTGAGAGGTTAGTTACCTCTCACATGATCGACACAATCAGTAGTGTGCTCTAGAGGATACAATTAACAAACTTTTTAAAGTGTAAACAAAAAACTACAATGCCATTTCAAATGACAAAAAAGGCTATTTTCTGACAGTACACCTCTAACAGTGAGATGGTAAGATCTTGTACACTGTTCACATTCCTGAAGATAGCTTTAATTGGTATTCACCATCCATCACAAATTAAGAGTTGAAATATAATACGGAAGCAAAATTGATAATAAATTGATATGAAAAATTAGGTTACAATCACTCCTTTATATAGGAGTAGAAGCCTATCTAAACTAGGAAATAAGATAAACTAGAATCACTAAAAGATAACAATAAAAGATATCATTAAAATCCTATTTTATTAAATTACTTTCCAACACTCCCCCTCAAGTTAATGCATCCACACAGCAGCAACTTGCAAAGTAATGTAAAATAAAAGCAGTCGAGTCCTCCCCTAGCGTAGATGAGAATCACCTAATCCTTCCATATTGAAGCAGAAGCCTAGGTCGACTTGAGAGAAGCTAGGGTTAAATGTAGAAAACCATGATCTGCCAATTCCCATGGAGGACCAAAAAGACTGAGCCAACTAAGCTGAAATGTAGCACAGTTCTGAGAGAGGTCACCGGAAGTCTCTGACAGTCACGTAAATACCTCAACGCACCAGATGGCTAGTCAACCAAAAAGAATTGGTTACTTAGCTCTGAGTAGGCCGTTGTAGGTCAAAAATATCTAATATGGCAATTTAAGGGTTTGAACGTTAAATGCAAAAGCCCGATCATACAACATCCCAAGAGTAGTCCTGATCAAAAGTAGCATCCCAAAACATAATCATAAAGATTGGGACCTTAAAGAGATCATCTAGACAATGAGAGGATGAACTAAAAGGTTAATTTGCAAGAATTATAAACTGAAAAATAATTCTCCAAAAAGTTCAGGGATCAATCTGCCAATTTTCTGAAATCCAAAAGAATCTTTGATAATTGATTTAAATAATCCCAAAAACAACAGGGACTAACTCTGCAAATTCTCAAAAAAATCTCAAAAGAATCTGAATTTCAGCCCTGTTTCTTCGTTCCTTCACCTCAAACCCGACAGCAGCTTCAGAGAAACCAAGCTACAATTGCGCCGGTGGTTGGAAAGCTTGGCCAGAGGTCGCCCAACCTGAAAAAGGACCTGGGCTGTTGAAATTTAGAAGATCCTTCGCAGAATAGGTTGGGAAGTCGCGAGAACATGACACCACGACGTCGCCGGAGGAATCTGATGGTCAGCGAGCCTTCGCTAGAGCCAATCTAGGTCGCTAGTGACTCGCCGACGAGTGGGTTGACTTTAATTAATGAAAAAAGGGACAGATTCTTCTATTAGGGTTTCTGAATTTGGGAATTTTCAAATTTAGGGTTTCAATTTGGAATTCTATTGTTCAAATCCAATCTTGAGACCCTAATTATGGGTAGAGGGTAATTGCACGGGAAAATTTAGAGACAGTACTGGACGAGCGGCCTAAGCCGCCCATCGGAGAACCAAGATCTAAAACCTTGTGCTCTGATACCAAGTTGAAATATAATACGGAAGCAAAATTGATAATAAATTGGCATGAAAAATTAGGTTACAATCACTCCTTTATATAGGAGTAGAAGCCTATCTAAACTAGGAAATAAGATAAACTAGAATCACTAAAAGATAACAATAAAAGATATCATTAAAATCCTATTTTATTAAATTACTTTCCAACATTAAGCTTTTCGATGAAGTACTGAAAGTGTTTAGGTAACTTCTTGAACACTGTTCAAGATCGAAAATAGATTTCAGTGGTGTAAACATAAAAAATCAAGATTTCAGACGAAGCAGTCTAATATGACTGGCTACAAGCCTTGCCACCACTCACCTATTAACAATCGTGCACATGTAAGGCATTAATGAGTCCACCTTAAGGGGCCATTGAAAATAAATTCAAATGATATACATGAGGCCTCTCTAACTGTTAAATATTAGTCTGTTGGAGTGGTTCAACACACATTCTTACAATTTGAGCTACAAACTAAGAAGTATAACATTACCCCTAATTATTAAGAGTTCTTCATTCTACACCACATTCTTTTAACAGAAATCCATACTAAAGTTGTGCTTAATGCAAGTACTGCAAAGAAGCAAGGTGACAAAAGAAAGGCTCAGCCCATCTTTATAATCCAACTAACATATGATTTTCATATACAAATAAAACCCATAACTGTGTGCTGGCTCTGGACTCCAGTAAAGAACAATGGAGTGGGGTCAATCATCAAACAACTACAGATGCACAGAAAAAGAAGGAAGAAAAAGTGGAAAATAAACATGTGAATCATCTCTAATTAGAAAGGAAAAAAGGTACAAAATATTTAGCAACATGACACAGTTGAATTCAAAGTTATGAAAGAATAGAAAAGGAATCGCTCTCAACGAGCTTAACAGATCTCATATATATATACTAATGTCATAACCCTAACAATACACCATAAGCCGTCATATAATACTAGAAAAACAAAAAAAACCCTACACACTTAACCTAGCATGGGGGGAGATGGGCCACGAGAAGCCCACGGCTTTCTTAACACTCCTCAAGTTGGAGCATACAAATCAAACATGCCCGACTTGAAACACAAGAATCAAGCATCAGGAGAGCTTGGTAAAGATATCACCCAACCGATCTTGAGACTTCACATATGGAGTAACAATCCGCTTTGACATCATCAAATCACGAATAAGGTGATCAACCTCGATATGTAGTGCGCTCGTGAAACTTTGGGGTTGCTTGCTATAAATATTGCCGCTTTATTATCACAATACATGCGGAGAGGTTATCATAATACCCATCTCGGACAAAGAGACGAACCCCAAATCATCTCATTCTTATGTGCCGCTACGATATGTGCCCGACAAGATCTCTAGCCACAACATTTTGCTTCTTACGCCAAGTAACAAGATTACCACCAACTAAAGTACAATACCAGGCGTTGACGGCGATCGGTGGAGTCACTGCCCAATCAAGATCATCGAGAATCCACTAATATCGATATATGTTGTGAGCCGATAAAGAAGTCCCTTTCCAGGAGAACCTTCAAGTATCGTAAAATCAGATCACGACATTCAATGAGGAACGAGGGCGTGCATAAACTACTAACAATACTAATAAAGATAAGTATCGTATCACGGGTAGATAGATGAGACGACCAACAAGGCGTCGATATCTACCTAATTAGGAACACCTCCCCTGTTCCATCCAGCTGCAGTGCGTAGATCCATAGGAGTATTTATAGGCTTGGAACGAAGCGATCGAAAGTAGATCCAACACATACTTCACGTGAGAGAGATTAAGGCCATCACTGAAGCAGGCAACCTCTATCCCAGGAAATAACGAAGGAGGCTAAATCTTTCGTATGGAACTGCGCCTAAATATTCCTTCAAAGCGGAAATACCAGCAACATCACTTCCAGAAATTATAATATCGTCCCACATAGACAATGAGAATAATGGTACCGTAAGAAGAATGCCGAACAAACAATGAATGATCACATACGAACTAGCGAAGGCCAAAGTGGAGAACTACGAACTAAACCGATCAAACCACGCAGATATTTAGTAACCCAGAAATCGCCGACACACACCATATGTTCTTGGCCTGGAACAACAAACCAGGGCTGCTCCATATAAACCTCTTCATGTAACACGCCATGCAAAAAGGCATTTTTAATATCCAATTGATATAAAGGCCACCTCTTACAAACAACAAGAGAGCAAGAATTCGTGAATTAAGCGAGCAAGGGAGAAAAAGGTCTCCATATAATCCACCCCATAAGTCACGAGTATACCCTTTGGCAACCAAACAGCGAGCCTTCAAGCGTTCTGAGCCATCCTGGTAAATACTTAACCGTATATACCCATCGACATCCTACCGTTGTTTTTCCAAAGGGCGGGTCAAATCCCAAGTCTTATTCTCATGAAGAGCGGATCTTTCCTCCGTCATGGGTGACTTCCAACCGGGGAAGCTAGTTACCTGAGTAAGAGAAGATGGGACCAAGCGAAGATATGGACAATGCAAGTACAGCGGGAACAATACGATGAGAAATGAAACAAACCGAGATATAGGATAAATTTGTTTTGGACCTGGTTCTTCTAGCAATGGGTTCTACATCAGCACTCTCGATCTGAGCAGCGGGAGCCTCAGCGAGGATGATGATTGGTTCAAAAGGCAATTCCTGCGATGTCTTTTCTCACGGTCGAGTGATGATATTGAGGCATAAATGGGCATATCACGCCAAAGTAGTAGCGGAACACCTGACACGACACTTGACATCACAAGGGACAAGCGGGACGAGAGCCGATTGGAGGAGATGGACTAAGCTCCCTGGCGACAAGATACTAACTCGAATCAAATTGCTTTTGCCAGGAAGAGGAAAAATAGGATGTGGGCTCAAAGAATGTGACATCAGCACTAACATAATACTTGATGGGTAACGAGATTATAACAGCGGTACCCTTTTGCGTGCGGGAATAGCCAACGAATACACACCAGCGGACCAGGTCCAACTTGTCTACGACCGGTGAACATGGACAAATGCGATACAACCAAACACTCTAGGTGTGGAACATGATAGGTCTTTTTGACCAGGGTACAACAACTGGAAAGGCATTGTTTAGTAAGGACAGAAGATGGCACACGATTAACAAGGTAATTGTAAACGTCGGCCCAATATGGTTTAGGAACTCCCATAGCAAACATCATAGTGAGTAACATCTAGTAAATGGCGTAATTTACGTTCGACAACCCCATTTTGTTGCGAGGTATGGGCAAGTGGTTTGATGAATAATCCTCGATCTTCACAAAAGGATTTGACACCACGATTGGGTATATTCTAAGGCATTATCGGACGAAAATATTTTAAGTTTAGTATGGAATTGGAGTCTCAATTTCATTGTAGAAATTTGAAAGAATCTGAGGTAACTGATGCGATCTTTTAACAAATAGCCACGTCATTCGTGAATAATCATCGACAAATACCACAAAGTAAAGAAACCAGACAAACTTTTATTTCTTGCAGACCCCAAATATCCGTATGGACTACATCAAATGGACACAACGACCGTTTATCAATCCTATCGTGAAACGTACTACGGTGATGTTTTCCCAATTGACCGCTTCACACTCTAAAACAGACATAGGACTCAAATTAGGAATTAAGCAGCGTAATTTAACAAGAGATGGATGACCAAGGCGACAATACCAGAGTGGCGACACGATGCACTTTCGGTCTGACGCGAACCCTAGACTCTCAACATCCAACATATAATCCATCATATCCCGGGCAACCAATCATCTTATCTTGATCGAGGTCACGAAAAACACAGATGGCGGTGAAGTTATAGAGCGTTTAGAGCTTTAGTAAGAGCACTATGAAACAAGGTTAAATAGAAGATTTGGTACATAGAGGCCCGATTTCCGCTCTAAAGATTGAGTTGGATGGAGGGTTTCCACTACCAAGAACTGGGCGCGAAGAACCATCAGCTAAACTCATACTAGACTTAGTAGGAACAAAGTTGGAAAGAAGAAAATTACCAGTCATAGGCACTAGCTCCACGAATCAATGATCCAAGATGAAGAAGGCATTGCCAAATTAGCGAACCACTAACTCACTCTAGAGTAGCGGCATGCCGAGAAGATGAGACAATGAATTTAGACGACTCGAATCCGATCCAAAATAAGCGAGTCGTGTTATGTCAAAGAGATGGCGGCGCCACATCGATGCCTCGCAGATCGATCAACATGATTGCGTCGGCTTCCCATATTTATCCCAACAAAATGGTTCAAGATGTCCTTCCAAACCACAATGTGTACATTTCCTTTCGTCATTACCGCCATTCTTTCCCACCACGACCCGATTACCTCTACCACCGTGAACTCCTACCATTAGAATTTCCACGACCTCCCGACCATACAAGAACCTCGACCACCACTCGATCCTCCTCGTCCACCAATACTAGAAGCATGATATGATGACTCCTTTGAAGGATAACGAATCACCACTCTCTTGGCGTCGCCTTTTAAGGCGAAAGCTGTGCCCAGGATAAGGCTGTTTCACTAGCTAGAAGGCGATCTTTGCACACGCTATATTAGAATTGAGCCATGCAAAAGCGCTACCTGGTGTTCTCGAGCTTGTCGTTGTTGCTCGAGATCCATCGTAGCGGTTGATGCGAAGTTCTTCCCACGGTCCCTTCATGGTCGTAATACTCATCAATAGTTCTCTCACCTTGTTTGGTCTTAAATGCGATTCATACGATCATAAATACGTGAGATATTGTTCTCTTGAGAATACATTTCACCAGGATGACCAAACCTGTTTAGCTGTCATGGTAGCGCACATTAGTAAACTTTGGTTCCATGCATCTTGTTCCATAACCATGTTAGAACCATCGAGTTAGAGGATTCCCACTCCTCATTCTCGATCAGTACTACTTGGAGGATCATCCTAAAATTTGATTTTCCTTTAGCACTAGATGAAGTGCTCAATATAACTCCAAGACGGATAATTATTCCATTCGGGCGAATGTTGGTAATGGCTTGCCAAGGTCATCATTAACATAATACAAAGGTGACTTCTTTGCACGCAGCCGCTGATTGATCTGGGTTTCAGTCTCATCTCCTATTATTCACGGATCAAGCCAAAGCAACGATAAAGCGAATTTGACCATTTTTCACCAAAACAACCACACAATATCTGAGCAATCATCGGCAGCGATTATCAGTAGCATCAATTACTATAGCCGGTATGCGCCGGCGTCAATACATGAATTTATGCGGCGGTCTAATGTACGGCATGCGGCAGCGGCATCAGCATGGCGATTGCGTAGCGATTCGTGACACACGATTCGATTTAGTGTTCTAGTAGCGGCGTTCTTACTGGCGGCGATGCTGTAGCGGCGATTACTATTCGATAGAAATCGCACAAATTGGGCGGTAACAAGCGTAGATTTGATCGATGTAGACTTGATTTCAACAACTCACAACACGCAACACGAACACTACAAGCCCACACGATCGAGACCACGAGACAAACCGCGCTTTACCAACTTTATTACATTAGAGATGCAACACACTGACAAAGGGTTTAAACCCCAAGAACACTTCAATTAGTATGGGAAAACAGGAAGAAAAGAGGGAACGAAAGGTGTTTGAAAGAGAAAGAGGAGATTTGGCTCTGATACAAGTTGAATTCAAAGTTATGAAAGAATAGAAAAGGAATCGCTCACAACCTTGAGCTTAACAGATCTCATATATATATACTAATGTCATAACCCTAACAATACACCATAAGCCGTCATATAATACTAGAAAAACAAAAAAAACCCTACACACTTAACCTAGCATGGGCCGGGGGAGATAGGCCCACGAGAAGCCCACGGCTTTCTTAACAGACACCATTACAGATTTACAGTTCCACAAGAAACTATTCATTTGGAAAAGAGCTTCTACCACAACAAAGAGAGGTAGCAAAGAAACGGAACAAAATTTGGCATTCCTACTGCAGTTGATAGAGAGCAATTTCTACTTCTTCATGTATGAATTAAAAAACTATAATTCTTACAGATGAGAGAAGAGACCACTCGTTCTCAGTTATCGGTCCAAGCAGCGCATGCACATCTGATTGGACATTTGTTTGCTCATTTGAAGAGGTTCCGGATTGGCCTTTAAGAGTGTTTTCAGACTTCAACTTTTGGACCCTCGCAACAAGAAGGTTATTAAAAGCGGCCAATGCACGACCACGATGCAAATAATGCTCAAGTCCAAGCCCAGTTTCCTGAAATTCCAATGTTAATGTACAGGGTTACGGCTGAGATTGAAGAAGTTGGAATATAATGCGGAAGCGAAACTGATAATATATTGGTATGAAAAATTAGGTTACAATCACTCCTTTATATAGGAGAAGAAACCTATCTAAACTAGGAAACTATCTAAATTAGGAAACTAAATAAACAAGGAAAGTAAATAAACAAGGCATAAAATAAATCCTAAAATACTTTCCAACAGAAGAGACAAAACTAAATGGAAAATTGAAAATCATGTTCTATAATTGATTGTGTAATCGATGTGGCGGGGATTTAGGGATACCATCTCAAATTGAGATCCTGAAAATTTTTAAATTTGAAAATGTCAGAGTTCGAGAACTGCTGTCATGCAAAACTGAAGATTCTGAGATGAAGAGATCAGTAAAACCTCTAACGAAGATGCATAGATTTCCTCTTCGATGTGTTTCTGGATAGCCGCTTCCCAAGATAAGGCACTGATCTCATCATGATTACTGGAATTTACTAAATAATAGATATCTCTCAGCATCGAAAGTTCTCCAGTCTGCGGTTCCACTAGAGATTGCCATCCAATTGGCCCCTGTTTTACAGAAAGAGAGGCTGGTTACAGTGAGAAGAACACCACATGTGCATCCAGAATGTTTATGCGTCAGTGATGAATTGGCTATCACTGTCAACTCGTATTAGCGAGTTCATTTTATGCATAGATATGAAGCAAAGTTAAGCAAAAACACTACATTCTGTTAGTTTCCTCAAAATACAACTGATAAAGCCTAGTTCCATATTAACCTGCACAAATAGCTGGATCAATCTCCGGATAGCCTTAGGGAACCAGCACGGGACCATCTGCAGCAGTGAAGTATCGTGTGCTGAAGAGGAAAATACATTTTTCCTCCAATTCAAGTAATCGAAGATGTCAGAACCACCAGACACTGTAAAAAAAAGAAACTAATCAGAGAACTGGAAATCGTGTGTGATCTGAGTTTTCACTTTAGAGAAAATTACAAAAATGTCAAGAAATAAATGTTGACATTTAAAAATGTCATTGATTTTCCAAATTCTAAAATATAGCAAGATTTCATGTTAAAATCCCTAAAATGACCTTTCATTTCCCAACTGCAGTACACCTCTAGCCAATCGTTGCCGGCAACAGCGACAACCAAAAATCATTCATTTTACAACAACACCACATCTGATGGTTGAAACCACCAGAGCTTGTGGATCTGAGTCTGTGCCTCTATACACCTTTCTAACAAGTTTGATTTTTCTATAATCCATGATGCCTTTTTAGGTTATAGGAACTGTCTACTGCTCTGCATCTTAAACACCTGCAAGGATGTTTTGGGTCATCTTCCCAAAGTTGTTGGAATAGATGTGGTGGTGATGGCTCTTTGTGGGGTTTGCTCATGGCTAACCCCAAAAATTATAGCAATGGCGGATCAAGTTCATAGAACGGCGGGACCAAGAACTCCAAAAGTGACTCTGATGATGAAGACGCTCTAGATCTTGTTCTTCAGCCAGTGATTTCTTCTTTTTTGGTTGGTAGAGCTGTAGGTTTGGACGTTTGTTCCTCGGCCGGTGGTTTTCTTATGCGGTAGATAGAGTCACCGGTTTGGGGGCCCAGAGGTCTTGTTCTTCAGCCAGTGGTTTCTTCTCTGGTCGTTAGAGTTGCACGTTTGGGCAGTTGCAGCTTGGGTTGAGAGGGAACGAGGGAGGGGGGGGTTGAAGTGAAGTGGGGAGGAGTTGAACAAGACGGCGTTTGAGACATTTGATTTTTTTTTTTTCCTTTTCTTTTCGCTGTTTTTGTAATTACATTAAGTTTTTGAAATATTTGAAATTACACATTGGGATCTTGTTATTTTTGAAATTAGCCCTTTATCTTATACGATTACTTCAAGCAAGGACACCAGGGAGAGACCGAAGTAACACAAGACCATGAAGCTTACCATTTGTTTTGGGAGCAAAAATATTGCAAGGACCATCACCAAAACAAGCTGTAAGAAGTGTGCGCCATAAAGTAGGGAACTGCTGAAGCGCAGGCCTAAGGTTCTCCAAAGTGCATTGAGAAGAGCTGTAATTCCTGTTAACACTGCCACTGCTTAAGCATTCTTGCAAAGGAATCGGAGCAAACATTAGAGTTGCTAAAGCTGCCATTTCCCCAGCTCCTTCTGCGATATCATCAACAGTTTTTACAATGTCATCAATCGCCAAAACACTGAGATTGCTCCCAGCAACTACATTACGTGAAGCAACAGCTCGAGCATTTGAAAATGAAGCGTCATACTCTTTCCCCTTAACCCTTAGCAAGAGCAGCCATTTCACCCACTCATTATCACCCTGAAAAAACATACCATAAGAGCAAACAGTTAAAACCTTGAAGTTACGTGAATCAGCATGTTACTCTTCACTCAAATCAATCAGCAGGAACGGGAAAAAATAAATAAACAAGTAAAGAACATTGTTCAAAATAGTCAACTGTTCAGTGTATTAACACGTTACATGCGCCCACCTTCCAACGCGCATCTTGAATAAAAAATAATAAAGTGAGCTTTTAGAAAATGGTATATAAATGCTTATGCATTTAGATAGTAAGTTTATCAAGAGATGAGCATATTTACTATACTAAACAGATTAACATGTAAAATCACTTGCAGCTGCCTCCTGCAAAACAGAAAGCAAATTTTGGTCTCCATCAAGCATATTTAGAATACTAAACAAAATCACATATGAAGTCACTTACAGCTGCATCCTGCAAAGCAGAAAAAGAATTTTCGTCTCCGCCCAATTTGTGATGGTCAAGGTAAATGTCCAGAAGGTTCAGCAAGTTATACTGTGCACAGAAGTGTATGACAACCTTTATGCAAGGCTTGTACAGCATCTGGATTTATTGATACGTCGCCAATAACAAGTACTGAATCTGAAGAGCTGTCAACAGACACATCCAGGAAAGAATTATCGTGCGTGCCTCGTATAAATCCTGATTGTGCCAGTACAGGTACAATCTCTGCAGTACTGTGCCAAAAATCCTTCAGGAAAATAAATTTTTTGGCAAGCTGCCGTTCCATAAGCATTCTCAACCAGATGGTGGAGAAATTATTGATAGGATATCTGAAAACTCTGACACTGGGGACATTCATACACACAGCATCAAGCTCTTCAAGAAAGTTTGGGTAGTTATATTCAGAAAGCTCCCGACCATACTCAACAGATGATGTCAGATGTAAACCATCCAAACTGATGCTGAGACTTCCACTAGATAATGCATACGGAGGAATTACCTCTAGAAGCTTGGAAATTTCCACCCAGTTATTGTGGCATATGTAATACTCAAGTTGTGATTCCCACAATACATTAACACCCATAAGAAGTGGTTGATCCAGTACTACCTGCACAGCGAGGAGATTGTTATAGCCAGGGAGTTCTTGAGAAAAATCAACCTCATTTATTATAATCCTCTGTGTGCCTGTCTGACAAAAATATTAACAATCACTTTTTTCTTACATTCATTTTCAACCACACACTAAACAATCAATATATGTTATAGTTTCTCCACAAATTTCCTTATTATTGAACCACATGTGCTCGTAAAGAATCATGTTTCTTTTCAGGAACTTACTTTGTCAAACAAGATCTAAACGAATCAAAATCTCCTTCCAGTATTCGGAGCATCTTTTGGTGAGCCTAGACATTTAATACCAGTAACATTTGTGTGCTTAGTATGTATTCAGCGAGTTTCATATAAAATTATATTTTCGCAAATGCCAAGCAATTGGATCCACATAAATCCCTGGAGAGTACACTTGAAGGAGTAAAACCGGTGTAGATTGTATAATAACGCGCGCGCACACACACACGCAACAAGAAAAAAAATTGGAAAAAAAGGAAAAAGAGTTAAAATAACAATATCAATATGACAGAGAAATAGTTTCCCCATTTTGAATCTCTCTCCCCTTTTTTTGGGGGGGGATAAGAAACTGAATTTTATTCACATGGAATGGTGCAAAAACTGAATTTTATTCACATGGAATAGTTTCCCAGTTTTTAATCTTGTACTAAGGAAAGCCAAATTAAATTGATATCTTAAAGTTCCTGTAGATGAAATATAAGAAAACATTGCATCCATATTAATCTTTACAAGAAATTAAAAACATTGCACTATATTGATCTTTAAAATAAATCATTTCTCAAACAAATGAGCTTCATTAGCTTGGCAGAGCAAAGGAATCAAGCTGGTCCAGAACTGATTGACCACCATGGTGGGCCAACATTTCTTGTCATTCAAGCTCATTTGTTTCAAATCTTTATACCATAATTTATGCCTTACTCCTGTGAAGTGTAGGCAAGTTACAACAATCTCCTTTTGCCAGTAATCCGGTACCCATGCTACTGATGCTAAAAGGCCAAAGAGTTGAATCTTTGCAACTAGCTTTGGTCATGTTTCTGTCTCAACTCTTGTTTAGCTTGTTCTCTTTGGATCGTTCTTGTAAGTACTGGATTATTTGAGTTTAAGCATGGTATGCTCTTACCAGTTAAGATGTTATCCACTTAACTTATATTCAACTGGCATCACCTCCAACTAGTGACAATATAAAGTTGTTTATCTTTCCATTTTAGTGTGATCACACATCCATTTCAATATTACAGGGAGAATCGTTAAGGCCAACTGATGAAAAATGAGTATCTCAAGATGTCGAGCAATTCATCATATCCGTCCCAGAGCATATTCTGAAAGATGTAACAGACACCAAGAGGAATTAGCTACTATAATTATGCAACTTACCCGATCAATAATTCTTTGATCCCATGCATCTGACCATGCTGCAGCAGCAATCCAATAAGCTGTTTCGCTACCATCATCATCAACTTCTGGAGGGATAGACTGTTCATCAATACTTGTCCATGTACCTAAAACAACTCCGTCAATTTCACCACAGGGAATGATAAGACTCTTGTTTGGTAGATGCAGTAGGTTCAAACTGAGCTCCCTGGGTGCATCTACATTTGATAATCTCTCGAGCTCTTTCCAGCGGCCACCAAAAGTCCTCCAAAAACTAGTGCAAGGATACACTCTCTTTTGCAAAAACATGCAAGTGTCAGCTCAAAAGCACAATAGTTGGACAAGCAATCAATGAATAGGCAGACAATGCCTTAACTGATAGTGGAACATATAGTTCGCAGATATGGAATCTTCACGATTATTTGCACAGAAAAATGCAATTATTAGTTTAACGAGATTGACTAGCTGGCCAGCTCTCTAGGTTGTGAGTGGTCACAAGTGTTAGAGTCTATTGTAACCAACACAGTAGTAAGTCTCTGTCAGCATGGGTTCAAAAGATAAACTCACCAGGATGTATCCTGGGCATAAAGGAGTCTTCTATTAAAATGACAGTTGTCTAAGACTTTATGTGCAATTTGTGTCGTATTTAACTGCATCTAATTTATAGTCGATTCTTTCGGAATATATTTAGTTCAGAAGTTATGATAAATTGTGAGCACTTGCTAAGCTTTTAAGGTCCTCAAAATCATACATATGTCATTGTTTTCAAACAAGAGCACCCCCTTTTTTTTTGGTGGGGAGGGGGGGGGGGGGGGGGGGGCGGCGGGCGCAGATATTTGGGGCTTGGGCTTGTTTCCTAAGTGACCTAGAAGCAATGTTCTCAAAAGTGTAAAGCATGGCTGCATATGGAGACTAAATTTTCAGGCTTTTTAGGCCTATGCGAGGGCGACGCTTAAAAATCCATTTTCTTGTTTTATTTATTTATTTTTAAATAAAACGAAAAAGACAACAATCATCCAAAAGTATCGCGCACTCTTTAGACAAAAAAAATGCAGTCAGTACTTTTTTGTATGAGTTTGGCTGAGGGCAGTGTGGAGGTCACGCTCTTTACCTAAGCATGCTTTTCACGAAGCTGCGTACTACCCAATTCTACCACTCGTGCACATCATCCTTAGTGCTTAGGCATGCTTTTAGGGAAGCCCAGTATCCAATAGCCTACCACTCATTTGTAAATGCTTCCAAACAAGACAATTGTAACAAACTTAACAAACCAACCATGAATATGTAAAATGTGTGATTTTGTGCATACTTGTATCAGAAATTGATTATGACATGTGTTGCTTATCATAGAATCCAAATAATATCATGTATGAAACTTGAAACTCATAAATATGAAATGGTTCAAGGATAAATCAAGATCATACTAGCACGTAGTGGGCCTCGTCCACTGGACATGTCACCCTTTGGCGTCTCAATCCCTCTTTGTGCACAAATAGAGAGTGGTAGGGAGATTTGGAAAGATAAGCTACATTATTTCATAATATGTGGACAATCAAGTGGAAAGAGTACTGGACACATAATTCGGGAATCATATGCCAAATTATTAGCAACCAAGTTCATTTAGCGTTCTTCACAATTGCTATCATTTCTTATCCTTCTACAATGTGACAATGATATGATCAGCTGCATATTTAACTATAACGTATTTGCTTTATGCATACACACATGAATTTATGAGCCTTATTGAGCATCATTTAGTTGATTCTCTTGATGGAAGATATTCGACATCATGGGTCGAAATAGTAAAGGCGTGCAGTCATGGATGGAGTCATATGAAAAAGATTCAGTTCTAGAGGAATAACTAGGATATCATGTCATGTATGGCATTAAAACTTTCAACCAACGGATGAGACCTTGTTAAATGTCATCATTATGTGTTTCAGAGTTGACTTTGTCACCACGAGAATTTCAATTTGTTAGGAAGAATAGAGATTTGAAATCCGAAAGGAGAGAGAACTTCATTTCTGATATCCTAGTATTTTGAGGCATGACAAATACCTCGATGAGTGAAAGTATCTCCAAAATCTTCAGCTCATGCAGTCCCAGGAACCCGTATCGTTTCATCTCTTCAGTGATTCGCACCCTGAGAGATCTCCTAACAGTGCCAAAAACTAACTGCCTGAGGGTGGTTTCAACATCCTCCCCAAGCTTTTGCAATGTTGCTATACCAAGGCCAATCTCACCCTATTCATAACAAGCATATAATTAGTACAAGATGCATTATTCTTTAATCAGAGAACAAGAATCAGCTAACCTTTAGAAATAAATCATAGGCAATTGCTCTTCCAACAACACGGATTTCATTAAAGGTATCATGAGCTTCTGTTTCAGGGACCAAATCATTTGAACGTTGAAGGTGCAGTTTGAGTACTGCCAAAGGAAGGCGACCAGAAAGCAGAGCATCCTTGACAATTGTTTTCAGGTCCCAATTGCTTAGCTCCCATCGTGCAATCATATCTTTAGGATTCTCCAAAGGGGTGATTCTTTTTCCAAGAGCACTTCCTTCAGAAACAAGGTGGCCTCCTTGGAAGTTCTCTAACTCTTCATGGATTTTGGCAGCAGAATTATCTGTAGGCATTAAAGCAAGGTTTTCGGCGCCGATTAAATCTGTTTCTGGGGCAGGATATGAATTTTCCAATTGGGTCGGTAACATATTCCCTGATACAACTGGCCCCTTCGAGTAATCCTCTGAGAATTCTGTATTAATCAAACTTGAATCCTCCGAACCAGCCATCTAAACCAGAACAAGGGGAAGAAGGGGGGTGGAGGGAAGATTAGTGGCAGAGTTACAAAAATTCTATTACACCAGAATTAGCAGAGTAGATGAGAACATACCAGCCCCTGACCAGATGTTTGGTATTTGGTATTAAGTTTTTGCTGCAACCTCCGGATTATCACCAAAAACTGAGCCATATCACGGAGCCTTGTTGAATTTGCCACATTGTGATGTTCTTTACATGACACGTCTCCCAGAATAGAAAATTCTTGATTACCTTTAGAACCACATGGCTCTATAGCATCTTTGTTATGCTGCAGCAGACCATATTTATGTATGACCTTGGTTGCAAAACCCGTGGCTAACGCGAGAAGCCTGATCACAGTTTAAACAAAAGAACAATCTAAACACACATCAAACCAAACAAGATCAGCCAGCAAAAAATTTGGCAACCACACCTTGCATTTGGCATCCCATTTGCAATGATTTAAGAGACTATTCAGACAGCGCCTGAGTTTTGAAGACTTTCCCTTATCACAAAAGAAATTCTAAGGTGACCTTGATGCCCTCCCTCCCTCTCATCATTCAATTAAACACCAATTCATCACCAACAATATTTTATAGATAGAGAATCACTTTTCAGGGCTTGTTCTCTACACATTAACTTTCATCAAATTAAATTTACCTTTTCTCTCTCATCCTTTTCAACCGCTCATTCATTGATTTAACAATCTCTTCATATATTTTAATACCTCTCCTCTAATTCTCAACCACACATCGAAAATCAAATTTAGTTCTACCAAAATTAATGTGAACGAAACAAGCCCTAAGAAAACCAAATTTACGCCACACCATCACCTATTTGGTAACCAAGCCATAAGGGCAATAACTGGAAAAAGAAGGACAAATGAAAAACAATCAGTGACTAAGCAATTTTCGAGTGCTTTTCCAGTTACACACGCATCAATGTCCTACATTGAGAAAGAGATCTATGGAAGTCTCTGTGTATATTGATTCCCATCTACTTCAATTCTTGTCCATTAGAGTGGTTTTTCTTTTAAACCATGTCATTCTTCTCATTTTAATTCATTCTCTTTCCAATTTGAATTTAGTCAAACCAATCACATCCAAATATCTCGTGAAACCTACATATACTACACAAATCTCAACCACTCAACCCCACGCAGTCTCTCTCCTATTTCACACAAAAAAGCATAAAAATGTGAATGCTAACAACCACTTAGTCTATCTCACTGCCACTTTTCATAAAGAGCATCAAGAATATCTCAATCTATAGGTATAAGGTCTACATATGAACATCACAAGGTCTGAGTGATCAGGTCTTCAACCAGTTCCTTGAAAGTTGAATCAAGAGGCCGTCATATTTGTATTTTAAGAAACGGAGAACCCTCTTCCTATTTCATCAGTGTGGGATACAAATTACAACAGAGCTTGGATGAACAGGGTCAATGGGGTTTCAACTAATACTATACTAATCTATTTATCATTTATGTTTTGTGGGTGGGGGGTGGGTGGGGGGGATGGATATTACACCTGGAATTTGAATCAAAAGAAATATGATGAGAAGCACCAGTTAAAAGCCCAACTTTCAAATCAGGGATAAGAGAAGCTATTATATCAGCTCCAAGCCCCTACTTCTATCTGCCTATGGTGCAAAGGAATTCACTACCATTGGTTAAATACTTAACAATATATGGTGAACCCCAAAGTAATCAAGCACCCGAAAAAATTAGTTGAATTACTATCATCGCCCTTTCAAAAGAATTCGGCTGATATGAGGTGCATGAAAGATCTGTAACTCAGCATCCTTCCCTACCAATCAGTTAAGCTGTTACTACAAGATCAAGAACAGGTAGTAGACAAGAAGAGAGAATGGGGCTAGTCAATCAATTGAAAATAAAATTTGGACCATCATCAAAAGAAGGTACAGCAAGTAGTAACTAACATGAAATGCATCATACCTCAGTGCAGCTGAAACCTCATTATCATTGCTAACTTTATAAAACATCAAATAAATAGCAGCAAAGAGCAGCCTCATGATGCCTTCCTCCACCAGATTGACGCCCACAAGCATTTCTAGAGAACTGTTCATTCAAATATTCAATCAAAAAGCATAGACAAGTCTAAATTGATAGCAAGTAAGAAGAAAATTCAGAGGCTTTCAAATGAAAAACAAAACATTAAGCTAAAGATAAAAAATCTTACTTTTCAATCTCCTCAAATTTCAGGTAGTTCAACGCCAACTGCAAGCGACGGATCCTAGCAATCCGCAAGTCCCACCCTGTATATTTCTCAAAATATCATCTTTTATGCATAAAATTTGTATTTGTTTTGTTTATTCCTATTCTCTTCATCTGTAAGGAAATAAAGCTGTTTGACACTGAATGGAATTACATGGCATCTAATGACGTAAAAGTTACAAGCAAATAATGAAATTCAAAATCATTGAGCATTTCTTTCTCGGACAGAATCTCGGTTCTGCATATCCCTGCAATATTTACAAGTAATTCCGAAAGACTTACACATCCAGAAGTCAGTAATTCTGAAAAAGCTTCTTTATAATGTTCATATATGATAGACGCCATCTTCCACGAAATAAATACGTGTACATATGATGCACATTTCTAGATGAGTCAAACTGCAATTATGGTGAACTATGGAAGTATGGGATGCATTAGTTTGCTTGTCTATGATAAATCACCATAAGCAATTATGGTGAACTATGGAAGTATGGGATGCATTAGTTTGCCTGTCTATGATAAATCAGCACGTCATCCACAAATATACAAGTTAGAGGACATGCAAGAATTGCACACCATTAGTCAGATGCATCTAACGTGAATCATTCATGAAATGACAATCTCCAAGCAGAAAGGATCCATACAAATTTATGTGTCGAAACTAGTAGTCAATGATTTCATATATGAATATTCAGTTATACAATACTCACAATGTCAGAATAACGGTATGTTCGATAGAGATTATTGAAAAAATAATTTTTAGATGTGCGGTTGAGAATTTAAAAGGGTGTATTAAAAAAACATATAAAAAAATGTCAAATCAATGAATGAGTGGCTAAAATGAATTAGAAAGAAAATTTTTATTTGATTAAAGGTGTCTTCAATAAGCCATAAGAGGACCCATTTCGCATTCACAAAAATAATCTCAACCGCAAGTAACATGTGAATCAGGGTTGTTCATCTCTTTTCTTTTCTTGTTCCTCTTACATTTGCATCTGCTTGTGTGGTAGGTTAGTAGAATAGACAAAAGTTCAACTTCCTGAAACTCACAAAAGTAGGGGAAAAAAATGAAGGAGGAAAAAGGAATAAACTTCGAACTTTCAAGGATACGGCATGATATTTCTAATTTTAAAAAGTTGGCCAGAAAAGGAAATGCTCTACAATTGGACATTTAGAAGTAGCCGAAGAGTTCAAACAAAATGAGTCATGAGTGCACAAGGAGACAATTTCTATATTGGTAAAAAAAAAAAACGAGTACGTGGATGTTATTCTTCTAATTTTAATACATTTCTCCTTCAAATTTGAATTTGATCAAACCAATCACATCCATGTATCTCGTGAGACCTACATAGATGTGTGTACTACATAATTCTCCATCATTTAACTCCACTCACTCTCTCCCCTATTTCGCATAAAAATGCATAAAAATGTGAATTCCAACGGGGTGCTAAAATACTAATAAGCAAATATCATAATGCGAGATTGAATGGGGAAACAATATATTTTCCGAAGTGCAAAGCATCAAATACAGTGACAAGCAACCATTTCTGGTGTCAACAAAACTGTACTGGAATAAGAATTCATCAAAAAGTTATTAAGCCAAGAAATGCATACGGCATAAAGTACTCTTGCTGTCTCATGAGATTTGCTTCATTTAGAACCTTCTAGTGGATACTAACAACATCATGGATGGAGGGATAGGTGAGTTGGACCGAGCTAGAGAGCTCAGTCTAGCCCCAGTCCAAACTCTATTTATTTATTTTTTAAATTTACAGCCCAAACCGTGAAACTCGTAACCCAGTCCATTTAATACATTAATGGGCATTCCGTTTAATCTTGACACAATCAGATCCCACTTGAATTAAAAAGGAGAAAAAAAGAAAAAAAAAATCGACGATTGACAGACATTTGAACAAGATGAAACCTAAATGCTTACTCCCTAATTCCCAATTCATTCATCCATTATTCGTATTTCTTACCTGAATTGTCACTATTCCCAGTCGTCCCTGATGGATTCTCGTCTTCCAATGCTTTGGATTCATAGCAGTACAGTTCAACCGGAGTGCTACAGGGAGCATCTCCGGTTTGATTCTTATTTTACATTTCCATAATTTGTTTTTGTGGAATCATGAAGGCTGAAGTCTTTTACTTGCACCTAAGAAAAAATAGAAATCTCAAATCTCGGAAGAGTTTTGGACGTTTGGGGTTTGTCGGGCTCAGGAAAGAAGAGAATAACAAATTTAGTTGTGGCTTGTGTGCTTTAACATTTTTACGTTTTAGTGAACACACTTGTTTCTGCAGATTTTGTAAGCATCTAAAGATGGAAATTGTTAGGAAACAGGCACAAAGGTTACTGTGGCATTTGTCTAATGATCCAAATTCCCAGCCAACCACTCCAGCCATTTGTCCACCCTTTTTTATTTTTCTATTGCCTATTATTTCATATGGGAAGATGTATTTGGTCACATTGTTAGTATTTTGTATACAATCATTATTAAATGTTATTTGACTAACAGTCATTATTAAATTAATAATGTTCTTGTTCCTTGTTTGTTCATTCTCACATTAATATGGTTTGTACTTTGTAGATTTTTTGGCAATGGAGCAAGAAAAAGCTTCAGCTAACAGGAAGAAGATCCATATTATCCTATATCAAGAACAAAGATGATCAAATTGACAAAGAACCATCAGCCACTTGCACACAAAATAATTTAACGAAGCTACTCCAATTCCTATTTTGCAAATTCTTTTCAATTCATCTCCTCCACATCCTTAATCTTCAAGTTATGGTTTGTCATCCTCTAATTACATTGAACAGGATTCGGGGAAGGGACAGATCTGTTATAGTATTAACATATTTTTTGTAAGAATGAGAAAAAGGTAGTCCGGAGAGGCAAGCATAAATGCACCCCCATCATCTGCATCTGGTGAGAGGATGATAGTGACAATGGATGACTTGCAGAAACCATCACCGGGAGTGGTGAGTCAACATGTAGGATACTGTTAAGAGGAAGATTTATGCGTTTCATAGAAGCCTAGGCATTCCTAGACCCGTAGGGGAAAACCAGCATCCCAATGTCTTGATTTGGATTTGGCCGGCCGGCCTGAAATTAGAAAATTACAAACTGTCTGGCAAAATTTGTAAATCATTTTAAAACCTTTTTCAGAGATTCAACAGAATTGTCTAAATTTGTCCGCCACGAGCAGCAGCAAATTCAAAAGGACTCATGACTACTGTTGATGCCCCTTTTTGTAAATATTATACAAATCGAGTGCTCGACAGCATACATGCGCATTTAAGGAGCAACCCAGTTTGTGCTTTTCCAAGAAAATGGACAGATTTGATTCTCATTAAATGGTCTTTCGGAGGCAATGGAAAGAACAAAAAGGAGCTTTGGAGACTAATCGTCATGGCAGCAACTTGGGTATTGTGGAAGGAGAGGAACTGAAGGATCTTTGATGGCTTGGAAAGATCTTTAGACAACATTTGGGACAGCATATTATTCTTCCTAGGACTTTGGGCTAGAGCTGTAGGAATTTTTAGTGTGTCAGATAATTTTCTGTTTTGTTTGGACCCTTTTAGCCCCTTGTGTACCATTGTGGCGAGCTGCAACTAGGGCAATGTTGCTTCCCTAGCTGTTTATTTTTTCTGGTGGACATCTCGTCCACTGGTGTCTTGTAACCTTTTGACTTTTCTTTAGCAATAAAAGACTCAGTTTCCAGTTTCCTATCAAAAAAATAAAAATAAAAAATAAAAAACCAAAGGAGCAACCCAGTTTGAATTTACTTGCTTCTAAATCACCACCAACATTCTACTGCTCCAGCTAGCATAAAGATGCGACATTGGACAAAAGAAAGATAAACAACCATGAACCATTCAGAGAGAGAGAGAGGGAGAGAAGAAAAAAAAATCATTGATCACTACTCAGGAAAGTACAGTGTTGGAAGATTTCCGGCATTGGCTTTCATTAACTAAGAAATGTTTGATTGCTTGATTCGAGATTGGAAACGATATAGAGGTAGGACTACATAAAATCTAGAAAACCAAGGTCAAAGTCTAAAATGAAGCATTCTTCAAGAAATCTAATGATGGCCAGGAAACACAAGAACTCATTACAGAAAAATGCACAAGCAAACAGTATAAACTATTTAGAGATCCATAGATACGTACCATTTTCCAAGCATAACTGATCAGACTCTTCAGGCCCTTCATATAAAAGAACTTTATCCAAAATATCTACTTTCCAAGGTGCCCAGGTGTTTTTAATCCCGTCACATTCAAAAAGGCTACCAGCTTGGCATTTCTGGTTGTTGATAGAACTAGGTAGCCTATATCCAATTGCTTCAACAGGATAGAAGTGTGAAGAAACTGAGAGAGAAGGGAGAACAACTGAAAGACCTTCTTCTGTCGCTAAATACAAAAACCCATGAAAATTGCAGCCAACAGCCCCTTTCACACGGGCACAACCTCTCATATTATTGCTACTGTCATCATTTGTAGTGACATCTACATGCAGATGGGAATGCATAACTTCACAACTTTTTCCCGAGCAAGTACGTCTCTTCATTAGACGAGTAATTCCAAAAGGAGAAAAGCAAATAACATCATCTGCATTGGCTACACCAGGGGGAAGAAAAACTTTCCTGATGAGGCGGGCTAAAAATTTAATTCTGGAGAAATTCTTCTGATCAGTCATATTGGCTGTATTATGAGAGTTAGCACCATACAAGTCATACTGATTCCTCTGATCCTTGATATTACTCTCTTTAGTTTTCAGAAAATCAGTACTCCATAAATTACCTATAAAGGAAGAGCTTCTATTCCAAAGTACATCCTGAAATACTGAAGTATTAGAAAATGCTCTTTGATAGCCAATTTCAGCAGCTCCTACCTTCCAACCAACCAATAGTCCAATGTCTAGATGCTGAGGCTGGGGGATGAGATTCTGGAATGAAAAATAATCCCCTCGAATGACATCATCAATACTTATGAAATATGTTACACCCAATTCATCCATTGCACCCAACACCGAGGAATCTGAAAAGGCTACAAGCCTCCGAAAGCTTCTTTTACTAGCACGACTGCTAAAATGACGAAATGATTTTTCAGGCAATACTTTTTTAAGAACATTATTTTCAATTTCTTGCTCCTCAAGACTTGGATTATAACCAAGTTGACAGATATGTATAACATCAATACATGCTGCGAACTCACCAGTTCTAACCCCATAAAACGATATCAAGCCAGATGCCCTAAGACAAACAAGATAAGTACGAGAAAAACTAAAGTCTGTCCACTCAGACAATCGGCCACTATCTGCATTTTCCTCAAGCTTTACTGAGCAAACCCATTGTATTCCCCAGTCAACCAACCTGGCCACAGCAATAAAAAGTTTACTGTGTCTTCTTTCATATGCATCATTTGTGTTAACAGATACTGGATCCATCAATGAGATGACAAACCCAACTAACCGATGTGAATCGCCAGAAAACACTTTAATACATTTATAAGAATTGTTCATCCCACTACTTGCAGGATTGGGTAAATTCTCATCTTCAGGGACCATATTGGACGGATGTGAATCGACATTTGCAGATGTATTATTCTGAGGATCAAAAGTAGATATGTTACCATTGCCCTTTTCAGGTGATACAGGGCAGCTACCCTGGAAAACGAACTCTAAGAGTTCAGAATCCTGATCAAGGATCCTAAAAGAGACCATATCTTGGGAGAAGCACTTTGGGAACCTGGTATACACTCCATCAACAGATTTCGATGTTTCAACCTTAGTCAAGAAAGTGCGCAACCAGATTTTCTCTTCAATACTTGCTGACAAATCTTCCACGGCTTCTAGATCAGAACTATTTGGCCTTTCCTTAGATATCTCAAAATGCAATTTGGATTCTTCATGAACATTCAAGTTACAAGACCAGGCAGTAGACGGTCCCCAGTCTACCCACATTCCCTGACCGAAATCATCTTCTTGTATAGGTTTTGTGACTTCACTAGCTATAGAAAGTTGACGGAAAGCATGAACGACCACCCCATGATTTCCAGACACAAAAAGTAGATCTTGAACCGGTGTATCCGCATGCTGATCACATTGATCCGCACATAGACCCCAAGCCAGAGAATTTACATCAGAAATAAAACCATAATTGCTATATCTAGGGAAAATAATACTGGAAGTATCCTTACTAAAATCCAACTCTACAGACTCAGGTGTGCTTGAAATATTCTCCCTTGGACCTGAAACACCACTTGGGCTCTGAAAGCTTCCATAGCTATAGCTTTCGGGCACCTTCCTTTTCATGCATGGATCTAGCGATAATGAGATAAGTGAATAAAGGTACTGACATACATAAATCTAAATGAGAAACATGATGGTGGGATATGAACCTTTAACTAAGGGAAGCAACAAAGCTTCAAAATTGTATGAAGCAAGCAATAACAACTCCCGTGTTGGAGAAAGATAACCTTCACGAAAATCCAAGGGATTGTAAGGAAATTCGGAGGGGGCCCATTTTCGCAACTGCAGTATCCTAAGGCCCTCCTCATCATCAGAACAGTTGGAGTTCATGTGGAACTGCATGTATATAAGCAAAATGAAGGAAAGAACACAGAAATCGTAAAATATCAACTGGGAGATAACATAAAAGAACCTAGATCCGTGACATAGTTTAGTACTAGTTTGGCAACGATATTGTTTGCTACAAATGTCACACTTTTTTATCACACATTTCACTGGACCGAAAACTTCTATTGTCCTTCTTACCTGCCGTTTCATGGAACTTACCAGCTTCATATCAAATTAGAAACATCACAACCACTTAAGCTGAAGAAATTGGCCATATAAACGTGTTCCTAGAGGTTAAAAATGAAATGCTAATACAGATACAGTTCCATCATTCTCTCTATTCACAATTCACATTTATATGCACCGAAAATTAAAGATATGAATTAGAAAGTGCCCAAACTATAGGGTTCAAAATCATAACATTTTGGAAGTTCGTATCCTCAATACGGTTCAAGAAAAAGAAAACATAAATCTACAGGCATGAAACAGCAGAACATAATACCTACACAAATAAAACAAATTAATTAAAAGGGGTCAATTAATTTTCCATCCTTAAGAAGAAAAGGCTTCTTATAAAACCATCAGAAGATTCCGGATAATAACATTTCTCCACTTTTTAACTTCACCTCACGTAACAGGAATATACTCAAGAAAAAAAAAATTTTAATATCCATATTAATATTAATCTATCTAATACGCGTATGTATGAGTTCATGCATATAGGAAGGGCAGTAGAACCTGCAGCGACGTCGTTTAATTGATCGCTTCCTTCAGTTCTCTTCTCATAATACTGTAGTAATCTCTCTCTGTCTCTTTTCTCTCCCTAAGTGTGCGCATATGTATGCATATCAACGCTGTTCTGTGATTGAAATAATGATGATGCGAATGCAAATTAGAAAACGGGAGCACGACAGATTGATGGCTCGATTTACTTTAGCAATATTTATTTATTTATCTATTTATTTATTTATTTACTCTTCAAAATATATAAATGAAAGTCCTGAACCTTCTATTTCTTCTAAAATAATCCTCATATTGGATGAATGTGCTCATATGATACCCAAATGGCGGCTAGTCTCTTGACTCTTGTGGTGATATTCATTTAGCATGTGAGTGCTGATAGAAATTATTGGAAAAAATAAGTTTAGATGCTTTACGGGAAAAAAAAATATAGATCTATTCAAGAGAAAAAAAAAGTGGCATTCAAATAAATAAAATTTATCAAATTAATTAATATAATGAATAGCCGAAAATGATGTGAAGAATTTTTATTTTTATTTTTATTTTTTGAATAAAACTGCGATTCTTGTCTCAATCTAAGTAGAGTTCTATAGGCAATTTCAATTCTTTACTAATTTCTTATGTTGAAAAGTTTAATTTTCGCAATTCATCGCAGGTTAGTGGTAATTATTTTAACAAATTAACATAAATTAATTAAAATTTATATTGGAATGAAATTGGAATTATTGTGTCTTTGCCTCTTTGGAATTACTTTCTAAAGGTATGTTTGATTGGTGATAAAATCAATTTTTTTTATATACATGTTAAATGTATGGTTGAAATTTGGGAAAAATATATTAAATAATTGAATAAGTGGTTGTAAATGATGAGAGGAAAAAAATTAATAAAATTTGTGTAAGATTATGTTGAATAGAACAAGACCTAAAAGTATAAAAGCACCTAGACATCAAAGAGTGCTTAACTGAATTCGTATGTGTTTTGTTATATTCAATAAGTACTTATCAACTAAAAATTAAGTTCAAAAAGCTCTTTTGGTCATATCACACCCAAAAAATAGAGATGCTCAAAAATTTAGGCCCTTAAAAAAGCTCAAATTCAATTTTTATTACAAGAAGTTGTAATTGATATTTGATGAAAACATACCTACAAATTTACTAAAATTTGATAATATCATATTTGATGCACCAAAAATACTTTCTAAAATTTATGCAACCTTTTAACAAAAGCTTAATTGTGGAAGGCTCTGCCGTAAAAGCTCAAATGCTAAGAACTCTCAGTACAACAGGGTGAAACAGACTCTTAATATATCATTGTTCCACGGTGAAATCAAATGTAGTCCCATCTCTATATTATAAAATTTGAAGTGCCAACTGGGCACTTTGCCAACCAAGTACTTTGCCACGTTGGCAGCATAATTGGCGGGTTATTTATTTATTTTTTAAATAATTAAACTAATTGTCTATTCGTTTTTTAATTTAGTTCCAGAATTAAACAGCTGTTACGATATAAATTTGTATATTTCATGTTGTGATTAGTTAAACAACAAAGAAAGATTTTTATATTTTTATAGCACACGTCTATTCAAAAATGGAAATTTCAATTGTTTAATCAGAATAATTTTTTCATTAAACCGGTGATTTCATTATGTTAGTTTAATTCTAAAAATAATATGTGTTTATATACTATTAACTTTGATGATTAATTAATAGTTAATATACTATCGATTTTTACAAATTAACTAATAGTAATAATATTAATTTCCATTACAAACGGGAATTAAAAACAAATCACGAAATTGCAGTTTTTTATTTTAGAAAAAATTATTTTTATTTATTTAAAAATTTAGATAAAAAATATATTTTTATTTCCTTTTGCAATGTTAAAATGGTAGTTTTAAATAATTGTCATGGGTAATATGTATTGGCCGGTTTAAATGATGGATAGCCCTTTTAAAAAAAAAAAAACCAAATAACAAGTAGTTAAATTATATCTGAATTTATAATGAATAATTTACTAATTATTTTTGAAAAAATTATTTTTTATTTATTTAAAAATTTAGATAAAAATCCATTTTTATTTATTTTTGCAATATTAAAATGGTAGTTTTAGATAATTTCCATGGGTAGTGTGCATTAGACGTTTCAAATGATGGTTAGTGTTTTTTAAAAACCAAATAATGGGTAGTTAAATTATAACTATATTTATAATGAATAATTTACTAAATGTTAGGACAAGAAACATGAAGTTACAACTTCCATATCCCATTTCATCATCAAGAGTAATTATTAAAATTATCATTTAATTATTTCTTTAGTTCTTTTTCCTAAAAAATTATAAGTTTCAATGAACACAAAGTGAGCTTTGACTTCATTTGGTACTTCCATTTTGGACCTTATTGTTTTCTAAATATATTACTTTGTAATTTTTTTCAACACTCTTGATCTCCTATTCATGTTTTACGCATGTGAAATGCCACAGTAGTCACAATGCTAATGTGGATTACCGACAAACTATCACGTCGGCGTATAGGTATCTTAATATGCCCACACATAAATAATGGATTGAAATTGAAAATATCCAATGTTATATAATATTTATTATTAATCAATACCAACTTCAATATACATGTTGATTTTAAAGAAGTTTTGCAAATTTTAAACTTGTTATGCATGTTTTTAAAATTGCAATTTCAACATTCACACTTATTTAAATGTAATGCGTATTATGACTTCCTTGTCAACTTAATCAAGTAATTAATTGATTTTTTTTATTGTGAGTGGAACAAAAAAAAAAAAAGCTCAAATTGAAAAATCAAAGTTTGTTACATTAGAAAATGGACCGCACCAGCCAGGTCTTGATATGCCACAATTTTTAAAGATGGTTCTGGTGGATGAACATGTATGTACTTCTAAATATTGTGTTATTTTAATCTTTGCAGTAATTTGTATTCACTCATGGAATCAGCGTTACTATAATGCAAAATCCAGAATGAGTTGTTCAAATCGAAACTGAAACCAAAAGAAATATGGCAGAAGAGGACACGAAAACTAGAATATGAGAAGCACGTATGTAATTATATCGTTAGGATTGTTAGGGAATTTTAAAATAAGAAATGAAAATCATATTCTTAAAAACTAACCTTTATATGAACACTAATTATGACGACGAAGGAGAAATTTAAAAAGAAAAGCTATGACGATGAAGTTTGAGTTATCAAAATGAAGAAGCATTTAAAGAAAAATGCATGAAGAATGATTGGTCAAGGTAAGAATTTAACTCTTTGCGTATAAGACGATAATATCGCTCATATATACTAACAGTTTTCTCGATAATCTCCTCATAAAATAGAATATAATCAGAATTCAAAATGGGATAATCAACAAACAATTTCCATATAATTGGTCAAAGTGGTCAATGCCGACTTTCATAACAGATTCCCAACAAATAGTCAAATATAATTTCATTGTTTGCCACTTCACTAATCACTATGCTACTCTTTCCTTGATTGATTGGATTTTGTTATGAATCAAAAGGATTGCTTTCCCCTTTTACACGACCCACCTATGTTGTTTTTTAAGGATTCGTCTTTGACTTTATTTCAAATAAAAAAAAAAATTAAAAATGGCTCTATTGGCTTTTCTCTTTCAAATAGAATAGAATAGCCGAGAGACTAAGGTAGAGGGGCAGGTCTGGGGGGTTTCATTAGTCCCAATTTGTGGAGTTGCCTTTGGCAGATTTGAATCAGGTATTTGATGTTGATTCCGTGGTATTTTCGCTCTCAGTAACAAATTTACAAAAGTTCTCTTATTTACTATTGTTAGTTTGGAAGATACTTTCGAAAAATGATGGTCCAACATGGTTATTTAAAAAGGGTAAAAGATTGTCAAATCTCCTCCAAAAATGCTTTTCCCCCTTTTTTTCTTTTTGACACTTCTTATCGGTCTAGTTAGTTTCTCAGCTCAACTTTCATCTTTTCATTTCTAACTTGATTACTCATTCTACATGTTCATCTCTTCTATATAAATGATATAAAAGGTATAGAACCTAATATACCAACGATTGATATGATTATGGTTGAAAGAATAAATTGTGAAATTGATAAATCCAATCAAACTAAATCAGATCACAACAATAGTTTTGTTTGGCTTGAAAAAAATTTTAAACCACTTAAAACGTTTTGATTTAGGTTCAGATGTTTCAAATGCCGTTTAAATCAAATATAATTTCTTTTATTTTTAATAAAAATAACATTTAAATGATAAAGTTATAATTCCTTGTACAATTGATTAGAATATAAATGGAGTCAAAATCCTATTGAGTTATTTGGAAGTAGTTTGAGAATCAAACAAATTATTTTAAACAAAATTGAGAATTATGTCCTTAAATGGCTACCGATTGCCCACAGTGGGCAATATAAAGTAAAGCCCACGTTGACATGGCATCATGATTTTGGCGCCATGATTTCATGGCACTACATCAGCGATCAAATAATTTTTTAAATATTTTTCTTTTAGTATCTACATTAGATCGATGAATAATACATAACTATCCCCATAATAGTGAGAGCTCCATAAATCCTTATGAATTTTTTCCCTGGAGTGTGGGCACCTTACGGTGCCCACGATGGTCATTAGAACATAACCCGTCCTTAAAATGTCATACTTTTAGTTTGGCTATGCTTTTCACCTTGCTGACAACAACAGTAATTTTCACCTTAACTAGACTGATTGTGACATGGACTAATTGTGACATGGCATGGCTCAATTGCTCTTTTTAACAAAAGAAAGAAATTTTATCGCCACAGCGACAAAGGATGTGGTGTTCTGATAAAAAGAAAAATGGTAATGCAAAACATCACATATTTTGGCATTGTTTCTTTATAATATTTAACTCATCAACATAGTGAGTTGTTCAAATTATTATTATTATTATTATTATTATTATTATTATTATTATTATTATTCATTTCAAATTTGCAAAACACTTGTTTGATTAAAAGGTACAATGATCAAATGTTCACCATTACCAATTAATAAGTTCTTTTTTAATAACTAAAACATTTGGCTAAAAATCTTTTTCGATGGCCCTTACAATTAAACAATTTAGAATTGACTTTTCACAACAAATTTTGTTTCTTGAGGATTCGAGATTAAAGAGTTCTATTATGTCTTCCAGTTTTATTGTTAGGCTACAATATGCTAGATTAATTAAACAAAGTTTAGTTTTTTTGAATATATTTTGGAAAAGATAGTGATAGTATTTTACCATACCTCTCGAATATTCAATTTGTTTTCAGGATGTTGATGAGAATCGGTTGGCTTTACACCCAAAAAAAAAATGGAAAGTGGTTGTTTGAAAATTTTATATATTCGATAGCGGTTCTACGATTAAACAATTTAGAATTGACTTTTCACAACAAAATTTTGCTTCTTAAGGGTTCGGATTAATTCTATTATGTCTTCCACATTTTTTTTTCTAATTTTGGGAATGGTCCACTTTTATTGCTAGGCTACAATATGCTATATTAATTAAATTAAGTTTAGCTTTTTGTTCAAATATATTTGGGAGAAGATAGAGGCAGTATTTTGCTATACCTCTCAAATTAATATTCTATGTGTTTTCATTATGCCGATAAAAATCGATTGGCTTTACACCAAAAAAATTTGAAAATGTGGCTTATGGTTTGATTTAAAGAATAAAGTGGTTTGGGAAATTTGGAAAAATCCAAATTATTTTAAGTGGTTTTGTATGAAAAATTATTTATTAGAAACTGCGCAAATAAAATCGTGTTTACATCCTCTATTCATAATGTTGTAGAGACTAAAATCCATATAAACTTTGTTGGAAATACATTATTTCTTTCATTCTCAAAAATTTTCATCATATTTTTGTCCTTTTCATGATCTTCCTCTAAAAATAAACAGTAAATAAGCAAAGATATACACAATGGAGATGATATCAAATTCAGAATTTTTATTATATATTTAAGTTGTATATACACAACTGTCAGATTGCAAGATGAAATTAAGTGGTGTGTGGTATGACGACTCGTACGGCCTTTAATTTTTCCATTGCAAAGATATACTCTGAGGGGCTATTTGATGAACCAAGTTTGTGAAGTAGATAACGAGATGCTAATGGCTCCTTTTTCTCATGATGAGTTCAAGCAAGGGTGGAGGAAATTAAGATTGTTTAAATGGGAAACGTGGTAGCCCATAAGTTAGCTAGACGAGCTCGATCGATCGATCGATCATGTAATTTTCCTATTTTCCTTGCTCATGATCAAGCCCCTCTTTGCCTTTATGATTTATATATTATCTCATGATGTATCCGAATTTGTCATAGACAATGAAAGTTAAATTATTTCCTTAAAAAAAAAGAATCATCTTAGATATACTTGTCATTCGGGGTGATTTCCTTAAAAAAAAAGAATCATCTTAGATATACTTGTCATTCGGGGTGATCACTTGTTGTAGTGAATATCATGTTGTAGTCACAGTCCCCGTGCTATAAAACCCATTTGATCGAAATTTATCTTGAATTTTCCCTCTCTCATCTCGTTTAAACACTCTAGACTAAAGCAAAAAAAGATCATGTGTATTTACGTCAATTATTACTGTCTGGAATAATATGATGTTATATGATCATGTCGATAACTATATAATTACAAACATTACACGAACAAATACTAAAATCAAGCGATAAAAACTCCACAATAAATTACTATTTGATTTTATTTGACGTCACACATATACTTGACAAAAACATTTAAAGAAGAGAAAATATAGTTTTCGCACTTCACACTCCGGCATATGTGTCTGTGAATTTACTCTTAAAACTACTTCTCCATGATGATTTCAGCTTACCTTCCATAAAACACATGTCAAAAGTCACCACTCTCTTCCTCTTCTTTACCTCGTGATTGTCTGTAGGGCCGTTGAAACAATGAAAAGGAACATGTACATCGGCCCCTCGGAAGTCGGAACGTCCAACTTTCGTTTAAAAAAGTAAAAAATTTAGACCGTGTATATTGTAGACTTGATACCATTTTGGAAAGACGTCCTTAAACGATTTTTAACAAAGGACAATGTTATTTTTCGTTCAAATTATAGCATGAGAAGTGACACAATGTGTGAAACGAATAATGATTTAATTGTTGGAAATTATTTTGTTCAGTAAATTATAATTAAAATATCTAATGAGACAAAGGGCTTATTCTATACACCATAAAATTTCACTAACTTCCACTAATTTTATCTCTCATTATTTTCAACAACTTATACAATTATTCTACATTTTTAAATATATTTTTTCTCAACTTCTTTCAACTACACATCTAACACGTCATTTGAGTAAATCTACATTATATACAATTGTTGTGCATAGAACAAGCCCAAAGATGAAACGGTGTGATTGCGTCACGAATAAGTGTGATGTTTGAAGAAGAGTTTAGTCTCTTGGTCAAGAGTTGCATCTCTTTGTACGTATCTATTGAAGAAAGGCTGGGTCTTTTACCCAAGAGTTGCATCTCTTCGTATATGCCTATTAAAAATCTATAAATAGAGATGCATTTCACTTATAACAATCAATCCAAAAATAACAACTCAAATGTTATTTTGACTTCAAATAGTGTTCTCAATTCATGGTTAGAAGATTTTAAGTTTTTTTAATCTTCTTGATTTAATTTTGGAAACCGTTTGCCATGAGACCATAAACACTCACTAATAATCCCATGGTGGCAAATTCAATTTAAGAACATCGATTACGCGATCGAGTCTCTTTTCTTTTATGTTGTTTCATTTGTATCTTGTTTATTATCAATAAAAGTTTATTTTTGTTGGTTTCTTTGCGTTGTTCTCCATTGTCATATATAAATTTTTTAATAATCTCAAACTAAATTTTGTTTTACATGGAGAACATACGAGATGTCGAGACCGACCTACTATAGAGTCAAAGTGATATCTCCGTATATGACGAAAGGTGAGGAAAGAGGAGGGCATATAAACGGGTCACGATTGTGATGAATGGAGTCCAACAAAATTAATCTGTTTGGTTGCTTAGGTCTCTAATTTCAACAATTTTATTCGCCTGATAATTAAGTCTCTTTCTGTAACCTATTATGCATGCAAATTTCACTAAAAGTTGATTCAAATTTAAGAAATAGAAAATCAAGGAAAAAATGAAATCCAAGTTTATGCATTTGATAAATACTTTAGGAAGGGAGAACAATAGTCCTGTTCAGACGCCTACAGTGGGTACCGTATGGTACCCACTGTCTGATGTGGCGCTCGCGTGGCGCTTTCCACTTAGATATCCGCCTGCAGCAGCTGGAAAAGGGGCCAACTTGAACGTTGGCCCATAGTTTAGGACCCATTATTGAAAAAAAATTTTGAAAGAGGAGAATACGTATGTTTCAGATCTAGTTTTCCTCCCCAAACCCATTTCATTCCAATGAGTTCGAACAAGAAAAAAATACATCATTTCCCAAAAGCTCTCAGATCTTGTTCGAACAAAAGCTCCCAAAAAATCCCCCTAAAAATGACGTGATAATTCTATTGCCGCTTCGAATAGATACCCAATTTCGTCGTCACCTGAAGAACCCAAAAAATTTTGAATTTTAAGTGGAGACGTCGTTGCAACTGTTGCAGCTCGAATTCGAAGGAGGAGACGGATATTGTCGTTAGATTGGAAGGTAGAAAATCGATTTCGGCGTCCTTGTTGGAATTACCGCAATATCTCGTTCGTTCGAAGAAGGTACAAATCCGGGTTGTTCTCCAATTTTCGTTATTTTGGGTCTTTTTTCTCCTTTTCAATTCATGAAGTGAGTATTATTTTATGAAGGCTTGGATACGCAAGCAAGTTCGTCGTTTAGATTGTTTGAGCTTTTCATCTGTGATACCATCTACAAAATAGTGTTTTTTCTTATTCTGTCAAAAAGATAAAAATCATTAATGGTACAAAATATATGGTGTAGAATCCTATCTAATTCTACAATTCCCCAATTCTTAAGGCAATTCCCTGTCAAAGGAATTAAATGGAAAATTGCAGATTTTTTGGGATATTGCACGTTTTCTTACGATGATGGCACATTGATGATTTTATGCTTTGTAATACGGCTTTGTGACTTTATTTTGTAATTGTAATCTTTATTCTTTCCTTAATTAGGATATATGAGTTGTATACTACTCTTAGCGACCTTTAATTAGGATATATGGTATACTCTTGTTAAGAAGCGGAGGTGTAGATGATTGTTTAGGGCTGAAATTAGGCATGTATTTTTATGCTATAAAGGGGAATGCTCTGGAAAATAACACACAATTTTTTGCTCAAAGTTCTTCTAAACACATTGTCATGGTATCGAGCTACAATTCTAAATTTTCACGTGTCTCTTGTTCTTAAATCTTGTTCAGTCTAATACGGTCCCTTGCTCTTGGTTATTCTTGATCAAGTTTCTTGAGCCTCATGTCTAGATAAGTATGATACCTTCTTGATCCGTTTTTAATGGCAAAAACTACTCGGCTTGGGCATTCCACTTCAAGATATTTGTCAAGGGCAAAGACTTGTGGGAGCCATATTGATGGTAGTAAACCAGCTCTGACAAAGTTAAAGACAAGGATGAGCACGCCAAGTGGGGAGGTTAAGGATGCTCAAATCATGGCGTGGATTCTAGGATGTTGAGATCCAACATCATCTTGAATCTTGACCCTTCAAGGCTGCAGAATGAAATGGGGTTACTTGAAGAAACTATACCGACCAAACAAAACCTTTGCTCGTCGGTTCCAACTTGAACATGAGTTAGCAACTCTCCAGCAGTGAATCTTTCTATTTACGACTTTTATTCTAGCTTCATGAATCTTTGGGCTGAATATCTTTGATATAGTTTATGCTAGCTTACTGTGAAGGCCTTAGATCATTCAATCATTCATGAGATCACTAAGAGGATCAATTTCTCATGAAACTTCGGATCAATTTGAAGGTGCAGGTCGAATCTTATGAATCGAGACCCTGTCCCTTCTCTCGGATACATGTCTCAATGATTTGTTTACGTGAGGAGCAAATGACTTCTTACTCAAACCACCATGGAACAACATAAATCACGCCTCCGTTCACGTGGCTTATGCAACTCAAGGCAAGACAAAAGGTAGGGACATGAGCACTATTCAATGCTTCAAAGGATTTGGTCATTATGCCTCAAATTGCTCAAAAAAGTTTTGCAACTCTTTGCAAAGGATGGTCATATCATCAAGGAATGCCCTACTCGACTAAAGAGATGCAAGCGGCATATGCTACTTCAGCTGGTTCTTCTAGTGTCGATGAGTTACGGGGATATAGTAAATTTGACACAAAGTGCTCCTATACCTTCTATTCAACGTAACTCCTGAAATGATTGACAAATGATCATGTCTGCATTCTCCGCTTTAGGACTCTCGGTAAACCCTTCCATCCGCCAACACCTTGGTATTTTGACTCGGGGCTTCACATCATATGACAAACAACTCTAATCTCATACTAAATTAAGAAATACTCTGGAAATCTTAAGATTTATACGGTGATGGGAACCCTTTACCTATCACTTCCACCGGTGATGTTTCTTCCTCCATAACCAATGTCTTTGTCTCTCCCAAACTTACAACTAATCTTGTTTACATCGGTCATTAGTTGATAATGATTATAAGGTTGAATTTTCTAAATCTGGTTGTGTTGTGCGGGATCAACAATCGGGAAGACGTCATGAGGGCCTAAAGTGGAGCGTCTTTTTCCCACTCCAATTTCCTTCACCGCTTGTTTTCTTGGCCTAGTATTACTTGTAAGTGCATTTACATTGATTACAGAGCATGGCATAAACGCGTCTGGACATCAAATTCCAATGTACTTCATGCTTTATTAAATTACGGTTTGCTTGGGAATAAAGGATCATACTCTCTTGGTCTTGTTCAATTTGATTGCCATTCTTGTAAGCTTGGGAAAAGTAAAACTTTGCCATTTCTCACTCACACTCCGAAGGTTGTCGACCTTACGATATGATACATAGTGATGTGTGGGGTATGGCACGATTATTTCTCATGCAAGTACAAGTACTTTGTCACTTTTATTGATGACTATAGTGCCGTTTCACATGGATATATTTTCTACATTCCAAAGATGAAGTATTTTTACATTTTTAAGGTATTTCATGCATATATTAAGACCCGATTTTACGCAAATATCAAAATTCTTCTTACGATAATGGGGTGAGTACATGTCTAGTTTATTTCAAGAATTTTTGCAAACCAATGGCATAATTTCTCAACGGTCTTGTCCCTTCAACCCTACAACAAAATGGGGTGGTGAAAGAAAGAATAGTCATCTTCTCGATGTTGTCCGCACTCTTCTATTAGAATCATTTGTGCCCTCTCGTTTTGGTGTGAAGCTCTCTCCCTTCTTGTCCACCTCATCAATAGATTGCCATCTCCTCTTTAAATCATGTCTCTCCTTTCACTCGGTTATTTGGTCACACTCCAAACTATTCTAACCCACGTACCTTTGGTTGTGTATGCTATGTTCATCTTCCTACACATGAGCACGCACAAAACTCTGCGTGTGATCGGTTCAATGTGCTTTTCTAGGCTATTCACACGAAGAGGTTTTCTTTGCTATGATCCCAATTTGCGTCGCGTCGGATTTCTCGAATGTGATCTTTCTCGAAAATCAATATTTCTTTTCCACTAACCATGATGAAGATTCTCCTTCATATTCGTTTCTACCATATTTCGACTCTTATGAGATCCAAGTATCTTCAAAACCTCTCATAGTCTATCAAAGGCACGCAAAAATTTAGAACATCCAAGGCCCTCAAGATCATTCCCGAATGATGATCCTTCCAACACCTTCACCTCCCAGCCGCCATAGTACTTTTCGGGTTCGTAGACCTCAGGACGGTATGGATTCAACCATCCTTTATCATTGTCCAACAACTTTGTCTTCTATTTCTATTCCCTCATCCCTATAAGCCAGGCAATGGAGCATGAGTGTTGGAGAAACGCTATTGAAACAAATTGCTTGCACTTGAAGAAAATCAAACCTGGGATGTTGTTCCATGTCCCCCATCTCGTGAAACCTCTCGGTAGCAAATTTGTCTTTTCGTGAAGCTTAGTTCTGATGGGTCCATAGAGCGCCTAAGGCTCGGTTGGTAGCTCTTGAAACAAGCAAGAATATGGCCTGAACTACGATGAGACTTTCGCGCTGATGTAAAGATGACCACCGTAAGAACAATATTAGCTCTTCAGCATCTCAATCATGGCCTTTACACCAAATGGATGTAAAAAATGCATTCTTACATGGTGATTTGAAGGAGAAGTTTACATGAAACTTCTCTTTGGTATCCTACTTCTTGACTAATGATGTTTGCAAGTTAAGCAGCTATTTGTATGGATTAGGCGGGCAGTACCACGAGTATGGTTTGAAAAAGTTTCGTTCTACTCTCCTTGGCTTTTCCTTCACACAAAGTCGTATGATTAGTCCCTATTCTTGCAGGACATCTAAGGGCATAGTTGTTCTCCTTGTTTATGTTGATGACATGGTTATCCTTTGGATCGGATATGGGAGTGTCTAAAATTCAGAATTTGTTAAGTTAGACTTTCCATATGAAAGACCTCTCGCCAACTCACCTATTTTTTGGGATTAGAGGTGCATCATCGACCTCGGGGTATCTTCTTGAATCAAACCAAGTATATGCGGACTTGATTCAATTGCATTTGGACTAAAGGATGCTTCTTTTGTTGACACTCCCATGGAACTTAATGTGAAATATCGCCAGTGACGAGGGAACTTCTTGAGGATCCTATTTTATATCGAAGCTTGTCGTGACCTAATCTATCTAACCATCACTAGGATATATCTTATCTTTGCGTTCATATAGTTAGCAAGTTCATGCTAGCCTCGACATCACCACCTATCTCTGTAGTTAGTCGCATTATTAGATATATTCTTGGTACACCTAGTCGTGGATTATTCTTTCCTCTGAGTTCTTCACTCCAACTACAAGCCTATTGTGATGTCGATTGCACGGGCCGCCTGACACGAAATCTACTATGGGATGGTGCATGTTTCTTAGTAATGCTCTTATCTCATGGAAATGCAAAAAGCAAGACTCGTGTCCAAATCATCCACGAGAGAGCATACGCGCCATGTCTTGACATGTTCACGAGATCATTTGCTGCGTGGTCTTCTTCTGAGTTTGGTTTTGCTCGAGTTCAACCGACTCCACTACATCTTGATAACACTGGTGCTATCCAAATTGCGGCCAACCCGTCTACCACGAGCGCATTAAACACACATAGAGTCATTGTCACTCGATTCGAAGCCTATGACCATCAAGTTATTACACTTCCCCATGTCTCCGGTGAGTCTACGTGATCGCGGATATCTTCACCAAATCCTCGACCGCGTCAACGACATACTTTCCTTGTTGGCAAATTGATGCTTATAGAGCTACCCGGCATCAATTTGAGGGGGATGTCAAAGGAATTAAATGGAAAATTGCAGATTTTTGGGATATTGCGTTTTTAAACCCGATGATGGCACATTGCAGATTTTATGCTTTATCTGACTTTGTGACTTTATTTTGTAATTGTAATCTTTTATTCTTTCCTTAATTAGGATATATGAGTTGTATACTACTCTTAGGCAGCCTTAATTAGGATATATGAGCTGTATACTACTGTTAGGCAGAGGTGTAGATGATTGTTTAGGGCTGAAATTCAGCATGTATTTTATGCTATAAAGGGGAATGCTCCTGCAAGAATAACACACAATTTTTTGCTCAAAGTTCTTCTAAGTCTGTCATTCCCCAATTATCATATATGTTTCAGTGAACTCGTTGAACTAGTCTACCTACTAATGTCATTACGGGTGTTAGGGCCAACTAAAGGTATTTCGAAGTCTCGCTAATTGTATTGTGAATAATGCAACTGATGGTTATATGGTATGGTGGTTTAGGGATCTATTGTCCACATATGGTGATTTTTGATTTATTATGTTGCTCTACATTAAGTTTGCTTCGATTAATAAATTGTGCTTTGTTTGTTGAAATTAGAATTGCAAGAAGAGAAAATACAATGTCGGCGTCAAACAAGGATATATGTCTTAGTTGTAAGAAGCCTGGCCACACTCTGATCACTGTCCATCCAAGAAGCACTGCCCTCTATGTAAGAGGATTTGTTAAACATTTGCAGGTTGTGGATGCACAGTTAGAGAACTACGGCAAACTTTTTTTCAAGTGCACGTTGGATAATTATTGCAAATATTTCAAGTGGGATCATGCAGGGTCTTCACGCGTGTCTCATGTAGGTCAAACTAGTCGAGCTGTGCCAAATAGACTTTAGCGTGGTGTGGAGATTGCAGCTGACCGTGGTGTGCCAATTACACCTGACCGTGGTGTCCAGATTACACCTGCGCGTCGACAAGTTAATGGAGAACTATCGACCTTGTTCAAAAGCCTTGCTATTATTACGAACAAGGAAAATGTTGAGATTGATTTTGGAATGAATATGACGTTTTGCAAGGGAAAGGGAAAAGTAATTGGTCATGAGTGATATGTTGTGACTTGTGTTGGGTATAACAATTTGCCATGTCGTTGGTGCTAGTAGTTTATCTAGAATGACTTATCGTATTTGTCTAGAATGATATATGTATAGAACAATTTGCCATGTACTAAAATGACTTCTTGTCTAGTCTATCTTGTGTTACATTTGTATTCGTAAGGTTGAATGTTTATGTGTCGTGTTGGCTCGATGCTATAACTCATCTTTGTAATTTGTAGGTTGTTTTGTTGAACTATGCTACTATCCCCAAGTATGAAATGTTACAAGTGCTTATTAACAATCACATGCAACTGTTAGTCTGTGTAGAACTAATCAATTAGTGAAAAAGGAAAGTTCACCATTTCGTTTGATTATATTGGACTTGGGGAGGTTATAGATATTCACATTGTTGGAAATTGGAGTTCGAGAAATCAATAAATATTAGGATTTTAATTTCTACCCAAACATGCCTCACATGTTGGACTTCATGTAATAATGGAGCTATCATCGAAAATGAATGCACATTTCATGAAAAACAGGTACTAAGTGTCAACATATCACAATATTCATAATGACAAAGTCATCAAAAAACATCCAAGTACGTAGCATAGTCCTGCATTATCAATACTTGGCAGTTAAATTGCAACCTTCAAAATAAATTATACCACCTACTACGTGGTCACACATCACAATAGTCAAAATAAATTACACCACCTACTACATGGTCACACGTCACACTAATCAAAATAAGACACAACTCAAATTACGATTCAAATTACGTGTAAATGGCACAAACTTGAGAATAAAATACATGACATACTAGGTCTCTACATGCCGCTAAAACTATGAAATTCTTCCCTAAACACCATATTGTTATCTAGTCCTCCACCATCCATGTAGAAATTATCATGAAGATTACTGTCGACCTCGCCATCCAGGTTTGAGAGTTCAGGGCGATAAACATCCTCGTCGTCATCATCTTCGTCCACTAACCGGGAACTGCGTAGGAAATAAAATTTAACTTTACATATAATTTCATAACAGTAGCATAGGAAGTATAAAAATTCACTTCAAAGAAAACATCATCTACATCCACAATTTCTATAATTTTGAGATGTTATGCACCGAAATAATAAAATAAAATTTAATTATACGTATACTTTTTCCTAACATAAAAATTAATTTGCACTTGAAAACAAAATTCATTTGGATTTGAAGTGATTGCCTACTGTGCCTACATATACTTTCATTGAAGTTACTGTCTCCGTTTTTCATACTAAATAAACAAAATTGGCTTGGAAAGGTAAAAGTAACGCTTACCTATATTGCAAATGTGGACATTTCCTTACTGTGTGGCCCGGGGCATGGCACTGACTACAAGCCCTTTGTTTCTTCGCCATTCCCTTTTCCTTCGATGACTTTAGCCGTTTTGAACTGCCTTTGGTTCGGATGATAGGTGGATCTGCGCATTCAATGGCTCTGCACTGCTCATAATTGTCAGGGAGGGGGACAACCAACGGCCCCGCATCGATAATGTCTTTAATTTTCCTCCCCAAAATGAGCATCTCCGATAAGGCGATCTTACTAACGTCCTCTCTGAACGAGGCATTATCAACCAACTCCATGGCAACCCCAGCTAATGTGCTACGCCTCATAGCTATCGTTTGATCTGGGCTGATTTGCCTAGATTGTTGAAAAATAGGATTTTCTTTTGCCTTCTTAGTCCACCTCAATAAAATGTATTGATCAAGCAAGTAAATGATTTCGTTTGTGTGCAACAATCGCAAGATGTTCCGACATGGATATCCATAGAATTCAAAAAGTTTGCAGCTGCATGTCACCACATTGGAACCTATATACCTGCCCTCCAGGTAAGAGTGTTTGTTGAGCACAAACCTTTTGAAGAATGCATGATTCGCTTCAATTCTTTGGCTACTCGACATCCCCACAGAAAAAACATGCCTCACATAGGCTGGAACCCACCTATCCCGTATCCCGTACATGTTTCGTAGCCATTCATTTGCTCCCAAATCTGTTGTACTCATCAGTTGACCCCAACGATGTTCAAACTCCTCGATTGTCTCCGAATCATTGATAGTGCTGTAAAGGGTACTCCTATGCTTGGTGTAGAGTGCTATACCCAATTTCTCAGGAAACTTGGTCTGGATATGCCATATGCAAAGACGATGCATAGTAGTAGGTAATAGCTAACGCACTGCAATTGCAATAGCCTGATCTTGATCAGTTATAATAATTCCTGATGAAACACCTCGGTCTGGCATGCAACGAAAGAATTGCGAGGACAACCACCTAAAAGATCTTGTCGTCTCGTCACTAAGCAGACCAGATCCAAACACAACTGTCTATCGATGATTATTCACACCCACAAAAGTAGCAAGAACTATACAATATGCATTTGTGTTGTACGTAGTATCAAACACAATGGCATCTCCAAAGTGGCCATATGCATTACGTGACACACAATCTGCCCAAAAACACCTCGTAAACACATGTTCCCGCTTTCCACCTTCAAATTCAATGGTGTCAGTATCATAAACATAGTAAGAATCTGGGTTACGACTCTTCTCCCTCTCGAAAAAGTAGATAAGGGACTCCGCATTGTGCCCCATAATTGCTTAACGTAAGTCTCGCTTGTAGTTTCTTAAGTCCCTCTCGCAAAAACCCACGGATGATGGACCGCCCGAATCCGACTCAAAATAACGAAACTGTTGACATATAGGAACATTGGCTTCTGAGAATTGATCTACAAGTTTCTTCTTGGATTTCAACATCACCCTATGGGAAGGCAGGAATTGCGGTTTTCCTGGGCTTGCTAGGGGATGTGAATGCTTCTCTTCAAACTTACTAACAATCCACCCGTCCCCCTTCACCACTCTCTTCACATTCATACTAGCTTCACATTTACAACGTGTATGCCCTCGATTTCGTTCACCGGTTCGTGGTTGACTATATTTTCTCTTCTCTTGGTACGACTCATTAGTCATCCCCTCCATCGAGCATGTGAATATTCTAAGCCGATACTGCCCGGCTTTGTTTCTTAGACAATTGTCCTTACGTACACTAAAGCCAGCTACCTTTGCATATTTATTATAGAACAAGTACGCTTCATCCTCTATCTGGAATTTCATGCCAACTGTTGGAATATCTACACCTGAGACGTGGGGCACGAAGATGTTGTGGTTCGTATTAAGTTCCATACCTACAAGTAAACGATTCACACACACAGAAGATCATCTACAATGAAATGTATATAAAAATAATTTTAAGAAAAGAGAACAAAAACACAATACCATATAATAACCAAGACAAAGAACAAAGAAAATATGATAGAAATTTTGATGCAATCTAATAAATAACCATAGCAGTAACTCCAACTGCCCTCAAATGGAAGTCAAATTCTTCGATTTTGCATTTAAACATATGCTCAATGCACCCAAATGTGTTGACTTTAAATTGTAACTGCCAATCACTAAAAATGTGTCCAACAAAGCTAACATATTGTATTAACCACTTTTCATTGTCTGATGGAGTTTTCTAACATAATGGTTATTAAACATTTTTCATAAAATTAACCAAATAGTAATGTTTAACCTAAGTGCAATGGTTATTACAAGTTTCACAATAACATTCCGGTAACTAATCCCCAAAAATCAATATTTAACTTTTTGTACGAGGGGAAAAAAAAATCCAGCTGTGTACCTTGCTCGGCAATAGTAGTATCACCGACTGCGACTTGGATTTCCGTTGGCCATCTGAGTTCAGGAGTTATTCGACATCTCCTTTCGATGTAGAGTTTTCCTTCTTCCAACAAGGACGCTGAAATCGATTTTCTACCTTCCAATCTAGCGACAATATCCGTCTCCTCCTTTGAACTCGAGCTGCAACAGTTGCAACGACGTCTCTACTTAAAATTCAAATTTTTTAAAGGTTCTTCAGGTGACGACGAAATTGGGTATCTATTCGAAGTGGCAATAGAATTATCACATCATTTTTGGGGGTTTTTTGGGAGCTTTTGTTCGAACCAGATCTGAGAGCGTTTGGGAAATGGTGTATTTTTTCTTGTTCGAACTCGTTGGAATGAAATGGGTTTGGGGAGGAAAACCAGATCTGAAACATACGTATTCTCCTCTTTCAGATTTTTTTTTCAATATTGGGTCCTAAACTATGGGCCAACGCTCAAGTTGGCCCATTTTCGGTTGCAGGCGGATATCTACGTGGAAAGCGCCACGCGGGTGCCACATCAGACAGTGGGTACCATACGGTACCCACTGTGGGCGTCTGAACAGGACTAGGGAGAACAATGCCTATGTTGCTTGCGGAAGTATTATAATGCATTCGTCTATTTTTTATGGTTGCATGATGATACTAATAATATGCACAAACTTCAATGAATTTAGTTTTTGATCAATAGCCATTTACAAAAGTGCGTGATTGATATGTAAAGGTGTCCATTCATATTAAAAATAAAACATTTAACATTGTGGAGGGGCTTTTTTAATTATCCGGTATGTAGTTCATCACAATCTTAGCTTTTATCCATTGCCAATTCGAAAGGGTGTCTTACATGAATTTATGTGAAGATGCGCCTATTCAATTTGAAAATCGATCTGAAAAGGTATAGAGGTCTATGAGGCGGCTAATGAAGATAAAGTAACTTTTGGATAAGGTGTCATTACCAAATTTGTGGCTTTGGCAATAAAAAATGAATCATTTCGACATTGGCAACGAACGATGCAAGTTGCAACTATCGTATGTGTCATGACTTTTGGCACTTAAGATCAAAAGTTGTGACCATTAGAAAGAGTTGTAGCTTTTGAATTAAAAAATTGTGACTCTTATGAGTTGTGATCTTGAAAAGAGTTGTGACTCTTGAAAAGAATTGCTAACATAAACTATATATAATCAAATTTGGTGGATTTGTACAAAGGCAAGTCTCTTGATTGGATGGAATTTGGAACTAATGGAGTCCAAATGTGTTCTTATGAATTTACGGAAGCATGGAATTGTTACGTGGACATAGATTCATTGCCTATTAACTTCTCTGTGTTGTGGGAAGGCTTTGGTCATTACGGGTGATTGAAGATATTCCAAATAGTCATGCAAAGATGATTTGGGAATTTTACTCCTTCAAACAAAGTAAATGTAAATCATCTTTGAACATAGTGATTCGAAGGACTAGGAAAATTAATTATGAAGTCAATATATTATTAGACTTATAAATTCAACATGTGAGGGTTGGATAAATGTCTAAATACTTAATTCCATATCTTTCATAAGAGTGAAAGAAAAAAAAATCAAGAAATTAAAGTACCTTGAATTTAAGATGGAGAAATATTATGTGTGACTGCTTGTATCATATTCATTTGGTTGATATCAAAGTGTTGATATGATATAAGATTTTAAATGAATTTCGTTCATTTCTGAACTTAAAAATTCATTTTATGAAATGAGTAGATTAACGTGATAAGATTCGAGAGCTGTCATGTAAATATTGAAACATTGAGGTTTCAAGTTGTACTATCACCTGGACAAAATCTTAAAATACTCAATGAAAATTATTTCGCCACAAAGGTGGTGTTATTGAGTTATTCATTTGAAGTAAACAAATTCTGAGTTTTACGCAAATAGTGGTGGTAACATTGAAAGTGAGAATTTGTTGAACTCGTCGAGGAGTCAATAAATGTCAATGTTTTTTGGGTGGTGGGAGAGATATGGGGGGAAGGGGTTTCTTGTTAGATTACCCTAAAGAATGGGGGTAATAGATTCTATACAAAAGTTCGAATACTATGAGATTACAAAGTTAATTTCAGTTGACTTTTTACTTGTAAAGGAAAACAATAAGTCACCTTAATTAGTTTGAGACAAATGATTTGGAATCTACAAAGTGCACTAAATAGATTACAAGGCTATGTGACAAGTGTTATCAAACAAATCGAGATGTGGTCACATTTAATATTTTAAAGTCTAGACACATGTGAAATCAATTTACAACTTGATTGGAAAATCTTAAAGATTAAAATCGGAGAGGATATAGTTGGAACTACACTATATATCCACCAATGACGGCAACCCTACCTGTCATTATTTGAACAGTAATTCACGGGGTTCAAAGAGTAAAAACAAATCATTTGATAAGTAGATAGTTTCAGCACTTAACACCTTATTTAAAACCATATCCTAGGTTACAAATGCTGGTTCTCACGGAAAAAACAAATCATTTGATAAGTAGATAGTTTCAGCACTTAACACCTTATTTAAAACCATATCCTAGGTTACAAATGCTGGTTCTTACGGAAAAAACAAATCATTTGATAAGTAGATTGTTTCAGCACTTAACACCTTATTTAAAACCATATCCTAGGTTACAAATGCTGGTTCTTACGGTTCGGAAGGTTTAGACTTTAGCTCTTAATGAAGTTCGGTATAAGGAACAAGTATCTCTGAACGTAAGAAAGATATTGGAAGAACTTCACCAAGTTAAACTTCGCGTTGGTGCCGCCTTGATAGAGGGTTGAAGTTTTTCTCTTAAAAGTTTAACGAATAGGATGAGCGCAATGCCCTAAAAGCACTGAGCATTGAAGAACGAGAACACATGGCATTTGTGTGTGTGTTTCACTAGTATTATCACAAGAATTTAAACGTTCAAAGCTATCATGCTACCTAAAAATTTGATATTAATTTGCAAGAATTACACTATGATTAGATTCACATCGAAAGATATCTTTACCTTATGCACAAGTGTTGTTATATAATTTGTTTGTTCAATAAATTATAATTGAAGGATCTAATGAAACAAAGATGACACAGTGTGATTGCATCGCGAATGGGTGTGATGTTTGAAGAAGAGTTTAAGAGTGTGTTAGTGGATGAGTTTTAATGTATTTTTATGAGTAGGAAGAGAGAGAATGAGTGGAGTTGGATGGTGGAGATTTAATGAATAGAAAGATAGATAGATGTGATTTGTTTGACCAAATTTAAAATTTGAAAAAAATGCATTAAAATGAATTTTTAAAATCTTGCTAACACCCTTTGTACGCATCTGTTGAAGAAAGGTTGGTTCTTTTACCGAAGAGTTGCATCTCTTTGTATATACCTATTAAAAATCTATAAATAGAGATGCATTTCACTTGTAACAATCAATCCAAAAATAACAACTCAAATGTTATTTTGTCCATCAAATAGTGTTATCAGTCCATGGTTAGAAGATTTTAAGTGTTTTAGAAGATTTTAAGTGTTTTTAATCTTCTACCAAGTTGTGGCTTGATTTAATAATCAAACAATTTGCTGTGAGATCATAAACACTCACTAACAATCCCGTAGTGGCAAATTCAGTTTGAATACAGTGATTACGTGGCTGAGTCTCTATTCTTTTATCTCGTTTAGTTGTAAAATATTTATTATCAGTAAAAGTTTGTTTTTATTGATTTCTCTATGTTGTTCTCCATTCTCATATATCAATTTTCTAACACAATACATCCTACAATCTGAAATTGACGGAACTATTCTTAACTTTTTTTTACCACCTTTCGTCTAGAATCGTATTTTGCTTTTGATTTTTACTTTAGCTTGGTTTCATCTGGAAGCATTCATTTTATTAATCGTTAAACAAAACTGAAAGACTTTGCTTCAATTTTTAAACATCATATTTTCATTCACTAACATATTTAATGTTTATATGCTTTTTTTAAAAAATCTTTATTATTTTATTATAAAAATAGGAGTGCCATGTTGGCAGTAGTGTCAACATGACACTCATTAATATTTTAAAAAAATACATAAAAATCAATTTTGTAATTAAAAAAGAGAAAATTCTATTTTTGGAAATGAACCAATATTAATTGGTAGTTTTAACTAGAAAAAATTCTTCAAATATAATTACTTTTTAATGAAACATAATTTTATCATTAAATGTGATAAATAAAATTTAATAAGAAAAAATAGTTTTGGAAAAACTTTAAATGTAATTTCTTTTTTCGAATTTCTAATTAAAAATATTAAATAATAAGCATTTTATTTTCACTGCGTTAAAAAATATTATAGTTTTAGATAGTTTTGATTTGTAATGTGCATTGAATTATTTAAATAGTGGATTATTCTTAAATAAAATAGTGAGTGCTAAATTATAATTGAATTTGCACTGAATAATTTATTTATTTTTAAATAAAGAGTAATTTATTAATCTTTATCTTTATATTTTGAATTTTCATATTATCGTACCATTAATCTTTATATTATAATTTGTGAAGTGCCACGTAGGTAAAGATGCAAATGTGACACACATTAAATATTTTAATAAAATTATAAAATTAGTTTTGGAAATAAACCAACATTAATTAGTAATAATTAAAAATATAATTGACAATAAACCAAAATCTAAAACAAACATCTAATGAGAAAAAATTATTTTGGAAAGACTTTATATATAACTTGATTTTTTAAAGTTCTAATTCAAAATATTAAGTAATAAATATTTTTAATTTTTTATTTAATTTTATTGTGATAAAATTGTAAGGTTTGATAGCTTTTGCTTGGTTACATGAATTGGTTTATTTAAAAATAGTGAGAATTTTTTACGTTTTTCTTTTTAAAAATCAAATAGTAAGTGGTTAAGATTATAACTGAATTTATGTTGAATAATTTATTTATTTTTAAGCAAAATAGTAATTCATTAATCATTATATTATTATAATTGAAGTGTCACTTTTGGCGATCGCTCTATTAGCAGTGCCCACATGACACACTATTTCTAATTTGAAAAATTAAATGATATTTTTTGTTTTTAATATTGCTGATGTGATATGCTCGCTAACTGAATTTTGGATTGCATATTTTTTACCTTTTCCAAGTATATAAAATTACAAATAAAAAGTTTTTCATTTACAATTAACATATTGTTTACGTAAATGAAAAGAAATTAAATGAATCATGTAGATGAGGAAAATTATCGGTGTTACTACAAATTTAAATTACATAAAATTAAGCATAATACTTCTTATACAATAGAGTTAAAATTAAGTAGTAATTACAGTTAATCACTAAAAGAATGCATAAAATCATAAAATTTATAGTGCGTAATGTCCATTTCAGAAAGAGAAAATGTGTTTAATATAAATTTGATATGTACCAACGAAAAAGACACGTTTTGATAATCAAAGAATTTTTATATATTCATTCCCAATTGTTCGTTTACAATTAATTAATCTTCACTAGGCACGGTAATTAGAATTAAAGTTACATGTTTTGATAAAATTATTAATTATGTGATGCACATGAATTTTTATAATTTACAACTGTAAATTTACTCTATAATTTTTGCATTGACTATAATATATAATATTATAGATTTTAATAATTTTTTATAACTATGCAACCTTATATACATAAATTACATCAATTATGTAATTCAACATTTATATTTATAATTTTATATTAATTATTTATCGTAAATAAATTTAATTGTTCTCGTGCATTACACGGGCGTGATACTAGTAATAATTAAAGGCAATGCTTGTGTTTTTCTAATCCTAATGCCGTGAGGTTGTTAGTTATCCACGTGAAGCTTCCAAAAGCAAATTTTTCCAAGCCTTTTTCTCAAATGAGAGGTGAAGATTCAAAAAGGTGAATTTTTCCAAGTCTTTTTCTCAAATTTTTCCAAGTCTTTTTCTCTAGTAAACGGTGAATTTCTATTTTTTATGTTCTTATTAAACATAACATAGTCATATATGATCTCAACATGTTTCATCCTAATTATTCGATTGATTTGGCATTTAAACAAATTTTTTCGCTTCTGTTGCACGCAAATTGATTGGTTTTTATTATTATTATTTTTATAGTAGTGTAGTGAACTGATGAAATATGTGGTGGTCCATTTTGATAAAGTTTGCACTTGGTGCCTAATAAAAATCAAGTTAACACTTGCATGAAGTTTTAAAAGTATGTTTGTTTGGTGTGATTATGATGGAGACATGCATATTAAGGCCCTTGTTCTATGCACAATAAAATTTGTTTACTCAAATTTTATATAGATTGGATCGTTGAAATTTGGATAAGATATATTTAAAAAATGTAAATAAATTATTAAATTAGTATTTGAGTGGTGGAAAAAGATGATAGTTAAAAAATAGATTTGAATTTTTAAAATTTATTGTGTATAGAAGAAGGCATATTAACGCTTATACTGTACTTCGATGTCAAGATGTGAATTTGTATTTAAGAAATCAAAATGACGCACATAACTGAGGTAGTAGTTGAGTGTCAGTTGACGAATGCATTTACAACCTTGTTCTCCCCACAATAATTTTGTGTATTGTTACTATTTTATATTGGTGGCTTCAACCGTCTTTGTTGGCAACTATTTAGAAATCTATTATAGGTGTAATGAAATTTGACTGAGTCCCTTACAGTGAATTTGTAAGAATTACAAAATTTTTGTAATGAATTACAAGTAACATGTAATGAATTACCAATAATTTGTAATGCATTACAAACAATTGTAATTGAATCCATTACAAGTGTAACAAAATTGTAATGTGTGAGAAGTGCATTACATATAATCTGTAATGAATGACAAAAAATATGTCATAAACTACAAATTATGTATAATGCATTACAAAGTATCTGTATTACACTACAATTAGAGGATTAATTACCATGAGACCAAAAACCTTTACGGGCCAAACTTTAAAAATATCAATCTTAAACTGCGAAGTTTTAAGATTTTCTAATTTAATATTGCATTTAAAAATGATAATATATAGTCAATTATAATTAAAAAATTTACCTTTTTATAATTTTTTAAAATAACCTTTGCATAATTAAAGAGGAAAATGTTGTTGAAAATATCGAATATGTTGCTATTAAATTCACTCAGAGGTCTTTGGGAATTAAATTATTTCTACTGAAATTCAATTATAAGAAACGGAAATATAGAATTATAAGAATAGAATGCCAAAAATAAGAAATAAGAAAAAGGAAAAAAAGGGAAATAAGAATTATCATAAAGGGAAAAAAATGGAAATATAAAATTACCACTACTATACTTAGAAAAGGGGGAATGGAAAGAACTCTTTTGATTTCCAAATTTACTCTCGTTTCTCGTTTAAAACCTAATTTACCCTTACCTATTTTTTTGATTGGTTGTTTTACTCTCACATTTTCTTCATATTGCCATCAATTCTTAACACGAAAGCGATATTTGCGCAACTGATCCAAAAAAGTATGCCAATTGTGAGTTCAGTCCAAGAAAACGAAAACGTAGTTTGATTGGTTCGTGCAAAGTTGGTTATTTTGGATGGAATTCGTCAACTATTTCCTTCAAATCCTTAATTTTTGGCTATTTTGTCTTATCCAAATGGGTATTTTGCACCTTTTGGCCATTTTTACTGGTGTTAAATTGCACAAAAGCTTCCAACCTTTATATTGTTACAATCAAGTCCTAAAGTTAAACACATACACACACACAGATATATATATAAATTGCAGCCCATACCTCCACTGTATAATAGTAAGTTCTCTTTTAATTACTTTGTTTACCTTGTTGCTGTTTATATGTTTATTGTTATGCTGTGTTTTTAATTTGTTTTTAAGCCTTAAAAAACAAACCCAGCAAAAATTTTGGTATCAGAGCTTGAATAAACATATAAACAGCAACAAGGTAAACAAAGTAATTAAAGAGAACTTACTATTATCTGAGTGGAGGTATGTGCAATTTGTCTGAGGCACTGAAGCTACCTTCTTTTTTTTTTTTTATTTTTTTTTATTTTTTTTTTTTATCAATAACTACTATAAGGATCGAGAAAATAAAGGCTTGTAACTGGAAGGGAATTGCTAGGTTAGGGAAAAGGAAATTTAGAAAGCCATAATATTGGAAAATGCAAATTTGTATTGAGTATTATATATATATATATATATATATATATATATATATATATATATATTAGTCCAAAATTTTAGAGTTTGTTCTTTACATAATATGTGTACTTTACTCGAATAACGTGTTAGATGTATGGTTGAAAATTTATGAAAATATATTTAAAAAATATAAAATAATTATATGAGTAATTAAAAATAATGAGAGATAAAAAGTTAGTAAAAATTTATAGTATATAAAACAAGCCCTTATTTAAATTATATAATTTTATCTTTATATGTATTTATTTATTTATTTATTTGCTCCATAATTAATTTTATCAAATTATTTTGATACTAATTAAATATTTTTTTATTGAAAATCACACATGTTAATTTTAACCAACGGCTGATAATAAATGAACTATTGTATTGTATCTCCATAAAATTTTAACAGGACTATATCTATATAAAAAATATACCGAATGTATAAAAATAATAAAATAAAATAAAAACTTATTTTATTTTATATATCTCCATTTTGGTACATAATTATATTTATCGAAGTAATATGATTTTAATTAAATAGTTTCTATTGAAAATTTTACATACAGTAATACACGTTTGCATTAATCTTCTAACTTTTGAAAATTTTCTTTTGTATTAATACACGTATATTTGAATAATAAATGTAATTATTATATTTATATAAAGTTTTAATAGGAATATATTACTGTAAAAAATATACACAATGTAATGAATTAAGAAAATAAATTAAAACCCCCACCTCACCCCCACCACCAAAACAAGCACGATCTGCTATCATCAGTAGCAGTTGGTGGTTTCGAAAACCACCAGCAACTGGTGGTTGTCGAAAACCATCGGCAAAGTTAATCGTGTTTGAACACCACCAAATCTAATGGTTTTTGAAACAACCACCACTACCACGAGTTGCTATTGTGGTCGTGGTGGCGGTTTTTTTTTTTTTGGGGGGGGGGGGCGGCCAGAGTGGTGGAGGTTTTAATTTTGTTATTATTTCTTTACATTATATATACTTTTTACAGTGACATATTTCTTTCAACACTTTATGTAGATATAATAATTACATTTATTATGCAAATATACACGTATTAATACAAAAGAAAATTTTCAAAAGTTAGAAGGTTAATGCAAACGTGTATTAATGTATGTAACATTTTCGATATAAACTTTTTAATTAAAATTATATTATTTCAATAATTTTATTTTATTCTTTTTATACATCTGGCATATTTTTGTATAGATACAGCCCTACTAAAATTTTACATAGATATAATACAATAGTTACATTTATTATTAGCTATTGGTTAAAATTGAAATGTGTGATTTTCAATAAAAAAATATTTAATTAGTGTCGAAATAATTTGATAAAATTAATTTTGGACCAAATAAATATATATTAAAAAAGACAATTATATGAAATAAATAAAATTTTGGACTAATACATATGTGTTTAAAACTTTAGGATTTGATTGTAACAACATATGAAGGTTGGGACCTTTTGTACAATTTAACATAAGTGAAAATGGCCAAAAAAGTGAAAAACCAAAATATTCTTTTGGATGAAAACAAAATAGCCAAAAATAAGGATTTAATGGAAACAGTGGACGTATTCCATCTAAAATGATCAAATTCGCACATTATACTTTTTTTTTTGGACCAATCAAACTATGTTTTCATTTTGTGGACCAAACTCGCAGTTAGCACACTTTTTTGGACCATATTTAACACGAAATTATACAAATTACATGATAAATGAAGAATGGGATCAAAGTAATCCATTGAAAGAATAATTAGTAAACTATGAGTCTAATTAAAATAAGGGTGTGGCTAAATGCACCCACCCCCTTTTCTTTATACACCCACTTTTGACCAAATTTTGACCACTTTCCAATTATATCCCCTCCCTCTCTCCTCTCTTCTCTCGGCTCTCTCCTCTCTTCTATCTCTCTCTCTCTCTCTCTCTCTCTCTCTCTCTAGTTTCTTTGTGTTTTCACCTAACTTAAAAAAAAAATTTTTTACAAAGTAAATTTTATGGGAAATATTAGACTACGAATAATTTAACCCTCCATCACTTTTAGTTTTAGATAGATTAATTGTAAAATATGCATCTACCATTATACCAAATGATTATGACATACACTATGGTGTTGTAGTATGATCCAAATTTTATTTAATTTTTTGTTGATGGATACAATTTTTTCAAATTTTTTAACCACTTTTACAAGTAATTTCGAAATTTTTTGCAACCAATTTGACGATGATATAATAATTGGCTTTATTATCTAAATACTGATTATTAAAAAATCAAAATTTTACAACTATTTCATCAGTAATTTCAATTTTTTTACATTTTTTTCAACCACTTTAACAATTAAATTCAAAATTTATTTGATAAACTTTATCCGGTTAATTTCGAATATAATTATTAAATAAATTTAAAAAAATAGTAGTACAATTTTTATTTTTTTTTCACATTGGGGCATTGAACAACTAAGTCGCCTATCAGCTTGAAGCGATTTAATGAGGCGGTCAATAAGTGACTGACTTTAAACTATTAAGCCCCATTGAGTTATAAAGTTGTTAAGCTAATGGAAGCAGTAAAAATAAAAAAAAAAAATTTGTCTTGTTATTTTTAACTTTGTTTAATAATTATATTCTAAATTAACCTGGATAAAGTTTATCAAATAAATTTGAAATTAATTGTTAAAGTGGTTGAAAAATGTAAAAAAATTGAAATTATTATTATAATGGTAGATTTACATATTTTATAACTGTCTATCTAAAAGTGATGGAGGATTGAAATTATTGGTAATTAATATTTCATAAAATTTATTTTGTAAAAAAAATTTTTTTAAGTTATTTGTAAAAACACAAAGAAAGAAGAGAGAGAGAGAGAGAGAGAGAGAGAGAGATAGAGAGGAGAGAGCCGAGAGAAGAGAGGAGAGAGAGAGAGAGGAGAGAGGGAGGGGGTATAATTGGAAAGTGGTCAGAATTTGGTCAAAAGTGGGTGTATAAAGAAAAGGAGGTGGGTGCATTTAGCCACACCCTTAAAATAAATAACTAAGTCTTAAAATCAATAAATTTTTGAATAATAAAACTAACTTCTAAAGTGATCAATTTTTTTTAAAAAAAAAAAAAAATTCCGGATGATAATAGATGGCGCACTTTCAAGACAAAATAAATTTTCTATGTTGAAGTGCATAAAAAAATGAAGCCTCTCATATTAAAATAAATTTACACAATTTATTTGAAACTAATTTAAATTTCTTCTCAAATTTTCATGCGCTCCATGCATTTTATTTTATTTTTTTGAATGTGCACGCATTTTATTTTATAAAAAACAATCATGTTGCAACGGGTTAATTTTGTTTGCATTGATTTAGGAGTAAAACAAAATGTAATTTGTTTTATAAAACATAATTTTTTTCTTAGTATTTTATTTCCATCGAAAAATGAATAGTCCAAATTGCAATGATATCCAATTATTATAATAAGATATGATTTTGTCTTTAAAAATTTCTATAATTTAATTCGCGTGAATATTTTATACCTATGTAAACTCTATATAACCTCATTTGGACAAACATTTAAAAATCACGTACAAAAGCACGTGTTGTTACAAAAAAATTTTGAAGAACGAAAAAAATAAAACAGCCAATAAATCTATATCTATATCTATATCTATATATTAAGAAAAACAGGGAAATTCTCATATTTTTTTTAATTCCAAAAATTAGTGTTCCGACCTTTTTCTAAAATTAATTTTTAATTATTTTTTTGATTCACCTAAAATACACTATAATAATAACCTAATTATACCTTTTCTAATCACCTAATTATTATTATGAGTATATTGGTGTACGTGTTATTATTCCTGGAATCTCTCAGCCTCGCTGCGTTTAGTCCCTTGCCAATCCTCACACGCTTCTTCTTTCCCAAATTATTGCCTTCATTCTCAATCTCTGATTTGCACAAATCTCCACGCGCTTCTTTTTCCCCAATTCATCGCCTTCACTCTCATTCTCTGATTTGCACAAATCTCTCCTAAATTAAATCATTGCCTTCATTCTCATTCTCTGATTTGCACAAATCTTTCCTAAATTAATCCTAAGATCCGCGCTAATCTTCTGTTACCCTAATCTTCTCTTTATGCAATTAGGCTAATCTTCAATTCTCTTCATTCCCGTTTTCAATTCCTATGGTTAAGAGGATGATTGCTTTCTCCACGTTGTGCCGTAATGCGTACTGTGAATCATCGGACCTTGTTGAGAGGATAAAGGCTCGATCGGCCTTCACTGAAACCGAGGCTCTCGATGTCATGGTGAGATTTTCCCCTTTTCCCTTCGTTTTACTATATACTGAATACATTAAAGAGAAAGTTCCACTTATAATTTTTCATGCAATTTTTCCACTTATAATTTTTCATGCAATTTTCAGATGTCTTATTTTGATTGGCATTAAATTCTCAGATGAAGTCATTTGAAGTGCTTATGGATAGTTACGATGTTGAAAACTATTAACATCCTGCTTGACTTTTAACAATTTTCAAATGCCTTTTGAAATTTATGATAATAGCTTTTCTTGGACACTAATTGTAATCTCTTTGAAACCTCCACGTCCAAGTTGAGCCATGTTATTGTAGTCTAACTTTCTGTGAAATTGGTTTTGCATATAGGTAAAACATGATAGTTTTCAGTTTCCCAATTTTTCCACTTCCCTTCATAGTTTCTTACTTTCAGTGATCAATACTATGTTGAATTTAGGCATGGGAAGCAGCCGCAAAAACTGTGAAGGATGAGGAAGCGGTTAAGTAGACCCTTTGTGAATATCCAAATAATGGTCGGTATCCTTTGAAAGAGACCTTAGCCGAACATTCTCCATTCTATTTCTTTTCTTTCTTTTTTTCTCGGAGTGCTTATGAATCATGAAAACAATTTTACTTTACAGCTTCAAGAAAGTAGTAACGCACAGTTTGCTAGACTGTAGGAGTTGAAACGGCGGCTTGAGGCCTTAAATCATAGCAGATTTTGCCCCAACATGTCCTCAGTAAGCTTAAATATCCTTTCCCTTTTCTATACATATAGATTTAATCCTAAGAATTTATGTAGTCAATACCATTTTTTCTAATTTTAAAACATGCATTTTAACTGCCAATTCGTATATATTTTCCTTGTGTTCTAGAAGGTTATTATTAATAAAAAATTCATAGTTCATTATGTGCTCTGGAAAGTTATTTTTGCAAGTGATCTAGGGTTTCCATGATTTTGTGCATCATTTCAATGAACTCTTTTGGAATATCTAATAATTAAAGATAATCATGACATTGTCCAACCAACTCATCTCATTATCTTTCAATTCTTTCTTTCTTTTTTACATTTTCACCATCGTGGCTCAGCATGCTTCAAATCTCAATTTGATTTCCCATTTTAATCCATTGCAGTATTGTGATGTTGTACAATAGTTCGTTAAAGGCACTAATGGATTTTCTGGGGCTTTTACTGAATGTTTTTGTGGAAGTCCTAACTTATTATATCATGTAACTAAAAAGTTCTAATTACCCAGTAATTACTAAAGTTCATCATTATTTAATTGTTAAACATTATCATTCATGATGTTATGCAGCAATTTTTATTCTGATGTTTGAAGCTCTATTCCTTTGACCTGCTGCTTTATCACAACCTGTTTCCCATTGGTATTACAAGTTTATAATAGAACGCATCTTAATTATAGGTTTTAGTGTTGTTGGATACACTTTAAACTATTCTTGTCTCATAGTCCCTAACTGTTGATTTAAATCAGAAAGGTGGCAGAAAGCCATGGAACAGTATAAAATTAGTATGCGTCATGGTTGTTTTACTTAAGCTAATCTGGTGACGTATAATTCTAAGCACAATTTGGCAAACGGGGAAGAAAATAAAAATGAGGAAAATCATAATAATAGTTGGAATTGTGGCTAGGTAAGCTGAACCTTCGCAATGTCAACAATTATTTGCAGAATCTTTGGTCATTGGTCATTGGGCTTTATTATGATCTTTCTTCTTGTCCATGGAGAAAATGATATTATTAATTTATTGTGCTTAAGGTTTTGAGTGCTTAGAATTATGATTACTTTCAATAAATTATATTAATCTCAATAAATTTTTCTCTCTATAGCTGGGGATATCATAGGTTTCTGCCTTACGAACTCCTTTAAATATTATACATTTTGAGGAAAAAATCTATTTTCGTCGTTTGGTAACGATTATCGAAAAAATGCAGTAAATGGTGATTCTCTGCTTCAGTTTTTACTCTAATAGTCCATGATGTACTCATTTTGGCACTGTTGTCTTCTTATCTCCCCTGATCTATCCCTTTGTTTCTTGTGATTTTTTGTAAATTCCTGGCACAAGGTGGATGTCAGTTTCTGCCTTTCTGGTTTAGATTTCTATTGTTTTGCCATATGAATCTCATGGGCGGAACTTTCCTTTGCATGTTCATCTATTTATGGAAGTTTGAAGAGTCGCCAGTCTGAGGAAATATAACAGTATACATTAGTTCATTTTCTTCTGAAATTTAAATTGTTTTTCACAACATTATTAAGAACTGAGCTTGCATGCTGCTTGTGTTTTTCATGTACAAAGGAGCATGATCATCGTCAAGATGAGAAGCTCTGTATTTTCCTGGTAGAGTAGGCACTGGAAAAACTACCCAGTGGAAACGAGGAAATACTTGGAATATTTGACCTCGAAGGTTTGGGACGTAAAATGCAAATCTAAAATTCCTGAATTTCCTGGTAATCCCCTTGGCCTATTCTATCTACTGGGAAGTTTTTTATTTACTTATAACAATGTTTGTGGTTTCTTCTTTATTTTATTTGTACCATTTTTTCCCCAAACATATTTGATGTTTCTGCTTTTCTTTCTTTGTCCTTTTTTCTCTCAAACATGTTTGAGGTTTTCATAGCTAAACCTATGCTCACATTTCAAGTTCAGAAGATTTCTCACTTTCACTGTTAGTCTGAATCATCATATTATTAGTGAATGAAGTGCTCTGTCCATGTATATCCGAATGTTGAATTGCAAAACAAAGTTTACTATGAGTGCTTAATGGATTTTCTAAGTTCACCTTCTTCATTTTGAACAATTTGATGTGTTTTACTACTACTATCCAAGCCGTTTGGGGTGGTCCTTTTCGTGGAAGCTCCTTTCATATTCAAGCCAGTTGGGCAACTTGCTAAGCTGCTCCTAAAATCATATGCTTAATTGGTACCTGATATTTAGTTCTTGGTTCTGAAATGATTCTTCTCTTTCATGTTATTAATTATACGGTTTTATGTGACATTGATGATGCCAGTAATCTATAGGCGAGATTTTGCTTAGTAAAGACCATAATGAAGGAGTATTTCATTGCAGATTCCATCACTTCTCTGCGTAAAGAATGAAGATACAAAGATGTACAATTGTTGGCAAAGGAAAAGAGAAGAGGAAGAATAGTACACAAAAAAGGCTGTATCACTCTATTTTATTTTTTCTCTTTGATTTCACTGTGTTTATATTTTCCGTCATCTGGAATTTCTTTAAGTCAAAGCAAACAAAATCTCTAATAACTGATTAGTTGTATGGTTTCTTTTAGACTTTTAGTTATGTGGTCTCTTTATCGTGAGAGTATTACTTTATAAGTTTTTGATTGGCTACTTTTGTAACGGCATTTGCTTTTTTCATTTTACCACTATGCACTACTTGAAAGTTCTATTACTTCAACAAAGTTCAATTTGCCAATGTGATGATAACTATTAATTAGGATAACATGATTGATACCGCAAGTAAGACAGAATGATACCCTTTTTGTCAACACGATTAATTAGATTATTACATTGTATTGATTTCATGACAAAAATTTATTAATTTAACTTAGCACAACCATAAATAAGTTTAATCAATTTAATAAATGCTTAAATAATTTTTTTAATATCGATAAATATTTGAATTACTTAAGGCAAAATGAAGAAAAAAAAAAAATTTGATTACATTGAATAATTGAACTATATTATTTTATGACAAATATTTGTTAAGTTTATTTAGTATTATGATAATATAACTTAATTTTTTAAAAAGGGTTTTAAAATATGTTCTTAACATGGCTCTTTTAATTTTGATGTTTAAAGCAAAACAAATTAATAACATTCTTATTTTCAATCTAATTAGTGTTTCTACCCGTGCGTTGTACGGGAAGATATATATTTAAGATATAATTTAATTAGAATCCGTGGGTGTATTTTGTATTCTGCAAACTTTAAAAAAAAAAATCGCACCCGGAGGCGGAAAGGAGGTTAATGATGAACGTTATTGGGTTTGTGATAAGGGAATAATGAGATCTGTAGAAATCTAAATAGGTAAATATCAAAATTATTATCCTTTGCGTGGGAACATAATTTTTTATTAATTATTTAATTCAGAAAATAGGTAGAATGGGCAGGAAAATATGCTGGTTATATATATATATATATATAGATATTACAATGCAACATTTTTCTCTTTATTTTTCTATTGAACAAATAGTTGTCAAATGCGTTTTTCAAGCACTGAAGTACTTATAAAATACCCAAGCTTACTAGTGCGATTCATGTTTGTTAAAACAATATGAATGTGCAATTTCAGAATTGTTCATTGTGAAAGGAAAGACACATTATGGGTCTGCCGAACTGTACCGGCTATATTACTATTATTTTAATATATTTATATGTTGATTATATTTAACAATTAAATTTCAAACATCATTATTTACACATTCATTTTCAATATCGTGCGCATGGATATATAATTAATATCTCCCAAATTTGTAATTGCATATAATAGAATGTAGAATAATTTTAAAGAAAAATCATCGCCTTTACGAGAATTGGTAGAGTTTCTTAGTGTGATTATTGATAACTATAATATACTCCATCCGTCTCAATTATATAGGGTTCTTTAACTTTTCACACATATTAAGGCTTACATGGGAAAGGTAAATAACACAAATGATTTTCCCACGTTACCTTTATTAATAAGTCACAAAATTATTGAAACTATAAAAAAGCTTTAAACTTTATAGATTAAATGGGGTATCATAAGTAAATAAATACGAAATGGCCTATATAATTGGGATATCTCAAAAATAAATAAAAGCTTATATAATTGGGATGGAGGGTGCATAATTTTTATTTTTTTTTATTTTTGTGTGTGTTTATATTTTACCTTACAATAAGCGGACATATTATCTAGATTGTCATACCGTGTAATTCACAGGCGTAAATGCTTATTATTTATACTAATTGAGTTTAGTATTCCTACAAGTATTCATTCATTTTTTTTTGAGGGGGCTATTTTATACTATTAACATTTACCAAAATCGCTATTTGTTGAAAAATTAGTCTATAGTCTTTACTCTTGAGAAATTGTATGTTGCAGTATTGAGGGGTGATGAATAGTAAGGATTTGAAGTTTGTGATATGTGATTATTCATACTTATTAATCTCATCAGGTATGTTGTTCATTTTATTTGGTTTTTTACACAAACTACTTATGTCATTCGTGATTTGATATGTCAAGTGAATGATTGTATTTATATATTATTGTGTTTGTGCTTTTATATTTATCAAGGTATAATGTTCCCGTCACAAATTTGGTGTAGTTATATGGATTGATGATATGCAACACTTATGTATTAGTGGCATTGTGATTTGAAAAGGTAACTTAACATATGTAGCGATCGAAAATTACACTTTTGGTGGTAAGTTTTACTGTTCATATCTGAAATAAGATGTTATTTGTGATATTTTCCAAGTTTCTTCTATTAATACGCTAGCTTTTGGGTAAGTGATATTATAGATGTTCTACTCATCTAAGAATTATTTTATTGTCTTTGTATAGTTCAATTGTATAATAAGTTAATAACATGAATTTTTATATTCTATGTGACAAGTATGGATGAGACTTATTTTGATTGCATTCATTCCTTTTGGCGAACCACGAACATGTTTATATTATGTCTTGTATGTTGTCGTTGACTATTATTGATTGTGTTATATTTGGATTGCTCTTACTATTGAGGGCTTTTGGGAGTACTGTAGCTTAAGTTTTATGCTTTTTGGTGAGTTTTCCATTGGATGTTTGCATGATGCATTGGAATGAAATATAGGGAAACTTGATCGGAATTTTTATATAATTTTTTCATTAGTTAGATTAATTAAGTTTATTATTCTAACCCATATTTTAAAACTTGATCAATTTTTATATAATTTTTTCATTAGTTAGATTAATTAAGTTTATTATTCTAACCCATATTTTTACTTTTTTTTTCCAAGATCGTATGTAAATACGATTAACATCTATCAATATTATTATTAGCTAAAAAATTACGCTCCCGTGCAACGCACGGGTAAAATAGCTAGTTGTCAGGAAAAGGAAGAAAAAGAAAAATGTATTTTTAAGGCATATCAACTTCAGAGGACTTGATTAAATAAAATAAAATAAAAATAAAAATGATGGGCCTTGATGGGAGTCGAACCCGGCACATGTATCATACCCACATCAATCAAATCTCCACCAACTGAGCCGGAGGACAATTGTGGGACGCTCCCCAACTAATTCTATATATCAATAGTGTATAGTGCGGAAATAACCCACAAATCTGATATTCTGCTTTTCTTCTGTTTATGAAAAACTGTAAAAATCCCCTAAACATCCCATTTCACCTTTTACAGCAGTTAGTATTCCTCTCTCATCCTACTTCCTAGTCGAACCCTAAGCGATGACTCGAAGTAATCGTGGTCGTGGACGTTCTCGTTCGACTCCGTCTCCAGCTGCCAATGCGCCTCAAGTGAACAATGGAGGTAATCTTTCTGATTGATTCAGTTTTCCAGGTTTTAGATGTTAACTAATGCAATTCATTTTTTCCCTAATTGATTCGTTTTCAGAACCTGAAACCATTAATCCTTTAGATAGATGAAATGTCTTGAAGAAATTTTATAGGTGCGATGTGAAATTTTATAACACTATTCAATTAACTAATGCGATGACCACTTTTACTTCATTTCTTATTTGAAAAGAGTACCGAGGGTGTCTCTTGGTTTTTAATTTGTTTGTGTATGATTTATAACATGGTGAACTGAACCTTTTTGCTTGTGGACCCAATCGAAGCCTAATGTACTCAGAAAATTCAATAATTGTAAACACTAGTGAGGCGGTCTCCTCAAAAAAGTAAGTAGCATAATTCAGTGCCTTGGAGATAGTGACTTGGAGATGCCATGAATTTTTCTTTCTTTTTCAAGAAAAGTAGAGGCTGTTGTTTGCAGTTGAGATTCTTCCCTTTTCTTTTGTATTGTTAGCAGTTTGTGGACTCTGTCATTATTTGGACATGCTGGTTATGCACCTTATATATTTTAAAAAAATAAGAAAAAGGGAAAAAGAAAAGGTAGCAAACAAACAGACAGATAGACAGTATCTACTAGAATCACATTTTGAATGCAATGTAGTTTGAAGCATTATACGAGCGTGATGCAGGAAACAACGAATAAATAAATAAAGTCGACATTGTTAGGTACAATCTATTTGTCTGGTAGTGAACATTCTATAGTTGTTTTGGTCATCAAAAGTCTAGTTCTCCACTCTCAAGTTGGAGAACGGTACACGACTGCATATCCGACCTAGCATTATTATAACTCACATGTGAATGCTAGCAGTCAAGCAAGAGTAAATTTCCTAGGAGAAGCATGATGTAGCCCGACCACAGCCTCAGGTGTGAAGGTTTGTGGTCAAATCACTACAAGAATTTTGTATGTTCTCTACAAAATAAATTTTTGAGAAAAAATCCAACAAAATATTTTTATAGGGAAATTTCTTGAGCAGTGAGGAAATACTTCAAAAAAAAAAAAAAAAAAAGAGAGAGAGAGAGCGCGCGAGATTCCAAAGGCTATAGGAAAGGTTTTTGCGTGTATTGAATGTGTAATATGATTTCAAATTCTATTTTATAATTTGTGTGTCATGTACATGACTATGGCCATAGATAATCCTGCAAAATAACTAAGCAGTACCTTGAAAAGTGGATGCTTAAGTAACAAAGGTTCTGCAATCACTGGCCCAATTGGGAAAGAGTGTGCTAATCTTTACCCTAGAATTGCAAGTGCTGCCAATGCTATCGTCTGGTCACTGTCTGGATTGTTCAGTAGTTCTTGATTTTGTTATACTTTTTTGAGTTGTGAAAATTTGATCCTTTGGTTATGAGAACTGTGTTGATGTTTATTATCCGAGTTTTGCACTAGTTAATCTATCAGTTATGTTTCTTCGAGTAACATAAGGTATGATTTTACTCCCCGTTCTTTTATTTCCATTTATGTATGATAGTTATGGTCACACAAGCATAGCAGAATGAATACGCCAATACGGTCACACAAGTATAGTAGAATGAATAGGCTAATACCCTTGTATCTTTTAGTTAGTTATGGACTACAATGTTTAGTTGTTTACATGGTTTTCTCATGCTTTTGATATTCTGAGTTGTTTATATTAAAATTTTTTTACGTGCAAATGGACATTTCTGGTGGTAAGAAGCTTCATGAGAATACTGAGACTATTTGAGGCAATAATGAAATAGCATACCCGGAAAGAAAAATCAATGTGAGTTCTGAGGGATCTCTTGGTATATGTGAACTGAGAGTTTGAAAATATCATTTAATGACTTCTGATGGATCTCTTGTTATAGTTGCCATTTGAAATTGCATAAATAGACATCAAGCATTTAACATTGCTTACCTATATATTTTGATCAGGCACTGTTCGAGCGTGGGGCTGGGCATTTCTCTATTTGTTGATGGTCGTTTTTCTAGCTGGTTCGGTTGTTCTGCTGGACAATCTCAAGGAATTTCAGGAGTTTTTTGATCCCGCTTCTTCTGCAACAGGAACTTCCACTCGAGGAGGTGGTCGTGAGAATAGTGCACTGCCTTTTTGTGTTGCATTCTCCATCCACGCATTAGTTTTATGTTTAATTCTGCTAGCGAAACTCATGTGGTTAGTTGAAGGTCGAAGCCCCATGATTGAGGCAGCTGTGCGCACAGTGATAGGAGGAGGACTAGCCGTGCTTTTTGCTTATGGGGGGTATTATTTCAGTGACACCAAGGCAATATACTGGCTCTTCACTTTCAACATCACTATTGCTCTTTGGAATGGGGAATCTCTCAAGATCTTGGTACGGCCATGGTCGCATCCAGTAGACCAAGATCTTGAGAGATTCCCCATTCCAAAGAGCAACAGTGATGTTGAAAGTGAAGAGCCAGTATATTGCTTTGGTGTCACTGAAATAATACCCCCCATAAGCAGAAAGCACTGCTAGTCCTCCTCCTATCACTGTGCGCACAGCTGCCTCAATCATGGGGCTTCGACCTTCAACTAACCACATGAGTTTCGCTAGCAGAATTAAACATAAAACTAATGCGTGGATGGAGAATGCAACACAAAAAGGCAGTGCACTATTCTCACGACCACCTCCTCGAGTGGAAGTTCCTGTTGCAGAAGAAGCGGGATCAAAAAACTCCTGAAATTCCTTGAGATTGTCCAGCAGAACAACCGAACCAGCTAGAAAAACGACCATCAACAAATAGAGAAATGCTCAGCACCACGCTCGAACAGTGCCTGATCAAAATATATAGGTAAGCAATGTTAAATGCTTGATGTCTATTTATGCAATTTCAAATGGCAACTATAACAAGAGATCCATCAGAAGTCATTAAATGATATTTTCAAACTCTCAGTTCACATATACCAAGAGATCTCTCAGAACTTACACTGATTTTTCTTTCCGGGTATGCTATTTTATTATTGCCTCAAATAGTCTCAGTATTCTCATGAAGCTTCTTACCACCAGAAATGTCCATTTGCACGTAAAATTTTTTTAATATAAGCAACTCAGAACATCAAAAGCATGAGAAAACCATGTAAACAACTAAACATTGTAGTCCATAACTAACTAAAAGATACGAGGTTATTAGCACGTGAAGCACCACGCGGGGATTCTCGTTCTCGCGGCGCTGATTACCATCCCACGGAATTGGAACGAAATAATAAAGGCCAGGTTTCAGCCATCGATACATGAGCCACCGACAGATCAGGAACGGGACAACCCACCCGAGATAGACCAAGACCCGATAGGACCATCACCTGGCGGGCATCCTCCTTCAGGCCCGGGAGAAAGCAGCCAGCAGCAGACGCAGCTTGGCCCCTCCGGGGAACGTCAGGATGTCATGATGTAATAGGGCGCCAAGAACACCGAATTTGCACATTTTTGATTTAGGCTGAGATGGAGATTTGGATTTGTTTTAGATATGCAGTTTGCGAGTTAGATGGACTTAGTGGTTATGAGTTTACCTTATCTTTCCCATTAACTGTGCTTTCAAACTATTTTTAAGTTTGATTCTCGTTTGTCTTCATCTATACTACATAAAAAAAGTGGGGATATGTGGATATCTTTTAATTTCTAATAGTGTCTTCAATTATATTTTATTTAGTCCAAAATGTTATTATTAAAGAAACTAGTTGTTTAACCGGTGCGTTGCACGGGGGACAAATTTTTCAACTAATAACAATATGGATAAATGTGAATAATATTATCATAAAATCTAAGAAATAATTAAAACAAATAATGAGTTACAGAAAAACTTGATTAATTTAACTCGAAACAATTTTATAAAATTTTCGGCAGAATTTCCCTATATTTTGTATTAATTCATCTTGTAAATATGCAAAGTACAACACATTAAAATCCATACAACTTAATTTACTATTCTCCGTAGAATAGTAATCTAATTAGTATTTGCACCTGTCCTTTGTACGGGATGATAATTCGTAGTAGAGATTGTGATAATATATCACATTTTGCTCATTAGAAGATTAATCTACTAATATAAATCGAAAATAAAATAACACTAAATGTTATAATTATCAAAATAACCTTACTAAAATGATTCTACCAACATTCATAGCTACTAACATTCGTAGAGCTCATGGTTTCTTCTTTCAAATTATTTTACATTCTATTATCTGTAATTATAAATTTCGGGAGATATTAATTATATATCAGTGTGATGTATGTTGTTGACAATTAACATGTAAATAATGATTTTTAAATTTTAATTATGAAATATAATCACCATAGAGATATATTATAAAAATAACAATGTAAACTTCCATCCCTCGTCCCCGCCCCATTAAAAAATTCTTATCCTCGCCCACTCCTCATCGTAATGATTTCACTCAAGACTTTTATTTCTACTTTTTAATATATTTCTTCAATAAATACGTTCTAAATATACTGAGTACGTAAATTAACATATTATGTATAAAATCACTAATTTAACATATTCGACATATTCAATATTGGATGATTGGATACAAAATTTAAATCAATTAGGATAAGATAAATAAATTGAAATATATATGATTAATACTTAAAAATCTAATTGATGATACTTAAAAATTAAATAAAATCTCAACTGGCAAAATTTAATGTAAAATAAATAATTCAAAGTAGTTAGGATTCTTAATATTTATTTAAAAGAAATAAACTTAGACAAATATATAACATAGTTGAAAGCCAGTTAAAATATTCTATTTCAGTCGTATAATTACAATAATTGATTGAGTTGATCACCAATTATTTAGTAAGAATTCTTGAACTTATTCCCTCGCGAAAGCGATATATTGAACCAAATAATTATTATATAATTGTTGACTAGAGTAGTGCGAAAAAAAAATCATTACCATTTGAAGATATATTTTTGGAATTGTTACTTAAAAAAAAGTAACAGATCCTTTAAAACACAATTAATTATACAAAAAGAAATATAAATATTTTGCCACCAACTATAACTCAAAAGAAATATTATAAAAAATACAAAAATATATGAGAATTAAAAAATATTTTGAAAAAGGAATGATAATGAAAAAGTAAATGAAATTTATTTGGGACTAATGATGAGTTCACTTACTCTACAATAAGATGTAACACTCTAATTCTAAGAATCCAAAGTCTTATAGGTATTAACTTAACTTTATTTTAAAATACATAAAAAGATAAATTAATTTTGAAAGCGTATTTTTCTTCCATATAACAATCCAATTAATTTTAATTATTTTTCATTTTTTGAACTAATTATGTTCCCCCTTTTAAATTTAATTAATTTTGATTCATTTTCATCTAATAAAACTAACTCAATTTTCATCCATTGAAAATATATCCATTTAAATCTAAGAAATATAATTAACGACAATATAATTAATTCTAATTAATTCTTGGTCTTAGCTAATTATTGACAAAATTAATTTATTATTTCTAAAATAATTAGTTTTTTTAGCCGTAATTTTAAGAATTGTATGAATCTAATTTTAAATGTATTTTCTAATTAAAAAGATATATTGCATATCGAAAGATATCTTTCATTTTTTAGGAAAAATCCCATCAATTATGGTAATTTAACTAATTTTAATTATTATTTATTTTGTAATTGATACTATTTTTCTGTTTTACCAATATAATTAATTTTGATTGATTTTTATCCAATGAATCCATGTTAATTTTTGTCTATTGAAACCAAGTCCAAATAAATTGTAACAATATTATTAATTTTAATTAATTGTAATATAATTTGTTTTCATTTTTAGCTAATTAATTATAAAAAATAATTAATTATTTCTGAAATAATTATTTTAATATCTTCATTTTTAAGAATTGTATGAATTTAATTTTGAAGAAATCCTATACTTTAAAAGATATATTACAATTTAGAAGATTTTTTTCCATTTTTTAAGGAAAACCCGCAACAATCTAATCATATTTTTAATATTTCAAATTAATTATATTTTTCCTTTTAATAATGTAATTAATTTTAACTAATCGTTGTCCACTGAACTCATGTCCAACTAAATATTAGTATGAGAATTTATTATTTTAATTAATTATAGTATAAATAATATTACTTAATTGTTGTACTTGAGCTAATTATTTTTTTAAATTAATTATTTGTAAAATAATTTGCTTGATAGTCATAATTTTATAAATTATATGAATCTAATTTTAAAAGTATCTTATAATTGAAAATATATCTTAGAATTTAAAAGATATAGATATAAATTTAATTAATTGAAAAATCGGTTAATGCTACAATTGAATCATTAATTAAACAAAATTGATGTTATACGTTTGTTTTAATTTTTATGTAAAAATTAAATGAATTGTAATTTTTTATCATACCAAAATTAAATCATAGCAAAATTGCTGCTTTTAACTAATTTTCATTTATTAGAAAATTATTATTTTTAAAAATAATAAATTCTTTATAAAATTAATTAAAGTGTCCAAGCTAAATTTTAAATTTTCACGTTACACATTTATTTTGATTTTTATGTAAAAATTTAATGAATGGTAATTTTTCATCACAAAAAAATTAAATCTTAGAGAAAGTGGTAATTTTAATTAATTTTTGTTTCTTAATAATTATTTATAAAAATGATTGAGTGTTCCTGAAATTAATTAATGGGTCCAACGTAATTTTTTAATTAGTTAGAACAAATTGAAAATTATAGTGATGGGACTTTATCTTGAACTCAGGGAAACTACTGATAAGTTTTTTCTGAAAAACTATAATAAATCAAAATTTTTTTATCATGGAAAAATTGAACCTTTCCGGAATTTTTAATTTTAATTATTTTTCTTCTTATCTAGTTACTTATAAAAACAATTAAGTGTCGTAATAAATTATAAATTTTTAAATTTCACTACGGTCAGTAGTCATTAATCTATATTAATATCAATTTATATTTAAGTTGAATACTAATTTTTATATTAGCTGTAATTTTTATTTTTTAAAAATTTATATATTAATAGTATACTTGTTATAAAGCGCTCATCAAGTCGAACAAAATATAATCAAAATTTTTTTTTATTTACAAGTAGAAAATGAACAATAAAAGGAGAGAAAGTGATAGAGGTATTTAGATATTATGAGATTGGACAAAGTAGAATAAAAATAATAATCAAATAAAATCAATATACATTAATATTAATATATTAAGAAAGAAAAATTAAACAAAAGAGAGTTGGATATAGATTAGGAAAGAAAAAATAAAAATAATAAAAAAGTGTTTTAAATGGGAAAACACATTTATAGCAATAAAAAATATAATAAGAGAAATTAAATGAATTGTAATTTTGTATCACATCAAAATTAAATCTTAGCAAAATTGCCAATTTTAAGTAATTTTCATTTATTAGAAAATTATTATTTTTAAAAATAATGAATTCTTTCTAAAATTAATTAAAGTGTTCAAGCTAAGTTTTAAATTTTCATGTTACACATTTATTTTGATTTTTATATAAAAATTTAATGAATTGTAAATTTTCATCACATAAAAATTAAATCCTAGAGAAAGTGCTAATTTTAATTAATTTTTGTTTCTTAGTAATTATTTATAAAAATGATTGATTGTTTCTATAATTAATTAATGGGTCCAACCTAATTTTTTAAAGTACAAATTGGAAATTATCGTGATGGGATTTTATCTCGAACTCAGGGAAACTGTCGATAAGTTTCTTTTTATTTTTGTGAAAAATTTTAATAAATCACAATTTTTATCATGGAAAAATTGATTTTTTGCGGAATTTTTGGTTTTAATTAATTTTTTTCTTATCTAGTTACTTATAAAAATAATTAAGTATCATAACAAATTATCAATTTTTTAAATCTCATTACATTAGTAGTCATTAATCTATATTAATATTAATTTATATTTAAGTTGGACACTAATTTTTATATTTGATGTAATTTTTAATTTTTTTAAAAATAAAAATTTATATATCGATAATATACTTGTATATAACTCTCATCAAGTCGAACAAAATAGAATTAATATTTTTTTAATTATAGGTAGAAAATGAAAAAAAAGAAAGACAGAAAATGATAGAGAGTATTTAGATATTATGAGATTGGTTAAATAAGGGTAGAAATAATAATCAAATAAAATCAATATACATTAATATTAATATATTAAGAAAGAAAAATTAAATAAAAGAGAGTTGGATATGGATTGAGAAAGAAAAAAGTAAAAAATAAAAAATAAAAAGAGAGTGTCTTAAATGGAAAATACATTTATGGTAATATAAAATATAATAAGAAAAAACCCCATTTTATATATATATAAATTATTTTATATATATATCGAATATTATATTAGGCAAATTTGTTAGGCGGGAAAAATTGTGATGTATTTAGGCAGGGGAAAAAAGGCTCTTTATATATATATATATATATATATATATATATATATATATAAATACTATATTTATATAAATAGTTAATGAGCGACTCTTCATATTATATTGAAGAAATTAAATTATAAATATTCCAATACATTTAGATTTTATTTAGTGTATGTGACTTAAAATGATTATTAATAGCTTTCTTTCTACCCTTTTTTTAAAGAAAGAATCTTTTCCAAAATTATGTAGCTGTATGATAATATTTTGATTTAAAATTATGTCACAAATATTTTTTATAGTCCGATAATTAAAAAAATATAAGGAAAAATGTTCAATAACTACGCATTTTCTAAAAAATTAACGCATTAATCATAACATCTTATTTTTTGACTATTAACTCTATTTTTCCCTAATAAGATACAAACTCCATCCACCCCATTTAATTTATCATTATGCAACCGATTAAACTCAAACCCAACAACTTAGATTATTACCCATACAAGAGATCCTCTATCTCTCAAATTGCAAAGTAGGTCACCCAACTTTCAAATTTTACACTTTAGTACTCAACTTTTGAACTTTCTTTCAAAAATATCCCAAAATATTTGCACCAAGGTCCTCCATCTTTCGGATTATTTCATTTTGGTCCTCAAACTTTTGAATTTTTGACACTTTTAGTCATTTTGCTAATTTTTTCCTTGTTGTCTTCTACATTTAGGACTACAAACACCATATTTAAGATAACATAAATAACTAAATAAATTTGTCATAAATTCCACAGTACACACATTCAACTTCTTCATTCCTTTGTATGCGACTTTCTCTCTCTACGCACTGTAAGAAAAATGTTACCTACCCTGATTATTTTATTACCTACCCAAATAATAATATGACATACCCCAACTAACATTCAACTCTCCCTTCCCCCATTCCCAACTTTCTCTCTAAATTACCACAACCATAACTCCACCACCACCAAAGTTCTCCCACCACCACTATAACTTCACCACCATCACAACCATAACTCCACCACCACCAATGTTCTCCCACCACCACCACAACCATAACCATGATTCCACCACCGCGACCGCCCGACACCCCCACCGCCCCCACCACCACCATTGCCAATTCCTCCGCTACCACCACCCACCACCACCACCATCGCCATTCGACCACCATCACTCCACCACCATCACCATTCTTCTATCATTACCATCATTTCCCTACCACCACCACTATGATCACTACTATTCCACCACCCACCACCATTTCACCACCATTATTTACTACGATAATACTTTTACCTATTCTAATAATATTATTATCGATATTATTCCATGCTATGATAATCATATTATCTTTCCTAGTAACAGCATTACCTACCATACCACCACTACCATGACCACCACTATTCCCCCATCGCCACCACCGCCGCCGCCATTCCATCACCACCATCCATGCAATACTATTACCTGTTAGAGTTATGCTATTATCGATATTATTACATGCCCTAGTAATTATATTACCTTCTTTAGTAACAATATTACCTACCAAACCACCACCACCACTACCCCAATAATACAAATATATGCCTCCGATAATATCATTATCTACTCCAATAATAATGTTACCTACCCATAATATTATTATCGGTTGTGGTAATCTATAGAGAGAAAGTGCGTAGAGAGAGAAAGTCGGGGCAAGGGAAGAGAGAAGTTGAATATTTATCGAGGTTACTGAATGTTGTAATATAGAGAGAAAATGCATAGAAAGAGAACGTGAGAGACGAGGAAACGAGAAGTTGAATATTTTTCAAGATTACCTAAGGTGGTAATCTGGAGAGAGAAATTGAGAGACGAGTAAATCGAGAAGTTGAATATTTGTCGAGATTACCAGGGTGGGTAATGTATATTACATGGTGTGGTAATCCATATTACATGGTGTGGTAATCCATATTACTTGGGAAGGTAATATTTGTACGTCACTTGATATTTATGAATTGCTTGAATATTTTTCAAGATTACTTAGGGCGGTAATCTGGAGAGAGAAATTGAGAGACGAGTAAATCGAGAAATTGAATATTTATCGAAATTACCGGGGTAGGTAATGCGTATTACTTGGTGTAGTAATCCATGTTACTTGGGAAGATAATATTTGTACGTCCACTGATATTTATGAATTGTTGTCAAGGGTATTAAATGAAGAATAATGTTATCTTTATGCTTGCAATATTTTTTTAATTATGATGAAAATTTTATTTATTTATGTTAGCTTAAATATTGTATTTGTGAGTAAATTTTCTAAATGTAAAAGAAAACAAGGAAAAGATGAGCAGAAAGGACTAAAAATGTAAAGAAAATCCCAAAGTTTAAGGACCAAAATGAAACAATTCGAAAGATAGAGGACCTTGGGTGCAAATATTTTTGAGGTATTTTTGAAAGAAAATTTAACAGTTGAGGACTAAAATGCAAAATTTGAAAGTTGGAAGACCTGATGTGTAATTTAAAAGTAGAGGGAAAATGAAAGTGTGGAAAAAGAAAGATGGGGGGCAAAATGTCCATAAACACTTGAAAAGAGTAATTGATAAATCACTTTTTATAAGTTATAGTTAGTGGTTAAGAAATACGATGTTTTGATTTAGTGGGTAAAGATCGGGTTTTACCTGCAGTTATTGGGTATTTTCTCAAAATATAATTACATAACTAATTTTTAAGTGATTTTTAAAAATTACTTTAATTTGATTTAACTACAAATATTTCAATATATAATATATTTTTATTCAATTCACATAATTAAAAACCGTATATTGATCATTTTTCTTCTATATAATCTTTCCCAACTTTCCAATTAAAATATCATATTTTTATAGTTTTGAAATTATATTCATATGATATTTAATCAAGTCAAATATATGTGACTAACAATTTGATTAGGAAAAAATATGGTTTTGTAGATTTGATGTTTGGACTAATTTGGTAGAAAATTAAGGTATCAATAAAATGATCAAAAATATCATTTATCTTATGAGTTACCAATACTATGTTGGTTTACTTTTATACTTTTTGAAAAAATTTAAAGTTCAAACTGAAAAATTTATAAGTCAAAAAATTATCATTTTATACAATGTGTGAACTGCGTCCTTGAAACTAGTACTTGAAAATTACAATATCTATATGATATGCTTGAAATGTGTACATATTATTGTGTTTTAGGCAAAAAATTATCTCTTAAACATATTTCATTTTTCAACTTATATATGAATTTGAGTAGTACATATTGGTTCAAATCTAATTTGTTTGATCATACTATGTTTGATCATGTTGGCGACACATTTTTTATAGTATTTTATCGTAATTTTCACAACGTTATAACAAAATACAGAAGTGCTATATTTGTTTGATCATGTTACTAGCACATTTTTAATACCATTTTATTGCAATTTTCACAATGTTACAATAAAATATAGAAGTTATTGGCAACATATTCCTGTTCTTCTACCAATTAGTTGGCATTGTCATATGCGAACTAGTGTCCGGATGGTGCCACATGCCCCCCACCATCAGGGGGTGGGTGGGTTTTAACCACGTGGCAATGATCAGGACGCTAATTGGCATCTTATGATGCCAACTAGTTGGTAGAAGAACGATAACCATCGACAACATAGTCATGAATTGTTATTGTATCCAAAGTTTTGTAATGGGACTCATTTGTTCATTTTATTTTGAAATGTGCAATTTTATAGAACAAACATATGTCTTTCATTGAAAAAATTAGCATCTTTCTTGAAATACAAAATCTTGAATCTCAGGGCCAATGAAAATTGTCACTTTCTGTATGGGAGCCATTATTTATTAAATTATGGCTTATGCGTGTGACAACTCCATTCTGAAATGCAGAGTTGAATCTTAGAATTTTTTCCTCATTTTATTTTATTTTATTTTATTTTAAGTGATCATGGTGGTTTTTCTTTCTTTTTTTTTTTTTTTTCTAATTTGCCACATTATATTTCACTTTTTCATTGTAAATTTTGTGTGTCACACTAGTACGGGGACTCGTTGATAACTTGATATAAAGGATGCGTAAAGAAACGGTATACTTAAGATGAAAATGCAAAAAATTTAAAGACGCAAGTGACTTGTATCGGATAAGTAAAATGCATGGGCATTGCTCCGGTCACCCTTTCCATTCCTACCATTCCTAACCACCGTAAATTCTTTGATTCCTTTACCATCTATCCAACCATGAATTACGAATTTGTTGGGAGTTCCACAATTTGTTGCATTTTGCCCTACAAGATACTGCTTTCATTTTATTTGACTCTTCGTCATTTAATTTAATTAACCACAACGTATCTTATACATGAGCACAGCCGGACCTCAACCATTTACAGAGATCCAGCTAGTGGAAATCTTTTGAAAGAAAAATTTCCAATCCTCGTGGCACAGATTTGTTTAGGTGCCCACACAGGTGATTGAAAATTCCCTATATAAGGATCAAGCTAACGACTATGTACTCCAGATTGAATTAAACACATTAACTGGGATAGTATGAGCCCGTAAAACACCCCGGGAGCTCCGTAACTATGGAGCACCCGGGTGCATTGGATCACCCCTGGACTAGCCATAATGTCAAAAAGGATAAAAAGACATAAGTGTAAGGTAAAAGTAGTACAATACCATTTAAGACTACAACTATTACAAGAATACATACTTACAATTGTTCATTTGGAACTAACAATATAAATATTAGTTTAACGGCCAAATAATAGAGAATGTGATGATTAAAAACCAATGTCATACTAATAACATGCTATGCGATGTTAATAAAAACAATCTTGGGACAAGCAAAATTTGGTTTTAATGAAGGACCATGCTACAATACTATAATAGATGCCATAATAATTGATATAATGTATATGTGGTATGATCCTACAATTTCAGCCATTCCATCACTTTTAGATGGACGGTTTTTAAATATGCCAACTACCATTATGACATTTATTATGGTAGTCTCGCATTTTCCTTTAATGAATTCAAGGCATGCGATCTTTTTTATGGGACCAATCAATTCAACTAAAATTGTGATAGGCAACCCATAAAAAATGTTTTTTACCACTTTTTATCACTTTTTATACATTCTTTCTTTACCCTAAATCAATCACATCCACATGTCACATCACATCCACAAATCTCCACCATTCAACTCCACTCATTCTCTTTCCCTCTTTATATTAAAAACCTTTAAAAACCATTAAACACCAATCACTATCACCCTATAAGGCTTCCATTCCATGGCCAATACATACGACTCTCTAATATTTCAAAGATATGAGAAAGATGGCATCTCAGTAACAAGTTTATCCAGTTACGAATCATCCATTCATGTAAAAAACTTGATTTGGATTAGAAACAAACACATCGCAATAATAATTCTAGTTAACCAAATTTGTACCATTCCGAATAATCTAAAATTATCCTTCATTGGAGATGCCTCGCATTCTTGAGGAACCATTTTTAAACAGAACAGCTGTCTCCACTGGCTCCACATCAACCTTGAAGTAGATAACATGACCGGGCTTGATATTTAAGGAAATACCTACGTGAATGAATGAGTGAAAAAGGAAGAAAATTAGCTGACTCTTGTGCACTTAGCAAGACGGACTGTTAAAGAAAAAACATCTTAAACACGCAATCATCAAAACTAGTGATAGATAGCTTCAGAAATGAGCAACATACATGATTTTCAAGTGTTTCAGTTGTCTAATAAATAAAAATAAAAAAGAAAAATGAAGGCCATAAGACAATTAATGTTTAGGAGTAAATAATGACTACTCGTCTCAATTTAAAATCTTTAATAAGTTTCAAAAATATCCTTCAAAAGAACTGCTTATTGTAGAACTTTGCACACTTACTAAGTACTTGTTATAAGTGGAACACTCTGCTACCAGTTGTGCTCATTTTCACATTCCTAACTGCTGTCATGTACAAATTACAGATTCTTAGTTATATAAATCGACAATATTTTTCCTGTTCAAAAAATCAACAATATTTTACCACCTCGCAATCTCCACCTAGTAAAGCAATTTCATCAACTAAATAGCAGAAATCACTACAATTAACCATCTTCGATTTCTCTCAATCCAAGTTGTCCAAGCTGCAGCAAACACAATCAACTTCCACAACTCCTTTTGCTTCCTATTTCCCCAGAAGACCTCTTACTAAGGATCAAATCTACCCATCTTTTTGGTAGTCCTTCTGCTTCCTATTTCCCCCAAAAGACCACTTACTAAGGATCAAATCTACCCATCCTTTTGGTAGAGGGCCTACAACGCCAAACATGTGCAAAATTCCACCCCAAAATTCACTGACAAACTCATAATGAATTAAGACATGATTAATGCTTTCATTCTCCTTCTTGTATTACTCCCTCCGTTCCAAAACAATAGACTCAATTTCCATTTTCATTTGTCCCAAAATATAGCCCCCTTACTAAACTAGGAGTGCATTTAATTTTTTACGTTCCCATTATACCCTTAATTAATTTGACCAACCTAATAAATAACTTTTAGAATTCCAACTTATTTGAATAAAAGTTTGTAATTATGTATGGATATATTAGGAATATTATGTGAAAATTTTATTTGTCCAATGTCATTAATTGACATTTCTTAAACAATGTGACAAATGAAGTGGGTCTATTGATTCGGAACGGAGGGAGTATGCAATATGAGGGGGATATAAACAAAAAAAAGGCCTCTTCAATTGCACCAACTCACAAGTGTTTACTTTCCCAAAGAAGCCAACCAAGCAAAAACATTGACTTTTGAGGATACCACTCCTTTCCAAATGAATTTGAATTGAGGGAAATTTGATTCTTGGGATGGTTGACAAAGGGTATTAAGGAAAGATTTCCATGAGAAAGAACACGAGGGGCGACCCCTCCAAATTCTTCTCTGGAGTAAGAGGGTCAATTTTGGAAGTTTCAAGTATGCGCAAAAGAGAAGTGAATTCATGAATGTCTCCATCCCTGAAAAGCTTCTAAGAAACTCAATATTCCAAGTCAGGTTAGACGGAGATGAAAAATCAGCAACATTGCAAATGACCGAATCTTTATTGTTTGCCAATCGAAATACACGGGGAAACAACTCTTGGCGAGTTTGATCACCCAGCTATTTGTCTTTCCACGAAAACCGTATTTTATCACCCTTACCCAACACAAATTTGGTGTTTTTCATGAATTTATCCCAAATTCTTTGAATTTTATCACCACAATTTGTGTTTGTTTTCACTCCCAACTTCACAAGGAACATATACAAATGAAAAATTATGTCAAAAATATAACGTGGCTAATGTCATAGAAGAAAACTAGAAAAATGGAAAAATGGAATCAAAGATGTATATCTGAAGTGAAGCTAAAGTGAACTACAAGCACAAAATTTTAGCTTCATGAAAGGTAGCACAAATGTTACCAAAGATGTTGCCAACAATACAGTGCCAAGTGCTTCCATACTTCTTGTCAAAGAAGGTCGCTAGATGGCTTGCAATATCCCTAATATCGTATCTTCCAGTATATTTCTCAAATGCCTTATTATATCACAACAACAACAACAACAAACTTAGCCTTATTCCCTATAAATAGGGATCGGCTGTATGGAACCATATGAGAACTATGTCGGATCGTAGGTATGAGTTTTGCTATACCATGCCTTTATATCTAAAGCTAGTTGCCCATCCACCTGTTTAATAAGCATGTCGGTACGAATGACTTGCATCCATGTTTGTAACGGTCTTTCTCTACCTTTCATTGCACTTCCTACCCTAATACTCTCACTCTTCCTCACGGGTGCATTCTTAGGTCTCCGCAGTATGTGTCCAAACCATCTCAGTCGGTTCTCCCTCATCTTATCCTCAATCGGGGCTACTCCTAATCTACCACGAATCTCTTCATTGGTAATTCTATCCTTCCTAGTCTTACCACACATCCACCTCAGCATATGCATTTCTGCAACACCCAATTTTTGTTCATCTACCTTCTTAACTGCCCAACACTCGCTACCATATAGTAATGCAGGTCTTACAACTGTTCTATAAACTTTCCCTTTTAATTTCAAAGGCATATTACGATCACAGAAAATCCCTGAAGCATACCTCCACTTCATCCATCCAACATTAATCATGTGATTTACATCACCCTTTATATCAGCATTGGTTTGAACCACGGATCCTAAATAGAGAAAATTATCTCTCTTCGGTACTATGTCCCTACCTAACTTCACCACAAGAGGATCCACTCTATTCTTACCATTAAACAAACACTCCATGTATTCTGTTTTGGATCTGCTTAACCGAAAACCGCGAGCCTCTAAAGTATGTCTCCATAGTTCTAACTGATCATTTATACCTGCCCTGGTTTCGTCCACTAAGACTATATCGTCGGCAAATAACATGCACCATGGTACCTCATTTTGAATATGTCTCGTAAGCTCATCCATAACTATGGCAAACAAAAAAGGACTGAGTGAAGAGCCCTGATGTAACCCTATCGTAATTGGAAAGCTATCAATCATCCCATCGCATGTCCTAATATTCGTAACAACTCCCTCATACATATCCTTGACTATATTTATGTACTTAAGAGGTACATTCTTCTTTATCAGAACCCACTAGAGCACATCTCTAGGTACTCTATCATAAGTTTTTTCGAGGTCGATAAAAACCATATGTAAATCTTTTTTGCCAGCCCTGTACTTCTCCATTAATTGTCTCAATAGGTGAATAGCTTCTATAATCGATCGACCCGGCATAAACCCGAATTGATTATTTGAAATAGGGACAATGCATCTCAACCTATGCTCAATTACTCTCTCCCATAATTTCATAGTATGATTCATAAGTTTTATTCTTCTATAATTGGAACAGTCTTGTATATCGCCCTCATTCTTATATAACGGTATCACCGTACTTTTTCTCCATTCCTCAAGCATTTGGCCACTACGCCAGATCTTGTTAAAGAGCTTGGTCATCCACCTTATACCCAACTCCCCCATACACTTCCAAACCTCAATTGGTATACCATTCGGACCGACGGCCTTCTTAGCTTTCATTCTTCTTAAAACCTCTCTAACCTCATCTTCACTGATCCTTCGAGCGAAAACCCGGTTGGTATCCTGTAAAGGGGACTGTAATATCACCAAGGCTGCTAGTATTATCCCCATTAAACAGTTTATCAAAATAATTTCGCCACCGTTGTTTAATCTCCTCGTCTTTTACCAACACCTTCCCATCCATATCCTTAATGCACCTTATACCATTTAAATCTCTACTCTTTCTCTCCCTCATTTTCCCAATGTTAAAAATGTCATTTTCTCCCTCTTTTGTATCCAGTTTCCGATATAACTCTTCATGGACCTTGGCTTGAGCATCGCGCATGACTTTCTTCGCTTGTCTTTTAGCATCTTTATACCTATCATACACCTGACTATCCCTGCATTTCGTAAGCTCTCTATAACTCTCCCTCTTCGCCCTAACCGCTACCTTTACTTCCTCGGTCCACCACCAAAATTCCTTTCCCGGGGGTGCATTACGCTTTTGACACCCAAGTATCTCTGTAGCCACCATCTTTACACCATGTGATATCGACGCCCATGCTGTATTAGCATTTTCGTTACCGTCCCAATCGACCTCCTTAGCCAACCTGCCTTTAAAAACCGACAATTCAGCCCCCTTTAACCTCCACCACCTAATTCTTGGCTCCTCAGCTTTCACCATTCTCTTTCGCACCAGCCTTATTATATCACAAATCCATAAATTAACCACCACATTGGAAGGTGATATAATGCTAAAAATATGATTTACAAGAAGCAGATAAGTAAAATTTTGGAGTTCGGGAAACGTACTTCGATTGCAACATCAACTGCGTCTTGCTTCATCTCCTCATTCCTGTCAACAAACAGTATCGTTATTTTATTACTCATGTCATCCATTTCCTCACTGGATGACTCGCTACCCATAATTCTAATTTCCGAGATATACCTAGATTTGTTGGGTGGGAAACAAAATACAATTATTTTCTAGCTTTAAATTCTGATTATAATGATGCAAAAAGGTAAAATTGAGTACCAGGGCAGTTTCCTCTTGTGAGGCAAGGCGTAGCCGGCGTGACGATGGACCTGCGCTGTTGACAGTGGCGTAGCCAGGAATTCCACTCAGTGAGGGCGCATACAATTAGAAATAGAAGATTAAACACACTTTGATAACAAAAGCAAATACAAATATCGTGCTCACCTCTAACATTTTCTTCAATTCTTTTTCTTTTAAAGTATCCATCGATTTTCTTCATAATTTGAACATATATTACAACAATAAACCTCTACTAATTGCTAAACATTACAACATTACAAAAATCCACAACCCAAATACCCAATAATAAAAAAGATAAAAACAAAATTCCATCGATTTTGTTAGGAGTTTAGGTAATTTTTTTACCAAGAGTGTAATGCTATTATGCTAGGTTTGGTCATCTTCTTGACTTCTTCCACATTATTCAACATTTTTACTGTTCCAAACTAAATACAACCTTAAAACTTAAAAGGCTAACATGCCAATCTACAAGGTTGAAAGTTCCAACTTCCAATTCCAAACAAATGAAACAATGACACAATTATTAATTGATTTAATTCAATTAATCAATAATTATTAACCCTAAATATAATTACTAAATTAGATAATCATTAACCCTAAATCTAATTACTAAATTACTAAATTAGATATAAAAAAATTAGGGGTTTTTCTCAAAAAAATACAAATATTAAATATTTTACATAATTAAATAACAAGGGAAGAGTGAATCGAATTAACTCACTTCGAATTTTGAAGAATCCAAGTGAAGAATCGACCGTGGATGAGCTCACAAGCAAACGCAGTGGACTGTGATCTGTCGTCGGTCGAGTCGAGTGGTGCGCGACTTCTCTGAGCTGCAGATTCGCCGCCTCGCCGCCGCCGGTCCGTTGGCCACTAACGTCGACAGAGAGAGAGCTAGAGAGTAGAGACCGAGAGAATGGGGATAAGATGAGAGACGGAGGGAGCCACTTAGCAGAGAACGAAGTGAGGCTCCGGTTTATCAGCTATTACTTTTGGGCTACATGAACTTTTTTTGGGCCAAATTTTGTTGGGCTTCAAAAATTTGAGTGAGGGCATGGCAAATTTTAACTGGACCAGTGCAGAGCCCAATGAGGGCAATAGATCTCACTGGGCTCACTGTAGCTCCGCCACTGGCTGTTAAGGGAGGAGGAATTGGAATTCCTAAATCGGAAATTGGAGATGCGGAGAAAAGCACCAACTCACGCTTAATTGATGAGCGAAGAAAGGCATAACAAAACTTGGGCTTTTGGGGCTTCTCTAAGGTTATGTATCTTCTCAAAAATCAAATTTTAGATACACACATATCAATTGGGCTTTTAGGGCTTCTCTAAGATTATGTATCTTCTCAAAAATCAAAATTTAGATACACACATATAAATTTTATGTGCCGTAATTTTTCAATTTTTAATTTTTTAATCATTTTCTCATTTTACTTATTTTTTCTCCATTTGTTCTTCCTCATTTGTCACGTAATATCTAAATTCAAATATTGAACTTGACATCTTTCACTACTATTTTATTATTATTTTTAAATATATTTCTATCTCTCTCCTCTTTTATACTTTTTCTTTTCTTTTTTATCTACACATCTTTCTATTCTTTATAATTAAAATAATATTTCTCGCTATCTCCTCTTAAACACACATTCCCATTAGAAACCCGCCATTAGAGATGCTCTAAAACTTGATATCGAGTATCGTCGATGGAGTGTCCATATTTAGATGTCCAATTGAAGAGGGAGTGCCACAATTTTTTCAAATGCAGTCCACAATTTTTCAATTATTTTTTAAATCATTATTTTTTTATTTTTTCTCTACTTTTTCTGCATCATTCATCTTTTATTATTATTTTATTATTATTTTTAAGGGCTTGTTCTATGCAAAATAATGTAGATTTACCCGAATGACATGTTAGACGTATGGTTAAAAATTAAGAAAATATATATTAAAAAATATAAAATAATTATATGAGTGGTTGAAAATAATGAGAGAGAAAAAGTTAATGGAAGTTAATGAAAATTTATAGTGTATAGAACAAGACCTAAATTTATTTTTATCTCTTTTCTCTTTTTTACTTTTCTCTCTTTTTTATCTACCCATCCTCCATTCTTCTCTAATTAAAATAATCATTTTGTTTCTATCTCTCTCTTAAACACATACCCATAAGAGACATCCTCGATTGAAGACACTCTTAGATACGTAAATTAGGCTACATACGGTTCAAGTTTATAATTCTTTTTGTTTTTATTTTTTATTTTTTTGAATGGAGAGTTTATAATTTTATATTAATGAAGCTAGTGGTATTCTACAAAGTCGAAGTTTAAACGAGACTATGGGAGTTTCCAAACTATCGAGAATATAAGATTTTCTCAAAATCCCCAGAAATAGTTTCATAAGTAGTCAAGATGTATTATGGTTTATTTTCCAAAAAACCAAAATACCGAAAACGTAATAGAAATGATTTAATTAGGTAAATAGAAACTTAGATAACGAGATGAAATTTCTAGCTCAGCCTCTGCTAATGCCATAAGTAAATGAAATATGTACATGGACTTTGTATAAGCAACTTAAGGTCCTAAATACAGTTAATGATGTGGTTCTACGGTCATATATTGATTTCTTGATCAAAGTCTCTTTGTCAAGTGGACTATAAATATTCTCCTTCCCACGTGGATATAATTTGTGTTAACAAGCAAACTTCTTATTGGATTGTATTGCTAATATATTAACTCCCAACTGTTGATACATCAACAACGAGAAAAATAACTCATTCCCATGTTAGGAGCACAATGCTATTCGTTAAATTGACACGCAAAAACGTCAGCTTCAGAGAATGCACTATCAAGTTGTATTACTATTTATCCAAATGCGCACAAAGAACCCTTTAGGTGAGTCATATGAAAAAACAATTTGTTCTCTCTGTCTCTCTCTCTCTCTCTCTTTTTGAAAAAAAAAAAAATCTTTTTCGTCCATTTAAAAGGAATATGTAAGCAGAGTACATGTATGACGGCATCAAGATCCATTCCATTACAAACGTGGAAAACTCACTATCATGTAGTACAAAAATAAGGATATACAAGTCAATATTTCCTTTCCTTTCTTGCTTGCACTCAGAAAAGGAATTAAAGTACATAAATGATACAGAAAACATGACTATGAGTTGATGGTGAAGAATCAATAGATTTAGATTCTGTGTTACATTACCACTGAACATGTTCTTCGAAAAATACCTATGCTTACAAGTTACAATCCACATAAAACGAAGACAACGAAAATTAAAGCAAAAGCAAAACGTTTATGTTTGGACCATAACCATAACATACCAATGCTCATTGCGATTCATTCCATGCGCAGAAAAACATAGCAAGTCAATCCCTTTTTTATGATTAGATTAAACTAGAATTGAAAGTCTTCTAGTTCATAACATTCATCAAATTTCATCTCTCTTCGTCCTCGAACTTCATGCTGAGAGTTGTGGCCAACTTCACATTGGAGAGGCCACTTCACTGGTCATAAAGTTGAAACCGATAAAATGCTAGCGCATCCACATAAAAGCAGACACAACAACCAGGTTCATGAGATATCCGCACACCTACATGAATGAGTGAAAAAGCAAGAAAATTAGCCGACGCGTCTGCATTTTGAAAGATCGACTGCCAAAAAAAAAAGGCTTTAGATTGGCGCTCATCACAGCTAGCGATAAATAGCTTCACACGTGAACAATACATAACATGATTTCCAAGCGTTTCAATTATCCAATAATAAATAACACACAATAATAAAAACGAAGTACCTAAAATAATTAACGTTTACGAGCAAATGTCCACTACTCATATAAATTTAATATCTACTTAATAACATGAAAAACAAAAGGTTCTAACAGTGATAAAAGAATTTTAAAAAAAAGAGCAACAGTGAATAAGCACACAAGTTTAGCTTCATAAAACGTAGCAAACAGATTACCAAAGATGTCGCCAACGATACACTGCCAACTCCCTCCATATTTCTTGTCAAAATACCTCCGCATGTGCGATGCAATGTCCTTTAGCTTCAGCACAGTATATTTCTCAATTGCCTTACAGTATCACAAATTAACAAGCCCATTGTTTTAGAAGGCAAAATAATATCAAAAATATGATTTAAAAGTAGTTCAGTAAAATTTGGGGTGGTTTGAGAAACGTTTGTACTTCAATTGCAAGACTAACAGCTTCTTCCTTCATCTCCTCCTTCATTTCAAGCCGTCGTATCTTTATTTCCCTTATCGCGTCATTGCTAACGTCGGTTTTCTTACTCTCATACTCTGATGAAAATTTACTGTCACCAAACCACGAGGACAATGCTGGCACTCCAATTCGAGATAGGATTGTTTAGCATTGTGCTCGAAGTCCAGCCTTGCTCGTCTTTATCTCCCCAATTCTCCTCTCTCTCAACAACGGATCTCCAAATTGGACTTCCAGCGTGTTTGCCTTTTCCATCTTTATATCATGCTGATTCCTCCGCATGTTTTATTAGTGAATTTTGTAAAACATCTACTCCGAGAAGGAACCTTCAGCAAAGAAAAAAAATGGAAAAAAAGAAAAGAAAAGAAAAGAAAAGATAAAAATATGCTAATCAAACCTACACCTGGATAATAACCAATATCCAACTAAATCACTCAGTTCAAAAAAAAAAAAGCCAAAAGTGAGTCCCTCAAAATTATGCGGCCACCAAAGTCTTCAGGGAGCAATTCCTACACAACAAAAACAACCATGGATGAGCAACATGAAGAACGATACAAACAAGGAAAAATGACACATAGAAAGAAATGAATTTCGCTGTAAACAAAGGATATATGTTATGGAAAACAACAATTAAATAGAAAAGGAAAAAACACTAACAAGCTAAGAGACAGACAAAAAGGGGCAAAGAACACTAAATTCAGGAAATGCAAGGCCAAAATATTGAAGAAAAAAATTATACCACAAACAACACAACTGAAAACCAATGAGACAAGGGCAGCACTAAAATGGTGTCCTTGAAGCGAAATTGGAAGTTAAGGCTTCTGAAAGCCATAACCAGAAAAAAAAAATTAAAAATTTATATGAGTACAAAAGCCTAGGGCCTCAATGAATAGCAATGCAATGACAGTGTTGATTGGATTGGGTTTAGTAAACATTTCCCAGCAATGCTCCCAGCAATGCAATGACAGTGTTGATTGGATTGGGTTTAGTACTTCAGCGAAAGAAAACTTTCGAAGAAAACAAAAAGAAAAGCAATTATGAAACACCAAAACAAAAAAATCAAATAATCACCATAACTAAGTTTGTGGCTGGTAGCAATTATCTTATCTAGTAAAAATCTGGCAAACTAGAGTTTTTGGCAGTTCACTGCCATTATAGACATCATCCAACCTGTGCAGTTTATACCGCCATTAGATACTTAAAATACTTAAAAGTCTTTTAAAACATCAACATGTTAAAAGGTCAAAAAAAGGAGAGGCATAATAAAAATTCAAAGAAAGGCAGGCAACATTTTCCCTCAACTCTCCTTTTCATTGGATTTTGGTTGTTTCATTTTGGAACAAAGCCCACCCTGCCTTCGGAGACAAAGTTGTATCCCCAACGGAAGAAGTGTATCAAAGATGGAGTTGAAGTCTCCGATATCTGAATCTGCATCAAACAGGCATCGCACTAGAATGCTTCGCCAAAATTCTTCCACTACGAAATCATTCTCAAGCATGTGAGTAGAACTTGATGATCGTGTGACATAGACACCCAGGCCAAACTGCAAGGGAATTGCTTTTATGCAGAAGAGGTGCTCTTAATTAATTGCCAATCTTGTTCCCTCCTGCTCACTTAAATAACCACAGCATAGAAATATTAAGAAACATGTCTTATGTTCAGTTAATTAATTGCCAAACTTACAGAGGACCATGGGTTTCAATGATGCAGAAGAGAGCAAGGGCGACCATCCCAGAGTGAACCAACTAGGGAAGATGGTAATTTTTTAAAATATTTTTCTCTAGTTTTGATCAATTTTTTTTTTTTTAAAAAAACTAAATCATTTTATTTGTATACTTTGTTACTGATTGAATAACATTAGAGCATTTATTGCGAAATTATACTCAAAATATAGAAGAACTTAGCCATCGAGTAAGGACTCGAAAGACTCCACGACATCTAAAAGAAGACCTCTGGTATGAAAATAGAATATCAAAATTGCGTGCAAAGAGCGCCTTGTAGGAGGTACTTACGCATATCTTGGAAATGCAATTGAATTGGTTTGGCCGTGTTTCCTATATCTTTGATGTTTCATCTTCTGTTTAATGATGGAGCCTGACAAATTTAAGGTGAAGAGATTGTTTCGAGATTTCAGTGTGTAAACGGGAAATAGGTGAAGTGTCTCCAATGTACCTTCCAATGGGATACCTATTTAAAATGTGTAGTTAGTTTCTGTAATTTAGCTGTTAACAGTAACAGTTATTTTAAGCTCTTATCTTTTCTTGTTTCTGTGATGCTAATGTGGGAAAATTAATCAAGTTATCTTAATGAATTCATTCAGTAACTTTGAATGTCATATCATTTCTATCTTAAGCTATTTATCTGTTAACGCCACTATCAAAGCAAATTACCACAAACGTAATCAATGCTTAAAAGTAAACATTCAAATACTACCGGTGTTTAATAGGGATGCCTTGTCTTGCAAAAATAAGGTAATAAGTGAAAGAGTGGTGATAAATAAAACAAGATCTGCAATCAGAAAAGCATAAAACAAAAACTAAGAAGTGAAAATGATTGTCTGGCTAGTAAAATGGGGAATGTAATTCATATTACCCACTATCAGCTTATAAATACAATTCAGGTATATAACATTGGCTTAGAAGCAAACTAAACACACAATAGAAAGAAGACGTGTATATAATCTATAATGCAATATAGAAACCTGCAATTTTTCATGAGCTCATAATTGGTTCCTATTTAATTATCAAGTGACTTTCAAGCAACCAATTGAGTGGCCACTAATGTAAATAATAGAAGCCCATAAATCTGCAGATAGCCTATTCAACCGAAAAAATAAGAGACCAGGAAGCACCTCAGCAAAACCCGCCTAATAATCACCATAAAAAAGTTGATTTCATCTATCTTCGTGTCCAGAGATCACAGGTCAAGGAACAATTGAGGGAGAAAGAAGGTGCGTAACAAGAAAGGAATAAAAGGGGAACAGAAGCGGCCGCTGCTAAGTTCAAAAAATAAAGAGATGATGACATCCCTTCACCAGCAATTAACTCAAATTAGGGATTTGTCTTCAATTTGGGGATTTTCTGTTCCTTCCTAAACGCCACTGTTTCAACGTGCAAGTTGTAATAAGCAAGAAACAGGACTTTGAATTCCTTTTTATGCTTTATTTTCGGTTTTCAAGATCACAGTGAGGAGATTTTACAAATTGATGTCAGTATCGTCTTCTCCAACCCAATTTTCTGCAAATTCTCCTCTAATCTACTTGTCTCGTACTTTCAAGTAAATCCCAGCAGAATTCTTTCGAATTCGGTCCCTATTAATCAATATAAATTCCAATTTCTGTTCTCATTAGGGTTCACTGCTTTATGTTTGAATTTCCATTCAATATCATAACACTGCGAAGGAAACAAAAAGAAAAGACAAAATAAAAAGCAAGCAGACCGTAACCGATTAACCAGAGTGTACGAGCAACGAAGGATCGCCAAATAGAAGTTCAACAAACTGAAATGAAAAAATCGAAGAAGCACACAAATAGAGACGACGATGACGGGGAAGGAGTGAGTCCGCCGACCTGCGGAAGAACGAAAACCCAGTGTTCAACCAAAGACCAGAAACCAGAAAAGACTGAAGGGCTATGGTGATTTCTGTAGGGGCAACGGGTCGGGTTTTTTACACGTATATAAAATAAAATTTAGAGATAAAATATTCAAAATCAAAGTATTTACGTCGATAACACAAATTATTAGGTATAATTCGAAGATTCGGTTTTGGTGCCCGTATTGCGATTCGCTAGCTTTGCCCCAGCGGCTCGCATTGTGAGGTGGAAGTTAGTATTATTGCGGGAAGCGGGTTGGACTCCGAAGATTTGTTCTCTTCCTACATTTTCCCCCTCTTATTTTGGAACTTTTATCCCTACAACTCTTTTCTACAATATAGTTTAATGACAACTTTTCATTACAACTAGTTGTTTTACCCGTGCATTGCACATGAATTTTTCAATTAATAACAATATTGAATAGATCTTAATAATGTTAAGATAAGACCAAAAAAATAAAGTAAATAATAGGTCAAAATAATAAATTTAATATAATGGAATAGTAGTTTTGATAAATATTAATTGAATAATGAAAACAATTACCTTCTTTACTCGTGCGTTGTACGAGAGACTAATTTTTTAATAAATAGTAGCTTTGATAAATGTTAATCGAATAATGAAATAATTAATTAGTTAAAAATTTGTATCATACTTTGACATAGCATTTACACCCGTGCGTTATACGGGATAATAATTCGTGAAGTAGATTATGATAAAACATCGCATTTTTCTCATTTTAAGATTAGATTTACTAAATATAAAAGTAATATAAAATAACATTAAATAGTTATCTAAATAACCAAATTAAATCTTTAATTAAAATAATTGGAGTGCCATGTTGGCAAAGATGCCAACGTGGCACACATTACATATTTTTTAAAAATTATAAATTTAATTTTGGAAATAATCCAACATTAATTAGTAGTAATTAAAAAATAATTAAAAATAAATCAATATTTAAAGCAATCATTTAATAAGAAAAAATTAGTTTTGGAAAGAATTTAAATATAACTTCATTTTTTAAAGTTCTAATTCAAAATATTAAATAACAAATATTTTTCATTTATTTTTGTCGTGCTAAAATTATAAGTTTTGATAGTTTTGCTTGGTTAAGGTGAATTGACTATTTACAAATAGTGGATTTTTTTATTTTTTTATTTTTTAAAATTAAATTTTGAGTAGTTAAAATTATAACTGGATTTATATTTAATAATTTTTCGATTTTTAAGTAAATAGTAATTTATTAATCTTTCTTTATATTAAAAAAATTCGAGTGTCACGTTAGTAAATATGCCAACGTGACACACATTAAATATTTTTTAAAAATTACAAAATTAGTTTTGAAAATAATCAAACATTAATTAGTAGTAATTAAAAATATAATTAAAAATAAACCAATATTTAAAGCAAACATTTAATGATAAAAATTGATTTTGGAATGACTTTAAATATAACTTCATTTTTTAAAGTTCTATTTCAAAATATTAAATAATAAATATTTTTATTTATTTTCATCATGTTAAAATTGTACGTTTTGATAGTTTTACTTGGTTACGTGAATTAGATTATTCAAAAATAGTGGGTATTTTTTACTTTTTTTTTTATTTTTAAAAATCAAATTGTGCGTAGTTAAAATTATAACTGGATTTATGTTGAATAATTTATCAATTTTTAAGTAAATAGTAATTTATTAATCTGTATATTATTACAATTGAAGTAACACGTTTGGCGGATGCCCTATTGGCAGCGCTAACATGATACACGGTGTCTAATTAAAAAAGTTAATTGATATTTTTCATTTTTAATATGACTGATATGATATGCTCACTAACTGAATTTTGCATTGCATGTGTTTTCATTTTCTAAGTATATAAAATTAAAAATAAAATGTTTTTTCTAAAATTAAAATACAGTTTACATAAATGGAAAGAAATCAAATAAATTATGTAAATACGGAAAATTATCGGTATTACGCCAAATTTAAGTTACATAAAATTAAGCATAATACTTCTTATACAATATAGCTACAATTAAGTAGCAATTACAATTAATCATTAAAGAAATGCATAAAATCATAAAATTTAGAGTATGTAATATCCATTTCAGAAAGAAAAAAGGTGGTCAATATAAATGTCATTGGTACCAACGAGAAAGACAAGTTTTGATAATCAAAGAATTTGTTTGTATCATTTTCAATGGTTTGTTTATAATTAATTAATCTCCACGATCATTGTTGTGCAATGCGATACATGACAATTGGAATTAACGTTACATATTTTGATAAACTTCTTAATTATACGATGCACATGAATTTTTTAATTTACAATTATGAATTTACTCTGCGTTTTTTGCATTTACTATAATATACAATATTATAAAATTTAATAATTATTTACAATTATGCAATCTCCTATGCATAAATTACATCAATTATATAATTCAATATTCATATTTAATATATTTATAATATTATATTAATTATTTATTGTGCATAAATTTAATTATTCCCGTGCATCGCACGGGTATAGTACTAGTTCTACTTACTTTTGAAGTGCATATGGTTTTCTCTTTAAAGTTATTCTATATTCTATTATATGCAACTATAAAATTTTGAGATATTAATTATACACATGTACGGATCATAGTACTAACAATGAATTTGATTAACATGTATATATATATATATATATATATATTATAAAAATAACAATGTCGCGGGTACAGACCCTAACACCCCATTCCTACCTTATTAGGAAACACTGTAATGTCCCGCTCCAGATCGTTACAATCCAATATTAATGTATACAATATGTTCAGAATATGTTTGGAAGCATTTGTGATATGTCGGGAGTCGAAACGGCCGTCGGAATGGGAAGAATCCGAAAATGTCAGCAAAAGCCAAGTTACGGTCGTAATATTAGTCGAATACACCTGTAAATTCTAAGTGAAAGTTAAGGGGATTTACAGAGAGTTTTATACGGCCATAAGAGGGCTCAGTTCTGGCCGTATAGGTCTGATTACGGCCGTAATTTATAAAGATACGGTCGTAATTTCAGAAAAGGGAAATGGAAGGAATTACGGAGGCTAAATTACGGCTGTAAAAATGGAAGTTAAGGCCGTAAATCCTATGTCGGCAGGAAATGTTCTAGAGCATTTCAAGTCGGTTGGGCGTGTATAAATACCTAAAATCCAATCCTTTACCCCCATTGTTAGGAATTGCCCAATAGACATGCACAACGGAATACAAAATACGCAATTCAAAACTGGATCTACTCGTTTTTAGATGAGATATGTGATTAGAGATTACCAATATAGAAGCGGATTTCACGGCGAATCTCTCGTTTGTTCTTTCGTCTCCACAACCGTCCAATCGTCCGGCCTCCAACGGTGATCCACACGTCAAGACTCCTCTTGAATTATGAAAAACTTCGTAGTGGGATAATATCTCTCAATTTAGTGCTAGCTGATTGTAGAAAGAGCTTAGAGACAATGTAGTAATAATAACTTGTGTATTATGGGGCAATATTGAGCTATTTATAGGTTTACAATAATACTATTGGGCTTGTGGTTTCTTGAGCCACAAGATAACTCAACCCGGTCCAACTATTGGGCCTTGTACACACCATAACTAATATTCTCCCACTTGGACAAGGTCCAGTTCAAGACACGAGTACTTGACTTTGTGTGTGACCCATTAGGTTCCCACTTACGAAGGCAAACGTCATGGCGTCACTATCTGATCTTATCAGGATAGGATAAAGTGAAATTCCTATTTCAGTTTATCATTGATTCACCCAAATCGATCGACCCATGTTGCCGCCCATGATTGACATCTAGCAATGTGTCATGGCAATCCATGTGACGGGATATGTCATGCGGTAATGACGAAACCTTTATATGTGCGGTTACCGTGGAATTACAATCCCTTCATCAATATAACCCGATTGGTTTAGAGATATGGATTCGCGTCAATCTCGTTCAACCAACCATGTTGTTCGTTCTCAACTCAACGTTGATTAAAACAGTGATTGTGATTGAAAACCCCTTTCAATCCCACAATCCTACCTTGGCCAAGGATTTTATATCAACTTGATTGCACGAAACATTGGTTATAATCTCCGTTATCTAGGAGTGATGAATCCTTTATTGAATACTCACAACCTTCATGCATTTCTCACTATACCCGTATAGCATTTCCAGTCAACCCCAGTTAGAGTATCCTTCAATGTCCGCCAAAATAAAGTGATCCGTGCATAAGATTCTATGATATTCTCAAGTCAAAGGACCAATTCCACACCGCGCATTAGAGATCCACTACTGATGCAAGGATAACTATCCATGCAGTATCTCTCGGCGGGTCATCCAAATGCTTGTTCCACTAACAAAGCATCCACGTGTTCATCCGAGTGTCTCCACATTCTAACTTGTGAGATCAGTTACTTTCTTCTTAAGAAAGAGATGCTACACATGCTAGTCTATCCGCAATAACAATATCCGTGTTTTGTTATTGCTACGACCAAGGACAATTTAAGAATAAGTGCAAAAAACTTTTATCTCACTATCACAACACCTTGCGATTAACAAGTTTTCCCACATTTATTCTACGGACTCCAACAACGTAGATATGTAAAATAATAGATATGTCATTCTATTGCATCTATCAATTAGGTGTTTACGCATATCAATATCCGATATAGATTGCAACACCACAGTTTTACACAACTAGATCCAAATACCATTGTATCTAATACACATAGCTTCAATCATGAATATGCTGTGACATCCACTATGTCAAGAGATCTTTTGTATTTATCCTTTTATCATTTCGATGCATTATCTCTTCTAAAGAGATATGCCACCTCAATACACACTTAGATCGTTGACGAGACTCAGGTTTACTTCACTTGTGCGACGGCTCCATTGTTATCTCAATCTCTATTGGATCAACAATGTTAGGAAAAGCTTCCAAGTTCAATTAAGAACTTAATGATCTAAGCCGCTTCTCTTGCTACTTCCAAATTAACTGTGTATTGAGTTGCATTCATCTAGAACCTTTTCCAGGTGATCATGCTATTCTTATGAGTAACTATCTTTCCGAATTGGGTCAGTGTATAGTCTTTCAAGACTAAGGACCGACACTTGCGAATTTTTTGAATTCTTCGTTCAGATTCTCCACTAAAACATGTATGCAGTGCTTCTCAAGCATCTAATAATGTTTGTTGACCATCATTTAATGTTTCCTACATTGTTTTCTCGGAAGTTTTCCTCTCCAAAACATGTGAAACATTTGATCTAGTACATACCATCGCACGAATGCTATCTATGCGATCTCTCTCAACCGCGTTCTCCAACGCCTTTTAGAGTGCAATCCTATCCTTATAGGACAGAGTTCTATCTTGAACTCTTTCAGGAAAAATCTTCTAGAGATTTCATCTATGTACTTGGATTTAGATAGGCTAAACGTTTTGTAGATCTATCTTTATAGATCTTTATCCCAAAATTACATGCAACATTTTCTAAATCTGTAATGGAGAAAACATCGGACCTTCTCTGGAGATATCGTTTTTCTAACAACTCGTATCTACATACTGTATTAGAAATATGATTATACTCCCACTAACTTCTTGTACACACTATTCATACTCATTGATGACAAAATCAAACTATTTGATTGTCTCATCAAAATGAAGTTTTCAGCTCCTCTTGGGCATGCCGACATGCTTGATTTGATCTTATGGATTCAAAACTTTTAGGTTGCATCAGATACAACGTGATCAAGATCAAGTTTTGAAAACAATTTCTCAAACATGAGCATTTACGGTAATTAGAATTCAAATTAACGGAGACATGATTATAGACGTGAATTTTGCTCTCAAGTGCAACATTTGTCTTTGATTGCAACATTCACTGTTAATCTTGTCTTGTGAGCATTACGATCCATATCCAGGGTTGTTTGTAAGCTAATTTACAAATTATAGGTCTAACCCATCCTGCAACCAAAATCCACATTTTGATTTTAGTACATGGAGCTCACTTCGAATTCTAGTGTATCTATCTATACATTAGGTCAACAACTTGACTTTTACCATTTATAAACCGCAGGCTTCTCATTATTGACTACCAATACCATATTAATAGCCACAAGATCACATCTTACTATAGATGAGCCTTTGCACGATTTATACGGAGCCAGTGTGTTATTAAGAACTTTTCTTCTTTACTAGTTTGCACCTCATCAAATGAAGTTTAGTAACTAGTTCATCTAGTCGGTTGATCTCTGTTGTGACTTATTGAACTCTTTCAAGGTCTATCCTACTCCCATTGTCCTTTTAGGAAAAATAATTTCTCGAAGATTAGATCATACTTCTATAAGATGACTCTAATCTTAAAAGTGAGAGTAGTGATACTCAATAATTTTCCCTTTTGAATATCTATCAAGAGATTTCTCCCATGCTTTATCTAGGCATTATTACTCAAAATCATTTTTGAGTTTTATCTACCGACTTAGATAGAACACTATTTAGTGTATTTCTTACTTACAAGTTCCATTGCACATCCCAAAACAATTTCAAAATGAACTGTTAGGCATAATAATTAAATTGCATCATATTAATATGAACAATTTCTCTTATTAAATACCATTGGTTGGTGATATATACCCCCAAATTCACTAAACAAGAATCTCATTCTTCTAATTATATCCTTGAATAATCTCCACTTTGATCATATCATAGTGTGAGAATATTCGCCAATTAACTTTTATCTTTAGCTTGAACTCTTTTGAACATTTCAAAGAATTTCATGCTTAAAGTCTATCAAGTATAAGATACTACATCTAGTATGTACTCATCTTTAAACTCGATGACGTATGGCAGGCTAATATCCGACTTACATATTCTCCCAAATACATCAATATGAATTAGGATTAACATGTTTTGATGCTAGAATAGGATGTAATTATCTTTATACCTCTTTTGTTTTCTATTCAAACAATAGACCTTTTAGAAAATCAACGTTACTGATCTTATTGCTACAGTCGATTATATGATTGCAAACAACTATTGTTCTTAATCTTAACGGATCAATTATTCATGTCCGAACATGAATTAGAAATAATGTTCTTCATAAGAACATGATCATAATACTCATTCCAAAACAAAACAAAAGAGCAACGAAAATAATAGGTCTTGAATGAAGTAACATTTATTTTATTTCATACTATAGGACCTATTACCTTCCTTTGCAGTGAACTTTTCTATTTAAATCTCAATCGTATTTAAATATGGGATCTCCATCCGATATCCAATACTTAAAATATTTAAATACGAGTTTCGAAAATCTTCTCCAAGATTCTTCTCTTCAATTGGTTATGCCTGACTCACAGTTCCATGCCAATCTTCTTTGTCTCTACAAAGTGTTATTGGATTTGAATATGTCTTTATATACTTCAACTGTTAGTTTGATCTCGAAAATTCTTTCTCAAAGTTCCTTTGAGACTTTCTTCTAAGCCTCGTTAGGAGTTTCAAGATCAAACTTATCACATTGGTGATATGTATAACAGTTTGGGCATATCAAACATATTAGTGGGTATTGGGAATCTTATTCACATCTTAATTCACAACAAATTGTGATAAACTATTTGGTAATGAGAGTTGAAGAACTAAGTCAACATTTGACTTGTTGCCCATCAAGTCTCCAAATAGCATTTCGGATTTTTATATCGTTCATTACATAGATCAACTCCTTGACATGATCAATAACAACATAAATATCCATACCCACATGCGATATTTACAACTCACAACTGCAAGTATCATACATACTGCATTATGATCATCACATGATCTTTGTAAATTCATATTGTCCTAGCAAGACCATCTTGGTAGGATTTTTCGGATAATCTTTTTATGACATATATTAACTTATAGGTAAGAACAAATCTCATATTTATGACGTTAGTGTAATAAAGTCCAGTGAGTGTGGTGATAGTCAATTCACTTTTCATATTTGAGTACAGTGCTCAAGTAGTTCGGATGAGTTTGTCGGCATCACCTATGCTTTTCAAACTCAAAATATTACTCATAATATAATTGATAGAAATGATAATGGAATAACAATTAATAAATGCAATAAAGTTAATCAAATATGGACTTTTATTTAATTAACAATACTCCCACTGAATCAATGATCCCCAACATTGATAGAAAACAATTTTTCAACTTTTATCAGTGGCCCAGGACCCCGTCTGGTCAATTAGAACATTGAGTTACTCAACAAGCCCTAATTGTCATTCAGGTCGATACACCTATCAATCACATCTCCATGTGACTCCTAGATTATCAAGTAGATAATGATTTATCTTGTACATCTCATGCATTAACTTGTCGTGCCTCTAAAGTTTATTTCCTTGAGTTACTCAACAAGAAACAAATTTTAGTTAAATTCGACCCAATGTTCAAAGACATCACATGTCTCTCGGTGAAGAACATTTCCTACGATCGAGCAGCATTGAGTTACTCAACAAGCCGATTACGATTGTGGAAATCTAATTTTTCACCGTAACATTGGAAGGCATGGATTAACATTTAGTCGTGAATTAAATATTATTTTTAAGGGGATCAGTCTCATCAATAATATAATGCATAATAATAAACATCAACCATACAATTATCAAGCATAATAAAACTAGTGGATAATTATGGACGTATATCTATTTAGTTTTCCCGAGCCAAGAGAAAAACTAGTTGGTCAAATCCTAAGGGACAATGTCTTCGTCCTTCGTTGGTTAACTCCGGTGATCTCCATCTTCTGCTCCAACTCGTATCCGATACTAGTTGGTACATACGTATCCCATAGACTCGCAGGTCCAAAATTAAATTAAAAATTAATTGGCACGTAGGCCCAAATTAATAATAGGCATGCAGGCCCCCAACATGAAACAAAGAATAAAACCATGCATTCATCTAATCACATTGGTCTGGTCCATAATCATCAACGATATCTAATATTAACAAATTATATCAATTTCTAGATTTGGGTAATAATATTATTTGGCTAAACATTTTAACCTAATAAAGGAACGAACCAAACGAATATTAATTAGTTAATCATATTAACTAATTAATAACTCATCAATTAAAATTATATAATTAATCTAATTAATTGTTTAATTTTATCACAAGGAGGGAATTTAGAAAATAACTCTTTATTTTCCCAATCATATCAAACTTTAATTAGTTAATCACATTAACTAATTAATTACATATTAATAAAATTTTATGATTAATCAAATTAATCAATTAATTTTATTAATAAGAGGGTACTCACAAAATAACTCTTTATTTTGTGAATTACTTTGGTCTAGTCCAAAATCATCCACAATATCCAATATTGATAAACAATTCAGTTTCTAGATTTATTGTGACGACCATATTGTTTAAACAATTTAAACAATCAAGAACAAAATTTTATGAATTAATCTAATTAATCTCATATCACAATAAATAATTAATCTAATTAATTACATGTAATAACAAATAATTAATCTAATTAATTAGATGTAATAATAAATAATTAATCTAATTAATTAAATATTATTAGAGGCGGATTAGACAAAATAGCACTTTATTTGTCAGCTACATTAAAGTCATACTTTAATGAAAATATGCAAAAAATACTAGGGAGAAACAAACAAAAATAATGATTTTCAAAAATTCAAATTTTGTCACAAAAATAATTTTAAATTGAAAATAAATGCTCAAAGTTGAATAATGGCGAGAAAATTGATAAATCTAATTTATCATGAATTTTAGAAATTTTTATTTCAACCCAAGGACTTGTTTTCGCAATAAGTTGAAAGTAGGGACTAACTTGTAGGTTTCTGAAACTTGTTTCAAAAGTTCAGTTCTTATAATATTTCGAGGGACTTGCTGTGCAATTTCAAAAATTGCATAGCAAGCCCTCATTTTCATCCGTCTTTGTGGAACGACTGGAAACCCTAGCTTACGCTAGGGTTCCTTCCCCTACCTCCATCAAGTAGCGGCGACCATCGCCGTTGCCACCAGGTCATGGCGATGTCGCCGCGCTTTTCCATGCAAATGTGGCGGTCGCCGGCCAGACAAAGAAAGAATGGCGCTGCTATCGCTTGTCGGCGAAGTCGCCGCTTAATCTGGTCACGACACGGCGACCTTCGCACACATCGCCAGGTGGTGACGAAGACCTCTTTTTTTGTTTTCTCATGCAATTAAAATCAATTCTTAGATCTAATCTAAAACTAATTTTAACGCAATTACATCGTCACAATAAATCAAACTAAATTGTTTGATAGAACATTAAATCAAATCCATGTCTTATTGGATTTCCAAATTCATGAATCAGATCCATAAACTCGGTCTAATCCAATGCATATTCTTTTCTTCTAAAAGAAAAATTATTTCATAAATAATATTTATTAATTACCCAAATCAAATTGATGTAATAACAATTATTGTTAACAAAACTTAACAAATCTCAACAAGAAAACGAGTTGGCTCTGATACCACTGTTAGGAATTTCCCAATAGACATGCACAGCGGAATACAAAATAGGCAATTCAAAATCGGATCTACTCATTTCTTAGATGAGATATGTGATTAGAGATTACCGATATAGAAGCGGATTTCACGGTGAATCTCTCGTTTGTTCTTTCGTCTCCATAGCCCTCCAATCGTCCGGCCTCCAACGGTGATCCACACGTCAAGATTCCTCTTGAATTACGAACAACTTCGTAGTGGGATAATCTCTCTCAATTTAGTGCTAGCTGATTGTAGAGAGAGCTTAAAGACAATGTAGTAATAATAACTTGTATATTATGGGGCAACATTGAGCTATTTATAGGTTTACAATAATCCTATTGGGCTTGTGGTTTCTTGAGCCACAAGATAACTCAACCCGATCCAACTATTGGGCCTTGTACACACCATAACTAACACCCATAACAACCCCAAGATCATGTCTAAACCCTCTCTAAGATCCAAACTAAGAATTAAGTCCATGTAATGGTTTTGTAATAGCTTTAGCTCAAAATCAACCACAGGAAGGGAAAAGAGGAGAAGAAGGAAGAAAGCATCGAGGTTCAAAATGAAACATCTTTCAAACGAATTGGAGTTCGAAGATGATGTCTTCTTAAGATTTGTATCCCATTGAGTCTAGATTCCAACAAGCTTTGAATCACCTCATTTGGACATTGGACGCAAAAGTTATGACCAAAACATTGCGCCGCCAGTGCAGAAAATTTTCAGCGAAGTCCATATGGCCGTAATACAAGGCCATACGGCCGTACATTTAAGTCGGAAAAGTGAGTTTTCTCGACTTTTCTTGACGTTTTTGGATATTTATTCCACTCTAATGTGTCTCTAAGATCCATAAGACACCCAAGAACCTCTCCAAGCTCCCTAGAAACCTTGTTGGATCTTTAATTACTAATAGTTAGCAACATAATTCTACTTTAGGACTAAGAAGAAGATGAAGGATGAAGAAGAAGAAGAAGAGAGGATGCTAAGGCTTTCTTGTACTTGTTTCTTGTCATACAAGGTGAGTAATAGGTGTATTTTATGTTGTAGCTTGATATGGTATGTTTGTGCATTTACAAATGGGGAAAACATGTTGAAATGTATGTGATACCTTGTTATGCTTGTTGTAGTGTTTGGGAATTGTTGAGTTGTTTAATGTGTGATATGTTTGGTATTGAAATATGTTATGTGGAACGAATATGACTCGGTGTGAAAGATTGAATGCTTAGATGTGATGAAGATATGATTTCATAAATGTGATAAAGCTATAACGTCGAACCGAGTCCTATGTGATGTTAATGAAAGTGAATAAGTTTGTGTAAGCTATTGTTATGTTTGAATAACGTTGCACTACGAGAGTATGTGCACCGTGCTTAATGTGGGAATGTGCAATGCCATATGGATGAATGAACTATAATGAAATGTGAATGTGAAGCCTTGAATATATGTGAAAAGAAATAGAGGCTTCAAGGAATGAAAGTGTTACACGAGCATTGCACGAACATGTATTGGTGTTACCTATCATGTGGTTACCAAGAAAAGAAGGAAAATGAAAGAAAGTACGGCCTAATTGGGGGAGCTACGTGCTATGTGGGGCAAAGTACTACGCCAGAAGGCGGGAGTACTTGTTGAACAGAGCCGGACTTTCCACGAGGCTCGAGAGGCCTCCGTCTCGGGGCCCGAAATTTAGAAATTTTTTGGGGGCCCAGAATTTCCAAGATGTTTTTTTATATATATTAAAGCACATAGAATTTAGTAACATAAAGCCTGGTGGTGTGGTGGATGAGTAGTTGCCACGTTTCATTACCCACCCAAGTTCGAAACGCCCTCAGTGCCAACTATTGTGTATTTTTTCAAAGTGATTTTAGTGACTAACCGGGCCTGCAAGGGAATTTAATGACTAAATGGGCCAACAAGGGTATTACGTATGGGGCCCAATTTTCAGATCTCGACTCAGGCCCCCGAAACCCAAAGTACGACACTGTTCTTGAACGCCGCATTACCCCGGTCGAATATGAAAGCCTCAAAGGGGAGCTACGTGCTATACGGGGCAAAGTGCTACGTCGAAAGACGGGAGCACCTCTTGAACGCTGTATTATCCCTAAGAAATGTGAATGGAAAGACCTACGGGCTCTGAGGCTAAGAAAATAATATTGGCGCCAAGGTGATCACATGATTAGCAACAGGGCCCAAAAGAATGAAAGAAAGAAAGAGAAAAAGCATAGCACATGCATTACATGCATTGCGTTACATTTATTACTCACCGAGTCTTTGTGACTCACTGTATGTGTTCTTATGTGTTGGTGATAGGTTATTAACGTGGAGTTGGCGGAGAGTCCTTTAGAAGACGTGATGGTGGTGTGCTTGGGAAAAAGGAATTCCGGCGATCTTGAATCCCTCGCAAAAAGGTTTGTATGTGACGGGTTGATAACGTTGCCCTCAAATCCGTTGCTATGTTTAAAGATGTCATGCATATGACGTGTGATGTGACGTAAGCATGACGATTGTGTAAGTAAAATGAGAGGGGGCGTTACAAACACTTTTCTTCACCTCCGTCCCATTCTTATTTAATCGAGGCCGATAGAAGATGATAGAATTACAAAAAAGGATGGAGGTTGGCATTCCCAGTTCTCATCCTTCTAAAATGTTCTCATTCCCATTCACCTTTTATCGTAAACATTTAGTCGGAAACTTTTATTTGTATTTTTAAATATATATTAATGACATCTATTTGAATAAACACATTTCAAAAATACTAAACATGTATGTTAACATATTCGGTTGATATATATATAACTCGTTAATTTAGATGTTATTTTAAATAATTCAAATTATCTAGGATTCTTAACATGGTCAGTAAAAAAATTATAGATTCTATGTTATTTTGATCAAATAATGAATGATTTGATATCAAATTTAAATTAATTTAGATAAGATAAATAAATTTAAAATTTATATGATAAATAATTAAAATAGACCATTTTATTGTTGGTCCTTAAAAGTTGAATAAAATCTTAAATGAAAAAAATTGAAGAAAATAAATCATTTAAATTATTTGGGATTCTTAATGTTTATCTGAGAAAACCGTATGAAATTCAAACAGAGAAAATGTGAATAAAAAATTATTTTTTAAATAAAAATGATTCAATTTTGGAGGGGAAAACACTCTCTCTTCGTCTCTCTCTCTCTCTCTCTGTCTCTCTCTCTATATATCCAATTTAGCAAAATATTTAATTTTGATAATTTTATGTCCAATGAAACCGTGTCAATTTTCACTCAACGAAGGCGATTCCAATTAAATCTTAACAATATAATTAATTTTAATTAATCTTTCTTAATTATTTCAAAAATAATTAATTATTTCTAAAAAATTAGCTTAATTACCGAAGTTTTAAAAATTGTATGAATCTAATTTTAAAGATATTTTGTGATTTAAAACACATCTCGGAATTTGGAAAATATTTTTCATTTTTAAGTGAAATCTTAATAACCGTAGCAATCTAATTAATTTTAATTAATTATTCATTCTTTTAAATTAATTATATTTTTCCCTCTTCGAAATGTAATTAATTTTGATTCATTTTCATTCAATAAAATCATGTTCTATGAAATTGTAGCAATATAATTATTTTATTATTTTTTATTGTTGGGTAATTATTTCTAAAAATAATTAGTTATTTCTTAAATATTAGCGTAATGGTACACTTTTAATAATTGTATGAATCTAATTTTGAAAATATCTTTTAATTTAAAAAGATATTTTACAATTTCAAAGATATATTTCATTTTTAGGGGAACTTGCCAATACGTAGTGATCTAATTCATTTTAGTTTTTTAAAATCAATACTATTTTCCAATTTTAGTAATATAATTACCGAATGAATCCATGTCCAATTAAAACTTAGTATTATAGATTTAAAAGATATATTACAATTTAAAAGATACAGATATAGATTAAATTAATTTAAAAATCGTATTAATGTTATTATTGGATGATTAATTAAAAATTAACTAATGTCAAAGTTTTTTAATTAACATTTTTAATTTGATCGATATTATACATTTATATTATTTATTAATAATTTAATTAATTTTTAAAATTTAAATTTTAATGTGGTATAAATGATGATTGATAATTAAGAGAAGTACGATCAAGATTATTAGCAGTAAAATATTAAAACTACAAAATAATTTAATCGCGACAAATTTGATTGTGTTGATGGAGATCAAATTTTAAAGATAAAGATAAATCTCCTCAATTGATGCCGATAAATCTTAAATATTAATTGTCAAATTATTTTATTATCATAATTTTATTCATAATCCATAACAAATTTTATTGTTATTATAATTCAAAAAAATGTTTTAACCAATTAACTAATCCACAAATTTATGGCGGATACAATAAAAATAAAATGGTATACTAAAAATTTAAAAATAAAAAAGGAAAAATAAAAAATAAAAAGATAATTGTATAGTAATTTTCAAAAAGTCAACTATAGGAAAATAAGAAAGGACAAAGGCTGCCAATAAAATTTTGAAGGGAAAGGACTAAGGCTATAAATACTTGCTTATTATATATATATATATATATAGATTAATTAGAAAATATAATTTTTAATTGCAATACTAAATTATTAAATCTTACAATTTGAGCAATCAAGAGCGTTTGAGCTATTGGGCGTGTTGTCGCAGTACGCCAAAATTTATTTTATTTCCTTACTTGGTTTCAAAACTACAAATTAATGTAGAAGTGGTAAGTAAGGGTCGAACCCAAGAGGAACGGTGTTTGATCTAGTTGTTCTTATCAATTAATATAGAAAAGGGGGGGGTTTTATGCTGTTGGATGAAATTCAAAAATAAAATGACAAAATAAAAGATATGAAAATGAAACAATTGAAGATATATCTAGTTCTCGGGTTCGGTTGTGTCAACATCTTGTGTTTATCCTTCCCATGCAACGTGTACTATCCCTTCTTCAATTTATCAACTCTCAATTAACCAAGAAGCTCTGATTAACGAATTCTTCCTTAAGTGTATTAAATTAAAGTGAGTTCTTTAACTTAACATCTAGCTATTGGATAATCCTAAACAAGTTCTTAGGATTTAATGCAATGCTAGTGTGAAATGAACAAGAAGAATGAGTTGAATTAGATGATCAATTTCACAAACTTGAATTAATACATCTAAGTTGATTTATTAACAAATATGCACGACATTCGTTTGCTACATGTAGTTGGAATCTAGTGACAAGTACGGATCAAAAAGTTCCAATCCTAGCACATAACTTGAACTTAAAGATTAATTGATTCAATTGGCCAAAGTGAATGCAATAATCACATAAATTCAAAACGGGTTTAAAAGCATAACAAATCAACAAATTGAAGTAGAGGAATAGATAAAACGTTAGCAAAGAGTTAGAAAAGATAATAACATGATAATTGAACACAACGTCCCCCTCGAACTAGATAGAGAAGTCTAACTACTCATATTAGCGGGTATCACTACTGCTATATGATAGATTATACTTCACTATCTCAAGTAATATATACAAAATATAGAAACAAGAAAATAAATGCTAAGAAATAAATAGAGAAGTTTAATCACTCATATATATGGGTTAAATACTTTTTAGCTAGTGTTCGCCTTGTATTACTTCCACAATATATGAGAAATTAGACTTCTCAAACAAGAAAAATAAAAGAAAGAGAGAAACTAGCAAAGAAATGCCCCGCTAATCATATTCTCGGCCGAAGAATTGTCGATTGATTAATCGAACCTAAATTTAGGTTTTTTCTTCCGCCGGAATATGAGAAACTAAGAGCTTTCAAGCTAAAACTAAGAACAAATGATGAAGAGAATTTTATTGAGGAGAAAGTTGGAGAGAATCACAAGCTAATTCTCTCTACAAGTTGTGTGATTCAAGCTTGGAAATGCCTCTATTTATAGGCAAAATATTACACCAAAAAATATTAAAAAATCATAAAAGTCTTCCTTCATGAGTCTATTGTGGTGTGCTCAGATTGTTTTATCTCTACGAAGTCAAGAAAATACCAAAAAACACGTTTTATGGTAGGTGGAGTCCGCTGGTCAAAATCTGCAGCGGCGTCAGGCGTGACTCGAGTCGCCGCGCGCGCTGACTCGAGTCACGCGCGATTCTGCCTAGTCCGCGCGCGCGCGGAACGAGAGGACCAGGGATGGTTGCAGGCATGACTCGGACGGTTGCGGCGCTAATCGAGGATGCTCGGGCGTGACTCGAGTCACTTGCGGCGCTGACTCGATCACATGCGGCGCTGACTCGAGTCACCCGAGTCACCCAGAAATTGCACGCCAAGTCCCTCAACTTTTGAATATTGTTCATTTTGGTCCTTGAGAAATTGCATTTTGGTCCTCCAACGTTTTGAAAAGTTTCACTTTGGTCCCTGAACTTTTGAAAAGTTGCACTTTGGTCCCCAACAGTTTTGGAAGTGACGCTTTTAGTCCTTTTCTTCTTGACCATAACTTTCACTAGGAAACTCCGATTTGCGATCCGAAAAAAGTTTGGGAATCCTCTTTTGACGTTCTTCGACTTTGGCACAAGAAAAATTGTAAAAACAACTTTTCATAAAATTGCATCGGAGGTCCTCCATCTTTGATTCACTTACCTTTTTGGTCTCGAGTTTCCGTTTTCATCCGATTTTCATCCATTTTGACTCCTTTTGATTCTTTGTGACCCTAAACACCACAATAAAGGAAAAACACATAAAACGGAACATATAAAACTAATAAAACACACAAATACACAAAATAAAAGAGTTATTTAAGTGCTTATTTAGCACTTATCAAACTCCCCCACACTTAGACTGTTGTTCGCCCTCGAACAACAACCATACGACACAAAACAACACAGTGATTTTACATGAGATAAACAACTTTAAACATTGAAATCCAACTACAGATAGTGACTTGCTTAATAAACATTCTCCCATGAAAATTTCACTTCTTCTCAAATACACAATGGCTTGTGAGTGTGTGCAATTAAGGTTATCATCCCATCACTTTGGAATCAAATGAAAGTTTACGATGTTCTATCCAAATTTGACCGAAATGGTCAAATATTTCCTTTCATCTCTCGTGATCCCACTCTTATTTTACAATGATTCCCATGGATCCTAAAAATTACTCAGTTCACCAAAAATCATCAAGTGTTAGCACTGCAAAGAAAAAAAAAGGGCATGGCAGGTATTTTATCGCAAATATGTCTTCAATTTAAAGAGTGTTTAGATTTGGGCACTTCAAACCACTGAGGGAATTTATTTATCAAACTTCACACTTGGGTAACTATCACATTTCTTGAGATTTTTTTTTTGATTTTTCTTTTTTTTTTTTTTTTAATGAAGAAGAAGAAAAGAAGAAGAGTTTTGCAATTTTCTTTTCACTTTTACCCCACAGGTAGCTTTCACACTACCCTTTCATTGGAGGCTGACCTTCTTCACCCATTCGAGGTGACTTCACACTCTGAGGTAGGTAGCTCTTTCTGTGGTCCCTCTCCTTATTTCGAACATAAAAGTAAAATTCATTCTCGGCATAGGTCAATACTTTTTCCAAACTTTTTAAACTCACAATAAAAGACACATTCACAAAAAGCAGATACCATGCGATTATAACTCCGCTTTGCTAACAATTGATGTTTCAGTTACTTTGAGCAGACGAATGGATAGAAAAAAAGAAAAAGTTAGTTTACTATGGTCTAGAAAGTTAGAAAAAAATCAACATTTTCAACCTTCAATTTGTGTTCCAGGAGAATGATAGTAAATTACCTTATAAACATGCTCGGGTAATTTAGTCACTTATGCATAGAGAAGAATAGTAACACAACAAATTGATTTTTTTTCGGGATCTGCGATTTAGCTAAATCACGCAAATTAAGCTCAATCATATTCAAAAATTGCTATCTCATGCAAAATTGTAGACACAAAAAAAAAAAATCACAAGCAGATCACAATATGCCACTCCCCCACACTTAAATTCTACATTGTCCCCAATGTAGAAATATAAATACCATGTAAAAGAGAAGAGATGGAAACTCCCCTATGGTAAGCCATGAAGTAGTAGCCGCCATAGGTTGTCGACTTTGCACACTAAAAACTGACACAAGAACATAAAAAAAAAAACAATTAAAAATAACAATATGTACACGTAGTTGTGATTGTGGCTCACATCTTCCTCTGGTTTCGTCCGTAAGCGGCTTAAACGCCTTCTATGAGTGGGGATAGGCTTCCCCATCCGGTTTTCTTATAGGCGGCAAACAGGTCTTTTAAAGTCGATTCCCAAGGCGTATCGTTCTCGTTCCTTTTTGAATTCACTCCACAAATTGAGAAGTTCGATTTGCACCATTCCACTAGGATGCGTCTCAAGAGTTTGATGGATATCATCCAAAGACTCCTTACTCATGCCATCCTTAATGAAATGTATTTTATCTTCTCGATTCGTGGACACAAATCCAATGGAGCAGTTACACTGAGTTGCGAGTCCATCGAGTGCATTTATAAGGCCATCTAGCACATTTATAGCACACATTCATTCTTTCGCCCTTCGTTTCTTGGCAAAATTACTTTTGCCTAACCCTGGTGCATATTTAGTACTTAAACCTGGCATTTCACCTCCTAATCGGACCTTTGCTTCAATCAACCAACGAATGTCCTCAGGCATTTCCTTTTCCATCAATATTTTTAACCGTCCCATTCTAGAATAGTAAATCTCTTTCAAAGCATTCAAAGGCAGTGACGGATAATACTTGTGGATTTTGGAAAGTTTGGTATCCATTGAAAATGCAAGAGTTTTGAAGAAGTAGAAGAAAAGAGAATGCTTAGGTTGCCTCCTAAGTAGCGCCTTTGTTTATAGTCGTTGGCTCGACTATAAAATTTTTATTTTTTTTTAGTTACGTAACACACGAAAGAAAAAGAAACACTGAAGTAATAAGATTAAAACCATCAAAATCAATAAGCATAGTAGATTATCACACTCTTCCATATTTTCAAAGATATTGAAGAAGAAAAAAAGAAAATTTGAATTACATAATCAATTAATATTAAGAAAAGACATATATATACAAAAATATCACACACGTCCATACTAAAAAAAAAACAAATAAGAAGAAGAAGAAAGGAAGAACAAGAGAAAAAAATCAAGAGGAAGAAGAAAAATTACCTAATCACTGCTAGAAAGAAGTACTCACAGAAAATGAAGATTGTGGTTGTGGTTTCGAGTGGAGAATGATCTCTGATTTATAGTCAAAGTGGGCACTGTTTCAACCGACAATCGTGCATGCGAGAATGTCTTTGTAAAGAGTACGTTGGAGTGGGCATCCGAGAAAGCGCGTTTGACTGGATTTGTCCGTTATCAATAATTAACCCCACTCTTTCCGTAATTGCCGCTAATCACCGATTATGGGCTATCCGTCTCTTCTCAAATAATTGAGTCTCCTTTCTGCAGTTGTAAAATACTATCTTTCTCAGTACGCTAGATAAAAAATTGAGAAATAAAAACAAAAACACGAAAATCCAAAAGAAAAATAAAAATGCGAGAAAATGCTTGGGTTGCCTCCCAAGAAGCGCTTTTGTTTAAAGTCGTTAGCTCGACTAATTTTTTTTTTTTTTTAAAGTTAACTAATAAAAACAACTAAATTGGTTAACCGTCCCCGGCAACGGCGCCAAAAACTTGGGCGCGCTTGTCACGGCGCGCCAAAGTTTATTTTTTTATTTCCTTACTTGGTTTCAAAACTACAAATTAATGTAGAAGTGGTAAGTAAGGGTCGAACCCAAGAGGAACGGTGTTTGATCTAGTTGTTCTTATCAATTAATATAGAAAAGGGGGGGTTTTATGCTGTTGGATGAAATTCAAAAATAAAATGACAAAATAAAAGATATGGAAATGAAACAATTGAAGATATATCTAGTTCTCGGGTTCGGTTGTGTCAACATCTTGTGTTTATCCTTCCCATGCAACGTGTACTATCCCTTCTTCAATTTATCAACTCTCAATTAACCAAGAAGCTCACGATTAACTAATTCTTCCTTAAGTGTATTAAATTAAAGTGAGTTCTTTAACTTAACATCTAGCTATTGGATAATCCTAAACAAGTTCTTAGGATTTAATGCAATGCTAGTGTGAAATGAACAAGAAGAATGAGTTGAATTAGATGATCAATTTCACAAACTTGAATTAATACATCTAAGTTGATTTATTAACAAATATGCACGACATTAGTTTGCTCGTGGATTGGAATCTAGTGACAATTACGGATCAAAAGTTCCAATCCTAGCACATAACTTGAACTTAAAGATTAATTGATTCAATTGGCCAAAGTGAATGCAATAATCACATAAATTCAAAACGGGTTTAAAAGCATAACAAATCAACAAATTGAAGTAGAGGAATAGATAAAACGTTAGCAAAGAGTTAGAAAAGATAACAACATGATAATTGAACACAACGTCCCCCTCGAACTAGATAGAGAAGTCTAACTACTCGTATTAGCGGGTATCACCACTGCTATATGATAGATTATACTTCACTTTGGTCCCTGAACTTTTGAAAAGTTGCACTTTGGTCCCCAACAGTTTTGGAAGTGACGCTTTTAGTCATTTTTCTTCAAACGGCCATAACTTTCACTAGGAAACTCCGATTTGCGATCCGAAAAAAGTTTGGGAATCCTCTTTTGACGTTCTTCGACTTTGGCACAAGAAAAATTGTAAAAACAACTTTTCATAAAATTGCATCGGAGGTCCTCCATCTTTGATTCACTTGCCTTTTTGGTCCCGAGTTTCCGTTTTCATCCGATTTTCATCCATTTTGACTCCTTTTGATTCTTTGTGACCCTAAACACACCAATAAAGGAAAAACACATAAAACGGAACATATAAAACTAATAAAACACACAAATACACAAAATAAAAGAGTTATTTAAGTGCTTATTTAGCACTTATCAGCTATATATTAGACTTTTTTTGAGATTTTTTTTTCATCTTAGTAAAATAAATTTTTTATTTTCTTATACCTCCCCCCTCCCCCGGTGCATTTTTCATGAAATTTGGAGGTACTTTGAGATTTAGAGTTTTTATATTTTAATAAAGTCGTTGTCCTTTTTTTAGACATTCCTAAATTTTGTTGTTTTTGTTGTGAACGAGGCACCCGAGGGAAACAAATATTATTTGTTTATTGATGTGAATGACTATTATGTCCCTGATGAAATTATGTAATTACGATTGTGCCATTCGAAGTTTCCCTATAAATAGGGCTTCAGTTATTAATGAAATTCATTCCTGTGAATTCCTTAGAATTCATTCTCTCTAAACTCTCTATTATTTCTATACTTTTTATAACACGTTATCGACGAGTCTCTAGCCTTGAGTAATAAGAAGGAGTATGCTCTCTGATTTGCATCTAACGATGATCCTCAGATCGAAACCTGGGATTAAACATTTCTCAAATAACTAATTGTTTTTTTAATAAACTTCTCCTACACGCATCTTCTCTTCAATTGTAATTGAAACCAGAAGTACTCACAAATCACCGTGTTACTTCATGTCTTTAATTCCTAATCCCGAAATATGCGTAAAGCGAATTCGAAGGAAAATCGAGAAAAGGGCGGAAAGGTATATATATTATTATTTTATAATATAATAATATATTAAACTATAACATTCGTTTTCTCGAGATATAACGAGCATACATTATCAAAATCAAATTTTCTCGACTCCATTATACTCGATTTAACGAGATCTCCGATTTGACACCAATATTGATAAGGTAAACTTTCAAAAATTTACAAATCAGTACCGCAACTTTTGAAAAAGTTACAAAAGGGTCCTTGGACTTGTGAATATTTACGTATTAATCCTTATACTATTAAAATTTTATAAAGAAATATGTGTAATGCCACGCACTTGCCAGGCGGCACTGCCGCCGGCAACTGGTAGCGGTTGGCAGCAGCTGAGTATGTATTAATATTTTATAAAGAAATATGTGTAGTGCCACGACTTTCTTGTAAAGCCACACTCGTAGCGATTGGCGGCTAGCGATCGTTCGACCTCCGGTCGTTTACGTTGACGACAATAAACAAAAATGGATAGAATATTCCCGAAGAAATTCTAAATCCATTAATTACGACCTGAAGTCCATTTGAGTTAAAAGATCGGAATATTATTTTAACTCCCGAAGAGTTTAAATACATAATATACTTATTCTAAAAGGATAAGTGAGCTCTTGTAGAAGTAATGAGAATTTGTTCTAGAAGAACAAATCTGCTCCCGTAGAAGCAGTTCAATATTTAATTCTCGTACTTTATTCTTTGCAATTTAAATCTTTGCAATACCTCCTACGATGATGGGTTCAACCATCACTGAACAGAAGGTTTTATATATTTATGCAATTTATATGCTAAGTGATGGGTGATACCTTCTACTAAAGCAGATCCTACTCCTGAAGAAGTAGTTAATCATTATGCATTTTAATTCTCGCAATTTAAATTCTGTAAATTTATATTTATTGCAATAATTCCCATAAGGTAGGTTCGACCACCTATTGGAGGAAATTTAATTTCGCAATTTAAATTCGCACTTTAAATTTCATATATTTCCAATGTGGTGAGTTATATCACACGATTGGTATGCATATTTTCAATGTGATGGGTTATACCACACGTTTAGAATACTTATTACAAATGTGGTTGGATTAAACCCCACAATTGGATAACTGATTTATATATGTTCAATATGAATATTCTATTGATATTAAAGAAGGGATTTGAGCAAGTGATGCGGAATTTACAGCTTGTATGTATTGATGAAATGAAATTGCTCAAAGAATCCCATTGCGATAAAAGAGAAAGAAAATATATCGTGGTGAAAAATCTCATTATGAGATTAGTATATTGTGATATGATGAGAAATGCTCTTAAAGAAGCATTTAATAAAGGAATGTTCACTTTCCACGTCTATTGAATATTGATGGGGAAAATTGAGTAAGTGGTACCTGAAGTTACCATTGAATAAATAGATGAAAGTAAATGCTCAATAGATCCCATGTTGATAAATCAAAGAAAATATATCGCATGGAAAGATTATATGAAGTAATCTCATCGATGATATGAGATTGTATTAATATGAGAATAAAATGCTCTTGAAGAAGCATAATCACTAGATTTACGTATTTGAATAAAGCCAATATGATATTATTATTACTCGGAAGAAGTACAAAGCGATCGTAGTGGAACATATTGAGAATATCAAAGATGGCAATAGACACCGAAAATATAAAATGCGAAAAGAAAATACATATTGAACCCATAAATGAAGGGTGCGTTTGAGAGTATAAATACTCAGTAATTACCACCCTCAACATCGAGTTCATAATGAGATATTTAAAGGATCAAATTTCTTTTTCGCTTGACACGATTGATGCGTGACCGACGGATGCAGGCTTCCACACGTTCTTGAACATATGCATGAAATTTGATGAGTAGTTCATCAATGCATTTCAGCGTAAATAAGTATTTTTCTCGCTAAATGAGAGATAAACTTATTATCTACACTCTGATCTATGAACGCTAGTAAGCCATCAAAGAAATTGTTAATATTCAACAAACCTATTGGTTTGACATGAAAGTTCCACTGTGCCAACGAGGCTATATTGAATATTTCCTCCAGTGTGTTGTAGCCGCCTGGAAGGACAATGAAAGCATCACTATTATTCATCATATACATCATGCAGTTGTGGATGGATTGCGCTTGTAGCACCAACCTGCTTTGGACCCATGGTAGAAGCGGCTCCAATTGAGTATTAGATCCAACTAAATGGAAAGGTATTACACTCAAAACTCTTTTCCCCATGATGATCGGCCATTATAAGTCTAGCTAAAAGTTTGTTGTTGGTTCCTCCATATAGTATATTGATTTCTTGTCTCCCTAACTCTTTTACGAGTCGGTTTGCCATATCCACGTATTGGATATGGCCTACCAATTTAGATCCACCAAGAATACATACGGTTTTAATATGGCGAGGTAAAGGCTTACTTGTATGAGATGATTCTAAAATCTCCATATCCATCTCTACTCCTATCTCTCTTTTTGCACTATACTTTTAATGTATGAACATGAGAGATATATGAATCCCTCTATTTAAAGAAAAATTTCAAACCAATAATTGATTGCACTATTTACTTTTGACAAATATGAAAGAGAAAAAGGCAGAAAAATTTTAGTGAAATGACATATACCTGTCGGTGATTGAAAAATAATATATATATACATATATATATATATCTTAAAATTGAAAAACGATATTTACAAATAAAAGAAATATATTGATCTTTGTTATTACACCAAGCTTCCTTACATTAATATGAGAAAATTATTATACTAAATTTTTCTACTAAATTTACAAACAGGATCTTCTAAAGTAAGTTTTTCAAGACTATAACGAGATTGTTCATCTTTGAATTTGGCCCATAAGACCATTAGCTCACCTTATGCGTGTCCACTAGGATGTGTCTCAAGAGCACATTGAATATCATCCAAAGGCTCCTTACTCAATCCATCCTTAATGAATGCTATCTTATCTTCTCGGTTACTAGACACGTACCCCACAGATTTACATCGAGTGTCACATGTCCACCGAGCACATTTGTAGCACCCTCCTAATCTTTTTGCTCTCCGTTTCTTTGAAAAACTACTTTTACCCATACCAGGCATGTATTTAGAAGGAATCGAAACCTCACCAGATAATCGAACCTTTGCTTCAATTAAACATCGAACATCTCCTGGGATGCCCTTATTCATTAGCATCCTCAACCTTTCAAGCCTACTTGATAAATCCTTTTTAGGATTTTGATCGGTAGTGATGGATAGTATTTTCGAAGATTTGAAAGCAAATTATCCATTATTATATATGGACCATTATTATGGTGAATCTTGTAAAGTGCCAGGATAATTTATAAGCAGCGTTATGAGGTAAGGCTCGCGTTGGAACGATATTGAAACATGAAAGCGTATGTGCTAAGATTCCACAGCTTGAGCAAAGTGATGTGTAATAATGCTACCGAAACATGATGGAATATGTCGGTGAGCTATACATATGATGAAAGTAATAAATCATGTTGAGCACTATACAGATACTAGTGAAATCGATATAAGAATTTACTGAACTAAAAGTTCAATAATACTTGTTTTGCAGTAACCGATGACCATCCCGGTTTAAATAATTATTGAAATCAATATTTCAAGTGAAGAATTAAAAGAATTCTTCAATGATTGTTCTCGATAAATGATGAAATCATTACTAGCCAATATTGAATAAATCCCAAATATATCCTGGAATAAATGATGAGAAATATGGGCCCACTCATCCTCCATGTGGACTACTAGATATTATGATATGGATCCACTAGATAGTCACATGTGTATATGATTCGTAATTTGAAATTTACGAAATATTTGCTCACGGTATGAGCATGATTTCCAGATTTAATGATAAAGCTAGTAAATGTGTATCCCAATACTTGAATAAATCCCTGAAGGATTGAGTATGCGCATACAAGTGGGATATTATGTGGCAAAATATTTAAAGTCCTCCAATAAATTGCCAATATCGAGAATAGAATGCAAACTATATAAATTCTCATATTAAGGCTAAATGATGAGAACATATATGAGTTTTAGTGTTCTAAATTTTCTTAGCATGAGGGGGAGTATTAAAGGCTGAAAATGATATGTGAAATGCATCATACTATATCCTCACAATTAAAATATGAACTTGAAGTTCAAAGATGTATAAAAGATGCTATGAACAATCACATATATCAGTTAAGATGCTTTGATAAGTTATGCACTTGAGCGTTGATATTATGACATTTCCCCAATCATATATATCGAAGCAAATTATTAAAGATGGTCTTAATAACGGAGGCATATACTCTTGAAGAGTATATAGACATAACTATATTGTGTAATCCTACAAGAGGATTGATAATGAGATATCTCGATAAGTTATGTCGATATGGGGAAAGAAATAAAATTGAAAGTGTCGACACACTATGAAAAGATAGCGCTACATACTATCAATAATAGTGAGGATATTAAAATCCATCGAAAATGCCGATGCTGAAATATATGCCCTTATGATTAAAGTGTTCATGCAGGTTTAATGAGAAATGAGAATGAAACTCTTGAAGAGGTTTCAAATGTATTATTGTATCACAGCATGCAACGGCTCAAAATATCTACATTGATATTGTTGAGAAATTCATATCTTTGTACTCTTTTCCTTGATTGATGTTTTGTCCCAAAGCAGGGTTTTCTCAAATAAGGTTTTTAATAAGGCGGCCCAATCTCAACTACTATGAAATCTCAGGAAGAGATTTAGGTATTTATCTCGATATAGTGAGAAAATGAGATCGAAAAGTTGATTGCATATATGCATCGAATATAACATGATATTGTATAACATCTAAAATTTCATTCACGTGGAGATGAATGAAGAGTATGAACCAATGTATATGATACTCATACAAATCTATGAAAGATTTTGAAATGCTTGACATACTTGTATAAAATACGCGTTGCACTCTTTTTCCCTTGGTGAGGTTTTATCCCATTGGGTTTTCCTAGCAAGGTTTTTAATGAGGCAACATTAAAGGCGTATTCACATGAATAATGTACTCTTTTTCCTTCATTAGGATTTTTCCCATGGGTTTTTCCTAATAAGGTTTTAACGAGGCATATTCATGGTATATTGAGGACGACAAGAGAAATCAACACGGTGGTATATATTGGATCAAGTTATAATAGAGACAATGTTTTAGATCCAAACAATGATGATATTGAAATCCTTTACGTAAGTAAGGATATCGGTCCTCAAGATATGAAATCGGATGGAGATATCGTACTCTTTTTCCTTCGATCAAGTTTTTTCCCACTCGGGTTTTCTTGACAAGGTTTTAACGAGGCGACACGTACTCTATATTGGTGATCGACATCGTGGGGAGAAATATTTCGCTTTAAACAAAGATATGACCATTCTAAACTTTCCTACAATCGGTTTGGAAGTTTCATTGGGTTTTTCTTGGCAAGGTTTTAACGAGGCAACGCATAATATACCCCGCTATTGATTGTAAATGAGAGTTGATGAATAATGTAATAGTGAATAGTCATTCAAGGGGGAGTGTTGTGAACGAGGCACCCGAGGGAAACAAATATTATTTGTTTATTGATGTGAATGACTATTATGTCCCTGATGAAATTATGTAATTACGATTGTGCCATTCGAAGTTTCCCTATAAATAGGGCTTCAGTTATTAATGAAATTCATTCCTGTGAATTCCTTAGAATTCATTCTCTCTAAACTCTCTATTATTTCTATACTTTTATAACAGTTTTCACTTTTAACATTTTTTCAATTTTTTGTTATAATTTAGGATTTCCATTTTGCATAATACATTACAATTCTTTGTAATGTATTACAATTATTTTGTAATGCATTACAAATCCTCTATAATCTAGTGCAAATACTTTGTAATTTAGTAAATATTATTATTCATTCATTATAGTTGCATTACAAGAAATTTTCAATTAATTACATACACTCGTAATATGTTATAAATATTTTGTAATGGATTCCAATTCATTAAATATTATTTGACATTCATTGCTATTGCATTACAAGTAATTTGCGATTAATTACATCAAATTACTTGTCATATTTTACAAACACTTTATAAAGACTTGCAGTTCATTACATGTTGTTTGTCATTCATTGTAGCTGCATTACAAGTAACTTGTAATTAATTACATAGCATTTGTAATATGTTACCGACACTTTGCAATGAATTACAATTTCTTTGTAATGCATTCTTATAGGAAAGATTGCATGGGACCCCATTCATTGTCAGTTTAGATGCAAAAAAAAAAAAAAAAAATCAGAACAACCACTTCCACTTAACTTTCTACTTAGCTAGATAGTGAAGTTCTATGAGCAGTAAAAAGAAATTGCACAAAACAAACTGAAAAAAATAAAAAAATTAATCACATGATGATGTTCAACAAGTATGAGTAGATTATTATGTAAGGAAGATTTACAGATAATATTACCCGGATGACCCAAGCAAAAACCGTATTTCCCCTAAATCGCCATTGACCCAGTCAAAAGCCCACAAAAAAATGAAAAATACGTTCAATAATATATCCTAGAGGCTTCCGTTTCAACCTCTTCATATGGCCTTCACCGTTTGCCTCTGTTAATTCAGAATCTAACTCCAAAACTTTTGAAAATTTTACTTCTCAACAGGGCTACAATTCACCCAATGATTCCGTCACAGAAGAACTTCAAAGAAGGCTACCGCTTCTCCATGAATAGCTTGATTCAATTTTTTGCACAAAAGGTAAACCCTAAATCACAATTCTTATTAAATTTGTTTAAAGATTTCGTTTTCACTTCTTCGCCTAATGGGTCTTGGCGCAAATATATGCATAAGCATTTTCGGTTTCCACTTGTGATGGGCAAAAACCTTATAGGTTTAGCTACTAGAATTCAATAGTCTGACAATTTGGTGTTTACCTTCACGTGTTCCATAGCTTATAGTTTTGTGATATGTGAAATTATGTTGAAAGTTACCTGTCATTGTCCAGAGATTTTGGGAAGTTATCATTCTCATCACTAGATTGTGTGACCCTAGTTTATCTGCAATTTGGATTGGGAAACTAGAGCATAGACGAGAAGTATCTAGTGCACGATGGTTTTTTTGTTTCATGAAGGTGTTGTAAAATAATAACTGACCACAGTTTGTCTGAAATGAAAGTTATTGCCAGTGTTACATTTTTGTGGAATGTTGCAAATGTCTCATTTCCCCTGTACTAGTGGATTGGTAGGTAGGAAAATTAATAGATTTAGAGCATTATCAAGCGTCGCTTGAATTTTTATTCTAGGTATATGATGATGAGGCTTGTGGAGATGGCGGATGCTTTTGTGGAATTGTGCCATGAACTCTTATAATTATGGTAATCATCTACCCTATCTATCATGTTTTGAACCTTCACTTTAGTTGTACACTATATGCCCTATTGGTGTTCCCTGATTCTAGATAGTATATAGGCTAATGTTTTTTTAAATATTTTTGTTTATGTAGAATATAAATTTGAATTGGATTTCTCGTTAATTTGGCGCTTGTTCGGCAATGATTAAAATTTAGTTACTTCTTCAGTTGGTACTTTCATTTTCAGCCATGCACTGTTCAAAAAATTATCATTTTCCATTTTTAGCTCAATTATTTTAGTTACCTCAATTATTTTTTAGTTAATCACATAATCTTCCAATACTTGATATGAATTATGATATGAACACGCATACCTTTCCGAACAAGTAGAGAAGCAATAATTGTATTCGACGATGGAAGGCTAAATTCCGTGGATGGGCGCACTGATTAATTAATGTACTTTTAATTTTTTCAGCATCATCTCCAATTTATAGCTTCCAAGAGTTTATAGCTACCACAACCTGACACTGAAGGTAATCAAATAAATCCCCATTGTTTAATTAGTGTATTTTAAATTTTTTCAAGTTTTCACTCAATTTTATTTTTTGGGTTGCTTCTATAATCTACTCATTGTTCAATTGTGGTGCAATGGCAATTCAATCCTTGTTTCGATTCATCGATTAAATGCTATGCTGTGTTTAAATTGGGGTTCCTATCTTCTATAATTGAATTTTATCAATTGCCTATTAAGAAAACTCGATTATTTTGGAGCTCATGTGGATAACAGACATTTTTATTTTTTAAAATTTTTTTGCTTCAATACATCAAATCTATTCTTAATGGCTTACCATGAAACAACAACAGAGGAAGTTGCATTTTCAGTGGTAGCAAGCAAATTCACAAACAACAAATGAAACTTGTACTTCCAAGAACGGTATTAGCCTTTCCTAAAACAAACTAATAGAGGCACGAATCTTCAAAGTTAGAGTAATCATCAGCAACATCACCGATATCTTCAGCTGCATCACTGTCATCTAAATCTACACCTGATGCACCATCTTGAGAATCACTTAGAACATATATAGCTTTCCTTATGTTAACCTTCTGTGGTCTAGCTCTTGGAGCCACAATTTGACTCTTATCTGTCCTTCACCCTTCTTGTGACACATTTACAGGATTTTATTGACCTTAAAGTAGATGACCATGAGCTTGTATTATAATTAATGCTAGGAAAGATTTTTAGCGTTTCATATCTTTATATGACAATTCAATTCACTTCAATTATATAAATAACTTTGTATTATATCTTTGTATTATAATTCAATGCTTTATGTGATTGCCAATGTTAGACCAATCTATAAAAAATGTTATACATATCTGAGTTTCAGAAAAGAATTTACCATTTTTATAAAATTGTGGATCAACAACATTAGCAATGTCAAATTTACTGGATTTTAAATTTGATTATTTTGATTATGCATTGTTTTTTGTGTTATGCAGCCAATGGAGATTGAAGACAAAGTGCAAGGTAAAATTACCAACTGATGCCGAATTGGGAAGATTATCGAAATCTATGAAAACCTAGATGACTACAATAAAATTTAGTTTGAAAATTCTGCTTTTCGGATTTTGTTGGAGATTCTGAATATGAAAATGAGATTGCAAATAATATAGGAGCTAATTCATCAGTCAGAAAGCCCGAAGGGAAAGAATAAAGTATGGTTCATTTTTGGGGAACAACGAGCAAGATTCGGGATAGGAGAGTTTACCTTGGTTACATGTCTTAAACCTACAGAACCCGAAATGGTAGATGGCCAAATTGAAGGAGTTGATGGGGAATTAACATTGAATTCTGAAATTGTGAGCACGTATTTCCAGAAATCCAAAGGAAAATAACAAAAAGTGAACTATTTCGTGCATTCAAGAAGACTGGAGATCAAAGTCACAAGTTCAAGATGGGTCTCCTTCTTATTTTGGCATATGTATTGTTGGTGTCGGAAGAGGAAACTCAGTTGGACCTATGGTGGTTTCATTTAGTGCAAGATGTAGATCAATTCAACAGATTTCCTTGAGGAAAGTTATCTTATAAGTACACCATTAAGATATTCAAGGCCAATATGGCGGAGACAATAAAGAACTATGAGGAACCTAATCGTATTTCATACAATATACAAGGTTTTCCCCTCGCCATCATGGTAACATAGTTTTGAAAATTATACCTTTTGCATAATCTTATGGCGTAGTTGTGAACTCTAACCAATGTTTCTTTTCTACATATTTGGGCCTTTGAAGCTATTCCCAATTTTGGGATAAAGTATGCCATTAAAAAAAATGAAAAAAGCATCTCGAGGATGCACCGGTGGAATTTTACCAAACAGAATCTGCCTGGGTTAGAAGTTTCGACCTTTTTTGAAATTCAAATTCGAGTGCTGAAGAATGAGGTTAAGTGCACTTTACAGTTTTCACCTGTAGAAGCCAACATTTATTTATGGGCCGGAATGGAGAATTTATAGGAAGAAGAAGTAGAAAAAATAGAGGAAGATGCACCACCTCCTTCCACACCCGATCAACCCCGTGATTAGCCATCCACTCTTGCATAACAGTAGCATCATGATCAGCCATCCACCTCAAATTACAGTGACTTGGCGGAGATGATAAGGCTAGAAATCGGAGGATTTGCAACAAGGATTTTGGATGTGGTGACAAAGAGGTACGATCAGCTAGATGATCATTGTGATAGGATTGAGTCCAAACTAGATACGTTACGAAAGTCAGCTGAAAAGGGTGGGTTTAGTTCAAGAAGATCGTGGCCTCAATCTGAGATGAAAGGTTTTGATAACTACGCCCACAGTAGAGATGGAGTTCCAAAAGAGGATAAAGGGCAATGGGTTGAATCCCATGGTGAGCAAGCAGATCCAAAGGAGGATGACGCTGAGGAACCTAAAAATGAAGGACAGCAGGTCACTCCGGCTAACGATGATCAACATCAGAATTTAAATGATGGAGCTAGATTGTTTCTATATTGCCTAAAATTTATTGCTGCATTTTTAAAATTTCAATTTGAGTGTAAGATATTTACATTTGTTGCCTTTTTATATTTTTAGCCAAGGTCTCAAATCCGGGATCTGCCTTAGTAACTTACGAGACGGAGGTTTAAACCGGAGACTAACCATTCTAAAATTTATTCTGAAGAAAGTTATAGCAAAGGTTTGTAATGACTATATCTTGAAAGTCATTTACTCATAATATTGTAACATGAAAATAGTTAATCATTAACTTGATTATATATGTTGTCAAATGCATGTCATAGAAATTTTGTTCGGTTCGATATATAGGTAAAGCGGAGGATATTATTACAATTGAAGACGATCCTGACAGTCCATCACCAAAGGGGCGAGGCATGAGGAAAAAAAGATTGGCACCTACGTTGTTGCCTCCATTCACCAATCCCCATAAGAGAAGAAAGTTAAAAAATGTGACGAAATATAACCCATTTCGGCAGGTAGCTCCCGTTAAAGAGAGTGATCTTACAAATTGGATGATGAAGCGACCCCAAGGTAATATTGCCTGACTTCAGCAAGTTGTAATTGTACATTTCACAATCCCTTTATCTTACTTTCATCAGTTGATATGGTAGTGATTCAATTCATCAAAGTTGAAAACATAGTGATATAATCATTTATTTTTTAACAGCTGCAAGGCGGGAGTTTTTCACGAAATTTATGTCTGAGGAAATGTGGCTATCGAATGATGTAAGTTAATAATTTTCTTTTTCAATCACTACAATTGATTATGCAAAACTAATTGAATTTTTATACTTTGTAGCATGTAAATTCTGCAATGTTTCACATAAGAGAAAGTACAAAAAACCCTTTCAAGAATGTGCCATTCTGGACTCCCACTTTGTATATTTCGTAAGCCAAGCTTATAGTGAACTTTTCGAACTTGGCAAGACAAAATCGGAGTTCAAATTTGAAAAAGCCATGTTGAGATATATGAACGGTGCATGTCCCCTGAAAATGAAAAGCCGTGGAAAGAGTGTACTCATCTGTATATACCATATTGTGTCCCCGGTGACCATTGGTTTGCTCTACATGTCGATCTACATGCCCGGCAAATTAACGTGTATGACAGTATGAAGAAGATGATCTATGCTGCAACTCTTGAGAACCTAATGAAACCATTTCAAATGGTCATACCACTGCTCGTGAATCATCATGTCGATGATAAGTTTAAAACATCCCAATTTAATTGGAAAAGAGTCACTTGTCCTCAGCAAGACAATGCGTAAATACTAAAACTTCGAAAATGAATTGGAATATTTGGAAATTAGATTGAATTGTCTTGTTCATTTTGATGCAGGGGTGATTGTGGGGTTTTCACGATAAAGTTCATCGAATTCATGCAAGCAAGGCTCGATATCAATCTTATTAGTCATTCCCATATGTCGTCATGGAGAAAAAAACTGGCAGCAGAAATTTATTGGGAAGATTTCGAAATTTTGGACTTTCATAGTTTTCATGAATTTTTTTAAGTATGTATATGTAGTGTAGAGTTAGCAAATATGGTGAATGTTGGAGTTTCTAATGTATATATCTCTCGTAAAGCATGATATAACTTGGTTGTGGATTTTGGGATCAATGCAAGGATTCTTTTGGTATTTCAAGATCTTTGTATGTTTGTTGATATGTACAGATTTTATTTATTTGTTCCAAAATATAGAGGAAATGTTGTCGAATTTTTGATATAAATTCAATGGATACGGCATGTTTGCCGTTCTACAGCTGGCAGAACGGCAACCATATCTTACATTATTGGGTGAATAAAACGCATTTTTTTCGTTTGCCTTTAGAGATCATTATTGGGTGAACAAAACGCATTTCGAATGCCATTCCCCGATCGAATGCATTTTTTATTTTTTTATTTTTCGAGACAATCACGGTAAGCCGTTTAAAATTGAGAAACAAGTTATGAGAAACAAAAGAATGCATATGTTGTTTTCAGAGGTATGAAACACGGTTTCATACGTATGAAACCAATTTTTATGTGTCTGAAAAATTTTTTGGGCAACAAGCATGAAACCTATTTTCACATAACAAACAATTTTTATTTTTGGCCACGATGAATGTAACATTGCCATTATCGTGAGTTTTGTGTCGCTACATCCTCAACTTAAAACTCGAACTCATTCCATGTTGAATGAAATTTGGTTGTTCTAAATCAATGGTGGGATTTTTATTTGTGGGAAATGAGACTGAGCAATCTTGTTTTCCAAATGGTGATGATTGGTGCAAAAAGAATTACGGAATAAACAAGATTCAATGAATACGACATGTTTTCCGTTCTATAACTTCCAGAATGGCATCCTTGTCTTCGGTTGGAAAACTGGGTGCGTTTGTCGCGGCACGCCAAAGTTTAATTTTTTTTCCTTACTCGGGTTCAAAACTACAAATTAATGTAGAAATGGTAAGTAAGGGTCGAACCCAAGAGGAACGGTGTTTAATGTAGTTGTTTTTTATCAATTAATATAGAAGTGGGGGTTTTGTGAAGTTGAACGAAATTCAAAAATAAAATGACGAAATATAAAAAATGAAAATGAAACAATTGAAGATATATCTAGTTCTCGGGTTCGGTTGTATCAACAACTTGTGTTTATCTTTCTCATGCAACGTGTTACTATTCCTTCTTCAATTTATCAACTCCAATTAACTAAGATGATCTGATTAACGAATTCTTCCTTAAGTGTATTAAATTAAAGTGAATTCTTTAACTTAACATCTAGCTACTGGATAACCCTAAACAAGTTCTTAGGATTTAATGCAAAGCTAATATGAAATGAACGAGAAGAATGAGCTAAGTTAGATGAATAATTTCACAAACTCGAATTAATGCATCTAAGTTGATTTGTTAATAAATATGCACGGTATTCATTTGCTACTTTGGATTGGAATCTAATGATATTTACGGATCAAGAGTTCCAATCCTAGCATGTAACTTGAATTTACAGATTAATTGATTTAATTGGCCAAAGTGAATGCAATAATCACATAAACTCAAAAACAGGTTTACAAGCATAACAAACCAACAAATTGAAGTGGAAAAATAGATAAAACGTTACTAAAGAGTTAGAAAAGATAACAACATGTTAGTTGAACACAACGTTACCCTCGAACTAGATAGTGAAGTTTAACTACTCATATTTGTGGGTTTTATACTTTTTAGCGAGTGTTCGCCTTGTATCACTTCCACAATATAATAGATTATACTTCACTATCACAAATAATATAGAAAAATATAGAAACAAGAAAATAAATGCTAAGAAATAAATAGAGAAGTTTAATCACTCATATATGCGGGTTAAATACTTTTTAGCGAGTGTTCGCCTTGTATCACCTCCACAATATATGAGAAATTATCTTTCTCAAACATGAAAAATAAAAGAAAGAGAAAAACTAGCAAAGAAATGCTCCACTAATCATATTCACCGGCCAAGTATTGTCGATTGATTATTCGAACCTAAATTTAGGTTTTTACTTCCGCCGGAATATGAGAAACTAAGAGCTTTCAAGCTAGAACTAAGAACAATTGATGAGAGAATTTTATTGAGAAGAAAGTTGGAGAGAATCAAAAGCTAATTCTCTCTTCAAAGTTGTGTCTTCCTTCCTTACAAATGCCTCTATTTATAGGCAAAATTTCATAAGAAAATATAATAAAAAATTACACTCATGCACCATCATGGGTTTATTAAAATGTATCCACCAAATCATGATATTGAAATTGCATCATGGTGTAGGTAAGCATCTTGGCTGAATTATGCAATTGGAATTTCCTCTTTTGGATAATTTAATAGAAAGTTATGAATTTTCTATCAAAAGATGGCCCAAGGAATCCTCCATACAGATCACTCTCTGTTTTACCCATTTTTGACCATCATATGATTCGAATCATTTGCAGTCAGGAACATCAAAGTTGTAGCCCTCTGAGTCTTCTTTCCACAGGAACAAAAATCCGGTCAATTCAATTTTTGTAGCTCAAGTTATGGTCAAATTACTGCACTACGCCAGTAAATCCGAGTTGCTGATTTTTTGACACTTTTAGTCATTTTTCTTCAAACGGCCATAACTTTAACTAGGAAACTCCGATTTGGAATTCGGAAAAAGTTTGGGAATCCTCTTTTGATGTTCTTAAACATTGGCACAAGAAAAATTATAAAAATAACTTTTCATAAAATTGCATCGGAGGCCCTCCATCTTTGATTCGCTTGCATTTTGGTCCCGAGTTTCTATTTTCATTTGATTTTCATCCATTTTGACTCCTTTTGATTCTTTGTGGCCCTAAACAACACAATAAATGAAAAATACATAAAACGGAACATATAACATTAATAAAACACACAAACACGTAAAATAGAAGAGTTATTTAAGTGCTTTTCTAGCACTTATCAATAACCTCCGGTTTTTGCTATTTCTTGACATTCAAACCTTCCTGGGCATTAGAGGACAATTACTGCTATTTCTTGACATTCAAACCTTCCTGGGCATTAGAGGACAATTACTGAGTTATAATAAAATGCATTTCACAAGTAAGTGATCCCTATTAGGTGCAATAGGGATGTGAATAAAACATGATTCGCAGGCTATTACCTGTTCGATGAATTGGTGCAAAAAGAATTACGCAACAAACAGGATTCGATGAATACGACATGTTTGCCATTCTATAGCTTCCAGAACGGCATCCTTGTCTTCGGTTGGAAAACCCCGGGTTTTTGCTATTTTCTTGGCATTCAAACCTTTCTGGGCATTAGAAGACAATTACTGAGTTAGTAAAATGCATTTCACATGTAAGGGATCTTTCTTAGGTACAATAAGGTTGTGAAGTTCGATTGGGAAACCATAAATGGATGTTTGCTTGCAATGCAAATGCTCCCTACACCACTGAAATTGTTATTCCTGTACAAATGGTGATGATTGGTGAAAACGGAATCACAGGATGAACAAGATTTGATGAATACGGCATGTTTGCCATTCTATAGCTTCTAGAACGACAATCTTGTCTTACTATTAAAATCGCCATTAATGCCATTTTCTGAACATTCGAACCTTCACAGGCATTATAGGATCATTATTGGGTGAATAAAACATGATTCGTATGCTATTCCCTGTTCAAATGCTCATTTGTGGGAAATGAGAGTGAGGGATCACGCTTCATTCATAGGAACGTGGAGTTTGGTTGGGAAACGAATGCTTGTTTGTGATACAAACCTTCCCTATACCACTGAAATGGCTATTCGTATCCAGATGGTGATGATTGGTGCAAAATGAATTACGGAATAAATAGGATTCAATGAATACGGAGCGTTTGCCATTCTATAATTTCCAGAACGGCATATCCTTGTCTCCGGTTGGAAAAGCCCCGTTTTTTGCTATTTTCTCGACATTCAAACCTTCCTGGGTATTAGAGGACAATTACTGAGTTAATAAAATGCATTTCACAAGGGATCTCTCTTAGGTGCAATTGGGATGTGGAGTTCGGTTGGGAAACCATAAACGGATGTTTGGTTGCGATGTCAACCCACCCTACATGACTGAAATGACTATTTCTATACAAATAGTGATGTTTGGTGCAAGCGGAATCACAGGATGGGCAAGATTCGTTGAACACGGCATGTTTGTCGTTCTATAGCGCGAGAATGGCAATCTTGTCTTACATTGGGAAAACCTCCATCAATGCCATTATCTGAACAATCGAACCTTTGTAAGCGTTAGAGGATCATTATTGGGTGAATAAAATGCGTCCCTTATTTCGGTTCGAACTTTTTGTTGTTGCTTCATCGATTTTTTCAATCGAGTTTTTCACATAAGCCGTGGTAAACAAATATGTGAGCGCGTAGTACTATGAAATCAACCATCTAACTCATTTATCAAATAATAGAATGTCTGAGTGCAAATGGAATGGTCGAAATCTAGTACATAATGCAATAATAGCAGATAAGCCGTGTTAGTGCATGCAAAACGGCATTTGTTTCTTTGTTAATGAAAATCTGCCTTATTCACTTTCCTTAACAAGTAAATGTTCCCACATGTAATTGGATCATTAGGGAGTAAGAATAAACAAATATAAAAACTTAGGGAACACACTAATACAAATATTATCATTTGCACAAAATAATTTACAAAATAAGGCTGTAACGGCATAATTGCTATTACAATTTAACAATTACGGCATGTATGCCGTTATCTATAAAAATTCCCTCAAAATATCTCCTCTACATTTTACACCACATTTCTTACGTGATAACATATACATATAATATGATAAACTCATTTGATTGATGCAAGAACCTTCTTCGATGTACAAACGAAAATTTGGAATATATATGAAAATATACAAAATCATAATTGAAATGCAACTAGTCATCCAACAAAATCAAAATATACAAAAGCATTACTAGTTTGATAATAGACAACCAGCCGCAAGTTAGAATCTCATCACTTCACCCTTATGTGGCTCGATGGTATGCTTTTTGGGCAAGTGGCCCCATTATGCCCCATTTGGTGGCACCTACTGCATTTGTGTTTCTTTTTTGTCTCCCCGACTGATAGTTTCCTCTTCGTCATTAGACATCCACTTTTTCATCGTTTCACATGTGGCAAGACAACTCTTGATTTAACATTATCGGGAAGTTGCCACTCAACCTCATTTGATGGCACATGATATATAAATTGTGAATATGATTGTCTCCAATAAGAAGTGGTATAAAAATGAGAGCAAAGGCTATATAGTCAATTACATTATGTCGAGTCGCAACAATTGCATGTGAGCATGGAATTTTATCCAACTCAAACTTCCTGCAACTGCATGTTAACTCAAGCAAGTTCACAACATATATCTCTAAATCTCCACGTGCCTGAAACTCGTTTGGTGAAATTGGAATAACTTCATAAGTTTTTGATTAGGGCCCACAAACGGTCCTCCATGACACACGTGGCTGTGGTCGCCTGAGGGCCCACAAACGGTCCCCCCGACACATGTGGCATCATGGTGGGCGAGGGGGCCCCATTCTCCGCAGATGCCCCGCCCGAAGGTTAAAATCACTCACGTGCACGGGATGATCAGCTGCGGCTGATGTGACACAAAACCACTCTCAAGTCAGCGCATTGTCACATCTGGGCATTCCTATGATGGGATTCGAAAACCAGTGGCCGTTGGACATGTGGTAAGCTATCATTAGAATTCCAACCACTATGTTTGTGTGAGGGAGTATAAATAGAAGCCATGGGTAAAGGAAAAGGGCAATGCAAAAACTATTCTACATACTGCCATTAATGCACTCACAAGAGATTCCAACTCTCCCGATTGGATTTCCGTAACACCTCGATTCAGGCTTCACAGCTCCACCCACATCAAATATCACCTACACTCTATAAGATGGCTGTTGTGACCATCGGAGTGCGTGCGACCGCTGCTCCCTCTGCTGGGAGGTGTTTGCCGATGGTCAACGCTTCTAACGGTTTGTCTTAACGTGCAGATGGACGGAGGAAGAAGACAGAAGTGAGGAGCAACTATGCGGCCTCATTTCTAGAGGTCAACAGTTTGGCGCCATCTGTGAGAAACCACACTTAACCACGAGGATACCGCGTAAGCAAAAGCCCTTAGTGCCGATCCCACGTTCGGGGCACTTAGCACCCCTGAAACTGCACTGTTCAGAGAGCCAACCATGGATCAAGACAAAGAATGAGATGAGCTCAGGCCGCCAACAGCATACACATGCAGGTGAGGGAGATGGCCTCTAATATGGCGCAGATGAATGAAAACAATTGTGCCATTTAGGAAATGCTAGCAAACCTCCAAAATCAACAGAACAACATAAATGACCAATATATCCACGGGAGGAACCCTTTCCCGGTGTACCACGAAATCCCTGAGGATACGGTAAACCGCGACGCCCGGTCAGCATCTCCCTGAGCCATCTCACGACGCAGCTCCTCCGCACAATGAGGAGCTATCTTACAGTGTTTTCACCGGTTAGGTCCCACCTCTAACAGGTATCCCTATCCTCACCGCCAGGTGTACACTGCCCCTCCAAACCTAACGCACGTACCAGGTCGGGCGGGCTCAGCAGAACCAAGACGAGGCATCAGTGCAAGAGATCCCGCCGTAGCGAAACCATCATCGGGCCACCTCTCCTCGCCATTCTTATAGTGTCCTCGCCATTCTTATAGTGACGAGTCATAGAGGACACTCTCTCCGCAATGCTTCTATGAGTGGGGCGATGATGATGAAATTTTGCCCCTTTCCGCCATGTTCTTGGAGGGCCCCATCACGCCTAACTTCACAACGCCAAAGATAACGCAGTATGACGGATCAGGCGACCCCAAGTTGCACGTCACGGACTATCGCACCGCCATGGACCTCAAGAGAGCTAAACCTCACCAGAATGGCCAAGACATGGTACTCGCACCTTCCTAGCGGGAGCATAAGTGGATGGCTCGACTTGAAGAAAAGCTTCGAACTACTTCACCGCGGCAAGGCCGCCGTCCATGCCAGTCCAAGCCTTGTTGACATCAGGCAACAAATTGGCGAAACCCTGCAGAGCTACTTCAATAGATTCAATAAGGCGATGCTCACCTGTGATGTCGTCACCGACCCAGAAGCACTCGCTACCCTGAATGACGGAGTGGATGTCAACACCCCGTTCTTCAGAGATATAAGGAACAGAAAGTCCACCACTTCCGACCAATTGACGGACATGTTCAAAGAGGAGATTGCTTTCGAGCAAGTTATGATAAATAGAAATCGGAACCTACCTATCAATCAGGCAAAACCAAGGCTGCATGTAAGTTAAAGGCTAGGGACCCAACCCCAGAGGGATCAGAAGGGCAATAGGCTCGGGAGCTCATCTACGAGATTCTCCAATGTGACCTCAGCCTTTAGCAGGGGTCCACCCGCCGGGCCTATCCTGCCCCAGCCTCTGGCCCCGGTCTATTTCGATCAGCCCTACGGTACAATGGACTTTATGGAGATGGGACCCAGCTCCGCTGCCCCTGCGGATTCCCGACCCTCTGCAGCCTCCATCAATCTCACACTCACAGTACTGAGGACTGCCAATACCGCCAAGCAGATGGAAGAAATAACAGGCGCAGGTCGGATTGGCCCCCTACGTCGCCTATTTGAAAGATGGGATGTTGCTCGAGAATGAAGATCCCTTGAAATTTAGGAAGAGGGCAGCACACTTAGTGCTGCTAGACAAGACACTCTACAAGAGAGGGTACTCGATGCCCTTGTTATGGTGCATGACTCCTTCTGAGGCCCTATACGCTATGTGGGAGATTGATGAAGGAATGTGCAGCAACCACTCTGGTTGATAGTCACTAGCTCAAAAAGTTCTAAGGCAAGGATACTTTTGGCAGACCCTCAAAAGGGATATCCGGAGTTTGCGAAAAAATGTGTAAACTGTCATAACCACGCCTCAATCCCACGCCAACCTCATCAGGCGCTCACCATGGTGACCAGTCCCTGGCCCTTCGCCAAATGGGGAGTGGCTTTCATCGGACCCATCTCCAAGGGAAGAGGCGGGGCGGTGCACGCTAATGTCACCATCGACTATTTTACCAAGTAGGTCGAGACCGAGTCCCTATCATCTATAATGGAGGCCAAGACCTTCCAATTCTTATGGAAGCATATAATCTGCCGCTTCGGGATCTCGTACTCTATGGTGATGGACAACGGAGCATCAATTCGATAATCGGAAGGTGCGGCTCCTCTGCGAGGAGTTGGGCATAATGAAACATTTTTCCGCACCACATCACCCACAATCTAATGGACAGCCGAAGCTGTCAACAAGACCATCAAGCACCTGCTCAAGAAAAGGTTGGAGAACACAAAGGGTGCTTGGGCCAATGAACTCCCCTATGTACTTTGGGCAATCCGAACCACCTCTCATTCCGCCACCGGAGAAATGCCTTTCGCCATAACCTATGGCACAGAGGCAATGATCCCAGTAGAGACAGGACTTCCGTCCCCAATACGGATACTCTACAATGAGCACTCTAATGCCAAAGAGCATAGGACCACACTGGACTTGCTCCAAGAGAAAAGGGACTCTTCCCAGGTGAAACTCCTATCTTACCAAAGGAAAATGTCCAACTACTTCAACAAAAGGATCAAGATAAAGCCCCTAAATAAGAGAGACCTTGTTCTCAAGTGAAACTTCGCCCCGCAAAACCAAGGCTCATTTAGCCCCAATTGGGAGGGCCCCTATTACCTGGGCAAGCAGATCCGGCCTGGAACATTCCATGTGGAGGAAATAGGGGGCAGGCCGCTTCCCCATCCCTGGAATGCCGAGCATCTTAGGAAGTATTGTCAATATGGCCTCACAACATGTAACCCTCTGGGGGAATGACATCTATTTTTACTTTCTAATGAAGCACTTATGGAACCAACTGTTTATTTTCACGAATCTAATTTTTGAGCATGCATGCCCACGCATGAAGGTGCGGTGATCCAGCCCCTTCATTGCCTATCTAACTTTTGGGCGTGCAGACCCATGGATGAAGGCACGGTGATCCAGTCCCTTCACTGCCTATCTAACTTTTGGGCGTGCAGGCCCACGCATGAAGGCGCGATAATCTAGCCCCTTTACTGCCTACCTAATCTTTAGGTGTGCAGGCCCACACATTAAGGTGCGGCGAACTAGCCCCTTCACTGCTTACCTAATTTTTGGGCATGTAGGCCCAAGCATGAAGACGCGACGATCTAGCCCCTTCACTACCTACCAAATCTTTGGGCATGCAGAGTGCCGGCACATGCAGAAAGGCGTGGCAATCGAGCCCCTTCATGACTCATCCCTAACTATAGGGCATGCAGCCTTTGTATGGGGGCGTGGCGTCCAAGCCATTTCAAGTATTCTACCCTTTCGTCCAGAGTTGGTTACTCCAGGGGTGGGTTAAATTATATGTGAGCTTATACCTGGCGATTACCTTCGAAGTTTAGTTTACTGCTACTCTCTGCTTGAACTTAATACAAATGTACTAGCAAAGTTATAAATTAAGCAAGGCCGGGAAAACATTGGTGGAAGCGACATCATAAGCAAGGCTTGCAGTTCCAAAGTACTTTATTGAGACATAAATGGAAAACACTTTATTTACAATAGCCCGGGAAACAGAGCCATCGCTATTATTCCTACAGCTATTTACAGCAAAGATAAACCTATAAGTATCTACAACTACTCCTCGTCTGACTCCCCGCCAAACCCCTTCTTTTCATCTTCCTCGGCGCAGAGCTCCATCCGGATGGAGGAAAGATTCAGGCTAGGATAAGCCTCCTCCACGGCTCTAAGGGCAAGCTTCGCCCCCTCTGATGCCTCATGGTCCAGGAGCGGCTGGTAGTATTCGGAGGTATGGAAGGCCGCCATAAAGGACCGCTCCCATTCCGTTCGGTCCGACTCCTCACCCGTCGGAGCACTGGTCGAAGCTCCTACAGCCAAAGCATCATTCGCTTCCTTTAGCTCAGCCGTAAAGCGGGAAGCCTGGACCTCCATCTCCATTTTCTATGCCACCAACTTCTGTGCGTTCACAAACAACGCCTTAAGATTAGAATTAAATTCCAACTGTTCAAGCTCAAGCCTGAACTGCTTAGTACGTACCTCGCCTAAGTCTCGTTGAAGGCTGTCAACGGCGCCCCGATATTGAGTCACCTCAACCTGGAGCTCCAGATTTTCCCATTGGAGCCCATCGTTCTCCACCTGAAGGTCGATCAGGTGGTATCCCTGGCCGCCAGCACGTCGTCGAACTTGCTTTTCAACTCGTCCACCACGCTCCGGGCTCTAACACCCTCGGTCTCCCCGGCTAACCTTTCCGCCGAGAGCTCCTTCCGCAGCCGTACTAGCTCAGCGGCGTCTTCAGCCCCCACCACCTCCAATGATCGAAGTAGGACGCCTCACTCCTCATAGGCTCTGCTCAACAGTGCATGTTCTTGAAGGGACGCCTCATGCTTCTTCGTCAATGCGGCAACGTTATGATCCGACTCGCCGAGCTCATCCTTCACCTTCTTCAGCTCATCCTTTAGCAAGGCAACCTTTCCCCTTTCCACCTCCAGCAGGTCAACCATGTCCGCACCTTCGTCGTCTCCGCCACTGCCCGCCTCACCTCCTGCACGAGGAACAGGGCCCGATTGCTCTCGGGCTCAGCCGCGTGCAATAGCTGCTCCGCCGTCAGATTGGTGGCCAGGGTTGAGACTTCCTGAGGAACGTATTTGATTAGTAAATTGGCCTCGGCCCGGGAAACCTTTGGGAGACCGCTGATTGACTTCTAATTTAACTTTTTGTCGGACAGTCCCACCAGCTTCTTGTACACCTCCTGCGTGGTTGAGTCCAGGCCCTGAGGCTTCAAGCCCGAGATGACCACTTCCGGTGCAGGAAACGCTGACGGCGGAGCCTCGTTAACGGGGCGCTTCCCTTGCCGGTGGGTAACCAAGGGTTCCGCCTCGTCTGATGACTCGTTCTCCTCGACCACCACTGATGCTGGGGACACAGCAAAGGGCGTTGCCGCAGGTATCCTCTCCGCCGATTTTTTCAATCGCCTCCTCCTGCCAGAAGCAACGGCCGCTGCGACCACCCCAGATGGCTGCTCTCTTGGGGCAGGCTCATACCCATGCCCGTCCCTGAACAAGTCATCGATGTGGGACTCCCACCTCTCCATCCCGGCCGTCACTTCCTATGCCGATCTCGACTCCGTCACTGGCAGGGTAGCCACGACCATCAGTTGGGCCATCAGGACGGCCGAAACGAATATTATTCTCCTCTTCTTGGACCCCCCGCCGGCCCCACCGGAGCAGTAGGCTCACGACCCTCCGTTCCCGGAATGACCGGTGGCATCACCGCAGTTGCCTTGCACTCTCGGGCGATCTACTTATTCATCATCTCGGCAGCCACACCAGTTAGAACCGGAGGGACTAGGCAACCCACCTCCACCACCGTTTTGGACTGACCCAACCCCTCAGCCTCCTCGCCTGAAAAATGCAGAAGTAAGTAGCCATATAACTGCAAGGCTACTTACGGGCCAGTAGGGATCAAGCCGGCCATCTCCAACCTCTTCTTCTCGAAAAGCCGCCCATATGACCGCTCTTCCTCCGGACGATCAATGCAAGCATCTTGATATCCCCCTCGCACAGCTCGAACGTCCGAGACACATCTCCCAACACAGATACTAGTGAAAATAATAACGATAATGATAACACACAAAGGAACCCCGATCAGTCCTTACCGGGCAACCCACACACCACCGAGACTAGCAACTCCTCCCTCCTTCCCCAGCAACATTTATGAAAGTTCCTGCCAACCCACATTCAAATTCTTTCCACCTTTTCACATTCGAAGCCCCCTTCACGAGAGATGAAAAGGTGTTCTTCGGCGCGATGTAGTAGAAGCTGGTATCCCCAATTTTCTTTACCGAGTAATACTTTTCGAACACATGCATTGGCATCTCGTGACCCCCGGTCACCTCGGCCCACAACATCAACGAACCCATAATGTTGGGCAAAGCTGTTAGCCATCACTTGCATCAAGGTCAGGTTGAACCGCCTAAGCACCTTCTGCACAAATGGATGCAGAGAAAAGTGCAACCTGCCATAATTCAACGCCGGCTTCGAAAACGACATGGCTTCTCGCCTCCCCAGCCATGTCCCTCCGCCGTCGGAACCCAGAACTTCACTCTGACTGCATAGTTGTAGCCGAGCAACAACGAAAAAGGGTCACGCCTAGCCTACTAGCTCGGGTAGTTATCCGCCGCCCACGTTAAAGCGACCGAACCACCACCACCCACCACCATCTCCCCACCATCATCACCTTCATTCCCCCCAACAGCAGCTTCTCCGCCACCGCCGCCGATTAACCACCTGCCGAAACAGCACCATGCCTACTTATATCCCCATCACCACCACAAGCCGCTATGAGATCCACCGTCGATGCAATGAAGTCATCATCGGAATCATCAAGTATACTAGAGTTCCATCTCCGGCCATCACAGCCAATGGAATCGGAGTCATTACCTCACTTGCGTTGATACCTTTTGACACCATTTTCGCAAAGCAATCCGGTTAACAAAGTGATTTATGAAATTATAGCAAGAAGAAATCTTCAACCTCAGAGAACTCGGAAGTTTTTCTAGTTAGTAAAGAGCACGAAGGCAAAAGTGAAAAGGGTAGAAGTGTACCAAGGATGGCTATATATAGGCGAAGGTAATCAATCTCGACCGTACATATAAGACAGCGTCCCAATCTGTGACGAGTCGTATCCCGAACCGTCTCTACCATTTCACATTACCGCAACCACGACAGTCGACGGGCTCTTTCAATTTGCCATACCTCCCATGCGCCTTCAAATCTCGGGATTTTACACCTGCAATGATAGCCCACATTTAATGCATGCAACCGTTGTAATACGGCTTGCTCCAACTTCCAAGACACGAATGCTCAAGCATCGCCAAGCCTTCTAATGGCCCGGCTCGATTGCTACAGCATCGCCCTGCCTTCTAAAGGCCTGGCTCGACTGCTATAGCATTGCCCCACTTTCTAAGGGTCTGGCTCCATTGCTACGGCAACGCCCCGCCTTCTAAGGGCCCGGCTCAACTACTACAGCATAGCCAAGCCTTCTGAGGGCGAGACTCCATTTCTATAGCAACGCCCAGCCTTCTGAGGGCCCGACTCCATTGTTACAGCATCACTCCACCCACATCGTCCCGCATTCGCAAGCCGCTCATCCATTCCACCAACTGCCCCATGTCAATGGCAACAAAACCCTTGCTAAGCCCAACTCCCCGTATAAATATCAGGGAGTTGGGCTTGGGGGACTTATGTTACTGGTGTGGCCACCGAGGGCCCACAAACGGTCCCCCACAACATATGTGGCATTATGGTGAGCGAGGATGCCCCAAAACCCCTAGCCAATGCAGCCCCACTTTCCACAGGTGCCCCACCCCAAGGTCAAAATCACTCACGTGCATGGGATGACCATCTGCGGCTAATGTAACACAAAACCACTCTCAAGATCTTCAAAGTACACAAGTTAGTGCATGACTTATGTTATTGGTGTGGCCGCCTGAGTGCCCACAAATGGTCCCCCATGACACACGTGGTTGTGGCCACTGAGGGCCCACAAACGGTCCCTTACGACACATGTGGCATCATGGCGGGTAAGGGCACCCCAAAACCCCTGGCGAGGTGGCCCCACTCTCCGCAGCGCCTTGCCCCAAGTCAAAATCACCCACGTGCACGGGATGGCCTTCTGCGGCTGATGTGACACAAAAACCACTCGTAAGATCTTCAAAGTATACAAGTCAGCGCATTGTCACATCTGGCCATTCCTATGATGGGATCCGAAAACCAGCGACCGTTGGATACGTGGTAAGCTATCATTAGAATTCCAACCACTACCTTTGCGTGAAGGAGTACAAATAGAAGCCATAGGTAAAGGAAAATGGCAATGCAAAAACTATTCTACATACTTCCATTAATCACTCACAAGAGCTTCCAACTCTCCTAGTGGATCTCCATAACACCTCAATTCAGGCTTCACAGCTCCACCCACGTCAAATATCACCTACACTCTATAAGATGGCTGATGTGACCGTCGAAGAACTTGCGACCGCTGCCTGGGAGGTGGTTGCCGGTGGTCAATGGTTCTAACGGTTTATCTTAACGTGCAGGTGGACGGAGAAAGAAGATAGAGGTGAGGAGCAACTATGGGCCCCATTTCCAGAGGTCAACAGTACTTATAGTACATGATCTCTTCTATAGGCGGGGTTAGACAACTTCCATATCTTTTTGCTTCGACATGCCTATCATAATACCATTGTTGCAGCATCTGTTTGATATGCTTAATTAATCCAAGAATGGTATGATCACGAGCTTCCTTCAATGCAGAATTCACTGATTCGGAATTGTTTACTGTCATTATATTGTACCTAACCCCACCAAAATGTGCTCTGCTCCAAAACTGAACCGGAACTCTGGTTGTTAAGTAATCTTCGCTGTCCTCATCTTTCCCACACAATGTTGCGAACTTGTTTTTGAAGTCTGCAATAGTGTATGCTTCTGCTGTTAAACGAAATAATTCCACAACATCTACCTGAGGAAAACGACTTTTCAAATTAGTTTCCAAGTGCCACCTACAATTCCCATGGTGTGCAAAATGATAAACATTTCGAAGAGCAGATGGAATGCAGTTGGCACGATCAGAAATAAATATTAGTTCATCTGTATTACCAGTAATCAAACGAAGTTTAAAGAAGAACCAAGTGTAAGCATCCATATTTTCTGAGTCAACCACGGCCCATGCAAAGGGATAAATATGGCGATTTTCATCTTGACATGTTGCCACATTAATGTGCCTCCATACTTGGATGTTAAAAATGATCCATCCATAGAGATAACAAGTCGAATTGAAAATTGGAACCCATAGATGCTTTGCCCCAATGAGATGAAAAGATACTTAAAATGCTGATCATCATCAACTTCAATACAAGTCAGCGTCCTTGGATTTTTGTGTTCTAGAACATGATAATAAGATGGAAGGTTTGCAGAACTTTCTTTAGGCGTCCCCCTTACGAGCCCATGCGCATAATCCTTTGCCATGTATGCTTTACGATAGCTTAGAGTAATTCCATGATCCCGCCAGACATCATTTATGATTTTTTTGGCATGTGAACTATATTGCCATCCTCAAACTTCGAGGCAATGTACTCTCCAATCAGCACGTATGAAGCATGTCTGTGATCGTGATTATGAATGGTCATGGAACAACTATGCTGGCTAGTGTATATCCTCGCCTGAAACATATTAGAATTTTTGAATTTTGTAGCCTAGAGCTGCCACTCACATTTTTCACTACGACAGGTGACTTCATATCTCCACTTACATGATTTCTTCACATTATACTCAAATTGACATTTGACAGCAAGGAGCTGCAACTTCCGTACCAAAACAAGTTTGGTTGAGTATATTTGTTTCACTTGAAAATCATCAGATTCTAAGATTCTTACTGTTGGTCCAGACAAGTGTGGAGCTACATCAAGTGTCAGGCTATAAGTGTTTGTTACAGCAAGAGTTTCATGTTCTTTAGGATCCTCTCTAGTCCCTTGTGTAACAATTGGCTCTACCAAATCTTGTGTTTCTAGACCAGTTAGAATTATATCCACCGAATCCCAATCAAAATGAATTCTTTCAGTACTTCCATCTTCAATATTTTCCTGGGTGCATACTTGCTCAAACTCCATATTCCCCTGAAGCTACCACTCCTTGAATGCTCATGAAAAGATTTAGGCTTAAGAAATACACTGAGTGGAATTTCTTTGCTTACGGAGAGATACCACTGCACATTGTTATCACAATCAATCTTAGTCGGTGCAAGTGGAAACATAAACATTCCAGGAACAAGTGATCTCATTTCGATTTCATGTAAGCTGACAAATACCCCAATTGTCTGTTGGACTTTGTTGTACAATTCGACATATGAAATGCTCTTTGAGACGATAATATGATTAGCCATTGTTGGACCATTCTCCGAGGGCCTCCATGTCCACCTGCCACCAGTTTTCTCCACAAAATCACCCCCATGACAAACTGATAACCACAATGTATTCGCATTTTCCATAGCTGCACTACAATAATATATAAACTAGATTTTAGTATAAACCATCACATATGAATCTACCTAAAAAAAACATAAAATAAACCTTTCAGGATAAAATTATATACACTCAGACTCAACAAAAACCTATGAGAAAAAAAATCAAACTGCTGAATTGCCATAAATGCCGTGATATAGCAAAGATCACGGCATTCATGTCTCCATCTCCAGTTCACCATATTACCAAATCCAAACCATATATACAAGTTTTATTAATCAAATATTACTATTGAAAAACAAGGTAATTATTGCAATTGCCTTTACGGCATGAATGCCGTGACATTGTTAGGATAACAATATAGATGTCGTGAAGAGTGAAACCAGCAAGAAATCGAATATACAAGTTTGGTATATACAAAATCTGTATATAAAAATTTAATTTCTAATCTTCATGGCTCTTTAAAGTAAACTTATACATATATAAATCATACCTCATAAATCCTCAGCAACACATTGATAAGGAAATTATCAAATTTTCTTCAAAACCATCAGAGAATACAATTGATAGAACTCTCACATGGAAAATGACAAAAGCAAAACCCCGATTTCCCGCCTTTCTTCTACTCTTTCCCACATTACTCAACTGAATCTCACAATAACAGAGAGATAAAGGGTGTGCAAGAGGCGTTAGGTTAAAAACCCCCTTTTCGTTTTTTTTCTTTATTTATTTGCTAGTTTGGAGTGGTTTGGTTAGATGGATAAAGTTTTATAGAGTGTGAACGTTTTAAGTAAAACTTATGTTTGGCTTATCCTTTTAAATAAAAACCTCAAGATTTACAACTGCAATCGAAGAACTTATGATGGGACAAACTTAACAGTTTGGAATCGAGGAAATTCAAAATTTAATGTAGAAAATAATACATACATAACTTTATTCAATTAAATTGAATTCTAATTTATATATTGCAAAATGAAAAAAAAATAATGCATCGTATCTTATCTTAATATAATAATAAGAGGTGTGCCATTTACTTATGTGGCAGTGCCACGTTTGGCATTAGCTTTTATGGATCAATTATTTTCTTTATTTACTTTATACTACTTTCCTTATTTGATGATGTTTTTCTTATTTTGTGTTTTTATATATATTTCATCTTTTTTATATGTATTCTAATTTTTAAATTAACTTATAAAATTTTTAATTCTTTTTATATTTAGTGTTGCATGCATTTTAATTTTTTGGTATTACATTTTATTTATTTTATATATTTTTTAATTTTTGAATTAATTATATAGTTAAAGTATCAATTTGGCATAGTGTTACATTGGCGGCGGGAATCTTTTTAAAAATTTTTTTTCATATTTAAAAAATAAATAGAAAGTACTTTTTTATAGTTGCGACAATAAGGAGAATAAAATCATCTAACTGTATTTTTTATTTTAATTTGAGTGAATGTGGTACAAAATCAATTCAATATATTCAGAATTCAATTCAAATTAAATATGATACGAAATCAATTCAATATTCATAAAATTTATATATGTATGTGAAGGTCAGTTATAAGATCATTGTTAATCCTATTTAAAATGCATTTGAACAGTTATGTATAACTCATAAAATATATTATTGAGTTTTTTTGTTCAAATAAGTATTATTGAAAATTTCTTCTCGGATATTATGTTCTTACATCAAATCATCAATTACGAGAATTGATATAGCATTTTTTCTTACAAAATAATGTTTGTACTAAAATTTGTAAACCGTTGTTTGAATCTATAATATTACATATATTTTTTTATTTTTATTGTATATATTCATAATAATTTATTGTCTCATTTTATAATATTATTTTATATAAATATACCATCTTAATCGTCTCGTGCAATGTATCGGAGTAATACGAGTTATTCATAATATCACAATCAATTGAGCTTTAAATTATAAAAATTATTCAAAACTAAATTTTGACGATGTCCTGTAAATGCACAAGTTTGACATTTTATATGAAAATCAAATTTTTGACAATGAAAAATAACTACGGTCTTTGAAAAGGCACACTTGTCAAAAACACAATTGTTTAAAATAAATATAATATAATAAGAAAAGGAACAATAACTGCTTTTTTTAAATGCGCAATTACTTAATATAATATTAATAGAGTGGAAAATGGAAAAAATGGAAAAAAGATAAACAACTGTGCATAACCACATGCAAAAATTAATAAATTGTTATGAATAATTGAGAATAATTTGGTGGTTATGAATTATGAGGAATAATTTGGTGGAGGAATAATTTGGTGGAGGAATAATTTGGTAAAAGATGTAATTATTATATGTGACGTCATGACTATTATACCAAGCAACCTGAAATTATGTAATTACGATGGAAACAGACTTGAAGTTTTCCTCATATTTTGAATAGGGCAGTTATTAAACAAGAATTGATTTTGAGAATCGTCCTTCTTAAATTCTCATGTCATTTCTAATACTTTTGCATAAATGCGTAACAAAAATCAGAGTAAATTTCTTGAGTTTCCTAATATGAAAAAGTATGCTCTGATTCATCTTATAGATGATCTTTTGTATCAGATGGATTAATTCCAATGAATTAATTCATCCTCATCAATCTAAATAACTCTCTCTTTAAATACATCATCGAAAATTTTTGTTCTACTTCTTATATAAGAATTCCTCATTCTACACAACTTGGAGATGTCTAAAATCCCAAAAATCAGGTGGAAGAATGGAGTCAAGATATTTTCGATCACGTAAATGGATTGCAAGTAAATCTCATCCATTGGAATAATTAGAGAAAGGGAAAAAATTAAATCATATTGATTTTTATAATATAATAATATATTAAGCTATAGCATTAGTTTATCGGATATAAAGCATACAATCATCAAAATCAAATTTTCTAGACTCCATTATACTATTTAAAATTGTTTTGATTGACACCAACATTGATAGGAGTAATAACTCGTTTTGAAATATGTTATTATCAAACTTTTAGGATTTACATGTACAATCACTAACTTTTGAGAAAAAGTTACAAAATAATCCTTGAATATTGATCAGTGATATTGATAACATTAGTAGAAAGGAGATAATTTTTCAATCGTAGAAACATTGATAAAATATTTTTGACAATTATATACCTTTATATATATATTGGAATGGACAATTTACCCTTAGGGTAAAACCGAATTACAGCCTTGCAGGTGAAAAATGGATAGAATATTTATGAAGAAATTCTAAATCCAGTTGATTATATAAAATGAGCTTGAAGTCCATTTGAGTTAAAAGATAGGAAGTAAAGTTATTTTAACTCTGAAGAGTCATAATGTACTTATTCTAGAAGGATAAGTATCTTCTTGTAGAAGTAATGAGTATTTGTTACAGAAGAACAAATTTGCTTTCACGTGAAAGCCAGTTGATATTTAAAAATGTATTAATTTTTGTAATTTAATTCTTGAAGAGAACTTACCTCTGATGATGGGTTCATAATCGACTCATGTGAAAGGTTTATATATCCTCGCACTTTAATATATATAGTTTTTATCAAAATCACTCTACTGTAAGGATCACAAATAAACCCTGAAAAGTAGTTAAATATTATGCAATTTAATTCTTGCTATTTAAATTCGTAGATTTATATGTTTAATAATTCCCATAAGGTGAGCGATCGAAGAACTATTGGAGGAAATTTAATTTCTGCAATTTAAAATTTATGCACTTTATAGTTTGAGTATATTTCTCAATGTGGTGGGTAATACCACGATTGGTGTGCATATTTCAATGTGGTGGGTTATACCTTACCACGATTGGTTATGAAGTATCCTACGGTACTAAGTAGTTGATCAAATGTCTAATCATACTCTCATAGTAGTTCATGAGAATAAAATTCTTCCCATATATATCGAATATTAATGTGAAAATTGAACAAGTGGTACTTGAAGTTACCATTGGATAAATGAAGCGAAAGTAAAATCTTTGAATAGATCCCATGTTGATAAATCAAAGAAAATATATCGCATGGAAAGCTTATATGAAAGTAATCTCATCGATGATATGAGATTGTATTAATATGAGAATAAAATGCTCTACTCGAAGAAGCAAAATCAATTCAGATCTTTTGAATAAAAGCTGATTTGATATTATTTCATGTACAAAGCAGTAGAAGTGGAACATATTGAGAATATCAAAAGATGGCATTAAACACTCGAAAATATAGAAATGCAAAAAGAATATACATCTTGAATCCATAAATGAGGGATGCGTCGAGAGTATAAATACTCAAAGTAACTCGCCACCATCAACATTAGGATTCATAATGAAATATTTATGGAAGGATCCGTTAATTTGTTGCTTATATGCTGACAAGTGAGTCTGTGGCCAGAAGCGGACTGGGCTTCCTGATTCTTGAACATATGCATGAAATTTGATGAGTAGTCATCAACGATTACTAGCGAAATAAGTATTTTTATTGTGAATGAGAGAAATGTGTATTTACACGATCTATGAACGCTAGTATTATCAAAGAAATTATTAATATTCAACAAACCTATTGGTTTGACATGAAAAATTAGTCAGTGCTCGTGAGGCTATATTGAATATTTCCTCCAGGTGTTGTAGCACTTTTTTAATGTTTTTACAATGATTTTAAGCATCACTATTATTCATCATATACATCATGCATTGTGGATGGATTGCGGTTTTCCAACCTCTTTGGACCATACAGAAGCGGCTCTAATTAGAATTAGATACCTAGATGGAAAGGTATTTCCTACTCAAACTCTTATTCCCCATGATTGTGCGGCCATTATAAGTCTAGCTAAAAAGTTTGTCATTGGTTCCTCGTGATATAGTATATTGATTTCTTGTCTCCTAACTCTTTTATCATGAGTCGATTTGCCATATCCACATATTGGATACTTTACTCCGATTAGATCACCAAAGAATACATACGGTTTAATATGGCGAGGTAAAGGCCGAGGCTTGTATGAGATGATTCTAAAATCTCCATATCCATCTCTACTCCTATCTCTCTTTTATGCACTATACTTAATGTATGAACATGAGAGATATATGAATCTCTATTTAAAGAAAAATTTTCAAACCTTATAATTAGTGCACTATTTACTTTTTGACAAATATGAAGAGAAAAAAAAATCTGAGAAAATTTTTTTAAGTGAAAATGACAGTATATCATTGATTGAAAAATAATATATATATACATATATATATATATCTTAAAATCGAAAAACAATATTTAGCATTACAAAACATTGATCTTCGTTATTACATGAGGCTTCCTTATATTAACTATGAGAATTATTATACTAAAATTTTCTACTAAATTTATAAGCAGGATCTTCTAAAGTAAGTTTTCAAGGAATTCCTAGCGTTTGTTGATCTTTGAATTTGGCCCATTAAGAAGCCATTAGCTCACCTTATGCGTGTCCACTAGGATGTGTCTCAAGAGCTTTGTTGAATATCATCCAAGGCTCCTTAATAATCCATCCTTAATGAATGCTATTTTATCTTCGATTTACGGACAAGTATTCCTCGATTTCACCAACCAGTGTCACATTATTCTCGAAGAGCACACTTGTAGCATCCTCTAATCTTTTTGCTCTCCGTTTCTTTGAAAAACTACTTTTACCCATACAGGCATGTATTTAGAAGGAATAAAACCTCACCAGGATGTCAGACCTTTGCTTCAATCAAGCATCGGATATCTTGTGGGATACCCTTATTCATTAAGCGATTTCAAATTACATCGATAAATCCTTTTAGGATTTTTGATCGGTAGTGATGGATAGTATTTTCGAGATTTGAAAGCATATGATCCATTATAATGTATAGACCCTTGTTAGGATGAATTTTGCAATAATTTTGATGATTTATTTATAGAATAATACAGCATTATGAAATAAGACGATTTTAAATAAATAATATGAAGCGTTATTAGAGCCACGATTTGGAATTAAATAATACATTATTTCATGTGATGCAAATGTAAATTGTAACTCCGTGTAAAACCTTGATAGTAGACAATAATGTCACCAAAGATGATGGAATATGTCGATGAATTATTTCTATGATAAATCATTTGATACCTTATCTGATACTAGTGAAATCGATATAAGAATTCATGAACTAGAAGTTCAATAATACTCTTTGCAAAGCGGGTGACCATCCCGGTTTAAATAATTATTGAAATCAATATTTCAAGTGAAAATTAAAGGAATTCTTCAATGATTGTTCTCGATAAATGATGAAATCATTACTAGCCAATATTGGGAATAAATCCCAAATATATTTGGAATAAAGGATTAAGTAAGTAGCTCATCCTACATGTGAACTACTTAGATATTATGATATGGATCCACTTTAGATAGTCACATGTGTATATGATTCGTAATTTGAAATTTCTGAAACATTTGCTGTTGGATAAACATGATTTCAGTTTAATGATAAAGCTAGTAAATGTATATCCCAATACTTGAATAAATCCTGAAGGATTTGGTATGCGCATATATCAAGTGGGATATTATATTGCAAAATTATATTTAAAGATCCTCAAATAAATTGTCCATATCGAGAATAGAATGCAAGCGGTCTAAATTCCCATATTAAAATTTGACTGATGAGAACATATATGATTAAAATCATACCAATGTATAGAGTTTTACAATATAGTTATGTCTAAATTTTCTTCAAAGCTGGGGGAGTATTAAGATTGAAAATTTGCTTTGAAATGCATCATGTTATATCCTCACAATTAAAATATGAACTTGAGTTCAAAGATGCATAAAAGATGCTATGAACAATCACATATATCGGTTAAGATGTTTTGATAAGTTAGCCAGCTTAGGAAAGCGTTGATATTATGAGATTTCCCCAAACATATATATCAAAGCAAATTATAAAAGATGGTCTTAATAACGGAGGCATATGCTCTTGAAGAGTATATAGACATAACTATATTGTGTAATCCTACAAGAGGATTGATAATGAGATATCTCGATAAGTTATGTCGATATGGGGAAAGAAATGAGGAATTGAAAAGTGTAAACCACGATATGAAAATGTAGCGCCACATATGATCAATGATAATGAAAATATTGAGATATATTGAAGATATTAAATGGTGAATGTAAAATCCTTAACTTATGAGATGATGAGATGATGATGACTATTGCTCAAGTTTAAAGATAAGCATGGTGGTCATTATATGTGCATGCTCATGAAAGTTAAATTACCGATCGTGTGTGTAATCAGAAAGGAAATTAAAGGATCGGGTGAGCTAAGCTCGTGTTTATAAGTACCCTAAAGGGGAGCTAAGCTCACAGGAATGAAATAACCTATTAAGTGAGTATTAAATGTTAAATGATATATTTTAAGTGTTAGTTAATTATGAAGGTTTACTTATATGTTTACATGTTTTTCACGATGAATTTATATGTTTTAAATTGTGTATTTGGAGACATGTGTTCATGGTGAATGTTTTGTAGTTGTGTAAGAAAAATTGATGCACTCTAAATGAACAGAAGAGTATAAAATCAATGTATATGATACTCATACAAATGTATGAATATGATTTTGAAATGCATACGACATGCTTGTATAAAATACAGCGTTGCACTCTTTTTCCCTTAGTGAGGTTTTTATCCCATTGGGTTTCCTAGCAAGGTTTTTAATGAGGCAACTTTAAATATTCACATGAATAATGTACTCTTTTTCCTTCATTATTTTTCCCAGGGTTTTTCTAATAGGTTTTAGAGGCATATTCATGGTATAAATAAATCGATAGGAGAAATTGATACGATGTATCTATTGGATCAAGTTATAATGGAGCTAATGCTTTAGATCCAAGCGATGATGATATTGAAATCATTACAGGAAGTAAATTTATCAGTTCTCAAGATATGAAATCAAGAGGTGATCTCTTTTTCCTTCAAGTTTTTTCCTTGAGTTTTTTCCACTTTGGGTTTTCTTGTGACAAGGTTTTAGAGGATGCATGAATACTCCTATACAGGAAGACATCGGGAGCAATGTTTTGATGAAGCGATATAACCACTCCAAGCTATTAAGATCGGTTTGGAAGTTTTTTTCCCACTTTGAGTTTTCTCCAAATGGACATATCTGTATTAATAGTCATTCAAGGGAGTGTTATGAATAATTGAGAATAATTTGGTGGATTATGAATTATGAGGAATAATTTGGTGGAGGAATAATTTGGTGGAGGAATAATTTGGTAAAAGATGTAATTATTATATGTGAATGACTATTATACCCTTGATGAAATTATGTAATTACGATTGTGCCATTCGAAGTTTTCCTATAAATAGCTTGATTATTAATGAAATTGATTAGATCCCAGAATTCATTCTCTCTAAATTCTCTCTATTGTTTCTATACTTTTATAACATAAATATAATATTAATATTGTGTAAAATGAAAGAATGGAAGAAACGATAACAGTTGTGCACAACTAAAGCTCAAACACACGTACTCTTTGTTTGTAAGTCATACTTCTTGCCAACCAAGCAAGCTGACACTTTATAAGAGACGATGGAAACAAGACTTAGTTAAATACTATTGAAAACCTCATATTTTTGAATAAGTAAACCCTAAAACAAGAATTTGCGTAATTTTGTCGTCCTTGACCCTCCAAATTTTTTCATGTCCATTTCAATAAAGTTTGCACTAAATGGGTAACAAAAATCAAGTTAACACTTGCATTAAGTTTGTTTTTTCCTAAGTATTAAGTTTTAAAATATGTCTGTTTGGTGATTGATCACTATGCAAATATGCATATTAATATTTTACATTAATATTTGGATGTTTGGACAGTGGCGAATCTAGAGATTAATAGTTAGGGGGCACTTAAGATGGCTCCTTGTAGGGGAAAAATTTTTTTAGGCTAATTGTTATATAAAAATTTATCTTCAAAAAAGTATCAAATTTCAAACTAAAATAACTTATCTACCTAAATACAAAAGTAGAACTAACTAAATATACTTTACTAACAAAATACAAATCATAAAATCACACAATTTGGAATTTATCAAATATAGACAATTTCAATTCATCAAATTGAAACACAATTTAGTTATATACAATAAGGTAATTTATTAAGTTAAAGCTCAATCTTCTAATTTTTTGAACACTTGCTAAAAATCTTACTTTTTTGTATATTTTATTTTTTAAAATTGTTTTAAAAAAACTCTCAAGGGGGATGGGGGGTCAAGTACACCCGACCCCCCGGGATCCGCCACTGTGTTAGGATGTGAACATGTATTTAGCAAATCAGAATTATGCGCATGCATAACCTAGGTAGCGATCGAGTGTCAGTTGATTGACATTTTATTGTTTAGTTTTACTATTATTTCATTTCATTTACTCCCTTCATCTCATATGTATCTATCTATATATATATATATATATATATATATATATATTGTTTGACTTTTCATAAAGAATAAGAATTGCATTGGAAATATACATTTTGCAAACTGTGTTCTTAATTTACCGTTTATCTAATAAGTAGAATTTAAATTGATACTTATAACTAAGTATTAAAAAGGGGTCTATAAGTAAAGTGTTATAAATTAAACTTCTTAAAAAAGTCTATATATTTGGGGGGGGGGGGGGAATATTAATTAGTGTATTTAGAATATGTTATTTGTAACTCCCTTTACTTTAAAATGCTGAAAAGATAAAATTAATTTCAAAAATATTTGTTATTAGATTTTATTTTTTTAAAATAAAACCATATAGAAATTTTGAGAGAACTTCTCCTATGAAATTGGACATAATCGTCATGTTAGAAAACTTAGCATCCTCATAAAATAATATATATAGTTTTTTTTTCAAAATCCTCTAACTCAAAGAAATGTAAAAGGATCAGAAATGAAACCCTTTGTCCAAAAATGAAACAATTTGACAAGTCGATTACTCGAAAATGATAAGCAACTTATCCCAGAATTTAAAATGTTTAATTCAATAAAGCGAACGAACGAAAAGAACCTTCTTAACCAAGAGAATGTTCTCTAACTTCGAGATTTAAAAACTAGCATATAGAGTATTATGTGAGTCTGTCTCCAAACGATCTTCTCGGCCTTCGACTTTTCACCACATTACAGATAATACTCAATAAAAATCCAAGATTTAACATTTTTGAAAAGTAAATTTCCTCCAATAGGTGAGTCGAACCTACCTTCTCGATCATCAGTGCGTTTAAATTTACTTTGAATTCTTGATTATTTTAGTTGTGATGCAAAGATCGTGATTAGTTAGATTATAATGTTTGAATGCTTATAATGAGGATGACATTGTATTTATTTAGTGGTGGCTCGTATCACTGGTTCTCAAGGTCACCAAACTAGCATTTCTCAAACTCACCGAGCTAACCTTTCCCAAGCTCATGAGGCAACGTCTCAATTTCTATTCGAAGGGACAGACAATCAATCAATCATGCTGTAAATAAAAGGACTCTGTTAATAATGGAGAATTTCATGCAAGCCTTGGCTACTTTCGGTGAAAGCAAGTTAGTCCAGGAGAAGTGATACACCGGAACATAGAAAGATTTTAGAGTTTAAGAAACTTTATCCACCATCGTTTGCCGGTATTGCTGATACTACTGAGTGAAATTCAAAAAGCCTTCACTGTGATGCGGTGCAGTGCACTGATGGAGAGAAGGTTAGATTTGTTGCTTATATACTCCAGGGCAATGCTTATGACTGGTTGTTGATGGTTCAATGTCAACACGAGAGCAATACCAACCCTTTCACTTGGGGTGTCACATTATTACTTCAAGGAAATGAGTCATAAATGGAATTTATTATTTTTTAGTGCGCTTGAAAATGTGTATGATTTGCACATTGCATGTAAAGATTGAGGTTATTATTATTATTATTATTATTATTATTATTATTATTATTATATTATTATTATTATTGTTTAGTCAATGGCTCCGCTGAATCCACAAACATAGTTATGTAGTTTTTCTAAATAAGCACATAAATTTTTTTATTATTATTTTTTTATGTTTTTAAATTGATTTTTAATATCTATATATATTAATAAAATGAGATCAGTTTCCCGCTCAATCTTATAATTTTTAGAATTAAAAAATACTATTTTATTTCTATTTCCTACTCAAGCCATTGTGGAAATACCTATTTTTCAACCCATGTATAATCTCAGTGATGTATTATCATAGCGGATCTTTTGATAGAATCACTTATCCCTCCAATCAGGTTATTATCATGCGATTTTTAAAATCTCCCATCCATATCTCTCCCATTAAATCACGCAAAATCAATGAAAAATTTATAACTAGACGGTTGGAAGTGGAGTCCCAATCTGATTAAATTGTCCTTTCTTATGCTATTTATCATGAAAAAAAGGAAAATATGTTATTATAATTTTTATTTTACACATATTTTAAATTATAAACCATAAATCTCCCCGTACAACGTACGGGAGAAAATACTAGTAAATTCTAAAATGAGAGACTCGGAGAATCACAATCTTTTAGAATATTAGGCATACTTTCGTCGTTTTGTTTAAATATAAAAGCTAAATCCATTTAGCAATAATACAAAAATTAGGAAATTTCTTCGAGGCACATCTGTTTTTCACACTTTAGATATGTTTGTACACAATAAATATCTAGGTTTGCAGCGAGAGGCATCACGGGATTTATTTTAGTGTTGATATTCCTCTTCTTCATTATTTATTATTTATTTACTACCTCCATTCCACAAAGATAGGTTTGGTTTGACTTTCACATAATTTAAAAAATTATAATTAATATCATTGGAAAAGTAAATTTTAGTTGTATTTTTTCAAATATACCCTTATATTAAATAATGATAATTAATAATAATGTATATTAAATAAGGATACAATTGGAAAATTAAAAAAATTAAATACAAACAAAATAGAAAGTGAATTACATATTTTGGAATAGACAAAATGGAATACAAGCTTTATCTTTTGTAGAGGATGTGTAGTATCTTTTGCTTGAGCCGTTGATATTCTTGAAGTCTGCAATAAAATATAATAAGAATGTTTAGGTTGTATGGAAGATTGAAATACTTCCATATAATGCTAAAATCTAAATCACGATTTTATATGATTTAGTATGTTTATCGTTTGTGTTTTGGAATGGTCGTGATGATGTGACATATATCGTGAGATGGTGTTGATGGGTATGATATATTTAGGATGTGTTTTGGTTCAGCCCATGTATGTTGGAACCATTCAAAACAACAAGAAACTGGAAGAGAAACAAAAAAACAAAAGATCAATGCTGTAATTTTTGGATTTACGTAAATGTGATAGTTCTGCCATAAGTATTGTGGTTATAGGTAAGTCAAGAATGATGGTCAAGCTGATTTACTGTGTTGGAGGCAGCGGTCAGCGTGTGCCTAGTTCGGCCGTAATTTATTGAGTTATGGTAATTTGGAAGATTTGGAATAGGAGATTCTGGTAGTAATTTTAAGTCGGCAGATGTGTATTTTGGTCAAAAGTCACTTTTCTTGATAGTTAACCCCATTTTCGAGCCAAGCATACATCTAAGGCATTTTGAAGGTCTTCCATCTCTAGAAATCCATCCACATATCATACTTGTATCAAGTGTTGGCCTAGAAGATCAATTAAGTTCTTAAGGAACAAGGTGAAGAAGCAAGCAAGTCCATCATCTACCTAGTTCTTCCTTGGTGGTACTATCTTCCTAAGGTGGGTAGTAGAACACTTAAGGTGTTTTGAGGTAAGATCATGCCCTAGTGTGGGTTGAGATGTAATAAATGAGTAAAGAGACAATTGTTAGGGTAGGATTGATGATGTTGATGCTTTGGTTGAGTAGATGTGACTATAGGGTTGGTATAGCATATAGATACTCAATTTGGGGGTTTGTAGGACCTTGATGTTTATGAACCCATTTTATGTTAATATGAGTATGATATTACATGTGTTTATTTATGTGTATACATTGAAGCATGGTCATGCATGAAAAAGCGAGAATAGGGTTGCCAACCAAATGTTTATATAATGTTCGTCTCACAAGGTTTGAGACAATTGGCTCAAATAGGTCCCTCAAAGGATTGGGAGTCTTGCCAATTAAAGTATGAATGTAATATTCTCGCCAATATAAACATAGTTCGTTATAGCGGGCCCTGATTACGAATATGTCATGCATTGCATATGATTGTGCTCCCACTGGGCCCTAACAAGTGGCTCACGATGTGTTATGGTTATGTGATAGGTGACCAGAGGCAGACCGTGGACTTGGGACGAGGGGAATCTCGAGGCGTGACGTGGAGAGAAACCAAGGAAGCTCTGATCTGTATAGCGCTTTTGAATGTGTCCAATGGCCATGATATCTTGTATTTTGCTTACGTTTTGATGTAAATGTGGCACCTATAAGTACTCATGAGCTTGGACGATTAAATAGGGTTTGTAACGCTAATTTGTCCGGTTGCTAATCGTTATGGTTATAAACGTATGTTTTGAGAGCGGGTGTTACATTCCAGCGGCCACGTTAGTACTTTGATAAGTATAATACACACGGGAATGTTATGTTAAGAGCGCTGGGAAACGCTGTGAGAAAAAATGTGAGAGAGATGTGGGCAATGCTGTTGCACACCACATTCGAGGAGCCTGCAGTGGAGTTGTGTAGTGGGAGAAATCTTTGGGAGAATAAGCTGGAATATAGAGATTTGGGACACACAACATTTGAATTAAAGATTATCATCTACACGTGTGCGATGTGGGAACCATTAACGTTTTTGAGTGCCAATTTTATGGCGTGAGTCAATTCAACTAATAAAACTTGAAGAAAGGTCTGGCGGTAATGATCTCCTCCCCATCGGGAGGAAATCAGTTCATAAATAGAATACGCGATGATTGGTGGAGGAGCGGTGGTGGGACCTACACATGGACTCCCCATGGGGGGACCATGTGCTTTGTGAGCATGATCTCCTCATTGTGGAGCAGAACTTCACATTTAAGCTGTTCAAGTTTAATTTTAACATTTCCATTGAGCAAATTTAGAAAATATTGTAATGACAATGCCGCGCAACATTTGTCCTCAATTCTTTGTTTTTGTCATTATTTTGTTGGATAATAATTAAATAAGTACTGTACTGGAGCACATAAGAGCTATTAATTATTACTCTATAATAATGTAGTGATGGCAAAATCATATTAAATAAAAATAAAATTAAAACAACATTGATCGTTTTTGTTTTTTGTTTTTTGTTTTTTGTTTTTTGTTTTTTTTTTTGTTTTTGAATGGAAAACAACACTGAAAAAAGATATGTGTAATTTGGAATAACAAATTAAATAATGTAAATGACCTTGAAATAGTAAATGAGAGAAATCTCAATATTTTTATTTCTTGAAGTTGTCGCGGGTTCATAACATCATGTGTTACGCGTCGCCACCAACCTACATTATATTGCAAAAGGTATTACAATAAATGTCTATAAAATACAAACGCAACTTTCGATTATATTTTGTGTGCCTGAGTTTATGGAACATCAAACATGTTCATGGTGATTGTCGACCACGTAGCGACCATGGCGTATTTTCATAGTATAGCGGACGTGTTTCTCTTGTGAATGATGCTCTTGTTCATCCAACCATCCATTCATCACCTTCACTGCCGACCACTCCTTTCCCAACAAAGACGACCACCTTAGGTCGACCCTCCTCCAACAAGACGCCGACCACCTTCACCGTCGACCACACCTCTACCGTCCCATTCTTCACACCTTTAACACAATTGAATTGAACAAAACCCCAAATCTTCAAATTCAAATCTTCTAACCTTCCACCTTGGCAAATCGTACTTTCCCCATTGCTTCTGCTTTGCGAAGCTTGGTGAGATGGAGATAGTGATGCAAAGGGTCGTTGAGAAATCGGAAGCTTGGGAGCAATTGAAGGTGAGAGAAAGAGTACGTGTGAGAAGCGACATGAGAGAGAAGAATTACGTGTGTTGTTTGAAGATGAGGAAGAAGATAGCGTATGTGTTGTTTGCTGAGTGCAGATGAGGAAGAAGATGAGCGATTGTGTTTTGTTTCGAGTGCGGATGAACTTTTTCCTTTACACACATGGCACACCACGTGGCGGCTGGAAGATTTCAATCTTCCAGTCTGGAACCTATTAATTCTTAAAAGTCCTAATTGTCCTCAGAATGTATGATGTTAGGCGAGAAGCAGGAGAAAAAATGTGAGAGAGATGTGGGTGAGGGCCCCACTCACCGCTTCAGGGGCTATGCATCAGATGGGGGCCCTAGTTTAATACGCATTTATTGAGTTATGGCCAAACATTCTGAACGTGAGATTACGCCAGTAATTTTAAGTCGGTACATGTGTATTTTTGGTCAAAAAGTCACTTTTCTTGATGGTTAACCCCATTTCTAGCCAAGCATACATCTAAGGCATTTTGAAGGTCTTCCATCTCTAGAAATCCATCCACAGGATCATACTTGTATCAAGTGTTGGCCTAGAAGATCAATTAAGTTCTTAGGAACAAGGTGAAGAAGCAAGCAAGTCCATCATCTACCTAGTTCTTCCTGGTGTACTTATCTTCCTAAGGTGGGTAGTAGAACACTTAAGGTGTTTTTGAGGTAGATCATGCTAGTGTGGGTTGGCTTGCAATAAATAGCGTCAAGAAGACAATTGTTAGGGTAGGATTGATGATGTTGATGCTTTGGTTGAGTAGATGTGACTATAGGGTTGGTATAGCATATAGATACTCAATTTGGGGGTTTGTAGGACCTTGATGTTTATGAACCCATTTTATGTTAATATGCATATGATATTACATGTGTTTATTTATGTGTATACATTGAAGCATGGTCATGCATGAAAAAGCGAGGAATAGGTTACTTGAACCAAATGTTTATATAATGTGCCTCACAAAGGTTTGAGACAATTGGCTCAAATGGAGGTCCCTCAAAGGAGAGGTCTTGCCAATTAAAGTATGAATGTATGTTCTGGCGCCAATATAAACATATGGTTATAGACGATCTTCTGAATATGTCATGCATTGCATGAAACGTGCTCCCCCCGAGCCCTCGTGGCTCACGATGTGTTATGTTATGTGATAGGTGACGAGAGGCCGTTACTTGGGGACGGAGGAATCCTCGAAGTGGCGTGGCGTGGAGAGAAACCAAAGGAAGCTCCCGATCTGTATGGGCCGCTTTTGAATGTGTCCAATGGCCATGATATCTTGTATTTTACGTTTTGATGTAAATGTACATAAGTACTCATGAGCTTGGGCCAAATTAAGGGTTTGTAACAAGATGGTGCTGTCGTTATGGTTATAAGCGTATGTTTTGAGAGCGGGTGTTACATTCCGGACCATTAGTACTTGATAAGTATAATACACACGGGAATGTTATGTTAGGCTTTGGAATTGGTGGAGAAAAATGTGAAGAGTGTGGCGTAGTACCCCCTTTTTCCAATCAGGGGAGCTTTGCCAAGTGGGTTGTGGTAGTGGGAGAAATCTTTGGGAGAATATGGCTGGGATATAACATTCTTCGATGTAATACATGAAACATTTGAATTAAAGATTATCATCTACACGTGTGCGATGTGGGAACCATTAACGTTTTTGAGTGCCAATTTTATGGCGTGAGTCAATTCAACTAATAAAACTTGAGAAATGTTTTCTAAGTAGGTAATGATCTCACTCCCGCGTGGAGAAATCATGCCCATAAATACACATGGCCCACCGTGATTGGTGGAGGAGCCGGTGGTGGGACCTACACACATGGACTCCCACCAATCAGGGGGGACCATGTGTTTTTGTGGGCATGATCTCTCCCATTGTCGTGGGAGTGAAAGCGATCGCTTTAAGCTGTTCAAGTTTAATTTTAACATTTCCATTGAGCAAATTTAGAAAATATTGTAATGACAATGCCGCGCAACATTTGTCCTCAATTCTTTGTTTTTGTCATTATTTTGTTGGATAATAATTAAATAAGTACTGTACTGGAGCACATAAGAGCTATTAATTATTACTCTATAATAATGTAGTGATGGCAAAATCATATTAAATAAAAATAAAATTAAAACAACATTGATCGTTTTTGTTTTTTGTTTTTTGTTTTTTGTTTTTTGTTTTTTTTTTTGTTTTTGAATGGAAAACAACACTGAAAAAAGATATGTGTAATTTGGAATAACAAATTAAATAATGTAAATGACCTTGAAATAGTAAATGAGAGAAATCTCAATATTTTTATTTCTTGAAGTTGTCGCGGGTTCATAACATCATGTGTTACGCGTCGCCACCAACCTACATTATATTGCAAAAGGTATTACAATAAATGTCTATAAAATACAAACGCAACTTTCGATTATATTTTATTGGCCCAGTTCTGGTTTCAGACGCTGGAACATCAAACATGTTCCAGCGGTGATTGTCAGCCACGTGGCAGCCCACATGGCGTATTTTGTATAGCGGACGTGTTTCTCTTGTGAATGATGCTCTTGTTCATCCAACCATCCATTCATCACCTTCACTGTCGACCACTCCTTTCCCAACAGCATCGACCACCTTCGCCGTCGACCACTCCTCCTCCAACAGCATCGACCACCTTCACCGTCGACCACACCTCTACCGTCCCCAAATTCACCCACACCTAACCCACAATTGAATTGAACAAAACCCCAAATCTTCAAATTCAAATCTTCTAACCTTCCACCTTTAGCCCGTCACTTTCCCCATTGCTCCTCGACTGTTCTGCTGCCGAAGCTTGGTCGGAGATGGAGATAGTGATGCAAAGGGTCGTCGGAGAAGTCGGAAGCCGGCGAGCAATTGACAGCGGCTGAGAGAAAGGGTCTGTGTGTGAGAAGGCGACATGAGAGAGAAGGGTCTGTGTGTTGTTTGAAGATGAGGAAGAAGATAAACGTATGTGTTGTTTGTAGATGAGGATTGCAGATGAGGAAGAAGATGAACGATTGTGTTTTGTTTGCAGCAGGAATTGCAGATGAACTTTTTTCCTTTTACACACATGGCACACCACGTGGCCGCTGGAAGATTTCAATCTTCCAGCGTCTGGAACCGGAACATTCTTAAAAGTCCTAATTGTCCATACGGGAATGTTATGTTAAGAGCGCTGGGAAACGCTGGGAGAAAAAATGTGAGAGAGATGTGGGTGAGGGCCCCCCGACCCCACCGCATTCAGGGGGGGCCTGCAAGTGGGTTGTGAGTAGCTGGGAGAAATGCTGGGAGAATAACGCTGGGAATATAACATTTTCGATTGTCCAAAAATGATTATTTAAAAAGTTCAAGATGGCTAGACTTGACATACATCATACATGATGGTCAAGAAAAAGTTCGTGCAGCTCAATACTCACAATTAGGATAAGATAAATTAGTTGCGAAGTATAGCATCTTCAACAAGTGGCGGAGGCAGGAATTTTTTTTGGGGGGCCGAAAAAATTATTGCTATAAACTCACGCAAGCCGGCAAGCGAGACGAAGTCTCGAATAAATGCATATACTGAATACGATGAGTAAGGGCCGGGGCCTGTGGCTGTAATTGTTTATGGCTTTCTTCAAGCAATCAAGACACTTTTAATGTCATTAATTCAATGTCATGTGGTTTGGGCCATTAATTAATTGTTATTTTTTCTGGGTTATTAACCAAGCACTTGATTTTCAGCCTTCAGGCCCATTCTCAATAGTTTCTTCAGCCCATTAACTTAAGGGTCTTTTACATAAATATAGAATTTTAGATTTGATTTTTACATAAATCCAGTAATGAAAAATTAATTACTCGCTTAACTAAAAGATTAGAGATAAATTACAGAAATCGGGGAAAATTGAATCGGGAGTCAATTATTTCGACAACCAGTCAGAATAAGTTAAACAGATACAAAACTTACCCAATGTGGTAGTTGGTTGCAACCTGGTGGGGGTCTGTTGATAAAAGGTTGAGGTCGTAGGTTCAATCCTCACGGGATGCATGTTTTCTTATAAATTTTTCCCATTTTCCTATAATTCCTCTTATTATATTTTGTTGTTTCTATTTTAAGTTTTTTCTCATTCTCCTTAAAATTTCATATCGTAACTTTCTAATTTAATTAATTAATTTTTTTATATATTATGATTTTTAATTTAATTTTTATATAACTGTTACACATTAGTTACACATAATGTATAATTTACTGGTCTGCATTCCATTACATGTTACAAATGAGTTACGCAAAATGTGTAATTATTCATTTCACATCACATTTTATTGTGTCAAACATAGTGCAGATTGTTAATATTTTTTTGACATTTACTTTTTTTAAAATTATTATATATCTTTCACACAAAATGTCTAATGCATTACACATGGCTACACATAAAATGCACTAATAAATTAATTCATAACTATAGATTGTATTGAAAACGAGGGAACGCTTCAAAAAAAAAACGAAACAAGGGAAAGTAAACTCGTACTTCTTTTGTGGTAATGTGTTCCATGAATTAACTAGAAGCTAACTAGTAATGAACAGTAAATTACATATTGGTTTTACCATCGTTTCACCACTAAATAAAAACTGAATTTAACATTTAATTTCTTTAACATTTACTTTTTTTAGAATACTTATTTCTCTTTCACACAAAATATATAGTATATTACATATGCCTTACACATAAAGTGTAATATGCAATTGAACAAAACATTAACTATACAGAATGTGTAATACATTAGTTTGTATTCTCTTACATATTACAAATAAATTACATCTAATGTGTAATTATTCATAGAACACTATTTTTTCTTGCTTCAAACATAGTGCAAAAGTTTAATATTTAATTTCTTTAGCATTTACTTTGTTGAAACTCTTATCTTTGATTGATGCAAAATGTGTAGTAAACTAATATATGCTTTACAGATAATGTGTAATACACCAATAAATAAAATATTAATTACACAAAATGTGTTATTCATTACATGTTAATTACATAGAATGTACAATTCATTAGTATGCATTTTATTGCACAGTATAAATAGATTACACAAAATGTGTAATTACATATTACACAGCTCTTTCCTGTCTTAAACATAACGTAGAAATTTAACATTTAATTTTTTAAAATTATTATATCTCTTTCACAAAAAATGTCTTGTGCACTGTACATGCCTTACACATAAATTAATATAGAATTTTAGATTTTTTTAACATAAATCTAGTAGTGGCAAATTAATTACTCGCTTAATTAAAAGATTCGATATAAATTACAGAAACTAGGGAAAATCGAACCGGTGGACTCAATTATGTCATGTATAGATTTTTTATTTTTTCATTTAAAACCTTTTTAAAAATTTTCATATAATTTCGCAACTTGATCCTTTAGTTGAGTTAAGATACGTTACATAATTTGTGTAATGCCTTACACACTCTGTGGAATATATTACCACATAATTACACACTTTGTGTAATGGCAGTAATGCATTGATTTTCATTTTTTTAATAAATTTTCAATATAAGTTTTTTTCCTACAATTCTTCAAATATTTTGTAATTTTCATTGTAAACATTTTCTTTTTTTCCTTATAATTTAGTAGTTTGACCATTTGATTTAATTAATCAATGTGTAGTACACGCATTGTGATTTTCAATTTAATTTTTTATTTTTTGTATAATTCCTCATAGATTTTTTTTCATTTGTATTTGTATTTTTTTATTTTCTCTTATAATTTTGCAATTTGGCCCTTTAATTTGTTTAATGTGCATTATATACTGTGTGTAATGAGTGTGGAATGCATTACAATACTATTACGCATTAAAGATTATGTATAATGTATTAGACATTCTATGTAATCTATTTGTAACTTATTACATATTTTGTATTATTCATTTCACATATTTTACACATTATATATGCCATACACATAAAATGTAATGCACTAATAAGTTAAAATATTAATTACTCAAAATGTGTAATTCACTACACATTAGTTACACAGAATGTATAATTATTCATATCACCTCATTCTTACATCAAAACATAATGCGGAATTTTAATGTCTAGCCTTTCTTACATTTATTATTTTAAAAATTATTATCCTTTTCACACGAAATATCTAGTGTATTTCACATGCCTTACACATAGATTGCAGTGCACTAATGAATTAAACATTTACATCACAAATAAAAATATGAAACAATGCAAACTTAAATTGGGAAATTAACAAAATTCAACAACCAGAAGACAAATCAAGAAAAAGAATAAACAATAACCTTGTTTTATTCATTTTTCCTCATTTTGTGTTCTCTGTTGCTTTACATCTCTGTGCTAGGCAGAATAATCATAAGAACATCTCCATTGTTCCCTTCCATTTGGAATGTCTAGAGATGAGAGAGAGTGACACAAAATTATACATAGGCCCCACATTTTTTTATATTTCTCTTTTTTAAAATCACTTTTACCACTTTTACCGCACTTTTTCCCCACTTTTCTTCCTAAATTCCCGTACCACCTCTACATCCCCACATCCAACTTCACATCCTCCACTATTATTTTATTATTATTTCTGAATTTGTTTCTACATCTCTTGTACTTTTTCAATTTTCCCTCTCTTTTTCGCTACACATCCTCTATTCTCTTTTCAATCCACCTAATCATCTTTTCTATCTCTCTCCTCCACATCACACCTTAACAACACATTGCATTGAAGATGCTCTAACCATAAGTATTATTTTCATCCTTCACAAGCACTTATTCACTTGTTCTACCCATTTCTATTACAACAAACGACAACAATAGTCGGAGCTCATGGGCAGTGTGGGGTTGGAAATTCAAGCGACGATTTCGTCGACCTTGGAAAATCCGTCGAAGGAGCCTATTTTTTGAGGCATATTGGTGGCTTATGTTACTGCAGCAATATGCTATTTTGGGGTCCCCATATCTGGTTTTTGGGCCTTTGGGAATACTGTTGATGTTGATATACTTCGAATGGAGGTGGGTTTTATTTCCACCACAGAGAGAAGCGAGAGTGCGTTAACCGCAACAGAAAGAAAAAGACAAGATAGGTATTGAAAACGAAACATTGAACCGGATAGAGACAAGGGACTGATAACAAATTCGGGCCGGATCATTAAACCGTTGATACCTGATTTTCACAATTAAGACGATTTAGCCGGATTTTTGAATTGTGAAAGATAAATGCCTCATCTTTCTTGATTTGCTAATAACTTAATTGCTCCTTCAACTCTTCAAGCCCAGTATCAGTCATCTTCTCCCGTCGGCTACTTTGGCTATTTCTTCATCATCGGACATCAGTCATCGCCATCTTCATTCGGTATTTTGGTTGTTTCTTCAATCTTCATCATCAATCTTCATTTGGCTCATCATCATCTTCATTCAGCCAAGTGTTTGCAACTTCCACTAAATTCACCCAAAAAAAAAAACAATTGCACATAAATTTTGCGGCGATCACTATTGAAGCGGCGCCTGAGACCGGGGGCGACCGCCACCCCCAGCCCCCCATAGCTCTACCGATGTCTTCAATATCTAAGCAATGAGTACATTGGAAATGTCTAACCAATGAGTTAGTGGAAGAAATAACTTTAAAAACATCAAAATATTTTCAAAACTAATTGCATGATATTCGTGTTCCCCAAATCTAAATGAGCCAAAATGGATTTTGAACTTATATTTTTTATCAGTTGAACTTGTTGAATGAATCGTACGAAGATGCACCTAAGGACATGACAAATAAACATTGACCGGCGATCGCGGCAGCTACGAAGCCGTCGGAAAAAATTCGGAAAATTCTTGGAACTCCCTCTCGCCGTGCTAATTCTAGATCTGGTCCCGGATTTCAAAACAGGAATCGAACGAGCCATCAAAATGACATGATGATACCATAGTTAAAAACCCATCGATGGGTTTGGAAACTTCCTGTGCTACATAATGTGTTAGTAGGAGTTTTAAAATATGTCGATTTGGTGATTGATCATCATATAGATATGCATAATAATATTTGCGTGTTTGGACTGTGGCAAATCTAGAGATTAACAATTAGGAAGCACTTAAAATAGCTTCCTGTAGAGGAAAAATTTTTCAGAGAAGGGCTAATTGTCATATAAATTTATTTAGGAAAAGTATCAAATTTCAAACTAAAATCACACATCTACCTAAATACAAAAGTAGAACAAAGTAAACATACTTTACTAACAAAATATAAATCATAAAATCACACAATTTGCAATTTATCAAATACAGACAACTTCAATTTATCAAATTGAAACACAATTTAGATAGAGACAATAAAGTAATTTATCAAATTAAAATTCAATCTTCATAATCTTTTAAAACTCAATCTTCCTAATCTTTTAAAAACTTGCTAAAAATCTTACTTTTTTGTATATTTTATTTTTTATTTAAAATTAAAAAAACCCCTCCAAGGGGTTTTTTGTTTTTTTGGGTTGGGGGAGTTTGGGGGGGGGGTCACCTACCCCCAACCCCCCTTGGATCCGCCATTGTGTCGTATTTAACAAATCAGAATTATGCGTATACATAACCTAGGTAGCGATCGAGATTAACGTTTTATGGTTTAGTTTTATTATTATTTCTTTCATTTACTCTCTCATCTCATATGTATAAACTTGTTTAACTTTTCATAAAGATTAAGAATTATATTGGAAATATACATTTTGCAAACTGTATTCTTAATTTACCGTTTATCTAATGAGTAGAATTTAAAATTGATACTTATAACCAGTTAATTAGGTATAAAAAAATGGTCTATAAGTAAAGTGTTGTAAATTAAACTTCTTAAAAAAATAAACAAGGCTATATTTTTGGGATATCCAAAAAGGGAAAACAAATCTATATATTTGGCATTGGGGGAATGTTAAATAACGTATTCAAAGTGTGGTATTACTTCAAGAAAATGAGTCATAAGTGGCGTTTATTATTTTTTAGTACACTTGAAAATGCGTATTGCACGTTGTAGAAAAATGAGGAAAATATTGCTTTACCATTCCAACAATTCCTAACTACCGTAAATTCTTCAATTCCTATACCATCTCTCCGACCATGAATTACAAATTTGTTGGGAGTTCAACAATTTGTAGCTTTTGCTCTGCAAAATATGGCTTTCATTTTATTTGACTCTTCGTGGTTTAATATAATTAACCACGACATATCTTATATTCATGAGAATAGCCACATCTCAACCATTTATGGAGATCGAAAATTTCCAATGCCTCCAAATTTCATTCTATGGAGGAAATTTGCAGGCACCCACAGGTATCGGTTCAGGTACCCACGTAGGTGATCCAAAATTTCCCATATAAGGATCAAGCTAATGACTATACATTACAGACTGAATTAAATACATTAACTAGCCATAATGTCAAAAAAGATAACAAGACAGACAAGTCAAATGTAAAAGTAGTAAATATCGTTTAAGACGGACTACAATTGTTACAAGAATACATGCTCACAATAGGTCATTTCGAACTAACAATATAAATATTAGTTTAACGGCTAAATTTATAGAGAATGTGATCATTAAAAATCAATGTCATACTAACAACATGCTACGCGATGTTAATAAAAACAACTCCCGGGACAAGCAAAATTTAGTTTTAATGAATTCAAGGCATGCAATGCAGCAATCGTTTTTGTGGGACCACTCAATTCAACTAAGGTTTCCATTCCATGACCAATACATACGACTCTCTAATATTTGAAAGATATGAGACAGATAGCATCTCAGTAACAAGTTCACCCAATTAGGAATCATCCATTCATGTAAAAAACTTGATTTGGATTAGAAACAAATACATTGCAATAATAATTCTTGTTACCAAACTTCGTACCGTTCTGAATAATCTAAAATTATCCTTCATTGGAGATACGTCGCGTTCTCGAGGTACGATATTTAAACAGAACCACTGTCTCCACTGGCTCCACATCAACCTTGAAGTAGATAACATGACCGGGCTTGATATTTAAGGAAATACCTACATGAATGAATGAGTGAAAAAAGGAAGAAAATTAGCCGAATCTTATACACTTAGCAAGACAGACTGTTAAAGAAAAAACACCGTAAACACGCAATCATCAAAACTAGTGATAGATAGCTTCAGAAATAAGCAACATACATGATTTTCAAGTGTTTCAGTTGTCTAATAAATAAATATAAAAAGAAAAAATGAAGGCCGTAAAACAATTAATGTTTAGGAGTAAATTACTGCTCGTCTCAATTTAAAATCTTTAATTATTTCAAAAATATCCTCCAAAAGAACTGCTTATTGTAAGACCTGTGCACACTTACTAAGTACTTGTTATAAGTGGAACACTCTGCTACCGGTTGTGCTCATTTTCACGTTCCTAACTGCTGTCATGTACAAATTACAGATTATTTGTTTGCCAATCGAAATAGGTGGGGAAACAACTCTCGGAGAGTTTGATCACCCACCCATTTGTTTTGCCACCAAAACCGTATTTTATCACCCTTACCCAACACAAATTTCGTGTTTTTCATGAATTTATCCAAAATTGATATGAATTTTATCACCACAATTTGGGTTTGTTTTCACTCCCAACTTCACAAGGGAACATATACAAATGAAAAATTATGTCAAAAATATAACGTGGCTAACATCATAAAAGAAAACTAGAAAACCGGAAAAATGGAATCAAAGACGTATATCTAAAGTGAAGCTAAAGTGAACTACAAGCACAAAATTTTAGTTATGTCAAATGAAAAATTTCACTCCTAACTTCTCCTAGATGTATATCTCCAAAATAAGCTGAGCAAAAGGAAAATTCCCCAAACCAGTTCTCATCATTTCCATCTTTTACATAGAAAACATAATCAATGTCACATGGCAAAAAGACAATAATCCAATCATAGCAGAGAAAACTTCAGACATAATTGATAAAATGAAAACAGGTTCTAAATTAGAAAGTTATAAAAGTAGCTAAAGTGAACTACAAGCACAAAATTTTAGCTTCATGAAAGGTAGCACAAATATTACCAAAGATGTTGCCAACAATACAATGCCAAGTCCTTCCATACTTCATGTCAAAGAAGGTCGCTAGGTAGCTTGCAATACGGTCAACATCGTATCTTCCAGTATATTTCTCAAATGCCTTATTATATCACAAATCCATAAATTAACAACCACAATGGAAGGTCATATAATGTAAAAAATATGATTTACAAGAAGCAGATAAGTAAAATTTTGGAGTTCGAGAAACGTACTTTGATTGCGACATCAATTGCGTCTTGCTTCATCTCCTCATTCATGTCAACAAACAATACCGTTATTTTATTACTCATGTCATCCATTTCCTCACTGGAAGACTCGCTACCCATAATTCTAATTTACAAGATATACCTAGGATTTGTTGGGTGGAAAACAAAATACAATTATTTTCTAGCTTTAAATTCTGACTATAATGATGCAAAAACGTAAAAATAAGTACCAAGGCAGTTTCCTCTTGTGAGGCAAGGCGTAGCCGGCGTGATGATGGACCTGCGCTGTTGAGGACTTGGAATTACTAAATTGGAAAATTGAGATGCAGAGAAAAGCACCAACTCACGCTTAATTGACGAGCGAAGAAGGGCCTCACAAAACTTGGGCTTTTAAAGCTTGGAGTTTCTTCAGTGGGGCGTCCATATCTAGATGTCCAATTGAAGAGGGAGCGAAACAATTTTTTTGAATGGTGCCAACAATTTTTCAATTTTTTTTTTAAATCACTTTTGACTTATTTTTCTCATTTTTTCTCCATTTTTTTTGCATCATTTCCAGTGCTATGTCCAATTTGCACATTCAACTTCATATCTTTTATTATTATTTTTAAATTTCTTTTTATCTCTTTTCTTTTTTTTACTTTTCCCTCTCTTTTTTATCTACACATCATTACATTCTTCTCTAATTAAAATAATCATTTTCTCTCTATCTCTCTTAAACGCGCACCCATAAGAGACATCCCCCCATTCAAGATGCTCTTAGATACGTAAATTAGGATACATAAGGTTCGAGTTTATAATTTTTTTTTTGAATGGAGAGTTTATAATTTTATATTAATGAAGCTGGTGGTATGCTACAAGGTTGAAGTTTCAATGGGACCGGGGGAGTTTCCAAAATATCGAGAATATAAGGCCATGTTCTCTTTGTATTTCTATTTTCTATTTTTAGTTTTTAAATTCATTTTGGGTTTTCTATTTTGAGTTTATTTTGAGATTTTTGGAAATGCGTTCTTCTTGTGATTCTAAAAAACTATTTTTGAAAATAGAAAATTGAAAAACTTGTTTACTTTTGTTAGATTGTATTGATTGTGATTATTAGGTTATTAGGATGTAGTGGGCCTAGCCCATTAGAACAATTGTAAATATTATATATATGCCTTCGTATTATGAATACAATACAACCTTTTTCACACATCTCTATGTATTCTCACATGGTATCAGAGCTCGAGTGAGAAAACACCTAGGGTTTCGTTTGATATTGGTTGTGCTTCATTCCAACCATCATATTTCTTTTAAAACCCTAGCCGCCACACAAAAAACCCTAGCCACCGTGACTGCTTACGCTATCTCGCGCCGACCACAACTCCGATCCCAAAATTGACCACATCGGGCCGACTTCGTCTCGTCGTCGCCTTCCATCCGCCGGAAAATCATCGCCGTCCGACCAGTCACGCGCCCACACGCGCGGCCTGAACAGTCCCGTCGGCGCGTGGCGGCGCGTGGAATCTCCGGCGAACCTCCGGCTTCCATCGGTCGACTCGTCTCAACCAGCTGGACCTTCGTCTGGTGTTATTTTAGTCGTATCTCAGTCCGTTTGTGGTGTTATCTCAAATTGGTCTCGGTCTGTTTTGTTTTTGACTGAGTTTCCTTACAATCACCTGATTGCTTGTGGCTTTCTGCCCGTTTGGTGTTATATTGGTAGTCTTTTGGTGTTGTCTATTTTCTTTGGCCCAATATTCAAATGGCGGCTCAATCTGACACCTCAAAGGATATATCTATGCTTACTTTTTCGTCTACTCCCACAATTTGTGCGGAGAAATTGACTGGATCAGCCAATTATATGACCTGGTCTTCAACTGTGGAATTGTGGTTCGTTGGTCAAGGTGTTGATGACCATCTGGTTAAGCAACTTAAGGATATCGCTACCAAAGATAAACCGAAGTGGAAACAGGTTGACGCTTTCCTTTGTAATCTTCTATGGCAGTCCATTGATCGTACTCTTGTTGGTCAGTATCGGGCATATCGTTCTTGTTTTGATGTTTGGCAGAAGGCGAAGAAGCTTTATTCGAATGATATAAATCGTCTCTATACAGTGGTGTCGGATATGAAGAAAGTTATGCAGCAGGACCAAGATATGCAGACTTATCTGGGGCAAATCGAGACTCTTCGACAGGAATTTAATGACATGATGCCCTTTTCTGAGGATGTTGCAAAGCAAGAAGAGCAGCGTGGGACTTTCTTTATGGTTTTGGCATTAGCTGGTCTGCGTCCTGAATTGGAGTCTGTTCGGAATCAAATTCTTGCTAGTTCTGGGGTTCCGACCATGGATACAGTGTCCGAACAGTTGCTTCGTATCTCTGCAGCGGCAAACATCTCCAGTGGCTCCACTGTTACCCCGATTGATTCCACTATTCTTGCCTCTCGGGTTTCTAATCGAGAGGAGGGTAGGGGTGCTCGTGGAGGTCGTGGAGGACGCGGTCGCCCTCAATGCTCTCATTGCAACAATACAACCTTTTTCACACATCTCTATGTATTCTCACAACTTTGTACTTTTTAGAACATGTTTTCATAATAAAAATTTATTTAATAAATTTGATTAATGAATGATAAGAACGGAAATTTTACAAATTCATGTTAGAATAATAAATTGTTCCCTGTAAATTTATTAAAAATTTATTTAATAAATTGTTTTCAATTTTCCATTTACTTTAATAATAAATTTTTCTTTGCAAATTAACATAAGAATAATAAGAATGTCAATTGACACTGATAATAAAAACCATGAATTTAGTAAGATACAAGGATAGACTTCATAAATCAATATGATATATAATAAGTACTATTTTGACACAAATTCAACATTCTTGAATGTACTTCGTTCATGTATCTTAAAAAATCTAATGGAGTACGATTACATGTTTGCATGCTCTCTACATTACAAAGAAACAGTTTCAATATACATCAAAAAAGGAAAATATGGTCAACATAAAACATACAAAAGAGAAAAATGGGGAAAAAAAAAAAGGTACAAGCCCAAAGAATCAATTTCAAGGCATGTTTTCAAGATTCTCAAGATCCATGGTTAACAGACCTGAATTGTCTTGAAGGATCAACACAAAAAATTAAGAAAAGATTATCAAAGAAATTGGCCCTTGTGGTGACAACAAACACTACCTTCAAAACTAGTTGCACTGGAATAAGCAAAGCTAAAACTATGTTTCAACAGCCAACTTGTTTTCTAAACAGAATTTCTGAATAAAAAGAATTTCAGGTAAAAGAGTGGGCTGAGATATGCCATTCCAAACTGAAGCTTAAACCACCTTAATTATCATTTTACAAACTGAGTCTGCACATCGAAATTGTTAACGCCAAGTTCAATTTCTTCACACCTATTTAGGGTGATTGGATCCTCTTTTTATCAAATTTTATCACTTTTTATCACTTTTTTCCACTTTTTTCTCTCTTTTAAATCAATCACATCCACATATCTCATCACATCCATAAATCTCAACCACTCACCTCCACTCATTCTCTCTCTTCTTTTACATTAAAATCCATTAAAAATCATTAAAAGTTACTCCCATTCACCCATATTATCTATAAACCCAGTACACAATAAAGAATATGCACATGTTCAAGTTTGTCAACGCTCCTGTAGCTAATTGCACAAGGGATTAATCAAGAAAGTACTCTCTGAATGTAGTATAGATTCATTAGGCCATACTCGATAATCAATATATCCAAATCAAAAAGCTTGCTCCACGAGATTACGAGAAAATAGAACAAATCAACTCAAAAAATCAATATAAAGAACACCAAATGTTATAAGGAAAAAGCGAAAGAGTATACTCGACTTTCTAATTTCCAAGCCAGTCAATATTCCTTGTAAATTCATCTAATAAAGTGCCACCCATAAACTTTACAATTGCGCACCACTGCCAATCCCTTCATTCTCACCAGAATCCGAAGTGGAGGGGGGCCGATTCAGAAGAACACATATTTGTTCATATATAACCACAAATCTACTAAAAATTGCAGTTTAGTAGAAATAATTTACAAATCCCTCAAAATCGCCACCGGAAGAATATGGTTTCGAAAAGTGAGAGGGAGTACCTTTGAGATTGGGGGTGAGAGCACTAGAGATAGTCTAGAGATGGAGATGGAGCCTTGGAGGTGTGGAGAGCATCGTCTGAGATGAGATTGAAATCAGGAACAGAGGGAGAGAGAGCCAAACGATTGGATGAAATTGGAGAGGCACGTTTTTTGTGTTTTCAATTTCGGGCCTTGTTCATTTGCTGTTTTGGACATTAATTTGTACGCACGTAATTTTGTATAACTTCATATACATTTTTAATTATGCACATATTTTTTAATACAATCTCAATTATATATTTTACACGGAATACCGCATAATAAATTTATCACCAATCAAATATACCCTTAGGCCCAAAACGCGAAAAATGTCTTTTTCCCATGGGTGAAGCTAAATACACCCTGACAATTTCTAAATACACCCAAAATTATATTGCTCTTTCAATTATGCACTTACTAACAAATAAAAAAAAAATTAGTATGTTCGCTCCATCTGGAGCGAACACGTAAATGCGTGTTGGCTCAAAGCGAACACAATAAAAAATAAAAATAAAAAATGACAGATGAAAAATTTTTGCTATTATTTTTTGTTCAAAAATAATTACATTTAATACTAATCAAATAAAGTGAATTACTATATTATCAAAAAAATTTTGATTTTGTTTTTAAATAATTATCTTCAACATTATCGGAATAAAGCCAATTACTATTATCATCAAAAAATTATCTACAACCACTTTGAAGAGTAATTTTGAAAGTTTTTTGCAACCACTTTGACGATAAATTTTGAAATTTTCTTAATGATAAAATAATTGGTTTTATCATGTTATTGTTAAATACAATTATTAAAAAATTTAATTTTCTTGCTACCACTTTGACAATTAATTTTGAAATATCTTTAATTTTTTTTGCAATTGTGACGGTCAATTTTAAAATTTTTATGATGATAAGATAATTCGCTCCATCCGATTAGTATTAAATACAATTATTAAAAAAAAAATTGACTGATTATAAAAAATTTCAACTAAAAATAATACTAAAAACTTTTTATCCGTAATTTTTTATTTATTTATTTTTTTAATTTTAAATGGGGCGAACACCCGCTTGGGGAGAACCCCCCAAAGGGGTGTTCTCCCCAGTTGGAGCGAACACCCGCTTACCGGTAAAAAATTTATCCAAATGCACACAAAGATCCTTTAGGTGAGCCTTGTGAAAAACCAATTTGTTCTCTCTCTGTCTCCCCCTTTTTAAATAAATCTTTTGCCTCCATTTAAAAGGAATATGTAAGCAGAGTTCATGTATGATGACATCAAAGATCCATTCCATTACAAACGCTGAAAACTCACTATCATGTAGTACAAACACAAGGATATACAAGTTATTATTTTCGTTTCCTATCTCGCTTGCACTCAGAAAAGGAATTAACAGTACAGAAACGATACACAAAACATGACTATTGAGTTGATGGTGAAGAATCAACAGATTTAGATTCTGTGTTACATTACCACTGGACATGTTCTTTAAAAAATACCTAAAACGAAGACAACGAAAATTAAAGAAAAAGGAAAACGTTTATGTTTGGACCATAACCATAACGTACCAATGCAGAAAAACATAGCAAGTCAACCCCTCTTTCATGATAAGATTAAACTAGAATTGAAATTCTTCTAGTGCATAACATTCATCAAATTTCATCTCTCTTCGTCCTCGAACTTCATGCTGAGAGTTGTGGCCAACTTCACAACGAGAGGCCACTTCAGTGACCATAAACTTGAAACAGATAAAATGCTAGCGCATCCACATAAAAGCAGACACAACGACCAGGTTCGTGAGATATCCGCACACCTACATGAATGAGTGAAAAAGCAAGAAAATTAGCTGACACGTCTGCATTTTGAAAGATCGACTGTCAAAGAAAAAACACTTTAGATTGGCGCTCATCACAACTACCGATAAATAGCTTCACCCGTGAACAATATATAAAATGATTTCCAAGTGTTTCAATTATCCAATAAATAACACACAATAATAAAAATGAAGTACCTAAAATAATTAACGTTCAGGAGCAAATGTCCACTACTCATATAAATTTAATATCTACTTAATAACATGAAAAACAAAAGGTTCTAACAGTGATAAAAAAATTTTTTAAAAAAAGGAAAAAAAGAGCAACACTGGATGAGCACACAAGTTTAGCTTCAGAAAACGTAGCAAACGGATTACCAAAGATGTCGCCAATGATACACTGCCAACTCCCTCCATACTTCTTCTCAAAATGCCTCCGCATGTGCGATGCAATGTCCTTTAGCTTCAGCACAGTATATTTCTCAATTGCCTTATAGTATCACAAATGAACAAGCCCATTAGTTTAGAAGGCGAAATAATATCAAAAATATGATTTAAAAGTAGTTAAGTAAAATTTGGGGTGGTTTGAGAAACGTTTGTACTTCAATTGCAAGATTAACAGCTTCGTCCTTCATCTCCTCCTTCATTTCAAGCACTCGTATCTTTATTTCCCTTATCGCGTCATTGCTAACGTCAGTTTTCTTACTCTCATACTCTGATGAAAATTTACCGTCACCAAACCACAAGGCCAATGCTGGCACTCCAATTCGAGATAGGATTGTCGAACACTGTGCTCGAAGTCCAGCCTTGCTCGTCTTTATCTCCCCAATTCTCCTCTCTCTCAACAATGGATCTCCAAATTGGACTTCAAGCGTGTTTGCTTTTTCCATCTTTATATCATGCTGATTCCTCTGCATGTTTTATTAGTGAATTTTGTAAAACATCTACTGCAAGAATGAACCTTCAGCACAGAAAAAAGGAAAAAAAAAAAAAAAAAAAAAGGAAGAAGAAAAGATAAAAATCTGAGGCCGGTAAAATATGTATAAAATAGAAACAAAACAAGAAGCTCCACAACATAAAGTAAAGATCTAAAAAATTCTAGTAATCAAACCTATACCTGGATAATAACCAGTATCCAACTAAATCACCCAGTTCAAAAAACATTAGCCAAAAGTGAGTACCTCAAAATTATGCAGCCACAAAAGTCTTCAAGGAGCAATTCCTATACAACAAAAACAACCATGGATGAGCAACATGAAGAACGATACAAACAAGGAAAAATGACACATAGAAAGAAATGAATTTCACTGTAAACAAAGGATATATGTTATGGAAAACAACAATTAAATAGACATGGAAAAAACACTAACAAGCCAAGAGACAGACAAAGAAGCAAAGAACACTAAATTAAGGAAATGCAAGGCCAAAATATTTAAGAAAAAAAAATTATACCACAAACACCACAACTGAAAACCAATGAGACAAGGACAACACTAAAATGGTGTCCTTCGAGGGAAATTGGAAGTTCCGGCTTCTGAAAGCCATAACCCGAAAAAAAATTTAAAAAAATTATATGAGGACAAAAGCCAAGGCGCCTCAATGAATAGGAGAAAAATTTCCCAGCAATCTCCCAGCAATGCAATGACAGTGTTGATTGGATTGGGTTTAGTACTTCAGCAAAAGAAAACTTCCTAAGAAAACAAAAAGAAAAGCAATTATGAAACACCAAAACAAAACAAATCTAAAAATCACCACAACTAAGTTTACGGCTGGTAGCATTATATTATCTACTGACAATCTGGAGAACTAGAGTTTTTGGCAGTTCACTGCCATTATAGACATCATCCCACCTGTGCAGTTTATACTGCCATTAGATACTTAAAATACTTAAAAGTCTTTTAAAACATTAACATATTAAAAGTTCAAAAAAGGGGAGGCATAATAAAAATTCAAACAAAGGCGGGCAACATTTTCCCCAACTCTCCTTTTCATTGGATTTTGGTTGTTTCATTTTGGAACAAAGCCCACCCTGCATTCGGACACAAAGTTGTATCCCCAAAGGAAGAAGTGTATTGAAGATGGAATTGGAGTCTCCGATATCTGAATCTGCATCAAACAAGCATCGCACTAGAATGCTCCTCCAAAATTCTTCCACTATGAAATCATTCTCAAACATGTGAGTAGAACTTGATGATTCTGTGACATAGACACCCAGGCTAGACTGCAAAGGAATTGCTTTTATGCAGAACAGGTGCTCTCTTTTATGCAGAACAGGTGCTCTTAATTAATTGCCAATCTTGTTCCCTCTTGCTCACTTAAATAACCACAGCACAGAAATATTAAGAAACGTGTCTTATGTTCAGTTAATTAATTGCCAATCTCGTTCCCTCTCATTCTCTTTATTTTATGCATCTAACGTACTGCTGTTTTTATGGGCTTCCTCAAAAAATTCCTTTCTAAAATTTGATTAGAGTGTGTTGCTCTACTTTGATTAAGAAGTCAGTTAAGGCTATTGAACATGCTGAGCTTTAGTCTCCAAACCTAAACCAAAAAGAAAAGGTTGACTACATCAAAAAGGACAAAAACAACCACAAAGGGGAAGAGCAAAGATTTGATGAAGGCTCTTGAATCTCCCAAGAACCTAAAGACATTGCCCTTTGTTCTCAAGAAAGAGACAGATTTTGTTGACAAAATTGATGAAGAGGAGGAATCAAGAAATGCAGATTATTCATGAGAAAACAAACAACTTTGCAATGCACAGGGCTGTCTGAGTGCTTCACTACTTCAAACCGTGGGAAGATAACCGAAGGTGGAAAATTATGGGAATCCCTATCCCAAAGCTCAACAAATGAAGGCAAATCCTTAAATAGGTGGTGCAAGTATCATTTGAAAGCTTTTGGAAGTTGAACAGTGATATGATAGACCTATTTACCTCAAAATAACAATTGCATAATAGCAACTTAGTATTAAACAATTCGAAACCTATAGAGCAGGCAAACTATGGCCTTGTTCTTTTCAACTTAAGTGTAGTTTACTCGGTGTAGTTTACTCAAATTTTATGTCGGATGTATGGTTGAGAACTGGAGCAGATATATTAAAAATGCAAACAAATTGTTAAATCAATGTTTGAGTGATTAAAAAGAATGAGAGAGAAAAAAGTAAAATTAAGTTGATGAAATTTAATGTGTATAGAACAACCTCTACTTAAGAGAACTGCAAGGAGGGGTGTTGAGCATCAAACGAGAGTGCACAATGGCATCGACACAAGTGGAACCAATAGTGAGAAAGAATGAGTGAAGAGGAGAGAGAGTTTGATTTGGATAGAAGATCGAAGGATCTCTTTGTGTTCACTCAAATGTGGAACCCAAGTACCACATTGACTAACAAATACAAAGCCACTTCCTTCACAAACGCTGAGCATACAACATCGTTTCAATTCAACAGGTGAACCAAAAAAGTAATAATGGCACAAGACGAAAGAAAGAACAGGAAATTCTTGGGTTCACGCTTTTTTAATAACTGAGCCTTGCAAGATTGGCATATTATACCCAGCCCCCACATCTTCAGCGTCAAATGAAGGTCGTATGGTCATCTACAATTTTAACTTGTTTTGAGAAAATGGGTATCACCTGCAGCATGCATCTGCAAAAGTGGGTACTGGAGGAAAGTCTTGTCAATAATTAGCAGCCTGATATTGTGGTTACTACATCGAAACGCATGTGCAGCAATAGTATGGATTGAGAAACTAAATGTAAAAGTCAGAAGAAACGTTGGAAGAGATGCATGAAATTTATTTTTAGGATTTTGCAGGGAAAAGTGGTGATTTCATCATCTTTATTAATTATTATTGTTCATTCTGTTTAATTTTATTATGTTGTAAACTAAAAACGAGTTTGTTCACTTTTCTATTTTCTTTCAGATGAAAAGCATGAAGAAAAGTTAAATCAAGTGCCAGCGAATTGTTTCGAAACTGACTCGAAAATTGTATTTTACACGTGATTTGTTTAATTATTATTGGGTCCTTTTCTACAGCAATTGAGTGAGGTTCAAATTTCTTTTTCTAATTTCAATTTCTGTTTACTGTCCGGCTTTTGTTTACCTTTCCTTTTTATCCTTTTCATTTCGTGGTTAATTTATATACTTGTCATCTTACAGGTCTAATCATTGTTATCTCGTGTTCCTCGAATCTTTAGGCACCATGACGGACTCTCATTTTTGTTATTTCTGGATTTGCTTAATTTTTGGTAGTATTGTTGAAGATTTTGAGATTATTATGTTATTTGAGAATTTCCCAAATTATTTTCTAGTTCTATTCGTATCCACTTCAATTGCAAAGTCTTTGATTTCCATATCTGCACAACCGATGTATTTCTATCGTCAAAGGGGGTTTTTCCGATCTTTGTTGTGCGTACAGTCTGATTTTCTCTAGTCTTATGCATACCTTTTTCATTGAATTGGTGAACAATATCAAGAGGTCCAGCCAAGTAACTTTTTATTTTATTTTTCTATTTTTTGGTCAATTTTCTTTGCCTTTTTCCTCTAAACTAATTAATTTGTTTTCAGTTCGAGACCTAAAACTTATCTCAGTTGCATCAGTAAAATATGTTCTTTTATTTTTATATTTTTATATTTATTGAACTACAGGTTCTTTTGACCAAGTTTCAGAACCATGGGTTTCAATGATGCTGAAGAGAGCAAGGGCAACCATCCTAGAGAGAACCAACTAGGGAAGATGGTAATTTTTTTAAATATTTTTCTCTAGTTTTGATCATTTTTTTTTAAACTAAATCATTTTATTTGTATACTTTGTTACCCATTGAATAGAAGCCCTTAGGCATCGAGTAATTATACTCCAAATATAGAAGCCCTTAGGCATCGAGTAAGGACTCGGAAGACTCCACGACATCTAAAAGAAGACCTCTGGTATGACAATAGAATATCAAAATTGCATGCAAAGAGCACCTAGCAAGAGGTACTTACGCATATCTTGGAAATCCAATTGAAATGGGTTGGTCGTGCTTCTTATATCTTTGATGTTTCATCTTTCGTTTAATGATGGAGCCTGACAAAGCTAAGACTAAGAGATTGTTTGGAGATTTCAGAGTGTGCAAACGGGAAATAGTTGAAGTGCCTCCAATGTACTTTCCAATGGGATACCTATTTAGCTGTTAATGGTGACAGTTCTTTTAAGCTCCTATCATTTCTTGTTTCTGTGATGCTAATAAAATTAATCAAATGAACTCATTCAGTAACCTTGAACGTTATATCATTTCTATCTCAATCTATTATTTATTTTTTAATGCCACTAACAAAGCATATTACCACAAACATAATCAATGCTTAAAAGTAAACATTCAAATACTACCGGCGTTTAATACGGATGCCTTGTCTTGCAAAAATAAGGTAATAAGTGAAAGAGTGGTGATAAATAAAACAAGACCTACAATCATAAAACAAAAAATAAGAAGTGAAAATGATTGTCTGCTAGTAAAATGGGGAATGTAATTCCCGTTACCCACTGCCAGCTTATAAATACAATTCAAGTATATAACATTGGCTTGGAAGCAAACTAAACACACAATAGAAAGAAGACGTTTAGATAATCTATAATGCAGTGTGGAGACCTGCAATTTTTGATAAGCTAATAATTGGTCACTATTTAATTATCAAGTGACTTTCAAGCAACCAATTGAGCGGCCACTAAAGTAAATAATAGAAGCCCATAAATCTCCAGAGCGTGCTTGACCTAAAAAAATAAGAGACCAGGAAACACCTCAGCAAAACATACCTAATAATCATCATAAAAAAGTTTATTTCACCAAAAAAAAAAGAGGAAGATCATCTATCTTCGTGTCCGGAGATCAGAGGTCAAGGAACAATTGGGGGAGAAAGAAGGTGCGTAACAAGAAAGGAAGAAAAGGGGAACAGAAGCGGCGACTGCTATGTTCAAAAAATAAGAGAAGATGACATCCCTTCTCCAGCAATTGAATCGAATTAGGGATTTGTCTTCAATTTGGGGATTTTCTGTTCCTTCCTAAACGCCACTGTTTCGACGTGCAAGTTGTAATAAGCAAGAAACAGGACTGTAAATTCCTTTTTACGCTGTATTTTCGGTTTTCGAGATCAGATTGAGGAGATTTTAGAAATTGATGTCAGTATCGTCTTCTCCAACCCCAATTTTCTGCACATTCTCCTCTACTCTACTTTTCTTGTAATTTCAAGTAAATCCCAGCTGAATTCTTTCGAATTCAGTCCCTATTAATCAATATATATTCCAATTGCTGTTCTCATTAGGTTCGTTAATTGTTTGAATTTCCATTCAATATCATAACACTGCGAAGGAAACAAAAAGAAAAGGCAAAATAAAAAGAAAGTAAACCATAACCGATTAACCAGAGTGTACCCGCACTGAAGGATCACCAAATAGAAGTTCAACAAACTGAAAGGAAAAGGTCGAAGAAGCACAACAATAGGACGGTGTGAGTCTGCCGACCTTCAGAAGAACGAAAACCCAGTGATCAACCAAAGACCAGAAACCAGAAAACATCCCAGGGCCAAAGTGATTTCTGTAGGGGCTTTTCTAACAACGGAAATGGGTCGGGTTTGGGCCCGTACCTTATTAAATCAAAGTATTTACGCCAATAATACAAACTAGCATGCCGCTTTGCCGTGGTGGAACCGGACCATTGATATGATATTAAATACATAACATATTAATTGAACATGTATAGAACATCTTTCTTAATAGACGCTTGAATATAAAAGCTTCTTTGATACCGTATCTAACTAAAATACTATTCAGTTGTTCTCCATTTATTGCTTTCTTTACATCCCAGGTTTACCATAAGGATGAGTTCCATTCCAACTTGTTCTGGACCACTAGTTTAAGAATATCATCTTGTACGACTTTTTGAAATTAACCACACTGGGCTATGAATCTATGAGACTAGCAACAATTACTTTAATAAAATTAACCAAGAACCTAATGAAATAATGTGAAATCTCAAGATCCAATAAGCAAAATGGTAATTACAGGATCAATAAACCAATAATTTAAATTCTAAAAAATGACTGAATCAGTAAGCAAAATCCAACCTATCTATGAGTAACTAGTATCCAATTCTAAGTGCAGAAATCAATTGTGGAGAAGTTATTTACAGCTTCGGTGTCCAAAAATCAGCCGTAAGAAAGAAAAATAAAAAAAAAATTAATTACCAGAAGAGTCGGCTTCAGAAGAAGGTGGTCCACCCAAAATCGAAGATTGGCTGTTATCGATGGTGATGGAGTGAATCGATTGTGGTACTGGAATTGAAGAGACTCCCGGGATTTTCAGACTGATTTGAAGAGATTTGGTGAACGTTGGGAGAGTTTATTCCGGGGCAGACGTTATACTGATTTTGGTTCCCTGTGGAGAAACGGAACCCGTCCCTCGGGTGATTAGAAGGTGTAATTACGACAATCCGATTTTGGTGAACGGTGCGGCTAAGGACACCCAAAACTTATTCAACACACCCACGCTAAAACTAATCAAAAATACCTCCTCTAAAATATCTAAAATACCCGGCATGCTAAATACATCCCGATTCTATATTTCGCCGAACATCATAATTGATGTTAAGCCAAATGATGTTGGGCCAAACATGGCCGAACATCAACAATGATGTTCGGCCATGTCTGGTCCAACATCAATTAGTTTTTTTCTCACTAATTTTTCATTAATTAATTAATTAATTGTTAATTATTTTAATTATTTATTTATAATAATAATTATTTATATTTAATAGTAATAATTATTTATAATAGTTATTTATTAATTTTATTAAATTTTATATTTATACTTACTATAAAATAATAATTGAAATTTTAAAAATTATTATAATTAATATTAATTAAATATAATACATTTCATATAATTTTTAGCCTCAATTCTTGGTTATGTAATTAATTGACTATTATTTCGCATTTGCAATTTTGACTTATTCAAACGGAAGACTAACAATTTCCGAAACAACATGCCATAGATGATTGAAGTTCATTTCCATTATACATTGAGACAACTAAATATAAAATTTTGTAATATACGGGAATTGGTCCTAAATATTTTTAAAAAAATTATTTCGGATAATAGTCAATTAATTACATAATCAGGAATTGAACCAAAAATTAATTATTATATTTAATTAATATTATTATTATAATTTTTAGAGTTACAATTATTATTTTTATAATAAATATATAAATATTAAATTTATTAATATGAATAAATAAAATAATTATTACCATAAATAATTAATTAATATGAGTAATATTCAATTATTATTAAATATAAATAAATTTTTTTATTAATAGCCATTACTTATAAACACCAAAAAAAAACTAACTAAAAGTAATTTAATAGCCAAACATGGCCTTCCCCATGAGTGGTGTTGGCCAAACCCCACTCATGGGATTCATCCATGCTTGGTCGAACTCCCATGAGTGGGGTTTGGCTAATGTCGGCCGAACCCCACCATGGGACTTCGCAGACTTTGGTCGAACGGTCTTTTGCGTATTCGGCAAATCAGTGTCGAATATCTACTGACTCCTCCATAGATGTATTTTTTCTCCAAAACATTACTCCATTTTTGTACTTTAACATCAACTCACTTATATACCATTCTTAAATTTCAAGAGAAACTTCAAAATATACCGACTAAAATGGCATCAAATGAAGATGAAGCTAAATTTGGCAAAAAGAAATACCGTTAACTCATATTTGTTTATTGCTCTTGAATTCTCCTGATTTGTGTTGCAAAAAAACTTGATTTTGAGCCTTAGTCTCGCAGATGGAGTTTGCAGTTGGAGTTTGAACTTTTCCCTTGCTTGTTCGGCCAACGTAGGAAAGAATGGTGGAGTTGTGTTGTCGGTCAAGAGATAAGAGAAATGGTGGGATGTAGAGTATTTGTGTTTTAAATTGGGGAGGGGTAAAATTAGAAAGGTGTGGGGTATGGAGCGTAAGTGAGGGTTGATTTTTAAAAAAATGTATGGGTGTTTTTAGAATGTGGATGTAAAGAGAATTTTTTGGAGTGTGTTTAGCCGCACCCTTTGGTGAATTTGCCAAGCGGGCCACACTGTGAAGTGGAAGTTAGTATATTGAGGCATTGCTGGTTCAACTACAAAAACTTGAACTCTTGTTCTCTTCCTCCTTTTTTTTTCCTTTTTATTTTTGAACTTTTATCCTTAACTTTTGTTATAATTCTACTTTTGTGCATTTTTGCTATAGATTCAATATTTTTAACAACTCTTTTCTACAATTGTTTAATGATAACTTTTTATTACAATTAATTACAAAATATAATTTTTAACTGCAACATTAAATTAATAAATCTTACAATTTGAGCAATCAAGAGCATTTTAGCTCTATGTTCGACATTTTTAGAGAGTTTTTTTTCATTTTAATAAAATGATTTTTAATTTTCTTATGCCTCCCCACCTCTCTCTACATTTTTCATGAATTTTGGAGGTTTTTTAGATTTAGAGTTTTTACCTTTCAATAAAACCATTGTCCTTTTTTTAGACACTCCTAAATTTTGTTCTTTTCACTTTTAACATTTTAAAATTTTTTTTGTTATAATTAAGTATTTCCATTTTGCATAATGCATTACAAATCTTTGTAATTTATGACATATTATGTGTAATTCATTACATATTATTTGTCATTCATTGTAGTTGCATTACAAGAAATTTTCAATTGATTACATAGTACTTGTAATATGTTACAGATATTCTATAATGAATTCCAATTCATTAAATATTATTTGGCATTCATTATAGTTGCATTGCAAGTAATTTGTAATTAATTACATATTACTTGTAATATTTTTCAAACACTTTGTAATGACTTGAAGTTCATTACATATTGTTTGTCATTCATTATAGTTGCATTACAAGTAATTTGTAATTAATTACATAGCACTTGTAATATGTTACCGACACTTTGCAATGAATTACGATTTCTTTTTAATGAATGCATTATTACAGAAAAATTCCATATCAGTTTAGATGCAAAAAAATAAATACAAGCACTTCCAATTAACCAGATAATGGAGTTCTATGAACAGTCAAAAAGAAATAGCACAAAACAAATAGAAAAATGAAAAATTAATCACATGATGATGTTCAACAAGTATGAGTAGATTATTATGTAAGGAGGATTTACAACTACAATTGAAGAACTTATGATGGGACAAACTTAACAAAAGAAATGCAAAATTTAATGAAGAAAATAATACACACATAAATTTATTTAATTAAATTAAATTGAATTCTAATTTATATATAGCAAAATGATAAAAATAAAATAAAAATCAATGCATCATATTATTCATAATATCACAATCAATTGAGTTTTAAATTATAACTAAATTTTGACGATCTCCTTCAAATGCACAAGGACTACATTTTATATGAAAATCAAATTTTTGACAATGAAAAACAACTAAGGTCTTTGGAAATGAACACTTATCAAAATTACAATTGTTTAAAATAAAAAACAAAAGGAAAGGAACAATAACTGTCTTTTAAAATGCACAATTACTTAATATAATATTAACATAGTGGAAAACGGAAAATTTGGGGAAAAAAAGGATAAACAATTGTGCCCAACCACATGCAAACATGACTAAATATAACATCAATATTGTGTAATGTGAAAAAAATGGAAGAACCGATAACAATTGTGCACAACTAGATGTGATAGCATACAATCTTTATAACTTTTTTCAACTTTTTAATCTATTTTTATCCTATATCAGTCACATTTACATATCTTGTCAGACTTACATATACTACACAAATCTCCATCATTTAATTCCACTCATTCTTTCTCCTATTTTGCATTAAAATTCATAAAAGATCATAAAAAATTCAATCATATCACCCTCTTAAACTCAAACACACGCACTCTTGTTTGCAAATCATACTGCTTGCCAATGAAGCAAGCTGGCGCTTTGGAAGAAATGATGAAACATGACCTATGTAAATACTACTGAAAAATCGGATTTTTGAATAAGTAAACCCTAAAACAAGAATTCGCATAATTTCCTCGCCGCCATCCCTCCAAATTTTTCCATGTCCATTTCGATAAAGTTTGCTCTAAGTGCGTGATAAAAATCAAATTAACACTTGCATTAAGTTTTATTTATTTATTTATTGACAATAATAGCATGAAGTTTTAAAATATGTCGGTTTGGTATTGATTCATCAGTATACAAATACAGATTGGCTCTATTTCCCACGTGGGCCCATTAAGGGCCATCCCCACGCCGACATGGCGCCATATCATCAGCCAAATTTTTTTTTAAAAAAAATTGATATCTACGTTAGGTTAGATAAATAATACATAATTGCCCCTTGATGGTGGGGCCAGTGGGACTCCCAAGAATTTTTTTTCCCCCGACTATGGGTACCGAGCCAAACTGTATGCAAATATGCATATTAATATTTGGATAGTGGCAAATCTAGAGATTAACAATTAGGGGACACTTAAGATGGATTCTTGTAGGGGAAATATTTTTTTAGGGGGCTAATTGTCATATAAAAAATTTACCTAGGAGAACTATAAAATTGCAAACTAAAATCATATATCTATCGAAATACAAAAGTAGAACAAAGTAAATATATACTTTACTACTAAGATACAAATCATAAAATCACACAATTTGATATTTATCAAATATAGACAATTTCAGTTTATCAAATTGAAACACAATTTAGATAGAGACAATGAGGTAGTTTAACAAATTAAAGCTCAATCTTCGTAATCTTTTAAAAACTTGCTAAAAATCTTACTTTTTGTATATTTTAATTTTTTAAATTATTTTTAAAAAAACTCTCAAGGGGAGGGGGGGTCACGTACCCTCAACCCTCCTTGGATCCGCCATTGTGTCAGGATGTGAACATGTATTTAACAAATCAGAATTATGTGTATACATAACCTAGGTAGCGTTCGAGTGTCGGTTGACCAACGTTTTATGGTTTAGTTTTATTCTTATTTCATTTCATTTACTCACTTCGTCTCATATATATAGATTTGTTTGACTTTTCATAAAGATTAAGAATTGTATTGCAAATATGCAGTTTGCAAACTGTGTTCTCACTGCTAAAAATTGGGCCTTTAGGGATAATAGGTCGTCCCTATAGTTTCGTCCCTGTAGATCATTAGGGGCGGTATAATATTATATTGCCCCTAATAGTCTTTATATTGTCCCTGATTATCTACAGGGACGAAGCTATAGGGATGACAGGTCGCTCTAAAAATCAAATTTCTTGCAGTAGATCTTAATTTACCGTTTATCTAATGAGTAGAATTTAAAAAGGGATCTATAAGTAAAGTGTTGTAAATTAAACTTCTTAAAAAAAATAAACAAGCCTCCATGTTTGGGATATCCAAAAATGGGAAAACGCTTCTATATATTTGGGATGGGGGAATATTAATTAGTGCACTCAGAATATGTTAGTACTTCAAGAAAACGAGTCATAGGTAGCATTTATTATTTTTTAGTGTGCATGAAAATGTGTATTGCCTGTTGTACGTAAAGACTGAGGTTATGATAGTCACAAAGCAAATATAAAGATATGTCAAATGTCATGAAAAATACAAAGCAATTACGAACTTAGAAAAAAAATGATTGGAGGAATTGTTTTCTAACAGTTTAGATGTAAAATGTTATGGTAATAATGAATGTGAATATGAGATAATTTTTCGGACAAATTTTTGTTTTCATTTTATGCTTGTATCAAAGGCCACATAGAATTGGCCACGGGAAAATACATTATTATTACGTGTAAGATTTCCTTGAATATGTTTTGCCAAAAAATAGTTGCCACCTCAATATTGTTGGAACCCTTGTCAATTTAATATATGATTTCTTTATTTTCTGTGGACCAAGACAACGTAAAAGATAGCATGTCATAGATAGTGGCGGAGCCACATGTGGGCCTATGGGGTCCTTGGATCACACTAACCTTTTAGATGATGATGATGATGATTATTATTATTATTATTATTATTATTATTATTATTATTATTATTCTTTTAAGGATTTTGTTCTAGATATATTGTAGCAAATTGCAACAATATTAGTTGTGTTATAAATAATCAATCAACTGCCATTAATCTTCATGACAAATATTATTAGATATTTTAGTTTGTTAGACATATTTAATTTTAAAATATTAGTATATTTATATTAACAGTTACGATAATTTATTTGAAGTTATGAAAATATTTGTTTTAATATTTTTTTTTTGTTTTTCTCTTCGTTAGATACTTATAATTTAAATTGACATGTTTGAAATTTATAATCGTATTAAAATTAAACTTGTATAAACTTTTTTATTTCAATGATATTGGGTCAAGAAATCCCCTAGCCCAAACCTCGAGAAGCAGGGGCGATTCCCCCTCCAACATCTCACTCTAGAATTTTTTGACACTCAGTCAAATTATTTCTGGCTCCTCCAATGGTCATAGATGCAAAGAACAAGAAAAAATAGGCATCATAGATATATATTATAGCCCAAGGCGAAGAATGCGACTAAAGATGAGAAATAAGCATTTGCCCCTCTCTCATCTCATTCAAACATCCGAATTAAGAATGCAACGAAAAGGTCATATCAAATGTAATTTACATCAATTATATATTACCAGCCTAAGACAATGATCTGCGATCATGTCGAGGACCATGTAATTACAAACATTAAACAAACAAACAAAAGATCAAGAGATAAAAATTCTTCATAATAGGCTAATATGTGATCTTATTCGACGTCACGCGTATACTTGACAAAAACATCTAAAGAGGAAAAAATATACTTTCAGCACTTTGTATTCCACTGTATTTGTCTGCGAATTTGCTCTTAATCCACTTGAAACTACTTCTCAATGACGAATTCAACTTACCTTCTATAGAATACATGTTATAAGCCGCCACTCTCTTCCTCCTATTCACGTAGGGATTTTCTGTAGGGCCATTGAAACTAAACGATTTAACATGATCCTCAAAGTCAAACCGAGCTTCTGCATAAGAAGCTGAATAATAAGGGAATGATTTACTTTTCTCCATTATCAAAGAGCTTGAGGAGGAACAAGAACAAGAATCCCCCCTTTCTAACAACTTTTATATGCACAAAGGAAAGACAAAATCGACATGAATGGAATAAGCCAGAGAATTCAGGCTAGAACTTGATGATGAACCGTTGGAATTAAGGTGAGCGTTTGAATGAGAATGTGACATGGTATGGTTCTGCAACTCTTTTTAATAAAAGAAAATTTATCGTCACTTATAATTATAATAATCTATGATGCTTCGAATAAAACGGATCGATCCGTTGCCCACAATAGGTATTGTTACGGTGCCCACAATGAATTGGATAAATGACATGTGTCATCTGATGGTGGGAGGCCCACAATTGGGGATACATGTCATTGATCTTGTCCATTATGGGCGCCGTTACAGGTCCCATTATGGGCAGCAGATCATGACTCTTTAATAAAAAGTGGTCATTTATTATATTACGTAATGAAAAGTGAAAAAGTATGTTGTGTTCTAATTGAGGGGGAAAAAAGGTCATGCAAAACATCACATATTTCATCATTATTTCATTATATATGATTTAACTCATCAACCTAATGTGAGTTGTTCAAATTATTATTTTTTATTTTAAATTGCTAAAGACTCATTGGATTGAGGAGTTATAATGATCAAATGTTCGACTGATGTCACTGCGAGAAGTTATTTTTTATTTTTATTTTTTGAATGGACGAAAAAAGTTATTTTTTGGCGATTAAAAATGTTGTGAAGAAATCTTTCCTCACAATCTTTCTACGATTGAACAATCCAAAACTGACTTTCACAATCAAATGTTGTTTCTTAAACATTGGCGGAATTAGAAATTTTGCATCTGCGGGAGGCAAAAAAAATATTTAATACAAAACATCAAATAAAAATTTTTTTGGATGGCAATTTTGCAGGAGCCACAAAAAGAGCAGCGTGTGATGTCGGGGGCGACTGCCACCCCGGCCCCTGTAAATCCGCCTATAAAGGATCCGAGATTGAAGAGATCTATGTCTTCTGCTTTTATTGTCAGGCTGCAATATGTTAGATTAAATTAATTAAGTTTAGAGTTTTGTTTACATATATATTTCGAAGAAGAGAGATAGTACGTCTTTTACTATACCTCTCCTAGATTGAATGTGCTTTCATTATTGTGTTGATAAAATCGGCGGCATTTTCACTGCACCGACCTGAAAAAATGGCTTTTTTTTTTTTTGTTGAAAGAATAAAGTGATATGAGCAAAATACCAATTATTTTAAGTGGTTTGGTATAAAAATTTATGCGTCGAGCCAATGAGCCATAGGTGAGTTGGACCGAGCCATAGGTGAAACCTGAGGTCCATTATTGTTCACCGAATGTTATGAGAAAGCTGTTGGCTTGCTCTTGTACTTGTTGACTTTTTTTTTTTTTAGGCATTTTCAATTTAAAAGAATATTATTTTTACGTAATTGTGCACTTTAAAAATACCTTATTCAAATAAAAAGAAAAACTTTTAGGTATTTTCATTTTAGAAAAGTATATATTTTTATATAATTCTACATTTTCAAAAATATTAGATAATGTTATCTTTGCATATAAATTAATTTTTCATAATTTTTATTTATAATTTAAATCTCAACCAATTTATAATTTTGATGAATAATGTGACATAATTAATTTTAAATTTTCGATATATAAATTCTGCATGTAAATTAATTTCATATAATTTTTATTTATAATTTAAAACTCAATCAATTTATAATTTTGATAAATAATATGATCAACTTAGTTAAGGGTCCGACCCCCTTCTCTCCTTTCTAAATTCAGTTCTTGTAAAAATTTATCACAAACCATTAAAAAGAAAAAAAAGTGTTCACTCTTCTTATTGGTAATTAATAACATGGTACACACTAATTAAAAACTATATAACTTCATTAGAAATACATTCATTTCTCACATTCTCAAAATTTTTCATCATGTTTATAGGTGTCTTTTTCACCATCTTTCTCTTAGAAAAATAAATAAAATAAAAAGTTGACCATTCGAGATGAAATCAAATTCAAGTTATATTATTTAAGCTTTATACAAATGAAAAATAATTTTTGCAAGTGATATATTTATTACCTAATAAAAATATTTGCCTTGACAAAATAAAAATAAGAACTATCTATTCAATCATAGACCAGAAGCCACCTTAAACCAGCCTGGGAAATTTGCCGTGATTTGCCCTCTCTCATCTAGTTCAAGCGTCCGAATTAATAATAATGCTAGGAAAAGGTCATATCAAATGTAGTTTACATCAAGTATATATTACAGCTAGCCTAAGACAACGATATGCGATCATATCGAGGACCATCTAATTACAAACATTAAACAAACAAACAAAAAAAAAAAAAAAAAACATCAAGAGATGAAAATTCTTCATAATAATAAGCTAATATGTGATCTTATTTGACATCATGCATATACTTGACAAAAACGTCTAAAGAAGAAAAAATATACTTTTTCGCACTTCATACTCTGTTGTATTTGTCTGCGAATTTGCTCTTAATCCACTTAAAACTACTTCGCAACGACGACTTCAACTTACCTTCCGTAGAATACATGTTATAAGCTGCCACTCTCTTCCTCCTCTTCAACTCGGGATTTTCAGCCGGGCCGTTGAAAGTAAACGATTTAGCACGATCCTCAAAATCAAATCGAGCTTCTACATAAGAAGCTGAATAATAAGGGAATGATTTACTTTTCTCCATTATCAAAGAGCTTGAGGATGAGGAAGAGGAAGAACAAGAACAAGAATCCCCCCTTTCTAACAACTTTTGTTTATATACACAAAGGAAAGACAAAAACGACATGAATGAACCCCATTTCAAAGAAATGCATAAACATTAGTGCTTGGTGCATGGGCCATAAAACCGAACAATGTTATATTCCCACCGGTGGGAACAATAACATTAAACATTCAGCCGTTTTGATGGTTAAATTCGATCTCAGTTTTGAAATCGGGTAGATATGGAATCGGCGCGCGGAGTCTTCTGATTTCGAATTTTTCCGACCGTGGCGTGTGACGACCGGTCAAAATTTTGATAACATTTTTGGGCAAAAAATGTTACCAAAACTTTGGCCGTCGTCGCGGCACGTCTGTCAACGAAAAAAATTGAAGATCTATCGCCGTCTTTTCCATATCTGGCTCAGACTAGCGAGATCGAATAAGAATCAACGGCCCTTTAAATCAAGGAACACTCGATGGGAACGGAAAATCCTTGCCATAAAACCACTTGACTAAACCAACGTTTCACGTGTTACTCTATGGAACTAATTATGTATGAGTAGACTATTTAAAAGTTTAAATAATGCGTCTGTTTTCGTCGGCTTCATTTAAATAATTCCTTAATTTTACTGTTTTGTCACACTTTATTATTATTATTATTATTATCACAATTTCGCAAAAACACTACTTGATGTGCAACATAAAATATGAAACTATGTGATAAGCATGAAGTGATTGAATGAAAGTAGTAGTTGAGGCAATTAAAGGCTATCACTAATTAAGCTTAAGTGGTGACAAAATTGACCACTAATTAATGTGAATGTGAACGGTGGTGGTCCCCAACAAAGTGGGTTATGGGCTTACGTGGGCCAACCCAACTAAGTGGCCTAATGGGGCTTTAGAAGAGACGAGAATAAGTGGAGAACAACGGACACATTAAAGGATGCAAATGGGGTACTTTAATTTGTGGGCCTTCTTCGGTTCTCCTTTTTCATTTTTCTTATTTTGTTTTTTAACATTTTAGGCAAAGTTTAATTATTAATGTTTGACATTAACGAAACAGCGAAAATTCACTTTTAAATAAAAAAGTCAAAAAGTTAGATCATGTATATCGTCGACTTGCTATTATTTTGAAAAGACATCTTTATTAAACTGAAAAAATTAGAAACATGTAGTCTCAATTCTTTTTTTTCGAAATAGGGTTTTAAAATTAACAAAGTAAGTGACCACTTAGTTTCTTTACCATGTAGTCTCAGTTGCCTTGGCTATGTTTCGGTTGGGACTGGGTATTTGGAATGGTTATTCGTGATAGCTTGGGGACGTTTGTTATTTGGCAGAATGAGCTATGAACAATGGGAAATGCCATCGAAGATGCAGAAGGTTGGGCGGGGTGGGCATTGGTTCAGCCGTTCAGGTGGGTCGATTTTTGGACCAAACCGACACCGACGGGCCCATTTTCGATTTGGAAGATTCCAAATTGAACCGAACCGACAGTTCGGTTTGATTGGACCGAAATAGACCAAACCGACTCGGTTCGGTCGATTTTTGCTGTTTTTTCCCTTTTTTTTAATCGATCGGTGATTTCTACCAAACCGAAAAACAAACCAGTTTGGGAAAAAAAAAAAAAAAAAGGTAACTGAACCGACCAGAGTCATTTGGTTTTGGTGATTTGTCGGCTAAAATGTCCACTCCCAGTTGGGGACCTCTCTGTAGCCTTGCATGGGTTCAATCCTTGGGTTTTGAGAGGATGCATTTGGAGTTGGATGGGAGTTGGATGCGAATTAAGCTTGTAGTTGAAGCAGTTAACGGGCAATGCGAAGACGCTACGGAGTTTGGTTTGATTGCTGATAGATGCAAGGAGTTTCTTCGAGTTAAGCGAAACTATTTGGTTCGCCAGATTTGGAGACAAGCTAACGTTACCATCCACACCTTAGCTTGGGAGGCCCGTGTTCATGCTCGCTCCACTACTTTCTTTATTTTGAATTGTCTTTCGAATTCACTTTCTATGCTTTGAAATGATCTCGTTTATTAATAAAGGTTTCGATTTAAAAAAAAAAAAGAAAATTATATAGCATGAAAAGTGACACAATGTGTGAAAGGATTCAATACATTCTACAATCTGGAATTGGCAATAATTTTTTTTTTTTAATCACCTTTCATCTGGAATCGTCTTTTGCTTTTGATTTTTAGTTTAGTTTGCTTTCATCCGTAAGCATTCATTCTTTTGCTTCAATTTTTAAACACTTTTTCCTTCATTGACATAATTAACGTTCTTTTCTTTCCAAAAAAAAAACAAAAAGCACATAATTAACGTTTATATGCTCTGTTTTTTTTTTTGGTTTAAAGCCTATGCCAATTGCATGAAGTTTTTCTTTCTTTTTCTTTTTCTTTTTTTTTTTTTTTGCAATTAAATTTAAAATTCATGTCATTATACGGTAGCTTGTACGTTTTTACCTATTACTATTAAATATTCACTTCTACCATCTATCTAAAGTCAAACTTTAATTTTAATCACGCATTCAAAGCTACTATATATCCATAATTATCCATACATTTCATCGTTTTTGTAGCAAAAAAGTGTTAGACAAACACTACAATATAGCTTCACTCTTTTATGTTGCTGACTGAATGCAATTGAATTGTATAAGTATCTTAGTTTGCCTTTCTTAGCTTCTTCTTCCTTGATGATGTGCAATACGACAATAATATAACGAGTTATAGTGGTTATAGTTGTTATGAATAATAATTGAAGTGTTATGAATAATTGAGAATAATTTGGTGGTTATGAATTATGAGGAATAATTTGGTGGAGGAATAATTTGGTAAAAGATGTAATTATTATATGTGAATGACTATTATACCCTTGATGAAATTATGTAATTACGATTGTCTTGAATTCGAAGTTTTCCTATAAATGAGGCGCTTATTAATGAAATTATTCACGAGAATTCCTTAGAATTCATTCTCTAAATTCTCTACATTGCTTTATTCTTTATAACACGTTATCGTGTAGTCTACAGCGCTTTGAGTAATATGAAAGAAGTATGCTTTCTACAGTTGCATCTTATAGATGATCTTACAGATCAGCTGGATTATTACCAATGAATTAATTCATCCTCATCAATCCTAAATAACTCTCTCTTTGCAAATACATCATTGAAAATTCCCTTTTGTTCATATTCTTCTCCCACAATTCCTCATTCTACACAACCTATTTGGAGATGTCTGAAATCCCAAAATTGGAAGAATGGAGTCCAAAGAATTTTCCGATCACGTAAATGGATTGCAAGTAAATCTCATCCATGGAATAATTAGAGAAAGGGAAAAAGGTAAATCATATGATTTTATAATATAATAATATATTAAACTATAAGATTCGTTTTATCGAGATATAAGGAGTATACATTATCAAAATCAAATTTTCTCGACTCCATTATACTCGATTTAACGAGAGTTTCGATTTGACACCAATATTGATAAGGTAAATTTTTAAAAATTTGCAAAACAGTACCCCAACTTTTGAAAAAGTTACAAAATAGTCCTTGAATATTTTGATATTGATAAATTGAAGTAGAAAAGAGATAATTTTCAATCGTAAAATATTGATAAAATATTTTTAACAATTTTACCTTTGCGAATTGGAATGGACAATTTTACCCTTAGGGTAAAACCGACCTAATTTTGACGACAGTGAAAAATGGAGAGAATATTCATGAAGAAATTCTAAATCCATTAATTATATAAAATGGCTTGAAATCCATTTGAGTTAAAAGATCGAAATATTAATGTAACTCCCGAAGAGTTCAATTACATAATGTACTTATTCTAGAAGGATAAGTGTGCTCTTGTAGAAGTAATGAGTATTTGTTACAGAAGAACAAATGCTCCGTAGAAGCGATTGAATATTTAATTCTCGCACTTTATTCATGCAATTTAATTCTTGCAATACCTCCTACTTGATGATGGGTTCAACCGTCACTAAGCGGAAGGTTTTATATATTTTTGCACTTTATATGCTAAGTGATGGGTAATACCTTCTACTAGCGGCATCCTACTCTGAAGAAGTAGTTAAACATTATGCAATTTAATTCTTGCTATTTAAATTAGTAAATTTATATTTATTACAATAATTCCCATAAGGTAGGCTCGACCACCTATTGGAGGAAATTTAATTACGCAATTTAAATTTATGCACTTTATAGTTTGAGTATATTTCCAATGTGGTGGGTAATACCACACGATTGGTGTGCATATTTCCAATGTGGTGGGTTATACTACGATTGGTTATAACGAATCCTACTCCGGAAGAAGTAGTTGATCAAATATTCTAATCATACTCTCGAAGAAGTAGGCGATGAGAATAAAATTACTTCTCCATATATACCGAATATGAATGGAGAAAATTGAGCAAGTGGTACTTGAAGTTACCATTGGATAAATAGACGAAAGTAAAATCTTTGAATAGATCCCATGTTGATAAATCAAAGATAATATATCGCATGGAGAAATTATTTGAAGTAATCTCATCGATGATATGAGATTGTATTAATATGAGAATAAAATGCTCTTGAAGAAGCATAATCACTAGATTTACGTATTTGAATAAAGCCAATATGATATTATTATTACTCGGAAGAAGTACAAAGCGATTCGAAGTGGAACATATTGAGAATATCAAAAGATGGCATTAAACACTCGAAAATATAAAAATGCAAAAAGAATATATATCTTGAATCCATAAATGAGGGATGCGTCTCGAGAGTATAAATACTCGTAACTCGCCACCATCAACATTAGGATTCATAATGAAATATTTAAAGGATCCGAATTTCTTTTTCGCTTGACACGATGGTACGTGAAACGGACTGGGCTTCCACAGATTCTTGAACATATGCATGAAATTTGATGAGTAGTTCATCAACAAGTACTAGCGAGAAATAAGTATTTTCTCATTGAATGAGAGATAAACTTATTATTTACACTCGATCTAGAAACGCTAGTAAGCCATCAAAGAAATTATTAATATTCAACAAACCTATTGGTTTGACATGAAAATTCCACTTTGTGCCAACGAGGTTATATTGAATATTTCCTCCGGTGTGTTGTAGCGCTGGAAGGACAATGAAAGCATCACTATTATTCATCATATACATCATGCGGTTGTGGATGGATTGCGCTTGTAGCCCCAACCTGCTTTGGACCCATGGTAGAACTAGCTCCAATTCGAAAGTATTAGATCCAACTAGATGGAAAGGTATTACACTCAAACTCTTATTCCCCATGATTGTGCGGCCATTATAAGTCTAGCTAAAAGTTTGTTGTTGGTTCCTCCGTATAGTATATTGATTTCTTGTCTCCTAACTCTTTACTGAGTTGGTTTGCCATATCCACATATTGGATATGGCCTACAGCTTTAGATCCACCAAGAACACATACGGTTTTAATATGGCGAGGTAAAAGTCGACTTGTATGAGATGATTCTAAAATCTCCACATCCATCTCTACTCCTATCTCTCTTTTTGCACTATATTTTCAACATGAGAGATATATGAATCCCTCTATTTAAAGAAAAATTTTAAAACCAATAATTGAGTGCACTATTTACTTTTTGACAAATATGAAAGAAAAAGCGAAATTTTCTTTAGTGATATGACATATTGTCATTGATTGAAAAATAATATATATCTTAAAATTGAAAACGATATTTACAAATAAAAGAAATATATTGATCTTTGTTATTACACCGAGCTTTCTTACATAAATATGGGAAAATCATTATGCTAAATTTTTATACTAAATTTACAAGCAGGATCTTCTAAAGTAAGTTTTTCAAGGCTATGCTTAGCGTTTGTTGATCTTTGAATTTGGCCCATAAGGCCATTAGCTCACCTTATGCGTGTCCACTAGGATGTGTCTCAAGAGCACGTTGAATATCATCCAAAGGCTCCTTACTCAATCCATCCTTAATGAATGCTATTTTATCTTCTCGATTTACGGACAAGTACCCACAGATTTACATTGAGTGTCACATGTCCACCGAGCACACTTGTAGCATCCTCCTAATCTTTTTGCTCTCCGTTTCTTTGAAAAACTACTTTTACCCATACCAGGCATGTATTTAGAAGGAATTGAAACCTCACCAGATAATCGAACCTTTGCTTCAATCAAGCATCGGATATCTTGTGGGATACCCTTATTCATTAGCATTCTTAATCTTTCCAGCCTACATCGATAAATCCTTCTTAGGATTTTGATCGGTAGTGATGGATAGTATTTTCGAAGATTTGAGAGCATATGATCCATTATAATGTATAGACCCTTGTTAGGATGAATTTTGCAATAATTTTGATGATTTATTTATAGAATAATACGACGCGTATGAAATAAGACTCCGATTTTAAATAAAGCGTAAGAGCTACGATTTCGGAATTAAATAATAGCCGGATGTGATGCGTATGAGCTGTAACTCCGTGTTTGAACAGTAGTAGACAATAATGTCACCAAAAGATGATGGAATATGTCGGTGAATTGTTTCTATGATAAATCATGTAGAGCACTATCTGAGATACTAGTGAAATCGATATAAGAATTTCTTGAACTAGAAGTTCAATAATACTCGTTTGCAAAACCAGTCTGACCATCCCGGTTTAAATAATTATTGAAATCAATATTTCAAGTGAAGAATTAAAAGAATTCTTCAATGATTGTTCTCGATAAATGATGAAATCATTACTAGCCAATATTGGGAATAAATCCCAAATATATCCGGAATAAAGGATGAGAAATATGGGCCCACTCATCCTCCATGTGGACTACTAGATATTATGATATGGATCCACTAGATAGTCACATGTGTATATGATTCGTAATTTGAAATTCTGAAATATTTGCTCACGGTATGAGCATGATTTTCAGATTTAATGATAAAGCTAGTAAATATATATATATCCCAATGATTTGAATAAATCCCTGAAGGATTTGAGTATGCGCATACAAGTGGGATATTATATGGCAAATTATTTAAAGTCCTCAAATAAATTGCCGATATCGAGAATAGAATGCAAACGGTCTAAATTCCCATATTAAGGCTGAATGATGAGAACATATATGATTAAAATCATACCAACTATATGAGTTTTGGTGTTCTAAATTTTCTCAGCATGAGGGGGAATATTAAAGGTTGAAAATAATATGTGAAATGCATCATGTTATATCCTCAAAGAAATTGAAATCTGAACTTGAAGTTCAAAAGATGCATGAAAGGCTATGAACAATCACATATATCAGCTACGATGCTTTGATAAGTTAGCACGCTAGAAGCGTTGATATTTCCCCAAACATATATATCAAAGCAAATTATAAAAGATGGTCTTAATAACGGAGGCATATACTCTTGAAGAGTATATAGACATAACTATATTGTGTAATCCTAAAAGAGGATTGATAAAGAGATATCTCGATAAGTTATGTCGATATGGGGAAAGAAATGAAATTGAAAAGTGTCGACACGATATGAAAATGTAGCGCTACATATGATCAATGATAATGAAAATATTGAGATATATTGAAGATGATAAATGGTGAATGTGAAATCCTTAACTTATGAGATGATGAGATGATGATGACTAGTACTCAAGTTTAAAGATAAGCATGGTGGTCATTATATGTTGCATGCTCATGAAAGTTAAATTACCGATCGTGTGTGTAGTACCGAAAAGGAAATTAAAGGATCGGGTGAGCTAAGCCCGTGTTTATGAGTACCCTAAAGGGTGAGCTAAGCCCCTGGGAATGAAATAACCTATTAAGTGAGTATTAAATGTTAAATGATATATTTTAAATGTTAGTTAGTTATGAAGGTTTACTTATATGTTTACATGTTTTTACAATGAATTTATATGCTTTAAATTGTATGTTTGGAGACATGTGTTCATGGTGAATGTTTTATAGTTGTGTACGAAAATTGATGCACTCTAAATGAACGAAGAGTATAAAACCAATGTGTATGATACTCATACAAATGTATGAAAGATTTTGAAATGCTTGCAGCATAATTGTATAAAATACGCGTTGCACTCTTTTTCCCTTGACTGAGGTTTTATCCCATTGGGTTTTCCTAGCAAGGTTTTTAATGAGGCAACTTTAAAGGCGTATTCACATGAATAATGTACTCTTTTTCCTTCATTAGGGTTTTTCCCACTGGGTTTTTCCTAATAAGGTTTTAACGAGGCATATTCATGGTATATTGAGAACGATAGGAGAAATTGATCTGATGTATCTATTGGATCAAGTTATAATGAAGCTAATGCTTTAGATCCAAACGATGATGATATTGAAATCATTTACGTAAGTAAAGATATCGATTCTCAAGATATGAAAGCAAGCTGAGACGGTATGCTCTTTTTCCTTGATCAAGTTTTTTCCCATTTGGGTTTTCTTGACAAGGTTTTAACGAGGCAAAGACGTGAATACTCATATGCCGATAGACATCGGGGGAGCAATGTTTTGATGAAACAAGATATAACCACTCAAGCTATCCCGCAATCTGTCGTTTTGGAAGTTTTTTCCCTTTGGGTTTTCTCCAAAGCGGTCAGGAAGACATTTGTATTAATAGTCATTGAAGTGTTATGAATAATAATTGAAGTGTTATGAATAATTGAGAATAATTTGGTGGTTATGAATTATGAGGAATAATTTGGTGGAGGAATAATTTGGTAAAAGATGTAATTATTATATGTGAATGACTATTATCCCCTTGATGAAATTATGTAATTACGATTGTGCCATTCGAAGTTTTCCTATAAATAGGGTTTCAGTTATTAATGAAATTCATTCCTGAGAATTCCTTAGAATTCATTCTCTACAATTCTCCATTGTTTACATCTTTTATATGATAGTAATATTATATGGACATCCACTGGAGGAGCTACATGGGGTCCGGTGGGGGCACTGGATCCCACAAAAATGTTGGAAAATTAATTTTGACCTCTTTCTATTTTTGGTTAAAAATATTTTAAATGAAATTAAATAAAAATTTAGTTGCGATACATTGAACATGATGGTGACAAGTTCAAAAGCACGTTTGATTTGAAAATATTTACCTATATATTTCGGTTGGTTTCAAAAAATATTGAAAAAATAGTAAAAGAGAGATGGAAATATTGTATAAGGAGTGTTCGTTTTCTTCTTATAATAATAGATTAGAAAAAATTAATTTATTTAATAATATTTTTATTAGTATTATATTATTGAGTCTTTTGGAGAAAATTTGCTCAATTAACTTGTGCCCCAATCAATTTTTATCCTGAATCGACCACTGTGTACATCTAAAAAAATTATCACATCTATGATATTAATAAACACTAATGTGCCGTTTATCCGTGAAGCTAAAAATCCGCATAGTAAATCAGTAGGTTTTATTCAAACTTCTGATCCATTTACGATGAGCAGACAATCCCAGTGGACCGACGTATGAGTATGATTGAGACTTAGTTTTCAATTTTTCATACTGGGATTTTACTTTCCAGTTTCCACCATGGCTAATTATATTCATATTACATTATTTTATAATGAGATCACATTTAAATATCACTAAAGATTCTAAACTTTGCTTATTTTAACGATTTTGTCATCAAATTGTCTTGAGGCAAAATTTTATATTATCTCTAGTAATAAATTTTCATTAAAATGTTTGCCAAGAAGACATGGAAAATCTTTTTTGTATTACGTACATACACCTTCCATCCCACAAGGATAGGGCTATTTTCCATTGTCATTCATTCCAAAATATAGCACACTTTCTATTTATATCTATTTTAATTTCTTTATTTTTCTATTATGCTATTATTTAATATGTATTGATATTAATGAAAATACATTATTGTTATTGTTATTTAATGTAAGGGAGCATTTGAAAAAATACAACTAAATTTTACTTTTTCAATAATATAAATTACATTTTTCTTAGTTCGTGTGAAAATCAAACTGGGCCTATCTTTCTAGGCCGGAAGGAGTAATTAATAGATAATTCCAAGAAAATAGTTTATCTTAAATTCAAGTCAAGCACATAAATTGAACAAAAATCATTATTATGGATTAATGTATTATGTAATAGAAGGTAACATATGAAAATTTGAATGAAAAATATTAGACATAGATTTTACAATAAATAAAGATAAAAGACCTCTAACACAATTAAAATGTAATGCTAACATTAAAAAAATGTAGTGCTAATATAATTAGCCTTCCACTATTTCCTTTTGGACGACTAACTTGGTTTGTCCATACATTATATTGTCTTTACATCAAACCACATATACATATATCAATTTTTAGGTAACAATTTGTACATGCAAATATGCAATTCAAACAAAACAAAAAAGAGCACTCCATCTTCAGGATGATAGACACATAGATCAATCCGTGTCTAAACTCCAGAGTCATTTATAACTATTTTTGAATTACTTTAAACTTGCTTTTTGTTTGATTTAATGTTTTTCACCTGGAGATTGAGCTGCGTACACTTGAAGCATCTGTTGTGTTGTTTTCCAAATTGATGTTGCCAGTAAGCATCTTTTTCCCTTTTCCCGTTTGGTCAGATGAACTTTTTCAAGCTATGTTTTGCTTACTAGGAATATTGGTACTAGGACAATAAAAATTGTACTAGCACTGATGTGGCACGCCACATGACATGCTAGGTGGCCCGCCCCATCAGCACTGAGATAATAAAAATTATCCCACCGCTGATAACATTCCATTTTCACTCGGAATAGTGGTGTGTCCAACAAAATATGCTCTCAATCGTCCTAATAGGCACCGAGACCATTGCCACTTACATTATTAGATTAGATTAGATTGAAGCAAACAATCTTCTCAGAATCAATTATTCAACAACATTAAGAAATTATATTTTAATGTTTTTAACATTATTTACCTTCATAAGTGTATTAAACATTTATACGCTTGTTTAACATGGGTTAGTCCTGCATGCTCTCAATGTGTGTGATAAAATGATACAAGGATGTAACTTAGCTTTCTGGGATCTATATGTGATTTTTTTGGCTTGCTTGTGACTTTTTTCAGAGCAAATTAGGATAAATGAGACATTTACCTTTCCCAATTCAAAAATTCGCAAACCATGATAGGCATCTATTTTTAAATATTTTTATCACTTTTTATCACTTTTTTATCAATTCTTTCTTTATCCTAAATTAATCACATCCACATATCTCATCACATCTACAAATCTCAACCACTCAACTCCACTCATTCTCTTCTCTTTTATATTAAAAATATTTAAAAACCATTAAAAATCAACCCCTATCACCCCATTAAATCATCTTAATTGCATAGATCAGGTAGCAGCGGTTTAATGATTCGGCCCAAATTTGTTATCAGTCCCATGTCCCTATCTGGTTCAATGTTTTGTTTTCAGCCCCTGTCCTGTGCTCATGTTCAAAGTTTGTTTATACGTTTCTTCAGTTTTTTTTTCCTTTTTTTGTCTCTGTCTCTGTTAGCGCACTCTCGCTTCTCTCTGTGGTGCAAATAAAACCCACCTCCATTTGAAGTAAATCAACATCAACAGTATTCCCAAACGCCCAAAAACCATTTATGGTGACCCCAAAATAGCATATTGTTGCAGTAATATAAGCCACCAATATGGATCGAAACATCGGCTCTATCAACGGCTTTTCCAAGGTTGACGGAATGGTCGCTTGAATTTCCAACCCCACGCTGCCCATGAGCTCCGACTACTATTGGCATTTGTTGCAATAGAAATAGGTAGAACCAGTGAACAAGTTCTTGGGGAGGATGAAAATAATAATTATGGTTATGATTATTCTGCCTAACATAGAGATGGAGAGCAACAGAGAACACAAAATGAGGAAAAATGAATAGAACAAGGTTATTGTTCATTCTTTTTCTTGATTTGTCTTGTCGTTGTTGTTGAATTTTGTTAATTTCCGAATTTAAGTTTGCAACTTTGCATTGTTTGATATTTTTATCTATGATGTAGTTAATGTTTCATTCGTTAGTGCATTGCAATCTGTGTATAAGGCATGTGAAATACACAAGATATTTTGTGTGAAAAGGATAATAACTCTAAAAAGGTAAATGTAAGAAAGGTTAGATGTTAAAATTCTACATTATGTTTTGAGGCAAGAATGAGGTAATATGAATAGTTACACATTTTGTGTAATTTATTTGTAATATCAAATAGATTACAGACTAATAAATTACACAATCGGTGTAACTAATGTGTATGAATTACACATTCTGCATAATTAATATTTTAACTTATTAGTGCAAGACCCTTTATGTGTAACGCATATGTAATGTGTAAAATATGTGAATGAATAATAAAAAGGAAGTAATAAATTACAAATAGATTACAGAGAATATGTAATATATTATACATCATCTTTGATGTGTAATAGTATTGTAATGCATTACATACTCATTACACAGAGTATATAATATACATTAATCAAATCAAAGGACCAAACTGCAAAATTATAAGAGAAAATGAAAAAATTTAAAATACAAGTTAAAAAAATCTAGGAGGAATCATACAAAAAATTAAATTTAAAATCACAATACATGTACTACACATTAATTAATTAAATCAAATGATCAAACTACGAAATTATAAGAAAAATAAAAAAAGAATGTTTACAATGAAAATTACACAATATTTAAAGAATTATAGGAAAAAACTTGAATTGAAAATTTATTGAAAAAAATGAAAATTGATGCATTACTTCCATTACACAAAGTGCGTAATTATGTTGTAATATACTCCACAAAGTGTGTGAGGCATTACATAGATTGTGTACCATACCTTAACTCAATTGAAGGACCAAGTTGTGAAATTATATGAAAATTTTTGAGTGATTTATTTAATTGTCAAATTGAAACATGTTAATTACAATTCAATCAATGGTTAATTTGAATTACAAGAATGTCAATATTTTCAAATTGAATAGACTATTAAACCCTCACAAAAATAAATCCTAAAACCTAGGATCTATGATGTATTTTCACTTTCTTCAACATACTTCATCTTCTCGAGCAAAATTTCCGATCACACATCACCCTATTACAGTTTGAAAGATGTCCTAGATCCTAGATCCTAGGTTCTAGCTAGGTTCTAGGATTTTTTTTTAATTGAAAATGGTATTTTAGTCCCTCAATTTAAAAATATTGACAAATTTGAAATTTGAAAATTACTTTGATTTTTGAGTAATCTATATCTATATATTAATAAAACCAGCACATTTTTCGCCACTTTTACTTATTTTTCTGAATTAAAAAATTAATTTTTAATTATGGCAACGAGTTTTACCGCTTCTACATGTCTTTTCCAACTCGACTTCTTCTTCAGCGTGTATACATATATACACGCATCGGATCGACCTATTTTTCTGAATTAAAAAAATCACACCGTTAAAATAAGTCAATCCATGTGCAAGTTGGATCAACACAATATAAAATTATGTAAAAATTTTTTGCTTTTAGTTCTGTTATTTACTATAACAGGATGTATTTGTGTAAAATATAGGCGAAAGCCTACTAAAAATTTTAGAAATTCTTTTGCACTTATCCCCTTATATGGATTCTAATTTATTATATGTGTATATATCTTTCCGTGCAACGCACGGGTAGAAACAATAGTTAATTAATATAATATAGTTTGATTATCAAGTAATTATTTTAATTTTTTTAAAAAATATTTGAAATAAAAATAACAAAATCTATTAGGAATTATATTAAAATAATTAAATTAGAAGTCCAAATATCTAGAATACGGTTCGACCAACTATTAATAATGACCGTTCAAAAAAAGAATATTAATTAATAGGGAAAAAGAAATGTTGTTATAAAAGTATAGAAACAATAGAGAGAATTTAGAGAGAATGAATTCTAAGGAATTCTCAGGAATGAATTTCATTAATAACCGAAGCCCTCTTTATAGGAAAACTTCGAATGGCACAATCGTAATTACATAATTTCATCAAGGGGATAATAGTCATTCACATATAATAATTACATCTTTTACCAAATTATTCATCCACCAAATTATTCCTCCACCAAATTATTCCTCATAATTCATAACCACCACATTATTCTCAATTATTCATAACACCCAATAATTATTCTTCAATTATTATTCATAACACTCCCCCTTGAATGACTATTAATACAAATGTCTTCTGGACCTATTTGGAGAAAAAACCCAGTGGGAAAAAACTTCCAAACCGATTGCAGGATAGCTTGGAGTGGTTATATACTGCTTCATCAAAACATTGCTCCCCCTGATGTCTATCAGCGGCATATGAGTATTCACGTGCTGCCTCGTTAAAACCTTGTCAAGAAAACCCAGTGGGAAAAAACTTGATCGAAGGAAAAAGAGTACAGCTGCTCCGTTTGATTTCATATCTTGAGAACTGATATCTTTACTTCTGGTAAATGATTTCAATATCATCATCGTTTGGATCTAAAGCATTAGCTCCATTATAACTTGATCCAATAGATACACTGTATCAATTTCTCCTATCGTTCTCAATATACCATGAATATGCCTCGTTAAAACCTTATTAGGAAAAACCCAGTGGGAAAAACCTAATGAAGGAAAAAGAGTACATTATTCATGTGAATACGCCTTTAAAGTTGCCTCATTAAAAACCTTGCTAGGAAAACCCAATGGGATAAAACCTCAGTCAAGGGAAAAAGAGTGCAACGCGTATTTTATACAAGTATGCTGCAAGTATTTCAAAATCTTTCATACATTTGTATGAGTATCATATACATTGGTTTTATACTATTCGTTCATTTAGAGTGCATCAATTTTCGTACACAACTACAAAACATTCACCATGAACACATGTCTCCAAACACACAATTTAAAGCATATAAATTCATCGTAAAAACATGTAAACATATAAGTAAACCTTCATAACTAACTAACACTTAAAATATATCATTTAACATTTAATACTCACTTAATAGGTTATTTCATTCCCAGGGGCTTAGCTCACCCTTTAGGGTACTCATAAACACGGGTTTAGCTCATCCGATCCTTTAATTTCCTTTTCGGTACTACACACACGATCGGTAATTTAACTTTCATGAGCATGCAACATATAATGACCACCATGCTTATCTTTAAACTTGAGCAATAGTCATCATCATCTCATCATCTCATAAGTTAAAGATTTCACATTCACCATTTATCATCTTCAATATATCTCAATATTTTCATTATCATTGATCATATGTAGCGCTACATTTTCATATCGTGTCGACACTTTTCAATTTCATTTCTTTCCCCATATCGACATAACTTATCGAGATATCTCATTATCAATCCTCTTGTAGGATTACACAATATAGTTATGTCTATACACTCTTCAAGAGCATATGCCTCCGTTATTAATACTATCTTTTATAATTTGCTTTGATATATATGTTTGGGGAAATATCAACGCTTCTGGCGTGCTAACTTATCAAAGCATCGTAGCTGATATATGTGATTGTTCATAGCCTTTTATGCATATTTAAACTTCAAGTTCAGATTTCAATTTGAGGATATAACATGATGCATTTATTTTCAACTTTAATACTCCCTCATGCTTGAGAAAATTTAGAACACCAAAACTCATACAGCTTGGTATGATTTTAATCATATATGTTCTCATCATTCAAATTTTTAATATGAGAATTTAGACCGTTTGCATTCTATTCTCGATATCGGCAATTTATTTGAGGACTTTAAATAATTTGCCATATAATATCCCACTTGTATACGCATACTCAAATCCTTGAGTGATTTATTCAAGTATTGGGATATACATTTACTAGCTTTATCATTAAATCTGAAAATCATGCTCATACAGTGAGCAAATATTTCAGAAATTTCAAATTACGAATCATATACACATGTGACTATCTAGTGGATCCATATCATAATATCTAGTAGTCCACATGGAGGATGAGTGGGCCCATACTTCTCATCCTTTATTCCAGGATATATTTGGGATTTATTCAATATTGGCTAGTAATGATTTCATCATTTATCGAGAACAATCATTGAAGAATTCCTTTAATTCTTCACTTGAAATATTGATTTCAATAATTATTTAAACCGGGATGGTCAATCCGGTTTTGCAAACGAGTATTATTGAACTTCTAGTTCAGTAAATTCTTATATCGATTTCACTAGTTTCTGTATAGTGCTCAACATGATATCATAGAAACAATTCACCGACATATTTCATCATCTTTTGGTGACATTATTGTCTACTCTGTTCAAACACGGAGTTGCTGACTCATACGCATCACATCAGGCTATTATTTAATTCGAAATCGTAGCTCTTACGCTTTATTTAAAATCGAGTCTTATTTCATACGCGTCGTATTATTCTATAAATAAATCATCAAAATTATTGCAAAATTCATCCTAACAAGGGTCTATACATTATAATGGATCATATGCTCTCAAATCTTCGAAAATACTATCCATCACTACCGATCAAAATCCTAAAAAGGATTTATCGATGTAGGCTAGAAAGATTAAGGATGCTAATGAATAAGGGTATCCCACAAGATATCCGATGCTTGATTGAAGCAAAGGTTCGATTATCCGGTGAGGTTTCAATTCCTTCTAAATACATGCCTGGTATGGGTAAAAGTAGTTTTTCAAAGCGAGAGCAAAAAGATTAGGAGGATGCTACAAGTGTGCTCGGTGGACATGTGACACTCGATGTAAATCAGTGGGTACTTGTCCGTAAATCGAGAAGATAAAATAGCATTCATTAAGGATGGATTGAGTAAGGAGCCTTTGGATGATATTCAACAGGCTCTTGAGACACATCCTAGTGGACACGCACAAGGTGAGCTAATGGCCTTATGGGCCAAATTCAAAGATCAACAAACGCGTTACATCTTGAAAAACTTACTTTAGAAGATCTGTTTGTAAATTTAGTAGAAAATTTTTAGTATAATAATTTTCTCATATTAATATAAGGAAGCTAGGTGTAATAACGAAGATCAATGTTTTCTTGTAATTGTAAATATTGTTTTTCGATTTTAAGATATATATATATATATATGTATATATATATTATTTTTCAATCCACAGATATATATGTCATTTTCACTTAAAAAAATTTTCTGCATTTTTTTTTTCTCTTTCATATTTGTCAAAAAGTAAATAGTGCACTCAATTATTGGTTGAAAATTTTTTTTCTTTAAATAGAGGGATTCATATATCTCTCATGTTCATACATTAAAAGTATAGTGCAAAAAGAGAGATAGGAGTAGAGATGGATATGGAGATTTTAGAATCATCTCATACAAGTCGCACTTTACTCTCGCCATATTAAAACCGTATGTATTCTTGGTGGATCTAAACTGGTAGGCCATATCCAATATGTGGATATGGCAAACCGACTCATAAAAGAGTTAGGGAGACAAGAAATCAATATACTATACGGAGGAACCAACAACAAACTTTTAGCTAGACTTATAATGGCCGCACAATCATGGGGAATAAGAGTTTCGAGTGTAATACCTTTCCATCTAGTTGGATCTAATACTCGAATTGGAGCCAGTTCTACCATGGGTCCAGCAGGGTTGGTGCTACAAGCGCAATCCATCCACAACTGCATGATGTATATGATGAATAATAGTGATGCTTTCATTGTCCTTCCAGGCGGCTACAACACATGGAGGAAATATTCAATATAGCCTCGTTGGCACAGTGGAACTTTAATGTCAAACCAATAGGTTTGTTGAATATTAATAATTTCTTTGATGGCTTACTAGCGCTTTCTAGATCGTGGTGTAAATAATAAGTTTATGTCTCATTCAATGAGAAAAATACTTATCTCTGCTAAAATCTTGTTGATGAACTACTCATCAAATTTCATGCATATGTTCAAGAATCTGTGGAAGCCCAGTCCGTCGATCACAGGACCCTTTGGTGTCAAGCGAAAAAGAAATTCGGATCCTTTAAATATTTCATTATGAATCCTAATGTTGATGATGGCGAGTTACTGAGTATTTATACTCTCGAGACGCATCCCTCATTTATGGATTCAAGATGTATATTCTTTTGCATTTCTATATTTTCGAGTGTTTAATGCCATCTTTTGATATTCTCAATATGTTCCACTTCATCGCTTTGTACTTCTTACGGAGTAATAATAATATCATATTGGCTTTATTCAAATACGTAAATCTAGTGATTATGCTTCTTCAAGAGCATTTTATTCTCATATTAATACAATCTCATATCATCGATGAGATTACTTCATATAATTTCTCCATGCGATATATTATCTTTGATTTATCAACATGGGATCTATTGAGCATTTTATTTTCATCTATTTATCCAATGGTGACTTCAAGTACCACTTACTCAATTTTCTCCATTAATATTCTGTGATATATGGGGAAGTAATTTTATTCTCATCGTCTACTACTTGAGAGTATGATTAGAATATTTGATCAACTACTTCTTCCGGAGTAGGATTCGTTATAACCAATCGTGTAGTATAACCCACCACATTGAAATATGCACACCAATCGTGTGGTATTACCCACCACATTGGAAATATACTCAAACTATAAAGTGCATAAATTTAAATTGCAAATTAAATTTCCTCCAATAGGTGGTCGAACCTACCTTATGGGAATTATTGCAATAAATATAAATTTACTGAATTTAAATAGCAAGAATTAAATTGCATAATATTTAACTACTTCTTCAGAGTAGGATTCGCTTAGTAGAAGGTATTACACATCACTTAGCATATAAAGTGCGTAAATATATAAAACCTTCCAGTTTAGTGACGGTTGAACCCATCATCAAGTAAGAGTATTGCAAGAATTAAGTGCGATAAATAAAGTCAGAATTAAATATTGAATCTGCTTCTCACGGAGCAAATTTGTTCTTCTAGAACAAATAATCATTACTTCTACAAGAGCACACTTATCCTTCTAGAATAAGTACATTATGTAATTGAACTCTTAGGAGTTAAAATAATATTCGATCTTTTAACTCAAATGGACTTCAAGCCATTTTATATAATCAACGGATTTAGAATTTCTTCATGAATATTCTATCCATTTTTTCTTTAATAAGTCAAAATTAGAGTCGGTTTTACCCTAAGGGGTAAAATTGTCCATTCAATCGTAAAGGTAAAATTGTCAAAAATATTTTATCAATGTTTTACGATTGGAAAATTATCTCCTTTCTATTTCAATTTATCAATATCAAAATGTTCAAGGACTATTTTGTAACTTTTTCAAAAGTTGGTGTACTTATTTGTAAATTTTGAAAGTTTGATAATAACATATTTCAAAACGAGTTATTACCCTATCAATGTTGGTGTCAAATCGAAGCTCTCGTTAAATCGAGTATAATGGAGTCGAGAAAATTTGATTTTGATAATGCATGCTCCTTATATCTCGAGAAAACGAATATTATAGTTTAATATATTATTATATTATAAAGTAATATAATATATATACCTTTTCATTTTTCTTAGGGAGAAGCAATTGAACATGCACGTATTTCCTTCATTTGCCAATTCTTGAATTGCCCACAACTCTTTATCTCTGCATAAATATTTTCTGTGAGTGATTGGGAAGATAGAAAGAGTGAGACGTGAGAAAGTGGGAAAAAGATAAGAGAGAAAAGAAAGATAAGTATTGATTGGAGATGGATTATGTTATTTATAATAATTCGGTTTCTGATACAGAAGATCATCTATAAGATGCAACTGTAGAGCATACTCCCTTCATATTACTCAAATGGCTAGAGACTCGTGCTGATAACGTGTTATAAAAGTATAGAAACAATAGAGAGAATTTAGAGAGAATGAATTCTAAGGAATTCTCAGGAATGAATTTCATTAATAACCGAAGCCCTATTTATAGGAAAACTTCGAATGGCACAATCGTAATTACATAATTTCATCAAGGGGATAATAGTCATTCACATATAATAATTACATCTTTTACCAAATTATTCCTCCACCAAATTATTCCTCATAATTCATAACCACCATATTATTCTCAATTATTCATAACACCCAGTAATTATTCTTCAATTATTATTCATAACAAATGTGAAAATATAGTGGAAGAGGCTCCGATAGATGTGCACTTCAATAGTTGTGGACTCATTGATCATTCTCTTTAGCCACATTTATTATAATCTCATTGAATTCACAATCGCGTGCAATCAGTCTTTATTTCTCTTGTTGATGTCAGAAAGGGTCAACCTTCCATGGTTAAAATTTATGGTATTTCAAATGTCCTTAGCCATCTCCAATGCAGCTTTAATTGCATTTGTGTGACAGTAGAGAGAAGTTAGAGAGAGATAGGAAGAAGATAATTATTTTATTTAAAAGTGAATGGAATAAAGTTAAGGAAAAAAGGGAGGGAAAAGTGAAAAAGAGGAGAAAGATAAAGATAAATGTAAAAATAACAATAAAATAGTAGTAGAATAATTGTAGACAGGAGTTTATATCTAGACGTGGTAGGGTATCAATGAAGAAAAAGTGGAGAAAAAAATGAAATAATTGAAATAAAAGTGATTAAAAAATAAAAATTTAAACAAGCATGTGTCCCACTATTTTTTCCCCCTTCCTATCTCTCTCCTCTCTCTCTACTGATGCATTACTGCTATTGGCTGCAATTGAAGGAGTGCATTGGAGATGGTCTTAAAAAGCGAAGGTTCAAATTTATTTAAATTTAAAGCTTTTTTTCCTACAACTTAAAAAATAGATAAATAAATAAATCATTTTCGAATGTCACTTTCTCAACCATCATTTTCAACTATTGATTTCACTGATATGATTACCTTCTTGATTTATTATGATGATAATAATTTCTTTACTTTTCAATCACTGATACAAAAATCTCTATCGAAAATGCCATTTTTTTTTTTCCTAGCATTGGTAAAATTTGTAATTTGCCTTGTAGAACATTATTGTCTATTCACGGATAACCTTAAGGAGAATGTCAGATCTACTATGTCTTAGCATCCAGGTCTTCTTCTTTCTACCAAATATCCATGTGTATGACTTCTAATAAGATACATTGTCTTCTCATTCTTCACTAGTTCACTTCAAATTCACAAGGTGACAATGGTCCACAAAGCAATATTGAAAGTTTACAGTTGCATCACTGACTAATCAATATTGAAGCTTGTTAAACTATAACAGAATTCAAGAGCAAAATAGAACTAGGGTTTTTATTAACAGAAACGTGGTGTTGTAAAATGCAAAAATTGTCTTTGACCCTAAATACAACTAGACTATATATAGACTAAGGAAAGAAAGACAAAACGACTATTCTATCCATATGAGTAAAATAAAATAAGTAAAATAAATAATCCTACTTATCTTAACAAAGCTAAGTCCTCTACAATTTTTCATTTTTGTCTCGACTATTGTGTTTTGTTGGATGTGGCACGATGTTTTCTCTGTTGTTCGTGGAACTTTCAATCAGGAACAAGAAATCAAAAAAATGATTAGGAAAAAGAAAAAAAAAAAGAGGCTAGTTTCATCATCCTGGAGAAGTCTGATGACTTGAATCTGGCGTTGAAGAAAACTCAGCTCCACTTCTTCGGCTATCCTCTGACCCACCATGCCCCTGCGGGTTTGGCGGAAAAAATGGCAGGAAAGGAGATGAGAAGGGCAATGTGGGAGATGGAAACAATATTTGATCCCACAAATTCCTTGCAGGCTGCAGAGAAATATGATCAAGATTCATCAATACTTGTGAGCTAGGGTTCATATTGTGCATGGGGTTTTGAACTTGATGAGTGTGAACAATAGGCTCAGTTGAAGTAGAAACTGAAACAAGTATATCTGATGAAGGATGAGAAGTTATATTCTGCTGTGGTGGTGTTTGAATTGGCTGTAACAGCCTAACATTTTCTGGGAAGTTGAGTTTTGCTTTATTGCCTCTAAATCTAAGGGCAGCTTCGTCATAAGCCCTAGCAGCACCTTCTGCAGTGTCAAATGTGCCTAACCAGACCCTGGCAGCCTTGTAGGGGTCCCTTATTTCTGCAGCCCATTTGCCCCATGGCCTCTGTCTAACTCCTCTGTATTTTCTTGTTTCATGGGACTCTTTGCCCTCATTGGTAGTATTGGGGGTGCAATATGTGTACATTGCTTCTGTTGATGTTATGATGCTTGGACCTTCTGCACCTGTGTATCATGTGCACATTCATGTCAAATACTTAAACTAGATTCATGTCAAATATAGTCTAGTGCACTCTAGCATATATCCCATTGGCACACCCTGAGGTGATGACATCAGCTAGAATGGAATGCACATCAGTTTGGATGTACATGCAACTTGAGGTGATGTGGCACATCAGCCAAACTGGGATGCAAATCAACCTAGGTGCACCAAATCAGCTTTATAGTTCCATAAATAGTGATGTGGCAAGTTAATGACATTGATTTTCCAAGTAGCATAGTATAAACGGCTTATTGTAGTTACTTATGTAGTTATGTTGTTAGTGACCATGTTTCTGCATCAATGATCAAGCACCATTGGTGGTGCCACACAACCGGGTGTTTTTTAATCACGTACGACCTTCGTTGGGGAAACTGAAACCAAATGCAGAACCAACACGATGAAGCGAAGCTTCAGCGGTTCAAAAAAATTTTCGGCAACTCCGTTTGCTTAATATCAAAGTTTTCGGTCAAAGTCAACTTTTTTGGGCAAAAACTTTGACTTTGAGCAAACGGTATCGCCGAAAAATTTTTCAAATTGCTATAGCTTCGCGTCAGCGTGCGTTTTGGATTTGGTCTCGATTTTTCCAACAAATGTCGTACATGACTAGAAAACACCCAATGGTGCATAACTATGCATGGCATCACCGATGATGCTTGATTATTACTACATGCAGCAAGTACATGATCAAAGTTTTTTACCAAAATCAACGTTTTTGTATACTTGTTTGTAGAAATAGCAAAACATGATCCAACTAGTACAAATAAGTTTACAAATAACGTAGTTAGCGAAAATCATTTTTTTTTAATGCATCATGTCATTTAGAAAATCAATTGCCACTATTTTTATAATTATTTGTACATTTTGTTTGTACATGTAGCTTTGTAACATGTTTCTAGAATGCTTGCTGTGAGTTTATTGTTGTGTTCACCACCTTTTAAGTGCATGCCGCATGATCTTATGCACAGTGATTACCATGAATAGTATTATTAACAGCTAACAAGATTTAATTTATTCAGGGGGAAAAAAAAAGGAGATTTAACAGCTGACACGATTTAACTTACCAGATGATGAGCCTCCAACAGTAAAGTCACTATATGCACTTGAAACTGACTCAGAAACCAACTGCTGATAACTGCCCCTATTCTCTTCCCTTTTCCTCTTATCTCCAACGCCCGAAGAACACTCAGCTGACGAGGAACCGCCACTCACCGGTGTCACCGCGACCCTGCCGCCTCGACTGCTGCCATCTACAAGCTGTGGCACCTCCTGGCTAACATTACCCGCCGCCACATGGGCCAAAGCCGATACCATTGCTGACATTTCTTCCTCTCTGTTAAATCCCAATAGCAGTGATTCCAACTGATCGTTTCTCCGATCAGTACTGATTTTTCTTGAATTCGCCACCTTGTAAACACACATACGGATTCAAGTAATATTAAGGGATACAATTGTAATCTTATATTATAGTTTTGAAAGAACACGAAATCAAAAACAAGAACAAGATTATTCAATAAAGTTGACAAGAATTTCTTGAATTGAACGTTATATATACATTACAAACAAGTTACAAGCAAGTTGAGGGTTGAAAATTTTGTAGCATGGGTGCTGAATTAATAAATTATTGTAGCCGCCAAAATACGAGTCGACATGAAGCTTCTACATTGTACTAAATTACCAAAAGTAAGGATTCTTTACCCGCTGTTTTTCTTGTTTTTCTTGTTTTCTTTTCGGTGGCAACTTGTACAAATTGATTTATAACTCACGGGTTGGATTATTAATCCGAATTGGACAAGTGGGGCAAAGGAGGTATACGTGGGTGGGTAGGGGCCCAGGCCCTGTGGGTTTGGTCAAAGGTTTTAGTGTGAACTCACTTATTCACACGGAACCTAAAAACAAATTGTACAGTATCTGGGTCACACGGTTTCGAGTTTGCGTCGGTGATTCGGTGGGGACCTGCCGGGCCGACTTCTTTATTTTAATATAATTTGTTCGGTTTATTTCATTTTAATTTTAATGAATTTGAATCAACACTACTATATAGATAAAACTTGTATTTGAGGCACGAGGAAACAACGCTGTTTTATTATAATAATAATAATAATAATAATAATAATAATAATAATTATTATTATTATTATTATTATTATTATTATTATTATTATTATTGAACAATGCTAAATATTGAAAAAAAGAATTAAGTTGTTGCTTATTCGATAAGTTAGGTCAAATCAGCAGTGGCAATTTACATGGAAGAAAATATATTATTTAGTTAATTTTAATTTTTTATGAGTAGGTGATCTTTATATAATGGTTTAGACTAGTGAGTATTCGATATATCCAGAATACTACAAAACTGCTTTCCTATAATAATAAAATTACAAACCCATCAGAGATAAAAGGTTGAATTATTTTATTGGTCATGTATTCAGTTAGCTGATAAGATGATACACACATAAAAGTTGATCTAGTGCACTACAGAGTAGGTGCATATTAAGGTGTACTCTAAGGTGGTGTCGCTAGTGACACATCAGTTGGGGAGAAGCATCAACCTTGTTGGAGTGCCACACCAATCAGGAGACGAAATAGAGTGCCAAGGTGCACCTATTCACCTATTCAGCTAAGAGGACAGTACACCCCCAATACATGCAGGTGTCCATGAAACATTTTCCTTTCTTAGTTACCTGATCAATATGTTTGCGTTTGTTTTAATTTCTTTCTATTTAAAAATTAATTTTTCTGATTCAGTCAGAGGAAAATTTCAAGATTAATTATACATCTCAAATTTTTATTTCTTGTAATCCTAATTACTTTTATTAGTTCAAAAAAGTCAATTACAAAGAAAATATAATATTTGAGATATAAACATGTGCTAATTGCTATGTGTTCTAAAATCAAAGACAACAATTGTGAGCTTGATAAACTTAAGAAAACTACATTGCCATGGTTGGTCCAAGTCAAAAAACTTTTTTGACCAAGTGGTATGTTTTTAGTATTTACGGCGGTGTTTAAGGGAAATGCAAGTGATCCGATTTGCTCACCATGACGGTGTTGGAACAAGTTACATAAACTATGACTTTCTTCAAAAGTTTACTCTAAAAAATGTCAAAATAGACCGTGAGAAAATCGAACCCCTACCTTTGTCTAAAAAAGAAAAAAGAGAGAGAAAAAAGAAACGAAAGTTGTTAATTAACCATATATAATAAATAATACTCCCTCCGTCCCACAAAAATATTTCTATTTTCTTTTTCATCCTTCCCAAAATATAGCCCACTTTCTATTTATGTATTTTTAATTTTTAATTTTTCCTATTATACCCTTATTAAATATACATTGTTAGTAATGAAGATATATTAACATTATTAAATGTAGGGGCATATTTGAAAAATCCAACAAAACTTTACATTTCCAATAATATTAATTGTATTTTTCTTAAACTGTATGAAAGTCAAAGTGGGACTATCTTTGTGGGACGGAGGGAGTAATAATAAATAAAAGAAAAGAAAATACAAACAAGTACAATAATTTTGTCTTGTAAAGTTTTTTCTTAAATGTATGAAATTATAGAGCTCAGATTTGTTGTTTTTCTTCATATTCTCTATTCTATATTATATCTCCTACGATTAAAATAATTTACATCACCAATTTTCATATATGCATTAATGTGTTCACATGGTAATGTAATCATATTAAATTGTTTTAACTAAAAATAATAATTGAGTAGATATCGATCTAGATTTAAAATATGCGGAATTTTATTTTTTAATCTCGACTTGAAAAATTGGAATTTTCCGGGATGTAATCGAGGTTCAGCCTCCAAAAGAAGGATGTGTTCCTCACTTCCTCGATTGATTGGTTTATGAAGATCACTCTCAATACGAAGCGGCCGGTTAACTTTTCAATCAAGATATATCAAACGTTGATGGTAGCTTTATTTTGTCAAAAAAGATGATTTTTCATTTTGAGTAAATTTTGTTCGTCAATAGTGTGGATAATAATGAATAAACTAGTTTAATTCTAACTGTATAATGCACAAGAGTCGATACATGTAACATTGATTTCAATAAAAATTCATATCATTACTTTACCATCAAAATAATTTTAACTTAGGAAGAATGACTTATGAACAGTAAATTTTTAACTAATTTAAAATTATGTGATTAAAAGAAACGTTGACTTCTCATTCCAAAAAAAAAAAAAAGAAGAAAGAAAAGAAACATTGACTTGTCCAAGGGATTTGGCTTAGTGTAAACGCACTCCCTTACTGGCTTGTCCCGAGTTCAAGATACCCGCACCTCCCCACTCCTAAGATCTCCAATTCCCCAACCCACCAAACCCCCCCAACCCCCAACCCCCAAAAAAAGACTCAAATTTCCCAAACATATGAAAGAAGGGAAATTGATCGTGAAGTGTTCAAACTTTTAGCGCAAAATCTAAATAATGGTCCGCACAATCAAAACTTAAACATCGAATTTTAATTAATGTCACCCGATCTTCTTATTTTAAGAATCATCTTTGTACGCTTAAACTATTATTAAAATTTGAAAAGTACCTAGAGTTATTTGGGCAACATAATTCTAAGAGATGGTAACAAAAAATAATTATTTTAATTAATATATCATTGAAAAATATTCGTTGAACAAATTCAAAAAAATATAATTAACTTAAAATTACGTGAGCACACATTTTATGGTTCAGAATACTGGAATAAACATAAAAAGAATGTTCAATAAAAAAAAATATTGTGGTGGCTCATTTAAATAAATGTTATATAAGTTTCCATGTATTATGAAATTTGACGTTGAAGACGTATTGATATTAATTGTATAGAATAACAAACCATTTAAATAAATGTTATATAAATGCAAATTAAACAATTCGGTACCCATATGTGATTGGATAATTAACACGTATCCCCCCGATGGTAGGAGAATACTTGCCCATCATCCAACCAAGGCGCCCACATGTAGCACTAAATCATGAGCCGTTATATAAGTATCTTTATTTAGCGTTGCTTCAAAATAAATTAAATAAGGAAAGCAAAATAACAAAATATATATTTAATATTTGTTTCTAAAATAGGATTTTTTTTTTTTTGGTTTCATTTTAAGAAAATGCATGCCACGTTGGCACTGCCAATATAACACTTTTCCAACGAGTCACTTCAACCTTAATATTAATTAAGATTTGAATCAACTCTAGATAATAAAAATTTATATATTTTCAAACACCAGGAAACAACACTGTTTTATTATTATTATTATTATTATTATTGAAAATCTTCAAAATTATTAAAAAAACAAAAAGAAGAAAGAAATTAAGTTGTTGCTTATTCAGCAAGTTAGGTGATCAAATCGATATGACCGGCTATCTACATGTAAGAAAACATATTATTTTAATTACTTTAATCGTTTATGAGTAAGTGATAAGTATATAATGGTCTAAAATAGTGAGTACTCCGTATATTACGAATGCTATGAATTGTTTTTCTATAGAATTATGTAACCATATATTAGCATTAGATAGTTGTGTGTTATATACCAAGGAGAAAACACGTGCAAAGAATGTGGGTTTATATATATGTGTGTATATATATATATATATATATATCTTAATATAATAATAAGAGGAGTGCCACCTAGACAAAGTGTCTAGGTGGCAGTGTCATGTTTGGTTTAGTTTTTAAGATTAATTATTTTTCTTATTCAATTTATTTTGCTTTCCTTATTTAGTATTGTATTCCTTATTTAATTGTTTATATATTTTATTATTTTCATATGTAACTGGTTTTTCAAATTAATTTATAAATTCTTTTACTTCTTCTATATTGAGTGTTAATTGCATCATTCATATAAATGTGATATAAGATAAAAGTTGTAATTTACAATACTTATTAAATTAATTCTGAAAATGAGAATTATCATTTTCTATATACATTTTAATTTTTGGATATTACATTTTAGTTATTTTATACACATTTGAGTTTTGAAACCTATATATTATAAGACTTGAAATGCCAACTAGATACTTTGCTTGTGGTATTTTTTTTAAAAAGAATATTCTTTAGGGTTTTATCGATTCACCAAGTGATATTACTTATTTATTTTTTTCTAAATCTAGCATATTGTATAATCCCTTTTGAGTCTTATTTGGATCGTTCTCTCTCTCTCTCTCTTTCTCTCTCTCTCTTTCTCTCTCTATATATATATCATTTATATGTATGTATAGGCTGACCGTAAGATTATTTTTAGTCTTATTTGAAATAACTTTGACCATTTTTATTGAAATAAGTATATTATCTAAATTTTGTTCCCAAATATTACATTCTTACTTAAAATCATTAATTATGATAATTGATATGATATTTTTTCTTACAAGATAATAATTCGGGCCAAAATATATAGATCGTTAGTGAAATCTAAAATATTAGATATTTTTTTATTAAATATTCATAAAAAATAATTTTCTTATTTTATAATATTATTTTATATAAATATACCATTTAAATCGTCACGTGCATCGCACGTGGGTAATGCTAGTATGTACACATAAAACGTGGGTTAATATTATTGAACAATAATTTTATTTAAATGCTAAACACTTTAAGTTATTTATTAGTTGAAATCGTAACCTTGTACAATTTTGGAAAGTTCAGGAGAGCAAAAGAAATAAATAAATGCTATTTAGATACATTATTTTGGTCTAATATGAACACCGTCGTTGTGTTTATGAATGGAAACGACCTTGTTTCTACAGAAAAGAAAAAATAATAAAAAAAAAAGGCAACTATCGCCCTGAGGCCTGAGGACTAAATGTGAATAGGAAAAAAAAAAAAAAGCAAACAGATCTTCGCTCTGTGTTTATGAGGACTAAACGTGCGCTAATCGTACCCTTACATTTAATTATATATTATTAGTAGTTATAGTAAATAAAATATTTTTTACAATAAAAAATTAGTAATTAATAATATAAAAGAATAAAGCGATGAAGGAACAAAAGAAGAACATAGAAAAAGTAAAAACCCAAAGATGAATAGAAAATATAGACTAATACAATTAAGGCGCATTTGAATGATGGATGCATATTAAAGCCGCACTCGAGGTGATGTGGTTGGTAGCAGATCAATCGGGTGCCGCATCAATAGCAATAGTGTGCACTCTAGTCTAAAAGCATGCTTCGGTGTTTGCTTAAGTGCAGATATGCTTGAAGTTTGTATTCCTTTCTTTGCTACCCCTTACGTTTTATTATGTATTGACCATGTTTTTATCACGTATCATCCCACTCGGATGCGCTTAAGCTTGAAGCTCGTATTCTACGATTCGTCATTACTAGAGCTTTTTAGAATGTACTGCTCTAAAGTACATCTGATCAGCTTCAATACTCATCATATATTTATATAATTATGGGGGGACTGTACACCCCTGACACATGCAGGTGTCAATATAATATTTTCCTTTCTTAATGACCCAATCAACAATACTTGAGTTTGTTTTAATTTCTTTATACCTAGAAAATTAACGTTAACTAGGGATTGTAGGGCAAGCGTTTGAAATTTCTTGTGTTAAAGTTTATGTTTCGTCTTTGATTGCTAGCACACTGCTCATAAATTAGTTAGGGCTTCTGATTCTGTATCAAACTCTTCTGAATGAAGTGGTTCCGCCGACATTTCTTTGTGATGTACTTTACACGAAGTCACGGATCGATAATATGAATAAATAAATTTCTTTCTTTCAAAAAACCATAATAACAATTATTAAATCAAATTAAAATATCAATATTGATTACATATCTCACGTTATTATTTATTCCACGTAATCCTTACTTATATGCATATAAAAAATTAATTTCCAACAAAAATGATATTTGAGATATAAACATATGCTAATTGCTGTGTTCTAAATCAAAGACAACATAATAGAGGGTGTTAGCATGAGGTCCAAAATACATTTTAATGCATTTTTTCAAAATTCAAATTTTGGTCAAACAAATCACATCCATATATCTCACCACTTATTAAATCTCCACCATTCAACTCCACCAATTTCTCTTCCTACTCATAAAAATATATTAAAACTCATCCGCTAACACCCTCTTGGTGAGCTTCCTAAAACTCAACAAAGCTTCCTAAAACTCAACAAACTACAGTGTCGTGGTTGGACAGGTTGGTCCAAGTAAAAAAACAATATTTGACCAGATAGATATTTACGGCGGTGTTTTAGCCTTAAGGGCAATGCAACTAACCCGATTCGTTCACGATGACGGTCTTGGGACAATTTACCTAAACGTTGACTTTAGTCAAACATTTACTCTTAAAATGTCAAAATAGAACGTGCACAAATTGTACCCTACATTTTTTTCTAAAATGCAAAAAGAAAAGAAAAGAAAAGACGCAAAAAAAAGGGTTGTGCCTTAATATAGAGTAAATAAATAAATATAAAATAAAATAAAATACAAACACGTATAACAATTTTAATTATCTTCTACAAACTTAGTTGCTCACTAATCAGTTAAAGAGGCTCGTTTACATGCCTGCTCTATTATTTTTCATGTTACTCCAAATTGTATTGTTGGCACCTTAATTTGATGTGTAACAATCCGAATCATTAATGAAGCTTCTTTGCGGTACGAAAAAAGTTAAAAAGTAAAAAGGCAAAAATGTACCCAAAAAAAAAAAAAAATCTATGATAAAGTTGATTAGTTATGTACAAATATTATTTTATTTAGTTGAAAGTCAAAGTCAAATTCATTTTGGAACGGTTGACTTTTTTTTCTCTTTACTTTTTGTATTTTTTTTCTTATGACTCAATCCTTGCAAGAATCAGTCAAGTGATCTACAATTTACCTTTACGTTTTTGGCCGACTGCATAATATGCTCCTTTATCTTCGATTGTATTAACTATTGACCATATAACTTTTTATTTAGAAATAATACTTTTGACTTGTTAAGCTAAATCGGATTGATAATTAAAAAAATAAATATACGAACAAAAATCGTTAATTTTTATATTAAAAAAATAGAAGATTTTCATCTCTAAAATCAATCTTTCTAGTATATGGAGCAAAATTATTTTATGAATTCTTTTTTTTTTTCCTTCCTTATTTTTGTGGTAGAAGAATTGATTCGATTCATTATATTCATCGTTTTTTTTTTTTTGCATAATTTTAATCAAATAAAATTTATATAGTCCGTATCAATAGAATTTTCAAATCCGCCGGGAGTCTCATATTTGTTTGCATAGGAGACGACAAAGTCATATTTATATAGTAGAAAAAATAAAGTTTAATTTTAAAAATTGCTAAAGGTAAATCTAAAATAAATATCTAGAGCGGAGAAGTGCGAAGAAGGCACCATGCAAGTGTGGTGATGGAACGATGGTAGACAGGAAGTAGCATAGGGACCCATAGCCTCTTTTTATCCTGCCTAAGACTGCTACTAATATAGGAGTGTCACGTCCTATGAAAGTGGAAACCTCTGTCTTCATGCTATGCAAATGGTAGCTCTTTTCTTTTCTTTTTTCCTTTTTTCTTTTTTTTCCTTTTTCTTTTCCAAATTCTTTTTTTATATCTAAAGACTATTATAGTGTATTTGATTACTTGGAAAGTTAAAAAGGAATTGAAATTCGAATTCTCATCTCTCGCACGAATTCGAATTTCTCTGTTGTGGTGAAAAACATGCACGTGTTGTGAGAAAACAGAATTGTAATTCCATTAGAAATGAAATTATACTTGATTGGTCATTAAAAACCTTGAGTGGAAATGATATTTTTCGTTAAAAATGATTCCAATTAAACACTTTATTAGAATATAACTATTTTTCTTTTTAGGCACGTGTTGTTATAAATAATCTACATTAAGCAAGCACAAAATCTTCTCAATATTTTCAAACGATCAATTACATCCATATTAAATAATCCCGACAAAATAAATTGAAAAAAAAATTGAAGTGCAAAATTCTTATGCGAATTATTTTCTTGCAAATTCAATTTTGTTTTGTATTCCTTCTTGGTTTGGACTTTTGGAGGAGATGAATTATCTTTCTAGCCGTAGCTTAGGTAGAGGACCGCTAAGGCTCAAATGTGGTACAACCCTCTTTATCCCTTCGTCACCCCATTCGTGTATTCAATAGGTGTCAACTACAAATTTTCGACAAACTCAATTTTCCTTGCAAAACCCAATCAAACAAAATCTTTCTAAAAATTTAGTTTGGTCCAAAGAGAGCAACATCAACGTGACCACAAAGTCTCAACAAAACCTAAGAACCATTAAAAATTAAAAGAGATATCGCTCAACTTGAATTTTACTTACTGATATTATTCTCATGTATTTGACTTTTCAAGCACTCTATAATGATTATGACATTCTAAACCATCTAAAAACTGCATAATTTTTCTTGCTATTGTCATTTACGATGATTGATCCCCTCCCCATGTGGAGGTTCCCACGCCACATTCCCTGGGATTAGAAGAGACCTGCCAGCTCCCACTTAAAACCCCCTTCCAATCAGGAAAAACCATATGGCATGAGGAATCTCTCCACATGGGGAAAGAATCATTTGTGTGTCATTTATTTGGTTACCAAGTGCTCCTATAGAGTTTGTATGTTTGCATTCTCTTTTATAATATTTTGACAGGGATAAAACAACAGTTACTGGAAGAGAGACACATCCTCACAAATTACACAATTAAAATGTAACTTCCATTCCCATAATTCAAGACAGAAACACAGCAGAAAATGTAGTGAATAGAGGACATATCTAAAGATTACTAATACATACTAACAGATACCTATAAGTTTCTTGCAAAGTGAATCAACAGACTCCTATACATTCGTTAAGTTACAAACACCATGACGCGTAAAATTCACATATAATATGCCAACTGAAAATATCCCAAGCCATTATAGCTGCTAGAGAAATAATAATCAGCAGCAAACTCCAAAGGTATCTTAGAAGACCTAACTTCCACAAGCCAAGCAGTCATCGCGGTTGGTCAGAGAACAAACCATCTCAGCCATCCGATTACTTTCATCAACTGCCACCTCGGGCTTATCCTACAAACATTATTCCAGAGACACTATTTTAGGGCAACTGAAAACTGATGGGTATGATGTATGAATATTGCATCCTCAAACCGTGTCTACCTTTATCAGAGAAGCATCGACTGTGAATTTGATAGCATCAGCTGCAGCACGTGATCTTAGATAGTACATCCCAGTCTTCAAACCCTTCATTTTTGCACATACTTATAGTTTTTCCCCAAAAAAAGTGTTGCTACTCAAGAATACAAACTGCTAAACTAGACGAGTAGACGTGTATTAGTTACCTTTTGCCAGGCATGGAAGTGAAGAGATGTAAGCTTGCCAAAATTCGGTTGATCCATGTGAATGTTGAGGCTTTGACTTTGGTCTATGAAGCATCCGCGGTCAACAGCCATATCAACTAGCACTCTTTGTTTGATCTCCCAAACAGTCCTGGTAAAAATAAAATTAAAATTAAAATTAAAATTAATCAAATCAAATTAACATTGGCAATAAAAAGTATAACAAAAAGGACTAAACTATATATACATACTTGTAAATGTGTTTTACTTCTTCAGGAATCTCTGGGATTTTTTGAACAGAACCATTCTCATAGATTATCCTATTCTTGAGACCAGGCGACCAAAGACCCATCTCAGTCAAATCATGCAGAAGATGTTTGTTAACAACAACAAACTCACCGCTGAAAGAGCAACCATTGTTTGAAAATCAGACTAGGAGGGGTAAAAAACACTAATTTGGAACTAGAGAATGTCAACAAACAACTACAAGAACCTTAAAACTCGGCGACTGTAGATATTGGAAGTATATGGCTCAAAGCACTCATTATTGCCGAGAATCTGACTGGTTGAAGCAGTCGGCATGGGAGCCACAAGAAGTGAATTTCTCACTCCATTTGTTGATATCATTTCTCTAAGAGCACCCCAGTCCCATCTATCTGAAGGTTTTACTCCCCACATGTCTGGCTGAATAATTCCCTGAAAGATACAAAGGTAACTTTGGTGAAAACTGATGCGTAACAACGTAGAGTAGCTATTTTTATAGAAAAGATTGTTGCTAAAACACACCTTGCTCACAGGACTGCCAATGTATGTTTCGTATGCACCTTCTTTTGATGCTAATTCAGATGAAGCTTTTAAAGCATGATAGTATATGGTCTCAAATATGTCCTTGTTTAATTGCTGAGCCTGCAATTGAAAATTATGGTACAAATTAGACCCATGTCATTTATTGTAGAAGCGAATACACGAAATAGCTATCTGATTAGCAAACTATGTTCACCTCAGGAGAATCAAATGCCATGCCCAGCAAAATGAAAGTATCTGCAAGACCCTGAACTCCAATCCCTATTGGCCGGTGTCGCATATTAGACCTTTTTGCAGTTTCAACAGGGTAATAATTAACATCAATTATTTTGTTAAGGTTTGTAGTCACTAATGCAGTAACCTGTGTCAAACAGAGCAAAAAAATTAAAAATTAGTCTTTGGCAGCATGTTATTCAAATGAACACTAATGAAGTATGCAATTAATAAATAAAGTATATCAAACCTCAGCCAGTTTGTCAAAATCAAAGTATCGGTTTTTACACCCTATGCTGCCTACAAGCTTCGATGGCTGCGCTTCCATTGGCACTCCCTGCCGAAAACAAAAATAAATTATGCAAGAGAGTGAGGGACAGAAAATAATAATTCTTGAAATAGCATGTCATTGACAACCTTCTCTCTAACATATCGTGGTAGAGCAATTGATGCTAGGTTACACACTGCAGTTTCAGTTGGACTTGTGTATTCGACTATCTCAGTGCACAAGTTGGAGGATTTAATGGTTCCCAGATTCTGCTGGTTGCTTTTTCTGTTGCAAGTGTCCTGAGAAACAAAGAATGTAACAAACAACAAAAAGGTTAACAATGAGAAACAAAAATGCCCTCAGAAAATCACAAAATAAAAAACACCAAAAAAGACAATGCTGTTTTTAGGGTCACCTTGTACATCATATAAGGAGTCCCAGTTTCAATCTGGGATTTTAAGATTTCAAACCATAGAGTCTGTGCTTGAACAACTTTCTTAGCTTTACCCTGAGCACACAAAGAAACCTTTAGACCTCATATACAACAAAAAGAAAGCATTATTCACATGCATTTGCAGGATATTACTTCACCTGTTTCTCATATCGCGAGTACAAAGCCTCAAACTCTTCACCCCAACACTCAGCCAACCCAAGAGCCTCATTTGGGCAAAACAAAGACCACACTCCATTAGATTGGACTCTCTGCATAAATAGATCAGACACCCAAAGAGCATAAAATAGATCTCTAGCACGGTGTTCTTCCTGCAAAAGATGGTGAGAAACTTTGAACTTTGATACAATGAACGAAATAGAGCGACAACGTAAAAAAGATGGATAAATTAGTTAATAGCCCAAATTAATACATCACAACACAGACAACTAGTAATGTACCTTTCCATGGTTTTTTCTTAAATCAAGAAACTCAAAGATATCAGCATGCCATGGCTCGAGATACACAGCGAAAGCACCTATTGTCATTACAAAAAAGTCATGAGAAATCAAAGAGTGCATCACAAATATTTCTAACAGTGAAAGAGGAAATGTTTAAGAACACACCTTTCCTCTTGCCACCTCCTTGATCCACATATCGAGCAGTATCATTGAACACTCGCAACATTGGCACTATGCCATTGGATGTCCCGTTTGTTCCACGAATATAACTTCCAGTAGCACGGATGTTATGAACAGAGACACCAATTCCACCGGCTGATTTGCTAATAACCGCACATTCTTTTAGAGTATCATAGATGCCCTCAATGCTATCATCTTTCATGCATATCAAAAAACAGCTGCTCAACTGTGAGACAAAAAGAGAACTAAGTAAGCTATCAAGCAAATAAAAACATATCTGCTATCAAGAAAGTTAAACAAAATGGCAAGTTCATAGTAGGTTTCAAAGTTATCATACTTGTGGCCTCGGTGTTCCAGCATTGAAAAGGGTAGGAGATGCATGAGTAAACCAGCGCTGAGACAACAAATGATATGTTTTGATAGCTGCATCAATATCATCCTTGTGGATTCCAACAGAAACCCTCATCAACATGTGCTGAGGCCTTTCAACAACCTTCCCTTTGATCTTTAAGAGGTATGATCTCTCAAGGGTTTTGAAACCAAAGTAATCATAATCAAAATCTCTGTCATATATGATCTCACTATCAAGACGAGCAGAATTCTGAAAGAAAAAAAATAACCAGAGAGAACTATATTAGCAACAAGCTAACAAATTTGAAAATGACCAAATCATTTTTCCCCCGTTCGTGGCTAATTCAGTTGATGCTTTTACAATGCTAATATTCATTAAAAAAGACCAAAAATTTAAGAACAAGCCGATACTTTTATAATGCTAATATTCATAAAAAAGGCTAAAAATTTAAGGACAATTTAATATCTTGTCACCTTCATTATTATCTCATAAACATCATCTGCAATCAACGGAGCCTTCAATCCCGACCTCTCACTCACATGGCCGTACATGTCTTTAATGCTGAAAAAATAACACAATTAAGACCAATTTACAATCTTCACTTGACCAACAATTCAGATATACTACATCTAGTGCTGGAAATGTAATTGATTGTAAGAGTTCAGTACTTACGTCTCAGAAAACAATTTCTTTGTGTTCTTGTGCAGATTCGAAACAGCAATCCTTGCTGCTAACTGCAGCATTTTGATCAAACAAATACCATCACTTTCTCAACATTTACATCATATATATCAAGACAGATGATTTCTTTTCAAAATTGTCAAAAAAAAATTCAAAAAGGGGAATTTATATATGTCTAGAACAAAGCCGGACAAAAGCTCAAGAAGCTAACAATGGGATATAATACAAAAATCAAACAAGTAAATTCATCAGATCCAAATGAAATTAAAACAATCCAAGCCCCGAATAATAAACTAACAACAAACAAAAGCACTGAACTCACAGAAGCATAGTCAGGGTGGTTAGCAGTCATGGCTGCGGCTGTCTCAGCAGCCAACTCATCAAGCTGACTAGTGGTAACGCCCTTGTAAACCCCCGCACAGACCTTCTGCGCCACCAGCACCGGATCGCAGTGGTCACTGCTCAGCCCATAACTCAACTTCTTCAAGCGCGCCGTTATTTTGTCAAAGTGCACAGCCTCCTGCCTGCCATCCCTTTTCACCACATACATTTTCCCTGGTTTTTTTGCAAAGGTTTTCTCGATGGGGAATTTCGTCGAACAGATTATATGTATGGTTATGCTTTTGAAGAACTTGATAATTGGCGCTAACTAGGGTTCAGTGTATATATAGGTAGAACTGAATATTATATGAAGATAAATGGAAAATCTTTTGAAATGCTTTGAGGGTAGAGATCTTTTGGGTTTCCCTCTAAAGAGTTGGTGAATTTTGAAGTTTCCCCCCGGATTTGAGAAGAGTGGTGGCGGGATTAGGGGCCGGGGGAGCTGGCAGTGTGGTCCACAGAATAACTTTTCTAGCTTTTCATAAGTGATTAGTTTTTGTATTTATTTGTTGGGAATTTTGCGCAAATAATCAAAGAGAAAAAATATAGTGATTGTATTTTTAATTTGAAATCTATATCTATATCTATATTCTATATATTAATAAAATGAGATCAGTTTCCCGCTCAATCTTATAATTTTCAGAATTAAAAAATATTATTTTATTTATATTTTCTACTCAAACATAAATACCTAATTTTCAATCCATGGATAATCTCCCGTTATTATCACCCCTAATCTTTTGATAGAATCACTCCTTATCCCTCCAATCCGAGTTATTATGTGATCTTTTTAAATCTCCTGTCCATATCTTTTTACCATGAAAAAAAAGGAAAATATGTTATTATAATTTTTATTTTACACATATTTTAAATTATAACTTGGCTATAAATCTCTCCGTGCAACGCAAAGGAGAAAATACTAGTTTGAAATAAAAATAGTTGAATTAGTCGAAAAAATTATTTTGATGCGAATTTGGTCTAAATTGATTAATTATGTCCATTTATTCATAATGATATTTCCTTTAATTTTAGTATTTTATCTTTTTCTAGTGAATATTTTAATCGTTTAATTTTAGGTAAATTTCACAAAAGGTTACAACCTTTGAAAGTTATTTAAATCAAGTTTGAAAGTTTGAAACATGTATATTTTAGTCCAAATTTTTAGTTAAATTGTATAATTTGACCTTTTAATTTTCTATATATGTTTATTTGATCCATAATTACTTTTATCGAATTAATTTGATACTAATTAAATAATTTTTATAAAAAAATTTAACATAATAGCATTTATTCGCATTAATATTATAACTTCAGAAAATTTTCTTTAGCATTAGAGACGTAGATATTTTTATTTTAACTATCAGTTAATAGTAAACATAATTATTATACCTATATAAAATTTTATTAGGAACATATCACTGTAAAAAAATATCCAATATAAAAAAATAATAAAATAAAATAGAATAATCAAAAAATAAAAATTCAAAAATCCTGCCATCGTGCCACCCCCACAAGAACCACTGGCAGGCTATTGGTGGTGGTGGTTTTTGAAAACCACCATGCTAGTGTTGTTCAAACACCACCAACAACACTCGTTGCAATAACCGCTAGTAGCGAACACTGACATATCTGATTATGCTTATGTGGTCACAGTTAAAAATCGTGACTATTCACGGAGTCACGGCTCAAATAGCACAATTTATGGCTTGAAAGAGGACCTTGACTCAATCCAATTGTCACGGTTATAAACCGTGACCAGCTGCTACATCACACATAAAATTTTCATGATTAAAAAATGAGACCCATGGTCTCGGTCCCAATTTTTTACCATGGTAATTAGTCAGATTTGGTATAGTGTTATATATAGACTTGTTTGATTCACATTCAATTCCAATTTTTTTTCTCTTCTTCTTTTCAATCAAACACAATTACTTTATATTTTTTAATACACTATCTCTCATTTTTAATTACATAATTTACACATAATTCGAATATTCAAATTTTAATATGAATAAAACAAGGCCTAATAAATCCATTTAACCAAAGGAGGAACATTTGAGTAAGAAAAGGAGGGCCAGAACATTAACGAGAAAAGAAAAGAATATTGGTGAATCTGTGATGGAAGCCATTTGGTGTAAATGAGAATAATAAAATGAAAAACGAAAGGTTACTCATGTCTTTTTATTTTAAGTGAGACAAATGTGGTGTAATAAATAATAATTGTGGTGACAATGCAATTGTCTAAATGAATTAAAATTTAAATTAATAAATATGTTTTTTATTTATCAAATGCCTCTCCTTGTCACGTAACTATTTACAAATTATAATTCAACGTGTAATTATTCAAAAGCTGTCGTACAAAAATTTATATGCATATAAATAAATAATAATAAAGTTTTCATAATCTATCTAACTACTACCATTAAAAGTGTGTATAGATGTAAAAAAATTTTATATCAATATTGACCTTATATTTTTTTTTTTTATATTGACCTTATGTTATTCCTATATTCAATCCCTAATAACTTTTTCTAGTTATTTTTTTTCCTTTAATAATGATGTTTATGATAAGTAACACAAAACTAGACACTTTTTCCTCTCAGTAATATGAAGGCATCATGTCTTTACATATTTTCCAATCGCTGATTGACAATTTATTCCAAAAAAAAAAAAAAAAAAGCATGTGATACACTTTTGGAATATAGTTTGCTATATTATGCAAGTTTTCTATACTCCTATTTTGGTTTTTAAATATAGTTTTAACTTTTAAACCAACTCAATTATTGGTTTTTATGAAACTACTATAAAATAAAATTTACCTGATTTTAATATATTTAATTAATTAGAAGTACATTTGAGAAATACATTTTAAGATACTATTAAATAATTTGAATTCATGTTTAAATTACAATTACATAATTTGAATATGTCTTAAATTCATTTTTTGTAATTTTAAAGTCATCTCAAATTAGATGAAATTATTTTTATAAAGAGATGACAAAAAAAAGCTAAAAGGAAATCAAATCATAAAGTTTATTATTTATTAAATATTAAAAATTTTGAAATAATATAACCAAGGAAATCAAATCATAAAGTTTATTATTTATTAAATATTAAAACATTGAAATAATAAAACCAACTGCAAAAAAAAATAATAAACAAAAAATTAAAAATTAAAAAATGATCAAATTATTGTTATTATCATTAATAAAGTTGGGAAACAAAAGTAAAAGAAAAGCAAATTATCAAATTAGTACCTTAAAGATTACATACGTGATAATGCCGACTTTAAAATATATAATAATGTGTTTTTTTTTTTTTAACTGGGAGAAATCGGGGAGGGGGGATTGTAGGGGCGGGGGTAGGAATCGAACCCCAACGAACGGCTGGGAACTCACGGATGTGTTAAATAGTTGAATTATTATGACTTTTAATGTTTAAACAACTATATAGATATCAAAGAGAATATACTAACAAAAAATTCACAGTTTGGAATAAACAAGAATTCAACATTAATGAAATTTACTTTTGGATTAAACAAAATGAAATTTACAAAAACTAACTAGAGATAGCTCAACTTATATATTAATGCAGGTCGCTAAAGCTCGGGACGAAGACATGGAGTTAGCAGTATCGTGCTCTTTCCAAAAATTCCAAGGTGAGACAATATTTCTTCTACAAATATGATATCTCCGACTAACGGGTCGTGATCTTCCAATCCTCCGAAGGAGATTAAGCCCACAATTAAAATGGATTAGCATATAGATTAAATAATGGTGACAATTGTGGCTGATACTGATGGGTTGAGCCTTTGTACGTCGCGATGCTAATGTATGTGTCTAGAATTGTTGCTTGACACCTTATTATAAAGGATACTTACCTATTAAAGAATGTGAAATATTGGGCTTCTTGTATGCATTGAGATGGGCCAGAGACTGTGGCTATAAGGATGTGGTTTTCGAGATTGATGCTGAATTGGTAGCGAAAGCAGTAAGGTCTTCAAGTGTTGATGAGTTAGAGTTGGGGAGTTTAGCTGCTGAATGTAAGTTTATTCTGGTGGATGAACTTGGTTTTAAGGTGTACCACGTTAGAAGATAAGCAAATAGAGTGGCTCATGCATTAGCAAGAAAGACTCAATTTCAAGCTTGTTTTTCAAGTTTATTTAATGTTCCTAATTGTATTGTTAATCTGTTAAATGATTGGTGGTTTGATTGTGATTAATGAAATTTCCGGTTCAAAAAAAAAAAATAATGGTGACAATAATAATGATTTCAGGTCTAGAAAAAACATAATGTGTTGTAAAACATGTACGCATGCATGCACCGAAAGTAAAAAGAAAAAGAAAAGTAATGATAAAATGTAATGATTATGTTTTATTGTGTGTGAATAGTATTATTATCTTAGATAAATATTTATGTCGATGTCTGATATTTTCCGTATAAATAGAGTCGGCTTGTAATGAATTGATAACGAGAATTGAAGTGAAAATTTAGATTCGCGGCGTTATCGGCTAGCAGTCTCTCACATATCCATGATACTCTCGCTTCTCTCTCTTGCATTTAGCTCCTCGGTGACTCAGTCCACCTTCAAGAAATTATGTCATTAACTTAACACTCTCTCTCTCTTCTCTCTATGCAATATTGCTTTGACTTGTGAGCATATGAGCAAATCACATTGCTCAGTTCTCAACTAAATTCAGGACTATGCCATTCTAATTACATTTTGAGATCAGATTTCATTCAACCTCTCAATAAAAAAAAAGCACTAAAAATCCCTTTTCAATTTTTCTCCGTGCGAGAATAAACGCCATGGCTTAACTACGTAACAAAATTTCAAATCCATCAATCGATTCAAATCTCAATCCCTTCTCTCAGTAGCATCTACTTAGAATCCCTCTCTCTTTCTCACAACTTTCCCTCTATCCTTCATCTCTCGTTTTCTCTCTCTAACACGGTAAGAATATGTACCCATCTTCCACCTCTTCATCATCCACCAGGGCTCCATGAGGCCCAATAGCGATAAGCGGCATCACTTGGCGATGGTGGCGGCCTTATCGTTCTGACTCCGCCCTGGCTCCTTGTAATGATCGGTAGTCGACTACATCCTTGGCCAGGAGCAAAATTTCCCGGCTCTTCTCATCGAACATTGATCAATCCATTTGTAAGGATGGGAGTAATAATGGCGGTGGAGAAAATAATAATCGAAGGAAATGCATCATAAAGCTATTTGGGTTGCGAGAGATCTTATGGGTTTGATGATATGACCATTGGTGGAGGAGTGGGCTGAGATCTGGCGTTTGGTGACTAGGATAGGACAAAGAGGTATATATATATATTACTTTATTATATATATATATATTATATTATATATATTATATCACGAAAATTATATATGTATTATATCGAAAAAGTAATATATATTATATTCTTTATAATATAATAATATATTAAGCTATAACTGTCCGTTTTATCGAGATATAAGGAGCATACATTATCAAAATCAAATTTTTCATTTCCATTATACTCGATTTAACGAGCTTGATTTGACACTAATATTGATAAGATAATAACTCGTTTTGAAATATGTTATTATTAAACTTTTATAATTTGCAAAGTCATATCCCAACTTTCAAAAGTTGCGGAATGATCCTTGAACATTTTAATATTTATAAATTGAAGAAATGAGAGATATGATAATTATATTTTGGGAAATTACTATAATGGATAACTTCACCCTTGAAATGGAATCTACAATTTTACATTTCTTGAATGGAATGGACAATTTTGAATTTGGAATGGAGCGATTTCCAAGTATAGTGAGTTCTACCACCTATTGGAATTTAAATTTACATTTATTACTATAATTTCTATATTAAGTCGGTTATACCACCTATTGAAATTTAAATTTCTATTTATTGCGATAATTCTCATCGGTAGGTTCTACCACCTATTGGGAAAATTTAATTTCTATAATTTATGTTTTTATACTTCAAATGTGATGGGTTATACCACAAGTATTTTTGATGTGGTGGGTTATACCACGATTAGAATGTATATCACCAATGTAGTTGGATTAAACCCATGATTGGTACTAAATAATAATAACCGATTTATATATTAGACCCAAGGATGTTATATTGATATTAACAAAGAGATTTGAGCAAATGATGATATATGTGTTGATAAATTGCTCAAAGAATTCCATAGTGATAAAAAGAGAAAGAAAATATACCATGGTGAAAAATCTCATTATGAGATTAATATATTGTGATACATTGATACAATGACGAGAATACTCTCAAAGAAACATTTAATGAAGGAATATTCATTCTCACGTTTATTAAATATTGATGGAGAACATTTGAGTAAGAGGTACCAAAAAGTTCTGATTGAATAAATATATAAAGAGAAATGCTCAATAGATCCCAATTGACAAATCAAATGAAATGAATCATATGGTGGGATCATTTGAAATAATCCTATTGATGATATGAGATTGTATTGATATGAGAAGAAAACGATCTTGAAGAAGCATATAATATGCTAATGGTACAATAGACATTTATATTGAACAAAATATGATATTATTATTGCTCTAGAAGATGCACAAAGCGGAACATATTGAGAATATCAAATGGTGAAATAAACACTCAAAAATATATAGAAATACAAAAAGAAAATACATATTAAACCAGTAAATGAGGGATCGTCTCGAGAGTATAAATACTAAAGTAACTGCCACCCCTAACATTCATTCATAATGAAAAGATCAAAGGATCTCTTTTAAACTTGACACCAATGGTACATGTAATCGTGGTTTGACTTCCACAGATTCTTGAACATATGATTGAATCTTGATGAGTAGATCGACAAAGTATTAAGCGAGAACAAGTATATTTCGTGAGCGAGAAATAAATTTATATTCTACACCACGATTTAGAAATTCTAGCAAACCATGAAAAATAATTAATATTCAACAAACCTATGGGTTTGGTATGAAAAGATTACTGTGCCCATGATGCTTTATGTTGAATATTTCCTCCACAGGTGTGTTATAAGCGCGCTTTGGAAGGACAAAATAGCATCACTATTGTTCATCATGTACATCATGCGATCATGAATAGCTGCGTTTTATCACCAAATTTGAACCCATGATTATCTTGGATCCAATACGATTGCTAGCTCCAACTTGATGAAAAGGTATCGCTGACACTCTTATCCCCCATAATTGTGCAGCCATTGTAAGACTCCTTAAAAGCTTGGTATTGGTCCTCCATACTGATATATTGATGTTTTGTTTCCCCAGACTCCTTTATAAGTTGGTTTGCCATATCTATATATTGGATATCACCCTGCTCGGTCTAGATCCACCAAGAACACATACAGTCTTGTCGGGTGAGGTGAAGATTGATTGCATGAGATGATTCTAAAATTCCCATCGCCATCTCCATCTCCATCTCTCTCTTTACACTAAAATTTCAACGCATAAATAGAGATACATGAACCCTCTATTTAAAGATAAATTTTCAAACCAATAAATGATTTTACTATTTACCTTTTGACAATATGAAAAGCATGAAAATATCAATGAAATGACATACACTTCGGTGATTGAAATCTATATATAAATATATTTATTTATTTATTTACATACATATATATATTTCAAAAAAAAAAAAAAAAAACACGATATTTACAATTACGCGAAATACATCGATCTCTGTAGAGTTACTTTGAGAAAATCATAATACTAAATTTTTCTACTAAATTTACAAATAGGATCTTTTAAAGTAAGATTTTCAGTATCTGGATTCTTGTTCATCTTTAAATTTGGCCCTAAGGCCATAAGCTCACCTTATGCGTGTCCACTGGGATGTGTCTCAAGCGCATTGAATATCGTCAAAGACTCCTTACTCAATCCATCGCTTAATGAATGCTATTTTATCTTCTTGATTTTTGGACAAGTACCCCTGATTTACATCGAGTGTCACAAGTCCACTGAAACACATTTATAGCATCCTCCTAACCTTTTGCTCTGCGTTTCTTGAAAAACTACTTTTACCCATTCCAGGCATGTATTTAGAAGGAATCGAAACCTCACCAGGATAACGGACCTTTGCTTCAATCAACCATCGAATATCTTGTGGAATGCCCTTATTCATTAGTATCCTTAATCTTTCAAGTCTACATAGATAAATTCTCTTTAGAATTTTGATCGGCGATGAGGATAGTATTTCTGAATTCGAGCACATGATCCATTATAATATCTGGACCCTTGTTAGGGTGAATATTGTAAGTGCTTTCGGGATGATTTATAAGCAGCGTATGAGGTAAGACTCTGCGTTTTAACGATGGCGTAACGAAAGCGTATGAGATAAGATTCACGTTTCAATAGTAATCGTAATAATGCCACCGAAAAGAATGGCGTGATATGTCGGTTGGCTATGCATGTGATAGCGGTAATAAATCATGTTGAGCACTATATAGATTTCGGTTCGATTGATGTAAATAATTTATTGAAATCGAAGCAGGAAGAAATTTCGAATGATTGTTACCGATAAATGATTCTTAGCTAATGATTGGAAATAAATCCAAATATATCCGGAACATATATAAGGGATGAGATATATGGCGCTCACTCCTTTTATGTTGACTACTATATAATATGATGTGGATTTACTCGTAGTCATATGTGCACGGGGAAATTTATGAGATTATTAGCACCGCGATATGAGCATGAGTTCGGATCAAGCGATAAAATTAGTAAATATATATCCCAATAATTTGAATAAGGCGTAAACAAATGATATGCATCTGAGTGGGATGTAATTGGCAAAATATTTAAAGTCCTCAATCGATTTGCCAATATCGAGAACAAAATCTGAGACTAAATAAATTCCCCATTAAAGCTAAATATTGAGAATATATACAAATTATCTTGAGTTTGGTTGCTAGCATGAGAGTATTAATAGTTGGAAATAATATATGAAATCATCATGAATTTGAAATTCAAATATGAATAACGATCTCATATATCAATTATATATGTTTTGACAAATTAGCAAGCAAGTATTGATATTATTTAAATAAAAGTTCCCCAAATATGTATATCAAAGCAAATGATAGAAGATGATTTTGATAAAGGAGGCATACATTTTGAAGAGAATATAGACTCAGTATATATTGTGCAATCCTAAAGAGGGGATTGATAATGAGATATCTCAATAAATTATATCATTATGGGAAAGAAATGAAATTGGAAAGTAATACACAGTATGAAAATGTAGCGCTACATACGATTAACGATAATGAGAATATTGAGATATATCGAAGAATATTGAAATATACACTCTTAAAATATATCACGGGCTTGATTGAGAAAATAAATATAGAACCATTAAATGAATGACATTGCTTGTAATAGCGTAAAGCATTGATATTGTTATCTTTGTACTCTTTTCCTTATTTGAGGTTTTTATCCCAAATGGTTTTTCCTAAATAAGGTTTTTAATGAAGCGGCCAATCGTAAAATCTCGAGAGAGATTAGGATATATATATCGTCGTTGAAAATTTAAGATCGAGATTGTCGATTGCAAATAAATACTAAATATGACATAGTGATAATACTTACCTTAAGGATTTTTGATACGCTTGAAATATATTGGTACAAAATACTCGTTGCACTTTTCTTGCATTGGGTTTTATCCCTTTGGGTTTTCTATGAGGTTTTTAACGAACCGCGTTTATGACATATTCACATGAATAATGAAAATTGACTCAATGAATCTATTGGATCAAATGATAATGAAGAGATTACTCGAATCAGCTGATGATGGTATTGAAATTTTCACCAAAAGTGAATGTATCGATTACCAAGATTCGGAACCAAATGGAATAAGTGTACTCTTTTTCCTTCGATCGAAGTTTTTCCCATTGGGTTTCTTGACAAGGTTTAATGAAGCGTGTGAGTAAATTCCTATAAAATGATCATCATCGGGGAGCAACTTACCATTTACTCTTCATTTCGGAGGTTTTGTCCTCGAGGTTTTCTGAAGCGATATATGATCACTCAACTCTACCACAATCAATTTGGAAGTTTTTATCCCATTGGGTTTTTCTCCCAAACAAGTTTAAAGGCGATTGTATAAATAGTCATTCGAAGTGTTGTAAAACATATGCATGCATGCATAAAGTAAAGAAAAAGAAAAGTAATGATAAAATGTAATGATTATGTTTTATTGTGTGAATGACTATTGTATACTAGATCAATATTTGTAATACGATGTGCCCCAGTATTTTCCTATAAATAGGGGTCACTTGTAATGAATTCAATAACGAGAATTGAAGTGAAAATTTCTCTCGTTCACAACATAATGCAAATTTTACATGCAAGCTTATACGAAGTATAGGGAGCTTGAATGAGCAACTTCATCTGAAAATTAACACCAACTCCTCCCAACACCATGTATAAATTACTTTCTCCCAATTTTCACTTTACACTTTCTATCGTACAGAGTGTTCTCTATTTTATATAGAATTTCATGAAACAACCCATTAAGAGCGCATCATGACGGTTATGTAGTAATCTAAAGATGTGCAGTCATCAAACCACCTCTAAACTTTACTGAAGAAAAAAGAACAAAAGACAACAACTTTTTCTGTCGTAAAACCATTGGAAATCAGTTTTTTTGTCTTCAAATTACTGTGTTATTTCAAAAATAGTATTACCTTTATTTTATATAATATTTAATATACATAGATCGAGATGTGGATTACATATGTTAATCTCAATCATTAATATTAATATTATATATACTAAATTTGTTTGAGAAAAGTGATAAAAGAATAGTAAAAAATAATGCAGACATATAGAGTCTACACAATTTTTGTGTCTTTATCTCTCTGCAGTAAAAATTGTGGGTAGAAAATATACATTGGAGATGCTCTAACCTTGAATGACTAACTATACTCTAACCATACAGTTCAAGACATGGTAGAGACTAAATGTGTGTTGCATTCTTTTTTTGTTCTAGAATTTTTGTCATTTTTTTTTGGTATGATTTTTAGCGAGGCAATTTCGGTAGCATATTCAAAAGAATAATGTATTATATTCCGGTCATCGGAAATTTTTTAATTTTGTACTAAAGTTTTAACAATACATATTCTTTTAAACTAAACATGCAAGTTAGACTTTTCAGGGGGGAAAAAAAAGGCATCCAAGTTAGACCATTCATAATGTTGGGTGCTAGCCCTTCCCTACAAACCAATCTAATGTGAATGGTAAAAAACCCAAAATTTGATTGATTTGGGGTGAAAAATCCTTTGGGATTTTCCACCCTTGATATGCTTTTTCCCATTTCCCCTTCCATTTTTCCACCTTATCATTAGAATTGCTCTTAGAGTGATATAAAGTGAATGTCTGTGTCTATATATTTTATTGACATTAGATATAATGTTGCCATTTATAGCTTTCTAAGTTTTATTATGAAATTTATTTTTGTCATATAATGAAATGATTTTCTCATCCTTGATCAAAACATGAATTTTACTTTGCTATCTAGAAGATTAGAGAAATTTGTGATCATTGCAAGTTCCACTCAACACAAACATCATATGCCAAGTTAACCCAAAAGTTCAAAGGCCCTTTTTTAGGGTAAGGAATGCTTTTGAGATTTCTAAGTTCTATTATGAACAGTCATGTTCTCTTCCCAGCATTGGGTCCTTATTAAGGAACCAACACGTTGATATAAACAGCCACACAATATTAGGGGCTGGTACCTACGATTAAATGGGGATGAACAGCTACGTGGCAATATGGGGGATAGCCATGTCAATGCTAGTGCTATATAGCACCAACATGGGGAAGACAATAATTTCGCAATTATAAAATCTATTTTAAATTGCATTTAATGACTTTTCAAAAAACAAACTCCTCACTCATTCATTCATAAAAATTTTTTAATGATATTAGGGTGTGTCTGATTCATTTTTTTTTCCAAGAAAAGTCATTTTTTGTAATGATATTTTCAAATTTTCTCGAAATTCTCACTTTTCCTTATTTTGGAGGAAAACGTTTTCCTTGGGGGGTGGTTTTTGTTTTTCGGAAAAAGTTTGGCTCTTTTTTATGGACAATTTGTTGTAACCATAAAGATAAGGAAAATGATCAAATTTCATTAAAAAACACGAAAATAAGGAAAATAACACTATTTTTCAACTTTCAAATTAATCAAATCAAACACCTACAACTACCATTTTTCTTGAATTTTTTTTTCCCGGAAATTCATTTCCGGGAAAATATTTTCCTTCCAACCATTTTCCGACTTTGCAATCAAACACACCCTTAGTCTTTTAAAAATGAGAGTAGACATTTTAGAACAATTATAGTCGTTCTAAAATGACCAAAATTATCATGGTTATTATGGTCGCTCCATGATGATTTAGAGCAGAGAAACTCATGAAAGTAGCTTGCAAATGAGATCATTTACAATTATTTTTCAATATAAGATAGGGATATAACAAATATTTTTCACACATAGAATTATTAAAAAAATACTAAATCATATTGTCTCTCATCTTCTCATCTTCTTTCTTCATACAATTTCATTGGTGAGGAAGTGCAATAAAAAGAAACTTGGTAAGGCTGAAAGGTTGTGGAGATTCGGAAAACTAAAAGAAAGAGAAAGAAATGAGGAAAAAATGAAAAAAATTGTTAGAAGACTTATTTTGAATAAAACATAACCGTATGTTGGTAAAAGTTTAATGAATATTGTAGTAAAGCTTCATTTAAACACCTTAAATACTGATCGGGAGTAAATAAGGCCATTGTCTACTATTTGCTCTTCAATGGTAAAAGTTTAATGTATATTGTAGTAAAACATAACTGTACAATTGAAAAGTTTAATGAATATTGTAGCGAAGCTTTACTTAAACGCCTTAAATACTGATGGGGACTAAATAAGAACGTTGCCCACTATTCCAACCACTAAACTCACAATTTTTTTTAAAGAATTGATAGGTGCGTTTTTTACACAATTTTCGGGTGCATGTAATAATCTGTAAACAGACAAAACAAGTAGATCTCTACTCATATTTCATCTGTTTGACCCATGTAGGTTGTTAGGAATGCGAACAATAATTGGCAACAAAATTAAAGAACAAAAGAAAGAATACGCAGATTTGTTTTACGTGGAAAACCCAAGATTTCGGTGAAAAACCCACGGCCAGAGGTCAGAGAAAATTTTACTATATCCAAAATGTTTACAGGAGGAGATAATTTTGTGATTTTTACTACAAATGCCATGAGTTCTATGGCATAGTATATATAGGAGAATGCCTAAACATTGGATAAGTCTGGTTAACCTGGGACTTTATGGCTGATTATGTTAATGGCGGATTTAGGATCAATTGGCTCGTTGACACCGTGACAACCAAGGCTCCTCTACTCGCAAACTCATAAAAGAAAGAAAGCTAAGGACCCAAAGTAAGTAAACTTTACTTAGTTGCATGTAAGATGAATGTGTTAAGGTGAGTTGATTTGCTTATGTGGCCTCTTTGCAATGATGTATGTTTTAGCACTATTTGTTTTATGTTGTATAAGCACTACACACGCTAAGTAATGATCAAACATGCATAAACATTAAACCATTGCATCCATGAGCACGTTTGGCCAATGGTTTGAACAATTACGTTTTGGGTTGAAAAGTGCAAGATTTGAAAGAAAGTTAACTCAAGTTTTAAGAAAGGCATAACCCCAAACTTGGGGCACGAAACCAAGTGAATCCAAATTGGTTGTCTAACTAACTCGCCTTTTTGCGTTATAATTTAAAATCACACCAAAAGCTCAACTATAGATGCCATGACACATTTTTAACTCCAACACAGAATCTGGAAGTATTTACAGTTTGGGCAGGAGACTTTCAAAATATTATTTAACATAGGAAACGGTGGAATAAAATCATGAAATTTTTACAGAAAGTATAAAACTCATATAAGTCCATCATAGTCAAAAAAATCAGCTCATAAGGGTCACGTTTCGATAGCCAAAACATTTTTCTTCTGGCCGAAGAACTGCTCTCGGGTATACCCCGACCAAACTCACGAAAAGTGTGATAAAACCCCCCCACGAGTCCCCAAATGGCATGAAATCAATTTTAAATGATACATAACTCATAAACGGTCATTTTGTAATTGGAATCACCCAGAAATACATCCTACACAATCCTTTATTGATGTTTGAAGTTGAGAAAAGCAATCTGCCCAAATACCCAGCAACTAGTTTGGCTGGAAATTTCATTCAAGAATTTCATCAAACACCTTTAAGGCACACTCAACTCATAAAAAGATGAATTTATCAATTCCCCAACATGGGCACCATTATACCAATCAAATTATTCTACCTCTTAATAGATGAAATCAACAACCACTAATCAATGCATCTAATCCAAGGCAAATTCCAAGTAAATTAACGAAGACCATTTTTAGTCTCACAATTCAATAAAAATCTAATATGGCCACATCAGGATTGAAGTAATACACTTATATATATTTACACCTACACTTGAGGGAATAATGGACCAGCCAACCACGCCCTAGTTGAATTTGGACATCAATTATGGAAAAACAACTCACGGCTACAAGGTTTCTTCCTCTTTTTTTTTTCCATTTTTGGAATATGTAATGTGTGTTTGTGGAGGAGAGGAAGGGGAGTGAGTCACTTACCGGTGGCGGGGATTGGTCGGTAGCAACGGTGGCAACGAGAGAGGCAGTAGAGAGAGGGACACGAGAGGCAACCCGTACGTGAATTGAGAGGGAGAGAGCCGACTCTATGAATTATATGGTTTTGGGTTGTCTTGTTTGGGTTTCACTTGGTGGACTCAAATTGGGCTTGTTCTCCTTAATTTATTAAGTGTTTGGGCTAAGACTACTAGATACAATATTGGGTTTTAGTTTCAATAATAGGCTTTAATAAGCTATCCTAAGACTAAGATATCCAATTCCTAAGCAATAAGCAAATAAATTATAAGCAAATACGGAAAAGGATTTTAAATTCCAAATAGATTCAACGCAACGTAGGAACATAACACATAACATATTTTCGTGAAATTGAACGCTCTAATTGATACTTTGACCGTGACAACATCAAAGTCCTCCCACTGCAACACAAAATCAACAACGCAACCATTAAATTCATACATTATGAGTCAAAACAAAAGAACTACACGTATATTATTATAAATATTCACTTAATTTAATATTCATAGAAGAATTTAAAATGGGTGTTACACTCTTCCACAAAAGTCCCTGAGGGCTAAACTTGCCAACCAAATCCAAGCAATGCTCAAACTTGGCAATAGAAAGTGTCTTGGTCATCATATCAGCCGGATTATCATGAGTACTGACCTTGTTTACAACAATATCACCCGAAGCTATAACTTCTCTCACAAAATGGTGCCGGACATCAATATGCTTTGTCCTTTTGTGAAACATCTTATCTTTTGCAATAAAGATAGCACTTTGGCTATCACAGAATACTTGGTGATTTGCAAGTCCTTACTGAGTTCTCCAAATAATTCTGTCAACCAAATAGCTTTCTTACAAGCCTCTATAATAGCCATATATTCTGCTTCAGTAGTAGACAAAGCAACTGTATCCTGGAAGGTAGCTTTCCAATTGATAGCACAACCACCAACGGTGAACACATACCCTGTAAGTGATCTTCTTTTATCAAGATCTCCAACAAAATCAGAATCAATATACCCAATTACTCCATTATTAGATCTCCCAAATTATAAACAAACATCAGTTGATCCACGCAAGTATCTAAAAATCGACTGAACTGCTTTCCAATGTTCTTTACCAGGATTTGCCATGTATCTACTAACTGTACTGACTGCATATGAAAAATCTGGACGTGAACAGACCATGGCATACATGAGAGATCCTACTGCGCTAGAATATGGAACTCGAGACATGTATTCAATTTCTTCATCTGACTGTGGAGATAATGAAGATGATAATCTAAAGTCTGCTGATAACGGAGTACTAACAGACTTGGCTTTCTGCATATTAAATCTGTAAAGGACTTTTTCAATGTACCCTTTCTGACTTAGGTACAATTTGCCTGCCTTTCTATCTCTCTGAATCTCCATTCCAAGTATCGTCTTTGCAGCTCCCAAGTCTTTAATCTCAAACTCCTTATTGAGTTGTGCTTTTACCTTATTTAATTATGTCTTGCGTTTGGCTGCTATCAACATATCATCAACATAAATAAGTAAATATACAAACAACCCATCCGTTGTCTTCTTGAAGTAAACACAACTATCATAATTACTTCTTCTGAAATTATGAGTGGTCATAAAAGAATCAAACCTTTTATACCACTGTCTTGGGGACTGTTTAGGCCCATCAAGAGACTTCTTCAACAGACATACGTGGTCTTATTTTCGAGACACTCCAAAACCTTCTGCCTGCTGCATATAAATGTCCTCTTCAAGTTTTCCATGCAAAATGCAGTTTTTACATCTAACTACTCTAACTTAAGATTATGCATGACCACAATACCGAGTAAGGCTCGAATCGAACTGTGCTTGACAATTGGAGAGAACACATCTGTGAAGTCAACTCTTGGAACTTGACTATAACCTTTAGCGACCAATCTAACTTTATATAGAGCGTCTTCAACTCCTAGTGTTCCTTCTTTCCTTTTAAATACCCATTTGCAGCGAACTATTTTCTTATCTTTCGGGAGTTTCACTAAGTCCCAAGTGCCATTTTTAGGAAAAGATTCCATATCTTCTTGCATAGCAATCATCCATTTACGAGAATCATCTCGACAGATTGCCTCTCAATATGAAGAAGGTTCTTCACTAAAGTCAATATCCTCGGCTACATTTAAAGCATAAGCAACCAAATCAGCTTCGGCATATATCTTTGGAGGTCTAATGTCTCATCTAGGTCTATCTTTAGTAATAGAATATTGCGATGTTGGCGGTGGGACAAAAGTAGCAGTATCCTTTACCTCCGAATTTGATGATGGTGTTGACTGAGATTGTGGTTGTATATTTTATGACCCGATCGAAAATTCCACCTGAGTGTTTATTTTCTACTGTTTGTTAGAACATTCTCCAGAAGGTGAACTTTGAAGCATTGCAGATTCATCAAATATAACATCTCTGCTAATTATCACATTTTTTGTTTCAGAACACTACAATTTATAACTTTTGACCCCAGATTTATAGCTAAGGAAAATACATTTTAAAGATCTAAGTTTGAGCTTACCATTATTCATGTGAACATAAGCAAGACATCCAAATATTTTCAAATTTGAATAGTTACCAGGACTGTCGGACCATATTTCTTCTGGAGTCTTCTTGTTAATGGCAATCGAAGAAGACCAATTAACAATAAAGCGAGTTGTAGAAATAACATCAGCCCAAAATGATTTTGAAAGAGCGGCATTGGAAAGCATACATCGCACCTTCTCAATCAAAGTCATGTTCATTCATTTAGCTACCTCTTTTTGCTATGGAGTATGGGAAACTGTGTAGTGCCTTAATATTCCTTCTAATTTGTAAAAAGTATCAAACTCACTAAAACAAAACTCCAAACCATTATCTGTGCGGAGACATTTTATATATTTACCAGTCTGTTTCTCAATAAGGGTTTTCCACTATTTAAATGTTTGAAACACATCACTCTTTTGTTTAAAAAAGAACACCCAAATTTTTTGAGAGAAATCATCAATCATAGTCAGTATATATTTTGCACCTCCTGTTGAAGGCACCTTAGATGGTCCCCAAAGATCTGGGTGTATATAACCAAGTGTTTCCTTCACGTTGTGAATACCTATAGAGAATCTGACTCTCTTCTACTTTCCAAAAATACAATGCTCGCAAAATTCCAAATTAGTAATATGCTGCCCATCAAAAAGTCCTCGTCTGCTTAGTTCTGCCAGACCTTTCTCACTCATATGCTCAAGGCGCATATGCCACAATCTAGTAATATCAACGTCTGATAATGTAGAAGAAGTTACTACTGCTTTACCTGTAACTGTAGAACCTTGAAGGACATATAATTTGATAGCCCTTTTAAAACCTTTCATTGCGACCAATGCTCTTTGGTGACCTTCAAAACTCCACCTTCACCAACGAACTTGTACTCTTTTTCATCAAGAGTACCCAAAGAGATGAGATTTCTCTTTAGATCTTGTACGAATCTGACATCACTCAATGTCCGAATAACTCCATCAAACATCTTAATTTTGATTGTGTCAATTCCAGCAATCTTACAAGGTGCATTATTTCCGACCAACACAACACCTTTAGAAATAGTTTCATATGTTGAAAATCAATCCTGATTGGAACACACATGAAACGTGCAAGCTGAGTGAAGAATCCATTCTTCAGAAGGATTGGAGACACCATCAAAAGCAACAAGGAGTTTCAGATCAAGATTCAATTGTACGCAATCTTCAAGTTCACTATTGCAAACAATTAGGAGTTCCCCATCCTTTTTGTCATCTGTTGCAATGCTAGCTTCATCAGAATTATCTAGTCGCTTTTCATTCTGATTACCAGCTTCTCTCTTAGTTTTATTCTACAACTTGTAATATTCAAATTTGATATGGCCTTTCTTCTTGCAATAATTGCAGTACTTATCTTTATTTCGTGATTTTGACCTATTTCTGTTGTTATTATCTCCAGAATTCTTATCATGTGTCCTACCTCGAACAACAAGCCCCTCTGCTTGAGCCCTGGATCCAGCAGAAATTTCTTTCATCATCTCCTTAGAGAATAGTGCATCATATACCTCATCCAAAGTAAGAGTATCGTGGCTATATAGAATAGTATCTCTAAAAGATACATAAGAAGAGGGCAACGAGCACAATAAAATCAAAGCCAAATCTTCCTCATCATACTTTACTTCTAAAACGTCCAGGTCAGAAACAACTTCTTTAAAGGTGGTAAGGTGATCTTCTAGAGACGTACCTTCTGCCATGCGCTGGGAATACAAACGGTGCTTGAGATGCAACTTACTAGTTAGACTTTTTGTCATACATACCTGCTCCAATTTTAACCATAACGCAGCAGTAGTTTTCTCCTTCAAGATGTCCTATAAAATTTGGTTTGAAAGATGAAGATGAATCTGAGATAAGGCTTTTCGATCCCTACGTTGTTTTTCATCTACCGTTCATGAAGCCGGCATCTTATCAAACTCCAACAGTGCGTCATCCAAATCTATCTGCGCAAGCACTGCTCGCATCTTAACCTGCCATAGCGAAAATCTGGTGTTGCGATCTAAAAGCGGAATTTCATACTCCATGGTTGCCATTATCGTAATCAAACCTCGACTCTAATACCAGTTTGTTAGGAATGCAAACAATAACTGGCAACAAAATTAAAGAACAAAAAAAAGAACACGCATATTTATTTTACGTGAGAAACTCAAAATATGGGTGAGAACCCCAAAATTTGGGTGAAAAACCCACGGGTAGAGACCAGAGAAAATTTAACTATATCAAAGATGGTTACAATAGGAGACAATTTTGTGACTCTTACTACGAATGCCATGAGCTCTATGGCATGGTATATATAGGAGAAAAATAAGGTTATTCTTAGTAGAATAAGAACACTAGTCCTCGCAAGATGAGGAATATAAATCCTAATAGAATAGGTAAATACCAATATTGAGAGAATATGAATAAAATTCTAATCCCAATAGAAATCTTCAACTTATCCAAAATTGACTCGAAAAAGAATTCAAGTCACAATTTCCAACATAGGTTAATAAGGTGGAACTGGAAAGAAAACAAGGAAAATGAGCGGACAAAGATAAGCCGGAAGCTTAAAGTGGAAGAAAATTGAAGCAGGGCAGAAGTACGGCTGTACAATTAAGTATTACGGCTGTAAAATATATTTACGACCATACAATGAAGTCATACGACCATAACTTAGGCAGCTGAAGTACCATTTTTATACAGAGAGTTTTATACGATCGTAAATTATAAAGTACGACCATACATTGGGTACTTACTGCTGTAATTCAAGTGATAAAGCCGTATGTGATCAAGTTGAGGAAATTGCAGAAAAGATGAAAAATATAAAATACCGCCATACAATAAAATATTACGGCCGTATTTTTATTAGGATCAGAAACTGCGAGTTTGGGCTGTTTTTATTGTTTCATTTAATTTCTCCCTATTTTCTCCTCCAACCTTGGGGCTTTCTGAGCAGTTTTTGGCTTCTTTTAAGTTAGATATTTAGGGTTTATCATCTGTCTTTTTTTTGGATGATCTTGTTTTGCTCTTAAGAAAATGGGAAAAATAGGAAAGCTATGTCATTTACTTACTTGCTTGTAATTGATGAAGATGAAGGTGATTTGCTCCAAATCTATGACTTAAGGGAAGTCTCTCTATCATCTCCCTTGTAATTAATCTTTGAATTCTATATTGTAATAAATATTTCCATTTTCATGATTTCTTCATTTTCTTTTATGGGGCAAAGTTTTTAAGTTAGGGTTATTGGTGAAGTTTGATCATGTTATTGGTAATAAACTAGTTTGAATCATTGAGTTACTTGTAGTTGTGTGTGCGCTCCATTGCTTTTGTTGTGATATATTATATTTTTTATGATTTAATTTTCTAATTTCTAGTGTATTTTTATTATATTTTCGTATATTTTTAATAGTTTTTATTTACTATTTGTATTAGGAGTTGCAAAGAGGTAAAATGGAGAAAATGACGAAATTTCACACTTGTTGAAGATGAAGGATCTTCTGGCAATTCTGCAAACTTTCTCCTCGTATTGGTATTTTTTTCAAGTGGCCATTTTGATTGTGGAGATTAAGAGTGGAATCATTTTGTTGGGAGTGGCGATAATGCGCATTAACATTTGCTTAATCATAATGTTGATTGTGGTGCATTAATTTTGATTGTGGAGCATTAATGTTGATTGTGGTACATTAATTTTGATTGTGGAGCATTAATATTGATTGTGGAGCATTATAAGAAAGAGTGCCATTTTGTTGGATTTGATTTGGGAGAAGTTGAACGACATGTTTATAAATAGACACATGCAAAAGGTAATGAGGAAGGAGAGATCTTAACACATGACATACTGGAGAGTGAAAAATACATATTAGAGAGAATTCGTAGAGATATATAGCTTTCAAGGAGGAGGTGCAATTGGAGAATTGTGAAGAGTAAAGGAAAGGAGAAAATACCGAAGGAAAAACACATCAACTCTTTGAAATCCGATTATATATTTCTAGATTTTCTCTATTATAATTCTCGTATTTATATTCATGTGTAGCTAAGTTTTTATGCTTGGGACGAACAATTGATCTTCTTTGTGAACTCTAGTATTACGTTATTGGGTTTTAATATTATATGAGTTAATTGTCGTTAATTTTATGTTGTTGAATTCATAAATTTATCTTTTTGGTCGATTGATAAATTATTAATTGGTTTGTATCGGATTTGAGAAATGAAAATACAAATTAGAATAAACAACATAGAACACTAATTTAGATAAGATTTAGAGATAAACTTGTAGTTAGTGCGATCTTAGGTGAAGTTTCGACGTAACCTATTTGAATTTATTGTTTGAATGCATTCTAGAGGGTTGATAACGAATTTATTTAGAGATAAATAAATTGACCTAATAGAATAGATTTATTTATTATCGAGAGATGTAAATAATTGATTTAGTAAATTCGATCGTTAATAACAATAAGATCACTATTGAATCCAATTACGTATACTAGAGGGATCAAAGTTGGTGAAATTGTAAGTCCCAAGTCTTATAATTCTCATCGTTGTTTATTTATATTTCGCAAATATTACTTCTTATTATTTAGATATTATTTAGTTTTTATATTTAATTTGTAAGACTTTATTTTCATTGAAAAACAAAACAACTTTCGAATGGTCTTTTCAAATAGAGTATAAAATTGATAATTTTGGTAGTTAAATCAAGTCCTTGTGGGATCGATATTTGGACTCAAAATCCATTTTACTATTTGTTCGATCCGTACACTTGCAGCAATATTTTCAACACATTCTCAATCGAACATGTTGCTCTTCACTTATGGCCAATATGTGTTGTTATTTGTGAGTTCAATAGGCATTGAGAATAATGTTTAATTTAGACCAAATGGCTTTCACTCCAAGTTTTTGGTGAGGATAGAGGTATACCTCTCACCTTGGATGATCATTTTAGTATTTTCATAAATTTTTATGCTTTGGATCAACCTTCAATCGACATAGAAATATAGTAGGTTGAGTTGATCGAAAATGGGTGATTTGACATTCGAGAGAGGAATCTCCTACTTATGGAAAATCGGGTCTAACACAAATGATATGCAACTCATGTGAGAACTAGCCGAGTGTTAATTACATAATGATCCAACAACGCCGATAATCTCAACTCTATCTCTTATCTCACGTTATTACCGGATTTACGTGCATTTACTTTACTTGACCGCATATTTTCAAACTTTTAAGTTTATAATCAAACAATTTCCAATCCCAAAATGTGTTTATGTTATATATATATATATATATATATATATATTTGTATTAAGACACGATTATCTAGTGTGAAATCACTACAGTCCTTGAGGGAACGATATTCGGATTTTTGAGTCCAAACTTTACTACTTAAACGGCCTGTGCGCTTGCAGTTTAATATTGCGCGTGTATAAACGCCCGACAAGAATAGCTAAACCTCATTTTTAATATATCTTTTTTAACTCTCAACTATATATATAGAATTAATTTTTTCGATAATCCATATCAAACATAACTCTAGACAATAAAAGTCAGTCAGGGAAGACCGACGTTACAATGTAAACAAAAATAAAATTATAAGCTTATACTAGGATTTGAAATTTATGAATGATAAAATGATATCTATACACATTTTTATAAACTAATATAACAAAATGATGATTATGACGCTCGTGTTTGATCTTGCTATATTTTTGGAATTTGAGTTTGAGTATTTAGAGAATGCATTATTAAAACATAGTTAAAAAGTCAATAAGGTGATAGTTCTCAAGAATGTTATAAATGATTTTGGTGAAACATTGATAAATGTGAATTTTATGTTTATTCTATAGTCTGAAACTTATTTCATTGGGTTTTTTTTGGCTTAAATTAGCTAAAATTGTTTTAGGCAAACAAACTTAGATGAAGTGTGATTTAATAATAGAAGAAAATGAAGTGAATTTGCGAAAGGGTGAAGAATTTGAGGCAAAACATACAAAAATAATGGAACATCAACGACAAATATAGCAAAAAATGAGAAACTCTATAGGGTACGGCATGATGCAGCCACACCTATCCCTTGGTGTGGCTACACCCAAGAGGTGAGAAAAAAGAAATCTTTGCAGGCCGCACAACACACAGGTCATTTAGTGTGGCCACACCAATGAGAGGTGCAGCCGTACCCATCATGAACTAGCGGGAATAGTCCTTATTCGGTCCAAAATCCAAGTGCAATTGAGGAATTTCGAATGGTGGCATTTTCTTCATCTTACGTGCTCTGAACAGGGAGGGGAGAGGGGGGAAGGAGAGTTTGATTATAGGGAAGAATAAAGAAACATAGAGCAACAAAACTAACATTTAAGTGAAGTGAAAAACACATCCGTTTAATATTTAAATGCAAGTTTCTTCGAGGTGCGATTGGGCGACATACATCATTCTAAATTATTTATGTCTAAAACTAATAAAGCAAATACTCTCGTCTTCCCATAAAGATAGTCCCACTTTAACTATCACAAGGATTAAGAAAGATGAATTAATATTTCTAGAAAAGAAATATTCAAATATTTATTATTCATTTTTAATTGTTCTTATATGTTCATAACGATGCACATTAAATAGGAACATATATGACAACTAACAAATTAACTATGAAAATGGGATTATAATTTCGGACAAAAAAAAAATTGGACTATCTTTGCGAGACGGGGGAGTATATTTTTATTGCTTGTGTGATATAGCTTTCAGGAGTAAAATGGTAGTTTTGGAAGAATATACACTTAAAAACAGTTGAACGGTAAAAAAAAGTTGTGTTAAATAAAATTTGTAACTAATATTATTTATTTTTTTATTTTTTATTGAAAAATAATTCTCAAGAATAGCAATGCCAAACAAACGTATGCATTATATTTTGAAAGAAATTTGTTAGTATTATTATTAAATAAATAATACCGATGGACCAATAATATGTGGCATGCTAACATTAGTTGAAGCAATGGTGTTCATGATACGCTAATTCATAGACACAATAGTTTTGATCGATCCAAAGTTGTAACATTATTGTTGACTATTATGTGCTTGCAATAGAATTTGGTTGTGGGATAAATTTTTTTTCTAAGAAATCGATAAGAACTTTACTTGAAAACACATTTGATTAGAATCGTCAAATGTGATAGCGAGAATTCAAAGAATGAAGATAAGAGAAGCACGAGTCAAACAATGAAATTAAACTATGAAACTTGAAATTTTTGCACAATTAACGCGTGTTTTCCTACAAATTTTAACACATTTTTACACACAAATCTCGTGGGACCTACATGTACTACACAAATCTCCACCATTCAATTCTACTCGTTTTCTCTCCTATATCACATAAAAACACACATCGTAACACCTGCTAAGAGAAAAACAAGTTGTGGTGAGACTGACAAATAAGTATTTTGCCTTTTTTTTGGGTGAAAATATAGGAAAATATCAATGATTTTTGGATGAAATAAAGATAAAGAATGTATTAAAAAATATAAGTGATTGAAACTGATGAAACAGAAAAAAATAAATTCAATTTAATTTGTATCAAACAAGCCCTTTCCTCGAAGAAGTTTACTAAATGCTAGTGATGGCAATGGAGTAGATCCGGGGCCCGTCACTTTGTCCCTTGATCCGTCTCATTTACTTTTTGCATGTTCCGTCTTGTGACACATAAGTCACTAAGTGGATCAGGTCTCGGAGCACTGGAGGGATGCCAGATCCACCCCCATTTGTGGACCCCTTTTTGATTTTTTTCCTTCTAATTTTCAATTTTAGGGTAGTAATATTTGCATTTCCTAATGTATTTGACTAATCTACAAACTACAAAGACTAAAGTCTAATAATGATATAAAAATAAAATTCAACCATCATACATTAATGCACGGAGGCATCAACAAGAACTCGAGAATGTAGACAATGTGATTACGTGAATAATGTGAATATTAAGGTTGTCATTTGGTAGCGGAAAAGATGTGTAGTTGGGTAGTGGGTTGATTGTGTTGGCTGCAGGTAGGGTTATAAATTATTGGGCTTTTTGTTTAAGTAAAAAATTGAGTTTTTTAAAGTTGTAGAATAGTCAAATATAAATCATTAAATTGTATGAAAAAATTTTTAAAATAAAATTAACACGAGACGGGTTTGAGTCGGGGAAAGGTAGGGCCAATCGGCCCGGTCCTGTGACCCTCGGCGGGGCGGAAAATAATGCCCAAACTCGTTCTGCCAATAATCGAATCACCTTTTTTTCTCCTCATAAGGGGCGGGGTCCATTAGATTCGGATTGTCGCGGGTCATTTTACAATCCCTACTAAATGCTAACATTGTGACTCATGTTGAAGGTTTATTTTATTGTGGTGCACTTTATAGTGACTAAATTAGTTGGAAAAATACTTCAATCACCAACTAGAAATTTTCGTGTACTTCATTGGCTACACCTAAAATAAAGTGTAGCACAAATTTTGCCAAAGGCCGATATCCTTGAAAACCCATCAGCGATTGTAAACTCATTCCCATTCCCCATCGAAAGCTGAGCTAGGGTTTCACGAGAAGTGCAAAGTCTGGTGAATTCTGCCGGAAAATTCACAATCCACAACGAAAGCATGGATTTTGACGAGTACGATTACTTGGAGAAGACCGTTGAAGAAACCAATGGATTAACGAAAACCAGCAGCAAGGAAACTTCGGAAAAGGAAAGGGACGGGGAGAAGAATGAAAAGGGTTACAGAAGAAGGGATAGGAGCGACGAAGATGATTTGGACGAAGAGGAGAAGGACCGAAAAAGCAGCAGCAAGAAACGGCGAAGCGACAGGGACAGTGAAGAGAACGGACGCGAGAGAGACCGCGATCGAGAAAAAGAGCGGGACAGGGATAGAGATAGGGAGAGGAGTTCAAGGCATAGGAGCTCCGAGAGGGATACCGAGAGGGAAAGAGATAGAGAGAGGCGGAGCTCTAGGGACCGGGATAGGGATAGAGAGAAGAGAGATAAAGACAGGGAAAGGGATAGAGACAGGGAAAGGAGGGATAGAGAAAGGGAGAAGGAGAAGGAGAGGGAAAGGAGAGAAAGGGATAAGGAGCGCGAGAGGGAAAGAGAGAGAGAAAGAGAAAGGGAGCGGTCGAGGAGGAGTAGGAGCCGATCCCGGCTAGAGCGAGAGAAGGAGGTGGAGTTGATGAGGGAAAGGGAGCGAGAGCTAGAATTGCGCGAGAGCAGGTGATGTCAAAAACCTTTTCTTTATTAGTCATTTTTTGAATATGATTTCTGTTTAACCTTTCTTAAGATGCTGATAATTGATTTGGTTTTAACTGTATGGACCTTAAGAGCTTTGTCGGTTTGATTGTTTTCACTTGGAAGTTGAGCTCTGTGATGTGGGTGTTATTATTGTGGTGCTGTTGTCATAGTTAAATGAATTGGTGAATTAGGGTGTCTAATGTGCTGTTTATTTCCACCCCACCCCACCCCATCACACACACACACGCTGACACTGAGTATTCCTTTTTGTTACGTTGATTTTTTGTCCATAGTGAGGCAAAAGCTTCATCGGAGTTGTGGTTTTGGTGTGGAGAAATCTATATATCTTTAATTTTTCATTTTTTGATATCATCTACTTGCTTTCTTTGAGAAGCTTCAATTGGTTTCGTATTGTTATAAACATAATTAATAATTTGTTTCGATTCACGCCCATTTAGCACTGCTGGTTACTGAATTCCATTTGTCAGATTAAGCGCGTTCTGCTGTATATTTATTTTCCCTTCAGAATTGTCAACGGTTTTGAAGGCAAAAATAAGAAAATTGACTTCGTTAAAGTTAATTAAATATTATTGTTCTTCCCTTAGCCATTGCTATGGGATTGAAACGTGAAGGAAATGTTATAAGATGGTCTGACTGCAGAAAAAGAGTGTGAGTTTATGCATAGAGGATATAATATTCTAACTTGGATTGAAATCGTAGATGGATTATTTGCACATCTTAATGGGCTAACAATGCGGAAAACCCTTGAAGGCTTCTTCATTGAAGAAAATGGCTTTTCCACAAATTGAGTTTGATAAGGTCTGTTGAGTTTCTTTATTTGGGCTTTTAGATTTGGCACACACTTCCATCCTTCTAATGTTTTTGCATGGCTGGATTTAAGGTTTCTTTTTACCATCTGGCTGAGATGTTGACCACTGGTGTGTTGAATTTTTAGGTCTGCAACGCCTGTGGTGAAGCTGTATCAGTTTTCAACATTTTCTTCACTTCGCAGATGAAAATGCTTTAGCTCCATATATGTGGCCTCCCTTTGCTCTGTACAGGAATTATAAACAATTACACTGTCTGGAATTGCTTGAAATAATAATTTATTAATTTGTTAATAAATTAAGTGTTCATAATACTCGTGATAGGGATTATGCACGTGATATAAGGATTAAGGAGGGAGCTTGTAGACTCCTTTTATCTATTTACACGATTTTTTTATTTTTTCCATTCAGATGCGAAGGGCTAACATTTGGTTCTGAAAATGTTTTTCTAGCTGCAAAAACTGAGCAAGTGTTTGAATCTTTTCCAACGTGTCTTTTCAACATAGGAATGATCTCAGTATCTTTTTGTTCAACATTTCTTCACTGTTTCCCTACTGATTCTTTTGTCTGTTTTTGAGTTCGACAGGCTGGTCTGGCAAATGATTAGATCATTATTTTTCGTGTTTACTGACTTTTGAAATAAACTGTCTACTAGGCCGATTCTTGTTTTATTACTTATTATAAAAGCTAGTATCGCGGTCGAGGTTTTAGCCGTGTTAACTGGAATTCATTCAGGGTGGCAACAGTGGTTGCGAACTTTGACTTATGGGTTTGGAAATACATAACCTTGGGGGAGGCTATGAACTAGGGTTTGGGATTATGTTGTAACAACAACTTCCAGAAGGCGAGCAAAGGCTTCATATATATTTTAAATATTGATTTGCTTCTAGTATTGGATTTATACTCATTTCTCTTTTGAGTTGATAATGCAGGAGATTCAAGGAAAAGAAAGAAGCAGTAGAGCCCGAAGCCGATCCTGAAAGGGATCAGAGAACTGTATTTGCATACCAGGTCTGTGTTTTTACCATTTATATTGCACGTGTAGTTTACTTCTGGGACAATCAGTACAGTTTGCTATTTTTCGTGTTATACAGATGCCACTCAAGGCCACAGAGAGAGATGTTTACGAGTTCTTCTCGAAAGCCGGAAAGGTATGTGTGAAGATTTTGGAACTGTTTGAAGTATATTATAATAATAATGCTAACTTTGCTCTATTTTTGAACGCATAATAATTTGTTGGCATATTCAGTGTGTCACTGTAGAAACTATATTCGACCTTAAAGGTTTTTTTTTTTTTGGTGATCATTATGCATCTGCCTCCTATCGTTGTGCGTTTTCGGTCAAATTTTTTATTTTCTATTTTTTCTTGAAGGTTAATAACTTTTTGTAGTTGCTGGACCATTAAATTTGTGAATATGAAGTAGTATTTTTGAATTTGTGGTTGTAACTGAAGTTTGACTTTGAGTGAGTAGAAGTGAATTTTTAGTTGAAAAAGTTTGAGATAATGCAAGCTTGTAAATATACATCCTTCCTATTGTTCTAAATGCACCTCCTCTTCTGTTAGATTTAGCGCAAATGCTTTCTTGTGTACTGAAATTGTACAAGTATTCTTCATTAGTTTTTCTGGAAGGCGTATTCTGCCATATAGAATTTGCAGATTATTCTTGATTAATATCGCTAATTTTCGCTTCTGTAATTTCAGTTCTCTTATCAAAAGGAATGTCCTTATTTGTGAATGCAACTCCGCCTCACATGCATTGCCATAAATTCTTTTTCGTGTATTAAATGGCACACATTGAATAGTAGCCGGAGAAGCACGATGGTTCCGAATTGTTTTACTCATGCAACTTTGTTATGTTAACTAACTTTGTACTTTCCATTTTCAGGTAAGGGATGTGCGGCTAATCATGGATAGGAACTCAAGGAGATCAAAAGGGGTTGGGTATGTAATCTTATGTTCATAATCATATAGGAGGTATCATTTTTCTATTTTTCACCTGAAATTGTCAATGTATTCATGTTCTTGCATTAGGTATTATAGTGTTGAGACAAGTGTTTTAATTTTGATCCTATGTTCCTTCACCATTTCCTGCTGCTCATTCTCTTAACAACGAGCAGTATTACTCCATTTGTTTTTGCTGTGGTGATTATAGATTCCATCCACTGATTCACACTGTAGCTAAGCTTTATCTTTTTGTAGGTTCAGGTTTCTTCTTTCTGACGGATTGTATTGTGTACAATGAGAGGATGTTAAGTGCTTGTTTGGTCCTCCTACTTTCTTTACATTTTTTTTTTCACAATTTCATGTTAAAATTTCAACCACGCGTCTCCATGAGATCCGTCAATTTTCAAAATGTTTAACTGTGCAGTTTTCTATACTCTGAAACAGCCAGACTGAATATGCTTTATTGGATCCTCCGGGTTTCTTTTAATTGTATTTTTTTAGTAGAAGTGTCTGGCAACACATTTCTTTACGTCTCTCTGAAAAAACATTTTGTGAAAAGTAAAAATTGAGCCGTGAGAATGCGGTTTTGAAAAGTTTGTATTGATAAAAATTGATTTGGGAAATCCCGTGGAAACAGAAATAACATCAGAACATCCTGACCAAACATGCATTATTAATAGATCTGATGATGCAAGGTCTTTGTTGAAGATTGATTGTGGAGTGTTAGGCACCAAATTTTTACACATGTTTATACATTTTAATTCATTCTCTAATTTGGTCAAACCAATCATATCCACATATCTCATGGAATCTACATGTATTACACAATCTGCACCACTCAATTCCACTCATTTTCTCTCCTATTTCACATCAAAATCCATAAAAATACATAAAAATTTAAATCCTAACACACAATTGTAGCCCATGCATTTAAAGTTGTCATGGCATCAGAAGCCTTTATTAGAATTGCCATCATTTTTATAATCACTGTTTGAAAGTATGAAAGTTGTTGTTTCAGGGTCTCTTTGTTTATTCTGACCCTGAACAAGCTCAAAGCTTTTTATCGTTGATATATATATATTTTTTTTATGTAATCTCGCATTCAAAGGCCTATGTTCTAATGGTAGTATTTTTAAACTAGATTGCTTTATGACGTTGATTTAGTGGCGAATCGAAGTCCTTAGTTGCCGATTTTGTTACGTTAGCAATTAAGTTTGCTATTTTATGGGCCAAGAATGAAACTAAATGCATTACTACTAAATTACTTAGTAACGGTAGAGAAATATATCAATGTGACTTATAATGCTTATACGATTAAGTGAAGGGAAGGCTACTTGATAATTTTAGGTGTTGATCTGCTGGTGCTTTCCATCTAGGATGTATGATCTTTTTGGTGACCAATTTTTGCTATCATGGTGCCTTTTAGCTTTCATAATGGTTCTTTGTCTCATAATAAATATGATTGATGCAGCAATTATATATCTTGGTAACAGGTATATTGAATTCTATGATGCCATGTCTGTCCCTATGGCCATAGCGCTGTCGGGTCACCTACTTCTTGGACAACCAGTAATGGTTAAACCTTCGGAGGCTGAAAAGAATCTTGTCCAGACGAATACTTCTGCTGGTGGTTCAGGTGTTGTGGGGCCATATGGTGCAACTGATAGGAAGTTGTATGTGGGCAACTTACACTTCAACATGACCGAATTTCAGCTTAAACAGGTATATGATTTGTATTCTCATCTATTGTGGTATGCCTTTCACTTGTGCTATTAACTACTACACGTTTAAGATGAGTGTTGAGAAGGTTTGGAAACGGATGCTATTTTCAATCATAATATATATTCACACTTCCCAAATCTAACTTTATAGCCCGTTAGTCATCAACTTTTCCACTTTTTACCACTTTTCACAATTTTTTTATCCATTCTTTCTTTACTCTATATCAATCACATCCACATATCTCATCACATCCACAAATCTCAACCACTCAACTCCACTCATTCTCTCTCCTCTTTTATATTAAAAACTTTAAAAAACCATTATAATCTATTGTCTATCACCCTTTTATTCAAGTGCCAATATGTGTGGAGAAGATGATTTTCACTGGAAAACTTCTTTCACCCTCCATCTGTTCATTACACTTAAGACTGCTGTGATCACTGATTGTTGGATTGAAGTGGTCTTTTTCATTTGACACTGCCATGGAAGATCCAAGTATGTAGATTCTGGAGTTTGTTGCCAAAAACCCGAAATTTGAGTTGGGAATGTTTCTTGGATATTACATGATAGTAGTACAATTAATCAAAGCCTCTTGATCTATATTCATTTATTTTGCGTAACCTGGTACACTCACTCAACATGGGTGGAATTATATATTAACATTTGTGATCAAAGACTGTTAACTCTTGCAAATGAGAAGTATTCCAAACAAATATTATTAGTTTTATTGTAAAATTCGTATTTTGTTAATCATGTTGGCTGGTGTTGTTATAGGATTAACGTGTATTTGATTCAGGAGACTTAAAACATTATTTGATAGGAACTGTCTTGGATGTTCTTGCTGGCAATGTTGATTTATTCTTTTACTATGTGCTAAGCAGAAATCTACCATTGTTACTTGTTAGCATGTGAATAAGCTAAATGCTGAGTGTTGTCTCTTTCTATTTACCTTTTCTCTGTTTTCTTTTCCAGTCACCTTCTTCATTTAACAATTGCTGTCAGATGCAAATAATCTTTAAGCTATTTCAAAATCGGTGTTCTTTTTCAAAACAATTCCTATCTGGGAACCTACCAGTGTCCTTTTTTTTTTTTTTTTTAAATTTTCATTTACTAGTTTCCATTATTATACTTCAGTGTTCATTAATTCATCTTTTGAGCTGTGTGCACCTATTGATTTTTATATTTCCCGCTAGATTTTTGAAGCATTTGGTCCTGTTGAGCTTGTGCAACTACCCACGGATCCAGAGACGGGCCATTGCAAAGGATTTGGGTTTGTTCAGGTCAGTATTTCTGGACGTTGATTTCGTTTCACTAATTAGGATTTCAATTATTTCAGCTCCTGTTGTAACTTGAATCTTATTATTATATATTTGCAGTTTGCACAACTTGAACATGCGAAGGCTGCTCAAAGTTTAAATGGTAAACTAGAAATTGCTGGCCGGACGATCAAGGTGCTAGGCTTATATAATTTTTTACTTTCCATGTTACTGTTGATATGCGTATTATAAATCAACTGTAGCAGTAATTAACTAATTTTCTCCTCAGCTTTCCTTGGGCGAATTTGTTGTACAGTTTCTTTCCGGACTGACCTCTTCTCTTTTTAATTTACCTCAGGTTTCATCTGTTACTGATCATGTTGGAGTTCAAGATGCAGGAGCCAAAACTGCAGATTTTGATGATGATGACGGGGGTGGCTTGGTGAGTTTTATGTTCTTCATGAATTTTGACAAATTGATCATATTTTAGTGAAGACTATTCATTTATCCTTGTAAATGGTTATGAAGTGCCATTATAATAATGCAAGTTGACAGTATTGTCACCCTTCAAGTGCTGTGCCTGTTTTTGTTTCCGAAGTTGCTTGGTGATCAGATGCAACATTGCCTTCTTCCATTTCATGTTGGATATGCAAAGATCGACGTGTTATATAAAAGTGCAGCTATCTACGGCTATTCACCGAGGAATGGGGGACTATGATTCACGGGATGACCTTAACATTAATGTGATTTTGAAAAATATACACAACTAATTGACTGTTCTTTAAAAGTGATAATTTTCAATATAATAGGCCATGGATGCTGAAGGCCTATAGGCCGTTTCTTTAGTTGACTAGCAGATTTTCAAACTTATGCTTATGTTTGCATGGACGTTTCGTGGTTTTGTATTAGCATCCTGATGAGCATTTGGTCATTCATAAACTGTTATTTGTTTGGGAACTATGATGTACATATGTTGAATAGCAAGGAATAATGTGCATATAAAGTGTGCCCCTTCCATTCTTATTTCTAATAATGCTAGTATGTAGATGAATTCCTACTGTTGTATTTCACACACAAGGGAATTCAATATAAGCTTTGCATAGTGAAGAACTCCTTTTTTCATCTACGATGTTGGGGTAAATGATCTGTAAAATCATGTAAACAGATGACCTTATAAAAGCTGAAGCTTGGGGACACTATGATGCTGTAGCCCTTGTTTTTATCACCTTTTTTAATTCTCATGCATAATTCCGATACCCTAAATATAGAAGACCAGAAACAAAGGGTTGAGCATTCATCTTAAGTTCTTGTTTTTTTGTTTCTTCACAAGGTTCTGACTCGTTCATGGTTCGATGATTTTAACAGGCTTTGAATGCTCAGTCGAGAGCTTTGCTTATGCAGAAGCTGGATCGTAGTGGTATTGCTTCAAGGTTCGTGGGCGGAGGAGGTTTTCTCCATTCCTCTATTTTTTTCTTGACTGTTGACTCACTCTTGAATTTCTTTTTTCCCAGTGTCGTGGGGCCCGTTGGAGGAGTCCCTGGGCTCAATGGACCCGCTGCATCCCAACCACCATTGAACTTGCCCCTGAATCCAGCAGCAGTGCTTCCTACTCCAGTTATCCCAACAACCCAGGCTGTTTCCATGGCCCCAGAACCTATTGGGAATCCCAGCGAGTGTTTACTACTGAAGAACATGTTTGATCCGACCACTGAGGTTAGTGCTGTTTATCTTTCATGATGATGTCTGCACTAGGAGTAGAGTTTAGCTTATGTTTTTCCATATGTTGCTTGAATATGACATGGCAGGTGGATCCAGAGTTCGATTTGGATATTAAAGAAGATGTGCATGAAGAATGTTCTAAGTATGGACGGGTAAAACATATATTTGTGGACAAGTAAGTTTGTATATTATGTTTGTCTATATTTAATTTCAATTGCATGTAATATGAGGATAATGATGTGATAAATTAAGAGAGTGGTACATGGAAGTGATTCTCTTTACAACTGTCCTTGAAAGAAAGAAACAGTATCCCTTCATAATCCTTGTCAAAATTCAAATTTATGATTCCATTAGTAATAAGATCAGTTTTGCTTACTGCTACTACAGGGGCCAAATGTGAATCCTCTCACAGTAACACTTGGTTAACACCTGAATGTTTTCTTATGATATTCTTCTGACTTAACAGGAATAGTGCTGGCTATGTGTACTTGAGGTTTGAAAGTGTGGAAGCCGCATCGCTTGCACAACAAGCAATGCACAAAAGATGGTTTGCTCGTAGATTGATCTCAGCCATATTCTTGGTAATATTCTTGTCATCCCATGTCACCCCACAGCTCCTCTTTTTTAGAATCAACTTGTGGAAAAGTGAAACTAATTTCTTTTATTTCTGAGAAAAGCCAAAGTTGTGATACTGGGCTTGTTTGATATTTCCAGGTTCTTGATGAGGGATAACCTTGAACATAATACGCATGAAGTCCTTATATCATTAACACAACAAACCTTTTCAATGTCCAAAATCTATATACGATGAATCGAAGTCCTCAGAAATAAGCTATACCTGATTGTTTTAAATGTTTATCGATGATCCTTATTTTGGTGAGGGACAACCTTGAACATAATAAACATGAAGTCCCTATATTTAACTCAACAAACCTTTTCAATGTCCACACACTATATAATGAATCGAAGTCCTCAGAAATAAACAATGCCTGATTGTTTTAAATGTTTATCGATGATCCTTATTTTGTTTGTCTGCTAAACATGCGCCATTCCTCCTGCATATTATAGTAAGATAGCGTGGTTAAATTAGGTGTATTTAAAATTTGGAGTTGAATTTTTTCACACCCAATCGTGGGTACCTGATCAAAATCATTTGCATCTCTAAAGATAACTTAAGGATTCATTTCTATCAAATTAGTGCTTGATGCAGAATCCTCTATTTCATCTGCCTCATGGTAGCTAGTAAGTGATTTTTGATGCATTTGGTGGTCTGAAAGTGGTGTCGTGCAGTTTTAGGTAATGTAGCGAATATCTTTACTCAACATGCTGCATTTGATGTCTCCACTTTGTTGTATTTCTCGTTTAGCAGTTTTCTTCATCGTTGTAGATTTTTTAATCCTTTCTAATTGATAATTTATCTTCATTTTTGCAGCAACCATATGAATATGATGCCAAATTTAAAGGTAGTGCTTGAACAATCTATCGCTGATCTGCCATGAAACAATTGATGGTGCCTTCCTGTTATGGATTTTCGTGTTGAACTTCTCCGCAGTGGTAGAGCCCATGTACCAGTCACATTGAATTTATGGTTCTGGTGTTTGTAACCCTTTTATTGACGCACTTGGTTTGTCTAATTTCGTAGAATATTTGGATTCCAGGATTTTAAGTGGATTATTTATAGCTTATTGTTAAAGTTGTGAATTGTGAATGCACGCATGCATATTTGCACTCGAGAGGTGTTTTTTTTTTTTTAAAGGAAAAGCTATTTTCATTTAGGGTGTGTTTGATTGGTAAACATTTTCCCGGAAAATGTCAAATCAAGGAAATCATTTTTCAACTTGTGTGTTTGATTGCATTTGTTTTCCGGGAAATCGTTTTAAAAGTCTGAAAGTCCAAAAAGCAAATGATTTTCTGAAAAGCTCAATCCAAAAATGGTGGGAATCGGTTTCAGGAATTTGTTTTAAAAATTCCTTCGCGGAATCCTATCAAACACACCCTTATAGTAACACCCGACGCATGAGGTGAGAAAAAACGAGAAATACTATCCGTCAATGTTCTGGGATTCGTGAACTTGGAGACTCCATTTTACTACCTAGAGCAATATATTTACATAACCTACAATCCTACAATGAATCAAGTGATGATATAGCTGTATACTAGAACCAATTAACGAAGTATAAATCCGTGGGACCTGTCAACACAGGTTTGAAAACTCCAGGTCCTCGATGGCACACCCAAAAATGCGGATGTGACTGCATCTTGTAAGCACCAGTCGTCGCCAAGCCCAAAAACAAAGAGACGAGGCAGAGGGCGATCATGACATTCAAAGTAAAAATCCACGCTATAGCTTTGTGGTTTGACAAATAATATCATCCAAAGGCTGATAGAAGTGACATACCGAAGGTGACAACAGTGCAACACCATGAGCTGAGTTTTGGCTATGTCTTCATCTTCTTTAGGAGGAGGAGAATTAGTGGCAGAATCAGTAATAGGCTTCTTGAACTTGATGTAGTTCTTGAACTCAACTAGTGCCGAATGTAAATAAATCAATACGCAAGTAGCGATTTGGACGGCTGCAAAAAGAACTAACTTAGGTATGTGCCTCCACATTCTAGGAGCTGTAAAAATTATGAATGGTGGGTGTGAGGAAATTCAAAGTTGAATACTTAAGAGAGGAAATCTTTGATGGCCAAGAAACCAATCCCAATTTTAGTTGGAGCGAGACTCTAATCATCCAGGAAAAGCCTTTGGCACTGTTGTGCCTCTCGAAGGATGCACCGCCCCTTGCAACACACCATTAAAATGAAACAAAACGGAGGAGTAGAGACGCCATCATAGACATTACTTATAAAACATTAGGGAAAGCACATTTGATGCATCAAAGCAGAAACATACCTCCATTCGACGCGATCATATGTGCGGTACGCCTTGATCATGTCTAATTTTAAAGCCATGGTGCTATTATGTCAGCCTCATTTCAAAGACATTGAATGAAGCAATTCATTGGCAATAATAGCATTATCGGTTTTGAGCCTACCGGGGACAAACGCACTCTGATTTTCGTCAATCCATAGCCAATAATATCATCTCGTATTTCGATAGCAGCACGATCATCATTTGGATCATCAATTGTCCCATCTCCAATATTTGAATCTAATTTTTAAAGGCTTTCAACTTGTTACAATTATCATTTGAATTCAGATTTTGAAGCTTTCATCTTCTTGGTTAACTTTAACCAAGCCACGGATAAAATTTTATTGATCACAAGATTGCCTAGTCCAGTGACCTCGGATGATATATTGGACTAAGATTGACACGAGTTTGCTCCAATGCCTAGAAGTAGGCATATTTTCGACACATGTCCCCCTTGTTTTGTTTTTTTTTTTTTTTTTTTGGGGGAGTGGGAAAATCTGAACTTCACTAATCATCTGCAGAAATAATTCGGAGAGTCCAAGTAATGTAATTTATGGAAGTTTGTAAATTGAAACCAACATAACAAGCTACTGAACGGTTAATGTAGTTTCCAATTCCAACACTTGCATTCTTCGACAGAACACACAAAATGAAGTAAGTTTTAACAAAAGAATCGCTCAAACTATTCCAAAAAATATGAATAAGTTTCTCGCAGATTCATATCACATCTATACATTTCTCAACTACACTAATCCATTTAGCTACCTCTATTTCTAGTCGAAAAATCCTGTTGAATCTCAGTCGTCGCATTTAAGTCCACAGATTTCCAGTACCGGTCCATCTCGAGAAACAAACGGGTTGACCCGGACCCACAACAAGGTCATTATCGACGACAGCAGAATCGACCAGATGATAATCACCGTCGGAACTTTGTCTTGTTTCCCAATCAATCCCTTCAGGAAAGGATAGAGGTGAATAATAACCCACAAGGCAAAGAAAAGTTTACCGAACAGTGGACCCCAAGAATCATAGCCGTTGTTGATGGCATTGGCAACTCCCACAACCACCCCGATTACATTTATGATCAACAACGTTGTCGGTGGGATCAACAACGACGTCCATTTGAATATATAGAGATCGGAAAATGCTCCATCGTCTCCTCCTTTCGAGGTGACAGTGAAATTTGTGTCAACACCGGCCAACACCTTGAGTAGTCCTTGCAAGAGAGCAAAGAAGTGAGAGGAAACTCCTCCGATAACCCAGAATTGCTCGTTTCTCCACCAGTCGTCAATTCCAACGCCACCCCATTGCATCTCAAGAATGCCAGTTGCAGCAATGGAGATAAATAGGGCTATGAATATAATGCTCGCATAATTGCTTATCTGCAAATTGGATAAAAAGTTGGCTAAATCATGTAAGTATGCGACAATTTTACAAAACGGAGGAATGGTGCAACTTGCACCAGATCTTGGCGCAATCTGGATCATACTACGAGCTGGCAAGTAGCTGATGTGGCATGGTCCAGATCACGCCACATCATCTGTTTGCGCAACATCTAGTGCAAACTGCAGTATGACAAGCAGCTAATGTGACATAGTCCAAATCGCTACATAACAATTGCTTGCACAAGATATGGTGCAAGTAGATCACAGGTAGAGTACAAGGATGCAATGCGTACCTCAGGGACAATGAATTTGCCAGTAAGAAGGCAGATGGCTGGCAAAGTACAGTAGACAATCAAAGGAATAGACGTCCAGGGATATACGACCGAATTTATATAGGAAAACCTTTCCAATGACTTCAATCCACATCCATAACCGTACCAGATGGGACAGTGTTTGCTGAAAAATATCTCGACTGATCCAAGAGCCCATCTAAGAACCTGATGAAGACGATCCGAGAGGTTGATGGGAGCTGAACCCTTGAATGCTGGCCTTTTGGGCATGCAGTACACCGACCGCCACCCGTGACAATGCATCTTGAATCCCGTCAAGATATCTTCCGTTACAGAGCCATATATCCACCCCGCCTGGTTCAATGTAAAGAGAGTATCTATCAGCATCAAGAAATGAGTCGAAGAAAAGTGACGTGGGAATATATGCATGTGCATAAAAAATGATTTGGAAAGAAAACTGTTATCCATAAGCACGCTGATGGATGAGCAGTTACGTAGCACGTTAGCTTTAGTTGGTATTTTAGTACTCATTAGCGTGTCATCACCGCTGACCAAAAACTTACCTCCTTTCCCCATTCAGTCTTATCTTCATAGCCACAGCTGATGACATGAATAGCCTCTTTCAAAAATGCCGTGGAGTTAGCGTCCTTAGGAACACCACCACTTTCTGGCATAGTCGATGCCACAAATACAGGCGATTGCCCAAACCTCTTCTCGAGTTTTTCTCGGGAGACACGAGACGGGTTTCCAGAGTTTGCCCCTGTAATGGAAATGATAACTACCATATTTAAAACTCCTTTTTCAAAAATGCCACCGAAAGACAACTTAGTTTACTGATAAACATTTACCTTCAATTCCTTCCTCAATGGTTTCAAGTGCGTGTATCTGCTTTGACGACTCTCTGTGCTTTAATTTTTTCTTGTTATTATCTTTCTTTGTTTTTCCTTTCTTGTTCTTTCTGGACCCACAGCACAAACAGCACCACTTTGGCCAGCAGTTACATGTCTTGCTAGGCGGCTTTTTCTTGACAGGAGCGTCAAAGCCATAAAGAGCTTGCCTTCTAAAGACGCACCCAGTTCCAACATATATTGGCCCTTGTAAACCATCTAAACCCTTCATATTGATCTGTTTAAAAAAACTCAAGTAAGCTTTCTGCGTTAACGTAAGAAAAGCATTTCTTGGAAATGGAGGAAAGAGAGATATACGTACATCAAAGAAGACAACATTTCGGTTGGAGTATCTATCATGGCGATCAATCCCATCAAATCTTTGAGGAAATTGGACGTAGCATACTTTCTTTCCCGAAGTGGGGTCCATCATAAAGCACATAGCTTCTCTTAGTGCCCTGCTGTTGTTTATGTAGTGATCACAGTCGACGTTCAGAAGGAAAGGAGCATTGGATAGAACAGCTGAAACGCGCACCTAAAAGTTCACAGAAGCAAAACCATAGGATTTAATTGATTTTTCCTTTTTAGCTTTCTTTCTGTCTTTGTGTGTGTGTGTGTGAATGTGTGTAAGAATTCAGGTACCAGTGCATTCATGGCTCCAGCCTTTTTGTGGTGATCAAAACCAAGTCTTTTTTCACGGGAAACATAAACCAGACGAGGCAATTCATTTCCTTCAACATCATGAACCCCATTGTGACCAAGAAATACCTGTTAAAATACCGTGCATGATGTGACACATTCAAGTGATTCAACTTTTCCTCCAAATATGGAAAAATAGCTCAAATGAGAAAAGGACAGAGAAACATTGATAGTCTGGGTAGTTGGATTTTTACATGCATTATAATTGTATATTATAAAAACACGAGTCAAATAATGACAGAGGTAATTATTCATGGTAACATTTCTGACCTGGATCATTCCAGGATGGTCGCGAACATCGTTTCCCGGCCAAGGTGTCCCATCCTGCATCGTCCACCCTTCCTCAGGAACCTTTTGTGCCATTGCCACCAAACGATTGATTCTAACTTTAAACTCTTCATATTCTCTCTGTATTAGCGCAAACAAATTACACCATGAGAAGTGCTTGTTTGTTATCCATTTTTCAAAATCATTTTTTTTCCTAGAAATTCTTCATCAACAACACGTGTGGGACTCAAATAGTTTACGATACCATCTTTCAAAAAATAAAATTTTAAAAAAATGAATACTGACCTTCATTGCACGTCTTTCCCTCACGAACGATGGATGTACTTTGTTTTTCAAATAGTCCATCTTCTCGGAAAAGTACCACTCTGGCGCCCGTGGTTCAATATTGAACTTCTTGCAAAAGGGGACCCATTTCCTTGCAAATTCAGACGTCTCAGAAAGTGCTTCAAATGTAAGCATTGCTGCACCATCATCTGACACATAGCATGCAACTTTTTCAACGGGATAATCCACCGCAAGGATGGAAAGAACAGTGTTTGCAGTAATCAATGGAGGTTCTTTCATGGGATCCACTGTGCTCACAAAGACATCAACATCAGCTAACTCTGACGACCTTCCTTCTTTCTCGTACCTAAGCAAGAAAATCAATAGTGTCATCAATGAAGTAAGCCTCTTTTATATTCAACTTTTTTCCACCTAAAAATCAACTTCTGCTATTAATAAGTCAAACATCAATATCAACTAAACATTTCAGAGCATCACTCATTATTATCCACTGATCTCGAGATAACCAACACTATTTATCTAAAAAGTTAGTTTTTAGGTGGAAAAAGTACTCCCAAACACAGCCTAAGAAGATTCAACCAAATTTCACATCCTCGTGCATGTTTGGAAGCGTCAAATTATCATTCAAAGTTACTTTTAAAGTAACTCATTGTTTAGAAATTTGTTTCCGCACCCCACACCGCCTTTATTTTGGTAAGTATACAATTTTTGGAGAAGTTAATTTGAGATGCACTCGTACCTAAGGGATAGGCGATCAAGGTACGTTTCTCGCTCAATTGGATACCATTTTGGGAACTGGTCGAGTATCCATGAAACAGCAAACCATATTTCACAAATAACGGATGTCAGCCACAAGCCAAATGCGTCTGGAACTGGATGGAGAACCCTATACTGAAAGAAGAAGCCAAGAACCACAAGGCGGAGGATGATTATCAATCTGTATGGACTTATCTTGCTCGAAGAAATCGGTAATTTCCTTGATAGTGGCTGTCTTGCTTCATCCATCCTGTTGAGATATTTCAAATTAGTAGATGAATATTAAGTGGTCATGAGTAATACTTGCAATAAAAATTATCATACACAAATCATTTAAGCTACAATAAATGTATTGCAACAAAATAGTCCATCGCACGAGAACTAATATACCCCTATTTAATGTTTTTCATAACTAATCAAAATGAACTATAATCATTTAATGCAATGGTATATCTGAAGAAGTATATGTTACTTTCCAACAAAATGATTTGCAATTTCTTAATCCATGCAAAGAGGGAAGGAGAACTATCTTTGTGGAACATAGGGGGTACTCAAATTTGCTGGTTTTTCTAGCCAGATTACTTTAGAAATTCAGCTGATCGTGAGCAGAGATAGTAAGCCGGATATATTGTTTAACTGTATCACTAGATCAGTTTATAGACTAAACTATTTTCCCGTGGTCCACTAGACAACCTCTCCACCATGAACTCTAATACTCTATTGCTATGCACGTTTAGTTTCCAATAAAATAAGGACAACTAAATCTATTCAAACATGTCAGTTAAACGATACTTATTTATAATAATTCTTAACTAATATTGATATAGGTGACTTATGTTAAACTCTAACTTACTGAATTGTTCACAAGTGAACTTTTTTAAGCTTAACCTAACACGCCCTACATAAAAAATAAAAATAAAATAAAATAAAAAATGGAAGGAAGGAAGTACTATTGCCTGGAGAGACTGCACGAGTTACTTACATAGGCAAGTCATCGTCCAACCCATCCAAGTCTCCACCATCATCAACTCCTTGATGCTTGACCACCTCAAGTTTTCCGCTTTGCCTCTTCTTCCATTCTTCCATTCGATCCTTCCAAGCAACACTTCCATATCCGTATAGAGCAGTATCTTTATCAGGAACCATAGGCCTTGATTGTACTAGCACACCACAAAACACAACTTCTCATCACCCTTGCGTGGAATATTTAAAGTAATTGTCAATTAGAAAGCTATACAGAGCAAAAAGGACTTACAAGGTGCTGATGTCCCACAAGGAAAGGTATGAATCCCATCACCATGCCTTGCAGTCGAGGGTATTATGATAGCTTGATGGTCACACGAAATTTGATCATCCTGAAATTAGAAAGAAGAAGGAAATTCACATGGTAAATTGCATAACACAAATATTTGTAGGGCAAGATGGACGTGGGAGGCGGGGTGGGGGTGGGACCGTGTTGATTACCTCTTCACCATAAGTCAACAGAGGGATTTCAACGTCTGGCGAAGAGGGCTCATGAACACCAGACATGGCGGGAAATGCCCCCGTACTTTGTGTAGGGTCTGAAGTCTCGATTTCCAGGTAATCAAACTCGTGTTCAAGATCATCAATGTCGTCCTCTTCCTCGTCACCATCAACTCTAGGACTACCTGCAGTTCATCTAAATCTGCTAATTCACATCGTTCATATAGTTGAATTTATTATTTGAGGGAAATGATATATAAAAGAACTTGCCTTTGATGCGCTTGTATCGGGTTTTGCACTGAGGACAAGCCTGATTTCCCTCTCTTCTTTCGTACTCATAGCAAGTCCTACAAACCGGGAAAGCACATTCATTGCACGCAACAAAGGGCTCCCCGTCTGTAGTTATCTCGACTTCATCCCCACAAATTTTGCATATTTCTCCACTTAGTTCTTTAACAGACTTAATCTGTAGAATCAAGAACACCAAGAAAAACTTTATCAAATAAAAACCCCAGAGGAGAAAGTATCAGCTGATGAATTGACTGAAAACATGTGTGTGCATGGTTTAGGTGGACTACACTACTAGACGGTATTATATCAAATGGTAAAATAAGTGAGAATAATTTACTAAATTTTCCAATCTTGTAGAATATACACAACTATAGAACAAAATGAGTTAAAATCTTGGATCATTATTTTCTCCGAACACGTTGTGCGAGTTAATATTTTGCCAACAAAAGTACTAGGTTTCTGTTTCTTTCGGTAACACACAGATGCAGGGCATTAGCATTTTCAATTCCTTCAATTCACAGTACACAATATCACAACATATAAGCATGTGAAAGATATCGAAATTTTACAAAAGTTTACAGAGATGGAGTTTGAGCTGCACCCAAAATATAGTCCTTTTTTTTTTGTGAAAATCAGACCAATTTCACAAGAGAAAATTACCAAACATCAAATGCAAAGCATTTACTACCATTTTTAACCCCTCTCTCAAAGTCAGTAAATAGGTATCTAAATGCAGGATAAATATATCATTTACTTTAATAATTGAAAACTATTTACGCTAATTACTGATTAATTTCCATAAAAATAATGCGAAAAATTAGCTTCTTCTTCAAGCATAAAAAGGGGGTAAACGGATGCCTATAAAATTGAAATTAGAAACAAAATTAACTGAAATTATTAAAGAGACTCACCCTTCCAATTTCATCGGCATTGATGAGAACGAACTCATTTCTGTTGTGAGAGCCTGCAATGAGCCTCCCTCCGGTGTCCATTTCATTCACCAATCACAAAATACTCAAAAAACCCACCTCAGATTCAACTACAAAATTCTTAAAAGCAACTCCTTAAAATATTTTTCTACTGGAATATCCAGCTTTATGTGAAAAAAGAAAACAAATACAAGGAAAAAATAGAGAACCCTTCGAAGTACAGCAAACCCAAATCAAGATTCCACTTGAAAATACAAAATGACTGACAAAATGCCAACTTTTTCTCTAAAAATCGAGTCTTGAAACCCTGGAAGTTACCCCAAATACCCACATTGGAAAAAGCACCGATACCCAATTAAAAAAAAGCAACAAAATAAGGAAGAAACAAGTTCACACGGTGATAGGAGGTTCTTTCAAGAGAAGCAAAGTGAAGCTACTAGAATTGGATTCTTTGTTCAAGAGTTCATGATAAAAGTGCGTGAAAATAATGGTAGTAACTCGTAATTGGAGTCGTATGTAAAATGTGTATATAGGTAGAGAGAGAAACAGTGAAAGAAAGAAATGGTCCTTTTGCAATACAGCTGGTGAAGGTTTATACAGTATCCAACTGGCTCATCTATATCTGTCGTGGCTTGCTTTTTTGTTTTGTAAATCTTTTTGGAGTGGGATTCTCTTGAATTGTAAGTGGAAATGATGGATACTGGGGGAGACAAAACGCGTCAAGGAGAGAGAAAGGAACTAAACCGCGGAAGCAGATGCTTCTGACTCGGCGAGGATGTCTGTGGGAGTGTGATTTGGTGCATTTTGTTTGGGTGAGTATAAAAAGTGTACAATTTTATACTTCACAATGGATATAAATTTCACCAAAGTAGGGAGCGTTTGAAATCGACGCCAGATAGAAAATGAGTTTTTAGATGTCATCTTCCGGAATAAATAAATAAATAAATAAATATAATAATAATAATCTAAAATGAAGAAAATAGTAAAAAATATAAAAAATTTATCAAATAATAATATAATGAGTAATTAAAAATACTATTAGAGAAAAATATTTTCCCATAAATTGTACTATCAAATAAGTTCAACGTATCTATTGTGTTCTGACAATTGCTACAAGGCCTCTTATGATCAATATTTTTTTAATATTTTTTCCATTCTTTTTAAATTTGAATTTGATCAAACAATTATATTCATATATTTTATGGAACCTACGTGTACTATACAAATTTCCATCATTCAACTCCACCCATTCACTTTTATTTTTCATATAAAAATATATAAAACTTCATCAAAATTTCAATCCTAACATGGGCAAAAAGAGAAAATACGATTTTCCTTTTGCTCTTTTTTGTGTGGGTCAATATCAGTAGAACCTCGATAATTTAATACTCGATTAATTAATAACTTTGCTAAAATAATAAGTTTTGCCGGTCCCGACTTGGAGATAACGTGCTAAATTAATAAATTCGCTAAAATTATAAGATAATAGAAATTTGAGAATTCATATAAATCCCGTGCAATATATAAATTAATAGTGCCTTGAAACATGTAATTAATTATTCATTTATGATTACTTAATAAAGATTGACTCGATTATGACTTATTACTTCTTGAAATTGACGTCATCTTGAATCGGATCTTGGACTTTTCTTAACATAATAAGAATTTTTACTATTGTCTTCTCATGGTGTAACAAAAAATTACTCAATGTCTTCATAACTTTGAGAACTTCCTTTTGTGAAGGCCGCTCCACATCAGTGCTTTCATCTTCAACTTCCTTTGGTGAAGATAGCTCCACAAAAATATTTTTGTCTTACTCAACATTGATTTGTTTATACATTTGAGATGTGAAGCTATTGTCGTGTATGATATTGTATTATGTTAGTATGAGTTTTGCTTGCTTAAATCGAGTTTTGCCGATTTAATCTTAATAGAATGAAATAAGATAATACATTGAATGTCATACAAATATAATACATTGAAAAACGTATTACATTGAACAAAATAGCACATTTAATAATCTATATATAATAAATTGAAAAATGATGTACATTAAACAAGGTACAATAATAATTTTTTGTTGAAATTTTTAAGAAAAGAAATAATAGTTTGATAAACTAATAAATTATTAATTTATCGATTATTTAATATCTCACTAAATTAATAAATTTTGATAGTCCCGAGACTATTAATTTATAGAGGTTTAGCTGTAGTACTGTGATCATTTTTTCTACTCTTTTTTTTTTATTATTCTCTTTGTGTCCCTTGTATAAAGTGTTTATGTTAAGTTAATTAGGATTTGTTCTATTCACACTAAATTCCGTCACATTAAATTTATTTTTTCTCCCATCCTTTTCTCCACTCATGCATTGACTTGATAATTTTTTTTAATATTTCTAATACCTCTTCTTCAATTCTATATACATCTAAAAGTAAATTCAATTTCATTAAATTTAATTGTGAATCAAACAAGCCTTATTAGTAATATTCTTTGAAAAGTAACCAAGATAAATGATTTTCTTACTTTACTCTTATTTAATGGGTCTAATAAATTGTTAGAATGATTATGTGTTCAAATTAAAGAAAGGTATAATAGTAAATGAATAAAAAGAGATTTACATAATTGGGACAATAGAAAAAGAAGGCTATTTTCTTCCAAAAAAAAAAGAAGACTATTTATAATTGGGATGAGGATAGTAATTAACGAATTAAAATGAGTAATAACGCAAAATAGTGTGAAAAAGAAATGAGACATATATAATTGGAACAGACACAGTATTATTTTTAGTAACGTATTAAAATTGTGTTATTTGGAGTTAGTAACGTATTATTTATGTTGATAATTATTTCGTCTTATTAGTTTAATTATTAATTAATGTTAAATATTATTTTTAGTAAGATAAAAAAATGTGTTATAATTTGGAGTAATGGCTGTAATAATAACAATATTTATGATAATAATATATGAGAATCGTGTTTTACTAAATCTATATCTATAATATATATATGGTAGAGGTGTGTGGTATTTTTATTTTTGATAGTGGTTTTAGAACAAAGAAACCTATTTTTAGTTGTCTTAAGACATAAAAAACCTAATTGTTTCTTGCTATTGCCAAGTGTTGTGATTTTATAGGGGTGATTTATTTATTTTTATTTTTAAAAAGATATATGGGTGGTTTATTAATATTGAAACTACTACAAATTTTGTGGGCTTTTTGAAATTTGAATTTTAAATTTAAATTTTGAATTCATCAATTAATAATCTGTTGGTAATTATCCATCCCCACCGTCATAATTTTGGACATAATTAATAATTCCGCTACAATTTAATTTGATTTTCCCTCTTTTAATTAGGTGCTCCAATTCTAAGTATCAACTACAAATGTTTAATGAATGTCAACAAAAAATGAAAAAAGAAAAAAATGAGTGTCATAAATAAATGTCAGATATATTAAAGGGTGAATGGGAATAAATTAAAATTGTTTTAAAGTATTTTAAAGTAAAAGAGGAGAGAGAATGAGTGGAGGTGAGTGGTTGAGATTTGTGGATGTGATAAGATATGTGGATGTGATTGATTTAGGAGAGAGAAAAAAGTTGAAAAAAGTGGAAAAATTTGGTAAAAAGAGGAGCCATTCATGCTTTTAATAATTACTTACTAAATAAAATAATTATAAATATTTTAATATTGTAAAATATTTTAATATTAATATTAATATTACTAATTAAATACAAAACTAATTAGTTTAATTTTATAATGAATTTATTATTTTATTGATGTTAAATTATTTTTTAATTGTTTTCAATATTTTTTGTTTATACAAAGTTGATAGACGATACATGGTCTTCTTTTTTCTTCTGCAATTTGATGCTAGGAACTTTTAATTATATTTAATTTCACTTCAAATTATAAATATTTAATAATAGTATAATTTAATCTCACAAAATAAATAAATGTTTCACTAAATATTTTTTAGTGACTGCCAATTTGTACAGTTACGTTACATTGTTTTGATAGTACATTGGTGTTTTTTAATTCCAAATTTTCAAAGTTATACAAATTAAAATAATTCATTCCTTTATCACACTTCTTTAAAAAATTATTTTTTTAAATAAAAATTTATATAGCAATATTACATAAAATTAGTGAGCATGACATTGCAATGAATGTGTATATTCATTAATTAGTTGATATTAAAAAATAATAATAATAATTATTTGATATTAAGTAGTTTTTTACCGAAATTGTTAACTTGAATTTTAGTATTTCACACAGTTTTATATTTTTTAAATTTTATAGAATTTATTTTCACAAAAGATTTATAATAATAATAATAATAATAATAATAATAATAATAATAATAATAACAATCACAATAATAATAATTAATGTATTTGAACAATAAATAAAGTAACACAAGTCTGAAAAATAAATAAATAAATAAAGTTTAGTTCGTGTGTATAGTTGGATTAACAATTAATCACGTATGTGTTTTATATTATTTATTTATTTATTTGAATGGATTATTTATTTGATTTTATAACCAAACAACTATAAAAAATTTCCTCCGTGCAACGCACTAGGTGTAAATACTAGTATTATATAAAATAGAGTTTTATTGAAAATTATTAATTGAGAATTAGTTATAAGATAGTTGATATGGTGGAGTTGTATGGCACTACCACGTGTGCTGATAGTTATTGTTGTTAAAAAATTGATGATCATTTCCATTTATTCCTTATTAGTGAACAAGTAAATACTTGACAAGTGTCAATTTCTTATTGTATGCAGTTAATTATTAGACATTTCACTTAATTTTAGAACTCTTTTGTTAAATTGCCACGTGTCTTCCTAAGCGAATACATATCCAATCTTCAAAGATTGACTACAGGATTAGATCAAGACAAATATTAAAGAATAATTTATCTATTTTTAACTGCCATAACACAAAATCAGGGCTTCACTTTCATTTTTTCTTTCAGAAACAAAACAAATTAATAACTCATCATAAATATAAATTTCAATACATCAAATATTTAATATATCCATTTCCCATATTTTTCTCAATCTAGAACAAAATAAAATTAATTATTATTAATAATATGGTATCATGAAGTAATTACAATTATTATGTTACTAATCATAATAATATGTAAAAAAATTACATAATATATAGATTTCCAAGTATCCTGCCTTTTTTTTTTTTAATCATACAGTTGCTACTGTTTGTAGTTAGAAAATTTTGAAAGTAGGAAATGGTTTCAATTGATGTACATCTACGTGGGAATGCGGCAAATGTAATGAAAGTGGTAACTCACATTACTTTCTCTCTTTTCTTTCTTAAAAATACTTTATTCTTTGTGAAAAAATCACATTCATTCTCCATTGAAATATGTCCTCTGAGTTTAGATCGTCTGCCAATGATTGAAATAGCATACAATTGATTTGGCAGTCCTTTCATCTTCTGGAGAAAGTTAGGTCTAGGTGCACCTTATGTTCTCTGAAATAGAAGCATTCAAATAGTAGTTTCTACAAATTTCTATGCAAATCAGCTTCATAGTCTTCCAAATTGCACAAACCTTGCTATCTTAAATTATGGTAAATTTCTTTTCAACATGGTATTTAGTTTAGGCTTAAAATAATTTATATTTTTCTGGTGTTTTCCAATCGAATTTCTTAATTGATTTGTGGTTTTGGTTTGATTTTGTGATTAGGGTTGGGAATAACCCAATCCAACTCAATCAAACCGATCAACCCAAACCAAACCGATTGGGTTGGATTGGTTTCAGTTTCTGGTGGGTCGGGTTTGGTTTACAATTTCTATTAAACTGTTTGGTTGGGTTGGTTTGAGGGTTTTAGTCAAAACCCAACCCAATCCGTAGGTGAATATGGAAGTTATATGCAATTTAGAAGCAAGAAACATGCTTATTTATGCTTATGTATAATACTTGCTACTTAATTTTTGTTTAATATGAAAAATTAGACACTTTCCACTTTATTTTTCAATGACTACTATTTAAATTGGATGACTTTAATATCTCAAATTTGGATGATTTTAATATTATGTTATTTAAGATGTCTATTTTTATCTATTTATGAGTTTATTTTATATTTGTGGGCCTACAATCTTTGTTTTTTATGGAAAAATTTAGTCCAATTGAATTTATTCTGCTCAAGACTAAATTGAACAAACCAAACCAATTCGGTTTGGGTTAGATTAGGTTTGCAAACTATTTGGTTGGTTTTGGGTTTGACTTTGTCAAACCGAAATTGATTAGGTTGGATTTATATTTGACCCAAAACCAACCCAACATAGGGATGGCAACGGGACGGTTCTGCTCGAACCGCGAACCGAACCTGTGGTTTTTAACCGTAACCATAACCGAACCGAACCGTTGGTGTTTCGGTTCGGGATTCCGAACCGTTCGAACTGTTTTTTTTAAAAAAAATTCTATATAATTAAACCAAGTGCATGGAAGAGGTTTGAACTCAAGCTTCTTGATTGCAAGACGCCGCCACTAACCAACTCAACTAACTATCAACTTGTAAATATGATTGCATGATTTAGTAATTATTATGATCTTACACCTATAGCTTCGTCCATGTTAGCGGGTAAACGGTTCAGTTCAGTTTTTTTTCCCCGAACCATAACCGATCAGCCCCGGTTCGGGTCAAGAAAATAGCAAATCATATTTGTCCCATCGACCCATCGGTTCGGTTTTTTTCGCTCCGTTCGGTTCGGACAACCACGGTTTTCGGTTTTCACGGTTTTTTTTGTCATCCCTAACCCAGCCCAACGCACGCCCAATCCTATTTGTGATTCTAATTGAGCATCTATGATAAATCCATTGATGGCAGAAGCCAATTTGCGGGTGCGCTAGCAGAAACCTACACAGAATTCTATGAAAACCAAGGTTGATGTCGCCGTGAAGGAAGGGCAATAGAACGTTAGGAAAATTGAAGAAAATGGGTTGTACTTAGTAGAATGGGTGGATGCATTTAGAATTTCCTGTAAAATAATATATATATATAGGTGGAAAACGTATTTCTTTTATGTTTTAAAGTTTAACAAAACTTTTTCTTTAAACAGAGTAACGGTACAGGCTTCTTGAGCCCTTGTTTATGGGCTTTTCTATCACGAGGTCACTAATTTTTCTGATTGCCATTGGAAAGATTTGAATGAGAAAGTCTGATTTGAGAAAGTCAAGATACCTGTTATTCATGTGGTTCTTTTTCACCTATCTCTGGAAAACCAATACTCAGTGCAAGATTTAAAATAAATGAAATTATGATATAGTTTGTGGGTGGATGTTAGCTAAAAAATAAAATAAATTATTCATCATATTTCCTTTTTTTTTAATTTAAATTTGATTAAATAAATCACATCCACTTATCTCATAGGATCCACATATACTACAAATCTTTATCATTCAACTTTATTTATTCCCTCAATTATTACTCCTAAAAATATATTTTTAAAACTTTACAGACACCCACAAAGTCTACATTTTAATGGCTACGCAAATCTATACGTAACATGTTTGTTTTAGTGAGTCGTCCGGTTGATATTTTAGAATGGCTATAAATTGTATAGATGCAACATATGATTTAGTTTATAAAAAGGGAGAGAATATCCATATTTATTTTTTCATCCCAACTAAATTTAGAAAACTAAAAATAAATTCAAAATTCAAAACTGAAAATTGAAATGACAGAGAGAATTGCATCTTTTTTTTTTTTGGGTTAATTTTTATTTTTAATTTTTTTCTTCCTCCTATTATTTCTTTCTTTTTTCAAATTTTATTTTATTTTTTTGCTTTCCTGGAAATTTCGGGAAGGAACCATGCCAGCTGTTAATGGACGATGTGCACTGAAAATGTGTGCGGCTTTTGAGTGCATCCACAGTTCCAGACCATCTGCTCTAACCTACTTTACGTGTCAAATGTGAGAATGGAGCTCATCATTGCCATATTCTTAAATATCCTTTTTTTTTTTTTTTTTTGAGGGAGGTTGGTCCTCATTCTTACTTCCTTCGCAGAAAATTTATTTAGAGCTTGCTCTAAAAAGTTCAAAAGGTAATTACTTTTTCATACTTATAGATTAATTTCTTGGAAAAATTATTTTTGACATTTTCCATAAATTTCATTTAACTACAATTTTATTTCAAAATTACCTTTTTCAAAAAATAAAATAAAATAAATTATTTACTTATGTCCACTCACGTTTAACAAATCTTTTTGAATTGTAAATTGATGAAATCATATTTTTTAAACATGTGTTGTAGAGGCTTATAAGTTCTATTCGCGTTTTAGAACTACAAATTTAGATTGGATCGGTATAGAATCTCAAAAAATTTTGATGAAATGAACGAAGAATTCTCTCTTTTTGAGTAAAATAAATGAGCATGAGCATATATATTATTGGAACTAAAAGGTTAGAATAGTAATAAATATTGAATAGTACTATATTGAAAATTAAAAATGATATAAATGTATTTGCAATTATCTTGCATTTGTTAACAAGTTTTTCATGTAAAAAGAATACTTATTATTTCTTCTTTTTATATCTATATAAAATGCATTACGCAGCATTTTGACCTTATTCGTGTTGTTTAAAAAACGTATGATCACCATTAAATAAAAATAAAAATAAACATAAGATCGACCCTAACATTTTTTCTTCATTTCCTTTCATTCTTTCCACAACACATTGGTTAAAATTTGTAATTTGAAAATAATGACTTAATGAGATAGCATATGATGCATACTTACAGCCATGAATCGAGATATGCTATTTTAATTCATGTCTTTAATTATTATGATATCAAAATAATTCATATTACTGAATCAAAAAATAGAAATTAAAACAATAAATCCAAACTCTTTTTATAAGAATACATATAATACATGAAATTTAAAAGCACAAGTATATTACATTGCGGGGATGACAGAAAAATTCGATTCGATCCAAATCCGATGGATACCCGATCCGAATGGAGCAATTTTTTGCCGATCCGACGATTCATGGATCGGCTGATCCGAAACGGATTTGGATTTGGATCGGATAAGGCCTGATCCGATCTAATCCGATCCGATCCGAATTGATTTTTTATTTTTTATTTTTATTTTTTTAATTTTAATTTTATTATGTTTTATTTTTTTATAAAACCCTATACCAATATGGATCGTATTTGGATTTTTTTTCGATCCGATCCGATCCGAAGAATTTAAATTTGGATTTGGATTAGACCAATCCGATCCAACCCAATCCATTGCTAACACTATTATATTATTATATTAGTACATTGGGAACGAGCTCAATACCTACCAAATTAACACCCCACGAGGCAACATCTAATAAAAAAGAAGAAAAAGAAAAGGAAAAGATGTACTGTCGTTGGGCCTTTTGAATGATTGTGGGGTTTGTTACAAGTGCTCTTGGATTCATGAAAAAGTAAAAATCAAGTAATTGTTTTGGCAAAAGCTATGTATAATTGAACTTTTGTATTTTGCAAAAACTTGGTTACGAAGTTTTGATTACAAAGTGGTTTAAAAAGCAAAAAAGTTTTAATTACAAAGTACTTCCAAAAAAGAAAAAAAAAGGTTTTGATTGCAAAAGTCTCAAACTATCTTTTAATTGTAATGCATGCAAATCAATTGACGTTTTCCTTATTCATTGTATGTGCACTCAATGGATTGTATTTATTTTCAAAGTTTGACCTCCCCTACAAAAAATAAAACTAAAAATAAAAATAAATAATAAATAAAAATAAAAATGACCTACATCGTTGCTATTACTCGACAGACACGTGACTATATATAGGGGCAACATGCCATTCCATTAGGACCTATTTTTTGTTGTGAGCTCAATGATTTAGTGCTTAGTCTCACTATTTTCTTCCTTTTTTTCAAAGATCAAAATAAATAATAATAATAATAATAATAATAATAATAATAATAATAATAATAATAATAATAATTACAGATGACAATTGACAAGCATGCAATTATTATGATTCTTACTTTACGTAATTATTACATTTCAAAAAGCAAATATTTTAGATATATATATGACCACACGAGCACTAGTCTCACGCGACTTTACTGTTTAATGGAAACGTTTTATTTTATATCTGCAATTCATTTTGTGTGACAAAAGATTTGTTGGTCTTGGATGTGAGAAGTACTAGTTTTCGCATTTGATTTCTTCGGTTGTGACTTGCGATTTACAAGTAATATTATTGTAATTTGTTTTTGTTTCTTTTAATCTAACTTTTCCAGTGGTGAGAAAACATATCACAAACTTAAACACATAATTGCAGTTATGTTGTGCGTTGTGAACTTGTGATGTAGACTGTGTGAGCGAAATAACTCTCGGTGACTGTATAAATTACTCTAAATCGAGGTCAAATCTGTCTCAAAATTATTTTTTACGTCGCTTTTTTTTATTATATATCAAATGGAAAGATACCAAGATGTTTTGATAAATAAATTTGTACCCCGTGCTTGGATTTTCGAGCCGAGATATTTTTCAAAAGAAAAACAAAAAAAAAAAAAAAAAAAAAGGAAGAAGAAGATACCGAGGGGTAAAGCACTAATGTGTTTCAGTGTTTGTTAACAATCTATTGTCATTTTTCTGTTTGCTATGAAAATTAAATATGATGAGTTGGAGCCACGGGAAAAAAATAAAAAATTATTGTCAAGAGAAAGCAACTTTGAAACAGGCATTAAGATCTCCCCCTAATTAACAATCTTTTTAATCTAATAATCATTTGTCTCCAGCATTTTTATGTAGGATGTATATTATTTGAAACTCCTAACACATTTTTGTACCCAATTTTAGTAGATTGCACTTTTGGAAAAGATCGATCAAGTGAAAGATCTATAGAGATTTGATCCTTAGAAGTTAGAAGGACATTTATGGCCTCGGTGGATATAACTTTCCAACATATACAAGCCATGTAATCGCTTTAGATATCAAAAGATCTCCAAATTTTAAAATTATAATGTTTCTTAACTGAATTGTTTTTCTGACGAGTATCGTAGAAACAAATATATGTAAAGAATTTGATTTTCATAAAAAAATACTCTCCCATAAAAATTGTGCTTTCAAGAGACATGACTTATTCTACTCTCATAGATAAGTTATCATTTCATCCATTTAACGAAACAATAGTTGTGCCGTCAAGTTCCAAAACAACAAAAATTGCAACCCTTTTGGATTACCATTTTTTTTAACCACGACAGGTCAACGAGACCATTACAAATATAGAGACTCCAACTCAAAAAAATTCATTTGGAATGTATTTTTTTGAGTAACCATATATAGTTATGGATAATATGAAAGTAAATTGAGATTAATTGATACGTTATCTCAAATATAAAATTTACAATATCAAGGAAATTAATGTCACATGTGATTATGAGTTATGGCCACTTGTAAATAATATTCCACTCTTTTTGGATATGTGGTTAAAAAATAAATAAAATATTTTAAAAATATAAAAATGTTATTAAAAGTTAAGACTACCATATATTAGAACAAGATAGTCCCATAAAAATTAAAAAGTGATATTATCGTTGTGAAAAATGACTTTTTAATTTAAGTGTATGTACGAGATATATAAAACAAGATAGCGGTAGATAAGAGAACAGAAAAACATAGCTTCCCACCTTTTTTTTTAAAAAGTATTTGTGTATTCTTTGATTTGCAAATCTATTTTTGGCTAAGTAAGCCAAACACGTTTGCCGTAGCTTCATTGATAGAGTGAAGAGAGATGCACCAGAGAACATATGAATCCCGAGACTACTACGTACCTTAGCACCTTGTTGGAGGCCGGATGGAGAATGGAGTTCCAGGGTTTTTTTTAATTCAGTTTTTAGAGAATTATTTTTGTTCTCAAATCCAAATTGCAGATAAATTTTTTTAATTTAATTGTATTATTGATTTTATTTATTATCATTATATACTTGGATTTGATGTCAATATAAAAAAATTAAAATTCATTAAGCCATTTTATTTATTTTGTTTTAGGTATTTTTATATTCTGTTTTTTGCATTAGAAATTTATATATGATCGAATAATATATAAGTGTAATTAGTACATAATATAGTAGATAAAAATTAATACAAAATTTTCTAAATCGCCACATACTATCATTTGTGACTTCTTACATTCCATGTGACACAATTTTACTTAAAATGACTTTTAAACTTGATTTTTAAATTCCTAACTTTAAGTGAAACTTCTTTATTCTTTTCCATCATCCACTCCTACTCCTAGAGATATATTAAGAAATCAGCATTCAAATAGTTTGGTGTCGTTATATCGAAACGGGGGTTCCACAAGAGACACCCTTGAAAGTGAAATCAATTTCAAATATTTCATAATTCTTCGCTCTTGATTTATAATAATAATAACTCTAAAAATTAAGAATTTGGTGGAATTAGTCACCTGCAACTCTCTCTCCCCACTCTCTCTATATGAATATTTGCAATAAGAAATGAATCCTAAGTTTAGGATGACAACTAAACCCTTTACTCCAATTCCAATTCATATATAACATTGTCTTTTTGGGAGCTAGAGGATTTTATTTCTATATCTCAATGGCGAAATGTAGCGAGTTGAAGAGTATAACTATTCAATATTGACTATTGACAAATAGTAATAATAATTGATTTGACAAATGAAGTGTCATAATCAAATTAGTTGAATTGAATTATGATTAATTTATCACAATGTCACACCTAATTGTATCTAGTTAATTTCTTTTTCGGTCGCTGCATCTGAATCAAAGTTTGAGAGTGAGAGATTAGTTTCTGGGTTTCTAATGGCGTGCTTGAGTAAATTATTTTCCACCTAAAAACTATTAGAAAATTAACTTTTTAGATGAATAGTTATAAAATCCATGATATATGTGAATGATGATGAGCAATGCTATGAGATGAATTATTAATATTAATATTTGATTTTAACTAATGATAATAGTTAATTTTTAAATGGAAAAAACTAAACACAAATACATGCTAAGAAAGACAAATTTTATTAATTTGGAGCATTGCCAAGAGATTTTTACTTGGAAGATGCTCTTTAATTTAAAGAGGAGGAATTATATTATTACAAATATTCAAACACCATTGATGGCGCCATAATTATGGCATTACCGGGTATTTTTCGATTACATATGACTTTCGTTGGGAAAACCGAAACCATATCCAAAACTATAATGAAAAACTCAAGATCAGTAGTCCGAAAAATTTTCCCGCAAAGCCATTGGCCACCAGTCAAAGTCCAATCATTTTTTGGTGCCAACCCGACCCGACCAAACCAATGCCCAACCTTACATATAACTAAGATCACGCTTAGTCACGTGAAATAATTAAATTCATATATGACAAATAATTGATATAAAATTATAAATATAAATGTTGAATTCCTCAATTAATGTAATTTATGCATAGGAGATTGTATTATAATAAACAATTATTGAAGTTTATAATATTGTATATTATAATCAATGCAAAAATGCAGAAGTAAATTCACAATTGTAAATTATAAAAATTCACGTGCATCGCATAATTCAAAAGTTTATCAAAACATATAACTTTAATTCTAATTGCCGTACATAGTACTACACAACAACACTCATGAAGATTAATTAATTGTAAACGAACCATTGATAATGAATATATAAAAAATTTTTAATTATCAAAACGTGGCTTTCGCATTGGTACATATCAAATTTATATTGAATACCTTTTTCCTCTCTGAAATGGATATTACGCACTCTAAATTTTATGATTTTACGCATTTTTTTTAATAATTAGCCATAATTGCTACTTAATTTTAGCTATATTGTATAAGAATTATTATGCTTAATTTTATGTAACTTAAATTTGTAGGAATACCGATAATTTTCCGCATCTACATAATTCATTTGATTTCTTTCCATTTACGTAGATTGTATGTTAATTGTAGAAAGAAAAACTTTTTATTTTTAATTTTATATACTTAGAAAAGGTAAAAAAACGTGCAATGCAAAATTTAGTTAGTGAGCATATCACATAAAAAAGCGTGCAATGCAAAATTCAGTTAGTGAGCATATTACATCGCCGTATTAAAAACGAAAAAAATCAATTAATTATTTTAATTAGAAACTGTGTGTTATGTTGGCACTGCCAATATGGCGTCCGCCAAACGTAATTCACTTCAATTATAATAATTTAAGAATTAATAAATTACTATTTTACTTTAAAAAATGAATAAATTATTCAATATAAATCCAGTTATAATTTTAACTACACACTATTTGATTGTAAAAAAGAAAAAAGTAAAAAATACTCACTACTTTTGAACAAACCAATTCACATAACCAAGCAAAATTATCAAAACCTACAATTTTATCACGATAAAATTAAATAAAAATAAAAAATATTTATGTTTAATATATTGAATTAAAACTTAAAAAATGAAATTATATTTAAAATCTTTCCAAAACAATTTTTTTCTCATTAAATTTTTTTTTTTCAATATTGGTTTATTTTCAACTATGTTTTTAATTACTACTAACTTATTAATGTTGGTTTATTTCCAAAACTAATTTTATAATTTTCTTAAAATATTTAATCTGCGTCACATTGGCATCTTTGCCTACGTGACACTTCACAAATTATAATGTAAAGAATAATGGTATGATAATATTACATTCAAAATATAAAAATAAAGATTAATAAATAACTCTTTATTTAAAAATAAATAAATTATTCAGTGCAAATTCAATTATAATTTTAGCACTGCTATTTGATTTAAGAATAATTCACTATTTGAATAATCCAATGCACATTACAAATCAAAACTATCTAAAGTTATAAAATTTTTTAACACAGAGAAAATAAATAATAAAATACTTATTATTTAAGGTTTTTAATTAGAAATTTGAAAAATAAAATTGCATTTAAAGTTTTTCCAAAAATAATGTTTTGTTATTAAATTTTATTTATCACATTTAATGATAAATTTATGTTTCATTAACAAATAATTATACTTAAAGAATTTTTCCTATTTAAAACTATCAATTAATGTTGGTTTATTTTCAAAAATAGAATTTCTTTATTTTTTTTTAACTACAAAACTGATTTTTATGTTTTTTTTTAAAAAAAATTAATGAGTGCCACGTTGGCCCTGCTGCCAACGTGGCACTTCTCTTTTTATAATATAAAGATTACCCATCCCGTGCGACAAATAAATTTTCTAGTGTAGTCGGCCATAGCCGAAAAAGTAAACCACTCTTGTAACGGCCATGGCGATAAAAGGCCATTAAATTTTTGAAAAACTGATACACCACACTTCCGAGTTTCATGGCTAACATACATTAACTAATTCCTAAGTGAAAAAAAAGGGGGATCCGCTTCTGGATTCACTCTCTTTCGACATTCTTATCCAAACGGGAGACAGCGCCAATGGGTGAGAACAGACACGGTCTGAGGGTTTGCACAACATAATGCATTTGAAGAACGCGGAAACTGGATCAAGAGTGACGTACAAGAATATAAAGGGCATTCTGTGTTGAAAATATTGCATGCTGTGTCTTTTAGGATGTCCAAACCTTGATTGTTCCATCAACAGAAGCAGTGATCATACGGTTTTCCTTGGGGTGATAACTTACACTGGTCACCTGTCGTAGGAGAGTAATACATCAGAAAAGGACAAATATATGCGACCTCCAAAACGTTAGGTTCTTCATCTTACTAAAACCTCCATCCCTTCCCTATGACCCAAAGACAAAAATAAAAGTGAAAGCAGAAGAGGAAAGCATGCTACAGCTGAGAGCACCGACCCTAAAATACGCCCATTTGTAACCAATAATAGGCAGTTTGCTAAAAACAATGCTACAAGTTACAACCATCTGCCTTCATACTAAATACAAGTTACAACCACCTGCTTCGTACCCCAAGTGCAGACTGATTTAACAAATAGAAAGTCATGGTGAGTATAGTGTAAAAGCTCATGAATGACTTGTGGCAGGCATTCCGGGAAAGTTGCATTACCACTGAAACATGGGCTCTGAAACTGGAGACAACAGATGCATCCACAAGATCCCAAAAGTAGATAAAGCCATCTTCTGAACCACCAGTTACATGAGCGTCCGTGTTGGTTAAGCAGCAATCCATCTTAAAAGACTGATTTGATTACAGAAAAGAAAGAACAAATAGAAATCATCAACCATTTTATGAAAAAATCCTATACAAATCATGAGGAAAAATATAAAATAAATAGAAATTACATGCTCGATCATGTTTCATGCCAATGGCGACGAAACATGAAGAGTAAATGAACAGTGGAATCGAACCATATTCAACCCAAAGATTGTGGAAAGAAAATGTCTTCATATTCTTATGATGCTAAGAGGTTAGAGGTACCATAATTCTCTCTCTTTTTTTTTTTTTTGAATGATAGAGGTACAATACTTGGGGACCGGGATCCTGCACTAACCTTGCAAGTATGGCCTTTGTATTCTTGTAATAGTTCACCACTAGACCTATCCAAAAAAAAAAAAAAATTTAAAACAAAAAATTTCTATATAACATTTATAAAAGCACTAGAGTATACCCGTCAACAAAATTTGGTGGGAACACTTACCGGTCCAGGAGTCTAACTGTAGAATCAAGGCAACTGGCTAATATACAGTTACCGTCATTTGAAAGAGAGATGCAGTTGACAGGTTGCCCCAAGTTGTCAGATATCTCTCTAATAAGAATCATCAAAAGGTTATCCATCAGTGAAAGAGAGAAACCACGAATCAATAGATTATGTAATTATCAAACTTTGCATTCTTGAAATGGGAAAGGATGATTATATGATTGCAGTTGTACTTACCTACCAATTCGAATGTCAAATGTTCTAACAGTTCCATCAACACTCCCAGCAATTATCTCAGTGTTTGTTAAACAAACAGACATGACACTATCCGAAAAAGTGTCAATGATCTGCACAGCATAAAAGTTAGTAAACCATTAGAAGGCACTAGATCTAAAAAAGAAGAAGTATAGACATACATTTTAAACACAAATTGTATGGGACATTAATGAACCCGGTTATGTAATTCCAGTAACCTGCCAAATTATATTTGACATTTTCTTAGCACACCACATGGCGGGGGGTGGGGCAGTGGAGTTGGGGGGTTTATTAAATACAAAATCAGGGGTGAAAAATTGTATTTGAAATTTCATTTAAATGTCGATCACTTCTGATATCTTGATCACAAAGAATGATCAGTACTTCATCCATGTTCTAGCTAGGGACGAATTTCGTTTTGCAATTCTATTGTACAAACGCAGCCATAACAAATCAGTGATATAAAATTTCTAATTTCTCAGATTTTTCCTGATGGAAGTAGCTGCCAGGAGAGTCAGCTGGCAAAAAGTGATCATTTATATCAAAAGAATCTTTCAGACCACTTAGTCATTAGCATGCCAGGCAAGGTGTTACAACCAGAAGCAAATGAGTGGTAAAATAAATAGTACTTGTAACATATGTGTGGATAAAAAGTGGTTTCCACATAAAATTTTCAACCCTGGGGTTTATAAACACTTAATAACTGGTTGCCAAACATGCTCTGTGGTCACTGCAGCCTTAAGTTTTCATCCTTTTCTGTTTAATCCGTTTTCCTTCTCCACATGTTTTGTTCTTATAGAGATATAGTACTTTAAGAGCGATGGATATCATACTTTGTGGAGGGTTCCAAGTTTGTAAATGATTCACTATATGACATGCAAGTGCATCAGAGACATGATCTATTTCATAACACCACTAAATCTCAATTATAAAACTCACATGACGATCCCAGTCACATCACTCAGTATACGTTCTTTTATGATGTTTCCTTGAGGGGGAAAAAAAAAGTATACGTTCTTTTATGACATCATATTCCATGGTTTAACGAAGAATAATTAGAGTCCCTGGTTTCTAAACAACCTCTTGATTCTCCTACTTTAAGTTAACAAACATCCATCCACGCTGGCCTGACTCTGACCTTTCCGCTAAGAAAACTTGTCAAATCAACCAACGAAGCTCGGCCAGTTTAAAATTGTGTATAATATACATAACATATAGCATGTTTCATGTTGCTCAGCCAATTGAAGATATACCTGAATAGGCTCAGTGCTCTGAGATCGACAGTCCCAAGCCCTCACTGAACGATCATATCCTGCTGATACCACTACTGATGAATATTCATTAAACTTGACAGCATTTACCTAGTAAGAACAAACAAAGAAAAGGCCTTATAAGACACGAAACATTTTAAGGAAAAATGAGTTGTCACATGCATACTTTTAAGTGAAATGTTGGTGTTTCATAAAAAGGCAAAAGATAATTTGAGTAAAGATGTTAAAATAGAGTCTTTCTCAAATTAAACCTACTCCCATTTTCCCAAAACATGGTAATATCTTATTTTGATTGCATGCAGCGGTTGAGATCATTGAAGAACTTGAATTATCTCATCCACGCACAAATATCATACATGTCTCTGGATGCAACAACCTTGAAAGTTAAATAACTAAAGGTAATAATGTCCATTAGATATGACCAGATAGAAGTGCAATCAATTTTACAATGAAAAATTGAAAATATTAGTCAATAAAACCACTGTTCTCAGAACACCTGTTGTTTATGCAATTAGCAATTAAATATACGATACTTACCAGATAATAACACGGCATCCCTGTGATTCCAAAACCGTGATCCCAGTTCAACTCCATGAAAAGCAGCCTTAAAAGTTTTTGTATATTTCTAAGGATTTTTGGGGACTTAACATTTCTGTTACTTATGTAATCACATATGACATATTGAACGGTTACCAATGATAGCAGGGCATCCAGGTGAAGGTTTCATGGAGCAATTATAAAATTGAGATCCCAGTTCAAATTCAAGAAAAAGCTGTCAGTGTTAATTTTGTTGAAGTTGTTGGGGGCTTAAAACTCATTATCATCAGATGTATTATTCAAAATATTAATAAGGATGGTGATGTAGCACGAGAGATTTTAGCATCACACCAAGGAGCAAAGGCGTAGGAGTTCATGCTACTCATAATACAAATTCATTTTTCATCCGCTATAAACTGTGTGCATTGAACAAAAACTATTACCACTTAAAATCCTCATCAATCCAAACAAGAATACATCCAAGATAGCAGTTTCTGCTCATTTAATTTTCACATTTTATTCAGAAATCATATACCACAACCTTATCTAATCTAATAATGCTACTTTAAATTCATCCAGGCATTTTCACTATACAAAACAATATTCTGATCTCCTGTGACAATCCACCAGATTATTAGTTCAGATTCTACATCGAACGAAAGAATTCAATTGCAGTAGGAATTAATTTAGCCATCAACATCCATTCTGCACCCCTAACTCACATCAAAACCCTTAACCTTAAATGCAACCCAGTCCAACAAATTTAAACACGACGAAAATACAAATAGGACCAACCTCACTGTCATGACCACGAAATTTGCGAATAACACGACCTGTAGCCACATCCCAGTAAAACACTTGTCTGTCGCCTCCACACGAACACAGTTTTGAATTATCCCTGCGAAATAATCTCTTTAATTGATAAAATCTAACAATTGTAACACTAACGTTGTCACAACAGCTTAAGCTTTTAAGAATGAATTCACTTACGAGGTGACGTGGACGTCTCGGACTTCACGGCCGTGAGATTTATAGGTCTTGATGTGCAATCCACGGTGAGGATTCCAAAGCCGTATAGTACGATCTTTGCCACAGCTCAGGCAATACTCTCCGTTCCGATTAAACCTAGCGGCTAATACTGCACCTTCGTGCCCCCGGAGCAAGTTAGCCTCCTTCCTCGGCAGATCGTCCTTGCTCATCCTTTTACTTCAGGCGGGAACGGTATTATCCTACGCCGGAGAACGCGCCTGTAGTGCGAGCAAGACAACGGAGAATTTTACCGGAGTGGGTCGGACTAATCGACGGAAGGCTAAAAAGCCCAACTTTGATTAGCTCCACATTTGGGCCTCTGTAACCCGATCAGGATACTGCTGGAGTGGGCTGAGCTGATGACATCAGGCTAAAAAGCCCAAGTTTGATTTTACTCCGAATTTAGGCCTCATGCTCGCCGAATAAGAGAAACAGATATTTATTTATTCATTTTTTATTTTTATTTTTTCAAAGAATTGTAATACTTCACCGAGTTGTTAAGACGTAAAAAGAGAATTATCCTTAGCAGTGATTAGCACTGAGCAGTTTAGCCGAGACATATTAATAGTTTCAACATGTTTTTTTTTTTTTTAAAAACTTAAAGTTAATTTTTAGAGACATGCAATTAAAGTTAAATTTTAATTTCAACCACACATCACGTCTATGCTCATTATTAACTACAACTTTCATGATCTTTCTCGTCATTCAAACAAAAAAATAAATTTTTAATATATTAAAAATTTACTTGAACACACATTAAGTTCGATGCTCCAGCTCTCTTACACACTCTTATATGCATACACTCATACACACTCCGGTAAAAAAATTTGTAGGGGCTACATGAGCCTCCCACCATCAAGAGGTAGTTATATATTATTCATTTTACCCAATGTAGATACTAAAAAAAATTATAAAAAAAATTGATGATGTGACGCCTTGTGAATGCGCCATGTCATTGAGTGTGCAGCTTCTCCTACACATTAGTGTGCAAGAGGACAACAACATTAAATTCGAATCGTGAATTTATATTTGTTGTGAATTTAAAAGGCAATAGTCCAGATCCTTTTTTTTTTAATTCTAAATTTGATGTCCTTCAAGTGGCGCCCACTTCATCAATCTATATATTATATATTTTTAGGTTTTAATAAAACAGTTATAATTGAAAGACAGTTATTTAGACAAAGAATCTGGTATTGATTTGTTGTACCGCTTATATAGTGCCACGTGTCAGTAGTTGCTGATGTCAATTAATTAAAAATTAGTTATGCACGATTGAGGATCAGACCCATTTGCACGTTTCTTTGCACGTCTTGCGGCCATTCACATGTACACGTTCGGGTAACTTCTTTTTCTTTCTTAAAACCCATTGTAATGTTTAACGCGCTAACTCACTTCTCCTCCGTGAAGCCACTGCACGTAATGTCACGTTTTCGATAGGTGATTGGAACGGCAGATTGCACTGTGTGGTCCGTCACTTTGTCTTTACGAGACATCCACTTCGGGTCGCTCCTAATTTGGTAAGAAATTGGACGATTCCAACAGCAGATTCTTGTATACCCTTTACAAATTCGCATCGGATTTTGCAATATTGCAGAAACCTAGGCAGTCGGATTAAGGCAATTTCTGTATTCGTCGTCGAATTGAGTCTTCGGTTTCTATATTTTTCATTTTTCTCTATTAGTTGTTGGCAGTAGCCTTTGGTTGCTCCCCTTGTGCTTTTTTTCTGGAAATTACCTGCTTCATGTTTTAATTTAATTTCCTAAAGAAAAATTGTAGTGTATATATCTTAAAACCTGAAGTGTTTTGGGTAATCCAACCAGCAGCATATGTAGTTGCTAAAATTTGAATTTGGTGGCTCCGTCTTTCAATTGATAGATGTTACGGGAGTTTTCCAATTGTTGGAGCAGACAGTTTCTCAAATGATTACAACCACTCGGGGGAAGTTTCTCAATTGATTATAAAAGGTAGAGAATTCTTTCTTGAGGGTCGGTAACTTCCATTAAATTTGCAATTGGCTCTACTTGTAGCAATATCTCGAAGGTTCTTCTTTCAAAGGTATGTTTTACTATAAGATACTATTAAATATTAATCCTATTTAAAATCTGCTTATTGTGATATTTTCGAAAGGTGGAGAAACTTTTGTGGTGGTTAAATTTATCATTTCAACATGATAAGCATCATCGGTGGATAGAACTTTCCCTTGCAAATATTTTTAATATGTTTCACTTGAAATCGAACTTACTAATTGGGTTTCTCGACTTTCCCATAATTTTTTTTCCTGTTAATTTCATCACCTCATGCGGTAAGAAGATGGAAAATTTAAGGTTGTTCCCTGTCTCTATTAATTTCATTAGATTCTTAAGCTACCACTCTCCTAATATAGTAATGTGAAACCACCGAAGTGTTTGAGAAAATGTCAGGCCCGACTCTATGAGATTTGCTGCCAAATCTTGCACTCGAAACCACAGACAGTAAGATCAAACCACACACAGAGATGATAAATTATGTATGGTGAACTTAAATGTTGTTAAATTCAAATTTTAGGGAGGCATACTGGTGGGTTAAGATATGTGATATTAATGATGATAGTAATTAGAAATGTATTGTTAACATCAAAGTCTAATACTAGAAGTTAAATTCAATTCATTTTTCACTTTTCTTTGTAATGTATCCTCAAAATTTTGGATGAGATTAGTGTTACCTCTTTTTATCTATATTTATATTTTTTTCTTTTTGAGGGGCTGCTGCCTTTAATTGATAATACATTAGTTACTTGTGACAATGCGTAGTAAATTGTTTATTAGGTTGACAAACTAACATAGGTGATGGGTTAGATTTGAGCATAAGGATTTTTTAGTATAAGATGATCTCAGTTGGAGTTTTAGAAGGATGGGTAGCTATTGAAAAAGACTTAAAAACATCACAGATGAAACTAATGTTGCCGGAGTGTTGTTTCGTGCAGTAATTATGTAGGCAACTAATAAAAGGCTTTTATCCGTTTGGAGTTGATTTGGTGTATGCTATTGCTGTTCATTTTTGTGATTTGGAGAAGGAATCTACTGCTTGGGAAATTATATATTCTCTGGAAAGGTTATGACAATTGTGACTTTGCTAGATTGACTTGCAAACGATGTTTCTAACTTGCAACATAACTCCAGTGCCATTGAAGTTTTTAGATCACTCCTACTAGCCAGTTTGGTTCTGGTGACCCTTTTATGCTATCATGTTTGCTGAAACTATATTCAAGTAGGTGTAATAACGATAAGAACAAATCTAAGTTGAAGTCCACATATTGTAATCTCTCTTCCAAATTCACGTTAAAAGGAGTTTTTAGGCTTGCTTTATAGTTTCTTAAAAGGTTTTTTTTTGCTCATCAACGATATTGTGAAATTTAAAAGCTATATTTAGGATTTCTGAATTACTTAGAGGATTTGAAGCATGATAGAAAGGTCAGAAATCATTGATTGAAGCCTCATATTATGGTACCGTAATCTTTTATGATTGAGAAACGATTTTAAGATAGTTAGATCTCACGTTGATCTATGATGTTGGAGCAGTTTCTAAATTACTTAAACTATAAAATGTGGAATTATTGTTGACGAAAATAAAAATATTTGAAAATGTAACAAATAACTGAAAAGTATGCAATGGCCGGATTATTATTGCCCATAAATTACACAAGTAAATGAAATAGTTGAGATTTAATCGAGAGAGCTATTTTAGTATTTATTGTTAATTTCATGAATGATTAACATAATCTTACATTGTCAATAGAGGGAAAAAAAAGAAGAGAGAGAGAGAGAGAGAGAGAGAGAGAGAGAGGAAAAAAAGAAAAAGAAAGAAAATAAATAAAATCATCTTAGTTTGTTGATTTATCCTTTTAGATGTTTGGATTGTTTCTGTTTATTTTATTATTTAAAAGCTTATTTAATTTGTCAAAATTGAATTTATATTTATATATTTTTTTAACTTTAAGTTCACTTGACCAAATATTTCAGATGGTTGCAAGAAAGTGCAATTTTAGTACAATTACCCATTCATAGCATGCTTGGACGTTTGAAGCGCGAGTTCTTTAGTACTGGGAAATTCATCGTCTGTCTAGCCAACCCACAATTGACGTAGCACATTTAATTTTAGGCTATGAATAAGTAAGTTTGTAAATGCTTAGTTTATTTCTCTTTGTAAATTACATGCAATTCAACATTCTTTCCTCAATCAGTATAAATTAATTGTTTGTATGTCGAATGACTACATTAGTATTGCAAGAGTACATTCATGATCTAATAGTATTTTTAATATTTTTTAAATATGACATTAATTCTCCTTTCATATAAACATCCACGAATATCATATTATTTGATCCGATTTATAACTAATAACTATATTTTTCAGGGGGTAAAAATTCATACTGTCCTTGGTCGTACTCATAAACAAGTTGTCCATGTGTATCGAGTGATTTGTGAAGGGTTAATATTTTTTTAAAAGAAGGGTTAATATATTATTAGTCACCTATGTGATTGTGAAGCTAAACGATCCTCCAATCAGTTGTATAAAGCATGAATATTGTTGGAGTTACAATGACGTGAAGATGCAATAGATTAATCAACCGTACCAGTGTTTCTAACATTATGTAATGTAGTAGATAATTAAACAGTGTTACTATTGTGACCTTTGTATGAAGAATATGTCATTAATCTCTGCTTTTTTCAAATTGTCGTTTAATATATAGTTTCACCATGTCATGTAATTTTTTGTTGTGTTTATGTTGATTGACATTATTTTAGTTTTAATCTTTTTTGCATAATTTCGATTTGTTTTTAGCAACACTGGAATGCATTGCGTTTTAACATGAGACCACGTTGATCGATTTAATCGATGTTATCATTCAATGTAGAATCGATCAGTTGTGATTATATATATATATATATATATATATATATATATTATTCCTTTGTCAAGTCCAACGGTTAAATGACATGTATAAACCATTTATTATATTGTTTTCCAATTATAATTTTTCCATTTATGGAGAAATTTTAAATATGATACATTACATATTATCTATTTGTACGCTCATCACAGTTAATAGTATATGATCATGTAACATAACAGATAATTAACGCTGATTACGTTAAATGGGCATATTTCGAGCGAACTATTTCAATAATATGCACTTGATTTTGTGTTTCGTATTTAATAGATTTTTAATGTTACATATTTTTCTACTTTGCCCTAAAATCAAAAGTGGGCTACACCTTTTATTACTTAAGCCAATGAAAAAGTAAGAAGTATTTCTTATATGTTATTTGAACATCATTATCGTTAACGTACTTTATGTGGTTGTTTTGAATTATATTTATTTTTTAATTCAATGTTGTTTTGATATCGTTTTTAATTTATTTAATTTTCAGTTGTACATTGTGTTCATTTTTTATTTTCATTTGTCAAAGAATTTATTCTTTCACTGTTGTTTACAACAAAATTTAATTTACATAGTTTTAATCCCGTGCAACGCACGGGTGTGAAAACTAGTTAAAATAAAATTCAATGCTTAATTAATCAATTAGTGACATTTCGGATTCACATTCCCAATTGTCGTTTGATCAGTTATGCAATAACGCGCCATTATTACATCTTTCCCTCTACCGCAAATTCCCACTTTATAAATTCCATTTCCCTTTCAATTTTCCGCACGCCAATTTCACAAAATGTCTCTCAAAAGTATAGCACTGCTCTTAACAATAACCACTTGCATTATGTCACAATATCACGTCTCCTCTGCTAGACAAATAATGGCTCTGGTTTCCAAACCCGGTCTCGAAGCCAGGCTGGAAGCCAATGGGAATGCGTTCGACTGCTGGACCGCGCTGACCGAGATAAGGTCATGCTCGAACGAGATTATGGCTTATTTCATGAGTGGTGCTATTGATATCAGTCCTACTTGTTGCGAAGCTATAAGCTTGATAACACATCAATGTTGGCCAGCCATGTTGACTACTCTCGGCTTCACTCCCGATGAAACATACACTTTAAGAGGATATTGTGACGCCGAGGACCCGACTTCTGCAAAAATGGGGCCCATTACAAGTCCATTAGTCTAGCCTTTGTGATCATGCAGGATAAGTTGTCGAATAACTTATAATTGCATTTTCTAGGTTGTTGGTCACATCGAGTCTATAGTAGTTACTCTTTAAGGTTTAATAATCTTCTCCCACTACCTAACTCTACTTTTTACTATGATACTGGTTATGTTCGTATGAGTATTAATCCACTTATCCAGAGGTAATTTTGAGCGGAATGCAAGATAATGAATTATAAATGTGATTAAAGAATTAAAACGGTAAGATGGCGACCTATTTATTATTATATGTTTACATGGCTTAAAGTTCTACACTAGAATGTGACGTGACACAATGTATCACTTCAATTAACAAGGTTAGATCCAGTATCCAGCCATTATTTTTATATTAATATATTTGCAATGGTTTCCAACTTTCTAATCGAATTACCTTGTTTAATTTAGAATTTTCACGAACGATCTTCTCCCAATATGGGGAGAAATTATTCTTCCCATCTGCCATATAACAGCAGATAGGGAAACACATCATTAGGAGCTGGACCCCATTATTAATGTGTTTTTTCCTTCTGTTGACATATGACAGATGAGGAGAATAACTCCTCCATTTTCATTGAAAAACAAAAGAAACTAAAAGAATCCACTTTCATATATATACATTTTATGAGTTAATTAAATAATTTATTATTATTATTATTATTATTATTATTATTATTATTATTATTATTATTATTATGAAAATTAACGTGTATTGACTACTATTGTCATTTTTAACAATATGATTTTTTAAACCAATACGTCCATAATATTACGAGTTGAATGAAATCTAGCTCCATAGTCCATATTGCCTTTTAAGGCATGTTTGATAGAAATTGTGAAAACAATGATTTTTGTATACATGATTGAGGAGTAAAAAAATTATTTTATTATTAAATATTAAAAAAATATCAAATCAATATAATGAATCGTTTGAAATGAAGGTAAGAAAAAACGACTTTCTTAAAAAAATGTAACAAACAAGTCCTAAAAGAAAATCTTGGTCAAAATAACCAAGCATGTGATATTTGTGGTACTATTGCTTCTAATAGATCAAATGCAAGAGGCCACATGTAGAAAACATCAGTTGTGGGTACATTAACTTGCCCATATGTGGGTAGATGATAAAAAAAATTAATCAAATGGAACCACTGAAAAGCGAAGGATAGTTTTATGTTTAAAACGACTTATCAGTCCTCATGATTGATATAATTGTCTTTATTGATTCATCGCATTAGTCATCATTAATTTTGAAATAGTAAGTTACAGCAGTTGAACGATGCAAACAAAGTTTTCACTACATATACCGTAAACATTATCGATCTCAAATCAGAGCTGGCCCTGCACATATACCGTAAACATTATCGATCTCGAATCAGAGCTGGTCCTGCAGGGCGAAAGCCGCCAATGCCTCAGGCACTGTAAATATATTTTTTAAGTTAAGAGAAATAAGAGTGTGAATTTTAACAGGAGCTTGGTACAAATTTCCAAAAGAAGATCCAACGGTGGAGTGAAAGCATGTAACCTTCATGATCTAATTCGTGATATGTGCTTCAGAATCGCAGAGAGAGAGAGAGAACTTCCTCAAAGTCATCAACAAGTAAGTCTACTTACAGCATTATTTCCTTCTGTTTTATCGTTTATTTTTTCACTTTATCGTTTCTTTCTACAGCGATTTCTCAATCTATGAGAGACCCCATCGCCTTCGTGTCACCTATCGCCAAAAAATAACTTGTACAGAACCATGTGGCCTACATATTCGATCCTTGTTATCCTATCCCTTTCAAATTCCTCATCTCTCTTTACGTAATTTAAAACTGACTAGGGTGTTGGAGTTTTCTAGGGATCTACAAGGAATCGAGTTCCTACTTCAGTTGAGATACTTGGCAATTTCGAATTTATCATTACTAACTGTCTCCCTCGAGAACCTAGAATATCTCCTTGCAGAACATGGGCGGGTCATACCACCATTCATCATGAGGATGCCCAAGTTAAAACATCTAATCATTGCACAGACCATCAGGTTCAGTGAGCATTGCGATATCTCTCAAATAAATAATCTTGAAACTCTTTCTTCAGTTTTTATTGTCAATTTGAAGGATGAAGAAATATTGAAATGCTCTGCCAATCTTCGTAAACTCAAATGTGCAAGTAAACCTTTATTGCTGGAAGACGGAACCTATCGCTATCCCAATCTCGACTTTCTTACTAAACTCGAATCACTCAAAATGGTACTTCGAGGTGACATCAAAGGTGAACCCCCACTCATTAGCTTCCCAGTTAGCCTCAGAAAGCTTACTCTTTCTGAAATTGGTTTGCCATGGGAGGAAATGTCAGTAATCGGGACATTGCCCTTCCTTGAGGTACTCAAATTAGAATCTAAGGCATTTAAGGGAGAAACATGGAATACAAATGAGGCCGAGTTCCAGAAGCTGAAATTCTTGAAGCTAGATAGCCTAGAACTTGAAGAATGGAATACCTCAATTGATCACTTCCCCAAACTTAAACGATTGGTGTTGCGGAAATGCCTGAAATTGACCGAGATCCCTTCTGAGTTCGGTGGCATTCCAACACTGCAGTCGATTGAGGCACATTCTTGTGGCAAAACTGTACGAGATTCTGCTATGCAAATTAAAGAAGAACAGCTGGATTATGGTAATGAAGATTTTAAAGTCATCATCTCTGGGTCTGACGATATAGAGCAATGGCTTCTGCACAATCGAGTAAGATGCTTCAATTGATAGATATAAAAATAATCGGAGTTTCCAATATCATTTTACTAACGTTATTGTGTATATTGTCATATGCAGCAAGTTCGTATTCATTTGGATCTGATGTACATACATGATTCTATCCTCGCCTTTTCCGCGCTCAAGCCCTCCGTTCGTAACAATGGCGATCTCGCAGATAAGAGTTATTTCTCGATCTTTCCAGATGCTAGTTGCTTCACAGTAAGAATAACTAATGTTGGGATTGTTCATTGTAAGAATAACTGATGTTGGGATTGTTCATAGTTTTCGCAGCATTGTCCCTGTTCGTTTCCCTGAACAATGGCTAGCGTTGAATAATAATAAGGGAAAGACTGTTACATACAATATATATGCGCATTTTTTAGTCAAAATCGAAATTTCCGTTTGCAGAATTTTATAATGTTATCCATTTTCTAATTCCAATTCCAGAAATTATTGAATTGATATTTTATCAGATACTAACAAAACACGCTGTTATATTGACCCAAATGCATTTTAATGCATTTTTTTCAAATTTCAAATTTGGTCAAACAAATCACATCCATATATTTTTCCACTCATTAAATCTCCACCATCCAACTCCACTTATTCTCTCTCTTCCTACTCATAAAAATACATTAAAACTCATCTGTTAACACCCTAACTAGTGTCATGCGTATTAATTCAGTAAATGAAAAAATAATTGTTACACTAAAGAAAGATTGATAATTTATTTTGCATTAAGAAGCATTGAACAGTCGATTTCAAGATTTTGCTACTTAGTATTATCGGTAATATTCCCCTACCCATACGTAGATAAGATAACATCCCCACAAGAATCTACTTGTATATAATCAAAGTTTAATGAGTGTATATTTATACATAATCAAATTTTGATTATATACTAATAGTCATTTGTGGGCATATTATCCTATCCACAAGTGGGTAGAGAAACATTACCGTCAGTATTATTAGTGGATTTATTAGTTTTATGCAGCGATGATATTGATTTTAAAGTAATGTTCTACGGAATTACTTAATTTTTCATAATAGGGTAAATTTTTTAGGGTAAATGTATAATATAACATTATAATGATTATAAAAATTCATTTGTAATTGTTCTTTATTAATAATATTAAAAAAATTATATCTCTTTTCTTTACAATACTAGTTTTCAGGGCGATGCACGAGAATAAAATTGTATAAATAGATTAAAAATGAACATTTGACACATGTACATGTGTAAAACTGTATAAGTTGATTGAAAATAAATATTTTACACATAATTCTCGTTTGTACTTAATTAATTGAGCATGTATTTTAAATTAATATTTCACATATCATATATTAAGTGTATATACTAATAAGCAATTGATATGTATACTGTTATGTTGTATCAATAAATTATCTGCAATCTAAACTACGTACGAATAAAGTGATTAAATAATTGTGTTATGTAATAAAAACTTATACAAGTAGAACTAATCAAGTTAAAAGATAAAACAATGCGAAGAAACATACACCTTATTCAGAAAAATTAAAAACAAAAAACAAAATATAAATAATAGTTCAACCTTAATATCGATGTATGATCTATATTTGTTAACATCATTAATATACCAATTTTAGTTTCAACTCATGACAGTAAACACAAGAATATCTTACCTCATTTAAAAATTATGTTTAATATCAATTGGTGTAAGGAAATGATTTCTCTTATAAATATAATAAATTTAATAAAATTACAAACATCTATCAATTGCTGTAATGAATGATTCTAAAAGTTATAATCAAATAATAAATAAAAATTTTTAAAAATATATAAATCACAAAAGTTGATTTATCTTGGTTCCTTTAATTTAGTTATCGGCTAACAAACTAAAAAAAGAAAGTGAGCAATTTTTCAACATACTGTATCAATAATTAAATTTTGAAATTATAATTTAATTATGAACGTAAAAATATTTTTTACAAGAACTTTAACATATTGTAATTCCCATATTATAATAAAAATATTATTGTCTATGATTTCTCATGTATTGAATTAAATACTTAGTTCACTCTATTTAAGATATAATATTAAAGGAATAAATATTTTAAATAAGAAATTTCCAATATTTATAATTGGAAATTTAATAAAAATATTAAAAAATGTAGTATTTTCACAATTGTATTTATGAAAATTATATTTACTTATAATCTCATTTTAATTTAAATATTTTATATATAAATAAATATATAGTTTACAGTTATGCATCATATATTTATAAATTTATTTTCATATTATTGTATTATTATTTTAAAATTTATCACAAAAATATGAGTTATTAAGAATATGCAAATGCTTTATATTTTGTTTGTTCTTTTTTGGTTAAAAATAATGTACAAAATGACGTTGTATCTTAATAGAGAATTACAACAACAGTCCAAGTAAAGATATTGTTGTTGGTTTTTTGTCTTTTTTTTAATCAACAAATTGCAATATTTGTTCTAAATAGTAAAAGAAAATATATATTTGGTTTCATTAAATTATCTATCATATAGAATTTAATGCATGTTTGCATTAAGAGTATGTTTGACAGAGATTGTTGATAAAATAATTTTTAAATATGTGACTGATAAATAAATAAAGTATATCAATAAATATTTATTAAGAAAAATCAACTCAATATATAGATAAGTGATTGGAAATGATAAGTGAGAATAATAAGTTTTGGTCTAAGGTTTTACCAAGAAAAAAAATCATTTTCTTTTTTCAAACCACCGCTTTCTCCAAAGAATATTTTATGTATAAATACATTAATTACCTAATTTAAATGGGAAACCATAAATTGAAAATCATAAACTGTCATAATATTTATTTGTCCCATGAAGGATTGAAATGTTATAGATATATTTTCACGATATTGTTGCGCAATAAAATCTTAGAGAATGATCTTTTTCGATTGATGGTCTAATAAAGTGAAAACATATCAAATACAAGTTCAGAGGTTACAAAAAGATGGTAATGTGATCTTTCTACTGGGAGATAATAGGATAATTTTTAGGCTTAGCTTTGTAATTGCACTTGAAAAGAAATTTTAGCAATATATCAGTTGTACTTATACCTTCTTTGTTGGTGGTTTAAATTAATTTAGTGAAGGCAAAAATTAAGAAAAAAGTTAGAATTCAATCAAGTTCAATTGGACTTTTTCAGTGTCCTACAGTGAACATGGGAAAGTACTTTGATATGAAAATCCATAAGCAATTTGTTCGATCTCGAAGATTTTTTAGTGCTCGCTTTCGGGGATGTACTTAAAGTACGATGGAATTATATGCTTTTGAATTTCTAATCTATGCAATCTATTGACGATGATCCTTGCAACAAACTTGTTAAGTGAACATAGTGATGATATACCGAGTGACATAATGTTAAGTGGCATGCGATGACTATTGATTTAAAGGCGAAGTGATGTGTGAAAAGCAAAGATCATGCCAAGTTAGTCTGCAATTGTTTGTTTTTAATGCGCTCTGTGATTTTGTAGAAGAACTAAGAAAATTTTACAATTATGGTATGAAAAAATAATGAATGACATAAAAATTGACAGATTATACAACTTGGTATTATTCTATTTTTCAACAGATTACATCGTATTTTAATCAATGATCATCACATGGACTACTTAGCAGTATGAGTACATTCTTTTGTGCCATCTATTATATTTACTTAGTATTTTTTTCAATTTTTTATTTTCAAGCAAATTTATAATGTCAAGATTGCGGATAATAGTGGCACATGCAATAGCTGCATCGTTTTGTTCAGTGATGTAGTTGAAAATTGCGTATGCCTTCTACCTTAAAAAATTAATGCAAGACAAGATAATAGTAAAATTGTCTTCATATGATTTATTACATTTTCAAATATTTTTCTTTGAAAATATATTGATAGTATGTATTTTATTTTTCATATGTTAAGAATATGTTATTAATGATTGTGTACCTAACAACCATACAAGGACCATTTCATTTATTTGAAAGTTATAATCCCAATTAAAGAACAAATAGACAAAGGTTCAAGGTATTGTTAATGATAGCAATTATTGGCAGTCCGTATCACAAGTAAAGAAAAAAAAAATTTATTATCCACATATTTGGGTACTTACAATTAGCACATTATATCCAACGCACCAAGAACACTTCGATTTGAGAAAGGAGATGCTAGTATAGGCAAAAGATTTGGATAATCGGAGAATGGAATCATTAAAGTTGAAATGCGTAATGAATGTAATAGCACCGTGGATGAAATGGGAAGATGGTTTTACTAGATCCTGCTAAGGACAAAAAAAAAAAAAGAAAAGAAATTTATCTTTGTTAATTAGCAATCTAAACACTAATTAAAAATATTGAAGACAAAAAGTAAATTGTGCCAACATGAATGAAATAAATTGTGCCAACATGAATGAAATTAGGGCTCAACGGTTCGGTTTGGGGACGGTTTTGCCCAAACCGCGAACCGAAGCAGCGGGTAAAAACCATAATCATAACTGAACCGAACCGAACCGTTGGTGTTTCGTTCGGTTTAGGGTTCCGAATCGTTTTGAAAACCGGGTTTTTTTAAAAGCCATGTTGTCTTATATTTTTTTAACCAAAAGTTACTTACTCACACTCAAAACACTAATACCTAAATTGTTTTTATGTTAAAAACATTGAATATTACATCCTCATTTTAATTGACAAACATTCTAATATTACATCCTTATTCTAGCATCCTACCATCGCACCATCACAACTCATTACTCATTAGACTTTAATACACTAATAATAAATAATCAATCCATTATCCTTGTTCATAAACTAATACAACTAAAAAACATGAAATAGTTATTAGTCTTCAAACAAAATAGGAAATCACACACCATGCAAGCAAAATAAATAGTTTTCGTTACAATTGACAACTCATTATAGATTTTAGATTATCAACTTTTGATTTTTGAATTGATAATTAATTTTAAATTTTTTAGGAAGAAAAATATCGGTTATTCGGTTTGGGTTCAGTTACGACGCTACTAACCATATCGAACCATATTCGTCTCAGGTTTTACAATAAAAAATCATATCCAATATGCAAATCCATTGGTTCGGGTTTTTTTCGACCCGTTCGATTTCGGTAACCGCGGTTCTCGGGTTTCTCAACCCGTTGTGCCATCTCTAAATGAAATCAAACTACTTTTGCAGCCCCCCCCCCCTTCCAATCTAAATAGGTGAGAGCCAAGATGCTCTATATTTTGGATGGAGTGAAGGAGTTAATTTTAGAAAAATAAATTCATGGACTTTAACACCTTTCTTTGATTATGTCAATGTAGTGGGGTCAGTGACGGATCTAGACATTAACAGTTGGGGAGTCACTTATGATGGCTCCCCATAGGGACCAAATTTTTTGGGTGGGTGCTAATTATCGTAAAAAAAAAATTTACCTACAAAAAGTATTAAATTTCAAACTAAAATCCCACATTTACATAAATACAAAAGTAGAACGAAGCAAATATACTTAATTAATAAAATATAAATCATAAAATCACACACTTTGCAATTTATCAAATATAAACGATTCAAATTCTTCAAATTAAAACACAATTTAGATTGAGACAATAAGATAATTTACAAAATTAAAACTAAATCTTCCTAATTTTTTAAAAATTTACTAAAAATCTTTTTTTAATATTTTTTGAATTTTTAAAATAAAAAAAAAAATCTCAAAGGCACTGGGGGTCACATACCCCCGACCGCTCTAAATCCACCGGTGAGTGGGGTATTTTATGAAATCCAAACATCAGATCTTGATCTTCACTGTAATATGTTTGAAAAAAAAAAAAAAAAGGGAAAACTTCTACCACACTTACTTGTATTATAGGTTATCTTTAACATATAAATGATCGTTCACAAAAATGTCTAAAATCATATATCAATATCAAAAACATCATTTACACACTTACAATAGAGATTGTGCAATGCACGATCCTCCACTAGTACTATCTTAAAAGCATAGACTTGTTTTTCACCATTCATCACACTGTTGTTATGAATAGTGATTTCAGCAATTATTAAATGAATTCTCTCTCTCTCTCTCTCATGCACCATGAATGCTTTTATCAATGAAAATTTCTAGCCGAAGAAAATAAAAAGAAAGCTAAACGAAATTTTCAACCAAACATCTCTATTTGCCACTTTAATGATAGATTTAAAATGACAAATTAATTAGAGTTTGTTTGATAAATATGTTTTAGAAGAAAAATGATATTTGAAAAAGTGATTGAAAACTTAAGAAGTTAAGGCGACAACGATTTTTTTTCAGTGAAGTATTATGTTAAAATCGAATGTTAAAGGAAAGATGATTATAATTTAAACTTTCTCAAACAAGCACCGGAGCATGTTTGACAAAATCTTCTTTCAGAATTTCTTTTATTTATTCATTTAGTTTTAATATTACATTCTACAAAAAAAAAAAGAAAAGATAGCAAAATAAAATAAAATCACACATTTCATAATGGCAGTTAATTATCGATTTACAGTCATTACTTGAGCATACTCTCTGTGAGAGAAACATTATATTTACTCTGAATAAAATATGTCAAACAAGTAATGTTCGCAATCAAACACAGCCTATTTAGATTTTCATAATAGGAAAAGTGTTGGCGAAAGCTTTTAATTCAGAACCACATTGGTGGTCCTCAGATAGATTATGTCTTTTTCTACAACATTAAATTTTGATTTGAGCATCGATTTGCATTTTTGCAGTAATCTTATCATTTTCGACAATAGCTAAAATGACCCAAGAACAAATATCTTATACATGTTGGACAATATATAATAGAAAAAAGAAATTTTGCATTGAAGATCTACTTGCATTTATGGTGTTTAAATATGTCTTAATAGGATGATAAATTTTCCTTCAATACTTAGGTGTTATATCATAACCAACCATGTATGCTCATGGTGGGTTGTCAAATTTTAAGGAGAGATAAAAGATAGATTTTGTTGTTCACACCTATTAGTTATTTGAGGTCTTGTTCTTTGGGAAATAACTTTACACAAAATTTTTCTCTCTCCTCTTTTCAACCACACATATATTTTCTAATACAATATTAACCACACATTTTATACGGAATACCGCGCAAAGTAGAGTTATTCCCCCAAAGAACAAGGCTTAAAGAAAGTGTGTGTTTGGAAGTCCAAAATCACTTTTTATCTTCAATAATAACAATATTACTTTTAATAAAATTTTTATGAATTTGATTGGCTAATTGGTACAATAAGGACCCCACCTTGAAGGTCGTTGCGTATTGAGGACCTATTTTAAGAATTTTGGTATTAAATGACCTATTTTCAACTTTAGTTGCACAACAAGGACTTTTGATGATAAAATGGCAATAATATTCTTTCTTATAATTGAAATAAAATATATAACAATTAAATTGAATACAAAACTTTTCAATACATGCATATTGTGCATCCTAAATGTTCTTTTCTTAAATAATATTTACTTTAGTTTATTAAAAATAAAATAAATAGATAAATGAAGGTGGAAAAAAAGAGTTGTGAGACTTAGAACCAATTTTTAAACTTTTTATCACTTTTTTATTCATTCTTTCTTTACCCTAAATCAATCATATCCACATATAAGTGATTCATATATCACATCACATCCATAAATCTCCATCATTCAACTCCATTCATTCTCTCTTATCTTTTACATTAAAAATCTTATAAAACTATTAAAAACCAACCCTAATTAATATTAACATGAAATTAGGCTAAAATACCAAATTGGTATTTAAAAACACACTTTCGACGATTTGTTATTTTAAAAATTTTTTGCGACAAATTGGCATTTAAAATCGAGATTTCTACAAATTGATATTTAAAAATCGAGATTCCGACAATCAAGTATTTTTCGTTGGCCAGCGGTGGACTCTCGATTAAAATAATAATATTTTCAAAATTTTTTGTATTTTTATTCATTTTCGTATTTTTTATATAATTTCTGTATTTTTTAATTCATTTTCATTTCTTGATTAATAATAATATTATAAATAAATAACAAAATAAAATAAAAAATAAAAGAAAATTGACACAAATGGTCCAGAAAAAGTTGATTCAGTTCGATTTTCGTCTAAAATAAAATTTTATGTTGGTACAATAATTTTATGTAGGTCCAAAAGAAAATTGACTCAAATATTCCAGTAAAACTTTATGTTGGTACAATAATTAAAATATATGTGTATTTTTTGTTTTATTATTTTTTATATATGTGTATATTTTTGATAGTGATATATTCATATCAAGAATTTATGTATGTATAATAATTATATTTAGTTTTAACTGTAGGTTATAATCAAAATGTGTATTTCTTTAATGCTAAATCAAAATTTTAAACGTTATTATATTTATCGTTAACCATTCCGCGGGGTGCGGTTTTTATTTATTTTTATTTAGTGTATTATTTTTTTATATTTGGTATGTTTTTATAGAAATAGACTCTTACTAAAATGTTACGAAGATACAATAATAATATTTATTTTTAATTATTGGTTAAAATTAAAATGTGCGCGTATCTAACTGAATCAACTTTTTGTTGACCATTTGTGTCAATTTCTTTTTATTTTTTTATTTTATTTTGTTATTTATTTATAATATTATTATTAATCAAGAAATGAAAATGAATTAAAAAAATTATATAAAAAAATATGAAAATGAACAAAAAATACAAAAAAAATTGAAAATATTATTATTTTAATCGAGATTCCACCGCCGGCAAACGGAAAATACTTAATTGTCGGAATCTGGATTTTTAAATACCAATTTGTTGGAATCTCGATTTTTAAATTCTGATTTGCCGTAAAAATTTTTTAAAATACCAAATCGTCAAAAGTGTATTTTTTTAAATACCAATTTGGTATTTTAGACCATGAAATTACATTAACGGTTTAATTATACACAATCATATTAAATTACTATCAACAAAATTTTTTGATACATCTAATAATATAATTAATTTTTTTAATAAAATACATGATTAAAATAAAAAAGATCACTTTGTCTAATACTTCTATCAAAAATAATTTTGAAAAGCAAAAACAGAAAAACATTATGGCAACAAAATTTTTTAAACAGTAAAATACATAGACACGAATACAAAAAAAAAGAGAGAAGGAAAAACACACCAGAAAACTGTAGTCCTCGAGCCAGGAGCAAAACTGACACTTACACCACGGCGAAATCGCTCTTGTTGTGAATAAACAGGCTGCTGAAAAGGATCGAGAAAGAACTCCACTCTGCAAGATCAAATTCAAATGAATATGAAGCTGCTGCATTTGATACAATCAAAATTTGCATTCGTAAGAAATATTGAAATCTCGGATAATATAGATATGTATCAGTATCGGAATCTTACTTGATTTTGCACAAACTATTGCTTTGTTTCGTCAGAATCTCGTACAGTTGTGCCACAAGAATGTATCTCAATCGTCTGCAGAGTTGGATTGCCGCCTAAATCAGAAGGGATCTCCGTTAATTTGAGGCATTTCCGCAACACCAATCGTTCAATTGCAGGGAAGTGATCAGTTGAGGTATTCCATTCTTCAAGTTCTAGGCTATCTAGCTTCAAGAATTTCAGTTTCTGGAACTCATCATCATTAGCATTCCATTTTTCTCCCTTAAAGGCATCAGATTCTAGTTTCAGTACCTCAAGGATAGGCAACCTCCCTATTACTGACATTTTGTCCCATGGCAAACCGATTTCAGAAAGAGTAAGCTTTTTGATACTTTTGGGGAAGCTAATGTCTGGGTATTCACCTTTGATGTCACTTCGAAGTATCATTTTGAGTGATTCCATTTGGGTAAGAAAGTTGAGATTGGGATAGCGATAGGTTCCATCTTCAAGCAATAAAGGTTTACACACACATTTGAGTTTACGAAGATTGGGAGAGCATTTCAATATTTCTTCATCCTTCAAACTGACAATAAAAACTAAAGACAGAGTTTCTATGTTATTTATTTGAGAAATGTCACAATTGTCGCTGAACCTTACGGCCTGTGCGATATGTACGTGTTTTAACTTTGGCATGCTCATAATGAATGGTGGTATGACACGCCCATGCTCTGCAAGGAGATATTCTAGGTTCTCGAGAGAAATTGTTAATGATGATAAATTTGAGATTGCCAAGTATCTCAAGTGAACTAGGAACTCGACTCCCTCTAGAACCCTGTAAGACTCCAATACCCTTGTAAGGTTCAAGTTACGTAAAGAGAAAGGAGGAATTTGAAAGGGATAGGACATTAAGGAGCGAATATGTAGGCCACATGGTTTTGTACAAGTTTTTTCAGTGTCATAGATGACAGAGAGGCGATGATGTTTCTCGTAGATTGAGAAATCTCTGGAAAAGTAGAATATATAATGCGAAAGAATGGGATGATCACCAGTGATAACACCATAACCGTATCCATCATCGTGAGCAGCAATAGCACAGTGCACAAAACGACATCACCATCATTAGTAGGCTAAAAATGGAAGTAAACAAAGAAATAGAAGGAAATAGAGACAGTAAGTTGACTTACTTTTTGACAACCTTCAGAAAGTTCTCTTTCTCTGCGATTCTTAAGCACATGTCACGTATTAGATCATGAAGGTTACAAGCTTTCACTCTATTGTCGGATCTTCTTTTGGAAATTTGTACCAAGCTCCTATTAATGAGGTCCACAAGATATTCTTCTGCTAGATCTTCTAATGTTTTGTGCTCCTCCTTGCGAACAAATCCTTCAGCAATCCAAAGTGACAGCAACTTCCTAACTGGAACTTCTTTGGAATTACCAAGTGCACCAAAATACAAGAAGCATGGTCTCAAATGAATGGGTAAATGCTCATAACTAAGTTCAAGTATGTCCTTGCTGGCGTCCTTGAAAATGTAGGAACTTAAACTGCTTGCTATTTCTTGCCACAAACTGTTTTCCTTCTCCATATTTGCAAGAAGCGAACCTATCACAACAATCGCAAGTGGTAGTCCCTCACAATTTCTTGCAATTTCCTTTCCGATGTCTTGTAGTTCTGGAGGGCAAAGATCATTCTTGAATACCTTTTGCTTCAACAAATACCAACATTCATCTTCTGGTAATAAAGGAAGTGCATGAATAATAGCATTGCTTGATGCTTCCAAAACTACATCATTCACCCTACTGGTGAATAGTATTCTACTTCCATTATTATCATCCGGGAAGTACCTTTTGAAATCATCCCATGCACTTATATTCCATATGTCGTCCATAACTATGAGATATCTATTTCCCTTTAAACGTTTGTAAACACATTCCGCTAAACTTTGATCGTCCATGTTGTTCATTGTATTCTTGTCCAAGTTGCTCATGGAACTCAAAATTTCAATTAAAATATTTTTCTTGTGATATGTTTGAGAAACAGAACACCAACAATGCTTATCGAAATGAGCGACAACAGAGCAAGCACCGTATAGTTTCTTTGCTAAAGTCGTCTTGCCAAGTCCAGGCATCCCAGTAATGGAAATAATTTGTAGGTATTTTGGTCCTCCAGCTAGTTGGCTTGTTATTTTTTTAGTCTGCTCTTTGAAACCCACTAAAACGTCCACATCCGGGAGATTGCTTTTTGGTTCTAATGATGCTGCAATGGGACTTTCCAGAAGTTCTCGGATATCAGTGAATGCATTCTTGATGAGTTTATTCTTCTGGACAAAATCGGTGAGCCGGATAGTGAGATACCAAATAGGAACATAGCCAACCAAAAACAACTTTATGATATATTCAGCCTCGTATGCGAGATTACTGAGTTGCATTATACATTCTTTCATCTCTTTGTCAGAATGCTGATGCACCCGTATATCCTTGAGTAAGGATCTAGAGAACATTAATTCCTCTCGGAGTGTTGTAACCTGATCCTTCACATCAATACTGAGATCAGCCTTTTTGTTTATCATATGATTGAGATCGTCAAGCAGGGAATCAACAATGAACAGTGAAGCCAGGAAACTGTTTTGAGCTTGTATGTTCGACGATGTGGTGCAGAATGCTTTGATCTTTGCTTTTAGGATCTCAAGCTTTTGTAACAGAACAGAAAGTGCCACATCCACACCCCGTGTCGTTAAAAAGACCGAGCGGAGAGAATCTAGAAGTCCCATATCAGCACGATGTTTGGGGAAAAGGAAAGAGTAGAGGAGATCTCCTCCTTCATTAGCTATAGCTTCAACTTGTGTCAATATGTTGTTATTCCCTTCTAGCTCTGTACACCGGAATGGTGTATCCCCAAGAAAGGCGAGCAAAGATTTCAGGTATGTCAAACAAAGTTGGAGTTGATCTTTCTTTGGAATGTCGATATCTACCAGTACTTGCAGACTTTCGACCAGAAAGTGGATAAAGCTTTGTATGAGTTCATTTCTCTTCACAGTTTTATCAGAAACATGCTTCATCTTTGGAATTGTAAAGATCTGCCTAAGCTTTGGTGCAGAAGAGAATAGGAGTTCCAAAAATTCTCTACATTCATTAATCGTTTTATCACGGCAGCATCTATAAGCTTTATCTTTAAGAGGTTTCAATGCATCTCTAAGACTGCCAGGTTTTAAGAAGATGCACATTTTGACTGCATATTGGAGCAGAATTTGTAAAGTCTGTACTCCATTCCATCGAGAGCTTTGAATTTTGTCACTTCCATGAAGAATCAAATCTTGCATCTGCAAAAAAACATTTTGGTCTTTCACTAGATATAACAGGCACTCATTCCTGTAATGCACATCAGGATCCATGATCTATTGAAGCTTTGAAATAAGCGAAGTGAGAAAAGGAGTCAAGGAGAGAGAGAGAGACAGAGGTTTTCTAAGAGCGACTTGTTCAGAAATGCCCATTTGGAGTTGAATTTACTTGACAGCTAACAAATATTTGTACATCAGTAGTGGATCTAAATATTTGTATGTCATCATAGCTCTTGAAAGTAATGGTTGCCTCAATATTATACTACTTTATAGATGAGTATTATATAACAGGCAAGGCCCTGATGTGGTAGATTTGTGCTTTTGTAAAGAGGTTGTTAAATTAGTATATATTTGATTAAACAACTTGCATTGTTTATAACGAACAAGTTGGAGTTTACTAAGGTTGTTTGGCCTCAAGGAAAAAGTCTTTAAGCAAACAAGAATATATTTTAAAAAGATTGTTAATGAAAAATGATTTAAATATTGTGTAGAAACATTAGTTAAACATGAATAGAATATTGTGTCAACATCTTGAAAATTAAAAAAAATAATGATAAATACCACTGTTTGGCGATCCAACCCAGGCAGCGGGCCGGCCTTTGTCACACGTGTCAACCATTGTGTTGTTTAGTTTTAAAGGACAAGTTGGATTATACCGACCAGAACCATAAACAGGTCGAACAACTTGCAACAGTGATTCGGAGCAATTACTCGTGTAATTTGAAAAGGTTAGTCCAAACGAAAATTAAGATTGCAACAAGTGAATAATTTAGTCCAAATTGTAGCTATGGAAATGGTTGAACTGTGTGCAAGTTTGAATAATTATGTTGGTAATACTGATAATCCTTATTCGGTTGACTTTTTAGTTTAATGCTTGCCATTAAACATCTACATTTACATCAATTGTTGTCGATGTTCTTGTGTTGACTCTTTAGTTTAAAGTTTCCCATTTGCAGATGTCAATTATCAAAAGTATATTGATGTATTGAAGGTTGAGGTCATGAGGTGGTATTGGTGATGCCGTGATGGCGACGTGGGGGCACAAAGTAATTGATCTAGAAGAGGGATGGGACGTTATGCAGCGAGGAATCACTAAAGTGATTAACATTATAGAAGGCCTGCCTGAGCAGCGATTCAACCCTGAGGAATATATGATGTTTTACGGGTATCATTTTCTATATCTATACTATTTATTCTTGTGTTTGATACCATCTTATGAACAGTTTCTTAGTTTCGTAAATTGTTATTATACAGGACAATATATCATATGTACTATCAAGTTCCCCCGTTTGAATATACATCGGAGTTGTATGACAAATACCGGGAGATATTTGAAGAGTACATTATATCAACGGTCAGGATGAAACTAGCTATTCATATCTTTTATGGTTGACAATTGTACTCGGTAGCTAAGATTTGTATTTATTGCAGATGCAGGCATTTTATATGTTAATGTTCTGAGATAGCTCACTCATTCTGACTTGCTGCAGTTTGTAGCTTTTTGCTTTGATTCTTCACGACTTATATTGAAAGACCACTAACAAGGCTAAAACTTGACGATTTCTTGAAACTTTTCAGAGTTGAATTTCGATGTTGTTTGATGTCATGTTTAATACTAAAATTTTTCATTTTCTTGTGTTTCTTTTCGCTTAGGTGCTGCCTTCATTGAGAGAAAAACATGGTGAAGTCGTGTTGAGTGAGCTTGTGAAACGATGGTCAAACCATGGCGTCATGGTCAAATGGCTTTCACGATTCTTCCATTTTCTCGAACGGTATTATATTCCACGCAGCTCACTTCCATCGCTTACAGATGTTGCTAACACTTGCTTTAGAGATCTGGTATGAATTGAAGCAGTCGACTCAGATTCTTCACTATTGGACTTATTTAAATAATTAGTTGATCCAAAGCGTAAAGTGTCCATAAATCTGCATCATATTTTATCACTTTTAAATAATTTTCCCACTTTTTTCAATCCTGTTTTCAGTTTGGTGCTCTAAATTCTAAATTCAGGTATATCAAGAGTTCAATGCAAAAGTAAGAGATGCTGTTATATCATTGGTATGCTAGTTACGCCATTTTCCTTCATTCTGGTTGGATTATCTATTTCGGTTGTTAACCAAGTTTCTTATGCTAGATCAACAAAGAGAGAGAAGGAGAGCAAATTGATCGTGATTTATTGAAGAATGTGGTGAATATATTCGTTGAGATCGGGATGGGATGGAAGGATTGTTATAAGAATGATTTCGAAGAAGCGCTGCTCAAGGACACTGCAGCTTATTATGCACGGAAGGCCTTGACTTGGATCTTAGAAGAAGACTATATGTCAAAAGTAAATGTTCTTTTTTCATCACCGACCGTAAGGAAGGTTTTATTCTTATTCGTCTGTCTTAGTAAACTTCTTCTAGCCTTTACTGGAATGAAAAGGAAAAAATGCTTTAACCGGAAATTTAATGTGCTTGTTGGTTTTCATTATGTCGTTTTTTCCCGCAAATATTTCCAGGTTGAGGAATGTTTAAAGAGGGAAAAGGACAGGGTTGCTCATTATCTGCATTCAAGCAGTGAGACTAAGTTGCTTGAGGTTTACTGCTGGCCTGCTCTTGGTTTCCATCACATTTATTCATGTCTCATCTATTTCAATTATTTGTATATTCTTTAATTTGTTTGTGTAGATAGTCAAGCATGAGTTGTTATCTGCTTATGGAGCCGAAATGAGGGAGGAAGGAGCACCGTGATGTCATGCGTTGCTCAGGGATGGTAAATGATACTCGACGGGGTTTTGTTGGAAATATTTGAGAACAGCAAGCGAGTAATAAGGGATCGAGGCAATAGAAATACAAATACTGAGATACTCGATGAACCGCGATTCTCAAATTGAATGTCTTTTCTGGAATTGATCATGTTTATGAGATTGTGACATTGTTTGTGCAATTCATCAAGCCTTAAGCTGCTGTAACTTGTCTAGAAACAGAGGATAATGTGGTGAATTGGGAAAAACAACTGTCAATTATGAACGTGAACAAGTTTTCAACCGGACAGAAATTTGTTACTGTTAACTCATGTCCAAACTCTTGAACTTAGATGAAATAAAATCTCTCTCTCTCTCTCTCTCTCTCAGAAATTGAGCAGACTTACCCAGAGGCTTGCTCATTTACAGAAGCTGCAAGTGAATTTTCAATAGCTCAAAATTTCAAGATCTGCATATAGCTAAACCCATTAATGAGTAAAACAGACACCCAAAGTAATGCATAATCCAACATAAAAACCAACGAGTAGATAATTTGTCTTTATAGACATGGTATTTAAACATCAGTGGAACTTTATTTAAGTCTTTTGTATATCAACAAAAATTATATTAACAATTACCTTCTTCACACATCTTTCTTGATGAGCACCCCTCTGGTGTCTCATTTCTCTTTGAATAAAATCAGCTTTCCACAAGAATTTTTATCCTGTAGTGAATCACATCAGTCCAGTGAAGATAGTGGTTTCTCCAATTTGGGATTCTAGTAACCTCAGGATTAATAATAATAAATAAAATAAAGACAAAAAGCACTTGAAATTTCAAGTTTCTGAATACGTGCACTCTTCCGTGTACGTAATCAGCTCGTAGAATAAGAGCCAGAATAAATGACATCCCTGCATTTTCCTCTACATATCATTCAAGCTCATCCACTCGACTCATCAGATTTCTCAGTTGACCGCTGTAACTGATTCAATAAAGCTTCAAGTAGTTTATCGTCATCATCTTCTGGTTGTTCATTGACAAATGAAGTCATCATCTTCAGGTTGTTCATTGACAAATGAATAGTTCTTGCTAGGTCTCGGCTTCTTTGCATGGTTTATGTTTTTGGTAAGTTCTGTCTTGGTGCCAAATTCAGTTGGTGTTCCATTTTCCGAACAATCTGATCCATTGCTCATACTCTCGAATGCATCCTTCCTACTGTTGCCATCTTCCTCTTTGCTGTAAAATGAGTCGAGAATCTGCACAAAATTGCTATCGCCCTCATTCACTCGAGACTCAGCTTCCATCTCCAACTTTGTGGAGGACGAATCTTTATCTGAACCAGAGAGGTCATCCGCTCCTAAAGGTTTATAATCAAGAAGCGTTGGTGGGTTCTGTCATTGTTAACAACTGGGCCAAGTTCCTCCCAGGGAGATTCAGAGTCATCGTTCTTTCTTGAACCAACCGATGATTCACTGTCTGAAATTGAATTAGTGAGTGGAGAAATACTACTTCCTTGACGGCTCCTCGACACTTGAAAAGGATAGATATGATTAGATTCTATAGTCACCCCAGGCATCACTTGTAACATACTAACTAACTTCTGGTAACCAAGCCTCTGCAAATAGAGAGCATAGCCATACTTTTGGAGAAACAGATCCTCATATGATGCCATGTTAAATCCTTCCGGATATTCCTTTAAAATATGATCCACGAGCCTTTGACTGTCGGTCAGTATCTCCACTCTCGATTTGATGGAACTATCTCTGTGTGATTCATTTTGAGTTTGGTACTTTCTCTCCTCGAATTTTACTGAAGTGGATGGTTGCTGTTGACACAGGAAAATAGAGCTAAACCTGCGTGAAACTGGAGGACGATCATCACATTGATCCTTACACGTATTTAAAATGAATTTGAAGGGATAGATTTGCGAGTGAGATTCCTCGACCCATTTCTTATCAGAGATCAATAAGTCGATCAGGTGAAGAAAATCACTTTCAGGCAGGGATCTCAGAACTGAAAATCACTTTGAAGGATGAACATACATATGATGTGATATCAGAGCATTACATAGCGCATATCAGCATAGTGTTGAATGAAACCGGGGCATAGATATTTTCAGCAAATGGCAAAAATGGTAACTACACATCAATAAAATTCTGGCAAGTAACTACATGTTGAAAATGCTAATATTCAAGAATATACTCATAAGTGATGAAATTATGAGAAAAATTTTCAGCACATCATCAACCAGGTGGTGACAAAAATAATACATATTATAAGAGCTTAGTTATCCAGATAGGTAAACTAACAGAAACATAGATGTATTTCAATTATTTCAAAGACAACATAAAAGATTAAAAGCCAACTGACTAGTAATGCCATTTCACTCTTCTGCAAATGCATGTCTTCATGTTGTCTTCTTTCATCTAGATTTTAGTTAATTTCAGAAAGACTCACTCTACCGGGCTCACTCCTTTTCATTTATTTATTTATTTATTTATTTGAATTACTATGGGATGGTGGGTTGAAAGTCAGCGGGAGGATCTTGCGTATAGCTGAATAGAGAAAAAATTTAGTTCCATGGAATACAATAACATTTAACAGAAGAAGATAAAAATGCGGAAAGGTGTACCTTGTACTTGACTGCAAGACAAGTTCTGAACCTTCAGACATTTTCATAAAATTCCCCAGTTCCTTCCAAAGGGCATTGTTAGAAAAAATTTCCACCTTGGAAATGGCTTCATTAGAAAGCATACCATCCATAGACTCAACTTTTGGCTGCTTTGCTTCTTTATCAGATTCTTCACAATCACAATCAGACCCTGCAGATCCAGACTTGACCGTGAAACTGGGCTTACTAATTCAGCATGATGACATGCTGATATCGCATTCTTTCCCTGCACCCTTTTCTTCTCACTAGGAAGTTTTTCTCTGCAACAATTTGTCTTCTTTGAGTCATTATCTTTACTTATAAACCAATTCCTCCATATCCTTCTTAAAAATCCAAGATCAACATCAGCTACAACATGCCCTTGACTTGTACTATCTTTTGGAAGACATATACTTTCAACAGGTGGACAAGGCAATTCAACTTTCTTTGTTGATTCTTGGAAGTCGACCTTCTGATTTTTCCAAGGCAATTCAACTTTCTTTGTTGATTCTTGGAAGTCGACCTTCTGATTTTTCTCTTCTACCTCTTGCATTTTTGTTGGAGACGACTCTTCCACACTCTTCGGTTGCACTTTAACCCCTTCATTTTCTGATTTCTCAGTAGTTCCATTTCGTTCGCAAACACAACCAATTTCTCGTTCGTTAACAACAGATACTAATACTACATCTCCACTTGGAAGCGATTCATCAGAAACTTCGGCATTAACACCATGTATAAGGAAATGGCCATTGGGATCTGACTCGAGCCTTAAAATATAAGGCATGGAAGATAGAAAACGTGAAAACCTTTTATATCCATAGAAGTCCTTGTCCAAAATCACATTACTCTTAGCTAACTCTGAACGAAGTTCCATAGTAACAATCCCATTGGGGTATGAGAACAGAATATGGCGAATTTGATTTATAACAGCCTTTGGGATCTGTCGGACATTAGACTCTGAACCCAAGTCAGAAATTTCATCAGCACGCGAAAGGACTGATTGCTCTGTAACTGCAAAGGGATCTTAAAGAGATGTGTTGTAATGCCCATAACAAGAACTATAAGGACCGTCTGGAGGTTGGTTAAAATGCTTTTCTGTAAGGTTATCTCCCATAATCAGAGTATTCCACTGCCACATGATGCTTGCAGCACTGCGTAGAACGCTGGGAGCACTGTCTTCACCAGCTAATAAGATATTGAAGTTGTTCATCCTAAGACGATGTAAAATGCTAGCAAAATCCATGTCGCTGGATATTAAGAAAACGTGAGCTGGTGGAGGATTTTGAGAAACCCAATGCATGATATCTATGAGAAGAGATCTATCAGCACTGTTTTTTCCACCTGAAACCATAGAAGTAACAGTTGGCTGAGAGAACTAGCAGAAAACAAAGAATAAACAAGCAGAAAGTCAATCTTCACTTTCCTCACAAAAGCTTAAACCAAGCCTTTCTCTAAAGAATTTTAATAGAATCTATTTCCAGAAGGATGCAATCATAAACTCTTTCAGTTCAAGATATCAAAACTATATGTTGATCGAGATTATCCGATGAGACAATCTGCAGAGAGAAAACACGTAGAGAGAAAGCCAGGAGATGGGGAAGCGAGAAGTTCAATATTGATCAAGATTATATGGGGCTGTAATTTGAAACGGGAAGGAGAAGTTGATTGTTGATCGAGATTACTTGTGGTGATAATCGGATTGCCTGACGAGGTAATCTGGAGAGAGAATATGCATAGAGAGAGAAAGTCGGAGACTGGATTGGAGAAGTTGAATGTTGATCGAGATTACTTGTGGTGGTAATCAGATTACCTGGTGAGGTAATCTGGACAAAGAAAGTGTGTAGAGAGAAAGTCGGTGACATAAAGGGAAAAATTGATTGTTGATCGAGATTACTTGTGGTGGCAATCAAATTATCTGACGAGGTAATTTGGAGAGAGAATATGCATAGAGAGGGAAAGTTGGAGACATGAATGGAGAAGTTGAATGTTGATCGAGATTACTTGTGGTAGTAATCAGATTACCTTGTGAGGTAATCTGGACAAAGAAAGTGTGTAGAGAGAAAGTCGGTGACATGAAGGGAGAAGTTGATTGTTGATCGAGATTACTTATGGTGGCAATCGAATTATCTAACGAGGTAATTTGGAGAGAGAATATGCATAGAGATGGAAAGTTGGAGACAGGAATGGAGAAGTTGAATATTGATTAAGATTACTTGTGATAGTAATCTGATTACCTGACGAGGTGGCGAGGTAATCTGGAGAGAGAAAGTGTGTAGAAAGAAAGTCGGAGACATGAAGGGAGAAGTTGAATGCTAATCGAGATTACTTGTGGTGGTAGTTTGATTACCTGACTAGGTGATCTGGAGTGAGAAAGTGAGAGACGGGGAAGGGAGAAGTTGAATGTTGATCGAGATTAATTGGGGTTGTAATTGGGAGAGAGAAAGTGTATAGGAAGAGAAAGTCGGAGACGGAGAAATGGAGAAGTTAAATATTAATCGAGATTACTTGTGGTGGTAATCTGGAGAGAAAAATGCGTAAATAGAGAAAGTCAAAGATGTGGGAAATGAGAAGTTGAATGTTGAGCGAGATTGTTTGTGGTGGTAATCTGATTACCTTGTGAGGTAATCTAGAGAGATAAAGTGCATAGAGAGAGAAAGTCAGAAATGAAGGAAGGGAGAAGTTGAATATTGATTGAGATTACTTAAGATGGTAATCAAGAGAGAGAAAATGGGTAGAGAGACAAAGTCGGAGATGGAGAATGGAAGAAGTTGAATGTTGGTCGAGATTACCTGTAGCGGTAATTTGGAGAGAAAAAGTGTGTAAAGAAAGAAAGGCGAAAATGGGGAAAGGAAAAATTGAATGTTGAGCAAAGTTACTTGTGGTGGTAATTTGGAGAGAGAAAACTTGTTTATTTTATTAGAGAGGCATTGTTGTAAATTTTGATATTTATTTTAATAGAGTGGTATTGTTGTAAATTTGGATGTTTATTTTATTAGAGTGGCATTATTGTAAATTTGTAATTTTTAAATTCTATTTTGGTCTTATTGTGTAAAAGATGAGTTAATGGTCAAAAAAGAGATGTGCAGGATTTAGTTGGCAAATTTTCCTCATATGTGTAGTTATTGGTCAAATGCCTATGATCTTCTTAAAAAAAGTCATTCTTTGCGAAAATGAATGAAAAAATTGTTGCTTTTACTACCCCGCCTCATAAATATAGCCTAATTATACAGGCCTCTTTCTACTATTTTACTTTTATACCTCATTAAATGGATATATTTTAAAATTATTTGTTAATTCCAATAACTTTTAGACTCATTAATAGAGATAAATTCGGAAAATAATCCCACTCCATTTTCAACAATTGCTAAGAACCGGACCCAAACCGTAATCGAATCCGTTTGGTTCGTTGAAATAAATAGAACCAAGCCGAACCGAGCCAAAACTTTTAATTTGGTTCCGGTCCTTTCGACACCCGAACTGTACCAAAGTTTGTCCACCCCTAGTACAACCACTTACCATATTAGTAGGTAGGTACATTGTACTTGGACTTCCACATTGGGACGTGTAGAGCAAAGTTGAGTACGTTGTACTTGGACTTCCGCATAGAGGCATGTAGAGCAAATTTGAGTCCTAGTGGGAAGCTTTAATTTAGTTTAGCTCAATCCAACTACATTTATCACATGCCAATTACTTTGAGATAAAGTCCAATTTGATTTGGTTAAACCTACATTTATCTTAGGAAAAACAAAGATAAAACCATGTGATGAAAATTGTGATTGAAATGGAAAAAAAAAATGCCAACCAAAATTAACTTTGAATAAAGTTAATAATTATAACTTTAAAAAATAAAGTTAACACATTATATTAGACCTTAATGTTGGATCGTCAACTTTGACGTTGGGCCTGCCACTGGTAAACCCATATTAGGTGAGCTACTTAAACGCAACTTGTTTTGACTCGGGCCATATATGTTCTTGACTGTCTTTGTTTTGGATCGGTCCCTTCAGCCGATTCTGTATTTAACACGCACGGTCGAAACTTTTCCATCATTTTAGCGGGAAATATTTTGTGTCTCGCTTCATTCGAGGCGCACTGGATTTGATTAATCGATAGCGGAAATGCATGTGTTGAAAGCATATGATCGATAGGTTTGATATGGATTATTAAAAAGGTAAATATTAGGCACGTGATTGATAACTAAAAAAGATATATTAAAAAATATAAAAAATTATCTGATCAATATGGTGAAAATTATTTTATTTTAATTGGGCATTTAAAAATTTTGATCGAATTTCGTGTTCTTCAATTCCATCCTTCCATATTGGTCTGAAATTCTTGATTTAGTGCGTGTACTGATATTGTTTGAACCTCAATAGTCATCCTATCATAGCAACAACGTACAAGAATCATAATATATAAACGTGATTAATTTAGATACAAAACAAAATTTAGATATTTATTACAAAATTTGATATTTTACTGATTAAGATCTTTGGGTTAGGATGCAATATATAAACGTGATTAATATAATTTTGCGAAATTTAGGTCATGATCGAGGGACGTGCTAACCATAATTAATCAAGAACCAACGAAAATGCCAAAAGTTGAACACTTTATGCTTGTCGGAGGCTCTTTTGGCAAAGAGATATTGCACGTTTTGAAGCTTATTATTATACTATACTATGAATGAATGAAATTGCAGTTTTGATTTGTCAATTGTTTGTGTTGGGAACTTTAAGAATTAAGTCACGTGGACATTATTTTCAGTTTAGCGATGTCAATTGAACCTATATATTGGAATCGAGTTTGACTTAGGAACCGTACGGCTGTTATTTCGATTTAGGGAGTTGATTGATTTATAACTTGGATTCTAGTTTGACTCAACAAAATAATTTTGACTGTCTTCTAATTTGATATATTTCAATAGATTATTATAAGCAAAACTTCGCATGAGAGTATTTTATAATTTCAAACTTTCCAGAACGTAAATTTTTAAACTTCAACGAATATATGCGCTAAAAAAAGAAAAATGTTTATTTTATTTTATTTTGTTTTGTTTAGTCTTACAACTCTTGTTAATGATTTTTTCTTTTCGATGAAATAATTAAAAAAAATTGACCTTCTACTACCAAAGATTTTGTCACCTAGATTGAAATTTCTTGCAGTTTTGTAACCGAATTGCATCGACAATGTAACAAGTTTTATTTTGTCAAAAACCCATTTTTAGAACCGCTGATTATCTAAGGTTCTTCGTGTTCTCTATTGTGAAAATCTTTGATTTTCATCCTTCCATGAGATCTAAGTTTGATTACTTTGTCTAAATTTTTAGATTAGGTTTTGAGTGAAAAAGCACAATTCATGTAGATTTGTTTTGATTAATTCTTTGTGGTTCTTTTAAGTTTGTGTTCTGAGAGAGCTCGTTTCCGAGACCCTTATGAACGAATTAATCTAGATCTGCATTTTGTTGCCGATTTGGTTGAATAATGATGAATCAACGGTGTAGATTATGATGAATAATTAGTTTGACAATTTTGATAGATGTACTTACATTGTTAACAAGTTATGTAATGAAATGTATGATATCAATATTTCAAAAGATATTGCAAAAATCCCATATATACTTTTGCTTTGATTTAGATATGACTTTATAGAGAAAGTTGTTAGTAAAGAGATATTAGTACATTTCTGGATTTAATTTATTAATTTAAATTTTAAATCATAGATAATATTAAAGTTTAACTTCGACAACGACAACTGAGAAGTATATATTAATTTTTTGATAAAACAAATTAAAATTGTGGCATGCTACATATATTTATGTAAATTTCAATAATTTTGTACTCCCTCCCTTGTTCCCCTTCCTAGCTAGAGAACTTTGACAAAGGGAACTCTAATATAACACAAGAAGGAAAATCCTAATGGCGCACATAGCAAAAATGTACAATAAAGTATACAATATATATATGTTGCCTATTTAATAAATATTGATTTAAAAGTGATGTAATGTGTGGAAAAAACAAAACCTTGTCAAATGTATATGTTGAACAACTTATTGAACACCTATAGCAAGATCCCCACAAGATTAATAGTTATATTTATACCATCAGTTGTATACAATTAGTTTACATTTGTTATTATAATAAATAATAAAAATGAGAATTACACTACATTTATACAAATAATTATACAACTAATTATACAAATAAAATTTTCTAGCTACAAGGGGTACACCGTCAAATTTGGACATATCTCCTTTTAATTTCAACATCTTTTTTCAGCTTAGTGGCATAGCTATTTAATTTCCTTTTTCTTCTGCCTTCGTTTTCACGCAATCTACTCGAGGATTAGGCGTGATATGTTGAAAAGACTACGATGTAAAGAGTTTCCTATAATAAAGATAAAATGAAACTTGAACTCCCTTGAATCTTAATCCCTTTAAATCATGCATATACAATTGACTGTCATTCAACTTTTTAAGTTCTCTTATCTTTTGAAATCAATCATTGAACTTATGTTCTTGGTTCACATTTTCTCAAGTTTGATTTCAAGAATTAAAGACTGATATTTTTCATGGTGAAATACAAGAGGAAAGGGACCACGTATATAAAGGGTCCTTTTTCTTCATTTTTTTTTAATTTTGTTTGACTAAAGTTTTTTTTTTTTTTTTTTGAAACGATATGCACATGTTACAAACTTTGATTTGTTGTCAAGAAATTATGAACTTATGCATTAATCATGTCGTGCACGCATGAATCTTCATTCGAATTGACGATAATCTTTTTTTGATTGCTTAAAAATTAATTTAAGATAAATCTACATTAGTGTATAAAGTTTCCCGTCTTCTTTAGTTTTTCAGAAGTATTGCCGAGTACAAGGGTTCAATATATGTTAGGGTGTCATTCAAAAGAAATATGTATATATATATATATATATATATATGTTAGGATGTGTTTGATTGGAACATTTTTTACTAGAAAATCAAGATGGCCTGTTAGTTTTCTGATTTTTGGATTGTTTGATGGCCATTTTCGCCAATTTTCCAAAAATCCATGTTAAAATTGTGAAATTAAAAAAAAAAGGAGTCAATTGCAAAATATTAAAGTTAAAATTGTGAAGTTTAAGAAGATTTAGGACTAAATTGTATATTGTTAAAAATTGTGAAGTTTAAAAAGATTTTGGGTTATTTTCACAAAATCCCCCAATCTTTTTGTTTTATATTCTTTCCAACTTTACCCCTCAACTTAAATGTACAAAAGGACAAAAATACCAAAGTTAATGACTAAAATGGATGGGATTCTGTTAATGCCAGCTTGGGAGGAGGGGGCGTCCAGTGATAATTAATTAAAGGTTGGGGGTACCTCAGCAAAAAAAAAAAGAATGGAATTGTTGCAAAATCGAAAGGGGAGTTTGTGAAAATAACTCTTAATTTTATTGAATTAATTTGAAACTAATCAAATGGTTTTTAACGAAAATTTTAAACACAAAAGAATTTTTTCATGTTAATATCATAACCTTTCAAAAATAGTATAAGAAATGTGCATATTTTTATTTTAACCAATAGTTAATAATAAATATAATTATTATATGTTCAAAAAATTTTAGTATAACACTATTGAAAATATCTCGAATGTGTTAAAAAAATAAAAATAAAAATAAAAAAACCAGCACAAAACCCTCACCTTCACCTCCATTTATACCCCACCCCTATCCCCAAGAAACACATCCCCTAAGTTTCTTTGCTGCCGATGACTTCCCCGATTGCCGGCATGCATTTTGCCACACTGGCAGGTAACCAGCTAGATAACGCTGGTTACCCAAATTGCTGGGTAACTAGTGTCATGTTAGTATACCTGGCCAGCGTCTTGCTGATTACCCAGCATGACCTGGGTAACCAGCAATGATGGGGAAACCAAGGGGTGTTCCACCTAGTGTCATTCCTTACTTTGTAGGGGACGAGAGGGCCTAGGGATGGTTTTTTTTTTTTTTGCCTACTTCATTCAGGATATTTTCAATAGTGTTATACCAAAATTTTATCAACATCTAATTAATAATTACATATATTATTAACTATTGGTAAAAATTAAAATTTATGTGTCTCTAATATTAGAAGGAATTAATGTTTGAAAAGCAACGATATTAGCTTGAACAAATGCTATTACATTGAAAATTTTTTATAAAAACTGTTTGATTTGTGCCAAATTAATTCAATAAAATTAATTATGGATCAAATAAACATATGTAAAAATAAAAGTTAAAATTATGCAATTTAACTAAAATTTTGGACTAAACTATACATGTTTCAAACTTATTTACTCAATTCCAATTGTCATGTATTGATGGGGGTTAATTTTGTCATTTTAGAAAAAGTTTGACCAATTAATGGTCAAACTAACGGTTTTTCATACGAAATGACTTTTAGCGCTACCTTCTGAAAGATTAAGGACCTTGGGTGCGACACTTTAATTAAGTTGTAATGACACCCGAAGGCTGATCAGGACCCTTGGTGGAATTTACCCAAAATTTTATATTCTCCTTTAGTTTCTGTTGGCAATTAACATGTGAAAAATGCAAAGTAAAAATTCCAAAAAAAAAAAAAGACTAGAATTCTTTACTCTAACGGCAACAACGTCTTCCAAACTGGGTACGCGTGTATCCCGTTGAGCATCTAAAGATACGAGAAAGAAGACAAATTGCGTACAAACGTGCCTGGCAGCGACAAACTTGTTCCGTGACGTTCTTAACAAAAATAAGAATAGTAAGTTTTATCACATGACCCTTTCTTAATTTGTAACATCCGATGAAAGATTACATATATCAATCAACCATGCATGTGTTTGATGACACACAATTTGAACCCCACATTTCTTTTTGCCTTTTGCTGCAAGTGGCTATAGCCAATTCTCTTGTAATATCACTCAAAGTGTTTTTTTCTCCCGTTAATTTTGTGCTTGCATGCATGAAGTTTCTCAGGAAGCAAAGATACTCTTTTCATGGCGACTAAGAATCCTGCTTTTTCTTAATAATTTGCCTCTGAAAACAACTCCAAGATAAGGCCCAAATCTATATTTGGTCACATGCAGTAAACACGAGGAGACTCATGAGTTATCAACATCTCTTTGCCTTGAGAAAAGTCCAGAGTCTGTCATGTAACTATCCAAGATTTGGATTACATTGGAAAAGAAAATATTGAAAATCAATTATATGTTACTTTTTTGGATACGCCTATATTCAATGTTTAAGTATGCATGAGTTTCACGTCCATTTTTTCTTTTTCATTCCCTCCTCCAACCCCTGTTTCTCCCTTGCGGTTCAAAATGTAGAAGCTATGATGTGGACTTGAATTTTGTAATAGCTTCGTATATACTTTGAGAAATACAAAAATAGCTACTCCCTCCGTCCCACTGAGATAGGCAAGTATTCCTATTTTGTCCATTCCAAATTATAGTCCAATTTTCTTATTGAATGTATAATTTATTTTCCATGTACTAAAATACCCCTATTTAAGATAATTGGAATACTAAACATCAAGATAGATATTTCATCTCCCAAGATATTTAAATATGTTCACACTACTTTTTGACCATTCAATATAGGGGTAAAATTGGAAGAATATATGAATATTTTATAATTCCAAGAACATTTAAGATGTTTTCTTAATATGTGTGAAAAATGGTGAGCGCCTATCTTAGTGGGACGGAGGGAGAATATAGTAGTTGTATTTAGTTGCATGTTTTACATATTACTTTTTGTCATTACCCACATTATACCACGGTTCATGAACATTTATTATTTTAACGGGTTGCTTGATTTAAGATGAAATGAGTAAACAACATAAAAGGGACTTTTTGAGCCCCATGCTACTTCTAATTAACATCAAGAAATGATTTTTAAAATGAAATCTAAATATCAAGAAGATTAATTACACCATATTAACTTCAAGTATGTTTTGTGGTTTGAATATGGTGCAATGGTTAAGATTCCAAATCCTGGCGTGTGACCAGGGTTCGAATCACATTTTGCCCTATATATATTTTCCTGTTCAAAAGGGGGGGGAAACCTTGAGATGTGTTTGATAGAGATTATTGAAAAAATAATTTTTAAATATGTTGTTGAGAAGTTTTAAAACAATGTATAAAAAATAGAAAAAATTGTCAAAATAATGTTGTGAGTAATTGAAAATGATGAGAGGGAAAAATGAGTTTTTTGGTTGAAAGTTGATCGAAGAAATACAAAGAAGAAATGAGTACTTTATCTTGTTTTTCTTAAACTTTTAAATCAATCTCGGAAGGGAATTGAAAAAGACTGTTGGCATAGAAATTTAATATATATTCGAAGTATGAATTACCGTTCTAACTATAATTATTTTGTCACGGTTAGTTTGATAGGTATTTCTTTTCCCACAGAATCTGTTAAAAACTTGAGAAGTTTTCAACAAATTCTTTCTCCGTCCAAATTTTTTACCCTTTTTTCTAGCTGTTAGAAATTTCCTCAGTTTTCCATTAAAAAAAGGAAATTTCCTTCGCTTTTTTGGGGTTGTCAACATACACTGACATCGAGACTTTGTGATGTAACGTTAAGAGCAGTAGAAAATTTTTAACGTCATACTAATTTAATTTCCATAGAAAACGATCTCAATTAGAATCTAGAGAGACCAAGAAATGGATGATTTCAGGTTCTCCGATAGTATCTAAAATTATTCATTAAGTGGATTGATAGTTCGAGAAAATAAGTTAATGCAGTACTACATTTTTTTCCTAGCATTTTCGTGTACGTGTTTGATTTGAATTTTTTTAAATGGTAAGTTTTTTTTTCTTTTTCTTTTTAAGTTAAGAAAAGGGGTAAGTTGGTAGAAATGTACACAAGTGAAAATTGAGATGTAAATGTAACTAATATAAAATTTTAAATCAATAACACATTGTCCTTGTAATTTTCGACACTTGACACAGGAATTCAGGAAATGTCCAAAACTTCAAAAATTCGTTTTGAAGTTTTCTTTACAAATCTTTTTCTTTTCTTTACAAATCTTGAAAATATTTTTGGAAATGCGTTTTGAAAACATTGAAGAGAATGCATTTGATCGTTTTAGAAAACTAAAAATAGAAAACAACCAGAAGACAGTAAGAGAATAATGTTTTAATTTTTAACGAGTAAAATAAAAACTTGCACCAAATTAAATTTCTTGTTTTTAAATACTGGGGGCGTTCTCTTTGCCATTTTCAGCCCGTTTTTAACCCGTTTTCTATTTTCGAAAATGTTGAAAACGCTTTCTGTTCATTATTTTCGAAAATCCATTTTCGAAAACGTTTTCAACATTTGTGTAGGAAACACGAAAACGTCTTTTTAATGCTTTACATTTTATGTTAAATGTTGAAAACAAGGAAAACGCGTTTTCGGATTTTAAACTTTACATTTATTATATTTCAGTCCCAAATTTTATTTTTCGTACGTTTCAATCCCCGATCACCGCCGACCACCGCTGACCACCGGCGGAAAAGTCAAAGCACCAGATCTGGGGGTCAAACCACCAGATCTGGTGGTTCGCCACCTGAGAACCACTGCAGGTGGAGAACCACTGCGCAGTGGAGAACCACCTCAAAAAGGTGGTTCTCCACCTCAAAAAGGTGGTTCTCCACTTGCGAGGTGGAGAACCACCATCGCAGCTGGTTCTCGAGGTCGAGAACCACCTACGATGGTGGTTCTCCACCTCGGCGATAGAGAACCACCTTCGGTGGTTCTCGACGAGAACCACCTGGTGGTTCTCCACCTTGAGAACCACCGCGGTGGTTGCGTGGGGTTGCGAGGGGTGGGGTGGGGGTAGGGTAGGTGAAGATGAGGGCTTGTTTGAAATTTTGGAAAAGTTTGAGGATCCTTTTGTAAATTTTATTATACGAAATTGTATTTTTCGAAAAGTATAAACCAAACACATTTTCTATTTTCCCTTCTCAAAAATAATTTTTCAAAATAACAAACCAAATGCATTTTCAATTTTCTCAAAACAAAAATTAAAAACAGAAAATACCAAAATATTTTCGAAAATAAAAACAAACAGAACGATACATTTTCAATGAGTCGCAAGAGGGCCAACATGTATGTCCGTGAACTCCAAATCTCTAGCTTTCCCACTCCCAAGGAAAGCCTAAATTTGGAAGGTAAAGCCTTAAAGGCTTCCATATTTGCATGTGTTGATAAATGTTTGTTATTAATTAGTTTCTCAACACTTCTACCTTTGCTAGATTCTACATGTCCAATAAAGTGTTGCAATGTGTTTATAAGTATGGTATCTAGAAACTGAAATAAATGAATGTTAAAGATATGTGTGACTCCATAAAAAGTGTCTTGAGAAAATATAATGACATCTATTAACATGTGATTTTGGAAAGAAAAAAAAAATATTGTGACCGAATATGTGACGTAAATGGAGGACTTTTTGGCGTTAACTCATGATTCCATCTTAATATTTCAATTAACCACTAATTGATAAATTAAATAATAATACTACAAGAAGTTAATTGGTATATATATATATATATATATATATATATATATATATATATATATCAATTAACTAAGAATAAGTCTAAGGCCTATATAGGCCATAGACTTTCTTTTTGCGATTTCTTATTACAAAAATACAGTTAAACCTCTATAATACTAGTAGTAACCTTAGGATTGATAAAATTTATTAATTGAGTAAGATATTAAATAATTGATAAATTAATAATTTATTAATTCATTCGTTAATTAATAATTTATTAATTTATCAAACTATTTTTTTTAATTCTTCAAACTTTTAATGAAAAAATTGTTGTTGTACCTTGTTCAATGGACATCATTTTTCGATTTATTGTCTATCTATACATTATTAAATGTGTTATTTTGTTCAATGTATTACATTGTTTAACGTATTATATTTGTATGATATTCGATGTATTATTTTATTTCATTTTCTTAACATTAAATTAGCAAAATTCTATTTAAAGAAGCAAAACTCATGGTAACACAATAAAAAATCATATACAACAATGGCTTCTTATCTCAAAGGTGTAAAGAAATCAACAATGATGGATGAAATGTATAGAGCATTATGCAAAGACAACATTAGGGAGCTTCTTACTATGTTAAGAAAGTCCAATATCAGATTCAAGATGACATCAATTTCAAAAAGTAACAAGCTAGTTGCAATTGAATTATTCTTTATGAAGTCATTATTAATGAATAATTAATTATATGTATTTTAAGACATTGTTAATTTACATATTGCATGGGATTTATATGAATTCTCGAATGTCTATTATTTTCTAAATTTAGCGAACTATGAATTTAACACATTGTCCCCAAATTAGGATTGACAAAAAATATTATTTTATCAAGGTTATTAATTAATCGAGTATTAAATTATCGAGATTCTACTGTACATCGACTGGTATGAGGACTTATCTATAATTACAAAGAATTACCATGTTAAATATATGTGAATTTCCTTTGCCAACATGGAGCATTATAAGGTAAATATTTGACCACACTGATTAAAACAATAATTAACACAATTATATATATATATATATATATATAATCCTTTAAAATAGAATGTCTATGTAATTATCATCCCTCTTAACAATATTTTGATCATCACATTGTATTAATCAAGGGCAGATTTAGCATAGGGCCGGCACGGGCTGGCCCGGAAAATTTTCAAAATTTTATATGGAAATTTTTTTTATGAATAATTTTAATCAATTTAAATTTTTTTATCGCAGCCCACGTGAGTAACCAATTGCCATTGGTATTAATTATTGTATTTTAATTATTGTACCGCAATTATGATCTAGTGCCCTTAATGATCAACCTTCGTTGCATTTTTATATCCAAAAGTTTAAATTATTAGAGAGATCGTTCCTTGGTAATTAGAAAGCGATGAGTATTAATTAAAACGTGCATGTTGTCAAATTATTTTATTCAGAGACCAGAAGGACTAAAATTTAAAATACATATATATATATATATGTATGTATTCGGTAAAGTTACAACTTCAGCACAGTTTAATTAGGTTCTACTCGTTTTCTTCTAGTGCATAAAAAGCTAGGTTCATACACAAAAGCCATCACATTGAAACTAATTCTTTATTCCAAGTGCACTTGTGCCAAAATCGATCATCAGCCTTCACTTTACAACGACATGAACTCTCTTTTACTGACCATAAAATAGTTTACTATAAACACACACATATATGATATTCATTAGTACTTTTGATTACGATATATTGATATTTGTTATTATTCAAATACACATACATTGATGTAAAATGGATAGCGTACCACTAATAAATGTTAAAGTGTCATGTTAGTACTATTGACCTATCAACGCCTTAATTACAGCAAAATCTAAAAGATAAATATTTCAATTGCCTATAGAATATAGGTAAGCACCTAGAGTAAAAGGCGAGAATCAAGCATTTCAATCTTCACTTTTACCAGATAATGCATTAAATATTAGGAAAAGTAAAACACTAATTGCATTAAAGAAAAAAACGCATATATATATATTATTGATTTAACACATTGTGCCTTTGATGCCAATTAGTTATGAAGAAGCATCTTTTAATGCAAATAGTACATCTAATAATGTATGCAAAGTAATAGTATTTAAATACAAAAAAAAAAGTGTTTTTGATATGCGTAAAAGCCTCGTCCCTATATAAATTAAGCAGTATCGAATACAAATTTTCCACGAAGAATAAAGGATTCAAATCAGAAAATATCCAAGAATGTATAGAATATTTTAAATGGGGTGATCATACAATAGCATTTTCGAGAAAATATAATAATATGAATATTGGAGACCATTACCAATAGTCATACTACAAAAGCCTCCACATCCTTCTTTTCTTCTTCTTTTTTTCCCGTTCCTAGTTTACTCAAAAAAATAAAATTATACATATTCCTTTTTTGTCTTCTATTTTATTCACAATTATATAGATTCAAGTAAGTATATGTTAATTCTTTTCACTTTATTTGTAATAAAACCGTCTATTCCTTCAACTTTAAAGAAAGAATCGATCCTGAAATTTGGAAGCCCTTAAATGAAATTCGGTTAGAGGCCGTTTATAAATAATTTTTTTCCAAAGAAAATGATATATATACACTATTTTTTTAAAAATTATTAAATAAAACTTTCAAAGTTACAATAACAATTATATAAACTAATTAGACTCTTTGTAACTGAATAAATAACAAATGACCTTTTATATATATAAAAAAAAGGAAAAGAAAGAACAACATTACGCATGTAAACTTTAAAAATTGGGGCCCTCATATTTTGGGGACCCTATGGCCAGGACCAGCCTTGTTCAAAGAAAGGTGAATAAAATAAAATAAAATAAAAATAACTAGGATTTTTGGAATGCAAAATAAGGGTTAGAAACGAAATATTGTAGAAAGTGAAAAACAAATAAAGTAGAAATTAAAGCCAACACAAAAAACACGTGTTGTTATTCAGGTATAGACTAGGTTAGAAATAAATAAACTTTAAACGGTAATAAAATCACATACTTAAATCACCCCGAGTCATTATTGTAAAATTATCCACATATAGGTGTTTGATGGGAAACAGCCACCTTGCCATTCGAAGTGTCTGAACCAGAGGAGGTTAGGATTTTCCACAGTCAAATCTTCAATGGAATCCAGTTCCATAATGGGATGCATGAGAAATAAGGCATATATTGCATGAAACTTCTACAAACAATCATTATCCACTACTAATTTAACTAATTTTATGTCAATGAGGTTTGGTCGAGTGGTTTAGAAAGTCAAGCTGAGGTTTTTGAGACCTATAGGCCGGTCTCATGTTCAATTCCTTATTAGAAAAATCTTACTATCTCTAATAAGAGGTTTACAACACACCCCCCCCCAAAAAAGGAAGAGGGGTGGGGTTATATTACCCCATTTAGGAGTTATAATTAAAGTCCCAATAAGGATTTCATGGCGTTGTATTCTTTAGTTGGACAGTATCTATAGGCTTTTTGTAATGTAATATATAGATTGTATATTGATATTATACTCAACATGTTCAAAAAATTAAATTAATTAAAGTGATGCTACAATTTTATTCATTTTTAGTAAATTAATTGCACTAATTTCTTACTTATCAAAAGTAGTTTTTTACTTCATGATGCAAAATAATGAAAAATATTTAGCATGTAATAAAAAATATCCCAATTATTGTGAAATTTTTCAGAAATATCACAAAAGATTGGACTATCAAATTGTAATACAAAATTAAACATTTGAGGAGTGCTAGATTGTGATGTTCATGAAAAAGAAGTAAGGTCATAATTGGAAATCAAAAGATTTCCGAACATTCATACTTTTATAGATTAGCGATTAGTGATAGTGATAGTAATATTTTAAAAAAATTTTTACACTAGTTATATATTAATTAATGGAAAGCTAATGAAAAGAATGAGATGAAAAAAAAAATTGAATATTCAATTGTACTGTAATAACCAACAAAAATTAGTGACTATGAAAATAATTAAAATGTGTATATATATTTTACTACTTAATTAAAATCAATATTATTAACACTTGCTTTCAAACAGTACAAAACACCACTGAATATTAAACACACTTCTCCATTAAGATCTCCTGAAGACCCACAAAAATCCTAGTAAAATTGGCCAAAACTTTAAAGAAAGCATATATTTACTTAGTCCAATATGATCCTTGTCGTAGCTAGGCCCAACCCTACATCACCCCCAACCCCACCCCCCGAACCCAACCCACACCCACACCCACACATCACGTCTCTACGAAGTCATGTAGCTTTCTTTCTCACAGTCCATTCCTTTCCTATGAAACGTGTATTTATACCCATTCATCTTTCAATTCATTTCAAAACTCAGATCGAAATATCATATTAGAGCTCAAACAACTCCATTTAATTAATTTTCCCTATTTTGTAATCTCACTTGCTAGCTTTAAGTGCATTAATTAATTCAAATGGAGATAAACAAACCATTTCTTGCAGCTTTGTTGGTACAATCCATTTATACTGCCTATTTCTTGCTTTCCAAGGCAGCGTTCGACGTCGGAATGAACACTTATGTTTTCGTCTTCTACAGACAAGCTGCTGCAACTGTTTTCTTAGCCCCCACTGCCATGTTTTTCCAAAGGTGCCATCTTATATTTATTTTAGTTATTTGTTGTCAAATTAGAGTGTAATATATATTTTCATTATATTTGAAATTGAACCCCGCTTTTTAAATTTTTTTAATCTTTTTTTTTTATTTTTTGTGTTATGTGATTGTAGGAAACCTGCTCCTCCATTGACATTCGTCGTACTCATCAAGATTTTCTTTATTGCTCTTTGCGGGTATGTTTAATTTTGTTCATAATCTCATATACGACGTTTTGTTCAGTACTGTCCAGTCGAGTATAACAAAAAGATTGATAGTTAATTTTGTGTTGTTTTAATTGCAGGATAACTATGAGCTTGGATATTTTTGGTGTTGCTTTGAAATACACAACAGCTTCTTTGGCTGCTGCAACCACTAACACACTTCCAGTTATTACTTTCTTCCTTGCAGTTTTATTCAGGTAATAAAGATTACCCTACTCCCTCTATATACTATTGAACCCAACCTTTTTTCTTTTTTTCTTTTTTTTTTTTGGTTTCAATTTCTCTTTTGTTTTCCTTTTATTTTGATGTTCTTGAATCATTAATAAATAATTAACCCAACTTCCTCTTTCTAAATAATTTATGAATTTTCAACACACACCTACACACACTATAATTGATAAGTAGAAAAAGTTTAATAATTATAAGGAATTATTATTTTATATCCAGAAAAAAGATTCAAAGACATGGCTGTTGTTCTTTTAACATATATATATATATGATAAAAGAGATCAATATTTTGACTCTTCCAGAGCATCTTTTTTTTTTTTCTCTTCTAATATAAAATCTTTAACGTAGAGAGTGATGGTATTTTAATGCAAGATTAATTTATTTGTTATGTTACATCTTACATTTAAAATAATATTTAAGACGACAAATGAATTAGTTGTCACATCAAAAAGTGCTAGTAAATTAGACGATCAACGATCAACAAGTAATAGTCATAATATTATAATTTGTTGTTTTTCATAATGAGATTAATGGTAAAACAATTGAATTAACTACGTAGTCACAATTTTATTTTATTATTTTTTTCCCCTTTTTTGTGTATTTTTTTGGTCCCTTCATTTTTCCTTTTGAATTTGCCACTCGTTGGAAGACGAGGCAAAGATCTCAAGATCAGTTTTTGATGCCCACAAACAATAGAATCTTTCCCTATTAAACACCTCACATGATATGTTTCCAATTAATCTTCTAAATATGTATTAATTTTTCCTTTTTTCCTCCTTCTTCTCAATATTATTTTTTATTTTTTTAATTATGAAAAAAGCTCACAAATTATGAAGTTGATTACTAATTACTATAGCTTGATATTGACAAAAACTGGACACTTAATTAACAGGATGGAAATGTTGAAGCTGAGGACAAGCCCTGGAATTTTGAAATTTACAGGAGTAACACTGTGTTTGGCTGGAGCTGCAACCATTGCCTTATATAGGGGCCCTTTCTTAAAACTCTTGTTAAACCATCACCTAATAAAGAACCACCAACAACATCTCCAAGGCCATGCAATTCCTCTACCCAAACATGGTTTAAGGGTGTGTCACTTATGCTGCTTTCCAACGTATGTTGGGCCTTGTGGCTTGTATTACAGGTATCGTCTTCTGTCGAGGATAATAGTTAAATAATATGAATTGGAACTGATGTATCAGATTAAATTTTTAGATCAGATGGTTCCACGAATCTTTACATATTCCTCATACGGTTCTTGTTTTTCTTTTAGCGAAATTCTAGGTTAATTTACGCCGCGAGAAATGCTGATGTTTTATGTTGTGTTGATGCTTGAATTGTAGGGACTAGTACTGAAAAGCTACTCCTCAATACTCGTGTTGACAACCCTACAGTGCTTTTTTAGCACCGTACAATCATTCATTGTTGCTGTGGCATTTGTGAGAGATCCCAATGAATGGAAACTTGGATGGGATGTTAAACTTGGGGCAATAGCTTATTGCGTAAGTAAAATACATCTCTTGACCAGTACTGCGAATCTCCTTTTATTGACTTAAAGTTGTGTACTTAAAAGACGCCGGGCAATGATAAAAGGATTCAAAGATAGGGGCAATAGTAAAAAAGGATTCAAAGATATCCCTTTTTAGCCTATTGTTTTCGTGACCAATACATCACGGCATAGCTGTGATTAGCTTTATCAAGAAGCCCATCCAACCTTTCTGAAAAAGTATTATATTAGTAATTTTGAGCTCGTGCACGCACCAAATTTGTAGTCTCTCATTACAATCATTTTGATCTAATTCCTCGTCTATGAATTGCACCATTGGTATTATATCATAAAACCGTTAGAGACACAATAAATTTATGCATTTCATTTTTACCCGAAAGTGCTCGGTTCGTTATCGGAGTAATATTTTACGAATGCATGCAAATGTTTTTTATTTTTTTTTCTCTTTTTAGATTATGAAATAGCTAGCTAGCAATTAAACTAATTAGTTGTTGAGAAAATGACCAAGTGAGTATTTATTTATCTAAATTGGAAGTTATTTTACTTGTGTGTTTTAATTACTCTTAATTATTCCTAATCAACAGGGAACAGTGGTGACTGGTTTAGCATTTTATTTGCAAACATGGATCATTGACAAGAAGGGTCCTGTCTATCTTGCCATGACAACTCCATTGGCACTCATATTTACAACTGTTGCATCCACCTTCCTCTTTGGGGAAATAATTAGTCTTGGAAGGTAACTTCATCTTGTCTACCTAATTAATAATCAATTACCATTAATCACATCTTAATTAATTATCTCCAAATTATGTTAAATATGAGTGTATTACTAGTAATTAATTTTTGGTTGCATATATATATGCAGTGTTTTAGGGGCACTTTTGCTAGTTGGAGGGCTTTATTTTGTGCTATGGGGAAAGACTAAAGAGGCAGAAAGAGAGAAAGGGATGTGTGCAACAATAATTGATGCTGAGAAAGCCAATGGTGGATCCAAGGAATTAGAGGCCACAACATAGTTAGATATACATAAATATACTCAACAATTTTCTGGAATTCTCAAAGGATTAAGGTTTGATATTCAAGAATCAAGATCAATCAATGCTGATCTGCATTACGATTTTAGTTAATGGCGACTTTCTTATGAATCGATTGTTGCAATTATGATATTGTGACGATGATAGTAAAATTTTTTTACATATATATCATAATTAGTGTAGAATACACTTATTTTTCTCTTCCAAGTATGTTTTGTATAAATTTCAATTCTACACTGAATTGGAAATATCAATAATACTATATTTTTGTCATATTCTTTTCGTCACTCCTATACTGTTATATATGTATTTGGGCTTCTTTCATGGGGTGCCAAAAAACCATATTATTTCCAAGTTAATGTAAGTTAAAAATATTTATTAAAAATCCAAATTACAATTTAATTTGAAAAGTTAATAATTCAATTAACATAATCAAGTTAACAATTTAAGAATTGAGTTAATTAACAAATTACGAAAAAAATATTAAAATATCACCGCAACGAAAATTGTACCCTACTAAAATGCATCTTAGCATACATTTTAGACTTTCGAGGTTACAATTTTTGTCATTTGACACACATATTGTGAACCACATCAGTTCTCCATTTCATTGTTCAAGCTACATAAAACGGAACTTATCACTAAAAAAACCAAACTATCAAAGACTCAAATTTCTCCTATTTGTGTTCTAGATTGATACGAGTAATCAAAGGATTCATTGATTTGGATAATGATTGGATCCAGACATTATATTAATTTCGTAGTTTTTAGTTTCTTGAATCAATTAATTTTTAAGTTTTTTGTTCAATTTATCTCGAGCAAAAATCATTGCCAACTTTCAAATTGTAGCTTTCTTTGAGTTGGAATATTCATCTCCTGTTAATTCATGTCAATATATAAATATATTTTTGTTTGTGATTATATATATACATGTATCTATAAAAGTGGATCAATTAAGGACCCAACAACCACAATAATAAATGGTCTTTAGACATGGTATCAACCTTTCTAACATGGCCAACTCATAGATTGTTGGATTAATGTTCTTTTCCTTCTTGTTTTGAACTATTTATTTTCTCACAGTGTAATGTGGACACTTTCGCTTTCCTAAAATTCCTCACACAAACTCATCGTGGAACAATCATAGTTTCTGGAAAGATACAATCTTTTCATTTGGTGTTATTTTTGGAAATTTGATTTAGATCTATTTTTTCTTTAATCGACTTCCTCCTGAAACTTGGAAAGCAGTACTTTCCATTCAATGCAAGCGTTTACAGAAAGATCTTCTACAAATAGCTAATATGAAAGCACTATACGTCATATTGCAAGTTGAGAAGAAGATGATGTGACACGATTTTGTACTTCCACATCAGCACTTGCACTGGGTCAAGAATACGTAATAATATTTTGTCAGTCATACTACATATAGTTATATATCAAATCCATTTTATTCACAAAAACTTTAAGAAGACCAAAAAGAAAAAAGAGACAATTGGATTGGTCAATTGGTTATCCAATCCCTCAACCAATTTGATTCACTTAATTTGACCGCCGCAATTGACCTGATAATGACTCAACTAAACCAACAGTTAATGCGACACAACGAAACCTGGTGAACCAAAGCGTAATGGCCTAGCGGGATCATTACTTACTCAAATTATAATACTTCTAGCCCAAAAAACTCTTCTTTCTTTGAATATGTAAGGCTGAAAAGGAAACTAAATAATTTCTTAACAAAAAAAAAAAAAGAAAAATGAAGGTTACTAAATCATACAAGTTTTTTTTTTTAGTACAAATTGGAGACTGGTTGGGAAGGTATCTCAAACTCTAGTCAACTGATAAAGGGTGCCTTTACTACTAGGACAAGATCCCCTAGATAAATCATACAATTTTTCAAATAGTGTAAGTTACTAAAAGATTTTGGTTTCGAGTTTCATCTTCCAAGGTACAATACTTAATTCTCCATTATCTTCTAATCATATTCTGGATTGTAGGCTTGAATCTGAATCAAAATTGGCTCATCTGTACTTGCTAACTTTCAATATCCAACAAAAGATTACTAATGTTTATTAAAATAAAATTAGATTATGAAGAAGATGAGTTTTCTTAATTTTGGTGCATGGATAAAACAATATTAATTCAATTGTACATGTTCACTCGATATAATATAGTTATAATTATTAATTATATATGATAACAATAAAACCTCTATCAGAGTAGTTGGATTATTTTATTTCAATCTAATCGGTTTGAATTAATTACAAATTTTCGATTTGTGACCAAAAAAAAAAGACTATCTTTATGGAACACAGGGAAAACTTAGAAACGCATGCATAATTACTTCTATTACTTAATTTTTTTTTTTTTTCTATCTGAATCTAAAACTTAAAAGAAATTCTACACGCATTACTTATATTTTACAGAAAGGGTAAAAGCAGAAAATTACCTAAAGAGTCTTGAAAAGTCAATAATGAAATAGGTTAAAATTTAAAAATTATAGCGTCGGCCGTCGGTTCACTATACGTGGGGTATGTCATAAATAGTCTACCTGAAATCTCTCTGCACCATCGAACGAATTCGAAAAGTTATTATAAATCATCACATTCTCTTCTCATTTACGTTGCCATTCTCTCTCTAACCATAATTTTTAGAGAGAGATACAGAATACCTCGTATATATATATCATAGGTTACATAGTTACATATATATAGATATACAAAAATATCAAGTAGTATTCCATATTGCTAGCGAGTTCCTACGTTAATTGTAAGAAAGAAGAAAATGGGAGGGTGCGCGTCGAGGCCAAAAGAGTTAAAGTTAAAGGGTGACGGAGCTGAGGCTCCTCCGCCTGCTCCGATGGAGGAGGAGGTGGCGGTGACGAACGAAGGGGCGTTGGCGGTGGCTGACAATGATACCAAGCGTCAATCGCTTGGTTTTCTGTTTGAGGTTAAAATAAATATTATTATTTAATGTATGGAATTATTATTCTAATAATCATATCCATTATCGTTTTTTTTTTTTTTTGAATATATCCATTATCTTTTGAAACTTGAAATATTCTTGTTTTTGTTGGAACTTGGAAATGTAATTGATTATTTTTTGCATTGTGAATTGATTTCTCCATACAATTTGATCATGATACGAAAAAAAGCCAAAAAAAAAAAAGATTGATGTTGAATTAAATACAAAATTAACTCTACTTATTCATCAATTCCTAAATTTTTGTATTTTTTATTTGATATGTTGCATTTTTATTTTTATTTTTTTGAAAATTTCGTGTAATCCTTTAAAATTTAACAAGCATTTTTGAGCCACTAATATGAAAATGATATTTTTTATTCAACTTTGTTTATCGACTAAGTGACATGACAAAATTGTACTTTTTATTCTTGTTTTGTTGTTATGACACAAATAGGTGTTTGCCTAGATTAATAGCTTGATAGGAATTTGCCTAAATTAATTGATTGATGGGAATCTCCTTAGATTAAAATGGAATCTTAGAGCTAAGCTTTGAAACTTTTTTGGACCATTTCTTCGTTAAGTACAATTAAACAACTCATTCTTATGACCCACAACATGTTTGTTTCTCTTTGTTTTCGTTTTTAATTTTATTTTTCTCCATGTTTTATTATTAGCACTATTGTAAAATAAGTGATACTAGTACAATAACAAATTAACATGTTTTATTTTTGTCTTCTTTATTTTTATGTTGCTTTTTTCTATAATAATTAACATGTTACTATTGCAGGAAGACGCAAAGCTGGGATCCTATGATGCCAAGAAAACTACTAACAAAATAGTAGAAACAAAATCTTCCGACGAGAAGAAAGAGATAAAGATCGAGCCATCTGAGACGATAAAAGAAGAGTCAAAGGTCGACAAACCTGAGGAGATACCTACCCCATTCGTGGATGCCAAGGTCGAAACAAAATCATTAGATGAGAAGAAAGAGATAAAGATGGAACCATCTGAGACGACGGTCGAGAGTGCAAAGATTGACACGATAAAAGAGGAAAACAAACCTATTGTGGATGTTAAGGTTGAAAGGGAAGAGGAAAGTAAAGAAGAAGATAATAAGTCTAACACTGTTGAGGAGAAGCTAGAGAAGTGAGAAATTGAGGGAATATTAATGTGAAGTTGTGATTGGATTGTCTTAATTTGAAGATGATGATCGAGTGATTAATTAAAAATTTGAGTATTTAATTTGAAGTAATGAGAAAGCTTTTATTGTGCCATTAGGTAACTTGCCATTGTGAGTGATTTAGTAATATTATTGGCACTCGTTGTTGGTAGTAAGTTGATTCATTTTAAAATAATTCCACCACCAACAATTCGTGAAGAGCACATTATAATATTGTTCCTGAAGAAAATGAATTATGACAAGCTGAAGTTGTTGGAATGATTGCTAGTGACACTATAAGTTATGGAACAAGTGGTGGATGCATGTATTCTGTTGGTGTTAATGTTAAAATTTAAGTTTGCATTCAATTTACATCCCATGAAAAAGATCTTGGGAATTACATATGAATTGCCAAGAGCTCTACAAAAAAAAAAAAAAAAAAAGAATGAAATGCTAAAAGCTCTACAAAGAAAAGACCACAATATCATCAATGCTATGTGTTGGGGAACTAGGCGCTGCTAATTCCGCCCAAGATCAGTGGGACGAATAAATGCGACTGAGAAAAAAATAATGGACACTAAAATAAGCACAAAATATGGAACACCGAGATTTAACGTGGTTCGACCAAATCGCCTTTACGCTCCACGGACTCCACACCAATATATTTCACTATCTCAAAATGAGGAGTACAAAATACTACATCTGTATTTTCTCCGCCTACACAAAGCGCTTTATCACTCTACTCACTTTTATCTCTCGTGTATAGCTTCTACACTGAAACTCTCTCTACACAAGATCTCTCTATTTTTCTCTCTATTGGTGTTTCTTATGATTGTTGGTTGTGGTGCGTTGTTATGAATGCAAGATGAGAGCTCATTTTATAGGCAAAATTTCCAACAACTCTCTTCAATTGTCAACCACTCTCCATATCATTTTTCTTCCACCGAGAAAATTTGCATGCCTTTTGCCTTCCTTTGTTGACAATTGAATTCAATGAGCCACCTAATTCTTGACTTTCTTTTTCTTCTTTGTTGGTGTTCTTGCTTCCTTTGTTGACACTAACAATCTCCCACTTGAAGATTGATTTCAATCAATCTTCACAATCTGGCTTTCAAGTTGGGATATCTCATTTTGCAATGTCGTGAAAAATATGATGTGGGTCACCACCTCTGTCTTCATTGTAGAAGACCAACTGAAGCTGAGCACAGTTCCAATTTCTCCTTAGTTACTGTCTTCGTCATCATGTCGGCTGGATTCTTGCTGCCTTGAATCTTTTCAAGCTTCAACACTCCATCTTCTAAAAGTGATCGGATGAAGTGATAACGGTGTCCAATATGCTTGGTTCTTGAATGAAATCCCAAATTCTTTGCCAGATGTATCGTACTCTGACTATCACTGTGCAAGACGTTCTTCTCCTGGTTGAAACCCAATTCTGCCAACAAACCTTGTAACCATATCATCTCTTTGCTAGCCTCGTTATCGCTTAATGCATCTCGCTCAGAGTTGATAACGCAACAATCTTCAGACCGCGAAATCCAACTAATCGCAAAGAGCACCAACCGTGGAAGACATAACCCGTAGTGCTTCTCCCGCGATCTACCTCGCCAAAGAAAATCAATCTACGAAACCTCAGAGGTGTCACCTCGTCTCGCCTAAAGCATAAGCATTTATCGAGTTTCCGTAGATATCTCAATATCCACTTTATCGCATCTCAATGTCGCTTTCAGGATTTGCCATATATCCGCCACAACTCCCAATCGCATGAGTAATATCCGGTCTGGTACAAACCATGGCATACATCAAACTTCCAATGGCCGAGGTATATGGAATTTTAGCCATGAAGTTTCTCTCCTCCTCTGTCTTAGAGACCGATCGTTGGATAGACTAAATGATTAGCTAATGGCGTGGCCGACCGCTTTGCACTACCCATGTTGAACCTTTGCAGGATTTGATCAATATACTTGGCTCGCGATAACCGCAGAAACACCTTTTGCTTGTCTCTACAAATTCTCATCCCTAGAATTTGCTTTGCTTCACCCAAGTCCTTCATTTCAATTCCTCCGATAGTTGCTTCTTCAACTTCTTGATCTCGCCCATGTCCGAGCGGCTACTAACATGTCATCAACATAAAGTAGTAAATGATATAGCTGGACTCGAACCGCCTCGAAGTAGCAACAATGGTCGCATTACACTTCATGTAGCCATTTTTCCGCATAACCGTCAAACTTCTTGTACACTTTGTCTAGGCGCTTTGCTTTAAGCCGTGTCAGATAGGCTCTTCTTCAATTTGCACACCAACTCCTCTTTTCTTTTCACCGAGAAGCCTTACGTTGCTTTGCATATATATTTCCTCCTCTAAGTCACTATGGAGGAAAGCGGTTTTCATGTCTAATCGCTTCCAAGTGCAAACCCTCCGCCGCAACAATGCTCAACAACGATCGAATTGTTGTCACTTCTGGCGCGAAAATATCTCTGTGTAGTCAATTCCTTCTTTCGTTGGAAACCTTTAACTACCAATCTACTTTGATCTTTTCGAACCATCATGTTCTTCTTTGATTCTCAGACACCCATTTGTTGTTGAGAGCTTTCTTCCCTTTGGGCAACTCGGCTAGTTCTACTGCCTGGTTGGAGATGAGAGACTTTATCTCATCTTTCATTACAAGCTCCCACTTAACAATCTCCCACCGACATGCCTCGTCATAGCATTCAGGTTCACCCCGTCAAGTGAGCAACATGTAGTTCATGTACTTCGATTCGAACATGAGGTCGACTGACCTCCTCACAATAGGGCCTGAGCCGGAGGCGTGGTGAATCAGCCTCCGAGACGGGCTCCTCTGTCTGCAGACTTTCATCTATCTGCTTCGACATACTGCCTTCTGGAGTATCATCCGGAACAACATATGTTGGATCATCATGATTTGTGTCATTGGACTGCATTGTATTTCTGTCCTTGTACATCACCTTTTCATTGAATATGACATCCCGGCTTCTGATGAGCTTTTTGTTCTGGTCATCCCAAAAACGGTACCCGAACTCGTCTCCACCATATCCAACGAAAGTACACTTTAGTGATTTAGAGTCTAACTTACTCCTGGCATTATCACTAATGTGCACATACGCGACACAACCGAATACTTTCAAATGAGAAAGTTTCACTTCTTTTCCGCTCCAAACTTCTTCCAGATCCTCAGACTCCAATGGTACCGACGGTCCACGATTAACTAGGTATGCCGGCCAGATTGCTGATGCCTTTCTCGCCTAAACTGTTTTGGCAGGCCTGCATGTATTCTCATGCTTTTGGCTCTTTCTGTCAATGTCCGATTCATGCGTTCTGCAACTCCATTCTGTTGCGGTGTTCCTGGCAACGTTCTCTCCAACTTGATGCCATTTTGGTAACAAAATTTCTTGAACGTCATATCTTCGTACTCTCCACCACTATCAGATCTCAACTTCTTTACTCGCAAACCAGTTTCATTCTCCACCATGGCCTTCCACTTCTTGAACGCCTCGAACACATCGGATTTGTGTCTCAAGAAGTAAACCCACACCTTTCTCGAGTGGTCATCAATGAAAGTCACGAAGTATGACTTTCCGCCAATCGATGAAACTGCAGTTGGACCCCACACATCTGTGTGGACAAGTTCAAGCTTCTCTTTCTTCAGAGTTCTACCACTTGTATTGAAACTCACCCGTTTCTGCTTCCCGAAAACGCAACTTTCGCAAAAGTCTATGTCAATAGGTCAAGCCTGGTAGTTTCCTTTTGAATGCATGTACTTGAGCCCTTTCTCGACTCATATGCCCAAGTCTTTGGTGCCACAGTTCGCATCTTTGCTATCAAGAATCGCAATTGTCATACACGCATTCGCCGTTGTGTATAGGGTGCCACTATCCTTGCCACGTCGCGATTATCATGGCCCCCTTAGTGATTTTCCAATTATCACCAGAGAAGCTTGTGTCACATCCTTCTCTCGACAACTGTTTGACGGAGATCAAATTTTTCCTCAATTCTGGAATATGTCTCACGTTCTTCAATTTCCATCTGCAGATCCATTGACATTGATCTGTACTTCTCCTATGCCCACCACGCAAGGATGATCGTCTCGAGATATACTTCTCAAGTTTCCGACACATAATTTGCAAAAAAATGTCGATTTGCGGTGGCATGAAACGATGCTCCAGAGTCTATTACCCAATAGTCGGTCTTCTTCTCCATGGAGCATATCAAAGCATCACGTGCTTCTTCGGTCACGACATTGACCTCTGTCTTGTTCTCCATTTCCTTTGGAGCTGCCCTACACTGATTTTTGTAGTGCCCAACCTGACCGCAATTCCAACATTCAACAGACTTTAACTTGTTGGAATTTCTGTGATTTTTGAATCTCGGTCTGCCATTCCTCGACTTGCTCCGTCCACGCCCATGCCCTCTATTTGAATTTCTGCCTCTGCTATCTACATTGAAAGCGGTCCCGGAAGTTGAAACTGCATCTGACTGTCTCCGGATCTCCTCAGTCAAGATCATACTTACAACGTCATCGAACTTCAATTTCGACTTCCGAGCCTTGATGGTATGGATCGCCCTGCTTCAACTCTCGTGCAACGCCAAGAATTAATAGAGCTCGAACTTCATCACTAAAAGTGATTTCCACCGTGGTCAATTGGTCTACTACCTCATTGAATTCGTTGAGGTGTTCTCCAAATCTCCCGCTTTCTGTCATCTTCATATTGAATAATTTCTTGATCAAATGAACTTTATTTCTTTGACGGCAATTTGTTCATACATCTTTGCCGATAGAATCGCCATGAGAGACGCCGTTGTCTTCTCATTTTTAATGTTGAAAGCGACCGACTTTGATAGGGTCAATCTAATTGCGCCGAGTGCTTTTCGATCAAGCACCTCCCACTCGTCGTCTTTCTCGCCTTCTGGCTTTTCTTTCAACGGCTTATATAGGTCATTCTGATACAAATAGTCCTCCATTTGCATTTTCCAATATCCAAAATTTTTGCCATCAAATTTATCAATTTTGGAAATTCTCTCGTCTGTCGCCATTACTCCCACTCGAACAAAATGTGATTTTTCGAGAAATCGTTTCTGATGTGGAAGATCAGTCTATGCTGCAACCACAAAGCATACTAAGAATTTCAAGAGATATCACAAACAAAGCTCTGATATCAGTTGTTGGGGAACTAGGCGCTGCTAATTCCGCCCAAGATCAGTGGGACGAATAAATGCGACTGAGAAAAAAATAATGGACACTAAAATAAGCACAAAATATGGAACACCGAGATTTAACGTGGTTCGACCAAACTGCCTACGTCCACGGACCCACACCAATATATTTCACTATCTCAAAAATGAGGAGTACAAAAATACTACACTGTATTTTCTCTGCCTACACAAAGGCTTTATCACTCTACTCACTTTTATCTCTCGTGTATAGCTTCTACACTGAAACTCTCTCTACACAAGATCTCTCTATTTTTCTCTCTATTGGTGTTTCTTATGATTGTTGGTTGTGGTGCGTTGTTATGAATGCAAGATGAGAGCTCATTTTATAGGCAAAATTTCCAACAACTCTCTTCAATTGTCAACCACTCTCCATGTCATTTTTCTTCCACCGAGAAAATTTGCATGCCTTTTGCCTTCCTTTGTTGACAATTGAATTCAATGAGCCACCTAATTCTTGACTTTCTTTTTCTTCTTTGTTGGTGTTCTTGCTTCCTTTGTTGACACTAACACTATGAATTTAATTGATGAAAATATACAAACAATTCCAAACAATTTGAGATGATGGATTCTTTTTGTCGAAATGGTTTATCGCTTGTGTTAGTTTTAAGAGATTAGTATTCTCAACATGAACATGCTCATCACCGTCTTTCATCATGGTGTTTAATTATCGACAACAAATTTTCATCACTTTTGTGTGGAAATGTTTTATGCCGTTATTGATATACAACGTCAATTGTTGAATGATCATTTTTCTAAGGTGAATGGCTATTTGCTCGCTTGGGTTGCATGTTTGTATCCAAATAATTCTTTTATTTATTTTGAAAAAGACGAATTGATTCGGTCATGTGAGTATTATCCAAAAGATTTTGAGTCAGCAGATATATTGGAACTTTGATGATCAGTTTCACACACATTCTTGACATCACCGATGAGGATTTTAGAGGATTACTGGTAGATGTGGACGTTTAATCACTGAAAAAAAAACCATAATTTTTTGTTTTGATTTAGTTTTTTGCTCTCTCTCAAAAGTCCGACCTTACTAAATGCCTAAATTATGCATGGCGATTGGGGGAAATTTTCAGGCACCCGCATGGGTACCTGGACAAAAAAACTAGGACGTGGTTTCAAGATGTCACATTAGATGTGTGTATCTTAAAAGCCATTAGTGGGGGTGCCGAAAAATTTTCCTGGCAATTGTTTTTGAGTACGTAAATATTTTGCTGGTCATGTTCAATTATTTAACTAATTAACTAGTGATGTTCATTTTATTCGATTTCTATCCAACATTCATAACGTGTATATAGTATGTGAGGGAGTTCATATAATATTGTTGGGTTAACATCCTTATACGATAGTTTTATTTATTTTATCTTTGTTAGATATATTTGCTCTTTGTACACATGCACGGCTTCGATATTTTTAAATTTTCGTTAATGACGAATGTGTTTACATAATAATATTTTAAAAATACAAATGTGTGGACTTAATATTTAAATCAAAACTATTTGCTTTTCGATAATTCAAAAGGAAACATGCAACCGATCGATTTTCGATTCCCAATTTTTAATTAGTTCTGATTTCATTTCACTTCTCAAATCTTTGTTTCTTTCTTTCGTTCTTTTCTTCTCTCTCTCTCCCCTTTTTTTTAAATGAACCATGCGGTTCTAGTTTTTTGGGGTCGGTTCGTTCAGATTCAATTTCTTCGTCTTTTTGTCTACCACTAATTAGGGCCATTAATTGATCTGGCACAACAAAGGGTGGCTAAAAAAAAAGCATATTAAGCATACTCACCAGTAAACAAGTTCTTGACATTGGCATTAATTTTTATTATTATTATTATTTTTTTAACCATTACTTCGGTAGAAAGTGTTTTGTGCTATGAACAAACTCGAGAGTTGTTATGCAATCGAATGGAAGATTAACAGTTCGATGATAGTTTAATTATATATGTTAAAAATGATGTAATATTAATATTATACATTTTAAGAATATGAAAATTCTACACAAGACAATTGGAATAAAGGTTTTTTTTTTCTTTCTTTCTTTGTACGACTTCAATTATCCCCCCAACTAAACGTCTACCTAAACTCTATGGTTTTGGGTGTAGTAAAGGTGATCGCGATGGTATAACTCTTATCTTTTCAGGACAACAACAACAACGCAACAATAATAATAATTCTCGTCTTTTAGGAATAATGTTTAAGGGTGTGTTTGATTGTAAAGCCGAAAAACATTTTCCTGGAAAACCTTTTCCGGGTAAAGGAATTCTAGGGAATCCATTTTCCAGGTAAAGAGTATTATAGGCGTTTGATTGCACAAATTTCTAACCTGGAAAATGGTGTTATTTTCCTACTTTTGGTGTTTGATTGGCAATATTTTCCTGAAAAAAAGTGTGTTTTCCTAATAATTGGTGTTTGATTGACATACATTTTCCTGGAAAATGTATCAATTTCCATGGAACTTGGAAAATTTACAACAATTTACAAACCAATTTTTTTTTAATTTTTCTTTTTTCCATGGAAAAGTTACAACAATTTACAAACCAATTTTTTTTATTTTTCTTTTTGCCATGGAAAAGTTAAAACAATTTACAAACCAATTTTTTTTTTAATTTTTCTAGAAAATCTAAGTTTATTTTGTTTAAAAATTTTAACATTGCCATTTAAAATAAAAAATTTCTAGAAACAAACCGAATATATGTATTACAAAATTTATAGTGAAATTGAGAAACAAGTGATTATATCACTTCTTTTTTGGTTAATTTTTTGTTGACTTCATGTTCTAATACATGTTTAATCCCCTTGTCCTTCATAAGCTCCATTGATTGGATCATTTTTTTTAACTTTCGATTTTTTATATTACTTATTTTAATAAACACAAAGCCAATTCATAAATATAATCTACTCACCCGATCCTTCCAAAACAAAATAACTACAACACACAAAAGCCATTGACAACAACACGTTCACATGATACGAAACAAAGATCAAAATAATTTTTTCATAAAGTCCATTCCAATCCGTCTACATCAATTTCAAACATGTTCTAGTACATGTTTTCCATCATTGAAGTAGGTCAAAATAATGGGAACGTGATACATTAACAAACACATACAAAGTTAGGTGGACAATTTTTGCATGTACAAAATACACAAAAGATGGAGTCACATTTCATAGGGGAGGAGGATCTCGACCCAACTCCATAAATACAAACGTACAGTTGAAATCCTCATCAGTGGAGCTCACGAACATCAAAGCAAGGCCTTTGTCATTTTGGAACTTTTTCATCAGTTGCACAGCATCAACATTGTTAAGACTCATTCCTCGCAATTTCTGTAAAATCAACTGCCAATTAACATGGCTTAGAGTATCCACAGTGGCTTGAGCCTTCAAAGCATTTGCTATCTCTTTGGATGACTCCGCAGTGACAACCAACGCAAGTCCAGTCTCATTCGATGGCTGTGTACGTCGGCGCTTAACTTTGCTACACCCTTCTTCATTGCGCCGTTTTCGAGACGCCGTTGGACTAGGATCCATCTCCTTAATTGTAGGATCAATCTCGTTTGCACTTTCATTAACTTTAAAAAAAAAAAAAAAAAACCCCCACAAAACAACAATGCATTAGAAGGAGAAAAGTTGAACAGAGGCTCTTAATATTGTGCTAGGTTTGAGAACATATAACGTAACTACTTGTCATTGCCGACCGTTCATAGGATTAAAATCCAATAACAAAATAGGAAACTTGTATCGTATATCATTTTTTCTTTAAAAACAACAACAACCAATACGATTGTACATCAACACGCTTTTCGTTACAGTAATATAGAATATAGTTACCCTACATTGGAGAGGGGATGTCGAACCCAGTCACAGCCCTATCTCCGGTGGCTGAATCATTGCCAAAAATAGCCTCGAAATCGTCATACCGAGGGCAAAGTTTTGTCCTCCACTTGTTGAATTGCAGTCTTTCCTAGAAAAGGTAATTGCAATACACATGATGAATTTAAAAAAATAGGTAATTAAAGACAACAATAGCAAATTGAATGTCCAGATCATCAGAAGATTGCAGCATCCTGGGCTGCTACAATGCAGCAGCTGCATTTGCATTGCAGCAGCAGCCTGCATCAGGCTGCTGCAATGCCTAGCAGCAGCAGCCTGAGGCTGCTATTGCTAGCAGCCCAGGTTGCTGCAATGTAGCAGTTTGCAGCAGCCTGGCTAGCAGACAGCAGCCTGGGCTGCTAGCAATGCAGCCTAAGGTTGCTGCAATGCAGCAGTTTGCAGTAGCCTGGCTAGCAGACAGCAGCCTGGGCTCAGCAACAGCCCGGTCTGCTGCTGCAATACACCAGCTTGCAGTTTGCCGGCTCGCGAACTTATAATACCACAATTATACAAAACATCATCGAATGCAATCTCATTTACCTCCACCAACTGCTCCCATACAATCGGGTCCGCAGTGATACGTCCATTCTGTGAATTTATATCGAAACCACTCACGTTCAGTAGCTCGCGAACTTCAAGATAAACCTTCTTAAGAGTCTTCAACCGTGCCCTAACATTCTCAGCGGTTACAACTATCCCACAACCGTTGAACACGCTATCAACGGCTTTTGACACTTGCAATGATGTGAACCCATTGTCGCTTCTCTTGTGGGTTGACAACAGTTGGTTGGGTAGTGAAGCGATCATATATCCATCCATCTCATCGGTCCAATGCAGTCACTATCTTTAATCATTGAGCTCACTAAAATGGAAAGCGCTAATCGATTAACAATTGCTTAAACTCACAACTATATGAAGTAATATTATACAAACATCTCAATGACTACCCTTAAATATTTTACTCTCTACTTGTACTTCTCATATTTAAAAGCATACTCATCTAATTAAAACCATACATTGAGAATATAAGCCAAGTCAAACTTACCTGCAAACTGTGAAGAAAATAGAAATAACGTCACCCGTTTGAATTGAGCCCTTCGACTATACTCCAACTTCAATAAGAATTACATCAATTCCTACGTAGACCACATATAAGAATCGGAATGAAAACTTTGAATTCTTCATTTCCATAGAAAAAAAAAAAACCTAAACCATGCATGGCCACAAGAACATAAACGAAGAGTGGAAAATTAATTTTTTCAAATGTTATTCTCAACTTTTCATTACATTGAATTTACAAGTTTTTAAAATACTTTCCTTTTAAGTCTTCAACTACACCTAGAAAAATATTTTTATTTCTCTATAATCCCTATCAAACATGTCATAGACTGGTTCTTTATCTTTACTTAAAACAATAATGTAAATCAAAGATAAATGTATACAATTACTTTCCAAATCATCCTCTATAAGATAATATTAGTAGCTAGAAGTCTTGCAAGTAACCGATTAGCAAGCAAATGTCATAAAGATACTATCGCAAGTCGTCTGAGACTACCGCTTGTCTGTAAGTCTCGCAAATGAAGTATTTGCTTTTAAGCACATGGATAAAACATTCATACTTCAAGCACATTCATAGAACAACTTTCAAATAGCTTCAAGCACATTCATAGAACATACCCTAAATCCATACTGAAAATGGAGTATTTGCTATAAGCACATTCATAGAACATACTTGAAATCCATACTGAAAATTGAGTATTTTCTTTAAGCACATTCATAGAAAATCCACACTTCAAGCACATTCATAGAACATTCGTAGAACAACTTTCCTAAAAAAAATATTTTTATTTTTTTTTAAGTATTTGCTTTAAATCCATACTAAAAACATCAAATAGCTTCAAGCACAATTAGCATATGCAAGATCAATAAGATCACAATCATATAAGCCCATAGGGCCACATTCATAGAAGCCGACAAGGCTATATTTATATTCAATGATTTCCAGGTAAATGAGTAAAGTCCAATCATTCCTTGCCTGAAAATGGAGACATGACAGTTGGAGTAAATGGAAGTGCCTATTTGTAACGAAATTTACCAATAAGTATCAATTCAATAACCATGAAATAACTTAATAGTTAACACTCAATAATAAAACAATGTATTATACAATGACATCTCACTCTCAATCACAATCTGACAACATCATTATCAATCTCACTGAATAATCCTCCACAAGAATCACCAAAACGTCCATATTCTAAATTCAATCTCAGACAACATAATTCAACAATCACGAAATCGTTCCCTTGCTGGACAAATAAATAATATCAAATACCCTTTACAACGTATATTATTCGAAGCACATATGATGAATAATAAAAAATTATAGACTCTGCAAATCTAAATTGGGACTCGAGAACATTTTTCCCACAGAATAACTTATGAAACTCATTATTGGAAACTAGAAATCCAAGAAGAGAGGTGGAGAACAGATCAACAGTCAATAGGCTTAGAAGTAGAGAACACATCAACAAATAATAGGCTTACCGGTTTGGTGGTTCCACGCCTCAAAGTTTAAATAACGCTCTCGCCTTCGATCTGGCTATCTTCAGGCCTCGCAAAAGATTAACTGAAAATAGAGATTCAATGGTGGAATGATTCAGTAACGAAAAACAAGCCCAAGCCATTGACGAAAAATTCAATAATTAAAATCCACGGCTACATACCTCGAGTGGAATATTTGTTCGACTAGAAAGATTCAGCGAAAAGCACTCCCAATGTTCAACGATCGACGCTCCATCGAAGCCCTAATTTCCTCCTTTTTCTTCGACAAAGAAAAAGAGATCGGCCGTTCACAGATGTAGAGAGGGTCGGCGATGGATTTACAGAGACCGCGATGGCTGGAATTTGGGGTTTGAATGGTGGAGATTGAACAGAGGGACGAGAGAGAGAGAGAGGACAGTCGAGCGGAGCAGATGGATATGAAGACGTGAATGAGGTTTTCTTTTTTCCAGGAAAAGCAAATCCGAGTATTAGCTGGGAATGGGTTTTCCAACTTTTGTGGGAAAAATAGATCACGTGACTTGAAACATGGAAAAGCTATTCCTTGAAAAAAAAACCCTATCAAACACTATAAAAGTTGGAAAAAAGAGTAGGAAAGCTTGTTTTCTAGGAAAAAAATTGCCTATCAAACACACCCTAAGTGTAATGACCCGCCCGAATTCGTCCCGGAAACGTATATGAATGCGTATATGATTCCGTATATGATATGAAATGACGTAATGATGTTTCGGCAAGATATACGTGTATATGTTATGTTCACAATCTTCTTTGAAGTGTAGGATATGCCCCGGAATGCGAAACGGCCTTCGAAAATGAGGAAATGGGAAAATTCTGCAGAACCAGAATTACGGCCGTAAATGTCAATATTACGGCCGTAAAAGTCAGATTACGGCCGTAATGGTCATGTGTTACGGCCGTAAAAGGATGGTTACGGCAGTAAGGTATAATGGTTACGGCCGTAAATTGTGAACAGTGGATAATGTCCAAAAGTTTCAGAGAGCAAATTACGGTCGTATGGTTTCGAGATACGGCCGTATGTTCGAGGTTACGCCGTAAGGAAGAAAATATACTGCCGTAAGGTCAAAGCAGGGCAAGAAGTGGGATTTACAGAGAGTTTATTACGGCCGTATTATGGGATTATACGTCAGAGGAAGCAGGTTCTACGGGCCGTGAAGGTTATGGGTTACTACCAGATATTTGGGAGTTACTACAGAATATGCCGTAAGTCGCTGGTAAAACTGTTGGATAGGGTTTATACACGTTTGCTCGACCATTTACCCTCATTTTTTACCCCAACCTCCCCAAAACTCTAGAGAATACTCTCCAAGGTAATTCTAAGGATTTTATAGGGGTTTTGGCTTGCGGATCATTTAATCACTTCTAGTTGCCATCTTAGATTCAACAAGGGGAAGGGAAGAAGGAAAGGAAATGGAGAAGAAGAAGTATCCAACCAAGTCATTAGTTTGTTGTCTTGCCTTTTGAGGTAGGTAGTAGATGAGTAAATATATGTGTTATCCTACATGCTATATGTTAGCTAATGTTATGATATGAAACTATGTGGAAGAAGTTACGGTATGCTATGTTAGGTGAAGAGATAGGTTATGTTATGGTACGGTTTGCTATGCTATGTTATGTTGTTAGATAATGTTATGTATGTTATGCTATGTTACCATGGTAGATGCAAGATGAGTTATGATATGATGAAGAGCATATGGGCTAAATGGTAAGAGGATGAAGTATGTGTAACATGAAAGTATGATCATGCATATATGGGTTGTAGATTGTGTGCTTACAATATGTATGATGTACGGGCGGTTTAAAGCGTAAAGAACCTTTAGACGACGGCTCACTACGCGCTAAAGCGTAAACAACCTTTGGGGGACGGCCATTACGACGGCGCCGCAAAGCGTAAAAGAACCTTTGCGGGACGGCCAATGATGGTACGGCGCCTTGTAAACACATGGTCTATAACCGGGCCCAAAGCATAAACATGACATGCATTAGCATTTGCATCTATTGCCTACTGAATCCCCGTGGCTCATTATGTTGTATATTGATGTTTTATGTGCAGGCGGTGGTGGAGGATCCTCCCGAGCGTGATGTGGGATGTGAGGAAGAAGGGGGAAACCTAAACATCCTGCGGCCGCATTTTGGTTGTTTATATTGTACTAGTTTAAGTGAACGAATAAAATATGTTTTTGATATGTATATAAATGCTTCCGCTTTTGAAAGTATAAATGAAATGTGTTTCGTTCGGGTAAGAAAAGACGGGTCGTTACACTAAGTGTATAGATTTGTGCGATCCTCAAATAGATAATCTTAAAAATTGGAGCATTATTTTTGGAAAATATATTGGCACTATAAATATTGATAGGTACACCACAATTTTAAAAAATTAATTAATCAATTTCCTAATATGACCCAAATTAAAATGACGTAAGCAACCTCCACTGTAAATAATGTCCTGTTAATTTAATATTCTAATCAGATACACCACAACTCCTGCTAGTGATAGTACATAGAAAAATCCGATCCAATCCAAATTAGCTGGATACCTAATCCGACGATCCATGGATTGTCACTATCCAAGACATGATCTGATCTGATCTGTGAATTTTTTTATTTTTTATTTTTTACATAAAAGACTAAAGTGAAAAAGACGAAAAGTAGGCACAAAGTCACTGGTCAAGGTCTTAATTTTCAAGTTTCTTTTTTTTTTTTTTGGAAGTCGTAAAGATGGACTTATGAAGATGAAAAACAATGTGTTTGCTCTTTTTTTTTAATTTTTACTAGTATTTTCTCCCATGCGTTGAACGGGTGACATATGTTCAAGATATAATTGAGAATCCGATGGTAGATTTTGCAACCCGCGAAAGTTTTTGGGATGAATCTAGACCGGCATGTATCTGCCCCCTATTAACCTTGAACCACGAATATAATTATATTTTAAAATTAAAAAGTTTAATATAAGTAAAAATCTTTGGATATTTAAAAACGAAAAATATTTGAACCCATAAATTGTAAATCCACGATGAAGTATCTTACCATTATCCCATTTACCATTTGGTAAAGAAAAAATTCGATGTGAGAAAAAATTTGAAGCAAACTCTATAACTCATGGGTCTAGGGCGGGTCTTATACATTAATTAGTTTCTTCTTATTGATTATTATTAAATAAAATAGTTTTTATTAAGTTATTTTATCTATATCTGTTTATTAAATTGGAAAATCAATCTAAATTTTGTAATTTTTATGACATTAACAATAACAATTTTAATTTTTAAAATAATACATAATACCGATCAACTATTAAATCATCTTTAAATTGATCTCTAAATCTAGTGTTTTAATAGTTGTATTGTGAATTGATTCAACTCAATTTTCAATTTTTTTCTATTAAATGATGAAATAAAATTAAAATCGTAAGTCACCATTCAATTAATTTATTATTGTCAAAATAAATTAATAAATCGTTAAATAGAGATTTTAATTGTTAATTAATAAGGTCTATTATTAGCAACAATAAATGGGTTAATTCAAGTATTGAGGATTATAGATTTCAATGCCTATGCTATGCTAGTTAGTCTAAGCAGAAAAAATATTCCACTTCCAAATATGTAACTAACACAACAATTTTATACCAATCCTTCCATCTAAGAATATAGAAGCATATGCGATGTTTATCACTTTGAAAAATAGATATGCTTCAAATGACAATCGAGGAGTTGCCAATTGAATTGGGCACCACTGAAATTTTATAACATACTTCATCCAGAAAGCAGAAAATTGAAGAATAAAGCCAAATATTTTTTATAAGTCAATTAATAAAAAAATGAAAATATATATATATTTATAGATTTCAGAATTCTGAACGGTAAATTTCTATAGAAATGCCATTTAAATTTATGAGTTTAGAAAACCACAATTTATTTCATTTATTTTTTCTTTTTGAGCGGATATGAGAATGAGAGAGAGGGGGAGAGAGAGATGTGGATGGATTTTCTGAGATTTTTCCTCATTGAGCGGGTGAGTGAGAGAGATAAGGGTGTGGATAGATTTTGGAAGATGAAGATGAGAGTAATTTTAGCGATAATGAATCAATTTTGAAATGACTTAAATAATAATTATTTCCAATAAAAGAATGAGTGGAAAATGTGAATAAAATAATAATTTTTTATTTCTGAAAAATGCAAGTTTGAATGGAAAAATGTCCTTGGTTTATATATATATATATATATATATATATATACATATATATATATATATATATATTTGCATTGTCTTGACACTTAATTTATGTATTTTGGCATGTTAAATGTTTTATTATTATGCAATTAATGTTTAAAATTTTGAAAGAAAAAAACTCTACCAATATGGATCTTTTTCTTGATCCAATCTGAGGAATATGAATTTGAATTAGATTTAGGTCCAATTTTGAATTTGGATTTGAATTAGACCGACTTGATCCCAACTTGATCATTGCCATCACTAACTCCTGCCATTCCCCTTTTTTGCCTCAGAAATTTTGATCGATCTCAATTTGACTCCATACCTGATTATTTAAACGCATAAAGCAATCACTACCACATAATTTTATGCATTTTGTTTCCTGTAGAATTTCTTCCACCACTCCAAATGAACCAAACACCAAATCAATGTTCCTTTTCCCACGTCATATTTTTATTTTACAGGATTCGTCAAGTGCTCCCATTATATGGTGCTAGCGTCCTACGTGACCACCTTTGACCATTAATTTCGGTCACAAATGACATCAGTTGGAAAAATTGAGACCAAATTCAAAACTAACACGGGGAGGCGAAGCTCCAGCAGTACGAAAAATTTTCTGACGAAGCAGATGGGCGTGTTGTCGCAGTACGCCAAAATTTATTTTATTTCCTTACTTGGTTTCAAAACTACAAATTAATGTAGAAGCGGTAAGTAAGGGTCGAACCCAAGAGGAACGGTGTTTAATCTAGTTGTTCTTATCAATTAATCTAGAAATGGGGGTTTTGTGAAGTTGGATGAAATTCGAAAATAAAATGACAAAATAAAAGAGATGAAAATGAAACAATTGAAGATATATCTAGTTCTCGGGTTCGGTTGTGTCAACATCCATTGTTTATCTTTCCCATGCAACGTGTTACTATTCCTTCTTCAATTTATCAACTCTCAATTAACCAAGAAGCTCTGATTAACGAATTCTTCCTTAAGTGTATTAAATTAAAGTAAGTTCTTTAACTTAACATCTAGCTATTGGATAACCCTAAACAAATTTTTAGGATTTAATGCAATGCTAGTGTGAAATGAACGAGAAGAATGAGTTGAATTAGATGAATAATTTCACAAACTTGAATTAATACATCTAAGTTGATTTATTAACAAATATGCACGACATTCTTTTGCTACTGTGGATTGGAATCTAGTGACAATTACGAATCAAAAGTTCCAATCCTAGCACATAACTTGAACTTAAAGATTAATTGATTCAATTGGCCAGAGTGAATGCAATAATCACACAAATTCAAAACGGGTTTAAAAGCATAACAAATCAACAAATTGAAGTAGAGGAATAGATAAAACGTTAGCAAAGAGTTAGAAAAGATAACAACATAATAATTGAACACAACGTCCCCCTCGAACTAGATAGAGAAGTCTAACTACTCATATTAGCGGGTATCACCACTGCTATATAATAGATTATACTTCACTATCTCAAGTAATATATACAAACTATAGAAATCATATAAATAATGCTAAGAATTAAATAGAGAAGTCTAACTACTCATATATGCGAGTTAAATACTTATAATATGCTGTAACGCTGTATCACTCCTGCAATATATGAGAAATTATCTTTCTCAAACATGAAAAATAAGAGAAGAAGAGAAATTAGTAAAGAAATGCTCCGCTAATCATATTCACGACCGAAGTATCGTCGATTGATTAATCGAACCTAAATTTAGGTTTTTACTTCCGCCGGAATATTAAAAACTAAGAGCTTTCAAGCTAGAACTAAGAACAAATGATGAAGAGAATTTTATTGAGCAGAAAATTGGAGAGAATCACAAGTTAATTCTCTCTACAAGTTGTGTGATTCAGTTTGAAACGCCTATTTATAGGCAAAATATTACACCAAAAACTATTAAAAAATCATAAAAGTCTTCATTCATGAGTCTATTGTGGTGTGCTCAAGTTGTTTTATCTCTAAGAAGTCAAGAAAATACCAAAAAATACGTTTTATGGTAGGTGGAGTCCGCTGGTCAAAATCTGCAGTGGTGTCAGGCGTGACTCGAGTCACCCAGAAATTGCACACCAAGTCCCTAAACTTTTGAATGTTGTTCATTTGGGTCCTTGAAAAATTGTATTTTAGTCCTCCAATGTTTTGAAAAGTTTCACTTTGGTCCCCAGACTTTTGAAACGTTGCACGTTGGTCCCCAACAATTTTGGCTTTGACGCTTTTAGTCCTTTTTCTTTAAATGGCCATAACTTTCACTAGGAAACTCCGATTTGAGATCCGAAAAGAGTGTAGGAATCCTCTTTTGATGTTCTTCGACTTTAGTACAAGAAAAATTGTAAAAACAACTTTTCATAAAATTGCATCGGAGGTCCTCCATCTTTGATTCGCTTGCCTTTTTGGTCCCGAGTTTCCGTTTTCATTCGATTTTCATCCTTTTCGACTCCTTTTGATTCTTTGTGACCCTAAACACCACAATAAAGGAAAAACACATAAAACGGAATATATAACACTAATAAAACACACAAATACATAAAATAGAAGAGTTATTTAAGTGCTTTTCTAGCACTTATCAGCAGATAACCGTCGACTCCTAAACTTTGACCAGCTGTCAGCGTCATTGCGAGAAAATTTTTCGTACCAATGGAGCTTCGTCTTATTATGTTAGTTCTAAATCTGGTCTCAGTTTTCCCAACAACGATCGTATGTGATCGAAATCAACGATGAACACGTAAGATGCTAGTGTCATCTAATGGCACCAACGAGAACACTTGAACAATGCCATTTTAATCTATTTGTAGAGTGTTAAGAAAAATAAATTTTCAATTTACTTTGTTGAAAACTTTTGATTTGGTCAGTGTTTTCACTCTTTTCGTTTTTTCTCAGTTTTTGCCTTCAATATACTTCACTAATCCAAATCGAAAAATCGATTTTTCTCTCCATGCATGTATACTGCAACATAAACCACACCAAACAAATTTAAAAACGGTGGTGCTTCAAAATAAGACGTAGTCAATTTTAGGTGTTCATGATTTGTTCATAAATTCTTGGTTTTTGAAAGATGATCCAAACAATAATTCCTTCCACTAGTACAATATGGACATTAGGTGTCGCCTCTTAGGTGGCGTTTTTAAAAACGCCACCCAAGGAAAACGGGTGGCGGTTGTTTATCCTAAACCGCTACCCAAAATGCATTTAAAAAAGAGAAAAAAAATTATTTTTAATAATAAGTGGCGGTTCTTGATGTTTCCGCCACTATTTTCGCAAGAACAGGTGGCGGTTCTTGATAAGAACCGCCACCTATTGTTAAAAATAACTTTTAAAAAAAATTATAAGGAAAACGGGTGGCGGTTTTTCTTCCTCAACCGCCACCCAATTTGCTTTTTCACTCCAATAATTTTCGTGTATCTCTTGTCTCTCTCTAACTTTCTCTCATCTTTTCTCTCTCTCTATCTATCTTGAATACGCCTCTCTGGTCTCTCTCTAACTTTCTCTCATCTCTTCTTTCTCTCTCTCTATCTTGAAATTACCAGAAACTCAAGCTTCTTCCTTTTCCAATTCCACAGTAAGCAGCACACTTCCTTCTTGCATGGTGATAAATTTGTAAAATAGGTTGGTCTATAATCTTGTGCTATGGATTTATTATTAATTTTTAGTTTAATTTAAATTTTTGTTTTTACACTTGTTGTTTCAGATCGGTTGAGAAAATTTTCCATCAAGAAACTATAGAAGATGATCGGAGAATTCAAGCACCAAGAATTATTTACAGATCCGAAATCTACACCAACATATCTGAAAATTTTTAAGTTTTTTTTCTTTTTTGATATGTATTTACAGATCTATTACATCAACCATATTGAAATTTTCGACTCTTGTTTTCAATCTATGTTCATTTTTCTTTTCTTTTTTTTGAATAGATCTGTTTGCTCTCAATTTTCGATATGTTTTTTCATTTTTGATTATAAATCCGTTATATTATGATGAATTTTGTGCAATCCGTTGCTCAGTTAAACTTTGCAATGCGAAATAGGGGCGTCTCCACAAACTCGATCGTGATTGCAATATTTTTTTTAAAAAAAAAATATGTTTTAGGTGGCGGTTGTTCACACTAGAACCGCCACCTAAAGTTTTTTATTTTAAAAAAAAATTACAATGGGTGGCGGTTCTTCATAGAAGAACCGCCACCCGTTGTAGGTATAAAATAAAAATATATATATAATTAGACATTTTGGGTGGCGTTTATGGAACCGCCACCCGATCTCGCGACATTGGGTGTCGCCATTTTGGGTGGCGTTCCAAGAACCGCCACCCTTTCTTCTTTTTGACCGCCACCCTATATCTTTTTTGTACTAATGTTCGTTGATGGTCTATGTTGAGAAATTGATAATATAGTAATCTTCCGTTTCCAAGAAGTTAGCAACGGAACGTGCCAACACCCCCTTTTTTGGAGGGAAAAAAATGTGGGGGCCACACGAACTCCCACACCATCATAGGATAATTATGTATTATTCATCTCACTTGACGTAGATTTCAAAAAAAAGAAATTTTTTTTTTAAAGTAGAGGGTGAACGGATCATTGGCGATTGATAATAGTAATGTTCCGTTGTGCGAGATAAGAATTTACTTTCCATGGAGAGGGGAGAGAGAGAAAAGAAAGATATATGAGGGTGTTAGCCGGTAAATTTTAATGTATTTTTATGAGTATGAAGAAAGAGAATAAGTGGAGTTTGATGGTAGAGATTTAATAAGTTGAGAAATATATAGATGTGATTTATTTAACCAAATTTGAAATTTAAAAAGAATGTATTAAAATGCATTTACATATGTTTGCTAAGTGTGAGTAAAACACAAAAGCAAGGAGACAATGACGCATGTTATGGTAATTTAACTCTTTTAGTTTTTCCTTTTTTATTGTAATTAGCTTGACGTTATGAAGGTAAATAAATAGTTAGTGTATATTTATTAAAAAAAAATAGTGTGTTTTATGTGTGTGTTTATAATATTATAGAAAAATTTAACAACGTTGTGTTAAAATAATTATCCATCCTATTACATTTATCCTCGTATTAGAGGATCATATAGTGTCTGGTGAAAATTGTTCGTCTATCATTATTATTCCGTATCCTAGTAAATGGTAGGGTACATAGGATTCTCCTGAATCCCGAAATCTGCACAGCTGGCTGCCTAGCATTAAGCTGTTAATAAGCAGGCAATGTTTCTTCGTAAAAAGAGGCCGTCACATCTTCCGGCGAGCATGGAAGGGGATAAAATTACCGTTTCCTGTACACCATAATTAGGGTGTGTTTGATTCAATTTTTTTTTTTTTTTAAAGAAAATTCTCTTTCTAATTTTTTTTCCACCCTTAATTGTTTGATTATACTTTTTTTCCTTTTTTCGATTTCCGTTCTTTTCCTTGTTTTGAAGGAAAACGTTTTCCTTGAGGGATGATTTTTATTTTTCGGGGAAAAGTTTGATTTTTTCCTTTTTTTTTTAATAGACAATTTACTTTAACCATAAAAATAAAGAAAATGATCAAATTTCATTAAAAAAATCCAAAAATAAGGAAAATAATATCATTTTCCAACTTTCAAATTAATCAAATTAAACACCAACAACTACTATTTTTCCTCGGAAAATCTTTTCCCGAAATTCATTTACCCAAAAAATATTTTCCTTCCAACCATTTTCTGGATTTACAATCAAACACACCCTAAAACTTTATATTTTTTCCTTTTTTTAATGTAGAATTAAACTTTATATTGTTTCGTTGAAATACTCTTTTTTTTTTCAACTTCTAAAATTATTTTGGATTACATATTCTCATTAAATTTATTTATTTAATTATTTAAGATAAGCGACGAAGTATTTTAGAATGTGTGGCCTGTGGGGCTAAAATTACGAAACAATTTGGGAAAAAAAAATGGATATTTTTTTGTCCGTATGATGTGACGGAAATAAGCGCAGAAAAGAAATTTACTGTCAAATACAAGATTTTGTAAACTTGACTTTTCTTAACAATATGAATGAATTTTCCCATTATCTCGTGCAAATTACACATCCACCGTCCACAAATACCGCATTACACTCAAGCTAATCAAACCAAACATTAGAAGCTGCCACCGCCGCCACCGCCGCAGGGTGGGGAAAAACAACAATTCCGGCGAATCAAAAGCAAAGGAGAACAACAGACGAAGAAACCATAAACCCATAAATCAAGATCAAAAACCCAAAATGCAAAGCCCAATTCCTCTTAAACTTACCAAAATAACTCTCCGGCGGCTCCTGGTAATGAATCTCAAAATCTTCCCCAATTTCATCCACATAATTCGGATTTCCGCCGCTGCTAATTCTCATCTTCAGCTGCCTCAGCCGCTCGGTGGCGAGCCCTAGGGTCAATTTATGGCACCGTCTCTGGTACTTGAATCCATTGATGCACCTCAGGGTTTGGGCCACCGACACGTAGAAGATTAAATGGGCCAATGAGAGGAGCCCAATTGGGACCCAGCAATGGCGGCATTGGAGCCGTGGGGACTGGGATTGAGCGAGGAAGACCAGGCCCAGGAAGAGGAAGAAGAATTGGAAGAGCTTCCATAGCTCCTTCTTTTGGAGGTCTACTGCTCGTTTTTTCTCGAGGGTTTTCTCGAAGTGGAGTTGGATTATAGTGTTTAGGGCTTGGAGGGCTGTTTCTTTGGGGATTATGTTGTGGTGGTGGTGGTGGGTGGCGGGGGTGGTGGTTGTGGCCTGGTACTCCGCCATTGAATGGTGGACAGTGGAGTGGGGAGTGGTGTGGTGTGGATTTTAAGGGTGGAAGTAGCTATTGATACGATATCCTAGACGAGTTGATATTATTCTGAATGAAACTTGCAGAGTAGGTCCCTAATATATGACTTTTCCGACGAGTTCATCAGTTATCTATTTTATTTTACATTAAGGAAGAGTAATTGTGAGTTTGTTTTGTTGCCTATTATTTTGTAGTAAAAACTTTTTAAATGCCTCACTGGATTCTAAAACAATAATTATGTAAAAGTGGTAAGTGAGGGTCGAATCCACAAAACGGATGGTTAATTCAAGGAATATACTAAGTAACGAAAAGGGGGATTTGGTTTGCAATTGAATAAAAACGAAAATTAAAGACTAATTAACAATGCAAAAGAATAATGGTTAATGAAAGTCAAGTAGAGAAAACACCTAGCTTTCGGTTCGATTGAGTCTTACTTTGATTTCTAAAATCTAACACAACGTGTTTCTACTATCTTTTCCAATTATTAACCCTAGGTAATCAACAAGCTCTGATTACCCAAATTTTCCTTTAAGTGTAACTAATTAAAATATGCTCTTTAATTAAGGGTGTATTTGATTGAACTTGGAATTGGAGGTGCAAAACCTTTTCCATGGAAAAGGTTTTCCTTGTAATTTTTCCCTTCTCAACACCAGATTCACTTTTCCAAGAAAATGAGCGAAATTTGTACTTTAGTGACTTGTACATGGAAAATATTTTCCTGGAAAAAGCGTTTTGCATCAAACACACAAGTAGGAAAATCTTTTCATTGAAGTGACATTTTCCATCCAAATTTTGTTCAATCAAACACACCCTTAGAGTGTATTTGATTCAACAATTTTTTTCCAGAAAAATTCCTTTTCCAGCTTTTTTTTTCCAATCTTGGCTGTTTGATTGCACTATTTTTCCTGAAAATGTTTTCCAACTTTTTATCGATTTCCGTTCTGTTCTTTATTTTGAAGGAAAACGTTTTTCTTAAGGGGTGGTGGTTTTTATTTTCCGGGAAAATTTTGGCTTTTTTTAATGGACAATTTATTTTAACTATAAAGATAAAAAAAAATCAAATTTCATTGAAAAAAGACAAAAATAAGGAAAATAATATCATTTTCCAACTTTTAAATTAATCCAATCAAACACCTACAACTATTATTCTCCCCGGAAAACCTTTTCCCGGAATTCATTTACCCAGAAAACGTTTTCCTTCCAACTATTTTCCAAATTTGCAATCAAACACGCCCTTAGAAATTGTATATAGACTAGTTAAAAAGTGAAAAATATACAAATCACATAAAACACATGCCATATAAACCAAATGAAATTTTGAGATTTAATTTCACTAAACAAGCTCATATATATCGATGTTTTTACAATTGAACGAGCTCATATATATTAATGTATTTGAGTTGATTCTTCAATGTTTATTACTATTTACATATACACAATTTTCAAAATCACATAATTTATTATTCACATTTGATAAGATCTAACAGCATCATATTTTTGCTTAAATGTTCACTAGTTATGACTCATAAGATACAGAAGCGTCATTTATCGTCTATAAATACAATTTTGAAACGCATATGTGATTTCGGTTGAAAGAGGGTTTGGGGAGGGGGAGTGGCGTGGGGGGGCGTCGTTGTAATAAATAGGTTCTGCACCAATTCCCATGAAATTTACAAGTTAGAGACCTTTTGCTGCAATATTACTAGTATATTCTAACGGTTAGAAAGTTCTGAAGAGTGGATACGAGAATGGTGAATTAGTGTCAGGTGGAGTACAGCGTTTTTATTGCTCACGTGAATTCAACGTTTGACTCAACAGCATGTACAGCTACTAAATTCTTAACCAATTACTTCCTGCTTTCAAGTTAAAAAAAAAATATTTACATAGCCTATGCTTGCAGGCTGCATGTTTAAACTTTCTTTTTCCTACCTAAAAATTAGTTTTTATTACGTCATATATAAATTATGCATCAATATGAATCACACGCGCTTATTATTATCACCACCAGTATTTGACCTAAAATTTTAATTTTTAACAAAATAAAAAATGTACACAATCACAACTTAGCAATTGACGAGCATGTATGCGTTGTTTGACCAGTTAAAATTGCCGACAATTAACATTTTCAAGATATACACACATGCATTGATCTAACTGATGTTAAAGCTACTAACAATTCCAGGCTAATATACATTATCGTGATACATGTAAGTTGTGACTGTCAAAAAGTTTACCCGATTGGAAAAACAATTCACGCTGCTATCTTCAAGCGAAGAGTCTTAACTAGAAATTTGGCCAGCCATTCCTGGGCACTTCTCTTCCAGGATCGATCAGAACAAGAGACGTTCAAGTGCACTTTCGGCTGTAAATGAGATTTGCCTTGATCCTTTTGGTCTTGTGATCCTGAAAATAAGTGTGAATTAGATTACCATCTTCACCATTTTGTGTTGAAATTACACCATTAAATTCTTCAGCTCAGATTCAAAGTCAACGAGGGCAGTTTAGGCAGGAGTAACCATTCAAAATGCAAAATATTCTGCCAAAAATGCTGATATAACATACGAAATCCCCTTCAAACATATCGTAGGAAATCCCTTAAATTGTAGTTATGACAATAATTAATCTTCTAGTCCATTGCATAGATGCATACATGATTTCCATTTAACTCAATACAATGCCACAACCATTTCTGCTAAGCGACGTGTGTTCTCCCTCTAGCTCAAACTGTATCCTAAAATGCAAGTGTTACAAGAAGCAAATTGAATGGAATTGTCATATAGTTCAATAAGAACTATTTTTTCTTCATTTTACATATTTTCTATCTTTTAAAGCCTACATATAATATTCAAAATCATTATTGCATTTTTCAACTGCTACAGTAAGCCTAAAAGAAACATCAACAAGCTGAGATAATAGGAAGTGCAGAACTCAGGGCGAGAGCAATTCATGGTGTGTCTGTGTGTATAATGTATTTAACGATAACAGATATTATTATTATCAAATTTTAAAAGTTGTTTACCATCTAACACTGAATATTGAGCATGGCCTTGGCTTCAGTCTGCTCTTCCAGCAAATTCTCACTAGCATACTTGCTAAGCAGCTCTTGCTTCTTCTTCTCCAAAACCATCCTCTCAATCTCCTTCTGATCGGGCAATGGAACATGTGCGATAAACTGGTTTTGCTTCTCCTTCTCTTCTCTCTCCCGCTCCTTCCTCTCCTCCTCTATCACATCCTCCTCTTCTTCAAACAATATCTTTGATGTTAATCCCACCTCAGCCACCTCCCCGCTCTTCACCGCCCTCCTGGCTTCCTTCTTTATCTCCTCCATCTCCATCCACTCTGCCTCAGCAGCAGCCCTAATCTTCTTCTCTGCTGGCCCTTCCAATTTCTCTAATATTCCATCCTCATCATCCCTGTACCCATAATAACTGGCATCGATCCTCTTGTATATATCGTACCTAGAATAAGATCATCAAAAATCAGATCAGCAAAGAAGACTCAGACTACACAAGCAAATATAGTTAGAAATGAATCATTCATCATCCACATTGGAAGTGAAATACTAAGGCTGTGTTTGTTTTAACTTTTCTCACCAAACAATTAACTTTAACACATCTAAAAGGTAAGTTCTACTACCCAATAGTAAAAACATCAATATCAAACACACGTCTCAAATCATCAGCTGAATACACACTGAGAATAAACCTTGTGATTAGATTGTTTATAGTCTCAGTGTATATAATTTCCCCAAAATTTTGAATTCATATTGCACATTTATCATTTTCTACTAAACTTATAGTTATTTATCTACATTGCAATTCCCATAATGAAGTTTACAAATATAAGAACAGTTCAAGCATATATAGTTTCTTCCATATTTCACTTCATATCACACATTATCATGCCCCCAAACACCTATAACACTCATCTACAGAAATAATAACAACGAGTACTTGTTCGATAACTGCAGATCACATCAATAAAACAGAATAAATGTAACACAATTACCTTGTACGCCTCTTTCGCAGCTCAGGCGGCTTCTCGAACAGTTCCCTCACACCAGGCAGCTTCTTGGCAGCCCCGAAATACCTATACCCAGGGCCCCTACCACCAGGATTTGGAACATCAACAATATTCCCATCCAAATCAGTCATCTTAGCCGAGTGCTTTGTGTAATTAGGTCCACCTAGCTCCACTATCCGCCTTTCCCAATGCGTCTTCTCCCGGATCAGTTTATTAATCTCATCGTTCAAGTCCCTCAGTCGGTGTTCACCAAGTCCTTCGTTCTGGATTTCGGCCACTTTTCGCCCAATTTCACGCATGATTTGCTGGCGCCACTTGTCGGCCTCCGCCAAGTCACGGCATTCGGAGGCTAAATACGGGCGGCGTTCTTTAGGTTTCTTCTTCTCCTCTTCTTTCATCGTAATGAAACGATTCAGCATCGATTGGGCTTTCTCTTCGTTACGCGCCATGATTGTGGAATCGGGGAATCCCAAGGAGTTCTGATGGATGAAGATAAATTAAAACCCTAAACAAAGCGTGAAGGTGAAATTGGGAAAATAGAGGAGGGGTAGATATCAGATGGGATTTATGGAAGTGGGAAAAATGCTTTAACGACGCTGTTTGAATTCGCGGGTTTCGATTGGGCTGCTAAACCCATCTCAGGGCTCTTGATTTTAAAGGGCCGTAAAGAATGGATTGGGTAGACCTATGGGTGGGCATAAAGCCCGCAGCCCACTAATCCAATCTAACCCAAAACCAAGTTGTGTTGCTATTGAAACGATAATAAACTTTTAAATATACTAACTAGAATTAAAAAGCGCTGTGGCATTTTAATCTACTGTCTAAAGTGAAGATATGCATTTGGCGAATTATGATGGACTTTCTCCCCATTAAGACGATACTTTAGCGCCGACATGTCGTACCTTCCCCAATTTGTGAAAGATGCAGTGATGATAGGTAGACTTGTGCCCATGCTTTGGTTTTTTTTTTTTTTTTTTTGGTGTGTTTGTGTGGTTGAGATGTGGGAGGATAGTATTTTTGGCCAATTTTTAGTAGGTAGAACCAACTCTACTGCGGGAGAAATTATCTTAGCAACACGGAAGGTGTTTCAACCCCCAAATTTTGAGCTTTTTCTGGTAATTATTTGGAAAGCTTGGAAGGTTCGAAATTTGCAGTTGTTTGAAAATAAGGTTCTGAAACCACTTCAATCGATAGTCTCTGCCTCTACTTATCTTTCTGAGTTTCAGATGAATGCGATCCAAGACTTGGCATATGCTAGGCCGAACACGGGGAATGTTTCTCCTTCTTTTAAATGGGAAAGGCCTTAACACAAATGTTTGAAGATGAATGTAAATGTTGCTATTAAGCCTGGATTTTCTCATTTTGCGGTTGACGTTGTTGTTAGTAATGATGGGGAGAATTTGTGATGGGGATGACTTGACTCTTCCATGGCAGTGTTGATCTTTTTCGTGGGGGGTGCTTAGCTTTGTTGGCTGGGTTACCTGCTGTAATTGACGAAGAGCTTTGCATTTCAAAGGTTGAGACTGATTGCTCGATGGTGGTTGACGCTTTAATCTTCTCGAATGCCAAAAGCAATGGTGGTGCTATTGTACATAAAAGTTTGAATCTTATATCTAGGTATTCTCTTCCCAATGTAAGTAGATTAGTAGGATGGCTAATGTGGTTGCCCATCTTTTGGCAAATTTTGGTTTTGATCATTGCTCTTATTGTATTTGGAGAGAACAACAACTGGATTTTATATTATGTACTATTCTTAATGAAATGAATGTTTAGCCTTTTTAGATTAAAAAAAAAGAAATATTTACACTTTTTCTTTTTGAAACAAAGAAATATTTACATTTTCCCACTTATTGTTTTCTCCACACAGTTGTCAAATATGGTTATTCCATTCATCTCAATTATATAGACTTATTTTCTTATAATCTTATTCAGGTTGTCTCAATTATATAAACTTGTTTCTATATTTATTAGTATTTAATTTATTCATTTATTACTATTCCCTTATTTAATTTGTACGCCTTTAAAGTCATTTGATACTTCCAATCGTTACCTAAATTTATTAAATAAGAATAACAATGAATTTTACACATCCATCATCCTTCTGAACTTAAGGAAAAATGTATTCATGCCACAACTTTTTCTAAATGGAGAACATTTATATTATATTAAGGCTTTTTAGTGTCATAATGACCCGAACTTTGAACGCGCTATGCACTAAGGACCTATGCTTTTTTCTTGGTAATTCAATACCCAAACTCGATATTTGCTGCGCCGTAAGGACTTCCGTCAGGTTTCCACCGTTAAGTTGCCCCATGTGCTCCTCACGTGCGATTTTTGAAGTCCATAATTTTGGATATTGTTACAATCAAGTCTCAAATATTGAAAAATATATATTTTAGTTCCAAATTTAATTAAATTTGATTAAATAGTCCCAAATTTAGTTAATTTTAGTCCCAAATTTAATTAAATTTGTTGAATTAATTTGATACTGAGTAAATAGTTTTTATCAAAAATTTTCAACACAATAATATTTGTTCGTAAATATAAATAATATCACTAGTTTCCAAAATTTTCGTTAGCATTAGAAACGCATACATTTTGATTTTAATCTACAAAAATATAATTATTGTACATAAATAAAATTTTATTATGAATATAATCTATTACTGCAAAAAATATATCGAATGCAAAGAATTAATCAAATCAAATCACAAAATATATAAAAAAAAAAGAAAAATAATTCAAAATTTTTCTTTAACATTATAGACGCCCACATTTTGATTTTAAACAATAATTATTAATAATAAATGTAGTTATTATACCTACATAAAATTTTATCAGTAATATATTACAATAAAAAATTCAAATATAAAGAATTAATCAAATAAAATAAATTTTATCAAAAAGAAAAAGAAAAAATCCTCCTCACCAACCCACGCACCCTACCCCTACCCCACCCCCTCTTCCAACACCACCACCGGACTGCTGGTGGTGGTGGTGGTGGTACAAAACCACAACTGTGGTGGTTTCGAACCACCACCACCACCAATCCAGTAGTGGTGTTGGCGGGGGTGGGTGGGCGAGGAAGGATTTTCTTTTTTTTTTTTTTTTATTTTGATAAATTTTATTTGATTTGATTAATTATTTGTGTTCGAAATATTTTTTTACTATAATATATTACTAATAAAATTTTATGTAGATATAATAACTACAATTATTATTAATAACTGTTATTTAAAATCAAAATGTTTGCGTCTATAATACTAAAAAAATTTTGAATTATTTTAATTTTTTATATTTTTGTGATTTGATTTGATTAATTATTTGCATTCGATATTTTTTTGCAGTAATATATTATATTCATAATAAAATTTTATATATGTACAATAATTATATCTTTGATTATATATATATATATATATTGTTAGTGCAATTTAAATTCATAAAAAATATACAAATATTTTTTTAGTTTGTAACTCTTTTAATTATTTAAAATATGTAAGAGCATGTTTGATGGAATTCTTACGGGATGAAAATTTTTTTATATTTTTTTCATTGAATTACCTTTTTTTATTAATAATTATAAAATTATTAATCTTTAAAAATTAATTAAAATAAAATAAAGAAATGGGTCAGCCTCACCGCGCCCAACTAACTATGCAAAACACTTATCCCGTCCCTATCCTGTGGGCCTGCATTCGAAGAAATCCCCACCTCGTTCAACTGTGATAGATTGTAATTGTCATTTATGCTATCTTACATTATTTTTTAAGAATAATACGATTAAGGACATGTATAAAATGAAGTTGGCATTCTAAAGAGAACACTAAGTTGAGACTCATACATATATTTCATGGACTAACTCACTTGTTAAGTTTTTCAGCGAAAAAAAAGGGAAAAGAAAGAAAAGAAATCATATATTGACAATTAACTTAGAAAAATAAAAATTATTCTCAAAAATATTTTTCTACGCAATTACGCAAATATAAATTATTTAGTTGTTGATCTCTTTCCTATCCTATGGGCCTGCATTTGAAGGAATCTCCACCTCGTTCAGGTGTGATGGATTGTAATTGTCATTCATACTATCTTACATTGTTTTTTAAGAATAATATGATTGGGGACATATATAAAATAAGCTAGAATTCTAAAGAGAATACTAAGTGGTTAGGGTGGGCCTGTGAAATGTGGTTAGGCGCACATCTCAGGTCCGATTCTACACGGCATCAAGCTCGTTTGTATTTCCTTCTTGGGGTTAATGGGGCATTTCCAGATCAAAACGCTAGGGTCTCGTGGGATTAGTGAAGAGTGGGGCCCCAGATACCCTCGGTTATCAAAAAAAAAAAAAGTTGAGACTCATACATATATTTCATGGACTAACTCACTTGTTAAGTTTTCTACCAGAAAAAAAAAAGAAATCTTATACTGTCAATTAACTTAGAAAATTAAAATTATTCTCAAAAATATTTTTCTACACAATTACGCAAATATAAATTATTTATTTGTTGATATAAATCAATTAATATAATTTATATTGATTTAAAAGTACTTCAATATTAATTAATTATAGTATTGTTAAAAAGCAATATTGTGATGCTTATCTATATTGGCTTAGTCCTTGTTCTATAAAAATATTACTTGATTTTTGTGTGAAATGTATGATTGTAAGTTGGTGAAAGTATATTAAATAATTGAATGAGTGGTTATAAATGATAAGAGAGAAAGTTGTGTTCGACAATTGTGAAGAGAACAAGCCCTTAGAATTTATTAATTTTTTGACAAATTTTTAGAGATCACAAATCTCATGCATTGCATATGTATAAATTTTAGTATATCTGAACTTTTGACAAAACAGTAAGGAAAATCATAAATGATAAACCAAAAAGAATATAAACAATGGACCGGGAAAATAATTAAAAGGGTGATCAAAAGGAAAAAAAAAAAAGTCATTTTATCTTAGTGTCAAAATTTGAACAATTATACTTCGCTCATAATTACTATTTAAAAGGGCAATTGAAATAGTGGCTTGGGGTATGTTTGGTAAGTAAAATAATTTAGCTTATAACTTATTTGGAAAGTTTATAAGCTCCTCCTATTCAAATAGATTCTGTTTGGTTGGAAGAGCTTATTTGAAAAGCCTTTTTTACTAGCTTTTTAAATAAGTTCATGAACTTTTCATTTTTTATTCCATTTTTATCATTTACTTTATATATATATATATATATATATATATATATATATATACAAAATACTATTATTTTAAATATATTCTGTTCGTCATTTTGTATTTCTAACCAAATTTTTCAACTAATTTTGCCAAACTTTAATATTTAAATTAACTAACTTTTCAACTATTAGCTATAAACTAGCATATCAGCTCTCAGTTAGTTTATTAGCTTATTCTACCAAACATACCCTTGGTAATTTTAAGAAAACATGACATAATGTAATCAACTTAATATTTGAGTGTAAAAATAGGAAAACTGAAAATTTCCCATCCTTTCTACACGTTAATTTATTTTTTTTTTTGAAGGAATTCTACACGTTAATTTAATAGTTGTATATATAGATTAAAATTATTTTCATACACATAAGGGGAAATTACTCAATTATAACTCATTATAATATTGTGTATAATAATAAATAGATAATTCTCATCGATTAATATTAGAAATTCATTTTTTTTTCTCCACTTTATTTATCTTTCAACCTTATCCCAAACCATGAATCAACACAATCGTAAAATACGTATGTGACAAGTCAAGTTAGACCTTATAACTATAAAATTATGTTCAATGTGGTGATTAATCAGGACACATCAAACACAAATCTTGAACGAAATTATCTTTTTAGGACAACCACTAACAAAATTTGGTCAACCTTTGATAACAAAGTCGCCAAGTGTCAGGCCAGGACAAAGTGGGCGGCAGCCCAACACGGCACGGCGGAGGAGGCCGTCGCTTTTCTATATATTTTTATTATATTAATTATAAAAAATCACTTACGAGGATTATGTCAAAAACGAAAAAGAAAAAACTAAAGAACGAAATTACTTGAATCATTGAAACAAAACGATAAAATATAATTGTTCTATCATTATTACGTGAAATGGAAGTGAAGATATTTGATACTATACATGTATTTATAGAGACCTCTATTTTGAAGGAACAGATCGTACGATGCCCATGTTGACGTGGCGTCTTATGAAAGCGCTAAGTTATCTTTAAAAAAATTTAAATTTTTTTATAGTATCTATATCAGGTCGGATGAATAAAATATATCCCCTAATGGTGGTTTCCCACACGGATACGTACCCACATAGCGAACGGAACATAACTCTCTGAAGGAATTGTTGACTTCTTGTAGGTTCTTTTTTTTTTGGGGGGGGGGGGAGGAGGGCGCCGAAGTAGCATAACATAATAATGATATTAATTATAACGATGTTGTTTGGAAATGATTTTTGAAAAGAATAATTTTCGAATGTCATATTAAAAATAGAGAAAAATTTTTAAAAAGTATAACACTAATAGAATAAGTAGTTTGAAACAATGTTATAGAAAAATTATTCTTGAAACAAATTGTGCCAAACATTACCAAATAGTCGCATCAAAAAATTTTGTCAAACACTGCGTACCAATTAGTCCCATGAAGAACATATTATGTCCTTGTTCACTGTGATTTTTGTCAATAATTAATTTTCAAATATTATTTTTTTTATCATATATAAACATTCTGTGAATATTTATAATTTTTTTTTTTTTTTTGCTTTTTCAATTTTGAACTATACGTTATCAAACTAATCATTTTTATTCAGATAATGTTATATTTACCGAGTATACATTTGAGACTGGAGCGATTTTGAAGGACAAAAAGATTTTTGAAATTGGAGTTAATTATGAGGACATAATATGTGTCATAAAACTTGACAATGAATTTTTTTTTAAGTACAAGTTACATCATTATATTAATCAGTACATATACTGAAATATACCACAATCAGAGTTGCTCTACTATGGGGAACAAATCATCATATTGGCAGAACGGAAACTATAGTCACCTAGCTGGGGGAAGAACTATAGTAGCACTACTAGCAAGAACTAGCCGCCTCATCGATGGAAACTAAAGTCACCCTATTGACCGTAACTAAAATTAGTCAACATGTGGTTCGTACGCGCTTAGTGGGAATCAAACTTGAGACCTCTAAGTCTCAGGGCCTCCAATTCTGTTATCTTAACCAATTGGACAAAAATCGCATTGGCGACAACAATGATTTTTAATAGAACAGTATGTCAAAATCTTTATAAGTGAAATAATAATGTTTTAAAAATTTCACATTTAAACTTGTCACAATTGCATGAACCAAATGTTGTTTGAATTAAAGTTGCATGTAAATTGTGCCAATTGATATAAAAATACGATTATACAATGATGTTTAAAAAATCTAACCAAAACACACCGAAGAGTCTTTATGCATAAAAAAGAACTCCAGCCAAGTTCAAGCATACCAAGGTGTGTCGTAACTGTGGCGCTCCTATGATGATTTACGGGACCAAATTATGGCAAACCATTTTAGGGGTCACAGTGTCGTCGGAAAATTTTTCAAATTGTGGAGCTTCATCTCGTCATATTGGATCTGAATCTAATTCAAATTTTAAAACGGTGGTCGGATACGATCATAAATCACCTTGAGAGCGCCGTAGTTACGGCACAACCAGGTCCACTTGAACACTTCAAAAAGCACTCATGCATGTTTTCTTCTCTGGATGACATTATGAACAGAGACGTTCGATCGAGAACCCTGACGTTACAACAATTAGAATTTTGACCAACTTTAATCATGCCTTTATAAACGGTAAACAACTGGGTTCACGAACTCCCAAAAAGACAAGCCGTACCCAATTATTACACCTTTATTTTTATTTTTACTAGTTTTCACGCTGCGAAGTAAAGTATTATAGATTCATGAAATCTAAAAAAAATTATTTAGATTGATTTTTGTGGTAAAGAATAATGCAAAATAAATTTTTTAACAAATGACAATTGTATTTAATCGATAACGCCATCACGTAATATAAAATGTAAACAATGTTAATAATAACGAAATATTATAGAAAAGAAAATTTAAGTTTTTCATTTTATACTGTACTCATAATTCAATAAATTTATCTATGGTCGGCTATTATCCTACATTAAATTATAAAAAGATTTTATAATAAAATTCCATAAAATATAAAATATATAATCAATTAAATACTATTGAAATAATAATTACTTAGCTCGAAATGTATACAATTCAAGGATATTAGTGTCCTGTTTCACGATCACCGTCTATTAGCTGTGCTTTTTTTTGTAAATCGATAATATACAATGTATTAAACTTACTTTTTGTGCAAATAGAAAAATAATAATTGAAAATTATGTATATAAAAAATTTCAATTTAATATCATTCAAACTTTGAACTCGACAAAGGAATAATATAACCACAATAAACTAATTTCAAACCGATTCATAATAATTATTCATCTAAGTAGCACGACACTATGTAAGAGTGCAGTGCAGTTCTTCACTATTGAAACAAATTGTAATTGCACAAATGAGAATAATAAAAAAAAACCAACGTAGAAACAAATAAAAGTAACATAACACAATCGGACTATATATTACACAATAAAATAAATTTAGTGAATAACTAATGATATACTCTTCATCTAGAGGACTCATTTGTAGCCTTCCATAATTGATAATAGAATCCATTTATCATATCGTTGACGTAAATAAAAACATCATGTTATAGACTCGAAGGGTTTGCACAAAGTGACTACTTTTTTCATTCATGCTAAATAGTAAATCACTTAAGACAGCGGAGACATCCCTCATTCCTGGGAAGCTCGGTCACTTGCCCTTACATACAATACAATGGAAATTTTCTTTCTCAACGTCTTTCATAACGCTTATGTATTTTTTTATCATACCAATATATCGCGTTACGAAGTTGACACATATAGGTGGGATCTCCTAAATATGTATATGATTCACCTAGAAAAAAGTCTATATATTTTCTAATCCTACCAAAAAGAAACATAGAAATCAAAATTATTATGTAATAGTTTCATTTAATAAGTAAGTCCTCTTTACATATATGTTAAATCATTGTGATTCTTTGTAATTTTTAATTTATAGGTAGAATACAATGTATGCTAATTGCTAAGAAATTTCTCTACTACTTTTAGAAACTAATTAGAAAATATTGATGTCCCTTTTGAGCTGTAGAAAATTAGCAAATGAAGAAAATCTTGCTGCTCTAGGAAATTTTTCTACTCCGCACTAAAAATGTAAAGATATAATTAAAAATACTTAAAGTATAAATTAAAGATATAATAAAAAATTTAAAGTAAAAAAATTTAAGATATAATCTTGTTATGTTAGGAAATTTTTCTACTCCTAAATAAAAATTAAAGATATAATAAAAAATATTTCCTTTCTTTATTAAGTACAAATTCAAGATATAATTGAAAATACTTAAATTAAAACTTAAAGGTATAATTTTCCTGTACTAAAAATATTAGTGGAAAAAATATTAAATTTTTTCATTTCAGATTATACAAATATTCTGAAAGTATAAACATAAGTTGACAATAAGAGATAAATTGTTAACAAATAAAAAATTAGTTTAAACATTTATTAGTGAAAAATTTTTGAAACTTATACTTAAAGATTAAACAAATATTCTTAATTTATTTGAACGGGGATTTAAATAGTACTTTAAAAAAATAAAAATAAAAAAAAATGCACACATTGGGGGATTAAATAAATACATTTTTTAAAAAATAAATTATTATTAGTTAGCAATTTTATTCACCATGCTAAAAAGGAGGGTGAATATTCGCCTCATTTTGAAGGATCGATATCAGTGGGTAAAAAATTTAAAATTAATTTTTTTTGTTTCATATTATTCTATTCATCGAGAGCTTAAAAAAATAGTTTTGATATATAATTTTTGTTATTTCAAAAGTTACTTATTTTACAGTTAAATAAGTAATTTATAGCTAAAAATAAATAACTTTTAAAATAGTAAAATTTATACATCAAAACTATACTCATATTAAACTTCGATAAATAGAATAATATCGAACAAAAAAATTCAAAATTTTCAACTATTTACCCCTTAAATTGATCCTCCAAAATGAGGTTAATGTTCACCCTCCTTTTTAGAGAACAAATTTGTTCACCCTATTAAAAGATGGTGAACATCAACCTCTTTTTTTGTGGGTTGATTTGAGGTTAAAAAAATTAAAAATTTTAAATTTTTTGCTCCATATTATTTTATTTGTCGAGAGCTTTAATATGAATATAATATTGATATATAATTTTTATTATTTTAAAAGTTACTTATTTTACTGGTAAATAAGTAGCTTATGACTAAAAATAAGTAATTTTTAAATCAATAAAAATTATATATCAAAATTGTACTCATCTTGAAGCTCTCGACGAATAGAATAACATGGAACAAAAAAAATTAAAAAATTTCAATTTTTCATCCCTCAAATCGACCCACAAGAAAGAGGGTGATGTTCACCCTTTTTTAGGGTGAACAAAATTCTTATCCATGATTTATGACACTTGGCAGAAAATAATTGGTCCAACAAATTTCTAACTAAAATCTTGTCCTAATAACTGTTTTGCAATTCAACAACTGTAAATCAAACCTTATTTTATATATTATATAGATTTTGGGAAATTGGCACAAATGGTCCAGAAAAAGTTCAGTTAGTGGGTATTTGGTCCAAAACAAAAAAGTAGTAAATGGTCAAAAAGTTCGATAGTTGCGTTTGGTAATTGGATGATTTGGCCCATTTTTTAAGATTAACCATAAATCTTGCTATTTTGTCATTTTGTGAAGGATATTTTGGTCATTATATTATAAAAAATTGCATAAACAGTCCTAATCTTTGAAAATTATCAAAATTAGATCCTAAAGTTTTCAATTTATTTACATTAGTCCAAATTTTTAATTAAATTATATTATTTTGTATTTTATCATTTTATAGGTGCAATTTGGTCCATAATTAAGTTTATCTAATTAATTTCATACCAATTAGATAATTTTACCTAGAATTTTCAACTTAATAGCATTTCTCTCACGTTACCATCACATTTCAAAATATTTCTTTTGCATTAAATATGCGTATATTTTGATTTCAAATGATTGAAAATAAATATAATTATTGTATATTAAGTAAAATTTAGAGAAGTGTCTGACTATAAAAAATTAAAATTCAAAATCACACTCCGATCCCAGCAGTTAACAATAAATGTAATTATTGAAAATTTTCTTTATTTTATATTAATATGCATATATTTTATTACGAACAACAACTAATAATTCATGGTATTACTGTATTTATGTAAATTTATAACTTAATATTATCGAAAATATACCGGATTTAAAAATGAATAGCAGAAATAAAATAATACAAAAATTCAAAAATTTAAAAAAAACAAAAAAAGGGAAAACCCCCACCTCTAAAAATGGGTGGTGCGCAGCCACCACCATTTGTTGGTGGTGAGCACTCACCACCAAAGAAATGGTGGTGGCAAATACGCCACCACCATTTGCCGGGTGGTGGCAAAGTGAGCCACCACCGCCAAGTAGCCACCACCAAGCTGGTGGTGGCTGCGCAGCACCACCAAGCAACCACCACCAACAAATGGTGGTGGCTGCGTAGCCACCACCAGGTTTTGGGGGGTGGGTGGGGTAGGGGTTTTGCCTTTTTTTTTTTTGAATTTTTGAATTATTTTATTTCTACTCTTCCTTTTTAAATCCGGTATATTTTTTATAATATTAAGCTATAAATTTACATAAATACAGTAATACCATGAATTATTAGTTATTGTTCGTAATAAAAATATATGCATATTAATATAAAAATAAAAGAAAATTTTCAATAATTACATTTATTGTTGACCGTTGGGATTGGGTATGATTTTGAATTTTAATTTTTTATAGCTATGCACTTTCTTGAAATTTTACGAATAATTATATTTATTTTCAACCGTCGGTTGAAATCAAAATATACGCATATTTAATCCAAAAGAAATATTTTTGAAATGTGATGGTAACGTAGAGAAATGCTATTAAATTGAAAATTCTCCGTAAAATTATCTAATTGGTATGAAATTAATTAGATAAACTTAATTATGGACCAAATTCGCACCTATAAAATGATAAAATACAAAATAATATAATTTAATTAAAATTTTGGACTAATGTAAATAAATTGAAAACTTTAGGATCTAATTTTGATAATTTTCAAAGATTAGGACCATTTATGCAATTTTTTATAATATAATGACCAAAATATCATTCACAAAACGACAAAATAGCAAGATTTTCATGAAGTTAACGGACAAAATGGACAAATCATCCAATTGGACCAAACGCGCAACTATCGAACTTTTTTTGGACCATTTGCGCTACTTTTTTTTATTTTGGACCAAATGTACACTAACTAAATTTTTTTTGGACGATTTGCGCCAATTTCCCTTTTATTTTTATTATTTCCTTTTAACTTCGAAACGCGTTGAGAATGTCCATCAGCAGTTTCAGGCGGGTGAGACCCACGTCATACCAGTAAGTCAAGACTCAAACCTGTTGTATAAAAAATTGCTTTAATTGGGGCTGAAGCCAAAAAGAAAGTATCGTTGGAATTCCGTATTTTCGTGGTGTCCAATAGGATTACAGAGGAAATTATCAAATATGCCCTGTGGATGCCTTATGATATTCATAATTTGAAAAAAAGGTTTATGTGGGTTCCATCGCCTTTTCCACAATTAGAAATCGTTATATATTATTCATATAATTTAATATAAATATTTAAAAAAATTAATGCTGTTGCATGTGGCTATGCAAAATGGCGTTATATCGACGTGGACACGGCAATTACAGCATCAACGTTGGCAACAAAACGCTAGCAGGATTATAGATTACACCCATTTTAATTTGTTACATAATTAAATTTCTATATAAATTACGTCATTAGAATAACTTCAATAGCCTCTTTATTTTTAAAGAGCGTATTTCACATTATAGAGATCATATTTTAATTTAGAGACTAAAGTTTTTAATTCACTCCAACAATCTCTTTATTTATACTCTTTATTTTATTTATATCAAGAAAAAGTATCATGATGTTGTATTTTTAATCAATATTTATTTCATTTAACTGTTTTTGACCAATAAAATTAATTATGGCTTTATTGAATCAAGAAAAGTGTATTGAAATATGTAACAATTGAATTATAGATAGTGGGGTTGGCTCTCTAAATTTGGAGAGTCAACTTACTCTCTATTAAAATTGTTGAATTAAAAAGTTTATTAGAGCTAACTTTTAATGTTTGACTCTTTAAAATAAAGAGTATTTTACTTTTAAAGAGTATTGGGATGCATTTAGTCCCTAACTTCTTGTGGGATGCATTTAGTCCCTAACTTCTTGTATTCGTAATGTTGGATTTTCTAATTTTAAAGCAAACAATAATTTTCTTGTTCTACAGATAATATTGTTGATTTATGTTGATTTACTAAAACAATGTGTTATTAGAGAAAATATATTAAAAAAATGTAAAGTGGTTGTATGAGTTGTTGAAAATGATGAGAGATAAAAAATCTTTAATTATAATTTGTAAAGTGTTACGTAGGCAAAGATGCCAACGTGGCATATATAAAATACTTTTAAAAAACTAGTATCACGCCGGTGCAATGCACAGGAACAATTAAATTTATATATAATAAATAATTGATATAACGTTATAAATATATTGAATAGAAATATTGAATTACATAATTGACGTAATTTTTGTATAGGAGATTGTATAATTGTAAACAATTATTGAAATCTATAATATTATATATTTATATAATCAATGCAAAAAAATATGGAGTAAATTTACAATTGTAAGTTAAAAAAATTTACGTGCATCGCATAATTAAGAAGTTTATCAAAATATGTAACTTTAATTCTAATTGTCATGCATCGCATTGCACAACAGTACTTGTGGAGATTTATTAATTGCAAATGAACCTTTGAAATGAATATATAAAAATTCTTTGATTATCAAAACATGTCTTTCTCGTTGGTATATATCAAATTTATATTGAATATTTTGTTCTTTCTGAAATGGACATTACGCACTTTAAACTCTAGATGTAATTGCTATTTAATTTTAGCTCTATTGTATAAAAAGTAGTATGCTTAATTTTATGTAACTTAACTTTATAGTAATACCGATAATTTTCTGCATCTACATAATTCATTTGATTTTTTTCTATTTACGTAAATTGTATTTTAATTTTAGAAAGAAAAACTTTTTATTTTTAATTTTATATACTTAGAAAAGGCAAAATGCGTGCAATACAAAATCCAGTTAGTGAGCATATCATACCAGCCATATTAAAAATGAAAAATATCAATTAACTTTTTTAATTAGAAACCATCTGTCATGTTAGCACTGTCAATAAGGAATTCGCCAAACGTAGCACTTCAATTATAATAATATAAGGATTAATAAAATATTATTTACTTAAAAGTAAATAAATTATTCGATATAAATCCAAATATAATTATAACTACTCACTATTCGATTTTAAAAAAAAAGTAAAACTACCCACTATTTTTTAATAGTCCAATTCATGTAACCAAGCAAAACTATCAAAACCTACAATTTTAACAGGATGAAAATAAATAAAAAAATATTTATTATTTAATATTTTGAATTAGAACTTTAAAAAATGAAGTTCTATTTAAAGTCTTTCCAAAACCAATTTTTTCTCATTAAATATTTGTTTTAAATATTGGTTTATTTTCAATTATGTTTTCAATTACCAGTAATTAATATTGGTTTATTTCCAAAACTAATTTTATAATTTTTAAAAAATATTTAATGTGTGCTACGTTAGCATCTTTGCTTACGTGGCCCTTTACAAATTATAATATAAAGATTACAAAATTAGTTTTAGAAATAAACCGATATTAATTAGTAGTAATTAAAAATTTAATTGAAAATAAACCAATATTTAAAATAAACATTTAATGAGAAAAAATTTATTTTGGAAAGACTTTAAATATAACTGTATTTTTAAAATTTTTAATTTAAAATATTAAATATTATTTTTTATTTAATTTTATTGTGATAAAATTTTAGGTCTTAATAGTTTTGCTTGGTTACGTGAATCGCTCTGTTAAAAAATAGTGGGTATTTTTTTATTTTTTTAAAAATTGAATAGTGAGTGGTTAAAATTATAACTGGATTTATGTTGAATAATTTATTTATTTTTACGAAAAATAGTAATTTATTAATCTTTATATTATTATAATTGAAGTTTTACGTTGGCAGTGCCAGCAAGACAGACGGTTTCTAATTAAAAAAATTAATTGATGTTTTTCCTTTTTAATACGGGTGATATGATATGATCACTAACTGAATTTTGCATTGCACGCGTTTTGCCTTTTCTTAGTATATAAAATTAAAAATAAAAAGTTTTTCTTACTACAATTAACATATAGTTTTCGTAAATAGAAATAAATCTAATAAATTATGTAAATGTGGAAAATTGTCAGTATTACTATAAATTTAAGTTACATAAAATTAAGTATAATATTTCGTATATAATAGAGCTAAAATTAAATAGTAATTACAGCTAATTACTAAAAACATATAAAATCATAAAATTTAGAGTACGCAATGTCCATTTCAGAAAAAAAGGTGTTCAATATAAATTTGATATGTACCAATAAGAAAGACACGTTTTGATAATCAAAGAATTTTTATATATTCATTTCCAATGGTTTACTTACAATTAATTAATCTCCATGAGCATTATTATGCAATGCTATGTACGGCAATTAGAATTGAAGTTACACCTTTTTTATAAACTTCTTAATAATGCAATGCACATGATTTTTTATAATTCATAATTTTAAAGTTACTCCGTATTTGTTGCAGTGACTATAATATATAATATTATATATTTTAATAATTGTTTATAATTATGCAATCTCTTATCATAAATTACATCAATTATGTAATTCAATATTTATACAATTAATTGTACAATTAATATGGTTTTAAAATGAATTGTTTGGTGAAAAATGTCATATTAGAAGCAATGTGATGAGTTAAAAAGGAAAAAGAACTCAAACGTATATTATTGTACAACTTTTTCTATAACTTTGTTGTAACTAAAGCATAATTCTCATATTAGAAAAATATGTAGTAGCGAACAAATCCCCGCAAGTGAATTGTTAGGTTATGTATATATAAATTATTGGCCAATAGAGAATAAAAAGAATTAGGTTGAGTTTTATTGCAAAAAATGGAAAGAAAATGAATTTCACACAGTCCCCCACCCCAAACTAATTCATTGTCTATGGAATTAAGCAAAATGTAGCTTTAAGGTGGTTGTATAATAGAATTATAATCCATTTTTATCTTTGTATCAAATATAAAGTGGGAGAATTTTCATGAAAAATATTTTTATTTTCCCTCCCAATTCCATGCAATTAAACACAACCTTCATGCAAAGGTCAAATAGATAATGACTAACATACCCTCTAAATACACACCTTCTGGATTTAGAGGGTCTGTTGAACACTGTCTATTTTTTAATGTGTTACCTAAGTATTGCCTTGACATATGAAATCACATTTTAAAATTTCGCGAGTCATTGGAGATGCTGCAATATACCATTTATATTTAGAAGGTATACTAGATATTTTTTTTTCTTTATATCACTCGTAAGTATGCGTGCATTGCACGTGATATGGAACATTATTTTAGTATTTTTATTATCAATATAAATTTTATTATGAAAACTAAATAATCTCAAAGCAATAAATGCAGTTTAAGAGGTCGAATGTGTAAGAAAAGACAAAAAGAATAAACTTTGAATCAAGCAACAAAAGATAACTGATAAATGTCCATATAATTAATTTGGTAATAGCTCATTTTTGTAAACTAGTATTTTCTCCCGTACGTTGCACGGGGAGACATATACCCAAGATATAATTGAGAACCTAAGGGCGGATTTTGCAACTCGGCAAAATTTTTTTTGGACGAGTCCGAATTGGTATATATCTGCCCATATTAACCATGAATATAACTATAATTTTAAATTTTAAAATTTTAATATAAGTAAAAATATTTGAACATTTGAAAATGAAAATATTTGAAACCTTAAATTATAAGTTTCGATGAAGTGTCTAACCATTTATCTCATTCTCTGTTTGCTAAACAAAATTCGATGTGAAAAGAAAAAAATTGCTTCGTGGATCAACTCGCGAGTCTAAACTCTAACCAGCCCACCTCTTGATCTACCTCCAGAACTCGTGAGCTGGGGCAACTCTATATCTCATGGGTTTATGGGCGGGTTTTATATATTAATTAATTGATCATTATTGATTATTATTAAATAAAATATTTCTTATTAAGTTCTTTTATCTATATATGTTTATAAAACTGGAAAACCAACCTAAATTTTGTAATTTTTATGACATTAACAATAACAATTTTAATTTTTAAAATAATAAATAATACCGATAAGCTATTAAACCATCTTCAAATTGATCTCTAAATCTAGCGTTTTAATAGTTGTATTGCAAATTGATTCAACTCAATTTTTAATTTTTGCATAAATGGCGAAATAAAATTATAATTATAATTAAAATTATCAGCTCCGTTTAATTAATTTATTGTTGTCAAAATAAATTAATATATCATTAAATAGAGATTTTAATTGATAATTAATATGGTCTATCATTGGAAATAATATAATGGATTAATTCAAGTTTTGAGGTTTATAGATTTCAATATCTATACTATGTTAGCTAGTTGAGTAGAAAAAATATTTCGAGGACCAAAGTACTTAACGCAACAATCTTATATCAATCCATAATAAGCTTCCATATAAGAGTATAGAAGTATATGCGATGCTTATCACTTTGAAAAATGGATATGTCTTAAATGACAAGTACCTAGGAGGAAATGGAAGAATAATGCCAAACAATTAATAATTTTGTTTTTGAAAAGTTGAAAATCTATATAAAATTTGAATATATATATATATTTTAGAACCATCAACGAGTAAATTTCTATGGAAATGCCAATTAAATTTGTGAGTTTAGAAACCACAAATTATCATGTGTTTTTTTCTAATTGTGTTGATGAGGGAGAGGTAGATAGAGAGAGGGTGGATATAGATGGATTTTGGAAGATGAAGATAAGAGTGATTTTAAGGATGATGAATAAAATAATAATTGTTTCCAAAAAAGAATGAATGAAAAATGTAAATAAAATAATAATTTTTTAATTTTAAAAAATATAAATTTGAGCTGAAAAATTCCTTTGTTTAGTTTTATATAGATATTTTTTTATTATAAGTACATTTTTTGTGTTCTAACTAATTATGCATATTAAACCTCCGACATATTCAAATTTATATGAAAGGTAAAATTTATAAATTTTTTAATATAACTTTTCCTCAGTATGACAATCTTTTTAAAATTGGTGAAGTCCTAAAACAATGATAAAATATTATTAAAAAATAATGATAAAATTAATTAAATCTTAAAATGACAATTAATATGATAATTTTTTCACAAGATAATGGTTTGTATCAAAATTTGTAAAATATTATTGACATGCAATTTAATATTACAAATGCTTCATTACTTTTGTTGTGTATTCATAAATAATATATTTTATTATTTCACAACAATGATTAATATGTAAATTTAGCATTTTAATTGTCTCGGTACTAGTAATATTATAATATTATTATAATATTATTATTGTATTTGATTAAATATTGTATTCTAAACAATTTTCCAAAATGAAATTCTTGTTAGCTCACACGAAAGAGTCTATCTGGATTGATAATAGCGCGTTATACAGTGATTTGTGCTCCTTAATTATTAGTTTATTAAAAGTAAATTACATAGTGAATGCTTACACATTACTATGTAAATATTGCAATTAAGAAAACGAAAAAAAATTGATCAGATATCTGACAAGCTAGCAAATCGGATATAGATTTAACTATCAGAAATTTGTCAGATTATCAAATTGGATGAGATCGGAAAATAAAAGGTCCTACTCCTCTAAAACACAATCTATCAGGAAATAATTTCAATTCAGAATGATAGAAAACTTTCTAATCAACTGAAAATTTTTCTTAGAGATATTTTGAATATGAAAAACTTGTGCCTTTTCTTTGTAAATTCCTGAGCTCTCATAGGGATAATAACCATTGAAATTGCCAATTTTATAATCAAAATCCATTCTATGAGTACCATCATGCACATTACATTTTAACTTTTTCTTGTTGGTACACGTACAATTCTTTGAGGAACTCAACATATTGAGATACTTGTTTAATTGCATTAAATAACAAATTGTGCAGTGGCAACAAAATTATCCGTAGCATTATTCTAATATGTATCAACGTCCGTCATATCTTTGGTCCTTTTCAAAATATCCCACTCATTTTTGAAATTTCTTGTATAACTCTATCATCTCTCTATATATATATCGCGCATAAATTTTAAGTCTATTTTTAAATTATATTAATTAGTTTTTCCACCTAAAATCAAGCCATTTTTATGTTTTTTTATTAATTCATAGTCAATCATAATACACAAACTAATAAATTATTATTTATATTAAATACTAAGCATTAAAATATGAACTAACCCAATTCGATGGATTATTTGTGGTAAATTGATGAAATAATTATTCTTTCTCTGCACTGATAAATTTTTCTCCCTTTTTTAATTAATTTTTTATATCATTGGATTGAGGCGACACAATTTTTTTAATACTAAAGGTAAATTTGTGGATTGATAGTATTTTCTTCGCACTATTAATCTTTCTTGTTTTGGATCGTTTATTTTTTGTACCCATACAGAAAATACTTTTCAACAATGGAAAAGAATTTCAATCAAAAGAGTATTGAACTCACTTATTATGAATAAACAATTATAGTTTCTTCACACCATTAAAGTTTTTTTGTGTCATATGATCAAAATTTTAAGTCATTAATACAAGTTGCATAATATTTTAAATTATTAAGGTAAATCTGAGGATTTATCGTACTTTCTTCACACTATTAATTTTTTCCTTGGATCATTTAGTTTTTATGTCAATATGTTTATTGTGAAAATTAATTATGCATCTTTTGTATGACTGATTTATATTTTTAGTTCAAATAATTCGTTACACTTGCAAAAGTTCAATATACTTTATAATCTGTTTCAATACATTAATTTATAATTCAACTATTATTGTTTGCAAGTATAATTCAATGGACTATTTTCAGTAAATTGTTGAAACAGTTGTTGAAGCAATTATTTCTTTCTTCACACAGGTAAATTGTCTTCTCTTTTTTTTTTAAAAAATTAATTTTATACCATTATGTTGAGATAATATGATTTTTTAAACACTAAAAGTAAATTTGTGCATCAATCATACTTTCTTGGCACTATTAAAATTTTTTCTTAGATCACTTATTTTTTATGCCTACATGGAAAATGCTTTTTAGCAGTGGAAGAGAGTTCCAATCAAATGAGTACCGAACTCACTTCGTGTAAAGAAATAATTATAGTTTCTTAGCACTAATTAATCCTTTCCCATTTTTTTGTATTATCAATTTTTAAACCATAGTACGAGTCGACATAATATTTTAAATTGTTAAGATAAATCCGTGGATTGATTTTATTTTTTCATATTATTAAATTTTTTTCCTTAGATCATTTAGTTATTATGCCAATATGTTCATTGGGAAAATTAATTATATTTCTTTTGTACTGTTGATTAAAATTTTTAATTCACATAATTTGTCGCAATTGTTAAAGTCCAATAAACTTTCTAAATTTTTTGCAATAGATTAATTTGTAATGTAATTATTACTATTTACAAGTGTAAAATAAATTAAAATATGAATTGACCCAATTTGATGGATTATTTACGGTAATTTGTTAAAATAATTATTCTTTCTTCGTACTGATAATTCTTTTTGTATCATTAATTTTTTATACCATTTGGTTGAATTGACACAATTTTTTAAATTGTAAAAGTGAATTCATTGATTGATTGTACCTTCTTTGGATTTTTTTTTCCTGTGGAATTTATTTTTTGTGGCAAAATATTCATATGTTAACTTAGTAAATTAGTGCCTCATTGACACCTCAATTATGAATCAATGTTATTAGTTACGCAGCATTGAAGTAGACAAGTTAAGAGTATGAATTGTGTTCTTATTCTAATGTATCATAATGAATTATTAAATGAATATATATGGAAAAAAGAAAAGAAACGAGAGATTTAAAACCAAAAGTACATATTTTTTGAGTTAAATTATGAAAGATTAGATTTAAATTTATAAATAGCATATGAGTACTTACACCATCATTTTTATAATTGACCGATTTAGAATTACATAAATTACATTATATTTTATTATTTTTATTTTTCTAATTCACATGAAGTATTATAATTTTAAAGTATGAATCAAAGTACATGGTAAAGAAATAAGGTTTTTAGGTGATTATTAGTTGAGATTTTGCTATGTTCCCTATCTGGGTTTGTACATATGCCGATGTGGCGCCTTCTGGTGGCACTGCGCCATCCGTAAAAAATTTGTAAAATTTTGTTTTTTGTATCCACATTCGATAGATAAATCATACATACCCTCCCTAATATGGGGTGGTGGGGCACACAAAAATTTTTCCCCACGTGGGGAACAAAGCATCTCCCTTGGTAGTTGTTTTCATACTCTAATTCTTATAATAATACAATATTCAATCAATATATATGGGAATAAATAGATGTTGAAAATTTTATCTCCCGTACAATGCACGGGGTGAAACAGTTAGGATTTGAATAGAAATCGTATGTTGCGGTCTCAAGAGTAATGCATAGGAATGATTTAAAGTTTGTGATATGTGATGACGATGGTTGTCCAACTATGATGACCACAAATGTCATCTATAAAGAAGTGTTTAGACTTATAATTTCATACTTATTAATCGCATTAGGTACGCTATTCACTTTATTTGGTTGTTTATACAAATCCTTTATGTCATTTGTGGTTTGATATGTAAAGTGAAGGATTGTATTTATATAGAATTGTGTTTGTGCTCTTATATTTATTTAGGTATAATGTCCCCATCACAAATTTGGTGGAGTTATATATATAAATTGATTATATGTAGCATTATGCATTAGTGGAATTGTGCTTCGAAAAGGTAACACAACACACTTAGTGGACTAAAGTTACACTTTTAGTGAGTTTTATTAATTATATCTGAAATATGATGTTATTTCTAATTTTTTGTAGGCTTCTTATGCTAAAGTGCTAGTGTTTTTGTAAAAGTAATTTTAGAGATGTTCTATTCATCTAAGAATTTCTTTATTGTCTTAGTATAATTCAATTATATAATAACACAAATTTTTATATTTTATGTGACAATTATGGATGTGACTTATATTTAAGTGCATTTATCTTTTTTATCAAAACACGAAGATATTTCTATTTTTTGTCTCGTGTATTGTTGTTGACTATTATTGATGGTGTTATGTTCGGATTGTTTTAATTGTTGATTTTTTAAGAGTATTATAAATTAAGTTTGTGTTTTTTTGTGAGTTTTCTCCTATATGTTTGCATGATGAATTAGTACAAAATACAGAAAAACTCTATCAAAAATTTTCAAAAATTACTTCATTAGTTATATTAATTAAGTTTATTATTACCACTAATTATTTATTTTAGGTTTTATGTTGATACGACTAACATCTATCAATACTGTTATTAACTGAATTAAAAAAATACTGTTATTAACAAAAAAATTATGCCCTTATACAACACACGGGTGAAATGGCTAGTATAATGGAAATCAAGGGAAATCTTTCGATTTCAAAGTTTGCCACCATATTTTTATTTCAAAACCTAGTTACCCTTATTAATTATTTATTTATTATTTATTAGTCTTTATCTTTAATGAACTCGCTATGTGAAAATAATAATAATAATCTATGCTACTAACGGCTCCAACTGAGATTAATAATAAAATCCATTAAATTAGGTTTTTTTTTTCCAGAGTATAGCAACCAATTTCGCCACAAATTCAAATTCTTTATATCTTGGCGAGAGTAGATCTATAAAATGTTCATCGCCACGTATAAGTTTTCAAACCCTAAATAAGTTTATAGACTCTGTTCAAATTGACCAAATGCACCAAAACTTTTGTTTGGACCGATCAAGTTTTTTTTTTTTTTTATAAATTTCGAACCAATCTCGCAGTAAGCATAATTTTGATTTACTCGAACGACATGTTAAATATGTGATTGAAAATTGAAAAAAATAAATTAAAAAATCTAATATAAGGGTATGAGTGGTTGAAAATGATGAGAGGAAAAAATTAATGAAAAATAGTTAAAAAAGATGGTGTATAGAATAAGTCCTAATTCTGGAACAAAAATTATTATAACTTTACAATGACTTGAGAGTTCGATAATACATCAATCAGTGGCCGAGCCAGCCGCTTGAAATTGAGGGATCACAATTTGAAGTCTTCAAAAAAAGAAAAAAAAGAAAAATTTTAATATTTTATTACAAGAGTTCTCTACACGTTTTCATAATTTGAAAACGCACTATAATTACATTTCTTTTTAAAGTATCAAGTAAACCCTTCTCAATATATACAATTAACCTATTATTGAGCCATTAATCTCCTATTAAATTGTAAGCAAAAAATTCAAAAAAAGTCACAACATCTATTTCGAAATTTACAATTTAACTTCACGTCTTCGCAATATATCCACAATTACTAATTCGTTCCTAATTTCCAAATTCAACAGTTTCAAATAAATTGTCCATCAGATAAACTATTCATTTTTTAGCCTTGAATTGTTTTTTGACGTGAAATGGTGAAGGATAGAAAGAGGTAAAGACTAAAGAGTGAAGAGTGTGTCTAACTAGTTTTGTTGGCGTGTGAAATTATTAATTTTTTTAATATAAGTAAAAAATAAAAAACAAAAAGGAGTCAAAGTTGAAGGGTCACACGACCCCTCAAGACCTCTCTTACCTCCACCACTAACATCAATAATAGCTTCACAATTCAATCAAAACAAATTAAAATTTGTGTATATTTTTTAACTCGAAATTATAGAAAAATGGACAATAAAAATTGAGACCAACAATGTAATATTAATTTAGTTGTTGAAAGCTTTAGCTTTACTAGTTGTAATTCTAGGCAAGGGGAAAAAGATAATAAAAGTAGAATATTGATTGAGAAATGTCGAATTCGGCATATAAGAAAGATAATGAGAAAAACAATAAAAACGGAATGTGATGTAAATATTCAAATCTTCAAGATTAAAAAAAAAAAAAAAAAAAAAAGTGGATCATGCAAAATGAAATAAATAAGGAAAAAATTTGATTTATTTCCCGGATTAGGTAGAAGATTAGCTCCAATTCTTATCGTGATTAGTTTCAATTACGCAGAAGAATATTGGAACAATTCGAGTGTGGAATTAAGAGTGTATATTTCAGAAAATTTATCTTTATAAATTATTTTAAATGCATAATTTCATAACCAATAAATAATTTAATTAACCTATTTCTAAAATTGCTTCATAATTAATTCAATCAAAACAAATTAAAATTCGTGTATATTTTGAAACTCATAATCATAAGAAAATGGACAATAAAATTTGAGATCGACAATGTAATATCAATAATAGTTGAAGACTTTAGTTGCACCAATTGTAATTTCAGGTAAGGGAAAAATAGAACAAAATAAGAATACATATTTAAAAAATTTGAATTCAAAAGATAAAAAAGTAATGGGAAAAACAATAGATTCATAGTATAGATTTAAAATTTTGTATCTTGAAAATAAAAAAAAATAATGCAAAATAAATAAATAAATAAATAAGGAAAAAATCGGATTTATTCCTGAATTAAGAAGAAAATTGACTTGATTAGCTCAGATTTTTATCCTAGACATGATTAGCTTGGATTCAATAAAAAAGATAATGCAAAAAGCAATAAATGAGGTAAAGATCGGATTCATTTCCTGAATTAAGCAGAAGATTAACTTGATCAGCTCGATTCTTATTCTGGACATGATTAGCTCACACTCTTAGACTGGATTACACAGACTAATATTGGAACAATTCGAGCGTGGGATTAAGAGTGTATATTTAAAAAATTTATCTTTATGAATTATTTTAAATATACAATTTCAGATAATTTAATTAACATACTTCTAAAATTTTTCCCAATAACGTCAAACTTGACAAAAAGAATTTTGTTTTTTAAATTAAATACAATAATAATAATCCTTTTATTATAGATAGATTGAAACGTGTTCGTCTAAGGTTTAATTGTGAAAGAATTAGTAGAATCCGAAATTCAATTGAATCATCTCAAGTTTAAATCAATTATAATTTTTTTCAAAATAATTCCGAAATTTAATTGTGAAAAAATTAGTGGAATCCAAAATTTAATTGAATTGTGTCAATTTTAATCAATTAGAATTTGTTCAAAATAAATTCCAATTGTGAAAAAATATTGAAATCCGAAATTTAATTTAATTGTCTGAAGTTTAAATCAATTAGAATTCGTTCAAAATAAATCCGAAATTTAATTGTGAAAGAATTAGCATAATCCGATGGTGGATAAATACAAATTTTCATTTTGCGTGATAAATATGACTCTGCAGTTAGTTAATAAAAAAATATGTTAGCTTTATAAACCAAAAAGGACAAAAAAGAAGAAGAAGAGGAGAGATTTAAAATTTAGATGGGAAAAAAATTAATAAAAATGAAAAAATTATCAATCTTTACATAGGGCATGCTATTATACTCATAAAATTATAGTTTTTTTTTTCCTATTTTTTAAATTCATTCAAATTTGGCCAAATAAATTACATCCACATATAATATCTCGTAGGATTCACTTATAGTATTAAATTTCCACCATCTAACTTTATTGATTGTTTTTCTTCCTACTCATAAAAATACACTATAATTTATATGCTAACACCCACACATAGATCACACTAATCTTGTTATCACAACGGTAGGGAGTCCCTCTATCACATCAAATTTAGAATATACGTTTGTTTTCAATAAGACTCAAAGTTAAGAAATTCCTTTAAAATCAGCAAAATTCTTTTATAGGGTGATAGGGAATAAATTATAATGATTTTTAAAAGTTTTTAATGTAAAAGAGGAGAGAGAATGAGTGGAGTTGAGTGGTTGAGATTTGTGGATGTGATGAGATATATGGATGTGATTAATTTAGGGGAGAGAAAAAATAAAAAAAATATTTAAAATACTTTTAATTGAAAGCCTATCACACCTTAATTTCTCCCATATAATCTATCAAAATTCCTTCTATCTTTTTTATTTTCTTACTCTCCCCAAACCCTAGAGTCAATCCACCACGATATATTGGTATATTAGTAAATGATCTTGCTTTTTAACCATATTTTTAGTTTTTTTGGCCTTTAAAACTCTAACTGTAAGAATTATCTTTACCTATAAAAAAATAAAGAAAAAAAGAAAGAAAGAAAAGGAGGGGGTGCATGGGGGCCGGGGTGGGGAGGTGGATGACTGCTTTCCCAGAAGCTGCATTTAAACAAGATTTACCTAATTACTCGCAAATATAAACCCCCTTTTCTGACTTTTACCACTTTCACATTCATATTATTTATATATATTTATTTCGAAATAAAAAAGCACAGACATAATACATGACAACAGAATTTTTATAATAAAAAGTTGCAATTTTTTGTTTTTCATCTTTTCCTTTCTAGGAACCATCAGTTTTTCTTCGATTTGTTGATCCGCTGTTGATTTAAAATACTCCGTCAATTGATCTCTGTTCTTGTGCTAATTGGGTCAGTGATGAGTTGCTCTCCGCCGAAAATCTCCTCCCAAAGAAAATTCAATTTTGGATTTTTATGAGATGGGCTGTTTTCAACAGCTGAAAAAGAGTGATTTTTGGTGGTGAAAAAAATAAATAAAAAATTACTGCATATATAGATACGTATATAGAAACATATAATTTTGAGGTGGGTATATTGTATTGTTTTGATTTGATATGGGTGGATGTTTTCCATGTTTTGGATCATCGAAAACTGAAGGAAACAGTAGTGATAATAGAGTAAAAGAAGTGGTCAAAAAGGAGTCTTTCAAAGAAACTTCAACAGCTCACGCCCATGGGAATAGAGTGAATTCAGGTAAATTATTTCAAGATTTATTTTTTTATTTTTTGAATTTTGGAAATATTTCATCTTCATTAGGGATTGTTGCGCTGGTTATTTGTTTCTTCTATAAATCCGATCCATGTTTTTTTTTTTTTCCCCTTTCCCCCCTTCTTTCTCTCTCTAATTTCAGTGGTTTTCAGGCTTGTTAGGATATTAAGATTTATGCTTTTGAACTAAATTAAATTCTTTATGTAATCGCCTCTATTAGTTTAGTTTGATTTCTAATGAAGCGGTGGTGTTTCTTGTTTTGGGGGTGAGTGGGGCATGTAAATTTTGCCTGTAGTTTGAGGTTTTGTGGATGTTTTTGATATAAAACATCTATAAAATTGTAGATGATATGTACTTAGTATGAGTTGTAGTAAAATTATGGAAGGGGAACCAAATGGAACCCGTAATTTCAAGGAAATTCTTCTTGTAGATGAATGTCCAATTCTGCGTTTTGAGTAATAACGTTGTATAATTGGAAGAAACCATAAAGAGGAAGAAGAATAGAGAAAAACTTATGTGACTTATTGTAGTTGCTATGATATAGTTACATTTGGTCCTCTAGTATATATAGCAATGGTCGAGTGGCGTTTAAACCAGTTGACCCTAAACTTATTTAGAGTAAGAATTTTTGTTCGTGGTTGTAATTACTGCATTAGCAAGTGACGTTGTACAGAAGCTTCATGACATGCTTTGTTTTTAAGGTTATATTTCAGGTATATCTTGATAAATTATAACGATGATTACGGTTTAGAGCAATATATTTTCTTGAAGTACTCTATCCCTTAATCCTTTCACACTTTCTCTGTTTTTGCCAGATAAATCCAAATCTCGGAGTGGTAATGATGCTAAGAGGGAAGCAACAATCCCAAAAGAACCAGCAGCAAATATTGCTGCACAAACATTTACATTTCGTGAGCTTGCTGCTGCAACAAAGAACTTTAGGCCAGAGTGCTTATTGGGAGAAGGTGGGTTTGGACGAGTGTACAAAGGTCGACTAGAAAGCACTGGACAGGTAAGTTATCCTAAAACACACTGTGAACTGAAACTTGGATGTACAAATGTTAGTTTCTTGGAAAAATTAATGATGAGATTATGGGTTCACTTGTTGAGTTGTAATTGGATAATGTTGCTGCAGGTAGTTGCTGTTAAACAGCTTGATCGAAATGGGCTTCAAGGTAATCGAGAATTTTTGGTGGAGGTTCTGATGCTTAGCCTCCTGCATCATCAAAATCTCGTAAACTTGATAGGATATTGTGCTGATGGAGACCAGAGGCTTCTTGTTTACGAATACATGCCGTTGGGATCTCTAGAAGATCATTTACATGGTCAGTCTAAATTTTACGGAAGAATTTTATTTTATTTGACCAATGGGATTTTCATAGCTTTTAATCTTGCAAGTAAATTAACACTTGGCATAGGTAGTAAGGACTTCATTAGTATTATATGCGGAGCGTCTTGGCCTTTTGGGTTTCCTATATTCCAACGAGTCAGTTATCTTGGTTTGAAGTATCTCGTACTTATTACCCACATACTCAACATAGGGTTCCCAATATTATATTATGTTCAACTAGCCCGATGTTGTGTTCGAGTAAACTTTTATTTGGGTAAAAACCAAACTTTTAGGCCTAGTAATAGTGGGCAACACAATATGTATGGATAATAATGAATGGCGATGTGCAATGTGTGATTGATGTTGATGTTTGACTTTTACTAGTTGTCAAAATTAACTTTTAGGTAGAAAAAAAGTTAGAAATGAACAAAGGCTAAGACACTTTTGCTTCTAGATTCATCTGCACTTGGGCCATTTTTTGTATTATCAATTTTTGCAATAGAAATGAACAAAAGCTTATCATTTCTTTGTATAGCCATAACCTCTATTTGTATAACTCTTTAAGTTATAAAGTTAGCTAGCCTTGATGAATGGTGCACGTTCTCAATCCCTTACAGAGTGCTTATATTCTTTTACCTCTCTTCTTCTTTGGTTCTGGAGCTTGCAAATGATTGGTTTTTATCTTTCTTGTTGTTAACATGTTAATTCTCTAGCATCCTGTTGTAATCACCCACTGAATACCTTCTTTTATTTACTTAAGAAAAGATAGTGTAGCACCAAGAAATAAAGTGGAATGAGAGAGCGAGAATTTGCTAGTGTTATTACCTTAAATCATGACAGCCCACAAGGTTTGTCTATTTTTTTTCGCATTTAATTTACCGTCCAACGTCACATAGAAATTTACTCGTAAATAAATGGGTAAGGATAGTCTATATCAATCTCTAACAACCATTTTGCTTGCCATTAACAAGGTTTGCATTTTAAATCATGCTCTTTTTGGATGTTCTGCTATTGTGTGTCAGTGGCATCTACACTGGACATTACGTTGGTGATTTTGGGCATGTTTCTTAGAGATTATTCAAAAAATGATTTTTAGATGTGTGGTTAAAAAGTAAAAAAAAAAAATCCAAAAGGATTGTCAAAATTATTGAAAACAGAGCAAATGATTTTTTAGTTTAAAGTTGTATCAAACAAGCCCTTAAAAAGTGCTTCTGAGGGCTTGTTTAATTCAACTTTTATCAAATTTAATTTTTCTCTTCACTTTCAACAACTCATTCATTGATTTGACCTTTTTTTTTCTTTTATGTTTCTTAATACACCTCCTTTAGTTGACAACCACACATCTAAAACTCTTTTTATTTTTTTATTTTTATTTTTATAATATTAAGCTTTAATCCTGTATATGATTTTCATTTAAGCAAGAACCATCGAATTTCTCTCTTTCCTTGTTCCATTCATTGTTTAATTTAAAATGTATGTATCCAATTTGAATGCATCTAAATGGACCCTTGTAACTGCCAAGAAGAGAAGAATAGGTAGGGATGAAAGGCATTGGAACCCGTGAAAATTTTCAGCCTTGACCTGGTCTCTCACGCTCAGCACAGAGGGCCAAAGTACATCTTTTTTTTCTTCTTCCTCTCTCTCTCGTTTAATTTATTTATTTTTAAATATATAAAGAAATTTGTGCCGCAAATACGTGTTGGAGTGCTGACTTCCATAATATCCAGTTTTTGGTCTGCTCTTATGCTGCTAATGGTCGAACGTTATCCATATGCAGATCTTCCACCGGATAAAGAACCTTTGGACTGGAATACGAGGATGAAGATTGCAGCCGGTGCAGCCAAGGGGTTGGAGTATTTACACGATAAGGCCAACCCGCCCGTCATATACCGAGACTTAAAGTCATCCAATATTTTACTAAACGAGGGATATTTCCCAAAGTTATCAGATTTTGGACTCGCAAAATTGGGTCCAGTTGGCGATAAAACTCACGTTTCGACCCGTGTGATGGGAACATACGGTTATTGTGCCCCGGAATATGCTATGACAGGTCAGCTCACTCTGAAATCCGATGTTTATAGCTTTGGAGTTGTCTTCCTTGAACTCATCACAGGTCGCAAGGCTATTGACAACATGCGCCCTCCCGGGGAGCAAAATCTTGTTGCATGGGTACGTTTTGCTCTTTTCAAGGTTAAATTTGCTTTTCCTATGTGGCCTCCATTTGTTGAAGATAATATTATAAATCATATAAATTGGAATCGATCTATCAATTTAAGCTTTTAGATTAATTAGTTCAACATGGTATTGGATTAGACAAGAGTCTTGAGTTCGAATATGAGTGTCACCCATTTAAAATGAATTAAATTGGGACTGATGTATTAGGTTAAGCTTTTAGATCAGTTGGTTCAACGCTACTTTGGTACTGTTTTTAAAGAATGATTTGGTTGCAGGCGAGGCCGCTTTTCAAGGACCGGAGGAAGTTTCCGAAAATGGCTGATCCATTGTTGCAAGGGCGTTATCCAATGCGCGGGCTTTACCAAGCACTTGCGGTGGCTGCCATGTGCCTGCAAGAACAAGCTGCCACAAGACCTTTAATTGGCGATGTTGTCACCGCCTTGACGTATTTGGCATCCCAAACTTACGACCCAAATACCCCCACTTCCTTGAGTAACCGAGTTGGCCCTTCGACTCCTAGACAAAGGGAAGATCGAAGGAACACATCCGACAGAAGGGATGGCCTGGACGAGACAGGTCGTGGGTCCCCTTCCTCCAATAAGAACTCGCCAGATGCCAGAAAGAGAGATTCTTTCCTGGAAGGAGCGGAGTTAAGAAGAATCGAAACCGATGGTGGGTCCGGGCGGAAGTGGGGTTTAGATGATGGTGATAATCCGGATTCCCGAAAAGATAGCCCTGCTAGTGCAGGTAGAGCTAGAGAAACGCCGAGGAACAGAGACCTTGATAGGGAACGAGCAGTGGCCGAGGCTAAAGTGTGGGGCGAGAATTGGCGAGAGAGAAAGCGCGGAAGTGCAATGGGCAGTTTTGATGCTACAAATGATTCGTTGCACTGAAACATTGATACTGAGGAACACAACCATTGTATCTATTGAGAGTGAGAGTCGATGGGACAACGGAGAGAATAAAAGCGCTACATCATCATATGGATGTTGTCCATAATTTGGTTTAAGATGGAAGAACAAGAAAGGGGTTGATGGTGTCATATTGGACGATGATCATCGACAATGTTAATGTATGTAAGTAGGGATTTTCGGGAAGATTGTCTGAATTTTCGCTCCGTCTTGGTGGGGTGGGAGTTGGTTTTTTTTTTTTTTTTTTGGGATGTTTTTAAGTTCAATTGGTCAGTGTCAAAATTTGTTTGTAAAGCACCTATGTGTTTGGATTTCTTGAGTCAGACTGGTTTCCATCTTTTATAGAAAGAGCTTTCATCGTCTAAGGAGTTCCATTTTTATAGCCAGATTTATTGAAAGAGTTAAGTGCGCGCAGTTTGATTCGTTGAAAAAAGTCGAGTTTCACCGAACGAGACTGAGAAAAGAACTATCACATGTCAGCACCCAAACACGTCCGGCTTAACATGAATTTCAAGCCTTGGGCATCATCAAGAATTTGGGATTCCGTTTGAAGATGTTAAGATAGGAAGTAGGATCGTTATATTACCACTACATTTTTTTAAAATTTTCACCTACACCACTGCTACTTTACAAATATAACCATATCTTCCTAATTGAGTTCAAAATGACGGCTAAAATTTTGATTGGCCGCCACTAAAATGATGGCTAAAACTTCGATCGGCTGTCACGGTATCACCGGAAAATTTTCCAAATTACTGGGGCTCTCCCTCGTCATGCTGATTCTAGATCTGATCTCGAATGTCAAAATAGATGTCGGATTGGGCTTGAAAATGCATTGATAGGACTGTAAATACGATGACATCGATGGCACCAAAACTTTCTGCGTTGTGTAATTCGATGTGTTAATGCGTCATGTTATATAAACTTCCTTTACTATATACAGAATTTTCATTGGCACAGACCCACAGTCAATGAAGCTTCACAGCTATTATGTCAAAATAAATAATTTACTTCCTTTCACTTGAAAATTCGCGTAAAAAAATCTCATTAATTAATTATTAAAAGTCGCACTATATATGTGTGACATTGTTGTAAAACATGACAGAATATCAAGCATATGAACATTTACAAATAAATGGAATTCGTAGATTTTGAAAAGTGACTTCATAAAATGCATATACTTTTAACTCAATTTAAAATTTAGGCTTTGTAGTATGCAATAAGTTTCGAGAAAATATATTAAGTTCTTAACTTGAATAGTAATAGTGAAATTATGATACATGAGAATAATTATCATCATTTCACTTTAATTATTACACTTTTAATTATTAGTTGGTATTGTGGACGCACGTGCTTTGTTTTGAAGCACTTGTGAACTATTAGTAAACAACATGTGCTTTGCATGTGATATGAAAATTGTATCAGTAATATATTTTTTGTTTAAATTATTTATATAATTTTTGTTAACCAAAGATGTTAACAAAATCACTCGTATGTTATAATGATTGTTAAATTTATTTTTATTCATATATATGATCTCTCAAACATGCTTGATTACAATTCGAAAATGAATTTTTTATTTTGATTGTTTTTTAACATTTGAAAATTTGGGCACATTACTTATAACTAGTGTTTCTATCCGTGCGTTGCACGGGGAGACATATATTTAAGATATAATTTAATTAGAATTTGTGGGTGTATTTTGTATTATACAAACTTAAAAAAAAAAATACAATGATACTATAGCGAGGAAGAGTACTGATTAATAGAGAGGTCTTCGTGAAGATGGATACGTAATGTAATTCATAAAATAGATAAATATCAAGATTATTATCCTTTGCGTGAGAATATGATTTTTTTATTAATTATTTAATTCAGAAAATAGGTAGAATGAGCCGAAAAATGTGTTGGTTTTATATATAATATAGAATATAGATTTTGATATTCAATTGATTGATGTCATAATAAAAGTTCATTAGTTCTGTAATCTCTCTACTTAATGACTCAAAAGGTATGAACTATATATAGAACTTAATTCTTTTCTCTCAAATTATGTCGTCAATTTGTTTAAAACTAAAATCCATCTACTATTAGCCTTTGGTGAAACAATAAACATATAGCTATATATTTATAGGTAACAAAACGATCGCATCATATTGTAACGTTTGAAAGTAAACTCGTGATGCCTCATTTAATCAAGCAAACTACAAAAAATAATCAACACTAAAAGATGCAATAAAATAAAATTGTTGTAAAAGTAAAATCACCCAAGGAGCTGAGGTAGATTTGTAATAAGAGACCACTTTTATATGAGGACTATTGATTTAATGAAGAAATATTTCTAAAAAAGGGTGTGAGGAACCCGTTTTAAAATTTTTACCACTTTTTTATCCATTCTTTCCTTATCCTAAATCAATCATATCCACATATCTCATTACATCCACAAATCTGCACCATTCAACTCCACCCATTCTCTCTTTTTTATATTAAAATTCATTAAAAACATGTATAAACTATTTCCTATCACCCTAAAAAACTAAGATGGGGAATTCTAAACACTTTATGATTACACATGGACGTGTCTATAATTATGAAATGGAACGGTAATTGTATGGAGAATTTAAAAGACTATTAAAATAATGTAAATTGAAGGATGCGCATGTAATTATAAAATATGTGAGGATAAATGTGATTTTACAAAGATACATAAGGATAAATAAGAAAATCAAAAGACCTCCCATTATTCACGCCTTTTTTAATATATTGTAAATGTAGATGTAGATGTAAATTATTGATATGACAAATATAATGAATAATAAAAAGAAAAGTATCCAATGAGAGCTCACAACACTGAACACTCTCTATTAAGTTTAAAGTTAGACTTTCGGGTGCAATACTGGCGGAGATGGTAAAATGCAAGGACAATACAACTTATATCAATTTTTGATTTTAATCGATAGAATGTCAAATTTGAGGCAACCAAAAGTTTAAACAAACACAGGTTAATTAACATGTGATCGATGTATATCAAGCCTTGTGTTAGCACTAAGCAAGAAAGATCCAAAAGGATAACATAAACAATTAATAGGAGATAATTAAACACGTCTATATCTAGTGAAAATATTATGTTCCCAGCATTTTTTCTCCCAAAGATTCTCCCAACGCCTCACACCCACTTGTACCCTCAATGCAAGGGGTGGTGGCCGCCACATCTCTCTCACATTTTTTCTCAAAGCGTTTCCCAACACTCTTAACATATTATTCCTGCTATATCTAGAGCATATGCTAGATGTAGTTTTATTTTTTAAAAGTTTCACATAAGTGCCTTAGTGCTACATGACACTAAGCCACTACTTCACATCTATGGAACAATTAGAAATACTCTTACGAAAAGTGTCAACTAATATTAAAATATCACATACCTATGTTACGCAATCATTACAACTCAGGTAAATATCAAGACTTAAAAAGTATATTTAAATTTAAATTTAATTATGTTACACAATAATTTAGCCAATAAACTTCTAACACTGGTGGTAATCTTTTGACTCAACATACTTCTAAATTAGCATCTAAAGAAATATGGCTCACTTCTACTAAAAGCACAATAACACAACCTTGAACGATTTTAAAATGAGATTAAGCAACGACAATCGGACAATTAGCATACATTGTGAGATCCTAGTTTTTCTTGTAGTTATGCAAAGCAGCAAGCAATACGAGCAACAAGAACAACACGGCGCCAATGTGAGATAGGGCGACGGCGATGGCTGCTTGTTTGCAAAATTTTCCAAACGTGCCACATACCTTCTTCCATTGCACATGTGAATTGCCTTCATAGCCGAGTAGACCGACGGCCAGGGCAGCACCACCACTGGAGTGGAGTAACGCCGCCATCACTAGGTCAAGTGTGATTATCAACGCTGTTAGACAATTGTTTCGTGCCAATGTTAGGAGCGATGAAATGGCTGCATAGCCACATGCTACTCCATTAACCACCACAAAGTACCTACAAAAAATGAGAAGATTTTGTTAATGATGCATTTAATTGGATATATCAGCGGTCTTAAATCATGTCTTATTGACTATTTCATTATATAAAAATATGTTATATTATTGAATTAATATATTTAATTGTGCATGTTTGATGAATAGCTAATATGACAGGATTAGGTGTATACTTACACAACATTCGACATAATATATCTCTCGACTGAAAGGATTAGAAGAAATGTGTATACTTACACAAAAGCCGACATGTGATGCCATTTGGCGGTGAACGGAACATTGACCGGTGGCAATGTCGGAACCAGAGTGACCGGAACACTCTCTGTCTCCTTATCAACGCCAAGGAGTACAGCCGCCGCAAGTGTGAGTCCCAAAGCAAAAATTCTCAAAACAAAATCCCAACCCTTGGTTCTTCTCTTATTAGCCACCATTACTTCCTTTCCTCCGCCGTTAGCGCCGCCCTCTATTCCGCCGTAGCCACCACCCTTGCCTGTTGCACCATGAACTTCCATGCTTTATACGTCACCCAAATTAATTAATGACTAGAGCGACAATTGAGAAAATGTGGACGATATTGGTCTCCCTCTCTATGTATTTATTATTATGTTTATGTGTGTATCTCTCAATGTATATATAGATTGTGTGGAGAGTGGAGGTGGTAGTGGAGTGCAAATTAATGGATGAAGGTGGATACGGTTGGCAAAGACGTGGGAGTTGGTGGATTGTAATTGTTTATAGTTAGCGAGATACGAGAGATATTTCAATTTGCTACAATGATATTTTCCTATTAATTAATTTAATTTAACTATTTGGTTGTGACCGAGTCAACTACGATACCACCATAATAATCAGTTCTTATACATTTTGTGTGGATATATATATATATATATATTTAAATGAGCTTGTAATATTTTTTGTTTTATTATTAAATGTTAATTTTCCTTCCGATCACAAAAAAAAAAAGAAAAATTCAAAATTAGTATTCGGTTGAGGTAAGGGTGTTAGGATGTGTGTAAAAATAGATTTTTATATGTTTTTATGTGATATAAGAGAGAAATAAATGGAGTTGAATGGTAGAGATTTCTGTAGTACAGGTAGGTCCCACAGGATATATGGATGTGAAATATGAGAGAGAATTAATGGGGTTGAAAAGAATGTGTAAAAATATATAGAAGAACGGGGGCACAGTATCTCAATTTAACTATTTGGTAAATTTAATTTTTAAATAAATATAAAAATAATATATACTAATATACATAATCACTTTTTTTTTGTTAACTTTCATTTTTAACCAAGCATGCATAAAAGTAATTACCACAGTACCGCACATTCTGTCGATTAAAAAAAAGGAAAAATCATTCTTTTACTTCTTATGCAGAGAAAATGATTCGGTGTTTGTCCCTCCTATAGTAGGGGAGACACTTGTTCATCATCTAACAATATGTGGGTACCATGGGCAATAGATCATGACTCTCTTACTGACATCCACTTGCACAATGCTTATGCATGGCCCGGCTTAATTTGTTTTTGAAAATATTTATTTACATCAAATTTTATTTAATTATTTCTATGCAGACAATCCTCTTGATTTTGAAGATCATCGAATATTGTAAATTGTGAGATTGAAGCACAGATTATTTTGTTAATCAATTTGTCAGATTTTATGTTAAATTAGTAGATCTCTTCTCCATTCTTTGTCTTCGTCACATAAAAAACCCCCCGCACACGCCCCATGTTGAACAGTAATTAAAAAAAAAAAGAAAGAAAAAACATTAAGATAATAATTTTGGACCCCGTTCAAAAAATAAAAAATAAAAATAAAAAATAAAAATTGAGAAAGTACACGAAACGTGTTCCGTCTATTTATGTGCCAACCGAAAGTTTGACTGACACAATGTGTCAAATTAACTCTTTAAAATTTTCAATGCCGGTCGTCTTAACTTTTCTTCTCAAATCTCAATTCAACAAATAATAAAATCTTCATTATTACCCAACCACCCGAAGTCAGTATGTAGTTATATATTTTGTCCATTTATGACAGCAGTAGCATCGACAATGGATTAAATCACATTAGGAACGAACGCGTAGCGCAGTGTTAAGACGCCCACGATCCAGCCGAAGGGTTGGAGTTCGATTCCTACCACGGTCCCCCAGGGCCGCGTCCCTTCCCCCCTATCAAAAAAAAAAAAAAATTCACATTTTAACATGTGACGTACTATTATTATCTCTAACAAAAATATGTTATTATTATTTTTTTATTACTTAATTTTTGAGTTTAATGAAATGTGGACACATAACATGTAATAGCTAGTTTAACATATTCCTTATAGATTTCAAATATATACTAAAATTAACGTATTGATATGTCATTTAACATTTACTTTTTAGCCTATATGACTTTCTAAATTTAACATAACCATTGTGGATGTTCCAAGTACTAATTTTCTTTTCTTTCTTTTTCCGGTATTTTTATCAAGTGGAACAAAAGAGCTAGACGGAACACAAAAATGCATGATCACAAATACCAGTTAATTTTTTTCCTACCATCTTAAAAGCGCCAATGTGGTGGACGACCATGTGAAAAACGATGTCGTTTGGTATATGGAGACATCAAAACGACGTCGTCTTGTTGCAGCATTTTAAAAATTAGACCCGTTTCCTTTCTCGCGGACTTTGCCCGACCCAAACTCGGGAATACCATATTTTGTACCCATTTCACAGCACATACGGGTTTATCCCTTTCTCTCTCTACCATCATAATTCTCTCTCTTTCTCAACCATATTTCCTCCGCCGAAAAAATCAGGGAATCTTTCTGGCTATTCTTTTCTACATTTTGGTTGGGGGATTTCGCATATCATCCCCTAAGAATTTCAGATCCGGATGTTTTTAGAGACGAGCTAACTGAATAATTTTTCTGATCCGTGCCCTAGATTTTGGTTACGATCTCTTAGTAAGCTCGAAATTATTTCAGACATTATTTTTGCCTTTATTGCAGTTTTTATTTAGTTTAGAGAGGATTTTCTTGGGCTGAGAAACTCGACAATTGGTGGTTGCCGAAGACTACTTGTGGGATGCATATATCAAGGTTTGTTTTAATTATTATTATTATTATTATTATTATTATTATTATTAGTCAATATAGAACGTTTTTAAGCTTAACGTTAAATTGCATACAGATTCATCCACAAGCACGGCCTTACAAGAGAAAAGTAATACTCAACTTTGACAACACGTGTTTGATATATGGGTATACGGTTGCTAATGGAAGATACAGCCATTCAAGTCATGATTTGGATGTTGAAGATGAAATTCAGGGCACCATGTTGGTTTGTTCGCCTTTTCTTAATTTGATTTTATTAGTATTGTGATTTTTTATTAATTTGTGCGAGATGATATCTTAAGATCAAGTTGACGAACGGCTTTCTTCACAGGCAATGGAAATAGCGGTATAGCACCAGCAAGTAGTTCAAGGATAGAGTGAACATCTGAATAATTATGGTTTGTGTATCTCTTAAGCTACTTTTTAAGCATAAGTGCAACATAATAGTTTTTTATTTGATATTAACAATGTTTACACTTTTCTTAAAGTTGGATGCTTGTGACTTAATTATAGAGATTGGCTTTTTGCTTGGTGTATGCAAATTTTAGCCATTTTTTGGGGTAGAAGTATTTACATCCTTTTTTGGTTGAATTGTTCGACGATGAAACTTGCTAATAGCTCATCTTGCTTTAAAGTCAAGAAAACAACTTGCAATCCATCATTTAGCGAAGTATTTGCGTAATTTGTCATTTTGAGTAGTCTATTTCTTCGATTCTTGTTAATTGTCTTTATTAGATAAATGTATTTTATAGTGATTGTATGTTGTTTTGAAATTGTATGCAGTTATGTCTCTGGACAGGTTCATAGATTTTACTTGTTATTTAGTATTAGCTAAAGATTTAATTATCTCTATATTTGTAGCTCTCCAATGTTTAAAAAAAGTATAGTTCCCTTTTTTCATCACCCCAAAAATAGAAAAAAGAAGAATCGGAAACTGAAAATGATTTGGGATCTCAAGATTGGAAATTAAAATGCAAGATAGAATCATGAATCTCTCTGTTTTCTTGGATATTGGATGTAGGTGACGGGCATAGCAACACATGGAGTGCCACAAGAATTTTACGGAACAAAACTAATCGGCTTTTGTAGGTTAGTATATCTGATGAGAAGCAATGCGACTTGTGCACATTAAGCTCACAAAAGTTACACACATCTGATGTGTAGAAATCTTTGTTTGGCACATCTTTGTACAAGTAGTATATCCTGTCTGATGAGTCATGGCATTGCCTCACCCGTTTTAATTTTAACCAAACAAATGAATGGCCAAATCATGCTTTCCCTATATCTACGGCAATGATAATCTAACATCATTTTTATGTTGTTATAATCCGCTGTTTGCAGCTCTCTGCGTCCTTCGTACCAAAAAGGTACTCCTATCTCTGGCTCTCAGCCCAAGAAAAATCTGAGCAGTTGCCCAACTCAAGCCTGATATTATACATGCATCATCTCCTGGTATTATGGTATGTTTCAATCACTACTTGCTTAATTGGCCTGATGTTTTCGTCAATTTCTTCAGTATTCATATGATGTTTACGCTTGGTTCACTAAGAGCTTGTTTGGGAGAGATTTTTGTACCATGATTTTCAATGTGGTTAAAAAACATATAGTTGTTGCTGGATATGGTGAATGGAAGAGAAGTTGGAAGTGGTGAATTGGTGTTTAAAAAAATATATTTGTCATCATCCAATCAAATGTGGTTAAAAATGGTTTTAGAAAAAAAAAAAGGATTTTAGAAGAATCATAGCCTTACAAGCTCTACATACAAATGTCCTAGCAAGCGGCATTCTGGAGTAACGAGAAAAGGTTTTTTGGAATGTCTGTTGATACTTTGTGACATGTAGTTACGATGTAGACCCAAAAAAGTGCTGACCTAATACTTTTTTGTTTGGTTAATCTTTCAATTCAATCTTTTTTTGCCCACTTTTGTTCTCTGTTTCTTGAAGTTTTGTAAAGAAACTTTGAGAGGAGATTTCATTTATAGGTAAACAATTGTAACTTTGTTAGCAACTGTTACCTTTCTTTTCTTTCTTCTTTGCAGGTTTTCAGATTTAGCGAGTTCTTCGTTGGCATTTAGGTCCTTCCCACTTCTTTGTTTCCCTTTACATGTTATATATATACATTACAAAAAAACCCCTAAAAAATTGATTGATGATTCTTTTTTCAATCTTTTGCTCAATATTGTTGAATATTGGACGCAACACTTGAGATATTGAATATTGGATCCAAAACATTCCTTTATTAGTATTATGTGAAACTATACTATCAAGACACTATTTTCAATGCGCATGCCAAATATTAAGCACTATTATGACACCCGCTTAGCCAAACACACTAATCTTTATCGGATGCGCATGCTATTATTAAGACACTATTTTCAATTCTCTCTTTGATTCTTACAAAGCGTAACTTCACAAATTACAAACCACATGTAGTCAATTTTGAAAAATCAAACAATGCAACTAATGGTACAACTGGAAGCAATTAATGCTGCTATATCCTTATTAACGAATTTACTTAATTTGTATTAATTTGTATCTTGTGATTCCCTATGTTAAAATAAAATCTACGCTAATAGATACAAGATTAAACATAACGTGTATCGCACGTGAGGAGCCCTAGTTATGCCAAAAGGAGGGATATGTATGTGGGATGAGCAAATTACTAGGTAATAACTAATTCTTAGTGAATAATTTGATAATTATGATAATAATTTCTGCAATTGATATCGTTGAAAGAATTTTGAAAAACAAAACTATTTTACAAAAGAAACTACAAGAAGAAATGAAGAATGAGAAAGAAATCACAAATAAGGTTTGAATATGATTTTAGTATCGTGGTGCTCCCATGGAATGCCACGCTAATAAAATTTTTTTATATTATCCACGTTCGGTCGGATAAATCACACATGCTCCTTGATTGTGTGGGGCACGCGTGGGCCCACAATTTATTTTTTTCATGGTATGGGTGTGTGGGCATGTGGGTAGGAGAGCATTACCCCTAATATCATTGTTCTTAGAAAATATTTGCCGCACGTCAGTGTAATTGAATGTTTAAAGTCAATAGAAAATAATTTGTTGGAATAATCAAACGATAGCTAGGTTATTAGATTTTTTTTCTTAGAACCAAGCAAATGTTTGGCTTTAGTTATTCAATTTTTGTCTATGGATTGCGTAGCATTTTGCCCATATACCATCTTTAAAAAGTCCAATTTTCTATTTTTTCCTTAGACAAATATTTGATATTTTAATATCAATTTTTCATTATATCCAAACGTCTTAATTATTTTGTTTCAACCTCAATATTATGATTTGTAAAAGAAATCAAAATAAATATTATACTCCTCCATCCATTAATCAAAACATTAAGGGCATTCCCTTGATCATCAAGCCTTCAGACAAAATGTTGTATGGAATGACTATGAGCTGCAATTAATTTTATATTAACTGATCGAAATGACATGTATTTTGTGTTTGTTGTCTAGTATTTTCCTATATACTTCATTTTTTCTCCTTTCATTTCACTTGTAGATTCGTTTGGACTTTGGATCGGGTTGGATGTGTAGCAATTTGGAATGAGCGTTGTGTCATGAATGCCAAGTAAAATTACAAATGATTTAGATTATATTAATTAATTGAATCATAACATTATTTTCGTAGTTGCTATTCGAATTTTTCCCCCACCGTAAATAAGGTTTGTTTGGCGGACCATTCACTTATGAAATGTTGATTTTTAATTAAGTTCTCATACATTTAAAATTTCATGAGTATTTCTACATGTATGAAATAAAATTTATGTGGCACCCACAATTTTCTGCAAGTTTTGGATCGTTACAAAGTGTGCAATCAATTTGTATGCATTTTTTAGACAACACAAGCCTAGTTTTAGGTGACAACTTCTAAAAACTTCTCTGAAGCATTTCATGGATTGAGGATCATGTGCCTAAGAAATAAATTGGTTCTAGTCTTCACGTACTCATATTCATCGGAAATTTTGTTTGGAAGGTTTTATGGTAAAGAATTTAATATGATAAAGGAAATTATTAATTGGATGTCAAAAACAATCATTAGAGCATCTTCAATGCCCTCATGGCTAGATCGACAATGTCTACAATTGGAACGAGAGACACACATTCCTCTCATGAGTCCCATACTTTTTATGTTATTTTTTAATTTTCATTTTTCTAAAATCACTTTTATCTTTTATCCTATTTTTCCTCACTTTTTCTTCCTTGTTTCCTACGTCACGTCCAAAATCAAACATCCATCTACATATTTTCTGTTGTTATTTTATTGTTATTTTAAAATTTATTTCTCTCTCTCTCCTATTTTTTTTTTACTTCTCCCTCTTTTTTCTTCTACATTCCTTTCCATTCCATTTCAATTAAAATAATTATCTTCTTTCTATCTCTATCCTACACATCACCATTAGACGTGCACATTGCATTGAAGATGCCATAATTCTATCTGTTAAACTTGCGGGCATGTTTTACTTTGATATCAATTATTGAAAAAATATGTTTTCGATGTGTATTTGATAAGTTGGTAATGATCAAGTGATCCCCCGAGCGCCGTAATTACGGCACTCCCAAGGTGATTTATAGTCACATATGATATCCGTTTTGAAATCCGAGATCAGATCTAGATCTAGTACGACGAGGTGGAGTTCAGTAATTTGATAAATATTCTGGCGACACCGTCGACGGTGGTGGCCGGTCAAAGTTTTGGCTATGATTTAGGCATAAATCACCCCAGGAGCTCCGTAATTGCCATAATTACGACACTTCCAGGGAGCACTTGATCATGATTGTTTGATAAGTAAAAAAGAAGTATTAAAATTAAAAATATTAAAAATGTGAAATTAATGTAGTGGTTGAAAATGATGAGAGGAAAAAAAATTAATTCAATTTGTATTAAGCCATTGGTGTCGCAGAGCGCTAAGATGCTTAATTTTTAGGGGTCTTTACGCATTGACAAACTTTTAATTTTAATAATTCAAAAAGAATGTAGAATACAATTATTTACAAAAATTCGGTTTTCGCGGTTTTTCCAATTGTATAGCGTGATCACCCAATTCATCTTAAAGATGACAATGGGGAGGGGAATACCCGAAACCGATGAAGACCCGACTCGAATAGAGCGGGGAATCTCGACCAAATGGATATGGGGATGGGACTAAAAGTAATACCCGAAGTGGGAATGGGCCGGGGACAGGGATCATCTTCTCCCAACCAATGCTTGACCCGTACCCGCCCCATTTAGATTTAATTTTTTTTACATTGTTCATACTTACGTAATTAAATTAAAAACAAAAAACAATTGAAATAAAGAAGTTAGAAGGCAAATAAGGTCTTTTTAATCACTTCAATTGCAATGAGATTATATGATTGATGCAAACTTATTTAAAATAGAAATGATTATCTAACAACTTACAACTCTTTCACTCTAACCGATTCTCCATTCTCCACTAGTTTGAATTTATATGATATATTAGTTGAACTTGTTTTGTGGCAAAGGGTAATTCCAAATTTATATATATATATATATGTGTGTGTGTGTGTGTGTGTGTGTGTGTTTTACTTACCTAAATTGTATTAGTTTTTTGTTAATATATGAATTCTTTGTATTTTATAATTATATTATAACTTATAAGTTACAAAACTCAAGCATATGACTTATAGAAGTTAGATATGTTATATATCGCATAACTATATCATAGACATATGGGTGTATGACTTTGATTTGAAGTGCTTTAAAATATAAAAATAATAAAAATAAATAAGTGAGGAAATAAATGAGGATTAGAGTTGTCCCTGACCCGTCGCAACCCCGCCTCGACTCAGACCCAAACCCGACATTGATTAATTGGGGATGGGGGCGGGAATGGATATTGAAAACGTTTGGCGGGACGGGGACTGGGAATGGGATCGTCGACTCGAACTTGACCTGTTGCCATTCTTAGTTCATCTATAGGATCAAAGTATAAATCTGGGTGACATCTAGATTTTGTGTTGTGTGATCACCCAGTACAATTTTGGGTGACCGTATAACACAAAATAAAAATATATTTTTTAATTTTTTTTAAAAAAGAAGATCTGTTGACAACTAACAAACGTAAGCTATATACCTAAAAGCCATATTTGTAATAGCAAGGCGACGTGTTGCATCAAACTTGTGAACAAGCAAAAAATATTTATTATTGGTCCAAAACAGACACCGTATATGAATTCTATACCCAAATACTGAAAATCAATTTCAATAATTACACTTTATCTAATGTAAATCATTTCACAACCACTATATACTCTTTGTAATACATTACACACACTGCATAATTCATTACATAACTATTACATATGTTGTGTAGTTCATTATACACAATATATAATCCATTACACACTTTATGTAATATATTCTACACCATGTGTAATGCATTACATTCCCACACTTTATACAATGCATTAGATACTGTGTAACGCGTTCAAAATTAAAAAATGACATTACAAATTAAACGCTTAAAAAACAAAAAAATGAAAAAATTGCGCCATTAGCACTACAATACAAAATCCTAAGGTGTGTTTGATTGGGCAAATTTGCCATGGAAAATATCTCATTAAGGAAAATATTTTCGCACTTGATAGTTTGATTGCACCATTTTCGAGGGAAAATATTTTTCATATATAACCAATATACAACCATTATATGCATGAAAGAGATATTTTCCGTGGCAAATTATTTCTAACTCCTCCCAAGAAAAATATTTTCCTTGCAATATGGAAAATATTTTCTTTTCCACCCTCTGCCAATCAAATACACCCTTAGTGTCGCCTAGAGTTTAACTTTACAATGGTTGAGACTTGATTAGCATAAATCAAGTCGTGGAAAAATCTAATTTCGCAAATAGTGTCATTTTCCCTTATTTAATTTATTATTATTTTTTTTGAAAATGCATGATTTTAAAATTTTGAAATTATGTAAGGTTTTTGCTAATCTCCTTGCCTTCCAAATTGATTTTAGTATATGTGTAAAAATGAATTTTTATGTGATATAGAATAGATGATGAGTGGAGTTGAATCGTGGAGATTTATGTGATACAAGTAGGTATGTGTAAAAATAGATTTTTATAGATTTTGATGTGATATAGGAGATAAAATGAGTCAAGTTAAATATTAAAAATTTATGTAGTATAGATAAATTCCATGAAATATATGAATGTGATTAATTTGATCAAAATAGAAAATGAATAAAAATATATAAAAATTTATAAAAATGAATAAGTTAACCCTTATGCCAAACGCATTATAATCCCATTAGAAGTCCATTATTAAATGCCAAGTACGATTCCAGGCCTGTTTAAGCCTTAAGCCTTATTGGGCTACGATTGTGGAGAATCATTAATGTGGAGAATCGTTCTAGGGTGTGAAGGTGGAAGGAGGCTGAATGCAGTAAGGAATATAACTACAGTTTAGCCATCGCTTACAACCAAAGCAGCCATCATCCCTGTTTGAGAAGGAGAAGCATTCGTCACGCTTCGCCAGTATATATCCTTCCTCACTTAAAAGAGCCTACGGGAGTTGTCCGTCAAGTAGGGTCTTCATTTTCGTCTACTTCCACTCACACATGTCTCTCTGAGTTTAGATACGAACATTTCTCTGTACCTCCGACAATAATTTCAAACAATTTCAACCAATACGGTTCTCCCGAGTAACTGCGCCATCTCTGTTCTGTTGTGTTTGCGGTTCCGATTTGGCTTACTGTCGTCACGGTCGTCGCCTCTATGGATTTGTTCATATATTCTCATACGGCTGATAGCTTTTGGTGAGTTTAGTCTCCTTTCTTCAATTAGGTCGGATTATTGAAATATTTTTTTGCTCCAATAGCGTTGTTCCCCTTTGTCCATGAATACAATATTCTCATACTTGCATAACCTTGACCATTCATGTCCTTAATTATCTGATATGAAGTGAAAATTACTTTCCCTTGATTAATACAGAGAATATGCAATCTTGAGCTGATTCTTGTTTTAGCACTGCGATCGGAGACGGGTCGAGTTCTTAGTATTCAATCTTACTCTGTTCAGGTGTTCATCGTTTATTAATTCAAAGCAATTTTGTAAGTCTTCTTTCTTTCACATACAGTACTGCTTGTGGATTATTGTTTTTCACTAACAAGGAAAATTGCTGTTGAGTATATGAAACTAACGTGTTCAAGTGTACATATGGGACAAAAATGTTATATGAAAATCTACTCTATTAATTGGGATCCAGTGATGATTCGTCGATTCTTTTGTTTTATCTTTTGAAGTTTTTTCTCTTAATAAAAATTTTCAATTTCGTATTTGAAAAAAAGGGGATCCTATTGTGGTGTGCAATTAGCCCAAAAAGGAAAAAAAAAACCCAACATTTGGGAAAATGTGGTACGAAATGATTTGTTTTGAAGGATCTAGATCACGCCTTTATCTTGTACATCCACGGTGCGTATTCATTATGCGTGTGTGTGTGGGGGGTCACGATGCAATTCTGAAGTTAGCAATTATAAGAATGGTTTCTTTTCATTAAGAATTCATATATTGATGTCTTTATATTAGCATATCACATTAGTAGTTGTACCATGGGAGAATACTAACCTTGAATCAAAACAATGTTTATTAAGCTGCTAGCCAGATTATAGTACTAACCTTGAATTTCAATCTGTAAGCTAAATGAAACTTCAAGAAAAGAATGAGAAGCAGTCCCAAATTTAATGCTTTAAACATGTTTTACCTTTTTCATGTTTGTCGCATCAAAGTGGTCTTGTGGTTCACTTCTAACTTACATGTCAAGGAAGGCAAAATGTTGAACAAGTTAACCCTACATCTTGTTCTGTTATGAGGAATGCAAGAATTGCAATTGAAAATGTCCAAAATCTAGTGTCAGTATTTGTGAGTTGTGCGAACTTTATGTTCTTAGTTTAACTAATTACTATCTATATCTATATTATGGAAATTGAGATTCTTTATATAATTGTGAAAGGAGAAACTGAATTTTGTGAGTCATAGGTTTTGCTGGAGTACCAACCTTATGAATGAGGTATGCATACAATTAGGGTGAATATAATGGGCAATTGTTGACTATTGAAAATAAGTTCCATTGTCTATAAATAGGAATTTAACTACCAGTTTGGTGATATATTAGTGTCTAATCCTTTGTAAGAAGACTATTTCAGTTGTACTACGAACAACTAGCTTGAGTAAATGGCCAATGAAGACTTGGATAATTGCATGAGATTATTTTATACTATATACTTTCAGCACTTACACGAGTACAGTTCTATGCTTTCTCATAATACCATTGATTATTTTTCATATTCAGTCGATTTTTTTACTTCACATTTTGTCCCTGCTGAAAAGTTTATCCGAGTTTTTTTAAAGATTGTATTCATTTGATATAATTGAAAGTGCATACAAGACAAAAATTGATTGCTGATGGATCTAATAGTACGGAACTTCTGTTATGCACAGACAATATTAGGGTCGCTTGAACTTTCATGTACAAAAAATAAAAGTATCTCCAGTTAGGGTCAGTTGAACCCACTGCAATCAAAGTTGGTTTCTAATTATCCTATATCCAATTTCAACCCAAGTAAAATGTAATACGTATCTTATGAGTGACACATGTTATCCTCTAAGTTTGTGAACAAAAAGGAGACGTTAGTAGTAATAGCATCCTTCCATTGTGATAAATTAAGTAGTCTGTCCATCTATTATGACTAAGCTTTAGTTATGTGTGTGTAGAAATATGAACTTTTGTAAAACTTATAACTCGCTTTCATATATATGTGAAATATTATCCCAAGCACTTAGGGCCACTTACGCCCACTAAAATACCTATTACCTATTTACCCCAACAATTATTGTTTCTCGATGCCAACAAAGGAATTGTAAAATTCATATATAATATCCAAGTCGCTCTCAAACACTTTCCTCATGGAAATAGTAAATTTACCGACTTCACAACACTTGATGTCCAAAATAACAACACTTTCTTAATTTCTGTACAATATTGTAACAGAACACAACTAATACACGTTGCACGCTAGGCTACACAATCAATAAACAACGTGCAACGAACGTTGAAACGCCCTATATATATCAATTGTAGTAGCGATTTCAACTAGAATTTTTTCTTGATCAAAAAATTTGAAGGTAGATAGTAATTGGTATCATACTTATTAGTTAATTTATTTATTTTCTAGAGTTGTTGATGCTAGATGGTAATCAATCTTCCTATAGCAACAGAGTAAGATGCCTTGTCAAAAATCCTGTGCGGTCAGTTGCTAGTGGATAATTTAGATGTAATTAGTGAAAATAAAAATTATCTTCTTAGGCTTGTGATCTGTGAAAGTGATAATTGTTGGTGATTAGTAAAAATGATATGGTGGTATTAAACTTTGATTAACATTTGCTTTATGGTTTCATTTTGCTTTATAACAGTCATTTGGGAAAATGATAATTTGTGTTCTATGAATTGTGGTATGCGTGATATATGAGCTAAAAGGTAAATGGTGTAGTTATGGTGGTTATTGTCTTAATTAACTTTGCTAATATGTACTTTGTGATTTATTTGAATTTAGAATGTGATTTATGAGTTTGATCTCGAAATTTGTATGTGGCTTTGCAACAGTTAATATAGTTAGGCATATTGTGGTCCTTCGATTTGATTAGTTATCTTCCCTTAAATTAATTGTTCACGTTTAGTCTTTGATTGGGATGTTTCTCTTGCTTTTCTTCAAAGACTCAATTGTGGCTATCCTTAGTGTTATAAAATCTTGGATCTGCCACTGACTAAAAGTTTCTTCTTTCTCTGTTTATTGCACTTTAAGTTCTTATGCATGATTGGAATTTTGATTTTGTGATTTGTGACCGTACATAAAGTTCTCTGTTTTGATGTGTCCAAAGAAATTTTCAGTGCTGGCTATTGATACTTGATAGTGTTTGGTTAATGATTTAACGCGTAAGTTTGTCATTCTTGTGTGTTGTCAACTACGGATTCAGATGGCCGAAGTGGTTTGGTGCTTTAGTTGATAGTTTTGATAAATTTAGAATTTAAATATAAATATAAATCTTGCTGATTGTATGACACTCTACCTCAACCGAGAATATGAAATGAATCCATCTGTATCTCCTGCTGGTGGTGGTGGTGGTGGAACTTTTTCAAAATCATTTCTTCTTCTTCTTCAACTAAATGGAACTTTTTCAAAATTATTTCATTTTACCCCTGAAAGGTTCATTCCTGCTCGCATCCCTGCCCACAAAACCCTCGTTTCTTGAGTATCCTGGTTTCATGCAAAATTGCAAGGTGAGCATGGCTGCCTTTGTTGCAAGGCCAGATCCGCTGCCCATATAAGTTGAATTGGGTCTGGGTCAAATTGCAAAGTCACCTTCCATTCATTTTCCTTCAGTTGTGTCAAGTGCTTCGTGTCTGTTGTGATCCCTATCATATCACGTCTAGTGCTTGATTCTTAATGTGATCCACACTTATATTGTCCTTGGCGCCCCAGCAACACAGCTGTTATAGACGGCTCCATTAGTTCAAAATGGAAAAGGTCAAGAATTTTACGCCTGGACAATCACTTAAGTGGAGTTAAATGCACAGAGTGTCTGTTTGGCGGAAATTTTTGAGGAAATGATCTGGGATGCACGGTTAAGAAAATTATGGAGAATGGTGAAAATGAATTTAAAAAACAAAAGAAAACTATCACGTCAATAAAATCACAGTTTAAAATAAATGTTAGAAAAATCTATCCTGTGACGCCCCGATTTTTAGAAATCGAAGAGTTACTAATTGGCAATTACTTATTCGAAATGCGGAAAATTGACGGTAATAAATTTCCTTTTTTTTTTTTAATCCTTTTAATATTAACAATAATATGATAATAATAATAATATCATATTAATAATAATAACAATATTATTATTTTTAAGGATAACAATAATGTGGTTCAAAATCACACACACTAAAAATGAAATAACATTAATCAATATGAAAATCAGTATTCGCTCTCTAGATAAACGAATTAAGTCTTCTAAACAATACGCGGAAGCTCAAAATGATTCAGTACTAAATTTCCAACCGATTTTCTAATAGAAGAAAAATAGGTTAATATTATAATTAAGTGGATGGTGCCGTCTCGACTCGCGCCACTTCGCCGGACTCCTTAATCTGAAAAGAATTTAAAATAATTGGGGTGAGTATAACGTTGTTATACTCAGTGGGGCACAGTAGAAAAACATTTCACCATATCACATATCCACACATGTAATTACAACTAGAGACAATTAAACTATAGAAAAGTCGAGTGTTGGAAACTCCCGTCCAACGTGGGGGAAAGTCGCTATGACAATCCGAATGGCCCTTAACCATTCCGTAGAAGATGGTACTTAACACCATCACATGCAGCAATTACCACAAATTATAATAACACGTAAAGAACATGATATGGATTTTAAGGTAAACAATCGCTTAAAAAAAAAACCTTTGTAAGAAGTATATTAATTTTGCAATAAGTAACCCCACCTCGAATTCGTAGTTCTCGTAAATCCCGTGAAAGTAGAGTTGGTGTGATGCTAGCGCCTTTACGGAACTTTCCACGTCGTCTAATAAGAGAATTTAAATATAATTTTAGTAATTTAAATATTAAAATTGACTTTAATAATTTATTCGGGTCTTAAAGTATTTAGTTTAAAGTTATAGGGCCTAATTGATGACTTTAAAAGTTGCTTTGAGCTAAATCGAAAGAGAAGTTTTGATTTGAGGGTGGAAATTGAAGTAATTGGTCAACTAGGGTGATTTCGAAGCCCAGTCGAAACTATAGGGGTTGAAGTTGAATTTTTAAAACTTAATTTAGACTGGATTGAAAGAAATCGTTGATTTAGGGACTGTTTTGAAGCTGGATTAGAACTTGGGGACTTCAATTGTGAATTATATAAATTCAATTGAAGTCAATTGAAGTAATATAATAATTTTGGGGATCATTTTGAACTTATTTGAAAATATATAATAAACTAAGGGACTAAATCGAATAAAAGTTGGGAGTTAAGGGACTTAGGTTGTAATTTCTTGAATTTGGGCCATAAGAATTGGATTTTGGCCTTGTTTTCTTTGTTCATTCACACATACTCAGAGACGAGAGGGAGAGAGACCAAGGAAGAAAAGGGAAAAAGGGAAGCCGACGAAGCCACCGCCGCGTCGCCGCCTCTTGTCCCGGTAGTCGGCAACCACCGGTCGACTCTCCGCGGCACGGTGACCTTGGGAATAGCAGCTGCGGTCGGTGTCGGGCCGAGATGGAGTCTCAATCGACTGAAATCGGGCAAGTTCTCCGGCGAGTTCGAGCTTTTTCCGGCCAAATTCCGTCAAAATAAGGTTGGGTTTTAGTTCTACTACGCTATACTACCTCCTAGGAAGTAATTTGTGGAAGAAATTTGAAGATTGAATGCAAGAAACATGTCCGGTACTATTCACGCTCGCGGTACTGTTCACGGGTTATTATTCACGTTTTTTTTTTTTCCGAGTAGAGGATGAATATGATGAACTGAAGTCAGATTTTTAATGTTGGGTTCGAATTCTGATTTTTTTGGAGAGTAAGCCGAGAGGATGATGGTGAAAAATTGCTTTGTGTGTGTATGTATGTATTTTCATACGTGAATAGGCTGTAAGTGTGTGTAGGTTGCTTAAGCATTATGAATACATGGCAATAGACGCAATTACAGAGGTAAATTGTAGAATTCTTGGTTAAGATTCACGTAGTAGATTGATATAGACACCACACTATTGTAACAAAGTTGCGATTACACTGGTAATATTGCTGAGAATTTGAATGATCTCCTCTGTGTCTTGAAGCTGCTGTCACGAGAGTTGGGAAATTTTGTTTTGTATGTGAGCTTGAAAGAGGAGAAAGTGGTTTACGGGAGTCTGCAGAGTGGTGTATTTGCATTGTAGTAGTAGTAGAGATGGGAGACGTGAGCTGAAGAAATTCAGTGTAGAGAGGAGTTCTTCATCAGTAAAGAAAACTTAGTGGGTTGGCCCAAAAGGAAATATGGTGGGCTTGAAGCCCGATTAACTACTTTGGCCCGTAATAAATTTTCGACCCGATTAAATTATTAAATTATTAAAGTTCATTTTATTTTTGTTCTACTAAGCTATTTATTCATTGAAATTTTAATTTAAGTGAGAAGTCGTAACGACGTCGTAAAGCGTTGAATATTTAATTTTTTTTTTTTTTTTTATTTTTTTTATTTTTTTTTTATTGCGGTCGTTACATATCCTCAAACAAGCAAGCCTAATCTCAATGGTACCTGAAATGAAATTCTCAAATTGTCCACAGTTAACGTTTATTTTGTCCTAATTACTAAAAATCTCCATCTTCATTTTTGGACAGTTCGTTTCAGATTCTTAGGAAGGAGAATGGAGAATACCAATGAAACCCCGAGCACCGAGCCCTTGAAATCCCTCTCCATTTCCCGTGAACCCTCTTCCAGGTAATTTCACCCTCTTCCCTTCATAGGTCTGTAGTTTTATGTTGAAATTTATTTAATTTGAATTTCAACCTGTTCCCTCTATGGGCCCGTGTAATTTTTTCTGTGTTTTATTTAGTTTGAATGGTGAAATGGGTATCTCTTTTGGTTGTATTGTTTTACGTTAGGAAATTAAGTTCATGATTGATACTGAATTGTTGGATGGAATACAGTATGAGCTTGGATGAAAGGTTTGAGATAATCAGGAGCATTGGTGAAGAGTGCATACAAGAGGATGAATTGAAGGCGCTCTTGGCTAATAAGCCGCAGCCCATTTGCTACGATGGGTTCGAACCCTCTGGCCGAATGCACATTGCTCAGGTCTCTTGATTTTCTTCTCTTCTATCATGGCTTAAAAGTTCATTATTTGTTATTTGGACAATGTATCGCCTCAGACAGTGGGGAATTATATTAGTTGAAGTATCAGACTCAAAAGTAAGATGTGTTATAAACTTATAAAGCTTCTGCGAACATTATTATTTCCTCCCTCCCTCCTTTCCTCATCTTTCTTTTACATATTTCTGTATGGCGTTGAGGAGTCTGACATTGATAGTTCAAATTATCTTAGACCATAAGTTTGACTTGCTAATTAGAGGGGAACTATATTTTTCTTTTAAATTTAAATAAATGGATGATGTTTTATAAATGTCCTTTAAATTGGAACTAATGTATTGTTTGTCTTATTGATGTCGTAAAGTGTGATTGTTTTCTTTCTTTGAAATTCCTTCAAATCATGTGACTTTCGAGTGGTATATTGTGCCACGATATGTGATTCACCAGTCTACAACAGAATTATATGAGTAAGCTGTTCGCTGCAACTTAATGGGAAAGATGGGAGCATCATGGTCTTCTCCGAATGAAAAGACGGAGGACATCCTGTAGTTGTTATGATGAACTTGAATGTGTAACACTCTTTTCAATGATCTCTTAACGGGGCCAATCATGTTTCATGTTTTCTGAACAGGGAGTTATGAAAACAATTAATGTCAACAAACTGACCTCTGCTGGCTGCAAAGTTAAAATTTGGATTGCAGATTGGTTTGCGCAGCTAAATAACAAAATGGGGGGCGACTTGAAGAAAATTCAATCTATAGGAAATTACCTGATTGAGATATGGAAAGCTGTAGGGATGAATCTTGAAGGTGGTCAGGTAGAATTTCTCTGGTCCTCTGAAGAGATCAACAAAAGGGCTAGTGAATACTGGCCTCTTGTAATGGACATTGCTAGGAGGAACAAACTTCCTAGGATAGTTAGGTAACATTTATTTAACCTTTTCATTTTAACTTATCGAATAATGTATGTAATCCCTGAGAATACAAGGCATTACATTTTCTTCTTGTTCGTTTGGGAACTCATTAGGTGTTGTCAAATTATGGGTCGCTCTGAGCAAGATGAATTGTCTGCGGCCCAGATTTTCTACCCATGCATGCAGTGTGCTGATGTATTTTTTCTTAAGGTAACTTTTGGTTTAAGCATTGTTTAAATACTTATGCCTCTCAGTTCAGTTTGTCGGATTTCAGTTGCTGCATGAATGCTTCACAAGAAGTGTCTCATCTCTTTCGGCAATTTGAGTTGTTTCCCTCTAATAACATTATTTGAGCACTGTAGAGTTATTAATCTATGTCTCCATTGTAGCATGTTGTATGTCTTTCTCAAGTGCACTTGAAGTAACTTGGTTGATTTGATTGTGTAGTATCATTATCTTCAGTATTATCCATGGTATTTAAATATTATGTCTGGTATTATTTCAGCATGTAACATGTACGCAGTGTTAACGATTCTAAGAAGATCACTCCCATATTTTCTCATGAATTCATGTTCTTTGGATCTCAACAATCTATGATATGCATTTCTACTAAAATCGATCAACTGAACAATTTCTTTGCCTCCGTTAGGGTGCTTATTGTTAGATGGTTTATAAATTTAGTCAAAGTCAAATGTTAATTGCAATCACACATTTAAAAGTTAGTTGTAAGTATTATCCCTACATTTCATTGTATCCACATTACTTCTCTTACTATTCCTATTCATAAACCATTAACCATTTATAAATTTGTGGAATAGAGCTTATTTGGTCTTTGTGCATGCCGTGATATTATTTCCTATGCATGCATTATGGCATGATCGATCTGTTAACCTTCTTCATAAAGATAAATATTCTGGTTAAATGCAATTGGTGTGTATCTGACTTCACAAATATGATTTATCAAATCAGGCTGACATCTGTCAGTTGGGCATGGACCAACGCAAGGTGAATGTACTTGCAAGAGAGTACTGTGATGACATAAAGAGAAAAAACAAGCCCATAATATTATCCCATCGTAAGCATCCTTCAAACTGAAAGTATCACTTTTTCCAGTTGATTTTCGTAGTTATTTCCTGGTTTCTCCTTTTCATACAGATATGCTCCCTGGTTTGCAAGAAGGTCAAGAAAAGATGTCGAAAAGTGATCCATCATCTTCCATCTACATGGAGGATGAAGAGGTACGGCGCAAATGATCAATAACTGTGAGACTTAGTTCATTTGAATGTCGTTCAGTATCTGAGCTTAGTTTTTTTCTTTCTGTTTCTTTTCAACAATGTTATCTGAATTTTTTTACTGCTGAAGTGAATGATAATTGTGTGTGCACAGGCTGAAGTGAATGTGAAGATCAAGAAAGCATTCTGTCCTCCAAGGGTGGTAGAGAAAAATCCATGCCTTGAATATGTCAAGTACATTGTTCTCCCATGGTTTAAGGAGTTCAAGGTTGAGAGAAAGCCAGATAATGGAGGGGACAAGTGGGTGTTACTCTGCTTTCTTCATGCCATTCTTTTGTTTGCTGTGTATTTGATATATTTGTGTATTTAATATATTTGCTATTTCTTATCACAGGACCTTCAAGAGTTTTGAGGAACTAACATCTGATTATGAAAGTGGGGAGTTGCATCCTGGGGACCTCAAACCTGCTCTAGCAAAAGCACTTAATCAGATACTGCAGGTACCCCCACACAATCATGTATACTTGGGTCCTCTGTGTGTGTCTATAGGATTTTATCTTTATTAGTTGAATGCTTCTGATGAATTCCTTCCTTGTGCAGCCTGTAAGAGACCATTTCAAGAATGACGATGTGGCTAAAAAGCTAGTGAAACAAGTGAAGGTAGTATTTTTGCCCTTTGTCTTTTCTGACAAGATGACCTTAAAGAATGGTTGAACCTGTTATTCGACGAAAGCCACACTCTTACTAACCTATGCTTTTGTTCAAAATTTAGTCAATTCTCGCCACATTAAGTGGACATGATTTCACGTATCATTGATAACTGCTTTGTTTTATCCAGAGCTACAAGGTATCCAGATGATATGGAGCTGAATCAAACAGGATGACGTTAATGCCAACTGCGGCTTGAAATATGCTACTGATTGTGTGCCTTTGTTGAAGTAAGAAAGATTGTGAAACATAATTTGACATATGCCTTTGATTTCTAAACGTTATTTCCAGCCGTTCTATTTCGTGGATCTTGCATTCTGGTTGGTTGATAACTATGTTATGAATTTAAACATTATACCGGAAACAAAATGGCTTCTTAAAAATGTTACTGTTGTTAACACGATATTGAGTGGTATGTGTTACGGCTGTTGATCTAAGTGTTCTGATGAATAGAACAATAAGCATCAACTGTTAGGAAAAAATTTTAACTCTTCTTGGAAGACTAACTCGATATTCTGCTCAACGAAATCGTATCTGCGTAAGAGTCACAATTTAATAAATAATAATGTGGCCCCTTATGTGTAGGTGGATAATTCTCATTGGTCTGGAGGATTAAGTGTTTGATGCTTTAAGATTACTATCATAGTTGTTATGCTTTCATTCAAATATCACAAACAAATTTGCTCTAATTATTCTTGTTTTTAATAGTATGATGCTGTTTGTTTCCGAGTTCTGTCTGGTTATCCTGTTTTGACTGGAAAGATGGTCGTGGAAGGAATTCTTGCATTTCTCACTCTGTCAATCAACATCAACATTTCTAGAAATGTGAAGTGGGGTTCCCAAAATTTGGGGGTGGCAATTAAAATCAAAACGTTAGTAAAAATAGAAGAAATCTGTATTATGATTGAGAATCAAACGCGTCCGTCAATCAACATCTCTAGATCAACGTCTTCATACTATTTACCAGGAAAGTAATAGTAAATTCATTATTCATGCTAATTCAAGTAAATGTAAATTGTAAAAATGGAATTAAAATTGGTAAAAACATAATTATATGAATAAACATTCCAAAATAAAAAACCGTCATATCAGTGGCCAGCATATGGATATTTTAATAAATCGATATAGTGCTTTTTTCGCCAAGTCTTTTGGAGGAACAAATGACTTTTTGAGTCAAACTTTTAAGTTGCAAATTTAAGTTTTTCCATGTATAAAATTTCACCAATGTAAAATTAATAACACGCACATGTCAGGTAAGTGACAATTATCTCCTTTCCTTCTTCCTTTTTTTTTTTTTTGGTTGTGTGTGTGTTGACATAGACCATATCTTCATTTAATTCTTGCCAGCTCAGGTTTTTGTCATCAATACATTTGCATTAGAGTTGTTTTTGGCAATGTTCCGGTGCATTCGGGTTATCTGTGAAACATAAGCGCGTCAGGGTGATTTTCTCCATCGTCAGGTTCGTTTGAAATTCGAAAATTTTTGGATTAAATCACGGCGAAACGAAGCTGCTTGATTTGGAAAAAATTTTGGGCCAGTGGCGTGGTGACGGTCAAAAGATCGGTCAAAGTTTTTGTCCAAAATTAACCAAAAACTTTGACTGATCTTTGATCGGTCACCACCACGCGCCACGCTGTCCAAAATTTTTTCCAAATTGCTTGAGCCTGCCTCATCGTGATTTAATCCAAAAAATTTTCTGATTTCAAAACTAATCCTGACGAAATAGAAATCACCCGAGGCCATGTTTATAAAGACACCCTTGATGCACCCTAACATCATCAGTGTGTTGACATAGACCATATCTTCATTTAATTCTTGCCAGCTCAGGTTTTTGTCATCAATACATTTGCATTAGAGTTGTTTTTGTCTCATAGCGTTGATATGTTTGTGTCCGTACTTTCTTTCCCCATATATGTATTTTTTTCTAACTATATATATTGAATACGAAAATGATATATATTTGATATTGAAATTTTATTAAAATTTCAATGCTTGACTTGGCGATTGTCCTTTATTATTATGTAGTAGTAGAATCTATTTGCAAGCTCTTCTATTATTGTGTGGTACTTTTACTCCCCTGCCCATAGCGTAGGTAGGGAAGCCGTACACACGCCAACGTAGGATTGATGTGGCACGCCAACATTGTGCGACATTGGCGTGTGCAGCCCGCCCACGCCCTACCCACACTTTGGCCATGGGAGCATCACTGTGTTGTGTGGCACTATTAGGACGCGTCATATTAATGTTAAAATTTTAACAAAATTTCAGTATTGAGAATGTATCATTCCTAGTATTGAACAATTTATGATGTAATTTTTTATTAAGGCTTGTTTGATTCAAATTAAATTAAATAAAACTTAATTTATTTTTATTTATCATAATTTTTAATCATTCATACACTCATTTAACTATTTTAATAATTTTTGATATTATTATTTTTTATTTTTCAATCATACAACTAAAATCTATTTTATCAATAATACATGTCATATTCATCAAAAAATATATAGATTAAAAAAAAAAAAACATGTCAGACATACCTGAGTCTCCATATTTTGCCGATTCAAATATGTGTTACTCCATACGCTCCCAGAAATCCGCTAACTTTGACCAATTAAAATAGTAAGAAGAAAATTCAAATCCTGTAGGCTACAGGTTATCTCCAATCCTGTTCCCATCAAGAAACTATTAAAGTATCATACATTATCATGCATTAAGTTATTGTCAAGAATCCTAGCTCCTGTTCCAATGCGCCATCGTAAGGTATCAACATATCATATGGAGCATGAGTATTGGTCAAGATTGGTGCATACCCCCTTCATTTGAGGGGCTGCTACGTGAAAGAAGTTGGTACCGTAAAATACCATATATTGGAAGGAAATCATTGACGCTCGAATCTTATATAAAAACGTATATAATTAAAATAATATTTTTTTAACTATTTGTGATTTCTTTTTATTGAATAAAATAGACAATAAAACAAAATATATCAATTCTCATTGTGTGTATAATAATATAATGTTATGGTCAAAGATATATATGAATGCCTTTGCAAGTTACAACGGCCGTTGATGCATGACGACGGAGAATTCGAAGAAGAGCGTTCACACCATTCAAATGTAAACTCAAAAATTTGCCTTGCATATAGATGGTCAACTATGTATGCATTCATCTTGGAAGTTCTAGTGACACTAGACTGCTTGGTGTAAATTTGAAAAAGATACATTTTGCTCAAATACTGTCGATGAATGAATATGGATTATCTATTTACAGAAAAGTACTATTTTCTTATTAATATACTATTGTTTAGATGGTTAGTATATTAGTAATGATTGATGGAGAATAGAAATAGTTCCATAAATACAATAATCAATATGCACTTTCACGAAGCATAGGTGAATCTTTTTAATAGTACTCTTCAGAAAAGATAGTCATTAAAAAAAAATTGGGCGTTTAGGGGGTAATCAGTCGTTTTTATAGATTCGTACCTATAAAGTATTAGGGCAATATTATAGGAATAACAGACCGCCCCTAAAAAATCAACTTTCTTGTAGTGAGTGCTAGAAAAAAAAGGGATTCCATGGTTAATGTTCATGTAAACAAACAAATCAATCATCATTTTTTTTTTCAATTATCTATTTTACAACTTCTAATTAGCGCATATCTAATACACTCAATTTATAGTGGTTTAAGTGACAAGTAGATAAATAGTATAATTCAAAAAATTTCTCCAATAGCTAGAACTTAAGTAATTAAATTACATGACATTTAATTTATGCCGGCATATACCCCAATTGAATTAATTAAAGATAATAAAACTTATCTAACAGATGTTAGATATAAGCATATTTTGTTGCTGTAACCATCTTTTTTAAGTAAAACAATTCACATAATTGTGTTAAAGAAGTGTATATTTGACCATTTATTTTTTCGACCCATTGAGATCCTAGGTTTTTAGAAAAAATCATTTTTAATGCCTAAAAATTTTGTTTTGTAATTTCCTACACTTGTTTTACAATCAAACAATTCAAAAATATTTCTTTGTAATTAGATCTCTAATTGTTGTCAGTAAAATTTGTTACAAGCTGTTTGGTGAGTTAAAATATATGAGTAGATATATAGCATGGGCCAACAATCTGTGCCAATGTTGGCATAGAAATTACCGTGCTCACACAGACGTGACATCACGTTAGCGTTAGAAATTTTTTTTAAGAGGATTCACATTAGGTTAAATAAATAATTAGGAGATCCATAGGGCCCACAATTATTGGGGACAGAACTTTACTCAGACTACATATATCTATCCAAATTTGGGTTAAATCTGAGTAGATATTTCACATGTATCCATCCAAAATTATAGTTAATCCCTTATTATTATATCCCAGAATAAAAGTAATGGTCAAACATTCCTATCAAAACGAAGAAAAAGCCGTATAAAATCAATAAATTATAGTAATAACTTGGCGTGCCAAAAATTCCAACCAAGCCCAAGTCAAAAGGGCATCCATTTTCTGTAAATATATTTATATCACATTCTTGTGATCTGTATCTTCGAACCACACCTTATTGAGTACTATTCTATAGAGCTAATAAGGTTGAAACTTACAAATTCCATAATGGCTTCAGAAGCCTACAGGACTGCTCCACAGCCGGAAACCACCACATCGTGGGAGAAGGAGGCGGGTCAGCCTCAACGACCGCTGCCGGAGTCCAGAGCTTCGGCCACCCACTTTGCATTGGTGAATTTGGCTTTAAGGCTGCTATTGTTTGCTTCTGCCTTGGCTGGTGTATTGGTGATGGTTACTAGCAAGCAAACTGAATTAATCCCAATACCAATGTTACCATTCCCGATTCCTAGGTCTGCCAAGTTCAATCATTCACCAGCTTTCATGTAAGTTCTACTTCTTCTCCCTCTCACTAGAAGGGTGTTTTTGTAATTTTCATTTTGTTGAAAATTAACTTTTAAGTTGAATCGTAGCGAGTACTACAAGATGTGCGTCTGATATTGAATAGTTATAATTTGAGATATTTAATTAATATTGAAATTTGATTCCGACTGAATGATATGCAGATACTACATAGCAGCGCTTTCAGTTGTGGGCTTCTATAGCATCATCACCAGCCTAATCTCTTTGTTTGCTCTGTTGAGGCCCGGTAGCGGTAAAACAATGTTGTATCATTTTGTCGTCCTCGATGTGGTAAGTAGCAGAGATGGTTATGTTGACCTCCGTTACTTAATACCAGTGATTTAATATTCACGTAAACACACGATAAATCGTGTTGAAGTGATTATTACGTCATGTCGATGTCATAACATGTGATGCTAAGCTGATACTATCTCGATCCCAAAATTATAGTCATTTTCTTATTTTCACATAGAATAAGAAAAATGTAATTAATGATATTAGAAAGTACAATTCAAGATTATTTTCCTAATATGCCATCTCATTTATTAGATTTTTTTTCAACTACTCTATTTTGATGATAATAATATTTATTAAATGAGAGCATAAAAGACAAGTAATATTTTAATTACATCTTTAAAAGGAATGTTACCTATGTTTTGGGACGGACGAAAAAGAAATAATGGACTATATTTTTGGGACGTAGGTAGTATTTGTAACATTGGCACAAAATAAATCGTGCCCATGTATTTGTGACATTAGATTAGTTTCTTGTTACATAATTAAAAATTGAAAATTTTTCTCTGTCACATAATTAAGTACCAATATTATTGTTTGTGCAGCTATTGCTGGGAATTGTGGCATCGGCAACGGGAACTGCGGGTGGAGTTGCGTATATAGGCTTAAAGGGCAATTCTCATTCTGGATGGAACAAAATTTGCAATACATTTGACAAATTTTGTAGGCATATTGCAGCTTCCGTAGGGGTTTCATTGATCGCTTCTATTTTGTTGACTCTGCTGGTTCTCTTCTCTATTCGCTCCCTCTCAAAGAAGATCCCCAAGTAGAAAAATCACGTCAACTTGATCATTATTTATCCATGGTGTTTTAATTTCTTTTATTTTCTTTCATTATATGCATATATATATATATATATATATATTATTCAATATATAATTAAATATGTTTGTGCGGAGTGTAGTATATTGTGGAAAGTTGGATTTCTTCTTGTATTTGTATGTGACGTGATAATTAGTTGGTAAAATTCGATCGAGGCAGATTGTAAATTTGTTGTGTCGTGTAATTAGTTTAAATATAGAAAATCGGTCTGTTTGCGTTATTTTTGCTAATCTTTGTTCTTTTTTTTTTTTTTGATAAATGACTTTTTTTTAAGTACAATATTGTACAATCGAGCAGTATAAATGCGCATATAAATATTTTTTCGATTAAAGTACAACGCTATGAATCCCTAACTGTAGAAAGTGAACTCCTCACAGGGTAGTATAAATCCGCAATTGGCAGTAAGATTTTCCTTCTTGGGAAATCTAATATAGGAAGTCTAGGTCTCTCGGTTATAACTTGGTTCTCCTTAAATCAACAGATCAAATCTCATTGACGTTATTATAAATGATTTACTCAAATTGAAATACTAATTTCATCTTTATACGTTATTATTTATAAATTTTATCCAATAGCCAGCAGTGCCTCGTAATATGAACGGGTGGTTAATGGCGGCAAAAACTATTTGTGGCGTGTTTCCTTATCTTTTTCTTCATTAGCTTGGCCTGTTTATTCAATATAATTAGTTGGTTATTATTAGTGTAGATTAGCTGTTGAATCCATTGAGATTGTTGCTCAACCAATCGAATCAATCGCTCAATCACAAATTCATTTTCATCTACCATCTCATCACATACACGATTTAATGATTAATTATAATTATAATATCATAAATAAGACACTGTTTGTATGCACGAATAGAATATTTTACGTTTTAACATGTATAGTTTATGTGGGCATACATTTACGTGTCCTACAAATCATTATATAAGGGCTAGTTCGCAGTTTCTTGTGATTAGGGAGATGATATGATATTGATAATAAATATTTTTTTCTCTTTTCCTTTGATCTTGATAATATTTGAGATGAGAAAATTTGATTTTTCTTGAACACTTGATTGTACCTTAAATATTGATGAGACTGATTTTTAGATATACCCATATTTCATTGAAGTAACCATCTTTTCGGTACCGAAAATTTACATAATTATGTTAAAGAAGTGAATATTTGGCAATTTATTTTTTCAATCTATTGAGATTCTACCCAAGATTCTCTTATACTCACAGCGGGTGTTTTTTTTTTAATTCATTTTTATATATTTTTACATATTTTTTCAACTCCACTTATTATCTCTTCTATTTCGCATTCACATATATCGTGGGACCTATATTTATTATACAAATCTCTACCATTCAATTCCTATACATTCTCTCTCTTATATCACATAAAAATATATAAAATTTTATTTTTATACATATCCTAACACCCGCCAGACTTGCAAGTTTAAATTACCAGGAATAAAAGAAAGATCACAATCTATAATCATTTTGTGGAAGAATTGTTTGTTTCGTTGAAAAATTCTAATTTTGTATTAAGTAAAAGTTTTGTATTGAAATCTTTCTGACGCTTCAAAAATGATTTTTCGTAATTCGATTTTTAATTGTCAAAGGTCAAATTTCTTCCAGCTGTTTTATGAGCAGACATGAGTAGATATTTTACGTGTATCTATCCAAAATTATGTGAATCCATTATTCTTATATCCCAGAAGGCCTTGTTCTATTTGGTATATAATTTATCTGCACGCAATTCCATATATCTCATACTCATTTTCAATCATACACATTTTTTAAAATAATATTAACCACATATTTTTACACGAAATACCGCACGCACATTAACTTTATACTCAATCAAACAACCCGTAAATATATAATAATAATAGTCAAACAATCCAACCATCAAATAAAAATGAAGAAAAAGCTAATATAAAATACAATCAATCATGATAACTTAGCGGGCCAAAAATTCCAATCAAGCCCAAGTCAAAAGGACATATATCCATTTTCTCTACAATATTTATATCCCGGGCTTGTGTATCTTCAAACCGCACCTTAACAAGTACTACGTACTATTCTATAGAGAAGTACAAAATCCATAATGACTTCAAAATCCCACAGGACTGCTCCACAATGGGAAACCACCACGCTGTGGCGCAGCCACCACGACCACCGCCGGAGTCGAGAGCTTCCGTCGCCCACTTTGCATTGGTGAATTTGTCTTTAAGATTGCTATTGTCTTCAGCCTTGGTTGGTGTATTGGCGATGGTTACTAGCAAGCAAACTGAACAAGCTGAATGATAGTGAGTGCTACATTATGTACATTTGGTAATGAATAGTAATTTGAGACGTATAATTAATAATGAAATTTTATTTTGGCTGAATGGTGTGTAGCTACTACATAGCAGCACTTTCTGTGGCTAGCTTCTACAGCATCATCGGCAACCTAATCTCTTTGTTTGCTCTGTTGAGGCCTACTAGTGGTCAAAAAATGGTGTATCATTTTGTCATCCTCCATGTGGTTACGTAACTTACGTTGATCTCGTTACTGAACAGAAGTTATCTAATATTCACGTGAACACGGATTTATTATATTCATATGACACATTTCACATCGATATTAAATGATGTTAAAGTGATTACATCATGTTAATGTGATAACATTTGATACTGAATTCACTCCTTTTCCAAGAAGATACCCAAGTAGAAAAATCACGTCAACTTCATCAATGATCACACCATTAATTGATCCAAGATGTTTTTATTTCTCTAATTCCTAAGATTTCATAGCAATATCATTTTTATACACATTTCCTTGGCTGCTTACTTGAAATCATGCCACCACAGTACATCTTTAATGCATGAAACTTTTTTAAATACTATTTATTCTCCATTCTTCTCCTTTTTTGTAGATATTGAAAATTATATAAGATTGTTCGTTCAAACTTGATATTCTTTATTTCCGATAGATTCTAAAAGTGGATTTGGGTGGGAAGTTAATTTGATGCAACAAATGTGGTATGCACCAAATACATCAATTTAAATAGATTAATAAGAATACTAAATCAATATAATATTGATCTGCCTTATCAATGCACATTTCATCACGAAAATATTTGTAGGATAGAATAGGCTTTGATGAATTTGATTTCTCGTACGACAATTTTATTTTTCTTAAAGTATTTCAATTTGATTTTTTACAATATTTGCTATTATTATGTTCATATTTTATTTTTGCATTGCAATAAAGAAAATTGTTTCGGTTTTTTATTGCCTATATATTCCTTGTTTAGGTTGCTTTTACCATTGATTTTTCGTCAAATGTAAACAATGCAGTTGTAGCTTTGGTAGGATATGATTCTTTATGCGATACTGTCGTGCACGTCTTCCAGATACAGCGCAAAAAACTGAAACGAGTGATCAAAAAGGCGGCCTCATCTTCTTTTGGCTTTGGTACTCTAATTTGTTGCGTGCTAAATCTTAGGTTGTTTTCTGCACATTATCTATGTTATTTTTCACCTGTGATAATTTTTATACTATTACCTGCTACATATTTACCAAATATACGTACGTAGCACGCAAGGACGGTCATGCAGTTCGTTGGGCCTGAATCGAACTTAAAGAAATGGGCCCCCTTTTATTTATTTTTTATTTATTTTTTCGGTAAAATCTATATCTATATATTAATAAAATGAGATCATTTTCCCGCCAAAAGTTTAATTTTTATGAATTAAAAAAATAAAATTTAATTCTAAAAGGATAATCACAAATTTGCAACTCAATCTTTTCTTTCTCTTCTGAATTCGAACTCTTATATATCTCCCATATAATATGAGGTGAGATTATTTTCCCGCAAAAAGTTTTATTTTTATGAATTAAACAAATAAAATTTAATTGTAAAAGGATAATCACAAATTTGCAATTCAATCTTTCCTTCCGAATTCAAACTCTTATATATCTCCCATATAATATGAGGTCATTTTGCCACGAAAAGTTTCATTTTCTGAATTAAAAAAATAAAATTTAATTATAAAATCACGCATTGGATAATCACAAATATGCAACTCAATCTTCCATTCCTCTTCTAAAATTCAAACTCTTATATATCTCCCCGTGCAACGCACGGGAGAAAATACTAGTTAATATAAAGCGACACATGAGATTCAATTAAGGCGATAGTAAGAATTAGCCAAACGCACAATAATAAGTCAACAAAGAACATAAAAAGTTTAGTTAGAGCTCCAACGCAAAGTAAAACGGAAAAAAAAAAAAAAAAAGCTCAGCTAGAGTCAAAATAGCTCATGAATGGGCAAAAAAAGTAAATAGCCATTGGCAAAAAATAGGGCTAAATTTCTTTTTAAAAAAATGAGCCTACAAATTTGGATTCAATACTTGAATTTGTCCATCGTTTTACTCAAAAATGGGCCTATAAATTTATAATGAATTTAAATTTTGATCCTTTAATTAAAAAATATATAATACACAATTGAACCTCAATTATAATGGACTAACATGAGCCCCAGAAGGGTCCGACTTGAGTCGATTGACTCACTCGACTCAAAGTAGGACCACCTATGGTGGCATGAGCCTTTAATAACTAAAAAATTGATAGGTTACTGGGGAAATAATATTCAACTTACGACTCACAAGATGAACAAAATTCAATGGTCATAAAAAGTTAATAGTCGTTGAACCTGACTTTTTATGTTATAACTTATGAAATGTACATTTTTTTCCCTATAAAATTTAAAAATTCACATATTGGCCCTAAATCTAACTGTATATAAAAGAATCTCTTTCCCTTCACTGTTCGTTTATGGACGTCGATAAGGTTTTGTTTGGTTGTCTTTTCCTTCCCATTTTTTTCCCTCTCTCCTCCTAAACTTTTGATTTCCTTTTCTTTTCTTCTACCATGCTCAAGTAAATCAATTGTTTTTTGTTGGCACTACATTACAATCAAGTTGAATAAATTAATTTACCCTCTTGACAATTATGTTACAATATTTGGAGTAAATCTTGCATTCCATGACTAAATTTGGAATTCATTTAAATTTTATCAAAATAATAATAATAATAATAAAGGAATGCTAGAATTGATGTTATTTGGTGGTTTTTGTTGAAAATGGTAACATTGATTTTTCATGTCAAACTTATCATTATTTTTGGACATTCATGTGCTACTTTTGACCCTTGAAGCCACATGTATTTTTTACTACACGATTCTGGGTATTTTGTTCACGGGGCTTTCTCTACCAAGAAAAAATGTATTTTTTTCTCGAAAATGCTAATTTCTCGACAATGAACACAGTTAATGTTATTGATGAAGCCTCGCCTTTTTGGGCCATCAAGTGTTCTCTTTTGACGACTTTATTAATGCATAATTGTCGACATTTGCTAAAAAATCATTTTTATCATACTATTTAATGCATTATACAAATCCATTAGTGTTTCTAAAAAATTATCATTTCAACTTTCAGTTTTGTTTTTATTTTTATTTTATTTTTGGTTTTGGTTCTTAAGTTAATTTTTAAAAAACTTGGTTCACTTGAATAGTTTTTTAAAATGATAATATTTTAATTTAATCTATTACAAATAAAATAAATAGATCAATGAGAAAAAAGAAACATTTGAAACTAAGTAGCTAGTGGTCACGATAATTTTTTGTTTCTTTTTTCTCTTAAAAAAATCATTTCTTATTTATTTTAATCAATCATCTAAAATTAATTTTATTGGTAGATGTATTATAAAACTATAAATTTGCTTGATTGCAATTAAATATTATTATTAAAATTAAAATCAATTTTCACCAAATAATAATATCAAGCAGACTATTTAAACACAATAGAAAAAGAACAAAAGATTTTTGTTAAAAAAAAAAAGGAAAAAACTACCCCCACCCCGCCCACTGAAAATCCAAAGCCGGCGACAGAAACTAGGGGATCTTCCCTCCATTTAGCACAAATGATTTGGAATATGTGTGCACAGTGAAAGTTTTATTTAGTCATAGTATTGTTCCGGTGCACCCAGAGGTGTACTAACTAACCGACCAAAATATATATATAAGAAAATATTTTATTTTATTTTTAATAAATCAAATTAAAATATTGTCATTTATAAAATTTTAAATGAAAATATTTTAAGTTTAAATGAAAATATTTTAAGTAAACCAAATTTAAATTCTATTTCGACTTATCATCCCAAATTTAAATTTAGTCATAGTATTGTTCTGGTGCCCCCAGGGGGATATTAACTAACCGACCAAAATATAAATATAAGAAAATATTTTATTTTATTTTTAATAAATCAAATTAAAATATTATCATTTATAAAATTTTAAATGAAAATATTTTAAGTAAACCAAATTTAAATTTTGTTTCCACTTATCATCCCACCCTGCACCACCTCCCAAAAGGAGAAAAAAAATTGTGAAAGTTGAAGGGATTTTTTTTGTTTTTTTGAAAAAACATTTACAACCAACTTGTATATAGTAAAAAGTTTTGTATTTAATAGAACTAGTTGTTTCACCCGTGCATTGTATGAGAGATAAAATTTTCAGCTAATAACAGTATTGATAGATCTTAGTAATATTAAGATAAGACCTCAAAAAAAGTAAATAATAGGGCAAAACAATAAATTTAATGAAATAATAGTTTTGATAAGTATTAATTGAATAATGAAAATAATTAGCTTCTATACGAGAAACTAATTTTTCAATAAATAATAGTTTTGATAAATATTAATCAAATAATGAAATAATTAATTGATGATTAGTTATCAATTTGTATCTTACTTTGACCTAGCATTTGCGCCCATGCGTTATGCAGGATGATAATTCGTGATATAGATTATATGTCGCATTTTACTTATTGTAAGATTAAATTTACTAAATATAAAAGTAATATAAAATAATATTAAATGTTATAGTCATCTAAATGACCAAATTAAATTATACTAACTTTCGAAGTACATATGACTTTCTCTTTAAAATTATTCTATATTCTATTATCTGCAACTACAAATTTCGAGATATTAATTATACACACGTGCGATGTGCGATCCTAACAATGAATATGTGAATAATAAATTTTTAAAATTTGATTATAAAATACAATTAACATACACATTTATTATAAAAATAACAATATAGCAGGTGCAAACCCTGACACCCTGTTCCTATCTCGCTATGAAATACTTATCCTCGCTCTATCCCATCCTCATTTAATCAAGGCCGATAGAGGATGATGGAATTACAAAAAATGATGGAGACTCGCATTCCCCGTTCTCGTCCTTCTAAAAAGTTCTCATTCCCGTTTACCTCTCATCGTGACTATTTAGTCGGTTTAAACATGTGTTAAAAAAAGTCACATATTCTATGTTATTTTAAATAATCTAAATTATATAGGATTATGAACGTGGTTAGTAAAAAAATCACAAATTCTATGTTATTTTGATCAAATAATGAATGATTTGATATCAAATTTTAATTAACTTGGATAAGATAAATAAATTTAAAATACCTATGATTAATAATTAAAATATAAAATTTAATTGTTGGTCTTTAAAAGTTGAATAAAATCTAAACTGAAAAAATTGGTAGAAAATAAACCATTAAAATTAGTTTGGATTCTTAATGTTTCTTGTGAAGTTCAAATCGAGAAAATGTGAAAAAATTAATTTTTGAAATAAAAATAATTCTATTTTGGAGGGAAAACACTCTCTTTCTCTCTATATATATGTATATTCCACTTAGCAATATAATTAAGCTTGACTACTTTATGTCCAATGAAACCGCGTCAATTTTCACCCAAGCTAGGAACGAGACTCCAATTAAATCTTAACAATATAATTAATTTTAATTAAATTTTCCCTAATTATTTATAAATATAATTAATTATTTCTAAAAAATTCACATAATAACCGAAGTTTTAAAAATTATATGAATCGAATTTTACAGATATTTTGTGATTTAAAATACATCTAGCAATTTCGAAAATATTTTTCATTTTTAAGTAAAATCTTAACGACCCGTAGCAATTTAATTAATTTTAATTAATTATTCATTTTTTAAATTAATTATATTTTTCCTTTGAATTTTGATTCATTTTCGTTCAATAAAATTACGTCTTATGAAATTTTAGCAATATAATTATTTTTATTAATTTTTATTGTTGTCTAATTATTTATAAAAATAATTAGTTATTTCTTAAATATTATCTTAATACTATAGTTTTAATAATTATATGAATCTGATTTTAAATATTTCTTTTAATTTACAAAGATATTTTACAATTTAAAAGATATCCAATTCATTTTAGTTTTTTAAAATCAATATTATTTTGTAATTTTAGCAATATAATTAATGAATGAAACCATGTAGATTAAAACTTTGTATTATAATTAATTTTAATTAATTACAATATAAATGATTTTGGAAATATAACTAATGAATGAAATCATGTCCAATTAAATTTTAGTATTATAAATAATATTAATTTATTACAATATAAATCGTTTTGTTTAATTTTCAATTTTATTTAATTTTTCAAAAAAAGAATTAATTATTTCTAAAATAATTAATTTAATAGCTGCACTTAAAATTAGATGAATTCGATTTTAAATATATTTAATAATTTTAAAGACATCTTACAATTTAAATGATATAGATATAGATTCAATTAATTTAAAAATCGATTAATGTTGCTATTGGATGATTACTTAAAAATTAATTAATGTCAAAGTTCTTTAATTAATATTTTTTAATTAAATTTGATCGATATTATACATTTATATTATTTATTAATAATTTGATTAATTTTTTAAATTTAAATTTTAAAGTGGTATAGAGGATGATTGATAATTAAAAGACGTACGATCAAGATTATTAGTACTAAAATATTAAAAATACAAAATAATTTAATTGAGATAAATCTGATTGTATTGATGGAGATCAAATGTTAAAGATAAAGATAATTCTGGTTAATTAATGCAGATAAATCTTAAATATTAATTGTCAAATTATTTCATTATCATAATTTTATTCATAATCTATGACAAATTATATTGTTGTTATAATTCAAGAAAATGTTTTAATTAATTAACAAATCCACAAATTTATGGTGGATATAATAAAAATAAAATGGTATACTAAAAATTTAAAAATCATCAAAAAAAGGAAAATAAAAATAAAAGTAATTGTATAGTAATTTTCAAAAAGGCACCTATAGGAAAATAAGGAAAGATAAAATTAAGGGAAAGATAGAGATCTAGCGATAAGGAAAGAGAAAATTTTAAAAGATTTGTGGATCCAAATAAGGAAAAAGAAATGATTTAAAACATGCTTAATTGGATTAAGGAAAAGAAAATGATTAAAACTCAAAAAATAAAGTTTTGGCTAGAAAAGGAGTAAGGTTGCAAATAAAGTTTTGGTAGGAAATGACTAAAGCTGTAAATACTTGCTTATTCTACATATATAGATTGTTATATATTTTATTTCAATTATATATAAGGATAGCATTATCATTTTATCTTCAAAAGTCTTGGTTGTGTAGCTAAAATTTCAACGATTCTTTATAGTTTTATCAAACTTTAAGTTTGATTTCAAAAATAAAGTAAAATGAAAAGAATTATAAAAATCTTGCATTCCCGATCTGGAGCGATTCGCTTGTGCGATCGCATAGCACAAATAATCATAAAAACCATGCCATACGATTGCATGGTACAATTTTTTTAATTGAAAACCAGAAAATAATTTGGGAAAAACGCTATATTAGCATCGGCGGAGTAGGTGGTTGGAACGGGCTCCTCAAGAAACTCGAAAAGCATATATTATCCGTTTAAAACGGATACCGTATGTGAAATCTATGCCTCAAAACAATTTAAATTATTACACACTTATTACACACTCGTTACAAATTCACTACGAAACCTCTAAACATCATTGCACATTCATTATATACCAATTGCACACTGTGTGTAGTTTCACACACTCATTACAGATCAATTACACACTTATTACATACTTTATGTAATTTCACACACCCATTGCACACTTTGGGTAATATTACACATACATTATATAACCATTACACATTATGTGTAATTGATTGACCGATTGATAGTTAAATTTGGGCGACGCCCAGATTTATACTGTGCGATCGCGCATACCGAATTCTAGTAGTAAACTACGAGTGAATGCAGTATTTTTACAATTAAGTATGTTTTGCATGATTTTTGAAATAGTAAACATAAAAGCCATATTTTTTGTAAATTCCTCAAATTTGAAATAAGATTTTAAAGGTGTGTTTGTGGATGAATAGTAATAGAGATCACGAAATGTGTGGAGGATAATAATGAGTAATGATTTGAAATGTGTGGTTGATAATAATATGTGCTTTTTGAATCGAAATAATTTGACGCGAATACATGCTGAATGTCAATATTATCAAAACAAGTCCTTAATATGCAGAAGCGATTCTAAAAATTGAATCCTTGCTATGCCAATCAACCTCTCTAATAGTAAATCCCAATATAGGAAAAATAGGGAGATTCTAGTTTTTACTTATAAATTCGTGGATTTTATTTTGTATCACTTGTGTTCTAAGCTACAACGTCTTGTTTATCATAATTCAGATTATTGTGTCCCATGCCTTAACTTATTGAAGACATTTCTGGCATAAGCAATAAGCTGGTGTGTTTTCTGCCAGTCATAACTCATAAGCTGGTGTCTCCTCTATTAATCAGAATTCAAGATTATTGTTATGCCCTTGTCATGCCCGTGAGTTTTCTGCTAGTCATAAGCTGGTGTGTCCTCCATTAATTGCTCTGCCACGTACTAACTGTTAGCTTTATTTTCGTATAGAAAATTAAGTTAGTAATTGGCATTTTTATTTTTCCACATTAATAATTAAGTTAGTTGAATTATGTGTTTAATTAATTTAATTATTGTGGATTTTTATGGACTTATTATCACATTGTATTTTTAGTTTATCTTGGTTTAAATTAGCACATGTGATAATTCCTTATTTTAATTAAATAAGTGAGAGTCCAAGTGGGACACTAACCCCAAAGCACACGTCTAGGATGGCTTCGTGTCCACGCTCGACGTATCATATGATTTGGTAAGATACTTTCCATATTATATTGATACATGATAAGGTAAGATCTTTTTTCCATATTTGATTATTACCTTATTTGATTTATCCTACAATTAATGGTAATCTTATTCCTTGTAGGATTTGGTGGTTTATGGTAACTTGGAGACTTGGCCAACAAGTAAGACAAGTTGTATTAAAACACCAACAGTTGAAGGAACACGGTTGAGACGTTTGGAGCATTAATTTCGTCCCCCATCAACCTAGAGAAACGTGTCCTTCTCCCATCCCGCATGGCCTTTTCGATCGTCAATTGATCAATCCCATGCACACCAACCTTGATTATTAATTGATCTTGGTTCAAATCTCCGGAGGGAGTCCTCCAACCAATAGATCGCCCACAACTTGAAGAGATCAACACGGAGGTGTAGATTCGCTATGGGAACGCGTTACAAGGGATCATCAAGAGAGACGGATGTCCGCCGCATTACATGCTAAGGAAGATCGAACAGGAGTTCTTTCATTTATTTCTTAGATGTTGCAATTAATTATGCGCAATTATTGCCTTTGATTTCCTTTGTAAAGTTTTAAACCGATTGGGCGTGGTTGGTAGGTTTTGCTCAGAGGCGACGAGCACGTGGTTTTTCCCGCTTGGGTTTCCTAATGCTAAAATTCTGTGTTTTTACCGCTTATTTTTCTCAGACTCGTTATTATTTCAAGAATTGCGATCCAGACGCATCTGGCATACGTAGACGCATCTAGGATACGCCGATTTACAGACGCATCTTACATTAAACAAGAACTGCGTTACGAGTCGAATCTGAGTAACGGGACATAACACAGACGTATCTGATCACTTAAATCAGATAACTTAGACAACTATAAACTTTCAATTGGTATCAGAGCGGGTTCACTTTTACAAAGTGAGATCCAGTTGTCTAAATGGAGTCGTCTAATACTCTTAGACCCCCTATTCTCAATGGATCTAACTATCCTTATTGGAAAATTAGGATGGAAATTTTTATTCAATCCATTGATGAGCGTTGTTGGACTACCACCCTTGATGGATACACTGCACCCACTGTCACTGTTGGTGATGTGACCACTGCTAAACCTAGGAGCACTTATACTGATACAGAACGCACTGCCGCTTCTTTTAATTCTAAAGCTCTTAATGCTATTGTTTCGCAGGTGGATGCAGATCAATTCAAGCTAATCTCCTCGTTGAGGACGGCTAAGGAAGCGTGGGATGCCCTGAAGATTGCTAATGAAGGCACCTCTGCTGTTAAATCATCTAGATTGCAGATGATTACTCATGAATTTGAAGTTCTCATCATGGATGAGAAGGAGGACTTTAGAAGCTTTTATGCAAGGCTAAGTGACCTCACAAATTCAGCCGAATCCCTCGGTCAAGGATTCACTGAGGTACAGATCGTGAAGAAAATACTCCGATCTCTACCTGATCGCTTTGAAGCAAAGGTAACCGCAATTGAAGAAAGCAAGGATCTCTCATCTATGAGAGTTGACGAACTTGTTGGTAATCTTATGACCTTCGAGTTGCATCTGGGCCGACGTAGAAATTTTAAGAAATCTGGAATTGCATTTAAGACTAACAATGACGAGCCAGATGGATCCGGAGATTACGATGAGGACGAAAATACGCTCTCCTCACGAAACAGTTCAAAAGATTTCTCAAAGGCCAAAGAACAGGTAAGAACCCAAAATCTCAAGGGAAAAATCACGCCAACAACAAAGGAAGAGTACCTTCAATGCAAAGAAGAATTCGAATTCTTCAAATTCGTTTGAAGGGAAAGGTAAAACCCGCATTCAATGCAGAGAATGCGAAGGATATGGACATATCGCCTCTGAGTGTGTTAACACACTGAAAAAGAAAGGCAAGAAGGCAATGAACATCACATGGAGCGATCTTTGAGTCGACGATCTGGACGGTCCCGGCGAAAACTTCGTCGATAATCGTGTAACTACCCTCACCGCTTTACACTCATCCGTGCGATTCTATGACCTTGTCTACTGCAGGTACCACCCCAGATGAATCTGGAATAACAGCTGAAGATCTGAAAAGACAGCTCCAGATAGCAGAAGAGAGGATCCATCTGTTGCAGATAGCAATCGAATCCAACAGAGAGGATGATCCGGATGTATATCGCACCTGAACATTCGAAAAGGCTGAAATAAGCGATTGAGTGATGAACTTGCTAAAGCTCATGACAAAATCAAGGATTTGGTACTGGAACAAATTTCCGCCTTGATGAAATTCTGAGTTATGGAAGACCAGCCAGCAACAAAAATGGCCTTGGCTATGAAGGTAAAGGTAAAGGTCCAGCTGCAGTCCCTACATTTGTGAAGGAAACGGGAACAAAACCCGAACTTCGAAGTGGACTTCACCCAGACGCATCTGCGACCACCAGCCGCCCACAGGAGGCATCTGGCGTACGTTCTGTTCGCACTTCAGAAACTGCACCAGTTCACAATGTCAAGCCTCCAGTTCAGAGTGTTAGGGCCCGTCGAGAATCAGGTAAACAGACGAACCCGATCTCATCTGGGACAGCGAGATGCATCTGCAGCACAGGTAACATGTAATTTCTGTTCCAAACTTGGACATGATGTTTTTATCTGCCATGAGTATTTGGGTCTTATTAATACTCATAAGAGACGACTGTAGCTCATCAAGGTCTTTCGAGACATTATCGTCCTAAAAGACTAGGGCAAATGCATATGTTGTTCAATTGTCTTTAGTGCATTGACTCCTAACACTTGGTACTTTGATAGTGGTTGTTCCAGGCACATGACAGGTGACCTCTCATTGCTATCAAATTTTGTGAAAGGCGAAACAGGTGTTGTTACTTTTGGTGATGGCCAAAAGGGTAAGATTGCTGGATCAGGTATCATCAATATTGAAGGTTTACCTACATTAACTGATGTACTATTTGTGACTGGTCTGAAAGCAAATTTGATCAGTGTAGGCCAGTTGTGCGATGAAAACCTTCTTGTTATGTTTTCTAAAGACTATTGCAAGGTGTTGAGTTGTAACAGGAATTCCAACCCTTTGGAAAGCGTCATTTTCAAGGGAATCCGATCAAAGGATAAGTGTTATACACTAGCCAATCTCGTTGTTCGTAATTCGGCTACCTTCGTGAGCCGAAGAATTGTGGCATCATCGGTTGGGCCACTTAAACTACCATGATCTCGTGAAGTTGGCAAAAACCAAGCGGTCAAAGGACTACCCAATCGAAGACTATTCGGATGGAGTGCGTGGCGATTGTCTAAAGGGTAAGCAAATTCGAAGCCAACACAAACCAGGTAAGTCACTTGTCTCTTCTCATATACTCGAACTCATCCATATGGATTTGATGGGTCCCATTCAAAAGGAAAGTATAGGAGGTAAGAGATACATCTATGTATGTGTCGATGACTTTTCGAGATATACCTGGTCATGTTTATTCGAAAAATCTGATGTCTTTGATAGTTTCTCTATTTTATTTCGTAAATTGAGAAAGCGAAAAGTATGATGAACAATGTGTGAGAATCAAGAGGATCGAAGCGATCATGGAAGGGAATTTGAGAACTCGATTTCTTGACTTTTGTGCCCAATATGGGATAAGTCAAGAGTTTTCCGCACCAAAAACTCCGCAACAAAATGGAGTTGTGGAAAGAAGAAACAGGACCTTGCAAGAGATGGCTCGTGTTATGCTAAATAGCAAACAAATGTCCACTCGTTTTTGGGCTGAAGCCATTAACACTGCTTGCTATATCATCAATCGAGTCGCCCTTAGAATCGGCACTAAACAAACCCCTATGAAATTTGGAAGGGTAGAAAACCTAGGATTGACTACTTTCATGTATTTGGAAGTCAATGTCACATCTTGAAAGATAGGAACATCCTGGGGAAATTTGACTCAAAATCGATGATGGTGTGTTTTGGGCTATTGAGAGAATAGTAGGGCATATCGAAGTCTTTAATCTTAGAACTCAAACGTTGTTGAGTCCATAAATGTGAAGGTTGATGATACTAACGATGGAAATTCTCATTTGCGTGCGGATGAATCGACTCCACCGACATTTCCACATGATCGGAGGCAATACGGTGGTTGTATCGACAAGCGGTAGAAAATCGATTATCGGCAGAAATGCAAAAACAACACGGAAGGACCGCAAGCGGATGAATCGACACGAACGGTCGTAACTGCACACATCCGCACTGCAGACTGTAACGGCTGACCTAGAACCGCAAAGAAACCATCGTCGAGAGTCCAAAAGGCACATCCTTTGGACAACATCCTCACTAATCCTTCTGAAAGGATGGTAACTCGAAGAAAGTTTGCTGCTGAACTAGGCAACATGTGTTTCTACTTGGGAAACATGTGCTATCTCTCACAAATTGAGCCAAAGAATGTGAAAGAAGCATTGAATGATGAGAATTGGGTTCAAGCCATGCAAGAAGAGTTGAACCAATTCGAGAGAAATGATGTTTGGGAATTGGTCCCACGTCCAAAGAAGGGAATGTGATTGGTACAAAATGGATCTTTAGAAACAAGTCGGATGAATTCGGCATCATTGTGCGAAACAAAGCCAGGCTAGTCGCACAAGGTTACACACAAATTGAAGGCTTAGACTTGAGGAGACATTTGCTCCGTGAGCTCGTCTTGAATCCATTAGGTTGCCGTTAATGCCTCGTACTACGTCAACTTCAGATTATATCAAATGGATATCAAAAGCGCCTTCCGAATGGTGTGTTGAACGAAGAAGCCTTTGTGGAGCGACCACAAGGGTTCAAAGATCCATTCCATCCAGGACTATGTATATAGGCTTAAAAGGGCTCTATACGATGTCGAAGCAAGCTCCACGAGCTTGGTACGAGAGGCTCACGTCCTTTTTGCTCAGCAAAGGATACAAAAGGGGAGGAACTGATAAAACTCTTTTTATTAAGCATTTAAAATCTGGACTAATTGTCGCCCAAATATATGTTGATGATATAGTATTTGGCTCTACTTCACAGTCCAAAATTGATGAATTTGTGAATGCTATGAAAAGAGAATTTGAAATGAGTATGGTTGGTGAACTGACTTTCTTTCTTGGTTTGCGGTGAAGCAGGATGCATCCGCATCTTCATCTCGCATAAGAAAAATACGCCAAGAACCTGGTGAAGAAGTTCGGGCTTCAAGACGCAAAGCCCATAAGAACTCCCATGGCAACCACGCTGAAACTCTCAAAGGATGACACTGGCAAAGAGGTTGATGAATCCCTCTATAGAAGCATGATTGGCAGTTTGTTATACCTCACCGCTAGCGTGCGGACATATCCTTCAACAGAGGTGTATGCGCCAGATATCAAGCGAACCCTAAGGAGTCGCATCTGGCTGCAGTCAAAAGGATCATCCGGTATGTAAGTGGTACATACAACTATGGTATTTGTTACACTCGAGACACCACTGCCCATCTTGCAGGTTACTCGGATGCCGATTGGGCTGGTAATGTTGATGACCGGAAAAGCACATCCGGTGGTTTGTTTCTATATTGAAACAATCTGGTGGCGTGAGTGAGAAAGCGTAATTCGTATCCTATCCACACCGAAGCGAGAATATATAGGCTCTTTGGGAGTTCTTTGACTCAACTCCTTTGGATGAAACAGATGTTAGGCGACTACGGGATCTCGGTCGATCAAGCCACTATATTTTGTGACAACACCAAAGCTATCAACATTTGAAAAATCCGTTCAACACTCCAACAAAGCACATCGATATCGACACCACTTCATCGTGGAATTGGTGGAACAAAGATTATCAATCTGGAGCACATACAGATCGATCTACAACTTGCGATTTGTTCACTAAGGCCTCGACATCGCTAAATTTGAAAACCTTAGGAAACAAATCGGGTTTCCCACCACCCGAATAGGCCATGCATTTTGTTGAAAAAAAAAAACAAAAAAAAAAAAAAAAAAACAAAAAAAGGGAGAAAATAACAAAAAGATTTACATCATTTGTTTCATTTTCCGGTTGTTTTAAAGTTTTATACATGCATTTAGATAGTTTTTCCTATTCATGTGGGTATTACTAATTGTAGACTGTCTGACATCGCAGATGAATCTGAGTGCCGAAACTTACATTGAGGCAGATGTATCTCGGCGACGCATACCAACAACATGCCTGGACTAATCTGCCAAAGACTACAATTCGGACAATCCAATGGAATAAGTCACTACCGTCAATGCTATAAGGTTTTGTTTCTGATTGAGGCTCTATATCTGAGTGTAGACCTATGTTCAAAATCTTGCTTTTAGCATTGCACGCGATTCGATTGTCCAAGGGCAGGGTCAGTGGAAAAGAAGGCTGCCAATCCAAGCCAAGTCCATACCCCTCTTTCAAAAAAAAATAATAAGAAAATAAGCTCAAATTGAAAGAAAAAGGGGGAGAAGTTAAAAAGATGACTTCTGGGGATTGAGCGTAGCTATTTCCACCTCCAAAAGACAATGCCATTCTGTTGAAAAAGTCGGCAAAGCCGGACTTGAGAATTCGCACCTTTACAGACTTTGAACGGTCTGCTAGTGCGCTCCAGTGAAAAGCCAATAAGTCAGTGCAACCATAAGGTATTTGACGGTGATGTATGATTGACCAGCGGTTGTCTGATTCACACACACACCGTAATTGACTTGTATTTATGCGTGGTGGACTGTACACTGCCCAGATGCATCTGTCGCGTTGGAAGCCGACAGTACCCAGATGAATCTGTAGGTACTAGATACATCTAGCTCTAAAATTCGTTTTTAATTTTTGTGAATTTATTTTTAAAAGCGATATGCTGGGCTTATAAAGCGCGTGTCTTGCAGGAAAAGTCAGTTAGTTGTGGGCCAATTTTGGTAACTTTTTGTTTCCTTAATTCTTTAATTTTTCCCAACTAACCAACTGCAATTCAAATGGACACAGATTTTGGCGCGTACATGGATTCCTTATTTGAGCAGATCTGAAATTTTCATCTGCATGGAATTCTAAAAGGTGAGTGATTCTTGGTAATTGAGTCATATTTGGTCAAGACCCACTTCTTTCTCTATATACACGCACAAAACACAAAAAACACACACAAACACACACTAAAACACGCATACATCTCTCTCTCTCACTATTCATCATCTTCAACCTCTCAAATCTCCATAACCTTCACTTCTCAACTCTCAAATCACAAACACCCACTTGAAATTGACATGGGAAAGAAGAAATCCATATCCAAGAGACCAAATCTAGGGAAGAATTTGAGATCTTCACCAAGGAAATTGAAAGATCAAAGTTCTTCTTCTCCAACTCTTTTTCCACCAAGTTTGGACACCACCACCGGAGCTCCACCACCACCGGTCAAGCCACCATAGCCGGAGTCACCGCCACGGCTCACGGCTCAAGCCGCGTTCCCAAAGCCGCGAGCCACGCTGCTCACTCGGCCGCGCCACCGCTGCCACCGCCACCGCCGCTGCCTCCACCATCGGCTCCCGCCTCTCGCCTCCTCCGATTGATGCTATCACCCCATCACACTTGGGTACTCCAATTTCTTCAATTGGTAATGTCTCCAAAACTCTCTACATCTCTCAAGATTTTGGAAGAAACTTGCTTGAAACTTTGGGAAATCATGTAGATATTATTGAGTTTGCATCTAGATTATTTGGTGTGGATGAAGTATCTAATTTACTTGTTGATTTGGGAAAAACTAGTGTTGGTAATGTTTCCACTAGTATTGATGGTATTGGTACTTCCTCTAATGCTAATGTATCACATTGTGTAACACCTTCTAAGGTGATTATTGAGGAGATTGATGATGATTATATTGAGGGGAGAACTTGAATTCTTCTAGTTTAGAGAAGAATGTGGAGGTTGATTGTATGGTCGACAATGTGATTAAAGATTGTGGCTCCGACTTTCATGTTGTTGACAATGTTGGTTTGGATATTCCAAAGAGACAAAGGTACCGTGATGATATTGAGATTGAAGGACAAACCGATGAAGATGACTTAGATGAATCTGAGCCTGTTGATGCTCACCCGGATGCATCCGCACGCCAGTAAACTGCGTTCCGACTTTGACGATGAAAAGAATGTGGATAACGAAAGTGAGTCTCAAGAGATCACAGGTGATGAGCTTGTCGAACTTGAAGTCGCTCGAAAGGGAAAGAGAAAGCTTGGGGATTCTCTCAAGACCACAAAGTCCCTACATGATGTTGATATCTCTACTCTTCCCGACCCCACGATTGGAGATCCTTCCACCTTCATTCGGATAGCCTACAGTCGCTCGAGGTACTTTCGCCCTCTTTGTCATCTGTTCTGGTCATCTGGTGCTTATAGTGACTTTCACAGATTTATGGTTGCACGGTCATTTCATTCTGAGCACCGTATTCCTATTCATCAGTTTAGACACTATGATGTGATTGACGTTGATTCTATTGTTGCTCACTTCGGGTTAGAGCGCTTGTTTGCATGTGAAGGAAAGGTTAATGAAACTTTGGTTAGGGAATTTTATGCTAATATCCCTATTGATTACCAAAGTAAGACATGCATCTTTTCTGGGCAATTGTATGTGAGAGGCGCATTGATTCGCTTCTCGGCCGATGACTTGAGGAGTTGGTTGGGTTTGAAACCCAATTGTATTGATGATGTTGATTCCTCTGAGGCCACAGAGACCACCATTGCACAAGAATTGACAAATGGTGCTGGTAAGTTCGTGAAAGGCAAAATTGCAGCTTCTCTCTTCACGCCAAAATATAAGATTTGGCTTCGCTTTGTGAAGAAAAATGTGGATCAGTTGGTTCATGCTACTAGCTTGACTAGAGTGCATGCTTTGGTACCTTACTTGCTTGGCACTAGACAGAATATTGATGTGGCCGGTCATATTTGGGCCAATATTATGGAGCAAGTGACGGGTAGTGGACCCCGCAAGAGTACTAGAAGTCATCTTTGCCATCCATGGATTATTTCATCTTATCTTCTTGAAAAGGGCGTTATGACTCGTCCGGAGGATATTTGGACCACTCCCGAGACCTATGGATATGTTAAGGCAAAGAAGTTGATCCTTGAGAAGCATGCCCCTCCAGCTGCATCCGGTCCTCCGCCACCTCCAGTTACATCTGATGAGAGGATTGCTCGCCTTGAGGCTCGAGTTACGGAGTTGACTGAGGTTGTGAAGTCCCAAGATGAAAAGATTGCATTGTTGATGGCTCGCTACACTCCTAGTGAGATTCATAAGACTTTGAAGAAACGAAAGTCATCTGGCAGATCCATCTGGAGCCCCCAAGAAGACACCGAAGACCAGAGACACGTCTGGGCCGTGACTTCTCCTCCAGATCCATCCAGCTGTTTTGTTCAGCTTACTTTTGGCTCAGGTTACAAGACGTTATTCGCAGTTAGTTCCATTGGCTCCTCTATTTGTTCCAAAAAGGGGGAGTAGCATATCTTTCTTTTTGAGGGGGAGTAGCATATCTTCCTTTTGAGGGAGTCGAACTAACTCTTTCTCTCTTTTGCTTGTTGAAGTGTTTATGACATCTAGGTGGATCCGTCTTAGTTATGTGATCTTTCATGTGCACTTTTTGCATGATTCCATTTGTCATTTAATTGTCTTTACTCATTGCTTGAGGGGGAGCTCTTTATGGGTAAATTTTTTTTTACAACTTCAACCATCTTTGTTTTGCAAAAGCTTGAGATTTGTTTTGGAAAAATAGAAAAAGCCAAAGGGGGAGATTGTTAGCTTTATTTTCGTATAGAAAATTAAGTTAGTAATTGGCATTTTTATTTTTCCACATTAATAATTAAGTTAGTTGAATTATGTGTTTAATTAATTTAATTATTGTGGATTTTTATGGACTTATTATCACATTGTATTTTTAGTTTATCTTGGTTTAAATTAGCACATGTGATAATTCCTTATTTTAATTAAATAAGTGAGAGTCCAAGTGGGACACCTAACCCTAGCACACGCCTAGGATGGCTTCGTGTCCACGCTCGACGTATCATATGATTTGGTAAAGATACTTTCCATATTATATTGATACATGATAAGGTAAGATCTTTTTCCATATTTGATTATTACCTTATTTGATTTATCCTACAATTAATGGTAATCTTATTCCTTGTAGGATTTGGTGGTTTATGGTAACTTGGAGACTTGGCCAACAAGTAAGACAAGTTGTATTAAAACACCAACAGCTGAAGGAACACGGTTGAGACGCTTTGGAGCATTAATTTCGCCCCCATCAACCTAGAGAAACGTGTCCTTCTCCCATCCCGCATGGCCTTTTCGATCGTCAATTGATCAATCCCATGCACACCAACCTTGATTATTAATTGATCTTGGTTCAAATCTCCGGAGGGAGTCCTCCAACCAATAGATCTCGCCACAACTTGGAAGAGATCAACACGGGAGGTGTAGATTCGCTATGGAACGCTGTTACAAGGGATCATCAAGAGAGACGGGATGTCCGCCGCATTACATGCTAAGGAAGATCGAACAGGGAGTTCTTTCATTTATTTCTTAGATGTTGCAATTAATTATGCGCAATTATTGCCTTTGATTTCCTTTGTAAAGTTTTAAAACCGATTGACGTGGTTGGTAGGTTTTGCTCAGAGGCGACGAGCACGTGGTTTTTCCCGTTTGGGTTTCCACGCTAAAATTCCCCGTGTTTTTACCGCTTATTTTTCCGCATTGTTATTTCCGCACTGCGATCCAGACGCATCCGCATACGTGACGCATCTAGATACGCCTGATTTACTGACGCATCTTACATTAAACAAAGAACTGTTACAGTCGAATGAATAGAACGGACATAATACGACGTATTCGATCACTTAAATCAGATAACTTAGACAACTATAAACTTTCACTAACTATCATGGGTCCCCTTTTTATTTTTGGATTTTTGTATTATGTTGACTTACAGTTGAATTTTTGTGTCCTAACATTCCACTACCAGCGGAGGTAAAAAAATAATACATTTTTTACGTTGGAATTTTATTAAAATTTTGGTATTAATGTGGCGTGTGTTGGTACTGTTATGTAGTAATAGGAGCTGGTAAGTAGAGTTTGCCATCACATGACAATAAGGGATAATTGCCACTTCAAATACTAAAATTTTAATAAAGTTCCAATGTTGGGAATGTATCATTTTTACAACAGAGATAACAATGTAAATTTTATTTCCTAAAAAAATCATATAGAACTTTCACAAAGTTTAAAATTTTATGTCTTTTTTTATTTGAATAAAAATTTATGGCCTTTTTTATTTGAATAAAAATTTATGTCCTTTTTAAATATTGGTACATCCTTTAAAGGAAAATAATCATATTTTCCTTATTAAGAAAAAAGAAAAGAAAAAAAGAACTCAAGCGTGTTATGGTTCCTTGATTTTCCCAAGTAATGTCTATTTGCTCTATTTTTCAGGTATATTATTGGATATGCGATATGCCTTATCTTATTTCCAATGTGCTGGCAACATATTAATTAAATGTTAAATATTACGCACAGGAAGATCGGAATAAACAATGTCTATCATTAGGAATCATTTTCTTATCCTCATTTTTATTAATTAGTTGTTATTTTACCTAAACACATTGCAATCTATGATTAAAAAAATATAATTTTGTTTTCCCAAGTCAACTTAAGTTTACCTAACTTAACAACCATTCCTATGAGGTTAAACGGACTTGTGAGTTGTGACACCGTTGAGTATTAAGAATATCTACGTTTTGTTGTGTCCAATGGCAAATTTAGAATTTATTTTATAACCGACCTGAAAGCTATACCATTATAAAATTCACAGACAACAAAAAAGTCGTCCCATCATATTATCTATTGAAATTGTGACCGATGAGGTTTTGAAGTATAAAATTCGTCTATAATAAAGTCTACATGTGAAATTAGTCTATAATAGGTCTACATCTATTATATTAACAAAATCTGGTTTAATTAAGATCATTAAACAATCAACGACAAAATCACACTCCAATTTTTATGAAGTGTCGTCTTCACACGGTTCATCATTGAAAATGCTAGCTAGCTTGATAGGGGATGTAGAAACATGCAATGTGAAAACAAAATGGATCAATTTAGCTAGTATCACATAAACATTTGACCTTCCACTCGTACGCAGTTGCTGGCTTAGCTCCACTAGAGAAGATACCTGAAATCGAGTCTCATCCATGACATCAAGCTTATAATGCACCAACTCGCTCATACTCTAGTGCTGCAATGTCCTAATCAGGATGAATGCTCCTTTCCAGGGATTTCTTGTTCGTCATAGACAAACTATAAGGGATACAGAGGTCCACTATGCAGTTCAAGAAGCCTTAATTGAGCATTTGTGGGAGTAATATACTAATTCTGAAAGTTAAGTTCGCATTTTTTAATGTGTCTGTCGTCGTGTTTGCTTCTAAACGCATGTCGTCATTTGTGTAACTTAATAAGAATCGTATTTTCGATGTAGTATTTTCTTGTTTGACTTGGAATTTACTAATTTAGTTGTTTGTCTTCATAATGACATTTTCAATTAGGTACACTTGACTCTTTAACTATTACTAGTAATTTAAACTAAATTACACCAATTAAATAGATGATGAATATGTAATTTTTTTTTTTGAATTGTGCTACACACATTCCAACTCATCCATACAACTGGATATTCCGCTCTATCGATATTTTAAAGTAATATGTCGATGTATCACATTTTATTCACTGATGAGTATATACCTATACCCTATCTCTTAAAGCATCAAATATCATACTGGAAGGTCTCTACGCTACAATGGTATTATCAACGCGTCTCGATATATGCGCTAGTAGTACTATTAAAATTGTTTGGTTCAAATCTCAAGAGTGGCTGGCAAGCAATTCTACACAAATTTCCAAGTATCAATGGTGCTATTATATCGATTCTAATATTGGAGTAATAAAAAAATTCTTTATTTATTTTTATTTTATTTTATTTTTTTGAATAGAAGCCATTGAAAAGCTGAAAATTTATTTCTGTGGGACCAAGAAACTGCTCGCTATTAGAGAAACAAGAAGCCACGATGCTACACAGGACTTTTCTAAATTATCAGGCGTTGTATCTTACGGAACGCTCGACCATTGATTTGACCTCCGTTTTGAAATTCGGAACCAGATCTAGAATCAGCACGGTGAGAGTGAGTTCCAGGAATTTTCCGAATTTTTTCCGACAATTCCGTAGTGGCCGTGACCACCGGTCAAAGTTCTGACAATATTTTTGGGCCAAAAATGTTGTTAAACTTTGACCGGCAGTCACGGCCACTACGGAGTCACCGGAAAAAAATCGAAAAATTCCTGGAACTCACTCTCGCTGTGCTGATTCTAGATCTGGTCCCGGATTTCAAAATGGAGGTCGAATAGGCCATCAAAATGGCCCGAGCGTTCTGTAAGATACGGAACGCTCGATAGTGCTTGAAAATCTTTGCGATGCTACATAGTAAAACGGTGAGGCTGCTAGTGGAGAAAACGCAAGAAATATGAATATGATCTCACGAAACTTGAGTTACCGTGAACCTTCTAAATTGAAAATATTTATTTTGGAAATTAGCGAAAATGATCCAAAAAAATATGTTATTGACGAGTTTAATACAAAACAAAAAAATCTAGCTTGATTGATCTAAAAAAATTTTGGTGGGCGTATGGTCCATTTGGATTGAATCCGTCCATTAAATCGTCAGTCAAAGTCAAATTTTGTTATTTTGTCATCTTCCCAAGTGGCAATTTGGTCATTTGATTTAAGATAAATTACACAAAAGTTCATAACATTTGGGTATTATTACAGTCAACTCCTAAAGTTTGAAAAATATTTATTTTGGTGCCAAATTTTAGTTAAATTGTATAATTTTAATTTTTATTTTTTAATGGGGCTTATTTGGTCAATAATTAATTTTATTGAATTGCTTTGATACTGATTAAATAGTTTCTATCAAAAAATATCAACAAAGTAGTATTTTTTCGTATGAATATAATATCACAACTTTCAAAAAAAATTTCTCGTATTAAAGACAAGCACATTTTGATTTTAATCAACAGTTAATAATAAATGTAATTATTGTGCCTACATAAAATTTTATTAGGAATATATTACAGAAAAAATATATCGAATACAACGAATCAATAAAATCAAATAAAAATACAAAAAAATAAAATAAAAATTCAAAAATTTTCACCTCTCGCCCCCAACCAATACCCCCCCGCCCAAACAAAAAAAACCCACCACTATGCTGTTGGTGGTGGTGGTTTCCACCAGTAGCCGGTGGTTTTGAAACCACCACAACTAGCGTGGGGTTGGAGGCGGTTTTTGATTTTTTTCTTTTTATTTGATTTGATTTTTTTAAAAGAAAATTTATTTGATTTTTATTAACTCGTTGTATTTGATATATTTTTTCGGAGTGATATATTTCTAATAAAATTTTATATAGGCACAATAATTATATTTATTATTAATTATTGTTTAAAATCAAAATGTGCGTGTTTCTAATATTAAATAAAATTTTTGAATTTTTTTGATTTTATTTTATTAATTCGTTGTATTCGACATATTTTTTTGTTGTAATATATTCCTAATAAAATTTTATGCACACATAATAATTATATTTATTATTAACTATTGGTTAAAATTAAAATATGCGCGTCTCTAATGCTAAAGGAAAAGTTGTGATATTATATTAACATGAACAAATGCTATTGTACTGAATTTTTTTTATAAAAACTATTTAATTAGTATCAAATGAATTAAACAAAATTAATTATTGACCAAATAAGTACCTATATAAAAATAAAATGTAAAATTGTATAATTTAACTTAAATTTGGTACTAAAGTATATATTTTCAAAATTTGAAACTTGATTGTAATAATACCCAAATTTTAGTTCCTTTTGTGCAATTTATGTTAAGTCCAATAACCAAATTGCCTCTTGGGAAGATAACAAAATAGCAAAGTTTGACTTTGACTAACGGTTTAATGGACGGATTCTATCCAAATGGACCAAATGCGTACAAATTTTTTTTTGGATCAATCTAGCTATACTTTTTTTTTATTTCGTACTAAACTCGTCAATGGCATTTTTTTTGACCATTTGCCTCAATTTCCCTATTTATTTACACCGTGTTTATTAATTAAATATAAATATAGAAGATAGTTCTTTTTATACCTACATTGGTGATGAAATGAGAAAATTTATTTACTAGCCATTAAAGAGTTTTACGGAAACAAATTGTAAGGGAGTACATACATTATGCATATATCCAGTGGCGAAGGGAGGTGTAGGCATGTGTAGTCACGTGCCTACACATGCTTGGTTGATAAATTTTTATTTATTTATTTTAATTTTCAAATGCATAAAATCATGATTTTGGAAAAGTTCCCAATTCATTTGTTCATCAATTTCATATTAGTTTTCTTTCGGTTGAAAATTTTGGTATTATTTTTAATTTCAAAAATACGCAATATAGATCTAACAAAAAAGTTAAATCTAAATATGAAAATACCGTCCGTACAAAGGCATATATGGAAGTTTAAAGATGAAAAAATAACATTTTAACTTTTAACATTTAATGAAAGGCTTAAGTTTCAAGCTTACTTCGATTAAGTCCCATATAGAATTTTCAACCTTCTTGTTTAACTCAATTTAGTCCTTAATGATTGATTTTTTACTTTGTCACTTTCAACAATAATTCAATCTCTCCAACTTACTTTATTTAAACTCGAAAGTAAATAATATTTCAACCATTTAATTTGATCCTTATTGCTTTTCACTTTCTAGTATCTTAATTTTCCTAAAAATTTAGTTAAATTCTATTAGTGTTGACGACTTCTAATTTCAAATTGACAATGTTTTGGCATTACAACACAATGTCTTCTCAAGTATTTAGAATTTGTAGGGTTAAAATAACATGTAGACCTTTGAAATACAAGTTTTGTAATACTCCATTCCTTATCAATAATAGGAAAACTATAGCTGGAGAGCAAAAAAGATTATTATTAGTTATCGATTCATTCACACTAGGCATTAGAATCAAAGTGATGGGTAGCGAAGGATAAAAGTTTTTACATGCAAGGACAACATACGACTATTATATTATTTTCGATTTTGTTCTCCTCCCCACGTGGTACCCATGCCGACATGGAACCTTTTGGTGATGCCATCTCACCCCCAAAAAATTTATTTTTTATAGTATCTACGTTGAGTCAGATGAATAATACATACTCCCCTGATGGCGGGGGACTGGCAGGGCCCACAAAATTTTTTTTCCGGGCATGGGTAGGAGATCGGAACTCATATTATCTTAGTTATTCTTGCCACTCAATTGTGGCTACACAAACAAAATTTTCTGGCTTCGCCACTGCATATATCATTGCATATAAATCAAACAAAAAGTCACATAGTTTTGAACCATAATATTGTCAACAGGACACTCTACAATGTATAATTAACAACATTCTGTTATAAAAGTATAGAAATAATAGAGAGAATTTAGAGAGAATGAATTATAAGGAATTCACAGGAATGAATTTCATTAATAACTGAAGCCCTATTTATAGGAAAACTTCGAATGGTACAATCGTAATTACATAATTTCATCAGGGGCATAATAGTCATTCACATAAATTAAAATATAATAATTTACTCCCTCGAGGAGCTCATGCACAATATTATAACACTCCCCCTTGAATGACTATTAATACAAATGTCTTCTAAATTTGTTTGGACAAAAATCCATGGGAAAAAACTTCCAAATCGATCAAGGTGATAGCTTGGAATGGTTATATCCGCTTCATCAAAACATTGCTCCCACGATGTCTATCACCAGTATAGGAGTATTTACGTGTCGCCTCGTTAAAACCTTGTCAAGAAAACCCAAAGGGGAAAAAACTTGATCGAAGGAAAAGAGTACAATACTCCATCCGATTTCATATCTTGAGGACGGATATCCTTACTTCGTAAAGGATTTCATTATCATCATTATTTGGATCTAAATCATTGTCTTTATTATAACTTGATCCAATAGATACACTGCGTCGATTTCTCTTGTCGTCCTCAATATACTCATGAATATGCCTCGTTAAAACCTTATTAGGAAAAACCCAAAGGGGAAAAATCCTAATGAAAGAAAAAGAGTACATTATTCATGTGAATACGCCTTTAATGTTGCCTCATTAAAAACCTTGCTAGGAAAACCCAGTGGGATAAAACCTCAGTCAAGGGAAAAAGAGTGCAACGCGTATTTTATACAAGTATGTTGCAAGCATTTTAAAATCTTTCATAGATTTGTATGAGTATCATATACATTGGTTCATACTCTTCATTTATCTCCACGTGAATGAAATTTTAGATGCTATACAATATCATGTTATATTCAGTGCATACATGCAATCAACAGTTTCGATCTCATTTTCTCACTATATCAAGATATATACCTAAATCTCTTCTGGAGATTTCATATTAGTTGAGATTGGGCTGCCTCATTAAAAACCTTGTTTGAAAAAAACCCTTTTGGGACAAAAACATCAATCAAGGAAAAGAGTACAGCATATAAATTTCTCAACAATATCAATATAGATATTTTGAGCCGTTGCATGCACTGATACAATAATACATTTGAAACCTCTTCAAGAGTTTCATTATCATTTCTCATTAAACCCGTGCATGAACACTTTAATCATAAGGGCATATATTTCAGCATTGGAATTTTCGATGGATTTTAATATCCTCACTATTATTGATAGTATGTAGCGCTATCTTTTCATAGTGTGTCGACACTTTCAATTTTATTTCTTTCCCCATATCGACATAACTTATCGAGATATCTCATTATCAATCCTCTTGTAGGATTACACAATATAGTTATGTCTATATACTCTTTAAGAGTATATGCCTCCGTCATTAAGACCATCTTTTACAATTTGCTTTGACATATATGATTGGGGAACTCTTATAATATCAACATTTCTAACAATATTAACTTATCAAAGCATCCTAGCTGATATATGCGATTGTTCATAGTCTTTCATGCATCCTTGAACTTCAAGTTCATATTTCAATTGTGAGGATATAGTATGATGCATTTCACATATCATTTTCAACCTTTAATACTCCCCCTCATGCTAAGAAAATTTAGAACACTAAAACTCATATATGTTCTCATCATTCAAATTTTTAATATGAGAATTTATATAGTTTGCATTCTATTCTCGATATTGGCAATTTATTGGAGGACTTTAAATAATTTGCCACATAATATCCCACTTGTATGCGCATATTCAATCCTTCAGGGATTTATTCAAGTATTGGGATATACATTTACTAGTTTTATCATTAAATCTGGAAATCATGCTCATACTGGTGAGCAAATATTTCTTAAATACACATGTGACTATCTAGTGGATCCATATCATAATATCTAGTAGTCCACATGGAGGATGAGTGGGCCCATATTTCTCATCCTTTATTCCGTATATATGTGATTTATTCCCAATATTGACTAGTAATGATTTCATTATTTATCGAGAACAATCATTGAAGAATTCTTTTAATTCTTCACTTGAAATATTGATTTCAATAATTATTTAAACCGGGATGGTCACCTGGTCTATAAACGAATATTATTGAACTTTTAGTTCAAGAAATTCTTATATCGATTTCACTAGTATCTCAGTATAGTGCTCAACATGATTTATTACTTTCATCATATGTATAGCTCACCGACATATTCCATCATGTTTCGTAGCATTATTACACATCAATGCTCAAGCGTGGAATCTTAGCACATACGCTTTCATGTTTCGACATCGCTCCAACGCTGAGCCTTACTCTCATACGCTGCTTATAAATTATCCTGGGCACTTACAGATTCACCATAATAATGGTCCATATATAATAATGGATAATTTGCTCTCAAATCTTCGAAAATACTATCCATCACTACCGATCAAAATCCTAAAAAGGATTTATCAAGTAGGCTTGAAAGGTTGAGGATGCTAATGAATAAGGGTATCCCACAAGATATCCGATGGTTGATTGAAGCAAAGGTTCGATTATCCTGGTGAGGTTTCAATTCCTTCTAAATACATGCCTGGTATGGGTAAAAGTAGTTTTTCAAAGAAACGGAGAGCAAAAAGATTAGGAGGATGCTACAAGTGTGCTTTCGCGGACATGTGACACTCGATGTAAATCTGGGGTACTTGTCCGTAAACCGAGAAGATAAAATAGCATTCATTAAAGATGGATTGAGTAAGGAGCCTTTGGATGATATTCAACAGGCTCTTGAGACACATCCTAGTGGACACGTACAAAGTGAGCTAATGGCCTTATGGGCCAAATTCAAAGATCAACAAATGCGTTACAGTCTTGAAAAACTTACTTTAGAAGATCCTGTTTGTAAATTTAGTAGAAAAATTTAGTATAATGATTTTCCCATATTTATGTAAGAAAGCTTGGTGTAATAACAAAGATCAATATATTTCTTGTAATTGTAAATATTGTTTTTCAATTTTTAAGATATATATATATGTATATATATAGATATATATATTATTTTTCAATCACCGATAGGTATGTCATTTCACTAAAATTTTTCTGCCTTTTTCTCTTTCATATTTGTCAAAAAGTAAATAGTACAATCAATTATTGGTTTGAAAATTTTTTCTTTAAATAAAGGGATTCGTGTCTCTCATGTTTATAATGCTGAAAGTATAGTGCAAAAAGAGAGATAGGAGTAGAGATGGATATAGAGATTTTAGAATCATCTCATACAAGTCAAGATTTACCTCACCAGCATTAAAAACCATATGTGTTCTTGGTGGCTCCAGATTAGTAGGTCATATCCAATATGTGGATATGGCATCAACTTGTAAGGGAGTTAGGGAAACAAAATATCAATATACTATATGGAGGGACTAATAACAAACTATTAAGGAGTCTTATGATGGCCGCACAATCATGGGGGATAAGAGTGTCAAGTGTAATACCTTTTCATCGAATTGGAGGCAGTAATCGAATTGGAGTTAGAAATGTCATTAGTCCACCGATTGATGCTACAAACACAATCCATCCACGATCGTCGATGTACATGATGAGCAATAGTGATGCTTTTATTGTTCTTCCAAAGCGCTATAACACGCTGGAAGAAATATTCAATATAGCGCCATTTGCACAAAGGAATCTTTCATAACAAACCCATAGGTTTGTTGAATATTAATTATTTCTTTGATGGTTTGCTAGCATTTCTAGATCGTGGTGTAGAATATAAATTTATTTCTCGCTCAATGAGAAATATACTTGTTTCGCTAATACAATTGCCGATCTACTCATCAAGATTCAATCATATGTTCAAAAATCAGTGGAAGTCGAAACCCATCGGCCATGCACTACCTGGTGTCAAGCTTAAAAAGAGATCCTTTGGATCTTTCATTATGAACCCGAATGTTTGGGTAAGGCAGAGTTACGTAAGTATTTATACTCTCGAGACGCATCCCTCATTTATGGGTTCAATATGTATTTTCTTTTCGCATTTCTATATTTTCGAGTGTTTATTGCCATCTTTGATATTCTCAATATGTTCCACTTAGGCCAAGCTTTTGTACTTCTTCCTGAGTAATAATAATATCATATTGGCTTTATTCAAATACGTAAATCTTAGTGATTATGCTTCTTCAAGAGCATTTTATTTTCATATTAATACAATCTCATATCATCGATGAGATTACTTCATATAATCTTTCCATGCGATATATTTTCTTTGATTTATCAACATGGGATCTATTGAGCATTTTACTTTCATCTATTTATCCAATGGTAACTTCAGGTACCACTTACTCAATTTTCTCCATCAATATTCAATAGACGTGGAAAGTGAACATTCATTTATTAAATGCTTCTTTAAGAGCATTTCTCATCATATCACAATATACTAATCTCATAATGAGATTTTTCACCACCAGATATTTTCTTTCTCTTTTATCACAATGGGATTCTTTGAGCAATTTCACTTCATCAATACATACAACGGTAAATTCTGGCATCACTTGCTCAAATCTCTTCTTTAATATCAATAGAATACTCATATCAAATATATATAAATCACTTATCCAATCGTGGGGTTTAATCCAACCACATTTGTAATAAGTATTCGTAACGTGTGGTATAACCCACCACATTGAAAATATGCATACCAATCGTGTGATATAACTCACCACATTGGAAATATATGCGAAATTTAAAGTGCGAAATTTAAATTGCAGAATTAAATTTCCTCCAATAGGTGGTCGAACCTACCTTATGGGAATTATTGCAATAAATATAAATTTACTAATTTAAATTGCCGTAATTAAAATGCATAATGATTAACTACTTCTTCTGAGTAGGGTCTACTTAGTAGAAGGTATTACCCTTCACTTAGCATATAAATTACATAAATATATAAAATCTTCCGCTTAGTGATGGTTGAACCCATCATTAGGTAGGAGGTATTGCAAAGATTTAAATTGCAATAAATAAAGTCTTGAGACTTAAATATCTATAGAAGAAAATTTATTCTAACTATTTCTTCAAAATATAATTATCGCCAAAATAAACGGTCAGAATCAAATATTCTCCGCCAATCACATTAGCTGTTTGGTAGCACCGGCAAAAAGCGTGGTGCTACACATATTTCTTTATAAAACATTAATACATATTCGCCATCGCCAATCGCTAAGCTGTTTGCGGCATAAGCCTCGGTAAGTGCGTATACGCATACATGTCTCTTTATAAAGTTTTGACATTATAAGCACTAATACGTAAATATTCACAAGTCCAAGGACCCTTTGTAACTTTTTCAAAAGTTGGTACCGATTTGTAAATTTTTGAAAATTTACCTTATCAATATTGGTGTCAAATCGAAGATCTCGTTGAATCGAGTATAATGGAGTCGAGAAAATTGATTTTGATAATATATGCTCTTATATCTCGAGAAAACGAATGTTATAGCTTTTATATATTATTATATTATAAAATAATAAAATAATATATATAATATATACCTCTCTGCCCTTTGCTTCCATTTTATTACTTAATTTTTGAAACCCGTATTCGCTGTGGTTTGGCTTGGAAAATTCCACTAATCGACATTGGTATTGTGATCGCCTCAGGAATAGGTATTTTATAATCTGAGGTCGTAGTGTGCTCGCTTTAGAGAGAATGGGACAGAGAGCTAGATTTTATAGAAAATCGAGTATTTCAAATCAGAATAATCCAGCTTCGACATGTACATCATCTATAAGATGCAATCGTAGAAAGATACTTCTTTCATATTACTCAAAGGGTTAGACTACGTACGATAACGTGTTATAAAAGATGTAAATAATAGAGAATTTAGAGAGAATTTAATTATGCGAATTCACAGAATGAATTTCATTAATAATCAAGTTCTATTTATATGAAAACTTCGAATTGCATAATCGTAATTACATAATTTCATCAAAAAGATAATAAATATTCACATAAATTAAAATATAATAATTTACTCCCTCGAGGAGCTCATGCTCATGTATAATTAACAACATTCGTCATTGTTTGAGTAAGAATGTCGTATATAGTCATTGTTTGAGTAAGAATGTCGTATATAGTTATCGTTAATGTCTTTTAGTATTGGACACAAATACCCACCTGCCGTATGCGTGTTTTTGAGATGTCTAGTAGTCCTATGTAAGATATTCCTATGTTTATTTAGAAGCATATTATTGGCATTGTTAGAAGCATATTATTGGCATTGTTTTCTTGTCTGATTATTATGTGTTTTGGATTAGGTAAAAAGCAACGATAATTGATTAATTAAGGAACCGTTCATGTGAAAAATCTTACAAAGTTATGGCCTTCAACTGCAAATGGAAACACTTGAGGCAAAAAGCCAAAACAAGGGATGAAAAAGGCCAAGGAAAAGATTAAAATAAATAAATAAATAATTGTTTTTTTTTAAAAAAAAATCTATAAGAAAATAAACAAATTTAGTAAACATTTATTTGATACGACATTGAGTTGAAAAATGAAAATATTTTCTAATTCCGTAGAAGATGGAAAATATTTTTCCAAACTGCCACGAATTTCTTTTCTTTTATTTCTTTTTTCTTTTTAAGAATTTTGGCGTAAATGTGTTTCAAAAACTTATGTTCAGAATGCATTTTCATAGAAAAATTTGTCGCTTATAGCGTGTTTGATTTAACAAACAATGTGAAAACAAAAAACTTTTTTTTTTCCCATGAAAACACACCCTTCGTAAATTATATACAATATTTGATTTGTGTTCATCTCTTATATAGTTGGAAAATAATTAGTTTTATTAAAAAGAAGAACTTTCGCAATATTATTCAATGAAATATAAGATATCACAACATGTTTCCCCGGACCATAACACAAATATTTCAAATATTTGAAGAGAAGTAACAATAAAATTTTTAAATTTTAAACAATTTTTTAGAAAAGATCTTTAACTTTGGATTCGGTAAGGGTTTTTAGTTTATGATATATAGCTTCTTTATCGATGTGACTTTTGTTTTTGACTTTACAATATATGAAAGTCTAGCTTGTTTTTTTTTTTCTATCAATATGCTAACTAGTTTGTTCAAAGAAAAATAAGGATTAAATTGGTACTTTGAAAAAGAAGTGGGAGGAAAAAAGTTCTTAGATAAAGATATTAATCCTTTCCAAATTGAAATGGATTAAGAAATTGGGATATTTATTTTTGCATAATTTTATTTTAACACAATGGCACGGTAAAAATGAAAAAATGTGTTAAAAATTTTGTATAGAGTGAAATGTATTTATCAATATTATTTTAATTCACAAAATTTTAATACATTGAACTATATCAATCATCATATTAAAATATTAAAACAGTAGTATGACATTTTTCTTTTTATGATTTTCTTAATAGAAGTCTTTTTTTTTTTGAATAAAAGGTTAATAGAAGTTTTTATAATTTAGAAAATAAAATAGTGCGAATATAGTAGCAAATACCGATTCGTCACGGTGGTTATTCCAGGAAAAAAAAAAAAGAAAAATCATCAGTGGTTTTGTCTCTACTCCACATGTCCCGTATGGAGAAAAATGACAAAGTGGACTCTGACGTATAGACAGAGACCCAAACTAAACAGATCTGTCTGATCTAACTTGGGATTTTATTTTATGTTTTTTACAGTGACGAATTGAAAATCAGCTTTGAGATTTTTCTGAATTTGAATTGAATCCCGTAAAAGGAAAAACATAAAAAGAAAGGGGAATAAAGCTAATAATATCAATATATATCACCACATTCAAGTCGTCTGCTTTTTCATATAAGTTTTGTTAGCTCAATTTGACCGCCATAAATTGTGGGCTTACGTTGAATCATTGCTGCTGCTACTTTCTTGAGCACTAAAGCTAGGGTTCTTCCACTATACAGCATAATTTTTGTCCAATTAGTTAAAACCCATAGTTAAACATACTGTTAATTTAGGGTATTTGCTTTGCCAATCGCAGCCCATTTAGCTGTTCGCTTTAATCGTGAATCAGTCTGGAGTTTCTTCCCGTTGTTGTTGATATCTGTTCGATTAAGCAAAGCCCTTACGGTCAATTTGATTTGGCGTCCGCTCTTTTGTGGAATTTGTTTGTTCAGGATTCCGATTGCTGAGATTTTGCTGGGTTTAGAATGAGGAGAAAGAGTGTGTTATGCTGTGAGAAATGAAGTTTGAGAGATGGGTTGTGTTTTCGGGAGAGAGATCTCATCATCTGGGCCCCCTAGCCGCGAGTTTGTAGCAGAGAAAGGGAGGGCAAACAGAGAGGAGAGAGATTCCGCAGCCCCGCCGGCGAGGAGAGAGAAAGTAGTTGCTTCTGAAAGCAAGGTGGATGAGGACGGCGCCAGTGGTGTTCAGAATGGTGGAGAGCAAAAGGAACGTAATCCACGACCTCGAGGAGGTGAGAGGAGAAGGTCAAAGCCAAATCCCAGGCTGAGCAATCCTCCTAAGAACATCCACGGTGAGCAAGTCGCCGCCGGATGGCCAGCTTGGCTGTCGACCGTCGCCGGAGAAGCCATCAATGGGTGGACCCCACGCAGAGCTGACACATTCGAAAAAATCGACAAGGCAAGTGGTTTCTACCTTCTATTCGGTATTCTATACCAAACTTTTCTATCTTAATATTGTAGATTCATATCTTATTATTTGTTTTGCTTTTGTGTATTCTTTTGTGGCAATTGTGATTAGATTGGGCAAGGGACTTATAGTAATGTGTATAAAGCTAGAGATGCTATAACGGGGAAGATTGTTGCGTTGAAGAAGGTTAGATTCGATAATCTTGAACCCGAGAGCGTGAGATTTATGGCTCGCGAGATATTGATCTTACGCCGTTTGGATCATCCAAATGTTGTCAAATTGCACGGATTAGTTACTTCAAGAATGTCTTGTAGTTTGTATCTTGTGTTTGATTATATGGATCACGATCTGGCTGGCCTTGCATCTAGCCCTGCAATCAAATTTACCGAGCCTCAGGTTCGTTTTCATCCCTTCATAATCTTAAGTTTATATCCAGAAATTTGGAGTTTGTTTATTTTGACATTCTTGTTTGTATTATAGGTCAAATGTTTTATGCATCAGCTATTGTCTGGACTTGAACACTGCCACACACGTCACGTGTTACATCGAGATATTAAGGGGTCGAATCTTCTTATCGATAATGAGGGGATCCTTAAGATTGCTGATTTTGGGCTGGCTTCGACTTTTGACCCGAACAATAAGCAACCCATGACTAGTAGGGTGGTTACTCTATGGTACAGGCCACCAGAGCTTCTTCTTGGGGCCACTGATTATGGTGTTGGTGTGGACTTGTGGAGTGCTGGGTGCATTTTAGCTGAGTTATTTGCCAGGAAGCCCATTATGACTGGGCGAACAGAGGTAAGCCCAATATGACTGGCTCATTATGTTCACCATTTTTGCTGGTTTAGCGTGTGTTTGAGAACTCAACTTCTAAGAATAACATGGTTGAGTATTGCTGTTTCTTAGGTGGAACAACTGCACAGGATTTTCAAGCTATGTGGTTCTCCTACTGAAGAATATTGGAAAAAGTCGAAGCTACCACATGCAACCATATTCAAGCCTCAGCAAGCATATAAAAGATGCATAGCAGAGACATTTAAAGATTTTCCCAAATCGTCTATTCCATTAATTGATACTCTCCTTGCAATTGATCCAGCTGAGCGCCGAACTGCTACTGCTGCACTAAAGAGTGAAGTAAGCCCTCTTAATCTCTGGCTGATTGAGAGTCTAAAGATAGTTTATTCAAGATTTACTGAGATTTATTTCCTTTCAAAGGAACAAGTATTGATTTATTTCGATTCTCTCCCTATGTTTGCCCCAGCTATCTGCTATGCCTAACAAGAAAAAACTTGTTTGACAAATCCTTGAAGTGCTTACAAGTTACAAGTATATCAAACATTGACTTTGTTTGACATATCCCTATATGTGGTTATTTACTTTTTAACCACATATACTTGAGCTTATTCTCTTTGTTGTTTTCATACTCTTTTAGTTTCTGAAGCACCGAAAACTGGTTTATTTTCTTATTTTTGGGAATGCATTTCTGGAGAAAAGGGCAAATTTTGTAAAGAAAACTTAAAATTATTATTATATTACTTTTTTTTCAGTGGAAATATGCAAAAATCTTGAAAATGTGAAAATAGACCGCTTCTCTCTTTCCACTCTGAAAACATAAAGCTAAAAATGAATTCAAACCGAAAATTGTACACGAAGAGAACAATGCCTTAATTGTTTGCTGGTTTATTTTATATCTTCATAGACTATTGCTACTGTTAACAGGATTCTAAAGCAACCCCCCGGCGGGGAGCACAGAACCTCATCGCATTGCTCATAAAAGTCTGTTATGAGATATTTGTCGCGGATTTTTATTACGTATCACTAAATGGTTGGTCATCCATATATCTGTTATGTTCTCTGTTGCAGTTCTTCACAACCATGCCTTATGCATGTGATCCTTCCAGCCTTCCAAAGTATCCGCCAAGTAAGGAAATCGATGCTAAGCTACGGGATGAAGAAGCTAGAAGGTTTACGAAATAGCCCTAGTCTTATGTAACTCTATCTTGATTTCTTTCTGAATAAATTTTAAGAATTTTATTCTTCATGCCATTGATGATATGCACGCTTGAGGTGCTTGTGTGATTATGATAATAGAAATTCGATAATTGTTAACGAAGATAGTTGACAAAGTATAGCAGTTTAATATGTAATTTTTCAAACTAATAAATTTTGAGCAAGCATGTTTTCGATGTTCTGTCCTTTTTACTTTGTGGATGATAAGGCTGATGAGCAATTATTATTCTTCCCTGAAATCCTTACCCGAGTTTCTGGATTGTAGGCAAAGAGTTTCTGGTAAAGTGGGGGTAGATGGGGTGAAGAAAACACGTCCACGTGATCGAGCAAGGGCGTTTCCTGCTCCTGGAGCCAATGCGGAACTGCAAACCAATATTGATGTGCGTATACTCAACCTTGAATTTTATGTCCATCTTGATTATACAATTATCAGTGTTCGGAAGGGATAAATCGGTCTCAAATAAGATGAGCCAAGGGGCATTACAGCATTAGTCTCAAACGAGCCAAATGAGTAATTAGAAAGAATAAAAAGTGCAAGATCATGCATCTGGAAGATCCGTAGTAATGCAGATTCATAAAAATTATTGTCTAATTTGTAAACAAACAAGCTAAGAGATCTGAGAAATAAAGCGTAATAAATTCTCAAATAACTATTCACATGATAGAGTATAAAGTACAACTAGATGTAGCAATTAAACTCTCCCATTTGCTATTACTAGGATCTATTAGAGAATTACATTTCTTATTTCATTAGCTCGTTGTTGTCATCGGTTCTCCTTGTTCTTTGTCATACCCCTCCATTTACTGTGCTTCTTTGGGCTTGCCACTTTCTGTTATACATTTCTCTTCATGTAATCATACATTTTATAGGAATCACACATTGTCCAAAAGCTCAACTCTTCCCAAAAACTAACTACATCAAATAAGCACAATCTATCTAGTCCTTCAATTTCTTGCCGAAGGTAGGTCGAAAAAGGAGGAAGAAAAAAATGACAAATTGCCCAAAGCTATAGGCTATTGAAAAGAATCCTAAGGCTTAGGCTAGTAACAAGAAATTGCGAGGCTTACTCTGTGTAACCCCCTATTAAGTTGAGGGAGGAACCTTGACAATTGACATTCAAGACGTCGATGCCTTTAAGAAAGCCTCACATAAGGAATAACCACACTGAGAAATAGTGGAAGATGTAAGTGATGACCCAACTCAACCTGCTGTGGTCGTCACTCTCTCTTCTTTTTTGATCTGTTTTGGATTTTTTAATTGAGAAACATCAACATTCTCACCTATTTACTTATCACGAGTACTCAAGGATTGATATGTTATTATTTTTCACGATAATTTGATTGCCAGTGTATATGATGGCTTAACTAGATACAATGGTGCAATGGTGCATAAACTTCTCTATTTGATTCTTCAAAGCTTTTGTGGGGTAGGTCTAGAGGATTACCATTTAAAGTTTTGCTTCTCTAGTCATCTAATATGGTGATAAGAAGGGACAAAAAAAACAGGCACATGAAAATGTTGGAACATATATCTGATGAAGACAAACGTGGGATATTTAGATATGAAGAACATGTTTACCGATACATTCTTTCTTTGTCGCACTAGACGAGCAAGAAAACATAGGCAAAGTATCTTTGTGGGAAATTATATTATTTCTCGTGTCATGATCTTTGACACAGTTTTGTACTTTCTCTGCATAATTACACTAGTTAAAACAATTTAGCTTCTTTTTTTTTTTTTTTTTTCCTATGAATTTCTGAGTAAATTTCTTTAAACAGAGACGGCGACTAATCACACATGCTAATGCAAAGAGCAAAAGCGAAAAATTTCCACCGCCACACCAGGATGGAGGACTTGGTTATCCTCTGGGATCTTCACATCACATGGAACCGGGCTTGATCCTCCGGACGTCCCATTCACTTCCATGAATTTATCGTATGCCAAAGAGCCCATGCAAACTTGGTCTGGCCCATTAGTGGAACCCGATGCTCCAAGGCGAAAGCCCAAGCCATCGAAGATGCGTCCTCAAAGAGATAAAGATTCTAGTCGAAGTAAGGAGAAAGAAATCGTATAAAATATATATATATATAGCCTTAATTCATCTATACTTAAGCCAGATCGACATATAGAGATGAAGACTCTTGCAACTCTTCGTCGGGGAGTTACTAAACATTTGAGAGGTACTACTTGCATTTTCTTCGACGTTCCTTCTTATTATTTTTTTGGGATCATATGATATGAATTTTCTGTGTTGTAAATGTTTCATTTTTTCTTTCCTCCCTTTGCATAGACAGATTTCCACTAGTGAAAAATAATGAGCATCATACATCTTTCGGATTTACACATTAAGAATTGTCAGTGTGTGTATTTGTACAACGCTATTGGCATTCAACGGTTATCCTTTTTTAAGTTGTGTGCATTTTATACTTAGGACATCTGTACTTTATGGGTTTTTTTTTTTTGGGTGGAAGGGGTTTATGGGTATGTTTTTGTGTAACTATATCGTATGTAGTTTCATATATTATGTCACTTGAAAAATCAACCATTATGAAATGACCACATCACGGTTTGTAGGAATGTTTTGTGTGGTTAGCATTTTCTTTTATTTTTATGCCATTAAGTATTTAGCTTTGTTCTTTTTTATTTAAAAAAAAAAAGAGAGAACGAAAAAGAACAAGAACGTACTGCCATATAAAATAATATAATTATTTAATTCATTGATGGGAAATTAAACTAAAAAGTGCACCAAAAAGTAAGTTACAGAATTCAAAATTACAAAAACCCTGGAGCAACTTTCTAGCCAAGTAATGTTAAAAGGACGTGGACTACTCGCAGTCGATTATTTTTGAGCTAATATTTGGGGATCAAGGTGGCACCTGACTCAATAAAGTATTCATCACTGCCAGCATTAAACTTGATACAATAAGGAGAAGAGCAACAATAGCAGTTGAATTTGAACCCCCAAATGGGAATATCAAATAAAGGCTCCCATCCAACTTCTTCTTTAATGGCTTCAAATTTGCAGTCTTTTCTCATGCAAAACCCACAGTGCTCACAGTACAACGTCAATGGCAACGATTTCTTCACCATGAATTTCTTTGATTTTACCTCGGACGACTTCTCCAAACGGGATTCATGTAATGGAGAACTCCCGTTCGCCATAGAAAAGAAATCTCTGTACAAGCTGAAAATATCGAAGGACTTTTATATGTAGATATTTGATGAAGATGAATGTTCTCAAAGATTCATTGTGCGAGTATATATGGTGAGGTTTGGCATGAGTGTCTCCTACTCCTATCCTATGTAGACATAGTTTTGAATCTTGTTTCCAATTAGGAAAGGAATATATGACGGTGGACGTATTTCAATTTCAATTAGGGAACTATAGTTGGACTACGTAAAAAATAGTTATTTTTCTGAATGAAAAGACCAGAGGAGATTGTAGGAGTGGGGATTTGAACTTAAGCTTTGGGGGTTGTAGACGAATACAGATGCCACTAGACCACATGGAATTTCGCAAATTTTCAATTACAAGGCCAAGGAGAGTGTATGGGAGGGGAATTAAACCCTAGATTTAGGGGATGGGAGACGAACTCGGATGGCACAAGACCACATGGGTTTTGGCAAGTGAAAAATAGTTATTTGTACAAAATATTTTCCGTACAATTATAATGATTTGTCTATATAATTTTCGTACATTAGCAAAATTGTAATATCACTAAAGATCCGATGCCTATATGCGGGTCGATAATTGACACGTGGTCATCCCTTATGATGGTGAGGAGAGGGTGACACTTGTCAATCATCGGCTCACATATGAGCATTGGATCATTTGCCACTATAATATATATATCCAGGGATGATCCCGACTCTTGAGACTTGATGATATAGGCAACCGCTTGGGATTCCAAATCCAAAAATATTTTTATTAATACAAAAAGATCCCAAAATTATCAAACTCATTGATAGGAGGGCCCTCAATGCCGAGTTTCACCTTAGAGCCTCGATATCTTCGAGCCGGCCATGTATGGCTGTGTATATCACCCTATCAGACTCATCAAGTGTGGATAAAATCTAGCAGTATGAGTATTGTGACACGGACAAATTCTTGCGACACGCGTACACTTGATACCATATCACACCTCGTCATATATACGTATGTATCCCTCTTCAACATTACTACAAACCCACGTTACACATCTCCTTCTATTCTATGTATAAATATATATACGCTGTTTTGTATATATCTCTCTGACTTTTTTTTTTTGGGGACATTTTCATAGCAAATTGTGAGGGAACTAAAGATGTGGCTACCTAGCAGGGACGGATCTAGTATAGAGTTGCAGTAGGCTGTAGCCTACTGCAGCCAAAAAATAATTAGTAGATCGTGCAATATTTTTCACAAAATATTGTTAGTCGAGTTGGCTAGTCCAGGTCCCTTAAGACTTTAATAATTTGTTTGCCAGCCAGAGTTCGAATTTCAGTGTAGTTTTTCCTCATTTCTTCTCTTGGCTTTTCCAAGATGCTTCGTCACTTGGGTGTAACATTTTTGACCTTTTGTCCTTTTTCCTCCCCCCTCTCTCTCTCTCTTTCAAAGTTGCTTACGGTAAGTTTTTTTTTTTTTTTGACCTTTTGTCCTTTTTCCCCAAATAATTATACATTTTCAAAAGCTTATAAATCTTGTTTCTCCTTTTACAATTAATTATTTTTCTTATTACAACCATTGTTTATTTATTAATTATTTTTCTTATTAAAATATTTATTTATTTATTTTATATGATTATTACTCTCTCTGCCATATTATAAGATTTTGTACTTGATTTATTAAATTATTACTTCGAGTGATCTAGAAAAATAATTTTAAATATTTTATATGATTTGAATTTAATTGACTATGATTTTGAGAAATAATATGACATAATAATTATCAATTTTAAAGTTCAGTTTGATTCACCACTTAATTCACTTTTTTCAGAAGTTCAACGACGCACTAGAAAACAATACCTATTTAGAAAACAACCAATTAAAATCAGTATATACCAAAACAATCAAATTAAATTATAATTTCATATTAGTTTTCTTATATTTTGTACAATCAATCTAGAAGATCGTTATTTTAGATAATATGTTACAAAAATAAAGCATTTGAAGCTAACTTTATACTTTATCATGGGATTACTTATTAAGGAAAAAAATACTCCTTAAAAAAAAAAAATTTGGGGGCGCTGCCCCCAAACCCCCGAATCACCTCAGTGCATTAACAATTTCTCACATCATCCTTGATCATAGTCCCCCCCCACACTCTAATCCTAACTCCGTCCCGCTACCTAGACCACCAGATGGGCGTCGAATGGGCTTATGTCATGGTTTTCTTTCTCATCTCTCCTCCTGCCTCTGTTCTTGGTTAGTATATACTCTCTCGTTTTGATTTCATGACTCTGACAGTCATTTTGATTTCGAGAATTTAGAAATAATTTAATTTCCAAGTGGAATTATTAATTTGTAATTGCATATTGTAAGTTGTGTTAATATTGTTTTCATGCATTGACACGTGGACAGCATCTATGTATTCTCTTGTTGCTGGCTTTTAGAAGCCTGGTGCTTTGGTGGGGCGGGGTTGTCTACAGAGTCATATTGGGCATACTTTTGGGTCACTGCAGTATCAAGGCCCACCTTTTGGGCCTGACTCTCCTGAATTTCCAGGTCCTCCACCTCCACCTCCACCAATCGGTCATTTGGGTCCTCGAAGTCATCCGGGTCCGGCCCCTATCGGGTTTCCTGGAGATTGGTGAACGTCCTTTCTAGCTTCCGTACTTCCACTTTTGTATTTATTTTATTTTAATTTAATTATAGTTTTTGGGGGTGGTGGGAAGGGTGGTTTATAATAAAGAAGTAAGTTGGTTGTGGATTTTGCATAATCTTTTATTGTCATCTAATTACTTCTTGATTTTAACTAGCAAGTTAACAAACACTATAAAGAACTTTAATTTATCTACTGATGACGATATAAAATATATAATCTTAGTTATTTGTCCCTATATTTTTCTCCAAAGTAAATTTTCTTGTCCCCACGCTGGTGCCTTCGCTGGATGAGTCCAACCAACAAAGCAAAAATCAAGATACATATATATATATATATATATATATATATATAATTATAATATAACGTCAAATGTTGGATTATTTTTCAATTTGTTAAGAAATTTGATGTCTACAACGAGTCAATGATCAAGGGGAAGTAAAAAAGGTGAAAAAGTAAGAACTTGTTTGCCATAGCTTACAACCAAAATTCTTTTTTTCAATTGTCATGATTTTTAACTATTCAAATTCATTTGACTGTTTCGGAATTTTTTAAAAATATTTTTCTTCACTTTTGAATTGCACATTGATCTATATCAAATACGTACTCAATTATTACGTAAATGCTCCAAGTTTGGGAGTCACGCATTGGTATGTTTTACGTTTTATCACTCACTTATCACGTTTTTATCATGTATTGGTTCGCTTAGGCATGTTTAAATTTAATGTTTGACTTCGATACTTTTCCATGCCTTACGCTTTTTATAACGTTGATTTTAGGACAATGCATATTTTTACCTATTTGAGCTTTCAATTTTTCGAGTTTTTTTAATTTTTGTCTTGATTAATTTATAACTATCTTATTTTCATGCTCCTTGATTTAATTTTCCTTTATACAAGTTTCAGGTTTTGATTCTCGTGGCATGCACACATATATATACTTATATTTCTGACAATAAAAAATGAGTCATATATTCCAACAACGCCGAATTCAAATTAGGGAGAACTACATAAAAATTCAAATATTATTATTGTCTTGTCATTTAGAAATGTGTTTAATTTGGATGATTATCAGAAAATGTCTAATTTTCTTACTGCTCTGTTTTATTAATATCGAAATTACTATCCATAATGTTTCTTGATATGATTTAAATTAGTACTTCCATCTCGTGCGTTGCATGGGAAGATATATATTTAAGATATAATTTAGAACCTGTGTAAGAAAAAAATGCTAAAGATTTTCTAAAATTTGTGATTAAGATTTTCCTATAGTTCCTCGCTGTGTCACCCACGTGTTCCATGAGAATATATATATTAATTGTGTATTTTACACACTTATTTATATCTCTAAACCGATAATTTATCATTAGATTGAGCGGATTTCTACTTAATATGTTGTGTATATTATGTTTTTAGGCACAAATCCCCAATGTGGAGAAGAACAAGGCAAAAAGGAGGAAAAAAAGGACTAAAACCGTCAAATTTCCTGAAGTTGGGGATCGAGCTGTAACTCTTCAAAAGATGAAAAATTTGGATGAAATTAATTAGGGTTCTTTTTGAATGTAAACCCAATGGCTGAAGACCTTTTTGTATTATTTCTCCAAAGAGAAAGTATATATAAAAAAAAAAGGTACGGCCACATTGGCAAAAATCAGCACTTGCGTTTTTTTTGTTCTTTTTTTTCTCTATTTTCTCTATTTCTTGCTAACAAAAGGAAGGGTTTTTTTTGGGATGGTTGAGACATGAATTAGGCATATATGTAACACCATCTTTAGTGCCTCGTCCTATCTTATAATACAGTGGCGCAATGGAGCTAGAGTCGGTGACAGTCTTTCCAAATGTTACCCGAAACCATGAGCTCATTTTCAAAAATACAATTGAGCATAAGAAACTATCTTATTACTTGCAACGTTTAACATATACATAGCAACCCAAGTGGTCTCAGTTCAAATACAAAATATTTTGTGCAGGATCTACAGCTTCTTTTCTTCCTCCACACGTATCCTCACACATCAAGTTCTGGAGGACTCCCCACCATCTCCCATGTTCCTTCCACGCCCATCACCGCCTGAACATAGAAAAGGGAACATAGTAAGTCATAAAGACTCAGTAGGAAATAGATGCTGGTGCAATGCATGTCACATACATACTTTGGGCCCAGTTGCGAATCATGTGCTTACATTGACGCTATTATATAACATATATGGCCAGGTCCCAATCCTTTTGCGGGGTTATCCCTGTGAGACCACTATTTGGGCCAAAGGTCTCAATCCTCATGTGGGGTGTTCCTTGTGACACCATTGTTTCCTTTACATGTAGGTAAACACATGATAGGAAACATTACATTCACATGCTTTCATGACATAATCGTGTGAGTATTTACATATACATTCGTCTCACACATATGCAAACCTTTCCTATCAAGCCTTGCTACCACAACAAAAGAGTATAAACATGTAAACATCATATTGACCCCATGAATTTTTCATACATATCATCACAAGGCCCTATAAGAATGTCATGTAAACAATACCTCAAGACATCTCAATCAAGATTGCACATATAGAGAATTCAAAATTTATGAGCAAATACTTGAAATAACTCCTACATATATCGATACTTACCTTCTTGGATACCTACTATATCTATTACCTACCTTATAAGAAATAAACGATCACCAAGATGCTAAGTAGCTTTCCTCACTTCCTCCTTCTTCCTTCACCTTACTTGTAGCACCACAAATGGAAGATGATGACAAAGGTTGATAATCAAGTGATATACCAAGTTGAAGGGTTTAGGAACTAGTTGGGAGTATTCTTGGCGTGTATGTGAGAGCGAGGGTCAAATTTGGGGTGATATGTCCCATACATGGTAAAGAAAGCTTAAAATCAAGGTTTAGCCGACTTAAAATTGTGGCCGTACATACTAAAATTACGGTCGTAAATTACCAAATTGCGGCCGTAACCACTTTGAGTTACGACCGTAACAAATGCTCTATTCCTTCACTCCGACCCTTATGTTCAATATTACGGCCGTAAAATACAAAATACGACTGTACCATACTATTATACAACCATACTAAACTCTCTCAAAATTTCAGCACATTTCCACAACTTCAGGATTACGGCCATATGCTTATGTGTTATGGCCGTAACTAAATAATTACGGCCTTATTTTTATTATATACGGTCGTACCAAACTCCCTGAAAATTTCACACTTCCCCTGTCTTAGAGTTACGACCGTATCATCACAATTACGGCCGTAAATCCTGTTTCCTGAATTTTCTTCTCATCTTGAATCTAATGGCCGTAATGTTACCAAATATATCATATACAATGATAAACATGGTTTACCACATGACACACATCATTATCGTATCAAAACACGTCATCATCATATCAAATCTCATATAAAAGCGGACGGGGTATTTATATCCCACATTTTTAGATCCCCAATTCCTCATTCAATTCTCTTCTTTAGTTTAGCTTAGGGTTAGTTTTATTTTTCCTCTTTTCTGTTTTCTTCTTTTCTTCTTTTTTTCTTCCTCTTTTCTTTTAGTTTTGGGTTTGATTTGGGGATTGTTACTTGGAGAAGAAGGTGAAGATATCAAAAGAAAATGATGATTGAAGGTGAATGAGAGATCAATCTTGAGCACCTCAAAGGGTGTTTTTAGTATTGTTTATTGACTCTTAACTTATAAATTCTTCCACTCATGTATTGTGTTGATATATCTATGCTTTTCTTCATCATGAACTAATTGTTGTAAAGTTGGGATGATTAATGAATCTTAACCTAGTTTTATCAATGAATATGTTTATTGCTTTGGAATGGTTTGCTCTTGTTCTTGTGTATCTATTATTTAGCCTTTTCACATTTGTTTGCTTGATCACCAAATGGATTTTTGTCATTTGGATATCTATTCGAGAGAAAGTATGTATTTTAGACCACATAACAAATACCCTAGATTCCTGTTGGGGATAGAAATATACTCATAACCCTAAATGGTCCATTGAGCTATTCTCAAAAACCCTAATGCATTTGATTGATTCTAATCGATATCGAAATATAATAGGTTGTGTCAATCGCTTAGGGTCGATTTGACGCTCGAGAGAAGTAACTAACTAAATTAGGAGAATCGGACCTAACATACAAGTTGAGCAATATCTGGTGTTAAACAATGAGTTGATTAGGCGACGGTTAAGTGAAACATGAATCCCAACTATCGATTAATCCGGTTTTATCCCCTTTAATTCCTACTTCATGTTGTTATTTTCTTTTTATTGATTAGTTTAGTTAGTTAATTCAACCTTCACTTGTTTATTTGTGTTTTCATTTTCTATTTCACTTTTATTCTAGAATAAGTAATTCAATTACAAATATCCTCGTGGGTACGACAATCTGGACTCATAAAGTCCACTTTTTTACTTGCTATGATCTTTACACTTGCGGAATTTCAACGTCTATCTCGAGCGCAACAATATATCCAATATAAAATTACTTTCATAATTATTTTAGCCCAATACACCTACAATGCTGTTGCAACGTATCGTTGTAATAGATTCGTGCATGTATCTTTACTATGATTAAATTCTGTCGTCACAATAGGATTTTCCATTTATTACAACAATATTTTCCATCGCAATAGTGAATAATATTGCGACGACAAATGTCGTTGCAATAAATTGGAAACCCTATGGCGATGAGGTCTTCTACGACTACATCCATTATCGCCATATCTTTGATTAGCACAACGATTTTTGTTATCGTAATAGAGGTTTTATTTACTGAAATAATATTCATACCCCTATCACAATAATTGTTATTATTGATATTTATTATAATTTATTGGTGGGTATCGAATACAATAAATAATAAATAAACTTGCTCAATATAAATAAATAAATAAATTATAATAATGGTGAGTAAGGTCATATCCCAAGAGATTGGTTAGATTTATTCTTTCAAAAATAAAACAAATAAAAATAAAAATGGGGGTTTTTTTTTTAAATAATGTGATTAAAACAATTCAAATAAAGAAACAAAAAATAGAAACAAATTGTAGTCCATTAACAAAAGTATCCAGCCTAAGATATAATCTTAGAATTGATTCACACAAATTGATCATTGACGCAAAGATAAAATCCTCTACAATTTCTTTAAATTAGTTATGGTCATTGGTACTATTTAACAACTTATCTCTCTTTATTTGTTCGATAACCAACGCACGACCGTTGGTTATTTCTCTAATCAATAAACAACCCTAAGCACGACCGCAGATTTAATTTATCAGCAACATTAATTTCTAGGGAGGCCAATTCTAAGCAACAAATTCACATGATGATTTGTTTAAGTTAGATTATATATTCTCACAATCATAAATTGAAAACTCTAATCTAAATAATTATGTTGTTTGCCACAAACATTAGAAAACTAAACAATTATGGATTTAGATTTCTAATTGGTGATATATTATTTTGACAATCACACAACATGCACTTTGTATAACTAATCAAAGCAATAATCTCAATCAAGTAAAGAAAATATATAAATAGAGAAATAACATAGAAGAACAAATAAAATTAGCTAGATCTCACAATTATTGCTGAATCAACTCTTGGATTATCCTTGAACTGGAAGAGAAATTTAGAATTTCATGGAAGATGGAGAAAATCCTAGTGTAGAGAGAAAAAAGAATGAAACATGTATAATGAACTAGCCTAGGAAAATTAAGAATGTGTGTTTCTTGATGTCTTGGGCTAGATCCAATTCTAATTAATTTAGGAAACAAAATAGTTTAGGAAAATAAATAGAAAATAAAAGGGAAACAGTTTAATTTCCTAATTCTAATAAAAGTCTCAGATTTTTTCTAGAGAAATAAAAATTAATTGCAACAGAGGTCCCCATAAAATATTCCTATTCGTTTTGGGAGTAGGAATAATTAAATGAGATCTTTAATCAGTCCACCATCTCTTCACTTCAAAGGAGTTTTGTTCCTATATTACTTTGGATTACTTGGATTGATAAAACGTGGTCACACCTTAGATTCGTGGCTCTTATGTCAATTTATCACTTAACTTCACTCTCTTCTAAAAACTTGTAAATTGACTCTATTTTCAACTTTTTCAATAATTTTCTTCTTTTTAATAAAAACCGCTAAACTTAGGCTAAAGAGTTTGTGGTTGAACTTTTCTTTTAGAAAGTTTTATTTAAAATTTCGATGTGATAATTTTCGATCATAATCAAATGAGACAATTTCTCGATTTTTGATTGAATCTGGCAATTCGATGGAGTTTTTATAGCATTGGTTCATTCACACTATATTATTTCTAATTAAAACTAAAATAAAAATTATCCTCACTTCGGTTTGGCATAAATCAAATAAAAACCTTGCCGCCTCAAATTAAGGAAATTACACATTCAATGCTTAAAGACAAATTTACCATAATCGACAAGCTATTTTACAAATAAACTACAATGCACTTTAGAGTATGATGCATGTTAGATTATTAGCTTGTTAGGAAACGTTTTAAAATTTTTTTTACCACTTTTTATTACTTTTTTATCCATTCTTTCTTTACTCTAAATCAATCACATCCACATATCATATCACATCAACAAATTTCTACCATTTAACTCCACTCATTCTCTCTTCTCTTTTACATTAAAAACCTTTAAAAACCATAAAAAACTAACCCCTATCACCCTATATAACTAGTTAAAATTTAAAATTGTATTCCTGAGATTTAAAGGTTTCAGGACCGCGTGTTGTGTGGATTTTTTCCCCATTAGTAGGGCATCTCTTTTGTGCTAGTAGGGGAGGCTATAGAGTCGCCGAACTTCAGTAAAACTTGTATCCATGCACATTGGGTAATGCTAGAGGCACACATAATTTTTGCGTATACTTCTACTACACTCTAATAGGGGTGTGGGCTCCTCAACTTTCTGGGAGAGGGGGCAATATGGTCATTTTCCACCACACCTTATTAAAGTGTGGTGGTGTCCACACACAAAAGTGTGTGAACACCTAGCAATATCCATGCACATTTGTGCTACTATGATCTGTTAATAATTGATGGCTGATGCTACTGGACTTAGGCCTTGATTTAATTCTTGTTTAGCCTCGCTTGTTGATTGCCCATTTACTTGGTTCCGTTTACCACTGATCAAACCTTCCATTACATCCAAATTGTTCTTGAGGCGATATGATGTAATCTTTATATTTTAGAATAAAGCTAAGTCTCCACACACAAAAGTGTATGGAGACATCCACACCTTAATAGAGGGTATGGATACATGACCATAATGTCCCCAGAAAGTTTGGGGGGGTCCAATACCCCTATACGGTGTGGATAGTATCCACACATTTTTTTTTTTTTTTTTTTTTTTTGTGAATACCTAGCATCACTCTAAATTGTAACCCATGTATCCATTTTGGGTTGGACTATTAATAAAGTAGAGTGTCGCTTTAGTGGATACTCAAAAGGGGATGTAAGTGTTTAAAGTGTTCACCAAATCTATCTTTGAACTATGTCTGAAAATGGTTTGTTTTGTGCTCGGTTGTATTCCAATGCTGTCATCATCCAAGTTTAATTAATTTCGGGAATGAGGGTAACATTATCGATTTTTATAATGAATTGATTAATCTATGTAAAATTTGAAAATTTAGGGTCTTGAAGATTAATTTACTTTAAGAGAGCAAACCATTATACGCAAGGCATGTTATTTGAGATGCCGCATGTGATCTCTTGGGCGAGCCATGTGAACCATGCATGCCTTCGAATTAGATCCCCTATTTGCTCACAATGTGAAATAAACAAAATATTTATTTATTATAAAAAAGGGAGGTAAACAACGGTGATAATTATCATTTTTCAAATTAAACTAATGCTACTTAAAAAAAAAAACCCTAACGAACCAGAGATTCTCGTAAAAACAATGTAATTAAATTAACACAATGTATAACAGAAACATATATATATATATATTGAATATATTAAAGCAGTATGTGAATTCAAATATTTTTTAAAAGAATAATTGGTCTAAGAATTGAAAGTATAATACAATCATTCACTAACGGCAAGATAGAAAATTTACTAGTAATATATCACTATTATGTTAAATGTTATGGCAGTGTAGTGTTATCCTAATTTAATCCCTAAACCAAAATAAATATGAAGATCCCATAATATTAATCAACAAATTAGACCCAAAGTATAATTTAACAAGTGTTCTCAACTCATTGGTGAGAGGGGAATGATACCCCATGAGGGGACACCTCATCAGCGAGGTATGCCATTTAGAAGGTGTCTGTCCGTCCCCATGAAGCGTACACAAAATAGTTTTTCTCTTTTAAAAAACAAAAAAAAAAAAAAAAAAAAAATTCTCTTTAATCTAATGTATATATGTCTAAATTAGAGGTGCCCGCATGTTGGCACTTGATCATTTGTGTTAGAGAATATCATACTTGTTTTGAATCTTCTACTTTATACTTTAATCTGTCTAGAATCTCAATTACTTCAATATTATCAATTCGTATCAAAATTTTTCTTCCCTTTCATTGCATGCCAAAAACATATCTTCTAGACGGATTTACAATTAGAATATTAGATGCTAAAAAAAATTAAACATCGTATTGCTATTTCATAAGTGTTCCAAAAAGACATGTGCAATTCCTAATTTCAAATTCCATAAAAGTTTTTAACTTCTCTCAAATCAAAAGGCCCGTGTAAATCGCTTGAAACCTTACTTTCTTTATACTCCTTGGTAAATATCTTCAAATTAATATGAGTAACAAGTGATTCCTGTATATGTATGTACTCATATATAGCGAATATTTGTTTTGCATTTTCTTGTGTACTTTTATCATGTCAATGAGTTAAAAGAAAAATTAGAAATTAAAAAGAAGAAAAGAAAAAGGAGGAAGAAGAAGAATCTTTCTACCTATAAATAAATGGCCCCCCCATGAAGTCCATAGATGGGAACAAATCGAGAAGTGGAGGGGAACAATGTACAAACGTGGCTTACTTGTGCACTTTCCATCTTAGGATTGTGATTCTGGAAAAGACTTTTGCGTACTAACATGTCACGCTTGCAATGGATTTACCCTACATAGGGCGCACATTTGTTTTATCAAATCACTTTTCACTCGTGACAATTGAGTAGTGTTCTTTATAAATAGTGATAATCGACAAATCGGGATACAACATTAATTAAAATTTCATTTTAAATCTTTTATATTTAAGATGACAATCATTAGCTGTTGACTAATAAACGTTCACCATAAATATCATTATTCTTGAATAAAAAGATGTCACTTGGATTTTGATCGACGAAGTAATTAAACATTCAATTCAATATTGATGAATCAATTTAACATTAACACTAAAAATGATTTTTCAATAAATAATTTGTATCAAACATCTTAATGTCAACAATGCACCCGCCTCAAACCACCCCCAACACACACACACAAAAAAGAAAAAAAAAGAAAAGAAAAGGAAGATTCATAGGAACAGCTTAATGGGATGAGAGTTGGATTGCCATTGCATTACTTTATGCGTGCCACACACCTTAAAAGAACCCAAGAATCATGGAACCCTCGATTTCATACGTGGACCATTGGATGCACGTATTTTCATCATGTGGACCATTCGATCATAATTAGACATCAGAATTGTTTAAGTAACCAAAGCAAACAAAAACTATGACCTTGTTTGCCACAAATAAAAAGGTGAACATTCTATGCACCATGCATATCCTCAAGCATTTGTACTAAATGGGGATAAAAACATGTATAAATAATTGAAGTTGTCGTCTTCAGCCTTTTCACTCATTGTGTGCTTTTGTTTTCGAATTTCTACCATCTTTCTTATTTTACTTTTCCTTTTGTTTAATCTTAGAGCATTTCTAATAGTACGTAAATTGTGAAAATTAATGACGTTTCACATGACAAAATATTTACATAAGATATAAAAAGACAAACAATGTTAAACACGCCATCTACATCTAGGTCCCATATTAGTCTATTTGATTGTATTGTATCACGAGAGATGCATTAATTTAGATTATCACCATGAGTAAATATGCCAATTAGATAGAGTAATAAAAATGTCCGTGCTTCTATCAATTAATATCTAGTAGAGACTGTGGTGAATCACTTGATCTAGGGTAGGCCAAATATATATCATGTAACCATTATATTAATTAGACACGTCCTAACATATGAACTATTCATTAAATGGGCAGCGGTTAAATTCGAACTCCAGATGTTTAAATGTTGCGCACCACACCTAATCTAAAAACTTTAATCTATTAAATTGGATAAATATACATCGTGTTGCTTTTATGTTTAACACACGGTTTCATGAAAAATACTATTGTTTTCCTTTCAAATTGACCTCAACCTCAGCGAGCACAAATAAAGTATTCTTTCTACATCAAATGGTCATCGTGTATGATTTTATTTATTTATTGATTTATTGGGGACAACACGGTGGAGATGGAAATCGAACCCAGGACTTTCCCAGTAACGGGCCGGGTTGAACCATTAACCATTGAGCCACTTGATCCTATCACTGTGTTAATTTAGTTTAAAAAGTCTCTTAGAACTATCAAAAGGATTTGACTAGACCCATACGAATAATGCTAAACACAATTATACTTGGCCATTCTGATAAGACTCCCCTCCCCAGTATAATTGTCAAACTCTACAAGTCAGTTCTAATACAAAATTATTTTTGATAGAAATAATATTATTTTGTGTTAACTTTTTCTCTACAAAAATACATAATGCATATTGCTTCAACGAAACTTGGCACTCAATTAGTTGCTTACTCAACTATACACAATTTTAAATTAGACTACAAATAAACTCATCTTGTTTCTTAAATTTAATCAAATGTCAACTACAAAATTTTGTTCAACCATCATTGAGTATAAACCCAACAATAACATCATTTCTTGTTGATCCTCATTTCTTCTCTAGAAACTCAAACAAGAAAACGAAAAAGAATCAAAAAGAAAATGGAGGACGAATCCTGACTTTGTTTGCCACAAAAAGAGGGAAGTTTATATATTATATATATTCCATACCAACAAGCAAATCGTACCAAGTGGGAACTAAAATATGTTTGGGTTCCCATGGCATGGATGCTAATGATAGCAGCCGTACCACACTCAATATGAGTGGCAGCCCATTTTGTTACCTCTGTCTTCATTATATTGGACTTTTGGTCCCATCCCATGAATGCTATATAGTTACATATACACACCAACAAATTAAATTTCTATTCCACAATCAAACCAACACTCTGTAGTAGATTGTCAAGGCTTGAAATTGATATTTTAACAAAAACATCATTACTTGGGAGAATCGTGAGTTTTAGATTGTGCATGGACACGTGCAATTAAAATAAAGAGTGCAAGTAGAATCAAATGATGTTTTGGACGGTACGCAAAACATTCTTTATTATATTTATTATTATAATTAAATATCTTAATTGCATATATTTCGGTAGCTCCATCTTAATTCTTTCATATTTAACAATAAAATTAACGAAAATAAAGAATAATACTCACCATTAAATATTGTTACCATCTTATTATGATGTAGGTTGTGATGCAAGTGATGTTGCTCACAAAAGATAAAGATCAATTAATAATATAGATTAAACTTTAAAGTACGACGTCAAAATTTTTTGTTTTTAGTTTCATTATACGCTTAAAGTTGTATTTTTCAATTATTACTGATAAATAATCAGAATTTATATATATTTCCATGATTTGGCTCAATTCATCACGTAAAAACAATTTTCATTTCTCTTTAAAATGTTTCAGATTGTATAAAAAAAATGAAAAAAAAAATCTTACTAAACATAATGAAACCATTTATTTAACGTACGTCCTCACTTGTTTAGTATCACCTCTCTACTAAATCAGCAAATTTGAAACTGACATGAGAAAGGAGTGGAACATAGACCAAAATTCATATAACCCCTTTTATGATAGAAAGTTTTAGATATATATTTAGGAAACTTCATTATTACATGTAACTAATAGTCGCGATGTAACTAGTAGTCATGCACTATAAAAAACAAGACTTTTAGGGGAGACTGTCGTCTCTATAACCCTGTGCCTATAGAACAATAGCAGTAGCATACTTATACATATAGAGTAATAGCAGTGATATTTCTCCTATTACTCTACAGGTACAAGGTTATATGGACGATTGTGATGTCCCTAAATGTCCAATTTCTTGTAGTGATGTTTAAAGATTCCACTCATTTATTTTGTTCTATCATGTTTCTTGGATCATTCAAGAAAGCCGAGTTACAACATAAATGTATGGGAGTTTAGAATATTTTCCCCCCCTTCTGAAGAATGATCACAAGGGGAGATTCTACGAGCCATTAGTTCCAAATGACGAAACTGACTAGCAGCAAATTAAATATATATCCCCTGCACATTTAGATGGAGTATAAGTTATTTTGAATTAATTTCTTAATTTGTAAGAAGAAACCTTAAAGAAAACCAATACAATAGAAATGGAACTCTGAACTTAAGGTTATAATTTATCGATCAATAGATTTTCCGTTGCACTATTCAAGTTTGTCTTTTTTTTTTTTTGTTTGGTGGATTTTGCTTTCAAATTTTTTTTGTGTCACTTTAATAAATATTTGACGATTGGATTGGATTGGATTATGTAATTGCAATGAAGTTAAAAGTCAATAACATGCCTAGAATTGAAAAGAGAAGACCATGCATTTTGAATAGTGACAAGTGAGCTAGGATGTTACCAAAGAAATTAAGGCCATTCAAGTCCTAAGAGGTTAGTCACCCTCGATCGAAAGGCTTCTAAATAAAAGGAATGACATGCATATGCTTAGAGTTGAGACGAAGATTTGAGAATAGAAGATCACGAGTTTTGAAAAATGAAAACCAAAAAATTAATCATAGTTGGGTTAAAAATGAACCCACGTACATAATAAAATACCGAATAAATGTATCATCACCAAAAAATTATCTTAATTAACAAGTCAGTAATTGTGATTTTATATTTCATAATTTACAGTCCCAATGAAGATCAAGTTATTTTTACATAACAAGTAATGAAAATAAATAAAGGAGGGATTTGGAGGAGAAAATTTTTAATGCTCTGGTGCTGTATCTTATATTTACATACATTGATTTACCATGTTTACACTTCAAAGTTGATGTAATTTTAGAAAGTACTGGGCATTCTATCCTCATGGATCTTAAAAGGTTAACATTAAAAAAACCATTCACTTTTTGAAACTTCAAATTGAGACTTTTGATTCCACATCTATATTGCATGCATTTTTATCACCTTAAGATGTCAATTTTTTCAAAAGAAAAATGAGAAAGCGAGTATTGAAAATAAAAAGAAAAGGAAAGGAAAATAAAGAGTTTTTTGTTGGGGGTGTGGTTAATTAATGAATAAAGGATGAACTAGAAATTAGAAAACATAAGTATAAAGGATATAATGAGAAAATCAAAAATTTACAATTCACTCATACTTTTATATATTAGTGATAGTGATCACAATGAGAGTGATGCAACCCCCCACCCCCATCCCGGCGTATTTTTGGTTTTTATTTTTTCTCTGGTTAGGTGAAAACTAGTAATTTAGTGGGGTGGTTAATCTAGTTGGTGATAGGATCACAACTTTTATAATTTTTTACAACTTTTTAATCTATTTTTATTCATTCGTTCTTTTTTTTTTTTTAAATCAATCACATTCACATATATCGTGGGATTTACATGTATTACACAAATCTCAACCATTCAACTCTCCTCATTCTCTCTCATCTTTCACATTATAAAAAACCATTAAAATTTGTCCATGTCATCCCCTTAGTCCACTGTAATTTAGTGAGTAGTTAACCGGTACTTTCTTCGTTACACTCTGCATGAAGCGTACTTCAAGGAAAAGTTGCTATTTTTGGGATTAATTATGGGGAGTTGCTGTTTAATACGAGTTTAATATTCTTTCAAGGAAGAGTTGCTATTTTTCCAGAAAAATATTGTTGGTAAATGGCAATATTGTGAGCAATATATATTGGTATAATACAATATTTTAGAAAATGTGAAATATGAAAAAGCATTGAGGTCACATCTTGAGCCTAAGCGTGCTCAAGTGCGACCATGCGCGGTAGAAGCATACATGGTCAATGTGTGATAAAGCGAAAGGCATAACAAAGCATGAACCTGAAGCTTTAAGTTTAGGCGCGCCTAAGCGAGCTTTTTAAAATAGGAGTATAACAATATGTATTAGTACAAGATTTTATTATTATGTAGAATAAAGTTAAAATGAACATATACAAATTTTATATGTTTGATGGTATTCAAAAATTCATACTTATCCTTCATATATATATATATTGATGTTTTTTTAAGTAATACCATCAACAATGAAAATGGTACTTGTTTTTGTAAACGTTATAATATATATTCATCATGTAACGTATAAAATATATATATACGTTACTTGTTTTCGATATCCCTACACATTTTCTTTCTCTTAAATTAATTTAATTTTAAAATATATTCATCATGTGTATAATTTTCATATTAATATAATCCATTTATCATCTATCGATCATTACCCTGGTGGAAATTCTATTTTTACATAAATTTAAGAGTGTATTTTATATGGTATATATTTATAAACGGACATAAATGAGCGGTTTTCAAACATTTTCAAGAAATATGCTAAGAAAATGTAATTTGAGAAAATCTATACTTGAAAAGTATAAATCAATCACTATTCGATATAGGTATGACTAACGCTAATTATCTTGTGTGCTCCAACCGTGAGCATCTCTTCATTAAAGAGTTCCACTGTTCTCAAGCTAAATGTTGTCCTCGTCACAAGGATACTTTGAAGTATTTAATCGTGACAAGGAATAAATGTCTCTCTTTAGTATCATCTTCAAGGAAAGACGATTGAAAAGAATATATCAAAAGATAAAGAATAAGAATAATGTGTATATATAGATGTGTGTGTGTGTGTGTGAGTGAGAACGCGTTCGTGCACGTCTATAAAGACATTTTACCAAAGTAATATGAATCGTGGTACGAGGTTGAACGCGGACTCCTTCAATGTATCAACAGGGCCAACCACACGTACAAGAGTTAAGAGGACTGAAGATGTAACGCTTGTACTTGTGTGAGATATTTTTATAAAGGCAAGGCCGAATGAAGAAGAACATATAATGGTAAACATTGTGCAAGCCAATGAAAAAAATTTCAACCAAGATAGAGCTCGAATTTGGATTTACTATTTTCTGAAGAATTGCATCTTTTCGTCTAGTTTCTAACACACTTTTATTTACTTTAACTGGATATCAGAGAAAAAATTACAACAAAAATATAGAAAATCACGCGTGTAAAATTTTACAACACACTTGGGCAGGCAACGGGCGTGCTCGAGTGACCCGCGTTGCCCACTTGAGCCCTTCTAGAAGTTTATGACACTCATAAGCTCGTAAGATGGACTTTTCTAATTTTGATAGGGTTAATTTGGTTTGTTTAGAATTTCTTATTTTTTGTTTCCTAACTCCAATAAATGACAAAAAAAATTATTTTTCTATAAAAAAAAAATATTGGAAAAGATAAGAACCAAATAGATAATTCCAAATAAAAGAAATCAATCGATTTATGTACGACCAATAATTATGTTTAAAATCTTTCGGAAAAAAAATTATTTAAAAAAAAAATTACTATGATATGACTGTGTGTGGCTAGATACACGACATGAGAGCCACCAGTAGCGAATTCATGGACGGTTGTTCTCATGTTAATGTACTGTTCATACGAGGGGGATCAAATCGACTAGACTCCGCGGAATGCAATTGGTTTGGTAGAATGATGATATTTATTAAAATTATTATTGTTGCTTACTTGATAGAATAAGATATATTCATTATGATTTTTTTATTGATTATTGATATTGGGACAATTAATTAGTACTAATTTATTTTTCGTATTAAATAAAATAATATCTTACATTTAATAAATAGATTAATAGTGCATAATTACTTATTTATTATCACTGCTTAGTATATGTAGGCTACCTATCTCTTGCCCACTGTGGACAACATAATTACTTGTTTATTATTACCGCAGGCCGATAAATAACGATAATCGCTCGCTTTAGAGCGCCCACAAGCCCCCTCACAAAATTTTTTTCCTCGAAGGCAAGACCGTAAGGTGCCTAGGAGAATATAACTCAGTATATGTAAGTGAAGTACATGCTCATGTGGATTTAGGTGATGGGTATTTAAACTAGTGTATGCATAACTAGGGATGGCAATTCGACTAGAAAATTCGTGTATCTGGGTCGACTAAAGCCCGTATTGGTTCGTGTACACATAGATTTGGACTTGGATCAGTAGAAGTTTGGCTTGTATAATTTAATGGTCAAATTATTATTTTAATGCTCTTTTAACACTAGAGTACTTTCTTTTAAAAAAAAAGTAAAAAAAAAAAAAGACACAAACTAGAGTACTTTTTTACTTCAAAGTTTTTGACTATTTCATTATTGAAACTGTAGTAAAAATCGCAAAAGAGGTAAAAGTTTAGTCCACTGGTTTCGATTGGTCAGTGGGCGGCTCAGTAATTTTTTATTATAAAAAAAAATTAATAAAAAATACGTGTAAAAAGAAATAATTTTTAAACGAGTTGGATACATACTGATATAATCTGAGAAGATAAAGGCAAATGGAGACGAGAAAGAGACAGACATTTGAAATCTGTCAAGTTGGGACAACTGGCGACTTGGCGTCTTCTGCTGCTATTCATTTTGGTCGTAATCGCCATCAACATGGTACTGTCATCCAATTATCATGTGAAATTGAAAAGCAAGTGTGCTTATACATGTGTTTTTTTTACTATAAATAAATAAATATCTTCATTTATTTCGTTCATGTCTCTCACCTCCTCGCGGATAGCATTCAATAAAACACCAAACTATGCTTTATTACTCCTTCTACCCCAAATAATAAATACATAATAATATTTATTATTCCCGTTCCTGAAAATTCATTTCGATCTAATTTAATATTTAAACATGTATACTTTACATTTTTTTATGCTTATACTTAGTTTAATACTATACTATACTGATCAATTATAACCGAATTTTTTTTTCTAAACATGAAATTGGCTCATCATGATCCAATAACTTAGGTTACGTTATAGCATATTATAAACAACGATAATTAAAAGGCTTCTTCATAATTGATCGCGCCCGTCGTAATACGAGAATTTCTCCTTTTCACTGGAGATTTTATGAAAGTTTTATTTGAATTCATGCATGATCTACGATCAACACATGATGACTTATGGTGCAAATATTTCATTTTTTGAAAACTTTCATGTGCTCTTATCTTTTATTTTTGTTAAATTGAGAGTGATAAGGTATCACGTAATTACAACTTAATACTTGTCAATTATAGAGAAAAAAGACATCCTCTAGAATTTAAATCCAAATTGTGGTCTTATCAATACGAGTTGCATATGTGGTGGCTAAGCCCATGGATGCCAAGAGACGTGTGTGGTCCAAAATGCTATATTCCAAAATAGTAATGTTAACTTGCAATTCTTATCATATAAGGCAATTCAAGCCCCAAAAAAACTTGCTTGTAACATTTGAAATCCTAGGTTTGGTATTTTTATTTTATTATTTTTGGAAAATTTTTAACGTTCAACCTTCTTTCTTTATCATTTCAGATGCTTACGTCTCTCAATCTCGAGTCAAAGATATAGTTATTTATGGTCATGAAATTTATTTTTAAATATTATTATAATTATTGACGAAATGAATTATCGGACAACGATTAATTACTATTTGATAGGATAGAAAAAGAATCAAAATATTTTATAAACATGTAACGGTTATAATAACAGAATTTATAATTTTTTTGTACAAAACAGAATTTATAAATTTACTAAATTGATAATTTTATATGTATTAAATGCTAGTTTTAACTTTTAAACGAAGCCTATTTAATGCCCAATAAATAGCAAAATTTAAAGATTCCATAACCCGACACAATCATGGATGTAAGCTGGATTCGTTCAATTTCCTGCCAAATATCCCTACGCTCACCCTACCCCGCACATAGTATCGAGATCAATGGTCAGTATCAATAATCGAATCGTGTATGTTCAATTTCAGACCAAGTTACAATCTCTGTCCTTACATTGGGCAGAATAAATAAATAAATTCATATTTCTTCATAAATTTTGTTGTTCTTTTTTTTTTTTTTTTTTTTTTCAAAATTACAATGCTCTCATGTTCATGTAATTTTACCCAAAAGCATCATACATTTATTGTATTCATTATATTGGTAATGCCATCCCACCCCCTTTATGGACATGGTATAATCTATATCTATACTATATTAAAAAGTGCGGATGTGTGGAAATCTTTTGATTTTTAATAATGTCCATACTTATATTTTATTTAACTCAAAATACCATTATTAAAAACGTATATTTATATAAATATAATTAATGAGTGACTCTTCATATTACATTGAAAAAATTAAATTACAAATATTTTAATATATTTTGATTGTATTCAACGTGTATAATTTAAAATGATTACTAATAGCTTTCTTCTTTTTTTTTTTTGAAAAAAAAAGAATATTTTACAAAGTCATGTAGTTGTATGACAATCTTTTGATTTAAAATTATATTACACATATTTTTACAGTCTAATAATTAAAAAAATAATTACATAACCAATTTTGGGCGATTTTTAAAAGTATTTTAATTTGATTAAATTACAAATATTTCGATATATAATGTACTTTCATTCAATGCGTATAACTCCAAAATGTATATTGATCAGTTTTTTTCTATAATATCTTTCACAACTTTCTAATCGAGATATCATATTTTTATAGTTTTAAAATTGTATTGTTATCATATTTAATTAACTCAAATATATGCGACTAATCTTGTTGGGAAAAAAGTTTTTGTAGATTAGATGTTTGGATTAACTTGGTAGAAAATAATTGAGGTACTAATATTTTTAAGTATAAAATGATCAAAAGTGTTATTTAGCTTACATGTATGAATTACTAAAGTTATATGTTGGTTTAATTTTATATTTTTTGGAAAAAAAATTAAGGTTAAAACTTAAAATTTTGTGATTCAAAAAATCATCATTTTACATCACGTGCGAAGCACGTATTAAGCCACAAGTGTACCGATTGTCAATTGAGACAAGTGTTCCCACACCATCAGGGGAATATGTGTCGCAACTGCATACAAGTGAATAGGAAAGTGTTGACGTATATGCAATCGGCTTACAAAAGAAAAATATTTTCAAATCAGTTTTCACTTCACCTTCAACATATATATTAAAGATTCAAAAGAATCGACAAGAACCCAACAATATTATCAAAACGATACTGGACTCATTGTAAAATCAAGAAACAAAATGAAAAATGGATTTGGTACATGCATCAATAAATGTCATCATTTGCATAAGTGAAGAACATACAGAAATGACAAAAAAAAAAAAAAAGAGAGAAAAATCTATTTATAGAAATCATTCAATTAAACATCGATTTATTTATTTCACTTTTAAGCCCAAATAGACTTATTAATCACCTATCTTGAAATTATTACTACCCAGTAAATTTAGCCAAATCTGCAGACATCTATATGCTGTTTTATGTGTGTGTATATATTAAGTAACCACCTAATTTTTTTTTTCTATATGACTATATATAGTACTAGAAACAAAAGTGAGATGACAATTAGACTTCATCTTCTCTTCTTTAAAAAGATCGATATCCTCTCTTTAATTCACTCAAGAATTATTTAATTTTCTTAATTTAAAATAAAAAATTATATATCCTTTCACATAACTAGCTGGTCAGTTGTTTATGGTGTATGCTACTGGAGTAGTAAAAAAGTAAAAATATACTATATAACTAATATAAGTAGAAATAAAATACAATATAATATAATAAAAATAATAAATATAATAAATGGCGGTATCTATTTAACGTCTGTATTATATTACCCTGTCATGTAACTTGCTGGTTCGGTCGATTTCCCTCCTTTACTGGATTTCTCAGTCTAGAATTTTCGTCTATCTTCCGGAAAAACTTAAATTCAAGGATTTTGAAAGCTGAAGGCGGAAGAAAGTACTTGTTTTAGAAGTAAGATTTGAACTGGAAACGTGAATCTTCAAAAGCAAAATTTTACATCTCTGCTTTTGATTAAACTTCGGAGCAGTTCTATGCATTTTTCGAGAAGTGAATCTGATTTGCTCAAATTTGGGTAATCTGGAGGACAGAGTTATTTTTTGGTGAGAATTTCAGTTTACGGTTGCATTTTGAGCTCGAGATTTGGGATCTAATTAAATCTATAAGTTCTTCAGGCCACAATTTTGAAACATTTCCCAATTTTCGCCGGTGAGTTCTCGGCTTCTTTGAGTAAGCATGCATATTGATGTAATTTTGCTCGTTTTATCTGGTGCTTTTACAAATGATGAAGCATGGAAAAAGTTTTGAATTTTTTTTTTTTTTGACTGACCCATTTTTGGTTACTGTATTTCAGAAAATGGAAAAAAAAAAGTTTGATTTTGATCGATTTTTCTTATTGATCTTAGTGTTACTTCCTATTCCAACTTCCAATTGCAGGATTGATTGTCTGTGAGTTCATCAGGGCTTTATATGTGAAGGGAATTTTCGGCATTATTTGGTAAATTTGAGTTTGTGAAGAGAAATGGTGTTTGATTTAGGAACTTTATTAACAAAGATGGACAATCTATCAACATCTGACCACTCATCAGTGGTCTCCATTACCTTATTTGTCGCTCTCCTTTGTGCTTGTATTGTGATCGGTCATCTATTGGAGGAGAGTCGCTGGATGAATGAATCCATTACCGCACTTATAATTGTAAGTTAATATATACATTTCTGTAAACTTGTACGTTATGCAGTGTATGCGATTGGTTGTTGCAGGGGTGTTCTAATCCATATTGATCATTAATATGACAGGGTGTATGCACTGGAGTTGTGATTCTATTAGTAAGTGGAGGCAAAAGTTCGCATCTTTTGGTGTTCAGTGAGGATCTTTTCTTCATTTATCTGCTTCCACCAATCATTTTCAATGCCGGGTATGTAAAGCATTTTCAGAATCGTATTAGTAATTTCCACAATACAATTTATTCGGAAAACTGTATGCGAGAGATGAGATTGTTGAGTTTTAACCACATATTAGCCCAGTTGATGAACTGCAATTATTTATGCAATTATGATGCTGAGTTACATGGTTTACCTTGCTCTAACGATCAGGTTCCAGGTTAAAAAGAAACAGTTCTTTCGCAATTTTATGACTATTATGCTGTTTGGAGCAATTGGTACTCTGATATCCTTCACCATCATATCATTGGGTAAATCCTTTTAGTCTCTGTGATAGCATTATTACTTTTTATAACCTAGAAGGGAAGTTCTGCTTTCTCTTAACATGCATTACTACAGTCGTAATCTCCTCCTCCCGCACTCTGTTAAGTTGTTTCGATGTTTTATGTAAGATCCAAATAGCATAAGCAATGTATGTGACTTTTGTTTGTGCACACGCTCACTCAAAACATAATCCTGTGATCAAAGTGTACAATGCTTGTTTCTTGTCCATTTTCAACTTTTTTATCATGGAAGTGAAATCTACATTAGGAAAAGTCTGGATTGTATGCATGTCAGTTCTCACGTGCTTCTCGGTTAAAGGCAGTTAAGGTGAAATTCTTTAATGAAAGTGCACATAAGAGAGACTGGTTTTCTGTTCTCACATGGATGTGTATGCCTAATTTTTGTCAGATGCCAACTCTGCATGTAGCTCAAAATTTGTTTCTTATATCCTACTTGGCAATTTTGGTACGTTATCATTGCATTTCCTTTTATATTGTGTAAGGAAAAATCTGCGCAATAGTTGGAGAAACTTCAAGCAACAGGATATATATTTTAATAGTTGTAATCCTTTCTCTGCTTAAGTGCTGTTGTTTTAAGGATAGAGTAGAAATATTTAGTGGAGGAAATGAATATCTTTTGCAGAATCATTTTTCCTGTCAATAGTGAATTTGTTTCGTAGTTTAGAGTATAAATAAATGGCAACCCTTGGTTGATTATGGGTCTCAAATATTTTATCAGGTGCTATTACCTTTTTCCGGAAAATGAATCTCGGTCTTGCAATTGGAGATTATCTCGGTACCACCTCTTGTCTCTTTTTGATCCCTTTTGCGTGTAGTTAATATTTTTCTTTTCAATCCTTTTTCATTACTCACTATGCTTTTTTTTCTTCAGCAATTGGATCAATATTCGCTGCAACAGACTCTGTTTGCACCTTGCAGGTGCTTAATCAGGACGAGACTCCCTTACTATATAGTCTAGTATTTGGTGAAGGCGTGGTGAATGATGCAACTTCTGTGGTGATTTTCAATGCAGTCCAAAACTTTGACCTTTCTCATATCAGTACAAGTGTAGTTCTGCAGCTAATTGGAAATTTTGTATATTTATTCATCACAAGCACTGTATTGGGAGTCTTTGTGAGTCTTCTTCCTTTCAGACCATTCTTAGGGGCCCACTTGTCCATTTATTCCTTTGACTTTGTTTGAATCACATGATTTATAAGTCGTAACATTTGACCTTCTGCTGCAGGCTGGACTGCTGAGCGCATACATCATAAAGAAGCTATATTTTGGAAGGTCTGTGTTTTATTGCCATAACAGTCATTTGGTCTTTTGCATATTTCTTAAGTGTGTACAATAAAGAACCGTTATCAATAATGTGCAATTTATATTAAAATTTGACTTTACTTATAAGCTATTCAATTCCAGGCATTCCACTGATCGCGAGGTTGCTATTATGATGCTGATGGCTTACCTTTCTTACATGCTGGCCGAAGTATGTTTTTCTCAAATTTGTATTCAACTGTTCCCTTTTTCCTTTTGTATTTGTCTCTGTTTAGCGTGAAATGCTACACCTTCAAATTTAGATGTTAACTTTCTAAATTTACACATCTTGCAGTTATGTGATTTGAGCGCTATCCTTACCGTGTTCTTCTGTGGGATTGTTATGTCGCACTACACCTGGCATAATGTCACTGAAAGCTCAAGAGTTACCACCAAGTATGTGGTTTCTCGTAATACTAGACAATAATACACAGTTTGTGCTTATGTTTCTTTAGTCTCTCTTCCCAAAGATAGAAATTCTTATTGGCCTTTTCCATTAATGAATATCATCAACTCTTCTACAGGCACACCTTTGCTACATTGTCGTTTGTTGCTGAGATATTCATATTTCTTTATGTTGGTATGGATGCTCTTGACATTGAGAAATGGAGGTTTGTAAGTGACAGGTACGTTTGCTAAGTAATTTGATAACAGAAACCGCCAACAATTTTGGTGGACTGTTTGGCCAAACTCAGAACTTGTGCACGTTTCTCTGGCTACTTAACTACTGCTTATTTTAAGGCGGAAAAAAAGAAAAGAAAAGAAAAAATTCGAGGTTACCCAAACTGCTGTATTAGTAATGAGTGTGTTGGAAACTGTTCGTTGGATGTGTTTTTACCTCTCTGTCCCCATTGGCAGCCCAAAATGTCGGTGAAAGTGAGCTCTATACTACTGGGATTGGTTCTGGTTGGAAGAGCAGCTTTTGTTTTCCCTCTATCAGTCTTGTCCAACTTGACCAGGAAGTCTCCATATGAAAAAATCAGCTTTAAGCAGCAGGTATGAGCTCAAACATTGTTAGTTCAAATTCAATAACGCAAATTTCTTCCGTAATAATTTCACCGAATTTAATTGTTATTTGCAGGTCACCATTTGGTGGGCTGGTCTTATGCGAGGCGCTGTTTCCATGGCCCTTGCTTATAACCAGGTAATATTTTACATATCATCACCGCAGAAAAAACATGAGCATGCATGGCTTGAAAATATACATTGTACAAAATGATCATTATACTATTTAATACATGGATAATCTTACTGAATCTACATTTTTTTTTTTTCTTTTATTTTTTATTTTATTTTATGCAGTTTACAAGATCAGGACATACTCAGCGACATGGGAATGCTATCATGATCACTAGTACCATATCCGTTGTTCTTTTCAGTACAGTGGTATGACATCTTAACTTTCCTAAAATGATACTTTCTTTTTAAGGTTAACCAAACATGGTATACGTGCTAATTTCAGAAGTAAGCATTCAATTTAACGTTTTATTATGAATCATTTAAACTACTTGTAGGTGTTTGGCTTGATGACAAAACCATTAGTGAGGCTCTTGCTTCCCTCATCAAAGCAATTAAGCAGCATGAACTCTTCAGAGCCAGTTACTCCACAATCCTTTGTCGTGCCTCTTCTTGGAAGCGAACATGATCCCGAAGTTGATGAAGACGGGCAAAATGCGGTTGAGGGTCTGGATTCAGAAGCTAATCAAGGCAATATTGCACGTCCAAGTAGTACTCTAAGGATGCTCTTGAGGAAGCCTACACACACGGTCCACTATTATTGGAGAAAATTTGACGATAGTTTTATGCGTCCGGTTTTTGGGGGGCGGGGTTTTGTACCCTATGTTCCAGGCTCTCCGACTGAACAAAGTGTTCACGAATGGCAAGGAGGCGACAAACACTAAGCCCATATTGGAGGTTGGATTGGTGCAATTTACCGGTTTTGGCTTCTTTGGCTTGTTAATATGATGATGGAGTGTTGTGTTTTCTTTTTTGGTGTGGATGATAGCGGTGTCTAAATGAGCATAGTACATGGATTTATTTATTGCAGTTTTATTGGTTCGTTGTGGTCTCCATCGGGTAGTTGTTGACCCAATAGTTTGCCTTCTGCGGAATCGGGGAGGTTTTTCCCTCCCTGGTCGAGGTTTTGGATCACCAAATCGGTGTATATTTTTGTATAAGCCTAAATTAAATTGTTGTATATGCAAATTGTTTTTACTTTAAATTTCACATTACATTAGAATGCAGCTATATACTTCTCGGAGTTTCTGAGGATTATGATCTTTGTGCGTTGAAAATTATAAGCATTTTTTAGTATCGAGTGAACCATGGCCAAGATAAATACTAAAGTCATCTGCATTAGTTTGCACTGGAAATAAATTTATATTTTTCAATTTTCATTTTGAACCACTTATTTACAATTTTTTTCATCTTTTATATTATTATAATAATTATTATTAATTATTTACTTTTCAACTGTACATTCAAAAATCAATTTTCAAAAATTTCTATTAAACATTCAATTGATTTCACTGTCCATGAAGGTTTAAAAATGATGTTAATCAGTTTCAAAGCAAAAAAAAAATGATGTTAATCAGCCAGCTTCCCACCATCTAATTATGAGAGTTTAACTCCAGAATTTAAAAATTAAATACACCAAGAATTTGAGAAAATGGACAGAAAAAGTTATTAGCAAAATCATCCTGCGTGTTCACACAGGTAGTTCACACAGCGCAAAAATGTTATTAGCAAATTCATTAACAACGCAAGTTTCTTACACACGGGTAGTTCACAAGAGGTTGGATTATCATTACTCATTGATAATAATGACCAGATTGAGTAGTTTGAATATGGATGGGATTTTAGAACGAGACAGTGTTGTGAGTATGTTTATGCGTAAAATGATTGTCCAACCCCTTCACGGATTGGGTGTCCTTATACAGGACACGGAGCTCGAATGGATGTCGTTTCAGCCAATCAATTGTGTTACTTTGCCGTCCATTGATTGAAACTAGTATTCTGCCCGTGTGATGCACAGGATGATAATATTTTAAATGGCACGTTTTATGGATAGAAAAATCAAAATTTTATAGCATAACACGCATTATATGCAAATATAATTGAAATGGTAAAATAATACTATTAGATAATTAGTGCAAAATATTTATGACATAACACACATTAAATATAAATATATTTGGATATGTAAAGTAATTTTGTATGACAATCATTCTAAAACAATTTTAAGATAATGCTCATTAGATGCAAATATATTTGAATAGGTAGAATAACATTGTGGGGAATGCATCTAAACCAAATAAATAATAGAAAACACAATAATCAATCTAAAATTTGAAATAGTTCTTTGAAAACAATATTCATCATTGAGTCAATTGTGTTGTTGTCTCTGTTCACATACTAGCATTTTCAATGCCGCACGATTTGTAACTTTGAAAACTATGATGCACATTTGATCATATCTAAACACTTGATTTTTCAATCGAAGTCCTATGTGTGAAGGCAATTGTTCTTAACTTTTATTAGTCGTCATAGTATATGATACGATTAGTGGATACTGTCTTCTCTAAAACTTAAAACACAATAGAAATATTCTTGGAATGACTTATGTTGCTCCCAAAATATATCTTCACAAAATTGACATTTACAACTCGGATCTCCGAGATCCATATTATGCAAATCAAAAAGTCAAAAAATAAACAAATCAAGAAGATGAAGTTATACCGAAATTAACTACTTTTAATTAAAAATATTACAAATTACACATTCCATTAGAAATGAAATAATATTATTGAACTTGTAGCTAATAATTATAAACTACTACTTAATACACGAAGAAAAATTCAAGTTAGCCACGAACAGTAATTCAAACTCTTAACAATTTTTGTACACTATGATTATAATATATACATCTCTTGGAAAAATTATTCTTATGTTGAACGTTGAACATTAAACATTGTTACGTATACTATATATATATATATATATATATATATGTATATCTATGTGCGCGCCCGCACTCGTGTGAAAGAGTTAAACATAAAATAACTATTTTTATAATTCAAAATTGCCCAAAAAATTACAATTTATCTTAATATATTTTTACTAAATTGAATATTTTTGGTTTTTCTCTCTATTAATTAATATATTGTGTTGCTTTGGTCGGGAATAGATTCCAACCAATTTCAGTAACATGAAATGTCCATGTATAGTGAATATAAAATATGAATGTGACTTGAGGAATAATTTGTTTGATATAATATTATTATTTGTTTTTCATTAACTTTAAACATTGTTATTATTATTTCGCCTAAATTTATAACTTTTGTAAAATTACAACACTTAGGTTACACTTTGTGAAGGCACATGTAACTTTTCAACCAATTATAACACTTAAAAGGTTACACTTTGTGAAATTTGATAAACATAATATTATCGTTATTAATCTAAATAATATAATTTTCAATACAACAAAATTAATTACTATTACGATACAAACTAATATCATTAGTCCTGTCAAAAATGAAAATTTTTATTTATCACAATAAAAAATTAAATTATAATAGAATGCAAAGGAAACAGGTTGTAGAAACATAAATTTTAAACGAACCCCAAACAAAAAGATATAGGAAACTCAAGATCTTCAATTTCTAAATCGATGTGTTTTTTAGTCTTTTCTCCCCGTGTTGAATGAGTTCTAGTACTATCCCTCGCTACAATCTTATCTTGTACATTAAAAATTGGTATATGTATATATATCATTCATATAAAAGATTTAAAAATAAAATAATTATTTTTATAATTCAAACTTGCCCAAAAAATAAAATTTATTTTATTGATACTTTGTACGAAATTGCAATTAAATATTAATATATACATATATATGTACTAATGTAAACAAATGAAACAGAAAATAACTATTTTTATAATTCAAAATTGCACCAAAAATAAAATTTATTTCAATATATTTTTGTTAAATTGATTTTTTTTTGTTTTTCTCTCTCAATGTATCGTGTTGCTTTTATCAATCATAGATTCTAACCAATTTCAGTAACATCAAATTTCTATGCCTATATCACTTTGGAAAATAAATATAAAATAAAAATTTGACTTTAAGAATGTGTTTGACACAATATTAAAATCTTTTTTACTTTAAATATTGCTATTATTATTTCACATAAATTTATATAAATCACATGTAACCTTTCAACCAACTATACTTAAAGCTTACACTTTCTGAAATTTGATAAACATAATATTATTGTTATTATTCTAAATAATATAATTTTCAAATACAACAAAATTAAATTATCATTACTTCCTTTGACTATTATGGTGTGTACATATGTATACATGCGCACACATTACAATATATTTATTATTATATACCAAATTTATTATTATTATTATTATTATTATTATTATTATATACACAAATATGTGTGTCTGTGTGGGGCAATATAAAAAATTCCATAATATATATTATTATAAACTCTGTAATATTATATTATATCAAAATTTCTTATGATAATATATATATATATATATATATATATATATATATATATATATGACATTTAATTTAGGATTCAATTTTTATTTACTATTTTGAAAATACACGGAAATCTATATAGTATCTTATGTATATATGGTAGTCTTTTCTTTCTTCATACACAGATCCAAAAATTAAAAAAAGATAAATAAAAAAAATTATGGCTTTTGGAGGGAAACTGTGTTGGAGGGAAACTGTTTGTTTTTATACACACTGGTGGATGATCTTTTATATATATAAAGATATTTTGAAAATACATAAAAATCTATATAGTATCGGATGTGTATAAATATGGTAGTCTTCTCTTTCTTCATACATAGATCCAAAAATTAAAAAAAGAAAAATAAAAAAATTATGGCTTTTGGAGGGAAACTGTATGCTTTTACACACAGTGCAGGTGAAAGAGCTTTTATCTTAATATAATAATAAGACAAGTGCCACCTAGGCAAAGTGCCTAGGTGGCAAGGCCATGTTTGGCATTAGCGTTTTAAGATTAATTATTTTCCTTATTTAATTTATTTTGCTTCCCTTATTTGATTTGATTTTTCTTATTTTACTTTTTTATAAATATTTTATTTTTTATATATATTTTATAATTTTATAATTAATTTATATAATTTTCAATTCTTTTATATAATTTAGTGTTGCATGCATTAATGAAAATATGATAACTGATAAGAGATCAAGATTAAAACTTACACCTATTAAATTAATTCTGAAAATGAAGATTAACATTTTTTGTATACATTTTAATCTTTAAATTAATTATATCTTAATCTTCATCTTAATATTCTAATAAGAGAACTGTGAACTAGGCATTGAGTTATGTTGGCAGCACCAAGTTGGAACTCATTTACTTAAAATTAAAAAAAGGAAAATCTCATTTTGTAAATAAATATTAAATACACACTTTATTATTTTATTTTCCTTATTTAATTTATTTTTTATTTATTTAGTATTTTGTCCTCATTTTAATTTTTTATATAAATTTTAATTTTTGAATTATGTATATAATTGAAAATGAACCAAATCCAAATATTAATGAAAATGTGATATGATGTCAAAGTTATAAACTACAATGACAATTGGATTATTTTTAAAAATGAGAATTACATTTTTTATATATTTTTAATCTTTCAATATTAAATTTTAATTTTTTATATACATTTTAGTTTTTTAATTACATTGTCAACATGGTGCAGTGGTTGATTAGCGGCTCTTTTCTATTTAAAATTTTTGTACTTATCTAAAAAGGCACAAAATTAATTCAATATTTAGAATTCAATTCGAGCTAAATGTAGTATAAAATCAATTCAATATTCATAGAATTTATATATATATATATATATATATATATATATATAAGCCGACTATAAGATGATTATTAATCATATTTGAAATACCTTTTTACAGTCGTGCATATGACTCATAAAATATGTTATTTATATTTTTTATTCAAAAAAGTATATTACATAAATTTTGTTCGCAAATATTATGCTCTTACCTAAAATTAATAATTACGATAATTGATATGATATTTTTCTTATAAGACAATATTTTGCACCAAAATTTATAAACTACTGTCCATATCTATAATATTATATATGTTTCGTTATTTTTTTTATATATTTATAATACTTTATGCCTTATTTTATAATATTATTTTATATAAATATGCCATCTTAGTTATCTGCAACGCAGCACGGGAGTAATACTAGTATATATAAAGATAAAGATTCATTTTTGGGCAAACCTCAATTAATTGGCCAATTGATTTTTATTGGGTGAAAAAAAATATAAAAAAATATTATCGGGTGAAAATCCTTCATGATTGTCTAAGATTCTAATCGACCAAATATCTTAGTTACGGTAATGATCTCCTCCCCACAGTGGGGAGGAGATCATGCCCACAAATACACATGGCTCCCCGTGATTGGTGGGGGGCCATGTGTGTAGGTCCCACCACCGGCTCCCCCACCAATCACGGGAAGCCATGTGTATTTGTGGGGAGGAGATCATTGGTTAATGGTCGTGTGGTTATTGAAATCAGTACAATAAATTTTCCGGCGATGGTCATGATGATGGGCGGAAACTCTTGATGATTGTCTTAAGATGGTTTGCAATATCTCAGTTAAAGTATCAATCATAATAAGTCCCCCAATCTCATTCCCACTTTCTCTTTGCATTCGAGAATACCTATGAATCCCACTATCACTTATTTTAAGACCAAAATAGGCTATTTGGTGCAATAAGGAGTCGACATTTTAACGCGTCATGCACTAAGGAAGCTCTATAATAAGGACTTCCATTACACCGAAACCCAAACGCCATCTTCAATTCCCCTAACCCGAACCCGAATTAAACCCACTTTCCAACTCTTTCGAACTCTCAATGATTGCTCTCACTGGAGACGAAGCCAAAAGCAGCATATTCTTCCATTTTCATCTCACATTTGTGGAAAGCACCTAGTGTGGAAGGCACCTACAGCAGTGATTGTAATCTATACTTTTCTTCAATAGTCCATGGGTTTGAAGTTTTTGTTGGTAATTTACAAGAATTTTAAATTTCAATTTTTGGAAAATTTGTAATTCTTGTTCGACATTATTGTAGGGTTTTTTCTGTTCAAGTTGATTCGGTACTGGAATTGATCAATTGCGGGTACCAGGGTTTGTCCTTTAGCTGCTGCGAAGAAGATGATGCAAATTAATTATTGTCATTTTTTCATCTTTTTGGAGCATTGAGGACCTATTGTTTATTTGTTTTGCACTAGTAGGACATGTACCACTCCTTTGTAATTGTTGGTGAATGAGTGTGAGGACCATTTTCCCCTTTAGATACATTACGTGAGGCTCACAAGATTCATTTAACAGTGGAATTTCACTTTTGGCTAACAAAGTCCTTAATATGTAGCGAATTTTGAGTTCGGGGATTGAAATGGAAAAAAAATGATAGGTCTTTAGTGCGAAACTAATTAAAAGATTGGGTCCTTATTGCTCCAATTAGCCGACCAAAATACCTACTTATTTTTTTATCGGTCATCTTTAGTAGAGGTTTTCTTTTCGCGTGAAGACCGAGAGCCAAATCTGTTAAAGTTCAAGATTTTCACCTTTTTATCTTTCTTGGAGAATTTTCTCAATGATGACACCAATTGAGACCTCCCATATTTTTCTTTTTTTTTTTTTTAATGATAAAACACCTTGATAAAGAGGTTGTCCAAGGGCTCTGATGCCAAATTAAAATTAACTCAGACTACAAAAAATTTATCTTATCTTTTTTTTTGTTTTTTAGATGTCCATTGTACATCTGTACTTTATCTTAAAGAACATATTCAACCGAACTCATACTGAAAAGGAAGCAAAGCTAGCATTTTCTATTAAACGAGAAGCTTCAAGTTTACTATTTATTTCTCGAATAAACAGCGCGCATAAGAGTTTATAGTTTAATTAGCTTTATGCAGTTTTATTCCAATACCCACAGTGGGTATGTACCCACGCCACATGGCGCCACATAGTGGCTCCACGTCACCCCTCCAAATTTTTTTTTATTTTTTTTGGTATCTACATTAAATTAGATGAATAATACATAACTGCCCCCTGATGGTGGGGGGCTCACCTGACCCTCTACGAATTTTTTTCCCCACTTGTGGGTACCGTAACGTACCCACAAGTGGGTACCAGAACATTACCGTAGCTTTATGTTCTAAATTTTCTTGCTAGGGTCATGTGAACGAAGTGTTTTCCATTTTGAGCTATTCTGAATCTGCCTCTGCCTAATAAATCCAAAATTCATGATTATTTTGTAAGCTACTACTAAGACGTGTCCTATTTAAGATGTAATTTTCTAATTTCAAAATGAATTTATTGCACTAATTACAAGCTAAATGCAAAGTTAACATATCGTGCAACCCAAGTGCCATCCCTATATATATTGAATTATTTATATTTTTCTTAATAACTATTGAATTATTCTGAAGTCAAAAATATACAGTATGATTGCCAAATCAAACGTCTCAATGGGAACTTTAATACAAGATAATAAGTGAGAGCAAACTGTAAATATATCGTTCCTAAAATCATATAAAAAAATTAAAGATAAAAGTTTTAATTTATACTTTTTATATATATACTTTTCCTCAATATCAAACTCGTTTTAATTTGAATTATTTCATTTAAGTTCTAAAATAATATCTATAGTTTAATTTCTTCACTAAATTCATTGAGGCCCCAAAATAATTAATATCAATGCGAGTTGCTTTTCTTATCAAATTAAAATAAATAATAAATCCTTAACTTTCTAAATAAATTTAATTAGGTCCAATTATCATTACAACTTCAGACTTCGATCAATTTTTTGTCATTTTAAAATAAACTTCATTTATTTATTTCTCATTTTGTTAGGTCTTTTGGGTTTTGCCCGTTTATATAAATTGAGATGTAAATGATTCTTGGATATTTAAAGTTAAATTTATTTGTAATATACCTTCAGTAAAATATAGTTAATACTTGCATTTCTTATTGCTTTACATTCATTTATTATATATAGGAACACAAATTTTTTAATTTGTTACATCATATATTTACATTCATTGAAACGAATATTTTTGATCAATTGTCAATGATAAATAAGAGAATGACCAGTAGTCTTTTCACTTACTATGGTTCATTCAATTATCCAAATGGATTTTAATGGCCAGTAGCCTATTTATATATCTACTGGGACTCATTTCACTTTAATTTTCAACCACTGCATTCATAATCACAACAAAATATCATATAAATATATAGTGTATATATTCATGTCAAAGTTATGCCTCTATTTTTGCTCCTCTCTCTTTAGATGCATATTTTCTACTCTGCCCTCACATTTCCAAGATATTAATGAATTTATGTGACGTTTCAAATATTAATGTACAAAGATTACAGTAGTAGTATAAGGTAGAAAGTATATTTGTTTTCTCACTTAAAAATTAGTATACAACCACACCCCCGCCCCCAACCCCACCCCCACACCCACACCCAAACACCTTTCTCCACACTTTTAGAATCCCTGGGCAACTAAAAAATTTCCCACTATAAAGTCATGACGAAGAATGATTCCACTTTGAACACGGACTGTTGAAGCCTAACAATTAGTTAAGCGTACGCATGGATCCCTCTCTAATGGGCCCACCTTTTTTTTTCTTTCTTTCTTTATTATTATTTTTTATATATTTTTATATTTTTGTATTTTTTTTTATCTGACTAACTGAAGTTAAGGTCGTTTTCAAAAAACAAAAAAAAAAAAACCCTGAAGTTAAGGTGCTTCAACAGTAGAACTAAGCAGAATAAATGACTATAACTTTGAGACTCCTGGAATTTGGAATCAAATCCTTGTTATATAGGTGAGAATAAAGAGTGTTAAGAATGTTGGGTCGCAAAACTCCAGTTCTATATATATATATATATTAGTATTAACACGATCACTTCTTATGTGGTTAATTTCATCACCTTAGTTCCTTTCCTTAGTGTAGATTCATCAACTTTGAAATGCATGCCCTATAATTGTCCCGTTATTAGATGCAAACAACGTAACTTTGAAATGCATGCCGTAGCTAGTGTCTCCCATTAAATCATTAATTCACCACTAATTGAGAAAACCTAAAATCTAAAATGATCATGCAAACACATCACAAATTAAGGATTGTCAACATTAATATTTAGTGTTAACAAAAGCAGAATCACAATAGAATTGCCAATTACTGGTGTTGCCAATTGATGAAGAACTTCAAATTTGCCAATTCACATTAATTTGCCAATTCAAATTTGCCAATTTACATTAATTTGCCAATTCAAAAAAAAAATAAAGAAGAAGCAATTTGATTAATTTGTTGCGGACAAATGTGATCGAATCGGTTTGGAATTGTGGTATAATTAAATCAATTCTGCTTTGCCAATTTCATTTCATGGGATGAATTCAAATTAATGCCCAACATGATTGGCTTAAGTTGTCAATTAAAAACTTTTTAAAAAAGTAAATAAATAAATAAAAAAATAAGTCAATGTGCCATAAAACCTTGTGCCTGATGAGTCAGCCGTCTCTTTGGTCTGTCCTCAGTCCGACTCTAAGGAAGCTTGAACAAAAGAAACTAAGATCTGTTTTACCTAAGCTACCATTTATTTCATTTCATCAAGCTTCTCAACTTCTGCAAAGCTCTCTCGAGGAGCCGCCAAAAGACATATCCATAATTCTCTAGATTACATAACCAAAGGGGAAAGATATAAAAAGGAAAGAAAAGGAGTAAGGTCCAATAGGATGAGGTCACGTCCTCTATTGGGGCAATTAACAACAAACTAGAAGAATAAGGACCAACAAAAAATAACAGCACCAACTAAACTAATAATAGAAAATAACAACACTTCTTCTTACATCCCCCCTCAAGTTGGAGCGTGATGGATATCCATCAAGCCCAACTTGAAGAGAAGTGTAGAGAAGTGAGGTCCAGGCAAGGACTTGGTGAAGAGATCAGCCAGTTGATCCTTTGAAGCAACATGCCGAGGAAGGATAAAACTGGCTTTGTATTGATTCCTCACCACATGGCAATCAATATCCAAATGCTTTGTGCGTTCATGGAAAACAGGGTTGGCAGTGATATGGAGGGCGGCTTTGCTGTCACACTGCAAAGGAATGGGAAGAGGAATTGAAATACCCAGATCTGTAAGGATGTAGACAATCCATTGTAATTCACAAACGGTAGCAGCAAGACTCCTGTACTCAGCTTCAGCGAAGGATCTGGATACTGTGGTTTGTTTCTTTGTTTTCCAGGATACCAAAGCTCCACCCAGGTAGATGCAAAAACCAGAGATTGATTTTCTAGTGTCTATACAGGCTGCCCAATCAGCATCACTGTAACTATTCAATGCAACCACGCTGGCAGCAGGGAAGAATAAACCCCTCGAAGGACACCCCTTGAGGTATTTGACTACATGCAAGGCAGCATCCCAATGTTGTGTGCAAGGCCTGTTCACAAACTGACTTAGCTGCTGGACAGCAAAGGTGACATCAGGTCTAGTAAGGTTGAGATATAACAATCTCCCAACAAGTCTTCTATATGGTCCCGGATCTGAAAGGGTATTGTCGGATTGATGGCTAAGCTTCACTCCTTGTGGCAAAGGTGTGGTGGTAGGCTTAACTCCAGTGAGACCAGTGCCCCTAAGGATATCCAGAATATATTTGCGCTGGTTCAAATAAGCACCCTCTTCTGTTCTAGCTAGCTCAATCCCCAAGAAGTATCTAGCAATCCCTATATCCTTGATGGTAAATAATGCATCTAGATAATCCTTAACCTCCTGTATTAAATGAGCTTGAGCACCAGTGATTAAAATATCATCCACATAAACTAAAAGGGCTAAGAAGGAGTCTGACTTCCCTTTGACAAAGAGGCAGTGATCATGTGAGGATTGTGTAAAACCAAAGGTTTGCAGCTTGCTGCAAAACTCTGTGTTCCATTGTCGAGAAGCCTGTTTTAGGCCGTAGAGACTTCGTTTCAATTTGCAAACTTGCCCGTCCCGCGCTCTAGTATAGCCCTCTGGAGGTGTCATGTATACTTCCTCATCAATGAAGCCATGCAAAAAGGCATTATTGATATCAATTTGATGCAATTCCAGACACTGGACAGTAGCCACTGCAATAAATAACCTAACAGTAACAAGTTTGGCCACTGGTGAGAAACTATCAGTAAAGTCAATTCCATAAATTTGATTGTAGCCCTTTGCCACTAATCGAGCTTTAAGTTTATCCACAATACCATTTGGGTTCACCTTGGTTTTATACACCCATTTACAACCTATAGCATGTTTCCCAGGCGGAAGAGGAGTTAATTCCCAAGTCTCATTCCTTTCTAATGCTTCAAGTTCTTTGTTCATGGTTTCCACCCATTCCACATGTTTACTAGCTTCTAAGTAGGAAGTAGGCTCATGAATCTGTGACAAATTTGCAAGAAAAGCCATATATGCACTACTGAGAAAAGGGGAAATTATATATGGATATGTGGGAGGTGTATATGTGGATGAATTAGGAGTGGAGTGACCTGTTAAAGCCCAGGCTGCAGACTGATGAGCAGCTGGGGGCAACTGTGTGACAAAATCCTTTGTCCACTGTGGGACATTTCTTTGTCTAGTGCTTCTTCTAGGGGCAGCTATTTGATCTACGTCCTCAGTGGGTTCAGCATGTGAAGAGGAGGCAGGGGTATGGAGATCTGGAGAAGACACATACGCTGGTGAAGGACCAGAATTTGGAGGTGGCTGTGTGTGATTCCCGGATGTAGGGGGTTCATTCCTCGTGCTGTCAAAGATGGGTATCGGTTGAGGAGTATCTGCAGGAAGATCAGTGGTATTGTTCTTTTGGTAAGGGAAGTTTTGTTCATAGAATCTGACATCTCTGGAGACTAGAGTTTGATGAGATTCAAGGTCATAGAGTTTCAATCCCTTTTGCCCTGGGCTATACCCTATAAAGATGCATTTCAATGCTCTAGGATCAAATTTTGTCTTGTAAGGTGTGACATTGGAAGCATAACATAAACATCCAAATGGCTTGAGCATTGAGTAGTCTGGTTTATATCCATAGAGGAGTTCAAATGGTGTTTTGAAGTCTAAAACTGAACTGGGCAATCTGTTAATAATATAAGTGGACATTAGGATAGAAGAGGTCCAGAATTTTAAAGGTAAGTTGGCATGAAACATTAAAGACCTGGCTATCTCAAGAAGGTGTTTGTGTTTTCGCTCAACTATCCCATTCTGCTGTGGGGAATAATAACAACTTTTCTGATGAACGATCCTTTTATCCTGAAAAAGGGCTTGACAATCTCTATTAACAAACTCTGTACCATTATCACTTCTTACAGTTTGAACATCCCTTCCAAATTGTGTTTTCACCATGTTGATAAAGGCTTTAAGAATCCCAACAACTTGTGTCTTGTCCCCCATTAGAAAGGTCCACGTACATCTGGGAAAATCATCAACAACAGTCAATATGTAGGGTGTCCTTGAAATAGAAGGCTGTCTATATGGTCCCCAGACATCTATATGGATTAATTGAAAGGCTCCATGAGATTGGATGGTACTTTGAGGAAATGGCATTCTTTGTTGTTTGCCTTTACGGCAAGCATCACAGTGTTGTAAGGAAGCACATTCAATAGGATGAAAGCTAGATATAAAACTCAAATTTTTTAAGGTAGAGTAAGAAGCATGTCCAAGCTTGTAATGCCAATCCAAAAGTGAATTATTACAAACATGATTAGCAATATTGAATGAGTTATTGGTACTAGACTGAGTTCTCTTCACATTACAGGTATAGAGGTTAAGCGTCTCTTTGTCAAAGCTATGTTGATCCAATATATAGAGCTTTCCCAGCAGCTTCCCAACAACAATCAATTCATCATTCTGTTGGTCCTGCAAGAGGCAATGAGTGGGGAAAAATGTGACTTTCAGCTTTGAATTGGCAGTCAGTTTACCAACAGACAGGAGGTTATACTTAAAACTGGGAATGTATAATGTATCTATGAGGTGTATTCTCGGATTGAGGATAGCTGTCCCAGAGTGTGAGACAGTTTTGAGTGATCCATCAGGGAGGAAGACAGGGGTGTAGGCTGTGATTAGTTTAGGATTGGTTAACAGATTGAGATTAGTGCACATATGACTACTAGCACCTGTGTCTAAGATCCAATCACCTATATCCAACCTATGATGCGCAGTAAAAGCATGTTGCATGTCAATACCTGCAAATTCTCCAAAGTGTGCAAAATTGATTAGATTTCCTGTATTTCCTTGCTGCATGGTCGTTTGCATATACTTCCTGATCTCCTGTTGTATAATATTTGAAATATCTGTAGACTGTCCTTTGTATTTCTCCTCACCTCTCTCCATTGCTTCATTCATGTTTAGTGGATTGTCCAAGACATTAGCAGCTGTTCTGTTGAAACTATTTTGGCCCCTTTGCTCCTTCAGCTTTCCATACCATTCTGGATATCCCACTAGCTTAAAACAATTTTCCTTTAGATGTCCCTTCATGTTGCAATGAGTGCAGAACAAATTGGTTTTATCTCCATAGTTTCCTCTTCCATTATATCCTCTACCTCTTCCATATCCTCTACCTGAACCCCCTCTTGTAGCTCCAATTCCCCTTCCCGAGCTCTGCAGATTGCTCATTAAGGCACTATCCACGGTCTCTGAGAAGGCCTGATGTACATCTCTCTGTTTCTCTACACTCAAAATCATTGAATAGGCTTTGTTAACAGTAGGCAGAGGATCCATCACTAGAATCTGATTCCTCAAGTGATCATAGGTATCATTTAAACCCATGAGAAACTGAATCAACTTGTTAAATGAGCTCATCTAAGCCATCTCCTTTGATGCTCCACAGTTGCAACCTATGCAGGTGCATATTGGCGTGGGAGCTAAACATGTATATTCATCCCATAGCTTCTTCAATTTCGTATAATACACCACCACTGCCATATTTCCTTGATTCAAGCTGTTGATCTCTCTCTGGATTTGATACAATAATGGGCCGTTAGATTCCCCAAATCTCTGCTTCAATTCTCCCCAAAGCTCATGTGCAGACTCAACATAAATGAATGCATCAACGATGTCCTTAGAAATAGAATTTAGTATCCAGGAAGTGACCATTGAATTTACCTTCTTCCATCGCAGATAAGTTGGGGAATTAATTGTTGGTTTAGCACACTAGCCGTTGATGAATCCCAATTTGCTCTTAGCTTCGAGTGCCATTACAATCGCACGACTCCAGCTCAAATAGTTTCCTCCAGTCAGCGGTGATGTCACCAAAGCAGCTCCTGGGTGATCCGAAGCTTGCAAGCAGAGTGGGTCTTCACTGTAATCCTCTGAATTTCGTCCAGATCTAGCGCCGGCATCCTCCTCCTCCATCTGCGAATTCTATTTGGCCTTGAGCTCTGATACCATGAACAAAAGAAACTAATATCTGTTTTACCTAAGCTACCATTTATTTCATTTCATCAAGTTTCTCAGCTTCTGCAAAGCTCTCTCGAGGAGCCGCCAAAAGACATATCCATAATTCTCTAGATTACATAACCAAAGGGGAAAGATATAAAAAGGAAAGAAAAGGAGTAAGGTCCAATAGGATGAGGCCACGTCCTCTATTGGGGCAATTAACAACAAACTAGAAGAATAAGGACCAACAAAAAATAACAACACCAACTAAACTAATAATAGAAAATAACAACACTTCTTCTTACAAAGCTCCATAGAATTTTACGAACTAAAATGGCCGAAACCCTGTGAAGAAAGGGGTACGATTCGGAAAGTTGAAGATTTCGACGGTTGGAATAATGAATCATCATTATTCAACTTAAGGAATAATGAATCATCATTGTTAAATTTTATTTAACAATAAAATTTTATTCCAATGAATGATTCATTAAAATTTTATTTAAGGAATAATGAATCATTCATTGGAATAATGAATCATCATTGTTAAATTTTATTTACTCAAGGAAACTTAGCAATCATTTCTAGGATATTTTGTCTGTTTTACAGTTAGTTGACTAGTACTGTGTGAACAACTTGTTTTTTAAAAAATTCGTTTCTTCATTAAATTATTATTGGAAGTTTTCTTTTTCTTTCCTTGTTTGCTTGAACTCTTTTTTTTTTTTTTTAAACACATCATAATCAATTATTTCGTGAATCTTTGTTTTAGAACAGACTGGTCACATGTTAGCCAAAATTTTTTAATTCAACCCCTTTCAAATTTGAATTTGATCAAATTAATTATATGGACATATCTCATGATACTTGTATGTATTACAGATCTCCATCATTCAACTCCAATCATTCTATCTATTATTATATATATAAAATATAGATTTTTATCTGAATGCAAATGGGCATTGATACAGCAAAAATTTGGATACTCCATATTTTAGGGTTTGAAATGAGAAAAACACACACATAATTGTTTTAGCTTGTAATGTGAAATTATTTGCGTAATAAGTGTTACATAGTTAAATAATATGTTTTATAGGTGGCATGCGACTATGCGAGATGGCCCATCGAGTATTCGACCATGATTTTTAATGGGGGCTACTTTAATGGGGTTATTTCTTCCAGCAATCTTATGGGGAGGCTGCTCGGACTGTAAGCTACGGTACGACTGCTTGATTTCCGATCATAAATAATCTTCGTTTTGAATTCCAGGATAAGATTTGGGTCCATTATGGCGAGGGGGAGCTTTAGCAATTCAAAAAAAATTTCGGCGATACCGTGACCGCCGGTCAAAGTTTCTTGCCATTTTTTGGCCACTCGTACTGTAACTTGCGGCACCGCCGGCCGGACGGACTCGAAAATTGCCGTATTTCTTAACCCAATTTAAAGAAGATTAAATATAAATAATATTTTGGGGACCCACCATTATATTTAAACGTTGCAACAGATTGCGGTACTCACCCCTTCTCTCTCTCCCTCCACCCCTCTCACACACACGTGAGTACATACATTTTTAATTTTTTGGGTTCAAACACGTAACTTTTTCTCATAATCATTTTTCGCTTTTTTTTTTTTAATTTAATCTCTCTTTTATTTTATTCTTTATATTATTTATTATTTATAAAAAAAATTTTAAAATTGAGTCTATTTTGTATAATTATAGGAAAGCTTCAATTTAAGTAATATATAAATTATTATTTTTGAAAGGTAAGCATTTAATAAAACATTAATTTGTTCACTTGTATGCATAACTTGAAGATAACCTTAGCACAGATTACTGAGATAAAAAATTTAAACCTAAATTTTCATTTCGCTTTTGCTTAGATAATCAAATTAACATTGGACGATTGGAATAGAATCAAGTAACTCAAAACTATTCACATGAAATAAATTTCATTTTACATCTTTGAACTTTTACACACAAATGCTAATTAAATTTCATATCAAACTCTAATTTAATATCTTGATCTCATTAGTCTACCTTTATAGTTGTAATTTTTATGTATAACTTTGTCTAATTTTATGTATTTGCATTAAATTTTAAAAATTGTTTAAAAATTTATATATTAATACTATACTCGTTTTAAAGCTCCAATTGAGTCAAATGAAATGGAGTCAAGAAATTTCTTATTTTTATTTTATTCATAGTTATTTTTTTGAAAGAAAAGAATGGGAGTATTTGGGTTGGGGGAGTATTTTATTTCATGTGTACGTAGTTTTTCAGGGCTCACAATATATGGACACATACAGCGGCCCTTTAGTACTGGGGCTGGACGTGTTACCTACGAGGAAAGGGTACGTACGTACTATCTCTCTATTAGCTAGAATTTAGGGGCCAGGGTGTGGTAGTGTACATGCATTGCACGGCACGCACAAAATATCCTTTTCCTTCTTTGTATTCCTTCCTTGCAGATCGAGATCCCGAGGAGTGATGCTGATGCGCGCCTTGACTGTTGCTTTTGTTGTATAATAATAACTAAAGTTTTATGTATATATAGAAGAATAAATATTTTGCATACAATTAATTAGCAGTTTTTCTTTTTTTTCTTTTTCCGACTCCAGTCCCAATTTTTCATATCATCCAGACAAAGTTTTGCTTCAGTACCACTCATTTCAATATTTCCGATCCTCTCCTTAAATATCTCAAGCTACAAGATAGAGATTGAAAGCCAGACAAATTCACGTTATATATGATTATATCAAATGCACTGTATAGTGTCCTCAAAAAGGGTCACTTGGGATCCCAGAAGTGTCATCATTGACACCGCCGTTGCTGCCTCATTGTCATCTGGAGAGAGACATAGAGAGAGAGAGAGGGGCCTTTTCTGGTGGGGTTGTAGTGTTGAAATTTAGTGGTTTTCACTTTTGAGTTTAGGGTTATTTCTGAGAAACTCTCTTTACACTTTTTACAAATTTTTTGAGTTTAATGATTCAGAAGTCATGTCTTTTGTTGAGTTTCATGGTGTAACCCATGGTTTCGGAGCTGATTTTTATTTTTGGAAATTTTGGTAACAACCCATGTTTATGTTTTCATGGCTGGTTATTAATGTGCCTAAATTTTTTCACTTTTTCAAAAAATGTTCATAATTTTCACAAATACAGGCAACAACCCAGATTGTCCATATCTGAAAAAAAAAAAAGTAAGGAAGGAAAATAATATAAATAATCCCTTTGTTTTTGGGAGACACAATAATCCGGCATGTTAACCAAAAAGAAGAAAAAAAAAAAAAAAAGGAAAAGATACCAGCAATGGTAAAACTCAAACATGACAAGACTCCAAGTCGGTTTCTCAGCCCCTAGGTCAATGGTTCAATTCCTCTGCCCTACACTTCTCCTTTTATTTCAAAAGAAAAAAAAGTGAACGCCAATAAAGAAAGATTGTCACTTTACAAAATCTAATTGTGAGATCATGTTTGAGATACACGATAAATTACAATCAAACATCACGATTATCAGTTTGTAAAAAATGAAAAAAAATAAAAGAATTGATTATAATTATCATACATCCTCAAAAGCAGTCCCACGACCAGGAAACATAGGGAAGAATGAGGTTGAATCATTAAAGTACAGCGCTGCATTTCACAAACGTACTTTATTCTATTAGATGTGTGTAATTAGTAATTACACAACAATCTGGTAATCATCACTGTGGAGACAACAAAAATCAATTGGTACTCCTTCAATTAAATCATCGTTGGTTTATAGAGTTTTGATTGGTTTCTTAATCATAGTATGGCACCAGAATATTACAATACATAATACATTTAGATACAACATGGTAATTGCCAATTCAACTTTGAAGCCAACCTAATTATGAGACAGTAACTGTTATCCCGTTAGTCAATCATTTTTACAACTTTTTTATCAATTCTTTCTTTAATCTAAATCAATGAAATCCATATATCTCATCATATCCATAAATCTCCACCACTCGGCTCCACTCATTTTCTCTCCTCTTTTGTATTAAAAATCTTTAAAAACTATTATAAATTTATAATTTATTCCCTATCACCCTTATAATATATTATGGAATGTAATGCAGGAATGGAAAATCCACCCCAACACAATTTTTCGTCAAATCTGATAAGAACTCGAAGCGCGCAAGATTAAGTGGGGTCAAATATCCACCAAAACACAATTCACAACAGATTGCTACATGTATGACAAAATTGGGAAGAAGGATTTGATAATGGTAGTAAATCAATTCTTTCAATTTTACGGAAGGATCAACTTGATTTTGTTGGGTTCGACTGGTTTACAAACATTCGTCTATTCAGCGAACAACTATTGCCACAGGGGTTAGTGGCTGCCGAAGTTCCTCAGCTACCAATCGATGTCACTTGGCTTCTTTTCCGGCGGAGAAATTCCACGTGCCTCACAAGAAACGTTAACCTAGGATTGAGTTTGTTGATGACGAGGAGTACGTACTTCTTGGAATGGCTCCTGATCTTGGATGAATATGTTTTCACGTACAAAAGATGTTTTAGGAGTTTTATTTTTCTATTTACCTTGTAGCTATCTGGTGGTTGTGGTTTCAAGAATTAATATTGATCTTAAATTGCTTGCTATTTGGATCGGATTAATTTGTCTGAATGAATGATCTAGATGCTTGTGTAACGAGTATGATCTTATAATGCATGTTGGCATCTGTGAATTCATTGCGTCGACTTTGACTATTAATTTTCGGTGGGTATAATACTAAGAGCAATGCTATTTGTAAGCAGTAATAATCATTCATCAAGATCAAGACCAAATTTGGTATTGATTTATTGCTATTTGAAATATTCCTATATTTGAGATAATATTTTAGATAAATGGTCATAATGAACCGCATTATTATTATATTCCGATAATAATGCTTCCAGATTGCATGATCCTTATGAAAATTAAGATTAATTAATGGAATAAACACAACTAAGAAAATAATCCGCTTTCTCACTCTTGTTTTCTACCACGTGTGTCCGAGAAGAGCGATGCAGCCAACAAATTAATGCCGTGATACCTACGGAGGTGAAATTAAGTTTTTAACAAATAAGTTTTTCAAATCATCATTCATTATTATCTACACATCTTGTGGTCCCCACTACGATTCGGTACAAAAGTTAGTTTAATTTACATCGTGGGAAAATTTCAAATGCGTCTATTTTCACTTCTCTCTTTATATGCATATATTTTATACTACCCCCATGCATATTTCCAAGAACCTTCCTTTCAAAGAAAGTATATATGTTTTCGATTCAGTGTTCTCATGTAAAAATTGATTAGTATTAGCCCCACACCTTTTGTCCACACCTTTAGAAATTCTAGCTAGGCAAGTAAAAATTTCCCACTATGAAGAATGAAGTAATGAATGAGAAAGAATCCACTTTGAACACAAGGAGTGTTGAAGCCCTAACAATTAGCTAGTTAAGAGTTTGTTTGGTTGGTTGGTAATTTGTTGGGCACGATATTCCGTAAAAAAATGTGTTGTTAATATTGTATTGGAGAATGTTTGTGTGGTTAAAAAAAGGAGAGAGAAACTATTTTTTTTTCCTTACTAATGAACCGAACAAGCCCTAAATGTACGCATGCATGTTCTTCGGATTTTGCTAGCTATCCACACCCTAAAAGGGGTCCCCCCCCCAAAAAACAAATTTTCAGGGGAGGGAGGGGGGCAATATAGTCATTTACCACACCCCTCTATTAGGGTGTGGAGATCTCCACACAAAAAAATGTGTGGAGATCTAGCATTTTTCATGTTCATTATCCCACTCCCCCTTACTTTGCCGATTCTAAATCTGATTTCGAATTTTAAAACAGAAATAGTACGGGCTCGTAAAATACTCTGGGAATTCTGTAACTATGGAGGACTTGAGTGCATGGGATCACCCCTAGATCGATAGATGGTCAAAAAAATACTAAGTACGAAACTTACCACAGGACTCCGTCAAAGGTGCAGAAAAGGATACGATTCGAAATGCTGAAGATTTCGGCGGTTGGATCCTGTCGCTTGAAGAGATGGAAGATTGTACCCCATACATACTTTTGCTACAAACGATAATAGACACAAGTCAAACAATGAAGACTAGGTCATTAAGTGGTGCGACGCACATGCACAAAAGATTGTTTGTTTCCTTCGCTTTAATTAAAGTTAATAAATCTAACCTAAAATGTTTTAAATAATGAGAGATCAAAATGAGTATGATTTGTACACGCATTTAAGGGATTCTCTTTTTGGAATCGGTTCAATGGACTATCTTAACCAAGGTTAGCGGTTAAGTTTAATTTCTTAATTACTCCCTCCTTGCGTCCCATAAAGAAGACCTACTTTGACTCCTATAAAGATTAAAAAATTGTATATTCAAAAAAAAAAAAAAAGAAATTGTAATTAATATTGTTGGAAAAGTAAATTTTTATTTTAATTTTTCAAATATACCCCTATATTAAGTGGTGATAATATATTTTCATGAATAACCATGTACATTAATTAAGGCATAACAAAAAAAGTAAAGGAATTAAATATAGCGGCCTATATTTTGGGACGAACGAAAAAAGAAAACGGGCATATTTTTGTAGGACGGAGGGAGTAACTAAAACTTGATATAATTAATGAATTTTAAAAAAAGGGGCCCCGCAACAATGTTGTATTTTTTTTAAACAAGCCGCAAATTGTTAATTAACTTGTAAAAATATCATATACATAAGCCAATAAGACTACATTCATATAAACCAACAAAGAAAAATTCATAAAAGTCGATTTTCAATAATTTATTAAATAAGTAATTGTGAGCTATTGAGCTTACCCCAAAATAAAGACATTACAATAGGAGTAAATGAAGTGGTAATTTTGTAACATAAACTATCAATAAACATCCATCCTCCATTACAATAATAAATAAATAATTTATTACTTAACACTCATTAATAATAAAAAAATTAAAACATGTGCAATATATATTATATAAAATGCAAACTATATTGTTATAAAAATAAAATGTGTCAAGGTCACAAAAGCAACTCTTTGTAAAACCTATTATTTGATTGTCTTTCATTGCATGTAACAAAATAAAATACACAAGGTTTTATATAATATCCGGATTTATAATGTATATTATACGGTACGGAAATTTATATAATTACAAATTTATACTATTCGGTGATTCCATGAAATTTGAAATTGAAATATGTAACTAGTATAAATTACAACAAGACTGAATGAAAATTCAAATTTCAAAAAAGAAAATTATATCCCGTGTCTTGATTTGCCGTGAACGGTGGAGAAGAACATTCAAGTCTCAATTCAGGAACCATCGAGCGTTCCTTAATTAAGGACGCTCGGGCCATTTTGAGAGTCTGTTCGACTTCCATTTTGAAATTCGAGATCAGATCGAGAATCTACACGATGAGGAGGAGCTCCAATAATTTTGAAAATTTTCTGACGATACCGTATGGGCCCGTGGTGGCCGGGCAACGTTTGGCAACATTTTTAGGCAAAAATATTGCCAAAAGTTTGACTGGCCACCAGCCCGCATTTATATCGGAAAAATTTTCTAAATCACTCCCTCGTGTAGATTCTAGATCTAAATTTCAAATGGAGACGAACTTAACCCTAAAATGGCGCAGCGTCTCAATCAAGGAACGCTCAAGCGTTCTTGAACATTCTTCCTCAAAGTCTCAACTCTCAAGATTTAAACCGATCGAATGCCGTCAGGTATTTCATATTTGAGTAATGCTGTTTTCTATCAATGATTTGGTAGTGAAGAATTGAGAACTGACACACAGCACATTCCAATTTGTAAAGGGCAAAGGTCAGAATTGACTCAATTGAGAATTTCTGTGAATCACCGATGTGCGGCAGGTCATCGGTGGCGCCTTTTTTTCCCCCTAATAACTATTACTCACGGGCTGCCCAGATTTCGCCTTGATGCCGCCTCAACACAAGAACTGGCTCTAGTCCTGAACGGAGAAATTTGGAAAAACTGTAGATCATTTTAGCGATTGATCACTTCCATTTCGGTTAGTTGCTGTTGAGAATTTTGATCACTTGGTCATACAAAGCTTCATTTTGAGACCTGATCAATGAGAATGTTTATGATTGTTCACTCGGCAAGCGTGTTTACAGGACTGAGAACAACAGGGTTCTACTTCAGAGCAATTGTGGTGCAAGTTTTCTCGGCAATAAAGGTGGATCTCCGAATATTGCGTAATCACTAAAATTCACTACTTTGTCGATGTCATTTATTTTGGAATGATGAATGATGAGTCATCATTAATTGTTTTATTTTAATTGAGGAAACTTAGGATTCATTTCTAGGATATTTTGTCGGGTTTACGTTTAAGGAGTGTTTTGTTGCAAAAGTAGGAAAAGAATTTAAATTTCATAATTTCCTATTGGGTGAGGCTGAATGCACCTGTGTTTTTTTGAAAAAAGTTTGAAGAAGTTGTCATTAATGGCAGCTTCATCTTCTTCCCCTTTTTTTCTTTTTCCTTTTTTTCTTTTTGGTCAAAGGGTAAAATGGGAAACATTTGGAATGTGGGGTGGTGGATGGAGGGGGCGGGGGCACTCAGAAAGGGGGAGAGTGCATTTAGCCTCATCCTTTCTCATAAGATGGAAAATAAAACTATCTCTCCCATGGGAATTCATTTCCCATGAAATTAGATAAAATATTGCTTTCCATCTTTGCATCAAACAAAAAGAGGAAAAATTTTCATTTCACCCAATTCTGTGTACTGTGGACCGGTTGTTTTTCAGAAAATTTGTGTCTTGATTAAATTATTATTGGAAGGTCTTTCTTTCTTTCTTTCCCTTTTTTTTTCTCTTGAACTTTATTATTATACAATAACACATGATAATCAATTATTGCGTTACTCTTTGTTTTATAAAAAACCAGTCACGTGTTAGCTAAAATTTTTTAATTTTTTTTCTTTTAAATTTGAATTTGATCAAATTAATTATACCAGCACATCTCACAAAATTTGTATTTACTACACAAATCTGTATCATTCTGTCTCTTATTTCATATAAAAATGTATTTTTATGTGAATGAGAATGGGGTTGATACATAAAAAAAAATTGAACACTCCATAATTTAGATTTTGAAACAAGAAAAAAAAATTGTTTTACATTTTGTCATGTGAAATCATATGCGTAATTAGTGTTATATAAGTAAATAATATTGTACACCCTCTTTAACGGTCTTATTTCAAGACGGATTACTTTAACCCGTCCAAGAGGATAAACGTGGATGATATATATATTTGGAACCCACTATTTAAAAAGTGCAAGAGATTTGCTCACCGCTTCGCTCTCTCCACCCCACTCTCTCTCACACACTCGTTATTATGCATTTATTTTTTATTTTTATTTTTTTGACTTCCACACAAATGTTTTCTCATAATAATCTATCTTTTTGCCCTTTTTATTAATCTCTCTTTTACTTTATTCTTTATATTATTATTCATAATTTTTCTTAAAAAAATTGAGTCTGTTTTGTATAATTACAGGAAATCTTCAATTTAAGTATTATGTAAATTATTATTTTCAAAGTTAAGTATTTAATAAAAAATTAATTTATTTACTTTTAAGCATTAAAGATAGTTTTTGCATAGATAAGCGAGATAAAAAAATTTAAACCTAAATTTTCATTTTGTTTTTGCTTAGGTAATCAAAATCAAATACTGGATGACTGGAACAGAAACAACTTAGATTACATGAAATAGATTTGATTTTATAAACTTTTACACACAAATATTCATTAAATTTCATAACAAAATCAAATTTAATTTTTTTTTTTTGTATCTTATTAGTCTGCATTTGTAGTTGTAATTTATGGATGTATAACTTGGACAAACTTTATGCATTTGCAATAAATTTTAAAAAGTAAAAATTTATATATTGACACTATACTCATTTTAAAACTCTTATTGAGTCAAATAAGAGAAAGGCAAGATTTTTTATTTTTTATTTTTTGTGCTTTTGTTGTTTAAAAAATTGAAAAAAAAAATGAGAGAGAATTTGGATTGGGTGGTAAAAGTGCCTTTGTGAGGGAGAGAGAGAGAGAAGAGGGACGGGGGAGGGGGAGAGAATGACACGGGTGATGTAAGTAATTATTCCTTGGCACCATCGATGGTTTTGGAAAAGGATTGAGTTTGTTATACTATTTTCGCTTGTTCCATAACAATAGTTTTCTTTTCTTTTAAATTATTACTTTTGGAAAAGGATTGAGTTTGTTATACTATTTTCGCTTGTTCCATAACAATAGTTTTCTTTTCTTTTAAATTATTACTACCCCCGTTCCAAAATTATAGTCATTTTCTTATTTTCACACAAATTAAAAAAAATAAAATTCAAGATTATTTTCTTAATATGCCATCTCATTTATTAAATATTTTATTTCAATTACTCTATTTTGATGATAATAATGTATATTAAATGAGAGTATAAAAGACAAATAATATTTTAACTATATCTTTAAAAGGACGGACGAAAAAGGAATAGTGGACTATATTTTTGGGACAGAGGTAGTAGTTTTTTGCATATCGTTATTTATCCCCCCGCTAGGGAGTAGATTATAATGGTTTTTAATGTTGTATTATGTAAAAGAGGAGAGAGAATGAGTGGAGTTGAGTGGTTGAGATTTGTGGATTTGATTAGATATGTGGATGTGATTGATTTAGGATAAAGAAAGAATTGATAAAAAAGTTGTAAAAAGTTGTAAAAGTGGTTGGTGAACGGGGGCTATGGCCACCGCTAGGGAGTAGATTATAATGGTTTTTAAAGTTGTATTATGTAAAAGAAGAGAGAGAATGAGTGGAGTTGAGTGGTTGAGATTTGTGGATGTGATTAGATATGTGGATGTGATTGATTTAGGATAAAGAAAGAATGAATAAAAAAGTTGTAAAAAATTGTAAAAGTGGTTGGTGAGCAGGTATGGCACAGCTGAAAGTAGATTATAATGGTTTTTAAAGTTGTATTATGTAAAGAGAGAGAGAGAATGAGTGGAGTTAGTGGTTGAGATTTGTGGATGTGATTAGATATGTGGATGTGATTGATTTAGGATAAAGAAAGAATGAATAAAAAAGTTGTAAAAAATTGTAAAAAGTTGTAAAAGTGGTTGGTGAACGGGGGCATAATGTTCATTGTTATTACCAACATAATATTATTAAAGTGTAATAATAATTAGTGAATTAAAGAGTATTTTAGAAAAATATCTTTAAATTTTACTTTCTCAATAATATATTAGTTGGTATTTTCTTACATTGTGTAAAAAAAACAAGAAACCTATCTTTATGATATGGAGAAAGTATTTTTAACCCTCTTTAAAGGGCTTAAGATAACCGCGTTAACGAGGGTTCACAATCCGCCTCCATCAAAGTGATTGGAAGAGAAAGACAGAGTGGGACCTTAAATTCATTGATCATTATAACAAGGTTTTATTTATTAATGAAATAAGAAAAATGCAACCTCGTCCTTCAGCTGGGGTTAAAGCCAAAAGGGCCAAAGGGGTGTACAAAATTAATAAAATAACCCTGGTTACAAAGGGGTCCTTGGACAAAATTATTATACTCCAAATTTTATACTTTCGGTGTGGAACCTCCTATATATACACATACGAGAGTGATGGTGAAATAGGTCTTCACCAAAGATGGAAATCGAATGGAGTCCGTGGGTAGTGGTGGTCTTAGTAATTGCACTTATAGTCTTTTGTGGTATCGCATGGTTAGTTCTAGAATGTATCTGTTGTCGAGAAGATCCACCTATTGCTTCTGACGATCCAGAAAATCCTGCACCCGGTTGCTGTGAAGTATTTCATCTTCACTTTGAAATTCTTGATCATTATTTCTGCTGATCGATAATTAAGTAAGAAAACTACTTGAACAACACTTAACTTTGTTTTTATTTTGGCCAACATAGATCAAATTAACTTATAATGGTCTCATTAGTGCACGTGTACGTAGAGGGACGGATCTACTTTGGAATTGGATCATGCTGTAGTTAGGTCTAGAAAAGTTGAAGGATAAAATTGATGAATAAGTGAATAAACCAGCAGTTGGCGGGTTGGTGAAGAGTGTGCTGTGTTAGAAGCAGGTCACTGGTTCGAGATTTAATGTTTCTCCATTTCGTTCACCTGGTGTTATTTTTTTGTTTTATTACATAATTGTTCTCTTTTGGTATTTTTTTTGTGTAATTGTTCACTTTAAAAAATTTTTATTTTTATATAGGTCACTAGTTTGAGATCTGGGATTATCCCATCTGCCTTTTCTTCCTTTCCTTTTTTTAAAAAATTTTTTTTTTCTATTAGTTGTCCACTTTCAAAAATTTTAGTTATTCTTCATTTTTTAAAAATTTATTTTTATATAATTCTACATTTAAAAAAAATAATAATATTATTAATAATTGCACACTACAAAAATTTTCTTGATACAAATATCTTAGGAAATCAAAATTTACAAAAGATTTTCTCTAACTAGATGATGTGAGTTAGATTGTTAGTATAAGATATTGGATATAATTTGTTAAATTATTGCTTTGCATTGTTAACATATTAAAAGGAGATCGTCAAAATTAATTTTATATAATTTTTATGATTTAAAAACCAATTGATTATGGTCTTGATGAATAATATAACATAATGATTTTTATTTTTTTGCTATATATCGTTTTTAAAGTTCACATCGGTATGTGGCCGGTTTAATTTATAGGAAATTAAAAAAATTATAAATCAAATCAATTTAAAATTGTCACATACCAAAGCAACCAAAACAAATTGTTATTTCATGTTAGTTAGTTTGCTTTGTTGCAAAATTAATCTAGCGGATCGTAATTTCCAATAAATTTTTCCTTGTTAAATAAGCTTTATAAAAAAAGACAAAAAAATTAGGGCCTTAACATATAACCCTCGAGAAGGGTGCATATACAACTCTCCTCCTAAATTCAATTAGGTGCTATGAAAAATACTGGATCCGTTCATGACTAGTTTTGCATAGGTCACATGGACACATATACCCTTTAATGCAGGGGTTGGACCTGGTAGGAGACCGAAAGAGTACTATCTCTCTATTAAGAGGGTGTTAGCGTACATGCACGCACAAATATGATTATCCTTCTTTGTATTCCTTGCAGACGTCCCTATGATATCTGATGTGGTCATCGTGGTTTCATACTATGAAGGTCTTCTGTTGTCAACTCTGTAGGAGTGATGCACGCCGTGACTGCTGTTTTTGTTGTATATTTGTTATTTGTATTCCCTGTGATATCTAATGTGGTCATTGTTTCGTGCGTACTATGAAATTTTTCTGCTCTCAATGTTACACAGCCAAGGTTGTACAAGTGATGCCTTGACTATTGTTTTTGTTGTATATCTATATTCCCTATGATATCTACGTACTATGAATTAAGTGTTTCTGCTATATATCAACTTTACACAGCCAAGGTTGTATGGTCAAGAATAAATATTTTGCATACAATCAGTAGTTTTTTTTTTTTTTTTTTTTTTTTTTGCATTTGACCAATAACTATACATAAGTGGAAACTTTGCCTATTAAATCATGTACGTCTCTTTTTTTATTACTAACTCATCCTTTATACATTAAGACTAAAATAGAATGTAAAAGAAACAAATTTATAACTAGTGCCCTTCTAATAAAATGAACATCCATAAAAAAATAAAATAAACATACTTTCTCTCTCTAAATTACAACCCAGGGTAATCTCAACCAATATTCAAACCTCTCGCTTCTCCCGTCCCCGACTTTCTCTCTCTACGCACTTTTTCTCTCTAAATTACCACCCCCGCTAATCTAAACCAACATTTAACATCTCGTTTGCCACGCCCCTGAGGCCCGACTTTTTTCTCTACACACTTTCTCTGTGTAGATTACTATCCTTGGTAATCTCGACCAAAATTCAACTTCTCGTTTTCATCTTCCTCGACTTTCTCAACATTCAACTTCTCGTTTCAATCGTCTCTGACTTTCTCTTTACTTACTTTCTCTCTCCAAATTACCACCCCTGGTAATCTCGATCGATGTTCAATTTCTCGCTTCCCTTATCTCCGCCTTTCTCTCTCTTTTCACTTTTCTCTCTATATTACCACTCCAGGTAATTTCGATTACCATTCAATTTCTCGTTTCAATTGTCTCCAATTCTCTCTCTTTAGATTACCAACTCGGATAATCTCAATCAAAATTCAACTTTTCGCTTCCCTGGTCTTTGACTTTCTCTCTCGATATACTTTTTCTCTGCTGATTACCACCCCCAATCATCTCTATTGACATTCAATTCTCGCTTCCCTCATCTTTGACTTTCTCTCTTTGTTGACTTTTTCTCTCTAAGTTACCACCTCAAGTAATCTCGATTAGCATTCAACTTCTCGATTTCCCATCTCCTACTTTCTCTTTACGCATTTGCTTTGTCTAGATTATAAGGAGTAATTTAGACTACCACCCCTATAGTCTTCACACACTCTTGTCTTCGATTTTCTATCTCTACGCGCACTCTCTCTTGATTACCACCACGCGTAACATGCACACTATCCCTCTCTTGATTACCACCACAGGTACTGTAGATCACTACTCTAATAATATTTCTACCTGCATCGCTAATAATATTTTTACCTGCATCGGTAATAATATTACCTATATCGATAATAATATTACCTACCTTTATAATTATAACAAAAAAATAATAAAACACTATAGTTTTAATGATATTCACAGCGACACCCACCAATTTGAGAGAACACCACAATTCTAACTAACCAACTAGACCAAAATATAAGATTTACCACAATTCTCCCTCTATATTACTACCCTTGTAATTAATATTACAACTCCACAGTTGGTCAATAAACAAAAAGAGCAGAAATCACACTATAAGAAAAACATTACAAATCTGGTAATATTATTACCAACTTTGGTAATCCCAATTAGCATTCAACTTCCCGTTTCCCTCATTTTCGACTTTCTCTCTGCTCATTTTCTCTCTTTAGATTACCACACCCGATAATTTAGTTGACCATTGACTTATCACTTTCTATCGTCTCCAACTTTTTTTCCCTCTAGATTACCACTCTTGGTAATCTAGATCACCATTCATCTTCTTGTTTCCCTTGTTTCCTACTTTCTCTGTCTTCGCACTCTCTCTAAATTTCCATCCCCGGATAATCTTAATCACCGCTCTAGTAAGCTTTGAAATTGGTTCAAAACAATAACATCTTGGTAACAATATTCATAATGGGCAAGTTTTTTAGCAGCAATAATAAACGCCAGGTGAAGAAAAAGAAATAGCAATAACAAAACTGATTTTAAAATATAAGAAGATCAAAAACAAAACAGACCATTCTGACACAATGCAACAAAATGACTTTTAAATTTCATTTATTTAATACCATATCCCAAAACATATATAAGCTGTGAAATTGTCCACAAACACTAAAATGAAATGATTACCACCCCGAATAATAAGATTACCACACTCGGTAATCAGATTATCACCCGTTAAATTGAAATTGTCTTATACTATATTGGTATTATTATTTGAATCCATAGTATGGAAATGTTAATCATTATCCTCACCTCTGATATTCTCAAAGTGCGCCACATTTTTACATCCACAATCATCAACATATATAAATGATTCTAAGAATGGCATACCACTACACACCATCCTCCTCACAAATAGAGAATTGCACCAACATAACCTCAATGGAGACAAAAATCAAGCTAATGTATAATCATTTCCTTGTAGCATTTTCTAAATATTCAATAATTGACTCAAATCGTATATAGCTATTTTCATTGAGAATAAGAATATATGAATGTGTACATAAAAATATAAGTGATGACCAATTAAGTGATTACAAGCATTACGTAAAGACATAAAGTAGAATTCACGTGGGTATCCGAATAGATCATTGTTCATTTCCCACCGCTTTCCGTCTAAATGCTAATCTAAATCCATTAATATCCTCATATTTTACCGAAAAGAAATAGATGAAGTTAGAAAATTAGAATATTTTCCAAAAAATGTACAACTTTCAGCGTCAGAAGATGAAATAGAGCATCACTAGACTGAATGGATGATGGATGTACAAAAAAAATTATATAAACAGAGGATACAATGACGCCAAATGCCTTCGGCAATTTCACAAGACAACAAATGATCTCCTCCCTATGTGGGAATGAGTTATTATCCACATCTGCCGATGTGGGTGGGTTAATCAAGTTGGACCCCACTACTGATGTGTTAGCGGCTTCCACATTTGAGTTCAAGGTTATTCTGGAGAAACTATTTCTACACTTTTTACAAATTTTTGAGTTTAATAATTCATAAGCATGTCAAGCCAACTTACAAAAATTCTGTTTTCTTAGTTTGCGAGCTAGATTGTACTGTGTGATTGCCTGGTATAAACCGCGCAATTGTAAAGTTCAAAACTCGGCGATTCTCAAATTTCTAATGTACGATTGCGTGGTATAAATATGGGCGATTGGTCCACACAATTTTTTTGTTTTTCCCAATTCTTTTCCAAATGAGTTACGAAAAGCTAACTTCCAATTCTTTTTCGGAAGAATTGTTGAAAACTAACAAACGCAAGCTAAAGTGTCTAAAAAGTCATGTTTGCAGAGAAAAAGCAATTAGTTGCATTCAGCTCTTTGAGAAACACGAAAAAAAATATATTATGGGTCCAACGGATACTGTATGTGAATTCTATAACCAAAACACTGAAAACTAAATCCCAATAACCACATCTTCTGTGTAATGCATTATGCAATTTGTGTCATTCATTACATATCATTACAAAACTATTACACACTCTATACAGCTCATTATACACCGTGTGTAATCCATTACACTCTCTCTGTAATATATTACACACTCTTTTGAAATTAGGATATTACATTAAAAAATTAAAAAATAAAAAGAATTCGTCATAAGCTGCACGATCGCCAATATTCCTTAATCATCTAAATCACGCGAGTCACATAATCACTGAACTTCACTTCTTTGTCGGTGTCATTAATCATGGGGATTATTTTGGAATAATGAATGATGAATCATCATTGTTGTATTTTACTTGAGGAAACTTAGGATTCATTTCTCGGATATTTTGTTGGTTTTACATTTTGTTGACAGGTTCTGTACGTGGAGGGTTTTTTTTTTTTGAAAAATCATTTCTTGATTAAATTATTATTGGCATTTTTTTTATAATTTTTTTAAATAACTTTATATATATCACAGGATAATCAATTATGCCGTGACTCTATTTTAGAAAAAACCAATCGCATGTTAGCCAAATCTCTTCATTCTTTCTCTTGCGAATTTCAACTTAGACAAATCAATTACATAATCACATTGATGTAATGGTTTATAATGTCCTAACACTATTGGGCAACAAACCCAACATGACGTAGATAATAATTCCATTGATGTAATGGTTTGTAATTGATCCCTTGGCTCTCGGCTTTTAATTAGGAGAAAAGATAGTGATTCAGTTTTAATGCATAATTTGATTATTTATTATCACCAAAATGAGACGGAAATTAAGAAGCATTTAAATAAATGATGGGTAAGTTGATTGAAGGGATTGGAAATAATCAATTAGAAATCCTCATTGATCTTGCTTCTTGATTAATTATTTATTATCTCTTGTTGTCGAAATTCCATCGTCCTTGGGAAAGCTATTGATTTGAGTTATGGTATATTGATGTACGTTGAGTTATATATGCATAGTCATTGAGAATTACAAGATTGAAATCGCGATTACATTCATCATTCTTCATTACAAAGCATTTGGAATGATGGCAAAAACACGGGCTAGTATTCATGCATTACAAGACCTCCAAGAAAATGTTTTACAAGAAATGCTTAGTTGGTTGCTCACTCTTCACAAGTGCAACTTTAAGTTTAAGTCTATGTTGAGATCGGATTTTTGCATACCTTGTGGGCGTAATGCAATCACGTTATTTAAGAACGATACATCATGTTCATGATCATGTTTAAGTTATTGCTTGAGCATTTGTCTGATCTTGTGACTACTCGGCAGGGGATAGGTTACTTATTTTGTTTGGTGCCTAGTAAGTAACGCAACTAAAGTATTGGGGCCCATGACAAGAAAATTTCAAGAGTTTTTAAGAATATCTCTCAAGTATTGGAAGTCAAGCATTTGAAATTCATAGCATCACGTCATTTGCACGTGTAGCTACGCATTTTAAGTTATCCGCTGAGTCTTTGGATTCACTTTGTGCAATCTGAAGTGGAGCTTAGAGCCGATGAAGTGGGGATGAGGAGGTAATGAAGATGGTTGCTACCTTGACATTTCTAAGCTTAAGTTGTTATTTATATGCACTTTTATGTAATGAAGTTCCGATTCTAAGTATTTGATGGTTGTAACAGTTTAAGACTATAACGCAATGAATTGTGGATTTGTCTATGTCATTATTATATGCACTTTTAAACTAACGTTGACTACGTGCAAACAAGTTTATTCCGCATAGCGGTACACACTATGCCACTGCCTTTAAACAGTGCACTGGAATGCTAGTACACTATTCCAGTGTACTAGTATCTGGTGGGACAAAATGTGTATCCACTGTTTTTACCTTATTTCATTGAGATTTATGTGACAAATTTGTATATCAATGTATAATGCGATTGGACATTGTTTGAATGCATTATTATCTTTTAGAATCCCGAATTATCATCGTTACACTAGTTAATGTTTAATTTTTAAAAGATAATGCGATTACTAGTTCGAATGACACATTTATTTGATATTTGAAAATGAAATCCGTCTAAGTGATAACATGTTTTACGAAGTGGTGTTCACATCCTATATGTCATATAATGCATTCATTATATTTCATATGCATTCACAATCCTATGTTTCTTAAAATAAAAAAATAAAAAAAGTTACCACCACAAGTGTGCCTATTTTACATTTATATTAGTATTATCATATTATTATAAAAATATAACTCGAGATCCGATTAGACATGATCTGCATAAATCAGGTCGTGAATAAACCTAATTTTTGCAAGTATTTTTAGGTCACCTGATTTTTGAAATTTCAAAGTTAAATGCAAGGTTTTGCCTCATTTCTTGTAAACTTTTTGGGTGGACCTTGCGGAGAAATTAATTACTTCTTTTTCATTATGAAATCTGAATTTTTGGAGGGTCAAGTTTACGTGAAAAAATAAAATAAAAATTGTGAAATTTTTTGGTTCTAGATTATATTATTTATAGAGAGAGCTTCAATATGAGTTATCTTCTTAATATATAATTTTTACTATATTAAAAATTTTAAAATAAGGCTAGCTACGTCCTAGTTGAAAATTTTTTCAAAAATACTCTCCAATGTTTTTTTATCCCAGATTTTGCATTTGTGATCGCACAAGCAAATCTCGAGCAATCATGCGGGTCTACCTTTTTTGGTGCTTTTTGTTACTTTTTGTGCGTGACTTTTTTAACCCATTTTGTCAATTTTTGTACTCCTTTGTTATTTATTTATTTATTTATTATGTTTTTGATCTTTAGTGGGGTTTTTTTTTTGTTTTTTGACGTTTTTATGTGTGACATTTAAAAACTTGTTTTATTACTTTCTAAAACTGTTTGTTAGCTTTTGGCTCTTTCTAAATTCATTGTGACTTTCTAAAATCCGTTTTGTGACTTTTTTAAGTCTATTGTGACTTTTGTAATGTGATTTTTAAATGTATTTGTGACATTTTTAATTTGTATGTGACTTTTTTTTATTGTATTTGGTGACTTTTTGTGTGAATCTTTAAAATCCTTTTTTTTTTTCACTTTTTTAGAGCTTGTTATCACTTCTTAAACAAGGCGTGTTTTTGTAGAAAAAGTAACATAAGTTGAAAAATAGAGTGCGGGATGGCCATTCTTGCGCGATTGCACGTGCCAATGAATATCTATATATTATCCCGTGCGTTGCACGGGGAGATATATAAGAGTTCGAATTCTAGAAGAGGAATGGAAGATTGAGTTGCAGATTTGTGATTATTCGAAGCGTGATTTTACAATTAAATTTCATTTTTTTAATTCAGAAAATAAAACTTTTCGCGGAAAAATAACCTCATATTATATGGGAGATATATAAGAGTTCGAATTCTAGAAGAGGAAGGAAAGATTGAGTTGTAAATTTGTCATTATCCTTTTACAATTAAATTTTTTTTTTAATTCATAAAAATAGAACTTTTGGTGGGAAAATGATCTCATTTTATTAATATATAGATATTATATAATATATAATATCAATGAATATCTATATATTATATAGATAAGGTTCATAGAAAATTATTTAATGTCAATGAATATCTATATATTATATAAAATAGAAGTAAATCTAAATTACATATTTCGTAAATAATTGGCTATCGATTCAATCAACAATTGAAATCATGCAACTAAATTAGAATTTTTTTCATTGGCTTTTGACTATGCTAAGTATTTATTTAGGATTCTATCTCCTAAATAAATTTTTAGAATCCTAGCTACTTTAAATTATTTATTTTATATTGATTTTTGTAAATTTAGAATTTATTAATTTTTAAAGATGATCGATTAAGTCGTCTTTTTTAATTATTAATCATATACATTTTCAGTTTGTTTATCTTATCCAAATTAATTTAAATTTGATATCAAATGATTCAATATTTCATAAAGATTGTATCAAAATTATGATTTTTATCAACCACATTAACAATCCTATAACGCTGATGGGTCCGTTGAACAATTCAAAGCTAGGTTGGTCGCCAAAGGCTTCCAACAAACGATAGGTATTGATTATTTCAAAACATTCAGTCATGTTATAAAACCTGCTACGATTCGGATTATTCTTGCTCTTGCTATGTTTATCATGGCTGGGAGATTCAACAAGTTGATGTTCACAATGCCTTTATTCTTGACGGCGAGTTACATGAGCATGTGTATATGTTACAGCCTGAAGGCTGTGTATATGTAAGGTGAATAAGCTCTTTATGGGCTCAAACAAGCCCCTCGGTCTTGGTTTGATAAACTCAAGTCTTGGTTGCTAATTATAAAGGAATTTCTTAATTTAATGGCTGATGCAGATCATTTTGTTTACAAATCTGATGATATTTGCATCCATATTTTGGTATACATAGATGACATCGTGATAACAGGAAGTGATTCTACTCAGATTCATGCTTTAATGGCTGTGTTAAATACCCAGTTCTCTCTTCGCATGTTGGGTTCTTTGAAATATTTTTTGGGTCTTGAAGCTATGCGTGATCATACGAGAATATACTCAACTCAGCATAAGTACATTCTTGATCTTCTGGACAAAACTAACATGAGGGATGCTAAAGGCGCAGATACTCCTATGTGTATTGGCAAGCCTGTAAACGTGTTTTGAAGTATCTCAAGAACAGTGCTGCAATTGGTCTCCACTTTAAAACTACTGCTTCTCTTGCCCTCAAAGATTTTTCGGATGCCGATTGGGCTGGCAATATTGACGATCGACGTTCTACTTTTGGATATTGCATTTTCTTTGGGAATAATCCTGTACAATGGAGCTCCCGGAAATAAAAGGTTGTTGCATGGTCGAGTACAGAGTCCAAGTATCGAGCACTTGCGCACACAGCCACCGATATTATTTGGATTCAGAGTATTCTCTCTGATCAGTTGGGTGTTTCTAGCTAGTTCTGTCTGCCCAACGGTTTGGTGCGATAGCATTTCCGCTGCCACCACTGCATCTGATCCGGTTCTTCATCAAAGAACCAAACACATTGAGCTCAATATCCACTTTATTCGTGAGAAGGTTCTTGCACAAAAACTACAGATCAAGTATCTCCCTTCTGCCAAGCAGCTTGGAGACATTCTTACTACGCCTTTGCCCTCTTCGCAGTTCCACCTTCACACTGTCAAGCTCACAGGTGTTTCACCCCAGTTTCGCTCACGGGGGTGTTGGTGATTAATACCCTATGCATATTATATTGTACCTTGGATAGCATTGTGATTTTGAATTGTTAGACTGGATAAGTAGCTTTCCTAGAGTTGATATAGTGGATAAGTAGATAGGTCTATTGTACTTGTATACACATCATTTATGTATCATGCAATAATAATATGGAAAACCAAAGCTTCTCTCTCTATTTCACGCATAGCACTCCCAGGTCCCCTTTTTCTCTTCTTTACAATTCCTAATTTTGTGCCAACTTGTTAAAAACCGTAGAGTTCAATAAAGGATGAGAATACCTCTATGCTCTACGGGATTTTTTTGTAAAATTCTTGATTTTTAATGCGTTCTTGCAGCGTGGGTATAACAGAGATATAGTTATTGCGTTCGTACGAATATGTTAAAAAACTTTATTCGAGAGAGATTATTTAATAATTTTGGAATTTCGATCATCGTTGTCGAGTTAATAATTCGAGTAAAATTTAGTTGAAAATGGATTTGAAACCTTAATTAATGCTCGTTTTTTCGCATATTATATCCAAAATTCATATGTTCCAAATTGTTTTAGTTTAGTTCTTTCCTTTTGTTTATTTTTAGTTGTTAACAAACAATACAGTATCTACAAAGAAAACAAGAAGAGAATTGGAAATGATATCATTGGAGCAGATGCTTCTCCACTTCAAAAATTGAGACGAAAGAAGCAAAGCCATAGTGGTTCACAAATTTCTACCTAAGGTTAGAACTGTTATTTAGACTTCCTTTTGGCAACTGATTTTTTGCATTTCACTTGCTTTTTACCTCACATTTGCTCTGCTCTAACTCTAATTATTAACACTTTCGTATTTTCTCTCCGTCATGGATTCTTTTCCATAAATTAGATGGTTATTGAATGCTATCTTCAAATAAAAGCCTCTACTTAGTGCTTGAAGACATTCTTGCCCTGTTCTGCATCATTCCATATTTATGTCTACATCCAAAATCAGTTCCCTGGCTCAAATAGAACTACAAAGTTTCCAGAGCAATTTCCTCCTGCGAGACGCCATTATTTGCACAAAATCAAACTTACCTCTGTCCTCTCTGAGCTTAAAGTCATGCATTCGGCCCCAAAAATTGCTAAAAAATTAACCAAAATCTCCCGTGTTGCGGACAAAATTCCCATCTCTCTCTTCAACAATCTCAACTCCATGAGCTTCAAATCATCACAGGCCCATCTTTCTCCCTCGTACTGCATAAACATTGGGAAGTCTACCCAAACAACCTACAGTCTGTTCATAGGACCGTCTGAGTTTTTCAATTAACATGGCAGTGGCGAACCTGCAGGAAGAGATCAAGGAAGTACAAGTACGTAGAGGGGCAAAATGTGTGCAGATTAATTTCGAAGCCAATGCAACTAATAGCAATGGAAATGTGAGGATTTGTATTAAAATCTCATTCTCTTTCTCTTGAATTTTGCGGTTGGTAATTATCTTGGAATTATTAGGTCTTAATTTGACCTAAAGTGCTCATGAGGTTCTACAAATTGTAGGGTTTAAATTGATGGGATTATGAGTTAATCCAAGTCTATTTGAAGGAATACTACGCCCCTATCTAAATATTAGCAGTTTTTGAAATGATTAGGGTTTAATTTGAACTAACTAAAATGCTAATGGGTTTTCTGATAAATTGCAAGGTTTAAATTGATGAGTTCATCTAAACTCTATTTGAAGGAAATATATATGCCCCAATTTGAATATTCAAGGTTATAAGTTTAATTTATTGGTGAATCGTAAGAGAGCTCTTAGATTGTTCTCAATCCCTATTTCAATACAGCTTATCGTTCTGAAATTTACATGTACATAATAATGAATATATGATATAATACCATATATTCCCATGAATTTTGAAAGGTTTTTGGTAAATGTTTGTTTCTATGCTACCAATGTGTTGTGCTAAAATGTGTTGGTGAAATGATGATGATGAATATTAGACAAAGAACACACTCAAAGAAATTATTTATTTTATTGAAAACTCAAAATATTTGTACACGAGCTCTAACAAGACTATCACAAACACACCCTAACTATTTGATTTGCTTCACTCACTTGACCTCACTATGTCTCATAACTCTTGCACTCAACTCTCCAACTCACTCACTCTTTACATAATTTCTTATTCTATCTCACACATGCAATGGCTACATCTCATAGTTATGGCAATTCAATGTCGGTGGCATACTATGGCAGTGGTATTAATTAGCTAATTCTAGAGCATTCATGCAAAATCTTGAGACCAAGACTTGAGCATATTTCTAGAATTTTCTTGTCGGTGATGACTTTCTTCAATTCTCCCATTCAGCACCGACTTCTTGTCTTAAGCCTTCTCTTCCAATTCTTTCCAAATGCATATGAATATCTCTAGTTCTTATCAACGTCAAATTCTTCGAGCTCTTCTATCTTAGATCTTCTCGATTTGTTCACACTTGTTCACCTCTATCAGTGTCTCAAACTCTTTTACGTCCATCGTTGCAATAAACTTGAGTTCTGACTCTTTATTTGATTTTTCTAGCGAAATCACGATTACCTCAACCACTTCTTACTGACTTGTGGGATGTAGTTGGTGGTGATGAGGTGACACCGCCGGAGGACGCCGGAGCTTTGACAAAATAGAAAATCAATGAGGGGCAGCCCTTGTTTGCGCTGAAGACAACTATCGATGAAGAGTTGTTAGAGCACGTGAGGGACGTGGACACACCCAAGAAGAGGTGGGACACCTTGGCGCGCAGCATTATTTTTCAAGAAGAATGAGTTCAAGTAGCAACTTCTCGAGAACGAGTTACTATAAATCTTCAGAATGGGACCATGCAATGTGTGTATGGATCTTTGATAAGTTACATTGTAAAGGTTGATTGTAAATTCGAATACCAAATACCCCAGTTCTTTACGATTTGTTCGCTTAATATTTCTTTCGTCGGTAGACTTGACTTTTGTGTGAAGGGTTTCAACCGGCCTAATATAAGCAATGACCAACATGCATCAAAACTTTTTATTTTGTTATTTCAGTCTTTCACTTTTAATAAATTTGATGGTTGGTATTGTTGATTTTTGCAATAAAGGCAACCGCTGGTATCAAGACAATGCATTGGCCAATTTTCAGTTGTGTTTTATAGACATGATTGTTCCTACACTAAATCTTGTGATGTATTATAGATAAAATATAAATAAATAAATAAATAAATAAAACTAGAGGAATTAATATGTTGTATTGTATACATAATAATACATCCTTTCAAAAAAACAATGATGATGCATACATCCACAACTGTCTTAAATATGGATATATACATCATCTATAAGAGAATTTCAAATTACAGAAATGCTTGAGTTTTTATAATTATATACAAATAAATCGAACCCTACGGTCGATCCCACCGCAGTTAAAGTGGTATACTAGTATTTATTTACAAAATTTCAAATTCGACCTTTTTAAATACTAAAAATTTCACGTTATCTAACTTTTATTATATTCATTCATGTATAAAATATACTTTATATTTATTTTTTTATTATGCTAAAAATCGAGAAATTGAATATTGTACATTGACGATGCACATAAAATAAAATAAATTTATTTAGTTTTAGGTAGCATACATTATACTTTTAAATTATATTTGTAATTTCTGAAATTTAACAAGATGATAAAAAATGAATAATTTTTAATTAAAAATAAAAAAAAAAACTATACATTTATTTAAATGAAAAATCAATTGAATATAAATTAAGTAATGGCATAATAATCGATTTTGAGATTATTAAAATGATTATCGTTTTAGGTAATTGTATATTAATACAACAACAATGTATTTTTTGCTACCAAATACTTAACTATTGTTTTTAAAATAGATAGCACTTTTAAAAAATAGATTGCTAAACACTTAACAGATTTTTCTAACAACTGCCCCTGCCTTCAATACAACAAAAGTTGATTTTCTCACCCGCGCAAGTTCACAACAGTACCAAACTAAACCCAAGTGATGTGGCGATCAATTTGCCCCGTAATTAACCATCTACAATCAATGGAATGAATACGTTAAATTGTACTACCAATAAATAAATTTTTAGCATGTATAAATTTGTAGTAACATGTATAATCAGTTTGCCCCATAATTGGCCATCTTATTGTAAGTATTTATTACCAACTGTTAGTATACTGTATGCACGATGATGAGTACTTATCTTCATCGTCAGTCGGTCAATGGAATGAGCATGTTAAATGTTAATGACCGGTCCATATCATGAACCATCATATTTATAGATTGAGTCAATCAGTCAATGGAATGAGAATCTTAAATTAAGCGTGTGTTCGTGTAGGATTTTTTTGGTGTAAAAACTAGCTAAAAGTGACTTTTGGATAGGTAATGGTGGGGGCCACGGAATGTGTGGTTAATAATGAGTGATGATGTGAAATGTGTTATTGATATTGATGTCTGATTTTGACTTTTAATAGTAGATAATTTTTAAGTAAAAAAAGTAGAGGGTGAACATATGCTAAAATGTTAATGACCGGTCCACATCATGAACCATCACATTTTTAGATTGACTACGAACTTTATTTGCATTTTAGTTTGATTTACTCTTTATTTATTCCAAATTTTTATTATTATATGACTAGTTGAACATGCACAAACTGAAGGGGGGAAAAAATGGCTGAACAAAACAAATTTGAACACCATTTTGAACACAACCATTTTTGTGAAAGTATACGAGCTGAGACAAGTGTAGAGATGGCAACGGTTCGGTTCGGGGACGGTTCGGCCCGAACCGCGAACCGAACCGCCGGGTAAAAACCATACCCGTAACCGAACCGAACCGTTTGTAATTCGGTTCGGTTCGGTTCGGTTCGGGTTGGAGTTCCGAACCGTTTTAAAAACCGCTTTTTTTTTTTTTTTTTTTATACCCTTCAACCTTTAATGGGCTATTGGGCTTTCAAACTTAAAGCGGGCTGTGGGTTGTTATTTGGAAAAGGCCCATTAAATATATAAGCATTTTAATTATTAACGGGTAAACGGTTCGGTTCGGGTTTTTTTTCCCCGAACCGAACCCGAACCGAACCGAACCGAACCGAACCGGGTCTGTAAAATTAAAAACCATATTTGCCCCATCGACCCATCGGTTCGGGTTTTTTCGACCCGTTCGGTTCGGGTAACCGCGGTTCTCGGGTTTCTCGACCCGTTTTGCCATCCCTAGACAAGTGACAGTTCCAAATCCATGGCAATCGGAGATCAATGAATTGAGAAACGGGTGCTCATGTTTAGAAGACATGCGTCAATTTGTCTAATGTTAGAAGCATTATCTTTTTTTGGGAGGGGTGGAGGGAATGGATTTTCATTGGTTAATAACGCATAGTAGTAACTGTTGGGATATGAAGACAAATTGAAAAAGAAAGTGGGAGATTGTTAGTGGATTGGGCATGGACAAATTGGCCAATTTTTTTCAAATGATGAAGGTGAATTGGTTTTGGTGAAAGTTGATTAGGAGAAAATTGATTTGGTGCAAGAATTTCTTCCACATTTGTCCCCCAAATCTTACCTATAAATAGAGCTCTCATTTGCATTGTAAACACCACAATCAACACCAAAACACAATAGCTATTGTGTAGAGAAAAAGAGAGAGCTATCTTGTGTAGAGAGAAAGAGAGAGCTTCAGTGTAGAAGCTATACACGAGGGATAAAAGTGAGTGGAGTGATAAAGCCTTTGCGTAGGCAGAGAAAATACAGTGTGGTATTTTTGTACTCCTCCTTTTGTGATAGTTATGTTTCTCTTTATGTAACTCTCTATATCTGTATAGTATGACTGTTAGGGAATATATCCGGAGATCCAAATGTAACAAATAAAACTATAAACACACGTACGCTTGCCGAATGAACAATCATAAACATTCTCATGGAACTACAAGAAAAGGAAGCAAGAGAGTAGCAATTGCCGTTGCAACCAGAGCTTGCTTGACAACATTATTATGAGCAACTGGAGAATTAGGAACGAGTATGATATTTAAAGATCGAACTTTTGAATGGAGTACTCCTTGCATTATGCCTTGTTAAGTTTTGAAGACTTTGTAAAGTGAGAGGTAAAGCTCATTACGTCCCCCTCTCGTCCTTGTGTTTTATTCATTTATTTTAATAAAAGTGCACCCTAAACTTGGATTTTTGAGCAGGGGTGTTTCCCAAAAAATAAAAAATAAAAAATGAGTGTACAAAGTCATAACCTCGTAAATTATTATATCAAGTTTTTATTAATTAAGAAACATAACCGTGGTTAAGATAATAATCCATTAAACCGATTCAAAATATATAGAGAATCCTTAAAGAGTGAAAGGAGTGTACAAAATCATAAGCTCCCAATTGAAACATTTTAGGTTGATTTAACTTTAATGAAAAAGAAACAAAAAAGCCTTTATGTGGGTCCGGGGTCCTACCATTTAAAACCTAGCGACTAGTGTTCGAGTCTTCATTGTTTGACTTGTGGCTACTACCTCGTCCCGTTGTAGGAAAAGTCTACTGTATGGGGTACAATCTTCCAATAATCCAATTGTTCAAGTGACTGGATCCAACTGTCGAAATCTTCAACTTTTCAAATCGTATCCCTTTCTTCACAGGGTTTCGACCATTTTAGTTCGTAAAATTCTATGGAGCTTCAATAGAGCCGGACCTGAGAACAGCCCAAAGAGACGGCTGACTCATCATGCCCAAGATTTTATGGCACATTCACTTACTTTTTATTTATTTAATTACTTATTTTTTTGAGTGTTTAATTGACAATTGAATTCATCCCATGAAGTTGGCAGAGCAGAATTGATTTAATTATACCACAATTCCAAATCGATTCGATCAAATTTGTCCGCAACAAATTAATTGAATTCCTTTTTCCTTTTTCTTTTTCCCTTTTTTGTTTTTTTTTTCTTTGAATTGGCAAATTAATGTAATTTGAAGTTATTCATCAATTGGCAACACCAGTAATCGGTAATTCTATTGTGATTCTGCTTTTGTTAGCACTAAATATTATTGGTGACAATCTTTAATTTGTGATGTGTTTGAATCATCATTTTAGATTTTAGATTTTCTCAATTAGTGGGGAATGATTTAATAGGAGACGCCAGGGCATGCATTTCAAAGTTTGCATCATCAATACTCCATCCGTCCCACTAAGATAGGCACCCACCATTTTTCACACATATTAAGAAAACATCTTAAATGTTCTTGGAATTATAAGATATTCATATATTCTTCCAATTTTACCCCTATATTGAATGGTCAAAAAGTAGTGTGAACATGTTTAAATATCTTGGGAGATGAAATATCTATCTTGATGTTTAGTATTCCAATTATCTTTAATAGGGGTATTTTAGTGCATGGAAAATAAATTATACATTCAATAAGGAAATTTGACTATAATTTGGGACAGACAAAATAGAAATACTTGCCTATCTTAGTGGGACGGAGGGAGTAGTTGTTTGCATCTAATAACAGGACAATTATAGGGCATGCATTTCAAAGTTGTTGATGAATCTACACTGAGGAAAGGAATTTTTTAGTTGCCTAGGGATTCTAAAAGTGCGGAGAAATGTGTGTTGGGGTTAGGGTTGGTGGTATACGAATTTTTAAGTGAGAAAACATATATACTTTCTACCTTATACTACTACTATAATTTTTGTATATTATTATATTTGAAACGTCACATAAATTCATTAAAATATCTTGGAAATGTGAGGGCAGAGTATAAAATATGCATATAAAGAGAGGAGTAAAAATAGAGGTATTTGAAATATTCCCACCACATACAGTTGAATAACTTTGACATGAATATACACACTATGTATATGATATTTTGTTGTGATTATGAATGTAGCTGTTTAAAATTAAAGTGAAATGGCTCCTAGCAGATATATACATAGGCTACTGGACATTAAAATTCATTTCGATAATTGAATGACTCGTAGTAAGTGAAAAGACTACTAGTCATTCTCATATTTATCATTGACAATTGATCAAAAATATTCGTTTCAATGAATGTAAATATATGATGTAAAAAATTAAAAATTTGTGTTCCTATATATAAATGAATGTAAAGCAATAAGAAATGCAAGTATTAACTAGATTTTACTGAAGGTATATTACAAATACATTTAACTTTAAATATCCAAGAATCATTTACATCTCAATTTATAAAAACCGGCTGAACTCACAAGACATAACAAAATGAGAAATAAATAAATGAAGCTTATTTTAAAATGACAAAAAAATTGATCGAAATCTGAAGTTGTAATGATAATTGGACCTAATTAAATTTATTTAGAAAGTTCAGGTATTTATTATTTACTTTGATTTGATAAGAAAAGCAACTTGCATTGATATTAATTATTTTGGGGCCTCAATGAATTTAGTGAAGAAATTAAATTATAGATATTATTTTAGAACTGATACTCTTAGAACTTAAATGAAATAATTCAAATTAAAAAGAGTTTGATATTGAGGAAAAGTATATATAAAGTATAAATTAAAAATTTTATCTTTAATTTTTTATATGATTTTAGGGACGATATGTTTATAGTTTGCTCTCATTTATTATCTTATATTAAAGTTCCCATTGAGATGTTTGATTTGATTACCATACTGCATATTTTTCGACTTCAAAATAATTCAATAGTTATTAAAAAAATATAAATAATTCAATATATATAGGGGTGGCACTTGGGTTGCACGATATGTAAACTTTGCATTTAACTTGTAATTACTTCAATAAATTCATTTTGAAATTAGAAAATTATGCATCTTAAATTGGACACGTCTTAGTAGTAGCTTACAAAATCATCATGAATATTGGATTTATTAGGCAGAGGCAGATTCAGAATAGCTCAAAATGGAAAACACTTCGTTCACATGACCGTAGCAAGAAAATTTGGAACATAGAGCTAATTAAACTATAAACTCTTATGCGCGCTGTTCATTGGAGAAATAAATAATAAACTTGAAGCTTCTCGTTTAATAGAAAATGCTAGCTTTGCTTCCTTTTCACTATGAGTTCGGTTGAATATGTTCTTTAAGATAAAGTACAGATTTACAATGGACATTAAAAAAAAAAAAAATATAAGATAATTTTTTTGTAGCCTGAGTTAATTTTCGTTTGGCATCAGAGCCCTTGGACAACCTCTTTATCAAGGTGTTTTATCATTTAAAAAAAATGAAAAAAATGGGAGGTCTCAATTGGCGTCACCATTGAGAAAATTCTCCAAGAAAGATAATAAGGTGAAAATGTTGAACCTTAACAGATTCGGCTCTCGGGCTTAGGCGAAAATACAACCTCTACTAAAGATGACCAATAAAAAAATAAGTAGGTATTTTGGTCGGCTAATTAGAGCAATAAGGACCCAATCTTTTAATTCGTTTCGCACTAAGGACCTATCATTTTTGTTTTTTTTCATTTCAATCCCCAAACTCAAAATTCACTGCGTAATAAGGACTTTCGTTAGCCAGAAGTTAAATTCCACTGTTAAATCAATCTTGTGCGCCTCACGTGATGTATCTAAAGGGGAAAATGGTCCTCACACTCATTCACCAACAATTACAAAGTAGTGGTACATGTCCTACTAGTGCAAAACAAATAAACAATAGGTCCTCGATGCTCCAAAAAGATGAAAAAGGACAACAATTAACTTGCATCATCTTCTTCCCAGCAGCTAAAGAACAAACCTCGGTACCCTACAATAATGTCGAACAAGAATTACAAATTTTTCCAAAAATTGAAATTTAAAATTCTTGTAAATTACCAACAAAAACTTCAAACCCATGGACTCATGGTTCTTCAAATTCAACGGTTAAGATCAAGATCCAACGGTCCAATTTGGAGAAATCATTATCAAAACAGATGATTTTATAGGAATCCTTATACAAGGAAGTTTCTTTTGTGGCAAGAAACTAACTTATATAAGAATATAAGAGGAGCCAAGAGGGAGGAGAATAAGGGAACTACACGTAGAGAAGCTAGGAAAAAAGGTCTACATATATTCAAGCTTCATAGTCCATCCTTTTTACTTCTCCATGCACTTACTACAATAGATTTGATCATTGGTCATGCTTTAAGTTAAGTGCAACGTTCTTTAAAGTTCACAACTTGATTTTATCAAGTGAAATCTTCGGGAGAAGTTGGATCTACTACACAAGAGTCTCAATAAGAGAAAATCATCACGGGAGATGAAGATTAGTTGGAGGACCGCGTATATCTGGGTTAGATTGCGGAGTTACAAGGAAGTTCTCAAGAGAAACGGGACGTTGGCTCACATTACAAGCTAGAAGAGAGATCAGAGAGTGATCGCCTTTTGCATTCTAGTTGTTTGATAGATTTAGGCGTATTTCTATCTTTACTTTCTTGTAACAAGTTTAAACTCTTAGCAACTAGTGGATCTATTTATCTGGGTTGTAGATGGGTGGTTTTTTACCCTGTTAGGGTTTTCCACCTCAAAAGTCATGTGTTTAATGTTTGTTTACGTTTCTGCAGTTTTACCCTACGCTAAATATATCTAGGCTCTAATTAAAATATAACTCAGATATATCTCGTTTGAGAGTCAACTGTGAACAAATTGCGTTTTTACATAACACAATCTAAATTCGTGTAAGTAATTGTAGGTTAGACAACTTATAACTTTTCAAGTACATCTACTACAATTACCGGCGACAGTGTTTCCAATAAATTTTAAGAAGATATTTAATATTAAGAAAATGCTAATTAGTATTAGCGTGGTCTCTTGGTAGACATACGTTATAACATATTTCTACTAAGACACCACACTAATGGTTTACGTACACACAAGTCCATAATTTTAAAAATATTTCTTATGTACTAAAATAAATAAAAATATAACTTAAAATAAATAAATAAATATAAAATTACTAATAAATCAACCTTTTATTTATCTTTCAATAATTCTCATGCACACTATCTCTTCTTTCATTTTTCTTTTCTTCTCTCTCCTTTCCTTGTTTATCTTCTCTCAGGCCCATCGTTTTGTATTAAATTAAATCTACTTACATTAAAAAAAATAATAATAATAATGTTAAATGGTTTTTAATGCTGGAGAGAAACCTTCTTTGCAACAATATAAAAGTCTTTAATTTGGTATATAAACTACGAATTTTAAAAGATAAAGATCACTTTGCAGCAAAATTAATTGGATGATTTTTTATAAAGCACTTGACGTTTTTATTATTCTATGTACTTTTTTAATGATTTTTTTAATTTTTTTTATTTACACAGCTTTTTTATGATTTTTATGAAAGCACAGAACTAGGCTAAAAGGCAAAATTACATGCAATACATAAATAACAGTACTAATGATTCGATGCCCATATATAAGAGCATCCCCAATAGACTCTTTAAAAGTAAAATACTCTTTATTTTAAAGAGTCAAACATTAGAAATTAGCTCTAATAGACTCTTTAATTTAACAATTTTAAATAAAGAGTGAGTTTGGCTCTCCAAATTTAGAGAGCCAACCCCACTCTCTACAATTCAATTCTCACATATTTCAATACCCTTTTTCTTGATTCAACAAAGTCATAATTAATTTTATTAGTAAAAGACAATTAAGGTAAATAAGTATTGATTAAAAATACAATATTATAATAATTGTTTCTTGATATAAACAAAATAAAGAGTATAAATAAAGAGAAACAAAACAAAAAGTATAAATAAAGAGATTGTTGGAGTAAATTAAAAACTTTAGTCTCTAAATTAAAATATACTCTCTATAATGTGAAAAGCACTCTTTAAAAATAAAGAGACTATTGGAGATGCTCTAAGTATCTTAATTGCTCACATATGGATCGATAATTGATATGTACCCCTGCCCCCACCATTAACGGTGGTGGTCACGTGCTAATCATGATCCTTATGTGGACATCGGATCTTTGGTGTAAACACCGGTTGAGTTTCACAAATACGCAATTAATATTTCGTAAGTTTTGTGGGTCATAATAGATTTTTTAATGTCATCTAATAGATTTTTAATTAATTGCTTCATTTAAATTCATGGCTACCCCAATATATATTAATGAAGCAGGAGGGTAGGCAGAAAAGAGTAGGAAAGATTCAAAGGAAGATTCAAACGAGCGTAAAACTTCTCCTCCAACCTGGCTGAACTTGACAAAGTTGGGCCATACTCCCAAGGCCCCCCTTGAATGCGCCGGGGGGGGGGGGGTGGTCCCACGCTCCTCTCTCACAGGCAGAAGTTTTGCAAACTTCAGCCTGGCCGCAGGAGAAGGGAGCCGTTCAAACGAGAGAAAAAGAAGGGGGAAAACCCCAGGGGGGTTTGATCGTGTCAATTGTGCGTGGTGTACATCTGTTAAATGTGCCTGTAAAAAGAGTGGTGTACTTATCTGACATTTATTTTTAAAATGGGAATAAATATAAATTGTTGTGTTAATTATATTATTATTGGGCGCTTTGTCGTCGCGGCGCGCCAAAGTTTTTTTTTTTTTTGTTTCCTTACTCGGTTTCAAAACTACAAATTAATGTAGTAGTGGTAAGTAAGGGTCGAACCCAAGAGGAACGGTGCTTGATCTAGTTGATTTTATCAATTAATATAGAAAGGGGGGTTTGTGAAGTTGAATGAAAATCAAATGACAAAAGATAAGATCAAATAAAACAATTGAAATAAATATCTAGTTCTCGGGTTCGGTTGTGTCAACAACTCGTTTTTATCTTTCCCATGCAACGTGTTACTATTCCTTCCTCAATTTATCAACTCTCAATTAACCGAGACGCTCTGATTAACGAATTCTTCCTTAAGTATATTAAGTTAAAAGTACGCTCTTTAACTTTACATCTAACTATTGGATAACCCTAGACAAGCTCTTAGGATTTAATGCAAAGCTAGTATGAAATGAACGAGAAGAATGAGTTGAATTAGATGAATAATTTCACAAGCTCGAATTAATGCATCTAAGTTGATTTGTTAATAAATATGCACGATATTCATTTGCTACTTTGGATTGGAATCTAATGACACTTACGGATCAAAAGTTCCAATCCTAGCAAGTAACTTGAATTTAAAGATTAATTGATTCAATTGGTCAAAGTGAATGCAATAATCACATAAACTCAAAGACGGGTTTACAAGCATAACAAATCAACAAATTGAAGTAGAGGAATAGATAAAACGTTACTAAAGAGTTAGAAAAGATAACAACATGTTAGTTGAACACAACGTCCCCCTCGAACTAGATAGAAAAGTCTAACTACTCATATTTGCGGGGTTTCATACTTTTTAGCGAGTGTTCGCCTTGTATCACCACCACAATATGATAGATTATGCAAAATATAGTAAACAAATAAATAAATACTAAGAAATAAATAGAGAAATAAAAGGGAAAAGAGAAACTTATCGAAGAATCGATCCGCAGGAATATGAAAAGCTAAGAGCTTCAAACTAAAACTAAGAACAAATGAAAAAGAGAATTTTATTGGAGAGAAAGTTGGAGAGAACTACTAGCTAATTCACTCCTACTAAGTTGTGTCTTCCTTCCTTACAAATGCCTCTATTTATAGGCAAAATTTCACAAGAAAACATGATAAAAAATTGTACAACTACTCCATTATAATTCCACTAATTGGTAACCACCAAATCATGACCTTAAATTGCTCCATTAGTTCAAATATTGTATCATGGTATAGGTAAGCATCTTGGCTGAATTGTGCAATTGGAATTTCCTCTTTTGGATATTTTAATAGAAAGTTATGATTTTTCTACCAAAACATGGCCAAAGAAATCCTCCACTCACATCACTCTCGGTTTTGCCCATGTTTGACCATGATATGATCCGAATCATTTGAAGCTGTCAACATCAAAGTTGTAGCCCTCTGAGTGTCCTTTCCAACAATATAAAGTGGAGGTCAATCCGAATTTTGTACCAAAAGTTATGGTCAAATTACTAAACTACGGCCGTAAATTCGAGCTGCTGATTTTTTACGCTTTGTCCTTTCTCTTCGAATGGCCATAACTTTCACTAGGAAACTCCGATTTGGGATCCGACAAAAATGTGAAAATCCTCTTTTGATATTCTTTGATATTGGCACAAGAAAAATTGTAAAAGCAACTTTTCATAAAATTGCATCGGAGGCCCTCCATCTTTGAATTTACTTGCATTTCGGTCCCAAGTTCCGTTTTCGCTCCGTTTTTATCCATTTTGGCTCCTTTTGATTTCTTGTGACTCTAAACACACAATAAAAGGAAAACACATAAAAATAAACATATAATACTAATAAAACACACAAATACGTAAAATAGAAGAGTTATTTAAGTGATTTTCTAGCACTTATCAAACTCCCCCACACTTAGACTGTTGTTCGCCCTCGAACAACAACCATATGACACAAAACAACAAACTGGTTTTACATGAGATAAACGACTTTTAACGGTGAAATCCAACTACAGATAGTGACTTGCTTATTAAACATTCTCCCGAACCATGAAAATTTCACTTCTTCTCAAATACACAATGGCTTGTGAGTGTGTGCAATTGAGGTTATCATCCCATCACTAACTGGAACCAAATAAAAGCTTACGATGTTCTATCCAAATCCTGACCCGAAATAGTCAAATATTTCCTTTCATCTCTCGTGATCCCACTCTTATTTTACAATGATTCCCATGGATCCTAAAAATTACTCTATTCACCAAAAATCATCAACTCTTAGCACTGCAAAGAAAAAAAAAGGGCATGGCAGGTGTTTTATCGCAAATATGTCTTCAATTTAAAGAGTGTTTAGATTGAGCACTTCAAACCACTGAGGAAATTTATTTATCTCACTTCACACTGGGGTAGCTATCACAATTTTTTTATGTTTTTTTTTCTTTTTCTTTTTTTTTATGATGAAGAAGAAGAAGAAGAGTTTTGCAATTTTCTTTTCAGCTTTTACCCCACAGGTAGCTTTCACACTAAACCCCTTTCATTGGAGGCAGCCTTCTTCACCCATTCGAGGTGACGGCTTCACACTCTGAGGTAGGTAGCTCTTTCCTGTGGTCCCTCTCTTTATTTCGAATATAAAAGTAAAATTCATTCTCAGCATAGGTCAATGCTTTTTCCAAACTTTTTAAACTCTATCAATAAAAGACACATTCACAAAAAATAGATACCATGCGATTAGAACTCCACCTTGCTAACAATTGATATTTCCAGGTTACTTTGAGCAGGACGAATGGATAGAAAAAAAAATTAGTTTACTATGGTCTAGAAAGTTAGAAAAAAAAATCAATATTTTCAACCTTCAATTTGTGTTCCAGAGAATGATAGTAAATTACCTATAAATGTGCTCAGATAAATTTGCCGGCTGTGTTTGGAGAAGAACAGAACACATTTTTTTTTCGAGATCTTATAGTTTTAGCTAAGTCACACAAATTAAACTTAATCATATTCAAAAGTTGCTATCTCATGCAAAATCGTCGACACAAATAAATAAAAAAACTCACACGCAGACCACAATATGCTACTCCCCCACACTTAAATTCTACATTGTCCCCAATGTAGAAATATAGAAAGCATGAAAAAGAGAAGAAATAGAAACTCCCCTATGGTAAGCAATGAGGCGTGCCAATTTGGGGTTTGTGGTTGCACAATGTAACACTTCTGAGGAATACTTCGACAATCCAAGAGCAAGAGACCTGCAATCAACATATTTACAGAACAAGAAAAACAACAGCTGAAAATATTTTTGTTTTTTTTTTTAATGAAGAAGAGAAATATATACAAAGTGACTATGGCAGTTGACAACTCTCTGAACATCTTGTAGTAGTATTCACATCAAATTAATGACATGATTCCATCAAGTCTGATCCGCATGGAAACTATCTGAATCAGCATACTCTCTACAAAACAGTTTGACAACCAACCTTAATGAAAAGGTCCTCCATATCGCCACATGACACATAGGTATGTTTACCATTCAATAAAGAACAGCCCCACAAGAACCAACAAATGGGATGACGTTTAGAGCAGAACGTCCAACTCAGACACTTCTCAAATGAATGAGACGTAGTTTTACATCTTCGGATGGGTGCTAGTGATCACGCTCAAAAAGTTGCTGCTCAATGGTAAGGCCATCGAGTTTGGTGTCAAGCAAACGTTGTCTTTGTTCCAACAGATTATCAAACTCCTTCACATCTAATGCGAGCAGGCTGTTTTTCCTGATAGACTTTTCGGCCCTACACCTAATCGGTCCATCTTTGAAGAAAACAACATATTCATGTTGTGAACGAGTTTGATTTCGAGTACAATGAGGTTCATCCAGTAGCTTTCCACATTTGAAGCAACATTTGAGGCGTTTAGCACGTCGTTTACAGCGAGCAGGATGATCTGCCCCAAACACAATGACATTTCAAAGGAACGCTCATACTTATCAACTAGGTGAACAATGTGCATTTGAAGGTCGAGGGCAAAGAGAAAGATTTGAATACTTGCGAGAAGAGCAACAATACGGGGAGGAGATGCCATTGAGGAAGAGGAAATTCAATGCACTTGGAGATAGTGCAAAAGACTAGAAAGATGAAAGAGAAGAGAAGAATACAGCTTCTTTAAGGTCTCTGAAAAAGACCCTTTTTTAACACAACACACGAAAAGAAAAACAAAATTGAAATAATAAGATTAAAATCATCAAAATTACCAAGTAAAATATACTATCACACTCTTCCATTTTTTTCTTTTTTTTTTTATTATAAATCTTGAATAAGAAAGGACAATAACAAAATTTGAACTATATAATCTACTATTATAAGAAAAAGACATATAAATATAAAAAATATCACATACGTCCATAAAAGATGAAGAAGGAGAAGAAAGAAATTACCTAATCTTTTGTTAGAAAGAAGTACTCACAGAGAAGATTGTGGTTGTGGTTTCAGTGGAGAATGATCTTGATTTATAGTCAAATTGGGCCTTTGTTCAACCGAGCAATCGTGCATGCAGTGTCTTTGGAAAGAGTGCGTTGGAAGGAGTATCCGAGAAAACGCGTTTGATGGATTTGTCATTTATCAATAATTAACCTGCCCATTGTCCGTAATTCTCGCTAATCACCGATTTATGGGCCATCATGTCTCTTCCCAAATAATTGAGTCTCGAAATATCGTCCTCCTACAATAATAAAGCAATATCTTCCTTATCGTTAGATGAAAAGTAAACAAATTAAAAACAAAAAAAAAAAAACAAATATTAAAAGAAAAATGCTTGGGTTGCCTCCCAAGAAGCGCTTTTGTTTATGGTCGTTAGCTCGACACAGTTCCCATTTGTCAAGTAGGATTCCTCAAATCCATTGCAGCTCCACTTTGTCTTCGATGGTTTCTCCGAGTGTCTTGATTTCTTAACAGTCCTTCTTGAATTCTTCTCCAAATTTTTTTGGTCGCATTTCTTTCCATGGCTTCCTTCTTCGAGATGAGGTAGTTGTGCTTTGGCTCAATCTTATGTGTTGTGCTGGCTCTGCAATTCAACTTACACAGTTCTTGCACAAAAGGATTAGTTGAATTGATTGCAAAGACAGAACAAGCGTTATTAGGGCGCAATGAACCATCAAAAATATTAAAGTTCGCTTTTTCCTCATCAAATTCCATGGATAGTGTACCCTCATAGACATCAATTTTAGTGCGAGAAGTGTAAAGAAATGGACGTCCCAATATGATAGGTGTAGGGTGAAGTGAATGTTCATCAGCCATATCAAGCACGTAAAAATCAGTAGGGAAAACTAAACCATTTATTTTGACTAGCACATCTTCTATCACTCCATCAGGGTATGCATTGGTACGATCAGCTAGTTGCACAATTACGTGAGTTTCTTTCGATTTTCCTAGATTTAGTGAAGCATATAAGGATCTAGGCATGACATTTATGGATGCACCTAAATCTATAAGTACTTTGTCAATGTGGTGATTGCCTATGGTGCAAGGGACAGTGAACATACCCGGATCTTTGCATTTTGGAGGCAACTTCTTCTGGAGTACCGCTGAAACGGTTTCTCCCATTTTGATCATTTCATTTCCCTTCAATTTCCTCTTATTAGTGCAAAGATCTTTCAAAAACTTAGCATAGCGTGGAATTTGTTTGATTGCATCTAACAATGGAATGTTGATTTCTACTCTCCTTAATGTGTCCAAAATTTCTTTTTCCTTGTCATCTTTGTTGGTTTTCGCGAATCTACTAGGGAAAGGGGGATGAGTTGTTTTAGCAATGATATGAGAGTTAGGACTTGCCTCTTTTTCAAGCTTTTCTTCTTTATCTTCATGTGTGGGAACTTCTTTGTGTGGGTTCTCTATCTCTTTTCCACTCCTTAAGGTTATAGCACTGACATTCTTTGGATTTACCTCAGGTTGGGATGGTAACTTCCCTCCAGATTGTGCTTCCAGTCGATTGATGGCAGTTGCCAATTGACTCATCTGGTTTTCCAAGTTTTGAATGCTCAATTTGGAATCCTGTTGAAATTTCACAGTGTTAGTTGCTAATGTTTTCACCATATCCTCGAGAGACATACCTGATTGTTGAGGTTTTTGTTGAAATTGCCCTTGGCGTTGAAAATTCCCATGTTGTTGGAATTGGCCTTGAGGCTTGTTAGGGAAGAATCCTGGGGGCTTGTTGTTTCCATAGCTTAGATTGGGGTGATCTCGCCATCCTGGATTATAGGTGTTTGAGTACGGATTGTATTCTTGTCTTGGGAATGGGAAATTATTTGCTGAGTTCACTTGTTCGTTGTTATCCACTTGTAGAACAGGACAAGCATCTGTAGGATGTCCTAGATTTGTGCATATGCCACATGCTTTGACTTGCGGATTGTTTCCTACAATAATTTGTTTGAGAAGATGTGTTAGTTCAAAAAGTTGGCTTTCAATATTGGAATTACTTACCTCGTTAACTCTTCGAATGTTCATCTCCTGGTCTGTACTGAATTGTTGAGTGTTTTCAGCCATGTTTGAAATCGGTTCAGCTTCAACAGGGGTTTTGTTCATCAATGCGCCTCCACTAGCAGCATCAACCATGTTTCTGTCTGATTGACATAAGCCTTCATAGAAGTATTGCACTAGGAGGTTTTCACTGATTTGGTGATGCGGGCAGCTTGCAATGAGCTTTTTGAAACGCTCCCAATACTCATAAAGAGTTTCTCCATTGTTTTGGCGTACTCCAGAGATATCTTTCCTGATATTTGCGGTCTTTGAAGCTGGGAAGTACTTTTCGAGGAAAAGTTGCTTCATTTGATTCCATGTTGTGACTGAACCTGGTGGTAAAGTGTATAACCAATCTGTGGCGGCATCTTTTAGTGAAAATGGAAAAGCTCGAGCTTGATTTTCTCTTGATGATGCCTGGGGTTTCATGCTCTCGCACACCACATGAAACTCCTTTAAGTGTCGATATGGATCTTCAGGATCGTCCATGAAAGAAGGCGAAGATGTATCAAACCGATTTCAACTCGAAAGTTTTACCTTCTTCTCACGGTTGGAAAGGTGATACACAAAGGTTGTTGAGTAACCGGGAGTTGCGGTTGTTTGAGAGTTCTTTCGTTATTGTTTTCTGCCATTTCCCGTTCGGTTTGTTTTGCTTGTCTTATTCGTCTTCGAATGGATTTCTCGATTTCTGGATCGAAACTTTCAAGAATTCGATTAGTAAATCGGGTATTATGCATACAAGTGAAGAAGAATTTTTTTTTTTTAAAAAAATATTAATTAATAAAAGCAACTAAATTCGTTAACCGTTTCCCGGCAACGGCGCCAAAAACTTGGGCGCTTTGTCGTCGCGGCGCGCCAAAGTTTTTTTTTTTTTTGTTTCCTTACTCGGTTTCAAAACTATAAATTAATGTAGTAGTGGTAAGTAAGCGTCGAACCCAAGAGGAACGGTGCTTGATCTAGTTGATTTTATCAATTAATATAGAAAGGGGGGTTTGTGAAGTTGAATGAAAATCAAATGACAAAAGATAAGATCAAATAAAACAATTGAAATAAATATCTAGTTCTCGGGTTCGGTTGTGTCAACAACTCGTTTTATCTTTCCCATACAGCGTGTTACTATTCCTTCTTCAATTTATCAACTCTCAATTAACCGAGATGCTCGATTAACGAATTCTTCCTTAAGTATATTAAGTTAAAAATGCACGCTCTTTAACTTAACATCTAACTATTGGATAACCTAGACAAGCTCTTAGGATTTAATGCAAAGCTAGTATGAAATGAGCGAGAAGAATGAGTTGAATTAGATGAATAATTTCACAAGCTCGAATTAATGCATCTAAGTTGATTTGTTAATAAATATGCACGATATTCATTTGCTACTTTGGATTGGAATCTAATGACAATTACGGATCAAAAGTTCCAATCCTAGCAAGTAACTTGAATTTAAAGATTAATTGATTCAATTGGCCAAAGTGAATGCAATAATCACATAAACTCAAAGACGGGTTTACAAGTATAACAAATCAACAAATTGAAGTAGAGGAATAGATAAAACGTTATCAAGAGTTAGAAAAGATAACAACATGTTAGTTGAACACAACGCCCCCTCGAACTAGATAGAAAAGTCTAACTACTCATATTTATGGGTTTCATACTTTTTAGCGAGTGTTCGCCTTGTATCACCACCACAATATGATAGATTATGCATAATATAGTAAACAAATAAATAAATACTAAGAAATAAATAGAGAAATAAAAGGGAAAAGAGAAACTTATCGAAGAATCGATCCGCAGGAATATGAAAAGCTAAGAGCTTCAAACTAAAACTAAGAACAAATGAAAAAGAGAATTTTATTGGAGAGAAAGTTGGAGAGAACTACTAGCTAATTCACTCCTACTAAGTTGTGTCTTCCTTCCTTACAAATGCCTCTATTTATAGGCAAAATTTCACAAGGAAACGTGATAAAAAATTGTACAACTACTCCATTATAATTCCACTAATTGGTAACCACCAAATCATGACCTTAAATTGCTCCATTAGTTCAAATATTGTATCATGGTATAGGTAAGCATCTTGGCTGAATTGTGCAATTGGAATTTCCTCTTTTGGATATTTTAATAAAAAGTTATGATTTTTCTACCAAAACATGGCCAAAGAAATCCTCCACTCACATCACTCTCGGTTTTGCCCATTTTTGACCATGATATGATCCTAATCATTGAAGATGTCAACATCAAAGTTGTAGCCCTCTGAGTGTCCTTTCCAACAATATAAAGTGGAGGTCAATCCGAATTTTGTAGCAAAAGTTATGGTCAAATTACTAAATTGCGGCAGTAAATTCGAGCTGCTGATTTTTTACGCTTTGTCCTTTCTCTTCGAATCGCCATAACTTTCACTAGGAAACTCCGATTTGGGATCCGACAAAAATGTGGAAATCCTCTTTTGATATTCTTTGATATTGGCACAAGAAAAATTGTAAAAGCAACTTTTCATAAAATTGCATCGGAGGCTCTCCATCTTTGAATTTACTTGCATTTCGGTCCCAAGTTCCGTTTTCGCTCCGTTTTTATCCATTTTGGCTCCTTTTGATTTCTTGTGACTCTAAACACATAATAAAAGGAAAACACGTAAAAATAAACATATAATACTAATAAAACACACAAATACGTAAAATAGAAGAGTTATTTAAGTGCTTTTCTAGCACTTATCAATTATATAAATAAACACGTGTTGTGTACATAATTTACATCTAATTCTTTGCTCCGTATTTACTCACAGTTTTTAAATACCCATTTTACCCCTCAAACTAACATCAAAATACCATTAAATACACCGAAACATATTTATGAGGTAATGGGTTTGTTCTTTAAATAACTAAATATGACTCATATTTTGTTTTTTTGCTTTCGGAACAAATAATGATTAAGGGCTTGTTCGGTTGGAGAGTAAGGAAAAAAAAACTCTCTCTCTTATTTTCAACCACATACACATTCTCCAATACAATATTAATCACACATTTTCTACGGAATATCGTGCGTGGCTATATCCTTTGGAACCGAACAAGCTCTAAGTTTGATATCTACCAAGTATTTATTTCGTAGATATTGTATTGTGGAGATGATGTTGTACTTGGAGCTCCATTTGTTGTACCTTCAATACTAGCTGTAGGCCTGTAGCTGATTAGTCAGAAATTAGTTAGGTTTTGCTTTATTCCGTGGGAAAGTTCACATAGCAACATGCTTAGTTACTCTCTCTCTTTTCTTCATTTTCTAAATCCTAAAAGTACAAGTTTCTCATTTTTCTGCATCGGATAGCAGATTTAATTCAAACAACTTCTTCTTTCAAGTGTTTACATGCCTAAATAATTACTCCCTCTGTCTCATTTTGATTAGTATGGTTTGACTTTTATACGGATTAAGAATTTGAAATTAATATTTATTAGAAAGATAAATTTTACTTGTGTATTTTTTTATATACCCCTATATTAAATATAATAATTAACTTTTATTAATAACCATGCATAATAAATAAGGGTAGATTCGAAAATGAAGAATTTAAATTTATACTAATAAAGAAAGTAGTCTATACTTTGGGGCAGACGAAAAAGGAAATCTCTTAGCTAGGTTGTCTTGTATTATGTTTCATCCGACATTTAGCTTATTAGTTGCTCAAAATTATCATTTCTCTGGAGAAATTTTGTGTGTTGGCCTGAGGAAATGACCTGCTATGTCATGGGAGTGAAACAGCAACGGAGATGCCACTAATGATGGACCAGCCAGTGTGGTGACTCCTGTCCAAGTGAAATTGCATGCGAATGTGAATTGAAGCAGAGGAGGTTCCGTCAAGCTTAGGTAATGAACATCGTAGTTTCTTTAAAACGCTAGCTAGTTAGATCGCACGGTGCAAGTTGAATTTGGATGGTGATGATCTTTCCTGATTTTGATTAAAATGTTTGCACCGGGAGCTTGGAGAATGGAGATAGAAAAGATGATCAAACACCACACCCCTCTTCTTCCAATCTCCGCCCATTGGCCATCGGTGCCATTTTTCATCGTCCCAACTCCGGTTGCCAATCTTGGAAAGTGTAAGTCATTCATCCCACAAGGACGTGATCGTGGTTAACGGCATTTGAAGTAGACACATAGAGGAGAAGCACTGCCTTCTTGACTTCTTGTTATCTTGCTTTTGGGGAAAGGGAGAGAGACAGAGAGAATAGTTAGAGATTTTAATCATCGGTAGTTTAGAGAGGAAAAGAGTAATGAGTTTGGTTGGATTTGTACGGAGATAGAGTGGACATGATTTGGATTAATTAGTTGATTTGACTTCAATTTTGTGATTCGAAGATCAAAAATTCTACGGGAACGAATTTGTTGAGGAAAGCCTTGAGGAAATGAACACAATGTTACAAAAATGCCCTTGGTAAAAAAAAAGGTCATATGCATAAAAATCAGCCGTCTTTCTTTTTTCTTCCTTTTCAGATCCGATGGCCAGCCATTTCTCTCTATCAACGGTTTCTCTCTCTAAACTCCTTTCAATTTCTATACCCAAAATTCGAACATATTTGAAGTGTTTTCTCGAACAGATCTGACGTATTTCTTCAACGAGAGTTATGGGATGCAGTAGGTGCAAACGAAAGAACGGGATTTGAATTTTCAGGAAAAAAGGGCTAAAGCGAAGAAGATGAGATTGAGAGTATTGAGGCTTCAAAATTATCTTCTAGTGTTTGGAAAGAAAGAAGACGAATTTCGAGAGTTCGAATTTCTACAAAAAAAGGCAAAATGAGACCAGAAGCTGTGTATAAGTATGAGATGAGTAATCCAGTTGGCCTTGCTTACGCCGATGACGAAGAAGCGCAAAACCAGTGTATTGATGCGAACTTGGTCGAGGAACAAATTCAGGAAACGGTCGGCGAAGGTATTTTTGTTCGAAATAATTTATAAACTAAACCAGTTTACAGGAGCTTGCGTGGTTGTATTCATGAGATGAGTTGTATCCAATACTTTTGAAATGAGTAGTATTCATGAGATGGATTTTAATTTGTCATTTCGTTTATTGGTTATTCGATTTAAGTGGATTGTAATTAGTCATGAGATGGGTTTTAATTGGTTATTTAGTTTGGGTTTGAGCTTTGTCACACTCGTGGAAATGGTCAAATTGATTATGTGGTTTATTGGAATGAGTAACTAATATAATTCATTAGTTGGTCAATTATGTAAATTGATTATACTCACAATTTATTCTTCTTAGTTTTAATATGCTTTGTGGTTTACTAGAATGAGTAACTAACATAATTCATTAGTTGGTCAATTTATAATTCATTAGTTGGTCAATTATATAAATTGATTATTCTCACAATTTATTCTACTTAGTTGTAATATGCTTTCCCTATCATGTCTCTTTTAGCACATGAAAATTAATAAAGTGTGAATTACTATTTTTAATTGAAATGAATACATTAAGGAACTTTATATAAAACAATGGATCTTGACTACTTACAATTGCTGAATGTCATCCATTGCATGTCTTCAAACAAATTATAGTCATACGAAATGAGTTATATTTCTGCAGAGATGGTAGTCATTGCACAAACATTGGCATTTTACAAGCTAATGTATATCTATATCATCAAATTAAGAATTTGTTTTTTGTTTTTTGACAGAGATGGTAGTGACTGTTGACGATGTTGTGGGGACTTCGGGCACCAGTGGAGATGAGTTTATTGGTTTGGGTAAGGAAATGTTGGATGATACAACCACCCCTTCACTAGATGAGGATGATGTTACTATTGTTCCAACTCCTAGAATAAAGTTCCCAAATACAGAAGCAGTTTATAAGTTTTATAGAAGGTACGCTACTTCTGATAAGGGTTGGGAGCTCAAAGAAAGGTCCGGATGGGAAACTTCGCTATTACTATCTCGTGTGAAGTAGAGCTGGCAACCGGGAAAGTAAATCAAATGACCCTTCTAATTCTTGTTCGACTGGGCGAACAGGTTGTTAAGCACGGATTTCTGTGGTCTCAGATGTATTGGGATTATGGCGTATTGCCACGGTGGGGCTCCAGCACAATCACATTTGCAGTCCTACGAAGTCTAGGTTATATGCATGTAACCGTCAATTGGACCCCCTTATCAAGAGACAACTTGATACGAATGATAGGGCTGGGATATGAGTGTGCAAGACGTTGAGGCAGTTGCTATCGATCCAAGAGATTATAAGAATGTCATGTATAACGAAAAAGATTGCAGGAACTATATTTCAAAGGCTCGGCAACTCAGACTTGGGGATGGCGATGCCCCTGCTCTTCAGGCCTACTTCAGGAGAATGCAATCATGGTGTCCTGGGTTCTACTTTGCCATTGATATAGATAATGAGGGACGATTGCTTAATGTCTTCTATGCTGATAATAGGCCTCAAGAAGCATACAAAGAGTTTGAAGATGTTGTATCATTCGACACGACCTATTTAGTGAACAAGTACCAGATGCCTTTTGCCCCATTCGTTAGTGTAAACCATCACGGGCAGTCCACCTTGTTGGGATGCGGTCTCTTAGCAGCCGAGGATACCCCATCGTTTGTTTGGCTATTTTCTGCATGGCTAGATTGCATGGGAAGAAGGGCTCCTATTGGTATAATTACTGACCAAGATTCGGCGATGAAGGCTGCGATTCCCGAAGTGTTCCCACACACAAAGCATAGGTGGTGTTTTTGACATATAATGAAAATGGCGCCTGAGAAATTTGGAAGTCATTCCGACAAAGATGCTTTGATTAAAAAATAGGTGTACCGATAGTCAATTTCTGATGAGTTTGAGGATTCATGGGAAGAGTTGCTCGAGAAATACCAGCTTTGATCTAATAGGTGGTGCATAGACTTGTATTTGGAGAGAGCTTGCTGGGTTCCATATTACTTAAAGACTAGTTTTTGGGTTGGAATGTCGACTATACAGAGAAGTAAAAGTATAAATGCTTTTTTTGATGGTTTCATAAACTCGAAAACATCTTTGAAGCTGTTTGTTGAACAATCTGATCGAGCAGTAAGGAACAAGATAGAGAAGGAAGTTAATGCCGATCACAAGTCATTTAGTACAGTAGTTCGATGTGCTACTCATTTTGGGATAGAAAAACAATTTCAAAATGCATATACTAACAAGAAGTTTCAAAAAGAATTTCAAAAGGAGATAGTCGTTGTTTCTTATTGTCGAATTGACTCGGCACATTATGATCCTCTGGGTATGGTATACCTAGTGTCTAAGCAAGTTTCGCTGGGGGACGATCGTTGGAAGTGTAGGGAGTTTGCAGTATCCTTTGTTAGGAAAGATCTACTTGTGTCATGTACTTGTAACTTGTTTGAGTTTAGAGGAATCCTTTGTAGACACTCTCTAAAGGTGTTGATTGACTCAGACATTGATCAAGTTCGTGAACAATATGTGTTGAGGCATTGGAGGAAGGATGCTTATACGAAGATTACAGTTGGCGATAGTGGCTGGATGCGTATCCCAGAAAAAGAAAGGTAAGACAAGCTGTTGAGTATCTCGGCGAGGATGTCTGAATTGATCTCTATCGATAAAGAATATAGCGAGAGTGTAATGGAATTAATGGAATAGAAGATGCGAGACTTTATGATTTCTCACCCATTCACTGTTGGCGGCTGACACTGCATTGATATGGTTGGAAACTCTTCATCGGCTAGTGTTCCTATAGAAGTGGGGGCTCCTATTCTTGATCCACCGTTGGTAGCCTGTAGGGGGCCCCATAGAAGAATCGTTTAAAAGGAGCTCTTGAAAAGACGACAAAGCGGAAAACTGTGATAGATTTAAAGGCATTACCTTCTCGATTATGGCATTCAATTTACTCAATAAATGTTCTTTTGTATAGGTGTCGTCAAAGAAAAATGTCACTAATACTGAGCAAACAACAACATTGGAGCAACAAATCTCCAATGCAGTTTTACTATTGGGGGAAGTAAACTCCTATCCATTTTTTTTAAATTTACATTTGCAGTAATAATTTACATTAGCAGTACTAATTTAAATTTACATGTGCAGTACTAATTTCCATTTTTTTAAACTCCAATATTTTGAAGAGATATGATTTTTTTTTCTTCTAGTAATATTTGAAAGTATATATTATTAATGTGTGCAATATATACCATTGGAAGATATATACTATGGTGTCTAGTAGGTGATTGATGAAATTTGTAAACTTTTATTGAAATCTGCCGAATTTTATTGAATTTTTTTGTTAAGTAAACTATCATTGGGGAGTTCACTATAATGGTGTTGGTGGGGGTACAAGCATGGATAGCGGAAATTTGAACAGTAGTGAACAATCACAGACCAATTACTATTATTGTTAGTTATATGTTTTACCCAATGTAATAGCTTTTGAACATGTTATGACTTTCATTTGTTGTAATATTGAACGGCTCGTGCATATGTTATTAGAAGACTCATCATTTGGTGTAAGAATGAGCAAATGGGGCTACTGGCGTGGTGGTTCGTCTGAATATAGACATTGGTTTGCTTTTAATATAAGTGTACACAGTGTGGCTAGCTATTATATTGTTGCATTCAAATTGCTCTTTAACATACTTTAACCGCATGTTTAGTTTCCTTGTAAAGAAAATACTAATATGGTTTTAAATTTTAATCTTGTATTTTTCCCGAAATGCAATCATCAAATATGAATATCGACAATGAAGGCTATTGGGTATGCATGAATGGGGGAAAAAAGAACAAAAAAATGATGCATTCTAACTCGTGGTTATTAGTCATGTGACTTGGCATGGAGAAATGCAGTATTCTTCCTTGATCTTCTCTCAAGTATGCATTGCACAACAATGCCTTAGAGAATTTATCCTCCACCACCCTATCCACGTCGTGCACAAACACATCAGTCACCATTTTAATAGATGAAGCCATAATAGATTCATTCCATTTTAACAATCTCCATTGACAAAGCAAATATTAGTCATAGTACATTAAGCCATAACACATTCATTTATTCATCTTGCGAAATGTAAACTCATACACCCTAAGCGAGACATCGACATTCCTTGATTCTGAAATCTCGTCTCATTTTTCCAATTTTGATGAGAGATCAGCCACATCGATGGGCGTGTTGAAGTCTTCATCACGAGATCATGCATTGCTCGATTCTCCTTCTTCGCAGTCGAGGTCTCCCATCTTTGAAGGGCTGACCAGTTTCTAATAGTTACATTGATGAACGATTTTTCTTGTGCAAGTGTAGAATATTTGTCCTTTATATGCGGAGTCGCCCTTCTCAACCATGGAAGTCTGCCTCCAACCAGTCTCACACTCAGGACAACGCACCTTATCCTTACAATTCATTGACTCATGGCTACGAGAACGACAATGTAAACACATACTAGTATTTTTTATTCCCATTTTAGACCTTCAAAATATATATATATATATATATATATATATATATATATATATAATGTATACATGCTTCAAAAGGCTAAAAACTCATACTAGAAACGAACCAAATACCAACCAAGCACACTCGTGGAAATGGTTGTTGTTTCGTAGATTGATACATAGTGCAAGATTTAGTAATTTCATGAGTAAGCTTCGTGTCAACTGATCAATGCATCACAAAATAATTACTATTTATCAAATTTTCCAATAATCGACCACAAATTTAACAGAAATAGAAAAGAAAAGAAAGCCATGTGGAATGACAATGCAATTAGTTCAATATATTGCCAGTGTTGTAACACCTTTTGAACATTTTCCCAGTCATAAGTCTAAATTTAAGCTTAGTTACTATATCAACGATGAAAGTGAATTAGCCAAGATAATTAAAAACAGGGCATGGGATAAAGAAATGAGAAGTTACCAAAAAAACAATGAAAATACACTACGGTCACATTATTGTATTCACAATAAGACCGAGTTACCAAAAAACAATGAAAATACAGTATGAAGGTCACATTATTGTATTCACAATATGATTCTAAAATTCTAAAGGATCAATGCCAAAGAAAGATTTAATACATACATTGCCTCAAATTAGCCTAAGTTCACTAACTATAATCAATGCCCATCAAAACAATAATCGGGTGGAGTAAATAGTAATGAGTAAATTAGCCCATTAGGCCATAATTCATTAGTTTTGAACCCAAAACAGGTAATAATTATAACATAATGCCCGAGAAAAAGGGGACAAATGCTCGAAACTTCTACATTTTTTTATACACAGCTTCTAGTCTATTTTTGCCTTTTTTTTTCCTGAAATTCGAACTCCAAAATTCGTACAAAATTCGGGTTCTTCCTTTCCATTCATTAGTTTTGAACCCAAAACGGGTAATAATCATAACATAATGCTCGAAAAAAGCTCGAAACTAAAAAAAAAAACACAGCTTCTGGTCTGTTTTTGCCTTTTTTTTTTTTGGCTGAAATTCGAACTCCAAAATTTGCCCAAAATTCGTGTTCTTCCTTTCCATTCATTAGTTTTGAACCCAAAACAGATACTAGTCATGACATAATGCTCGGAAAAAGGGGGAAAAATGCTCGAAACAAAAAAATAAAACACACCTTCTAGTATGTTTTTTTCCTTTTTTCGCTGAAATTTGTCCTCCAAAATTCTTGTTCTTGATTTCGAAACACTAGAAGATAATTTTGAAGCCTCAAAACTCAAATCCCATCTTCTTCGTTTTCGCCATTTCCACCTGAAAATTCAGTGCACGCTGATAAGTGTGCATTGTACACACTTATTTGTCTCTAAACGGTTAAAATTATCATTAGATTGAGCAGATATCTACTTATTTTTATGTATTTATTGTGTTTTTAGGTAAATCTTCAATTTGGATGAGAACAATGCAAAAAGGAGCAAAAAGAGCCAAAAGAGTCTAATTTCTTAGGCTTTGGGACGAAAACGAAACGGACCAATAGTTAGAGGGCTTCGGGGTGCAATTTTTGTGAAGATCTTCTCAACCATGTCTCTTGTACTTACATGGAAGAATACGAAAAGTGGAGTCCGTAGCCTTTTACAGATTTCAATTCCGAGTTACAAATCAAAAGATATGGCCAAACAAAGATCCCAGACGAGAAATCTGACATTGAGGAGCATTTTTTGACATAGATGGAAGTCGAGTTGGAAGACACAATCAACTAGAGAGTTGTAGAGCATTGAGTCTAGTTTCCAACGCAACTTGAATTGGCTCAATCGGACATCGGGAGAAAAAGTTATGGTCGTTTGAAGTTTAGGGCGCAGTGCAGCCGAAAAGTTGCGGCCGCACATTTCATTGTGCGGCCTGCCAGAGCATTCGGCTGCAGCGTGGCCACAACGCTGAAATGTGTGGACCGCACATGGCCAAAACCAGCATACCCGAGTTTTTCCCATGCTTCTCGGTTTTCTCCTCTTTTTGCCATCAAATGAGGGGCTTTTTGGGGATTCTTGGACATGAATTTGGGGTCTTTTAACACACATTTTTCACCCCCAATAGGAGACTTTTAGTTTTTCCTCTTCTTAGATTTAGTTTAGGGTTCTTCCTTTTTCTCTCTTTTCTTTCTTCTCTTCTTCTTCTTCTTCTTCTTCTTCTTCTCTTCTCTTAGTTTAGGGGTTTGATTGGGGTTGTTCTTTGGAGTAGAATATGGAGAAATCAAGAATAGATGTTGGTTGAAGATGGAAGAATCAAGAATGGGCATCACAAAGGGAGAAATCTTAGCTTGTTCTTGAACTTTTCTATTTTTATTCCATTCATGCTTTTATTGTATTATTGTCTTGTATATTTCTTCACCATGAGCTAGAATTTGTAATGTTGGGATGATTGATGTAGCTTAACCTAGTTTGATTAATATATATGTTTATGGAATTGAAATTATTTGCCCATTTCATGTGTGTTTGCTTTTGAGCTTTTATCCAAGTGTTTGCTTGATCACCAAATGCTTGTTTGTGATTTGTGTTGACCTCGAGAGAGGCGATGCATTTTAGACCATCGAAGCAAATGCCCTAGGTTTCGTAATGGAGTAGGTGGAGACACTCTACTACCCCTAGGTGATCCATTGAGTACTTTCACAATGCTTAATGCAATCATTGGGACCATCTACGACGCAGAGATATTGTAGGATAGCCAATTGATTAGGGCGGTTGACACTCGAGAGAGGCAATTCGCTAAGTTTGGAAAGTAGGGTCTAACATAGATAATGAGCGATATATTGTGATAAACGATGGTTGATTAAGTTATGGTTAATTGAAGTTATGATTCCCAACTATCTATTCATTCAAGTTCATCCCCGTTCATTCCCATTTTATATTATTATTTGCTCTATATTCTAGTTTAGCTTAGTTAGATTCACCTCCCCCTCTCGTGGCCATTTTCTCGCTAGAATACGTGACTCCATCACGAACACCAATCCCTGTGGGTACGATATCCGGACTCTTGAGTCCACTTTATTACTTGTGCGGCCCGTACGCTTGCGGTTTAATTATTGCGCGTGCTAAAGCGCTCGCCATCAAGTTTTTGGCGCCGTTGCCGGGGATTTGTTTTGTTTGTGTTGAGTTTCTTTGTTATAGTTTTATTTTATACTTGTGCATATATTTTATTTTCTTTGCTTTCTCCAAATGGCAGGTTACGATTCATTTCTGGCTATTGATGAAATGGATAGATCCTTGTTTCGTTCCATTGAGTTGCGACTTGATGAGTTGATTTTGAAGCCTATTTGCAAGCCGGAGTTGATGAAGATGACATGCCACTTGGGTTGTTTTGGCCCATAGAGCATTATTGGACACACCCGGTATCGAGCATCCAATCTGCCGACCAATTGTTCATCAACCAAGAACAATGGGAGCACATTGATAGCATCAACACCCTCTTCAATAATGAGTTGGAACGGTTGAAGAATTTTGGGATAAGAGTAAATGAAGCGGCTCATGAAGTGAATGAATTAATCCTTAAGGTCTCGGAAACCCAACCGATTCTTGAACAAGAAGTTGAGGAGGAGAAGAGTTTAGAGTATCACTTCAAAGACATCAATCCACTCTTTACTAACGAAGTGGAATGGGTGAAGACTTTTGAGGAATTCACACCGACTATTGAACAAGAAGTGGAAGAGCAAGTTGAGGTTGATGAAGTAAAAAGGTTGGAGCTTATTGAGGAAGTGACTCCCATTGACTTCATCATTGGCGGCGAGGAGGAAATCGGGATATACATTGTAGAGTTCAAACTGGATGTGATCAAGTCTCAAGACTTTGAGATGGGCAATAAACTTTGGTGTGCTTCGATCACACAGTCAAGAGAAATCCCACTTAGCAAGTGTGGGAAGAAATCAAAAGCTACATTTTTTGTGGATTGACAAGCCATCCAATGGCCAACCTTTTTGTGTCAAGCTAATGACATTAAAGAAGCAAATTTCTTTCCCTTTTCTTGTACTTGCTTCCAATAATTAGGTTATTCATCATTTTGTGGTGCATGAGAGATATTTGATTCATTCTTGAGCTTTACTTGCAAACAATCATACATTCTCACCCAACATATTTACATGTTACTCCAAGTTGTGTGTTAGTGCCCCCACCAAGTTTTTGGTGCCCCTCCCTCTTCACTTTAACGCTTCACACCAATCTCATCTCATTGAGTTCTATTGAAAAGTTGTTCTAACTCCTTGATCACATTTTGGTGCATAAATTGTTCTTATCTTTCTTTGAGCTTGAACATTTTGGAGTTGGGAAAATTGGGTTTGGAGTTTGAGTCGGGTGATGTTGTTGTTGTGATTGGGAAATGCTTTGGCTCTTCACCACCTTTGCCTCATGTTTTTCTTGTAAATTTGTAGGACCTCAAGGATATGAAAGTTGCAATCCACTAAAGGAAGGTTCTCATATAAGTTTGGGGGTGAAGCAAAGGTGTTTGTGCACAATTGGGCATCCAAGTCATGCGATAAACCGGGGAAGTTTCGGTATCCCTATCTCCTAGCTTTGTTCTTTACACATTGAGGACAATGTGTATGTTATGTTTGGGGGTGTTTGTGTGTTTGTTGGGTCCTTGTTTTAGTTGTTAGTATGTTTGTTGATTGCATGTACGTTTGATTGTTGTTTATTGTTTGTGATTTATGTGTTTGGTTTGTTGTTGCTAGTTATATATGTTTGTGTTTATGTATATGTGTTGTGTTGTGTGCATGTGTGTTTGTTATGTTAGCTTTATGCTTGTTTGTTGTGTGTTTTTCTTGTTTTGTGCAATTTTTTTTTTCATTTTTCTCAAGTTTTAATTGTTTTTAACTCACTAAATATACTACTTGAGCTCATTTGACCAAATGTTTGTCCATTGGATGTCCTGACCATTGTTGTTGGACTTAGAAGTTGTTGATTGGTTTGGTTGAGTTGTGAGCTGTAATACTTCCATTGCCATTCTTTTTGAATCATTTTGCCCATGGTGAGAAGAGTGGTGACGTAGCCGGTGGAGGATGAGTTTAGTAAAGTGATGATTCCGTGCATGTTGAATTGTGTGGAGTGTCTTTGGTTAATAAGTAGAAATGAGGTAATGACCATTTGCTAGAAATCCAATCCATATGAAAAAAAAAAGAGAGTTGAAAAAAAAAAGAGAGAGAGAAAAAAAGCATTCATCTCATTTTTGTGCCACCATTCTCTTGCCTCAATGACTCGGGTTATTAAGTTCTTCGGGGCATTTCAATGCCCGGTGCCTTGAGTGACTAGCTCGGGAGCCACCGACCTAAAGCCCGCTACATGGGTTATTGAGAAAGTATTATTGTTGGGGCATTGCATTGGACGTTTTTATTTCAAGAAAAACCAAGTAAACAAAAGAAAATGAGAGAAAACAAAATAAAAGTGAGGATTGTGGTTTTGGATGACTAGTTGGTTTGAATTGCCAAGGAGTAACTTGTTGATTGGAGCACTCAAAACTAGGGAGAGTCGTCACATTACTAAATTCTTGATCCTACCGGTGAAAATGATCCAAAATAAGAGTTGAAAAAAAAAAAGAGAATGATTGAGTGCAACCTTGGGATAATCACAATGGGATGAGTGAAGATTTGTGAGTTGTGATCACGAGAGAGTAAGGTAATATTTGACCATTGAGGGTCGGGTTGCTAACCACACAATTTTCGGATCTAAACGGCGATGGGAAATGAACATTACCATTGGACGAGCCCGAAATTATCTTTTGTAGTATAAGTTGTGAGTTAACTACAATTTGATATTTGTGAATGTGTTGTGTAGTTGTTGTTGTGTTTATTATTGTTTTTATGTGTTAGTAGATAGTCTTGCTCGGGACGAGCAAGAGTTTAAGTTTGGGGGTGAGTATAGTGGTGAGTATTCCCGCCTGTCACGCGGGTGACCCGGGTTCGATTCCCGGCAACGGCGCCAAAAACTTGATGGCGAGCGCTTTAGCACGCGCAATAATTAAACCGCAAGCGCACGAGCCGCACAAGTAATAAAGTGGACTCAAGAGTCCGGATATCGTACCCACAGGGATTGGTGTTCGTGATGGAGTCACGTATTCTAGCGAGAAAATAGCCACGAGAGGGGGAGGTGAATCTAACTAAGCTAAACTAGAATATAGAGCAAATAATAATATAAAATGGGAATGAACGGGGATGAACTTGGATGAATAGATAGTTGGGAATCATAACTTCAATTAACCATAACTTAATCAACCATCGTTTATCACAGTATATCGCTCATTATCTATGTTAGACCCGACTTTCCAAACTTAGCGAATTGCCTCTCTCGAGTGTCAACCGCCCTAATCAATTGGTTAACCTACAATATCTCTACGTAGATGGTCCCAATGATTGCACTAAGCATTGTGAAAGTACTCAATGGATCACCTAGGGGTAGTAGAGTGTCTCCACCTACTCCATTACGAAACCTAGGGCATTTGCTTCGATGGTCTAAAATGCATCGCCTCTCTCGAGGTCAACACAAATCACAAACAAGCATTTGGTGATCAAGCAAACACTTGGATAAAAGCTCAAAAGCAAACACACATGAAATGGGCAAATAATTTCAATTCCATAAACATATATATTAATCAAACTAGGTTAAGCTACATCAATCATCTCAACATTACAAATTCTAGCTCATGGTGAAGAAATATACAAGACAATAATACAATAAAAGCATCAATGAAATAAAAATAGAAAAGTTCAAGAACAAGCTAAGATTTCTCCCTTTGTGATGCCCATTCTTGATTCTTCCATCTTCAACCAACATCTATTCTTGATTTCTCCATATTCTACTCCAAAGAACAACCCCAATCAAACCCCTAAACTAAGAGAAGAGAAGAAGAAGAAGAATAAGAAGAAGAAGAAGAAAGAAAAGAGAGAAAAAGGAAGAACCCTAAACTAAATCTAAGAAGAGGAAAAATGAGAATTCCATTCCCCCATTGTGGGTGAAATTGTGTGTTAAAATGGCCCTCAATTCATGTCTCAAGGATCCCCAAAAAGCCCCACCATTTGATGGCAAAAGAGGAGAAAATCGAGAAGAATGGGAAAAACTCGGGTATGCTGGTTTTGGCCATGTGCGGCAGCATATTTCAGTGTTGCGGCCGCACAGTTGCAGCCGGATTTGTCTGCAGGCCGCACAAATGAACGGTGCGGCCGCACTTTTTTTCAGAACTGGCGCCCGAACTTCAAACGACCATAACTTTTTCTCCCGATGTCCGATTGAGCCAATTCAAGTTGCGTTGGAAACTAGACTCGATGCTCTACAACTCTCTAGTTGATTGTGTCTTCCAACTCGACTTACATCTATGTCAAAAATGCTCCTCAATGTCAGATTTCTCGTCTGGGATCTTTGTTTGGCCATATCTTTTGATTTGTAACTCGGAATTGAGATCTGTAAAAGGCTACGGACTCCACTTTCCGTATTCTTCCATGTAAGTACAAGAGATATGGCTGAGAAGATCTTCACAAAAATTGCACCCCGAAGCCCTCTAACTATTGGTCCGTTTCGTTTTCATCCCAAAGCCTAAGAAATTAGACTCTTTTGGCTCTTTTTGCTCCCTTTTGCATTGTTCTCATCCAAATTGAGGATATTACCTAAAAACAACATATAAACACATAAATAAGTAGATATCCGCTCAATCTAATGATAATTTAACCGTTTAGAGACATAAATAAGTGTGTACAATGCACACTTATCACACGCCCTTTCGTTTGCCACAACGAAGAACCTGTAACCGCCCTTGAAGAAATTTGTTTAAGAAATACTTTAGATCTGTTCAAGGAACACTTAAATCTAGAGGTGAACGGGTATGGAACTTGAGAGGATTGTAGAGAGAGAGAGAGTTCATAGAAAGATGATGGCTATAGGATCTGAAAAGGAAGAAAAAAGAGAGACGACTAATTTATATGCATATGACCTTTTCCTTTGACCAAGGGCATTTTTGTATCATTGTGTTCATTTCCTCAAGGCTTTCCTCAACAAATTCCTTCCCGTAGAATTTTTGTTCCAAGATAGCGTCATATATTTTCCAATTTCCCCCACAATATAAGGCCCTTAAACTCCAACATCAAGAGTCAAAACCATTTTATTCTAATTTTGACTTCCCCCCCGGCCCTTCTTTCTTTTTCCGTCCCTATAAGGCCTTGTGCTATGCACATTATTTTTAGTTTACTAGAATTTTATATAAAATATGTGATTAAAAATTTAAAAATATAATAAAAAATATAAATAAATTATCAAATTAATATTTAAGTGGTTGAAAATGATAAAAATATATATATATAAATTGATGAAATTTATTGTGTATAGCATAGGGCCTTACTTAGTAACAACGGACACCTCATGGACCAAGTGACACGTTTTGACGACAAATTAATTACTACAATGTTTGCCTTTTTTTCAAGCTGTCTTTTATTGTGTATTTGATATAAAAATATATATATATTTTTTATTTTGATGCAAAATACTTAGCTCAAACACGATGGAAATTGTTATATATATATATATATATATATATATAGAAAATGATCGAAAACATGTTTTAAATAGTTGTACATGTAAAAGCATTTTCATCGAAAATTTTCTCATCAAACAACCAATTTTTAAAAATAATATCCTTTCATTTTGAAAATAAAAAACCATGGCAATTAAACACACTTAGAGATATTTCAGAAGAAAAAATATTGAGTCTAAATTACTTTTAACATTTCTTCTAAAATTCTCTCATTTTTTTTTATTTTACATCTTTTACGAAAAAATAATTTTTGTGTACATGAAAATTAAAAAAAAAAAAACAGAGTGTTGAAATGTTAATCGATTGGGAAAAATCGATGTTTTGAAAGCTAACACTAGGGCTGTAAGTTTAGACCGCCAAATTGCCCAACCAAACTGAATCCGTAATTTTGAAACTGTTGGTCTGGGTCTGCATGGACCCGTCAATGATTCGGTTTTGACCCAAACCGAACCACATTAAAATGGTTTGGTTTAGGTTTCAATTATTTCAAACCGCCAACCCGCCGAGCTAAAAAAATGATAAAAAATTCTCAAATAGGCATAATTAAATCTAAAACCACAAAATTAAATTAAGTATCATCCCAATTTCCAGTAAACTTGCCAATTATGATTTCACCATCAATTACTCTCATCCTAAGCTCTAATCGTGACATTTACATCATTCATTCATCCATTATTTCATGGATTTATATACAAAGAATTGAACAATTGCATTTATCTAAAAGTTACAACATAGAACAATTTAGTTTTTTTTAATTTTGAAGCTGCTCCATATTCTAATGTAGTAAAATGAAACATTTAATTTTTTTGGATAAATCGATGTACATTGCTCTTAATTGCTAGAAAAGTTTGGTAAAATTATTTTATATTGATAATTACAAGCAAATTTATATAAATTTTGCCAATTAAAACTTTGTTTTGTCGTGCAATGTCACTAATAAATTCTGTTGACGTGTATTCAACTATTGTTTATGCTTTAACTCAAAAATTAAGATGAAAGTTTATTTGATTGCACACAACTTCCATGGAAAATGACAATTTTCCATCCCATTCCTACTTTTGCTATCAAATAACTTTTGAATTTCATGGCATTGAAATTTCACTTTAAGCCAAATTGTGAAGTTTTTCTTTGATTTGAAGGAACTTTAATTCCTATGGAGAGATGTGGGAATTGAAATTCCATTTTGCACAGGTTTTTTTTTTTAAATCTGTAAGTTGACAACTTTCTTCTCCGGCATAAGTTACCGTAGTTTGGCTTAGAGGTGAAATCCGAGATACACCGAACCATATGAAGGTAATGGGCTTGTTCTTTGACCAAGATTTTTTAACTTTGTGTTGGGAATTATAGGGTTGTAAATCAAGGATTGTGTTATGACTCAAAGGTACAAAAGTTCACTATTTTTTAAGAGATGTTTCTCCCGTATCAACAACGTCACTCCGGGTTTGTTGAAAATGTCTCGCACCATACAATTGAGTTTTTCGTTCGATTCAAACAGTGACTTGTTTTATCAAACCGAAGAGAAATTCGGTTATTAAATTGATGATGCCAAATGCAGGTTAGAATGCGTGATGTTTTGATGATTTCGGATTGATGCAAATGACTAGAATGAATGCGTTTTTAATGAGTGTTTGGGCCTATTGAGAAGAGGAGCTTCTCTTCGATGGATAGAGGCACCTTTTCGAAGAGACATAGCCCTTTAAAGAGTTGTGCCTGTTAAATCAACCAACACAACTTTTCGAGTGAAACCCTTCGTCCAAAAATGCAAATTCTAGGGCACTGGCCCCTCGACCACCGTCGTGAGGCAGCAAACATTAATTGAGACGGCAAAAGTCATTTGTGAAATCCAAATGAAAATAAATTTGAGAAAATATCTAACACTTTGTGTTGAGGGAAAGGCATGATAGGAATAGGTCTTTTATAAATTTTTATTTATTCTTTCTAAATTTGACTTCGGTGAAATCAATCACATCCACATATGTTATGGGATCTCCACATCCATATATCTTATGGGATCTATATGTACTATACAAGTTTCTAACATTCAACTCCATTCACTCTCTCTCCTAATTCACATAAAAATCCATAAAATTTATAAAAATTTCAATCCTGACATGCCCAAAAATGCCCAAAATCTTGGACCTATTCATTTGGTTTAATATGAAATATGTACGTATGTATGATACACTCCGGTTAGTGATTTCAAATGACAAATTTGTTGAAGGAAATCTATTAGGCTGTCTTGTATTTGTCTTACTGACCTTCTCATTTTTTTAATCTTTATTTCAATAAATTGAACTCCTCTTTTATTTGTCTCGTCGTTTCCTTTGATGCACCGATCGATTTATCTTTTAAATGCAATAGGTTAACTAAATGAGGCCATAAAATTCAATAGAGAACCGATTTTACATCACATGTTGATCACGCTTCACTATGAATGCTATGAAATATGAAGGGCTATAAACCATTTGGAACAACCACCCCACCCCCCGGTGCATGGGGGATCATAAAAAATTCAATAGAAAATCGATTTTACATCACATGCTGATCATGCTCCCCTACGAACGCTATGAAATATGAAGGGCTATATACTATTCGAAACAACCACCCCCGCGCGCGGGGGGTCATAAAAAATTAACGATAATAATTATTCATAACAACTAGACTTGTAAAAATGGCTCGCGAGCTCAGTTTGTGCTCGCCGAGCTGAGATCGGCTCAACTCGCCTAAAGGCAAGCCCGGGCCCGAGCACGAACACCAAATGCACGAGCCGCTCGGCTAGAGCTCACCTGGCTCGCGAGTTTGAGGCGAGCGGCTCATGTAAAACAAGAGCCGAGCTTGGCTCGAGCTCGTATAGTTGGGCGTGTTGTCACGGCGCACCAAAGTTTGTTTTATTTCCTTACTCGGTTTCAAAACTACAAATTAATGTAGAAGTGGTAAGTAAGGGTCGAACCCAAGAGGAACGGTGCTTAATCTAGTTGTCTTTATCAATTAATATAGGAAAGTGGGGGTTTTGAGAATTTTGAATGAAAATCAAATGACAAAATATAAGATCAAATAAAACAATTGAAATAAATATCTAGTTCTCGGGTTCGGTTGTGTCAACAACTTGTGTTTATCTTTCCCATGCAACGTGTTACTATTCCTTCTTCAATTTATCAACTCTCGATTAACCAAGAAGCTCTGATTAACGAATTCTTCCTTAAGTGTATTAAGTTAAAAGTAAGCTCTTTAACTTAACATCTAGCTATTGGATAACCCTAAACAAGCTCTTAGGATTTAATGCAAAGCTAGTATGAAATGAACGAGAAGAATGAGTTGAATTAGATGAATAATTTCACAAGCTCGAATTAATGCATCTAAGATGATTTGTTAATAAATATGCACGATATTCATTTGCTACTTTGGATTGGAATCTAATGACAATTACGGATCAAAAGTTCCAATCCTAGCAAGTAACTTGAATTTAAAGATTAATTGATTCAATTGGCCAAGGTGAATGCAATAATCAAATAAACTCAAAAACGGGTTTACAAGCATAACAAATCAACAAATTGAAGTAGAGGAATAGATAAAACGTTACTAAAGAGTTAGAAAAGATAACAACATGTTAGTTGAACACAACGTCCCCCTCGAACTAGATAGAAAAGTCTTAACCAAGGTTCTAAAAGGCGTGAGGCGTGACGAGGCGGCAAGGCTAAGCCTCAAGCCTTGGAGGCCTAGGCGTGCCTAGGCGACGCCTAGGCGTCAAAAGGCGTTTTCAATTTTTTTTTATTCTAGAGTGATAAATAAGTATAAAAATGTATATTTACGAAATTTCATACACAAATCAACATACATTAACTATTACATATTTTCTAAATTTTTTCCAATAAAAACATAGTCCTTAAAATATTCAAAACTAAAATATTGCTTACTATTTTCTATTTAGTAACAACCGCGTGCAATTGAATTTGAAATGAACATAAGGAGATAGTTGACTTTAACAAAAAATAAAAATAAAAATACAAACATGACCAATTCAACTAAAATAAAACATGAATATTGAATGTTCGAAATTAGGAATTACCGAAATTCAATTAAATATCATCTTCATCCAAATTAATATTTTGATAGTTAATAAAAAATAATATATCGAAATCTGAAAAAGAGATGTGATCTTGTAAGCTAATATTTTTAGACTAAATTTAAGAAATGACCAGCAGAACAACTAAAATGAACACGTCGTTATAATAGTACACACGCAAGAGGCAGTCAACTTTAAGTTGACCGCCGTTTTCCAAGCCTTTCATGAGGCGAGGCGTTTTAGTCAAGCCTCAAGCCTAGGCGAGGCCTAGGCGAAGCCTAGGCGGGCCTTTTAGAACAATGGTCTTAACTACTCATAATTGCGGGGTTTCATACTTTTTAGCGAGTGTTAGCCTTGTATCACCACCACTATATGATAGATTATGCAAAATATAGTAAAAAAGTAAATAAATACTAAGAAATAAATAGAGAAATAAAAGGGAAAAGAGAACTTAGCGAAGAATTGATCCCGCCGGAATATGAAAAGCTAAAATCTTCAAGCTAAAACTAAGAACAAATGAAGAAGAAAATTTTATTGGAGAGAACTACTAGCTAATTCTCTTCTGCTGCTAAGTTGTGTATTTCCTTCCTTACAAATGCCTCTATTTATAGGCAAAATTTCACAAGAAAACATGATAAAAAATTGTACAACTACTCCATTATGATTCCACTAATTGGTAACCACCAAATCATGATCTTAAATTGCTCCATTAGTTCAAATATTGTATCATGGTATAGGTAAGCATCTTGGCTGAATTTTGCAATTGGAATTTCCTTTTTTTGATATTTTAGTAGAAAGTTATGAATTTTCTACCAAAACATGGCCCAAGAAATCCTCCATTCACATCACTCTCGGTTTTGCCTATTTTTGACCATGATATAATCCGAATCATTTGAAGATGTCAACATCAAAGTTGTAGCCCTCTGAGTTTCCTTTCCAACAATATAAAGTGCAGGTCAATCCGAATTTTGTAACAAAGGTTATGGTCAAATTACTGAACTGCGGCAGTAAATTCGAGCTGCTGATTTTTTACGCTTTGTCCTTTCTCTTCAAATGGCCATAACTTTCACTAGGAAACTCCGATTTGGGATCCGACAAAAATGTGGAAATCCTATTTTGATATTCTTTGATATTGGCACAAGAAAAATTGTAAAAACAATTTTTCATAAAATTGCATCGGAGACCCTCCATCTTTGAATTTGCTTGCATTTGGTCCCAAGTTTCTGTTTTCGCTGTTTTATCCATTTTGGCTCCTTTTGATTTCTTGTGACTCTAAACACACAATAAAAGGAAAACACATAAAAATAAACATATAATACTAATAAAACACACAAATACGTAAAATAGAAGAGTTATTTAAGTGCTTTTCTAACACTTATCAAACTCCCCCACACTTAAACTGTTGTTCGCCCTCGAACAACAACCCCTATGATACCATACAACACACTGATTTTACATGAGATAAACGATTTTGAACGGTGAAATCCAACTACAGATAGTGACTTGCTTATTAAACATTCTCCCAAACCATGAAAATTTCACTTCTTCTCAAATACACAATGGCTTGTGAGTGTGTGCAATTAAGGTTATCATCCCATCACTAACTGGAACCAAATGAAAGCTTACGATGATCTATCCAAATCCTGACCCGAAATAGTCAAATATTTCCTTTCACCTCTCGTGATCCCACTCTTATTTTACAATGATTCTCATGGATCCTAAAAATTACTCTATTCACCAAAAATCATCAACTCTTAGCACTGCAAAGAAAAAAAAGGGCATGGCAGGTGTTTTATCGCAAATATGTCTTCAATTTTAAGAGTGTTTAGATTGAGCACTTCAAACCACTGAGGAAATTTATTTATCTAACTTCACACTTGGGTAGCTATCACATTTCTCGCGATTTTTCTTTCTTTCTTTTCTTTTTTCTTTCTTTTTTTTTTTTTTGATGAAGAAGAAAAAGAAGAAGAAGAAGAAGAGTTTTGCAATTTTCTTTCGACTTTTACCCCACGTAGCTTTCACACTAAACCCCTTTCATTGGAGGCGACCTTCTTCACCCATTCGGTGACGCTTCACACTCGAGGTAGGTAGCTCTTTCTTGTGGTCCCTCTCCTTATTTCAAATATAAAGTAAAATTCATTCTCAAGATAGGTCAGTGCTTTTTCAAAACTTTTTAAACTCATCAATAAAAGACACATTCACAAAAAACAGATACCATGCGATTATAACTTCACCTTGCTAACAATTGATGTTTCCAGGTTACTTTGAGCAGGACGAATGGATAGAAAAACAGTTAGTTTACTATGGTCTAGAAAGTTAGAAAAAAAATTAACATTTTCAACCTTCAATTTGTGTTCTAGAAAATGATAGTAAATTACCTTATAAACGCGTGCTCAGTAATTTTAGCCACTATGCATAGAGAAGAACAGAACACAACAAATTTTTTCTTCTTTTTTTGGGATCCCAGTAGTTTCAGCTAAGTCACGCAAATTAAGCTCAATCATATTCAAAAGTTGCTATCTCATGCAAAATCGTAGACACACAAAAAAAAAATCACAAGCAGACCGCAATATGCCACTCCCCCACACTTAAATTCTACATTGTCCCCAATGTAGAAATATAGAAAGCATGAAAAAAAAAAGAAGAAATAGAAACTCCCCTATGGTAAGCAATGAGTCGTGCCGATTTGGGGATGGTGGTTGCACAATGTAGCACTTCGTAGGAATACTTCGACAATCCAAGAGTAAGAGACCTGCAATCAACATATGTCCAGAACAAGAAAAACAACATCTGAATTTTTTTTTTTTTGTTTTTTTGTGTGTTTTTGTTTTTTTTTTTTTTTGTTTTTTTTGTTTTTTTTTTATTCCAGAGCGTAACACAGATGTGTTTCCAGAGTTAACTCCGTATTCTACCATCTGAAGTTAGCTATTCCACATTCACAACCTTAACTCTAAATCCAATTCATTCGGATCTATTTTTCTTTCGCTTAATTCCTCTGACCAATTGATGACAGACACTTCTACATGCATTTGTGGTACATAAGCTTCTAATTTCTCCAATAATTCCTCAATTAATGGTGTAATAAAAATCATTTTTAAAGTATTATGAGAAATTAGCTTTTGATGAGCTAAAAATTCGAGAAATGTCAATAAACCATTGAAATGGTTTTGAATGTTTAAAAGACCAATTGGTTTAGAGTGTAGATTCAACGTGGCCCAAGAAATTATGCAAAATATCTGTTCCAAAGTTTCAAAACCCCTGGTAATACGATAAAGCATCCGAATGCATTATCATCAGTGTTAAGCGTTCAAACAACGATTTAGCCTTTCCCTCAACGCCGATGGTTCTACCATACACCTGTTTTAGAGGTGGCACAGTAATACCAATCACTGTTGATCCTCGTACGTACGCAGATTGAACGGCACACCCTATCAGTCCACGGTAACCTCCTCCGTATATTATCTTGCCCTTTCGATCTCCAAGCACTGCTCATTCGACCATCGGTGCTAGAAGCGTTGGTTGTCCTGCATTGATTCCACCAAAGAGACTTATGACCCTCAATGTCCTCTTTGAACTCCCAGTTCCGGCAGAAGTAGTAGCCTCCATAGGTTGTCGATTTTGCACACTAAAAACTGACACAAGAACACAAAAACAATTAAAAATAACAATATGTACACGTAGTTGTGATTGTGGCTCACATCTTCCTACTGGTTTTACGCCCGAGAAAGCTTAAACGCTTCTTCTATGAGTCGGGATAGGCTTCCCATCCGCTTTCTTATAGATCGGCAAACAGTGGTCTTTAAAGTTAGATTCCCAAGACTATATTGTTCTCGTTCCTTTTTAAATTCACTCCACAGATTGAGAAGTTCGATTTGCACCATTCCACTAGGATGCGTCTCAAGAGTTTTATGGATATCATCCAAAGACTCCTTACTCATGCCATCCTTAATGAAACATATTTTATCTTCTCGATTTGTGGACACAAATCCAATGGAACTATTACCTGATTTGCAGGTCCATCGAGTGCATTTATAAGGCCATCTAGCACATTTATAGCACACATTCATTCTTTTTGCTCTTCGTTTCTTGGCAAAATTACTTTTGCCTAACCCTGGTGCATATTTAGCACTAAAAGCTGACATTTCACCTTCTAATCGGACCTTTGCTTCAATCAACCAACGGATATCCTCAGACATTTCCTTTTCCATCAACATTTTTAACCGTCCTACTCTAGAATAGTAAATCTCTTTCAAAGCATTCAAAGGCAATAACGGATAATATTTGTGGATTTTGGAAAATTTGTTATCCATTGAAAATTCAAGTGTTTTGGAGAAGTAGAAGAAAATAGAGTGCTTAAGTTGCCTCCTAAGTAGCGTCTTTGTTTATAGTCGTTGGTTCGACTACAAATTTTTTTTTTTAGTTACGTAACACACGAGAGAAAAAGAAACACTGAAGTAATAAAATTAAAACCATCAAAATCAATAAGCATAGTAGATTATCACACTCTTCCATATTTTCAAGTAAAATAACGAAGGAGAAGAAAAAGTAACAGAAATTGAACTACATAATCAATTAAAATGAAAAAATACATATATATACAAAAATTATCCCACACGTCCATACTATAAAATTAGGAAAAACAAAATAAATAGAAAGAAGAAGAAGACGGTGAAGAAGAAAGAAATTACCTAATCACTGCTAGAAAGAAGTACTCACTGAAAATGAAGATTGTGGTTGTGGTTTTGAGTGGAGAATGATCTCGATTTATAGTCAAAGTGGGCGCTGTTTCAACCGACAATCGTGCATGCAGAGTGTCTTTGTAAAAGTATGCGTTGGAGTGGGCATCCGAGAAAACGCTGTTTGTGGATTTGTCATTTATCAATAATTAACTCGCCCATTATCCGTAATTCTCGCTAATCACCGATTTATGGGCCATCATGTCTCTTCCCAAATAATTGAGTCTCGAAATATCGTCCTCCTACAGTAATAAAGCAATATCTTCCTTAATACGTTAGATGAAAAGTAAACAAATTAAAAACAAAAAATATAAATATTAAAGAAAAAATGCTTGGGTTGCCTCCCAAGAAGCGTTTTTGTTTATGGTCGTTAGCTCGACCACGCTTCCCATTTGTCAAGTAGGATTCTCAAATCCATTGCACTCCACTTTGTCTTCGATGGCTTCCCGAAAGTGTCTTGATTTCTTATGATCCTTCTTGAATTCTTCTCCAAATTTTTTGTTTCATTTCTTTCCATGGCTTCCTTCTTCGAGATGAGGTAATTGTGCTTTGGCTCAATCTTATGTGTTGTCTTGGCTCTGCAATTCAACTTACGATTCGCACAAAGGATTAGTTTAATTGATTGCAAAGACAGAACAAAGCGTTATTAGGCGCAATGAACCATCAAAAATATTAAAGTTCGCTTTTTCCTCATCAAATTCCATGGATAGTGTACCTCATAGACATCAATTTTAGTGCGAGAAGTGTAAAGAAAATGGACGTCCCAATATGATAGGTGTAGGGATGAGGTGAATGTTCATCACCATATCACACGTGAAAAATCAACAGGGAAAACTAAACCATTTATTTTGACTAGCACATCTTCTATCACTCCATCCGGGTATGCATTGGTACGATCAGCTAGTTGCACAATTACGTGAGTTTCTTTCAGTTTTCCTAAATTTAGTGAAGCATACAAGGATCTAGGCATGACATTTATGGATGCTCCTAAATCTATAAGTGCTTTGTCAATGCGGTGATTGCCTATGGTACAAGGGACAGTGAACATACCCGGGTCTTTGCATTTTGGAGGCAACTTCTTCTGGAATACTGCTGAAACGGTTTCTCCCATTTTGATTATTTCATTTCCCTTCAATTTCCTCTTATTAGTGCAAAGATCTTTCAAAAACTTAGCATAGCGTGGAATTTGTTTGATTGCATCTAACAATGGAATGTTGATTTCTATTATCCTAAATGTGTCCAAAATTTCTTTCTCCTTGTCATCTTTGTTGGTTTTCGCTAATCTACTCGGAAAATGGGGAGGAATTGTTTTAGCATTGATATGAGAGTTAGGACTTACTTCATTTTCAAGCTTTTCTTCTTTGTCTTCATGTGTGGGAACTTCTTTGTGACGGTTTTCGATCTCTTTTCCAGTCCTTAAGGTTATGGCACTAACATTCTTTGGATTTACCTCAGGTTGGGATGGTAACTGCCCTCCAGATTGTGCTTCCAGTCGATTGATGGCAGTTGCCAATTGACTCATCTGGTTTTCCAAGTTTTGAATGCTTACCTTGGAATCCTGTTGAAATTTCACAGTGTTAGTTGCTAATGTTTTCACCATATCCTCGAGAGACATACCTGATTGTTGAGGTTTTTGTTGAAATTGCCCTTGGGGTTGAAAATTCCCTTGTTGTTGGAATTGGCCTTGAGGTTTGTTAGGGAATAATCCTGGGGGTTTGTTGGTTCCATAACTCATATTGGGGTGATCTCGCCATCCTGGATTATAGGTGTTTGAGTACGGATTGTATTCTTGTCTTGGGAATGGGAAATTATTTGTTGAGTTCACTTGTTCGTTGTTATCCACTTGTAGAACAGGACAAGCATCTGTAGGATGTCCTAAATTTGTGCATATGCCACATGCTTTGACTTGCGGATTGTTTTCTACAATAATTTGTTTGAGAAGATGTGTTAGTTCAGAAAGTTGGCTTTCAATATTGGAATTACTTACCTCGTTAACTCTTCGAAGGTTCATCTCCCGGTCTGTACTGAATTGTTGAGTGTTTTCAGCCATGTTTGAAATAAGTGTTCTGGCTTCAACAGGGGTTTTGTTCATCAATGCGCCTCCACTAGCAGCATCAACCATGTTTCTGTCTGATTGACATAAGCCTTCATAGAAGTATTGCACTAGGAGGTTTTCACCGATTTGGTGATGCGGGCGCTTGCAATGAGCTTTTTGAAACGCCTCCCAATACTCATAAAGAGTTTCTCCATTGTTTTGGCGTACTCGGCAGATATCTTTCACGATATTTGCGATCTTTGAAGTTGGGAAGTACTTTTCGAGGAAAAGTTGCTTCATTTGATTCCATGTTGTGACCGAATCCTAGTGGTAAAGTGTATAACCAACTGCGGGCGGCATCTTTTAGTGAAAATGGAAAGGCTCGAGGCTTGATTTGCTCTTGCTGATGCACAGGGGTTTCATGCTATCCCACACCACATGAAACTCCTTCAAGTGTCGATATGGATTTTCGCCGGATCGTCCATGAAAAGAAGGTAGAAGATGTATCAAACCGGATTTCAGCTCGAAAGTTTTACCTTCTTCTACGGTTGGAAAGGTGATACACAAAGGTTGTTGAATAACTTCGGGAGTTGCAAGTTGTTTGAGAGTTCTTTCGTTATTGTTTTCTTCCATTTCTCGTTCGGTTTGTTTTGCGTGTCTTATTCGTCTTCGAATGGATTTCTCGATTTCTGGATCGAAACTTTCAAGAATTCGATTAGTAGATCGGGTATTATGCATACAAGTGAAGAAGAAATTTTGTTTTTTTTAAAAAATTAATTAATAAAAGCAACTAAACTGGTTAACCGTTCCCCGGCAACGGCGCCAAAAACTTGGGCGTGTTGTCGCGGCCCACCAAAGTTTGTTTTATTTCCTTACTCGGTTTTAAAACTACAAATTAATGTAGAAGTGGTAAGTAAGGGTCGAACCCAAGAGGAACGGTGCTTAATCTAATTGTCTTTATCAATTAATATAGGAAAGTGGGGGTTTTGAGAATTTTGAATGAAAATCAAATGACAAAAGATAAGATCAAATAAAACAATTGAAATAAATATCTAGTTCTCGGGTTCGGTTGTGTCAACAACTTGTGTTTATCTTTCCCATGAAACGTGTTACTATTCCTTCTTCAATTTATCAACTCTCAATTAACCAAGAAGCTCTGATTAACGAATTCTTCCTTAAGTGTATTAAGTTAAAAGTAAGCTCTTTAACTTAACATCTAGCTATTAGATAACCCTAAACAAACTCTTAGGATTTAATGCAAAGCTAGTATGAAATGACCGAGAAGAATGAGTTGAATTAGATGAATAATTTCACAAGCTCGAATTAATGCATCTAAGATGATTTGTTAATAAATATGCACGATATTCATTTGCTACTTTGGATTGGAATCTAATGACAATTACGGATCAAAAGTTCCAATCCTAGCAAGTAACTTGAATTTAAAGATTAATTGATTCAATTGGCCAAGGTGAATGCAATAATAAAATAAACTCAAAAACGGGTTTACAAGCATAACAAATCAACAAATTGAAGTAGAGGAATAGATAAAACGTTACTAAAGAGTTAGAAAAGATAACAACACGTTAGTTGAACACAACGTCCCCCTCGAACTAGATAGAAAAGTCTTAACTACTCATAATTGCGGGGTTTCATACTTTTTAGCGAGTGTTAGCCTTGTATCACCACCACTATATGATAGATTATGCAAAATATAGTAAAAAAGTAAATAAATACTAAGAAATAAATAGAGAAATAAAAGGGAAAAGAGAACTTAGCGTAAGAATTGATCCTTGAATATGAAAAGCTAAAATCTTCAAGCTAAAACTAAGAACAAATGAAGAAGAAAATTTTATTGGAGAGAACTACTAGCTAATTCTCTTCTGCTAAGTTGTGTATTTCCTTCCTTACAAATGCCTCTATTTATAGGCAAAATTTCACAAGAAAACATGATAAAAAATTGTACAACTACTCCATTATGATTCCACTAATTGGTAACCACCAAATCATGATCTTAAATTGCTCCATTAGTTCAAATATTGTATCATGGTATAGGTAAGCATCTTGGCTGAATTTTGCAATTGGAATTTCCTTTTTTTGATATTTTAGTAGAAAGTTATGAATTTTCTACCAAAACATGGCCCAAGAAATCCTCCATTCACATCACTCTCGGTTTTGCCTATTTTTGACCATGATATAATCCGAATCATTTGAAGATGTCAACATCAAAGTTGTAGCCTCTGAGTTTCCTTTCCAACAATAAAAAGTGCAGGTCAATCCGAATTTTGTAACAAAGTTATGGTCAAATTCATCGAATCATGGCAAAGTGAAATTTGAGTCACTGATTTTTTACGCTTTGTCCTTTCTCTTCAAATGGCCATAACTTTCACTAGAAACTCCGATTTGGGATCCGACAAAAATGTGGAAATCCCCTTTTGATATTCTTTGATATTGGCACAAGAAAAATTGTAAAAACAACTTTTCATAAAATTGCATCGGAGACCCTCCATCTTCGAATTTGCTTGCATTTCGATCCCAAGTTTCGTTTTCGCTCCGTTTTTATCCATTTTGACGCCTTTTGATTTCTTGTGACTCTAAACACACAATAAAAGGAAAACACATAAAAATAAACATATAATACTAATAAAACACACAAATACGTAAAATAGAAGAGTTATTTAAGTGCTTTTCTAGCACTTATCAATAGTAAACGAGCCCGAGCCGAGCCCGAACAGCGAGCCGGCGAGCCGAGCCAAATGGACATGCCTGATAACAACATAATATGTACTCAACTTTAAAATAGCAATTCTTTGAAGTTGACATATTATATCTGTTTAAGAAGTACATTGGTAAGTCCAAAGAGTTTGGTCTAGTGATAAGATACTCCGGTCCTTACCAGTTTGTTCCGAATTCGAGACACCACACCCCAACACACACATTGGAAAACCGCTTCAAAAACACGAAAAAAAAATGAACATCTTCCATTCACTAGTACAAAAAGGAGCTTGGGTGGCGGTTGTTTTATATTTCAGGTAGCGGTTCTTTGATCGCTACCCAAAATGACGCCACCCAATGTCGCCAAAAGCGTGGCGGTTCAAAAAACGCCACCCAAAAAATAAAGGGTGGCGGTTGTTTAAAAAAAACAACCGCCACCTGTTCTCTATTTAAAAAAAAAAATATTTAGGGCGGCGGTTGTTTTTTAAACAACCGCCACTGTTCTATATTTAAAAAAAATACTTAGGGTAGCGGTTCTTTATACAGAACTGCCACCCGTTTTATTTCCCTTTTTTTATAGAAGAACTACCAACACAGGATTAGGATTACAACCAAAAATGAAATAACTAAGAACGAAATAATTTTTATTCAAAGCCAATCGCCTCTAATTACAACAAAAGTTGTTCTTAAATAATATAACCCTAAGATACTATAAAATGAAATAACGAAATGAACAAGTTAACAACTATGAAGAATGAAAATACGAAACTATGAAATGAAAAATTAAAAACAGCGTTTTGAGGCCTTAGACGACCTCAGATGGGCCTGAAACGTCAGATCATAGCAAAAGCTGTTATTGTTATAGATATCATCGCGGCGATTCCGGAATGGGGTAGTGGGCTTAAAACGGACATCGTATGCAAAAGTTATGGCCGTTTAAAGTTTGCATGCCCAAAACTCGCAAAAAATTATATTAACTATTAATTTTTTTAATTGCTCTTTTAATTTATTTATAATCCATAAAAAATTATTCATAACTCAAAAATTACTTCTTTAACTAATAATTAATAACTAATCTCACTAAAATTATACCTCTAATTCAACAACATGCATATAAATAAATCAAGATTTAATTCAACAATATCCATATATAGCAAAAATACATATTTACAATAGAAAACATAATTCCAATCAAATTATACACAAGAAATATAACACATTAAATATGAAATCACAATATATACGTATATTACAACAAACAAAAACCATAAAATCAAGATTTACAAAAAAAAAAAAAAAAACCCTAGAATTTTGGGAATGTTGACTTACTAACCTCAAAAAAGGGAAATTTGGGACCAATTGACAGAGAAAGACGACCTTGCTATGTGTTGTGGTTCCAACTTGTGAATAAAATGCAACAAAATCCGATTTCAAGAAACCCTAAAATTTGGGGATGTTAAATTATAACCTAAAAATACACGAATTTGGGACGAAAAGATAGAGGAAACTTGCCTTGGGGTCTTTGTTTATCGAAAGAAATAGGCCCAGGAAGTGTTAAAGAGGTTTAGAATGGAGAATTGTAATCCAGTACATAATCCCATTGTTCCAGGTTCCAAGTTGATGAAAGATACAATTGGTGAAAAAGTTGACATCACCTTTTATAAGCAAATTGTGGGAAGCCTCATGTATCTCACAGCCACTCGACCTGACATGATGTTTGTGGTGAGTCCCATTAGTAAATTCATGGATTGCCCAACTGAAATGCATTTGGTAGCAGCTAAGAGGATCTTGCAATACTTAAAAGGAACTTTTAATTTTGGAATATTCTACAATAAAGCAGAAAGTTTTGAGCTAATTGGATATAGTGATAGCGATTATGCCGGTGATGTGGACGATAGGAAGAGTACTTCTGGTTATTTGTTCATGTCGAGCTGAGGAGCTGTTTCTTGGTCTTCAAAGAAGCAACCCGTGGTTACGTTATCGACTACTGAAGCTGAGTTTATAGCTGCAGCTTCGTGTGCTTGTCACGCAATATGGCTAAGAAGGATAATGAAGGATTTGGGTCACTCTCAACAAGATTCTACAACAATCTTTTGTGATAACAACTCAGCAATCAAGCTCTCGAAAAATCCCGTGATGCATGGCCGAAGCAAGCACATAGATGTACGTTTCCACTTTCTTCGTGAACTCACAAATAATGAAACTATAAAGCTGGTTCATTGTCATACTCAAGAACAAGTGGCAGACATTTTGACTAAGCCATTGATGCTTTTCTGAAGATGCGTGAATTGATGGGAATCTGTCCAGAACCAAGTGTAAACTGACTGTTAACAACAGTAAGTTTAAGGAAGGATGTTAAAATATTTTATTTATGCATCACTTGATATTATCCACTATATTAATTTGTTGCACTTGTGAGTCTGCATATGTAAATGAGTCCTAGTCTTTAGGGATTAGTGGTTATTATCTTTTCATTTTTGACCAAGTCTCACCACGTTTAGGAGTGTGTTTAACGTGGGTTTCATATTCTGAGTTTTGTGATCTTTTAAGGCTATATATATAGCCAATTAATATTATTGTTTGAGAGCACTTTTCTTCCCAATTTGCTAAGTATTTTACGCACATACTTAACAGCTTCGAGTCATCATTGATTCAATCTAAATTTAGGCGTCAACGTTGCAGATCCGGAAGGCATAGGCATTCGGTCACTTTGATTTTTACACATTTCCAGGCCTTTTAGCGTTTCATACTATTAACCTGGGTGTGCTGTGAGTCTGTTAGTAGATTCACCTTTTTTTGTTTTTAGCTGTGCTAAATCTATGTTGCTTTGATGTATTTTGCCAAATTGAATGAATGAATAGCATCATATTCCCAAAAAAAAAAAGGTAGAAGAATTGAAACCCCCCATTGGACCTAGATAGAGGGATAAAAAAAAATGTAGGGGACAACCCAAAAAAAAAAAAAAAAACACGCACCGCCGTCATGTACACCCTCACGGCCCGAAAACCCCCCTCTGAAATGCCAAAACCATGTTAAAATTATTTTTCATATCGACACAATAGTATTAAGTTATAAATTATTATTTTTTATTTTCACACTAGTATTAATTTATAATAAGTAGATCAATTTTTAATCATTTGTTCAAATTAAAATTTGCGCCTAATGCTAGATGAGATTTTTACAGATTTGTAATACTAACACAAATATGCACTATATATTCGAAAGTTTTTACGAAATTCATTTAATTAGAATTGAACGATAAATTTAATTGTGATCCAAAATGAACATATATAAACAGTTAAAGTTGAAATCATGTAATTTATAGAAACAGCTAGGACTAATTTGGATAGGTTTAAAAGTTTTGTATCCAATTGAAAGTGTTACTTTATTGAGAGAATGATAATTTCGTCATTTTAGTCCTAAAAGTTCTTATTGCGCCAAGAAACAGTAAGTATAGGGATTAAGATGCTTCAATTCTCCAAATGGGTCCTTAAAACGCAACAACCCCCAAGTACAGGTCTTGGTTGTGCCGATTACTCGATCTTTAATATACTACAAATAAATTCGGTGTAGTTAGAACAAACTGTAATGTGAATATATAGAGTTTAAACTTTATAATTTATGCCTGAGATTTCGCCAGAGATGTGTGGTGTTAACTAGTCATCGGAGATTTTGATCCGTCGGCCGGGAATTATGCCCTTTCATCTGGTGGTTGGTCGCTGCTTTGTTGGTGGTGATCACCGGTAAGAAAATGAAAGGAATGGCAGGCGAGTGGGAAATTTTAGAAAAAGGAAGGGCATTTTGGGTAGTTTCTACCAGAATCTGGTCATGATTGAAAATATGGAAAGTAAATAATATTTTTAAATCTCAATTTTTAAAAGTTGCAACTTGTGCAATTTTATGAGGAATGGTTAATATAAAATATATTAACTATCTATTTTAACAAATTACATTTGTACACTAAAATACTATTTTTTAATGGTGCATTACAAGTTAAACATATTACGTCAGAAGATATCGTCATTAAATTATTTGAAGTCAGGTTCATTCCAATCTCGACTTGGGGCTTACGGAGAATGGATTTGGGAGCGCATCTAAGGGTTCCATAACCATCATATGACAACGAAATAATAGGAAGAAACGAAACAGACAAATCACCATATAAGGGTGTACAAACTAAAAACACCATACAAGGTGTAAATATAACATTATTAATAATATTTATAGAGTTCGAATCTTAGACCTCCTACAAGTCAGGAAAAATTTTAACTATCAGCTAATCTTGATGGTTTGTACGCAAAAATATAAAATACAAAAAAATAAAAATAAAAATGCGATAACCATCCTCTAGATGATTTTCCGTTAGGCAAATAGATGTGCTCAGGGCTACAATGATGGCTAACTTGAAGGAATACAATAATTCGATGGGAAGGAAATGTGTGAGGAAAAAATTGAGGAAAATGTGATTTGATTCCAAAATTACCCTTATCAAAGCATTCTTAAATGAATCACCAAGGGTAATTTTGGAATCAAATCACATTTTTCTCAACTCTTTCGTCACCCATTTCCTTCCCATAGAATTATCGGAAGGAATATCGACCACTGTTTTCATTTTCTACGTCATTCTTCATTATCTTCATAAATTTGATCTAATCATTAATCACGCATTAGCCAATAGCACCACAATATTTTCTTTTGATTTTAATGAATTCGGATTACTGAATCTGTAACACGTAATTGTAAAGGGCGAAAAGTGGGTCCGGCAGTCACAAACTTCCCCAAATCAATTTCCTTCAACAGGAATAAAGGGCGGAAATGATTTGCATCAGACATTGCTCAACATTCGTGCACACAATCTTTAACTTCCTTCCTTGAATAATTCTAGAATCAGGTATAGTGTTAGGTAAAGTTCTAGATAGAGTGAAAAAGTGGACCAAATTACTCCCCTCCCCCACCTATAAAGTCCTCCATCCTTTGCAGCTGTTGTCATCACTTGCAGCATTCTGCAGGGATCCAATTCACCTTTCTAGGTCCACTATCGACTCCACGAGTTTGACACCTTGTCCAGAAGCAATTGGGGCAGTGGAATTTCTTTTGACCCTAAGCGAAATATTTTTATTTTTTTTGGGGGACTTATAATTAAATTTACATATAGCGAAATAATATTTGTGGGCCTTTTATATTTAAATAAAAAAACCTTTTTGGATTTTTTTTCCTTTTTAGTTTTTTGGGCCTTAGGAGGCACCTATAGTTCAGACGGCCGCTAGTTGTAATGTGCGCTGCAGCCACCAAGTCATATAGCTCGGGCATTGGTTGTTTGTGGGAATCCAGTTTGACTACTTTTGCACTGAAACCTCAAGTGTCTTATGGAACTGTGATAGTTTAGTTGCATGGTCCCATCATCAACCCTAGTACCACGATGTCATCAATCTGTCTTATGGAAATTCAATTCGTCCCCATTAAGATCGGTACAACGATCTTAATTTCCTTCGTCCCCATTAAGATCGGTACAACGATCTTAATTTTGTTCTGCCACGAAAACTATCATGAACTTCAAAAATAGCTTCTAGATACAAACCTTAACAGATCTTCTATAAGAGATGATTCGGAGTTCATCTCCATTATATCCTAGACCTTGCGTTAGAATGCTGGAGTTAGGACTTAGAATGCACACTTTGCCGACGTCTAGCCCAGCTTCCAGCTTCCATGTCACATTGTAACACTATAAAACACTGAGCCTTAAATCATAACTCCAAAATTTTCCATGTTTTCAAGCACTTGGGTCATTTCCTGTTTTGCTTAATCTTGTTTGTAGCTCGATTATTTATTATATCACATAGCGGTGGACGACTATATGTGTTTTCCATACTTTTAACCTGCACTTTTTGCTGCTAGACTTTTCTGGATTCCGTTTTTGGCATTTTTCTGTAATTGGATTGGATATTCAGTTGCCAGAAATCAGCTCCAGTTGATATGCAATGCAAGGATAAAGTGTGTGGTTGTCCCATTTGACACAACCGACCGAAGAGGAGCTTACCAACATGGTAAGAATAATACATCAATTGTAAATGATTTCTCGATCTTTCTTTTGCACTTTTGGCACTAAAAGAAGAAAGAATGAGCTCCATTAACGAGAAGGAATTGTTAAAGCAAGAATTGGTTAGTGACATCGCATCACTTCTATACCCCCTGCTCACTCCTTGATAGCCAAACTTTATTTTCATCTTCCAAAGGACCTTTGAGGAAGGAGCTGTAGAAGTTATCACTTTATAGAGTCCTTAATTTAGTTGGAGTTAACAGGTTAGAGCCTCTTTTCAATTAATTTGTGAGTTTGTCGAACTTGGATCATAACCAATTTCATTCCTTTTTCTTGTTCCGCTGGATGAGTACAATTGATAACTCAGTCCATTTTACAAGCCTAACGATGCAGAGTGGTGGCATAATTTCAATAACAAGTCATCGTCATTAGCATCACTTTTCTATTTCATGTATATTCTTTACAAATAACTAAATCATGTCCATCTTTTGAATTTCATTTGCAGATTAACAAGCCCCATTTTCCATTATCTTTTCTACCCCAAATAGGAAAGATGATTAAACACCCTCTTCAAGGCTGGTTCTACTCACATTATTTCATCAAATTAAATTTATATTTTTTCTCTCGTCTTCGTCGATCGCTTATATATAGATTAACAATTACTTTGTGTTTTTTTAATATCTCTTCTCCAATTCTCAATCACACAATCCAAATCTAAATTAAATTTTCCCAAATCCAAATCCAAATTCATATCTAAATTAAATTTCCCCAATCCAATCTAAATTGAACAATACCTAAATTATTATATCGCAAAAAGACAATCGAGGCATTACTCAATAGCTAAGTCTTTTCCACTCAGGAACAAGCCGCCGGGGGGGTGGGGGGGTGGAGGTGTGGGGAAGGGAAGAAAAAGAGAGAGAGAAGGAAAAAGAAGAGTCCATCAACCTTCACTGGAAAAACTTCATCGTACGAAACCACGACCGCGCCAGATATCATCGGTAACTCTGGAAGATGTCTCCATGCAAAAACCACCTACGTCCACACCATGAACATGAACGAGATCATTAGTTAATTTGACGCCAGCCAAAAACAGAGCAACTGAGAAAGTGTCCCTGGAGTGTGCGCAGTTTTGTTGCTTAGAGGCAGGATCCGCAAAATTTGAAGTGGAGATGAAATTCTTGACAGCAGCCACGGCGACGTCCAGGGTTTTCTGGATCGCCGGCAGGTGGTGCTGCACGATCAACTTTTCCACAACATAATTTCAGAACAAAACAGAAGACCACAAGTGCAGTGAGGGAGAGCGCCATCACTATCTTCAGATTCAATTCGATTTCCATGTTCAGTATATTCGAGAACCAAAATTGACGTGTGAAACACCCGCTGGCTTGCTTGTATATCCAGCAGGCAAGCATTCAGTCTATTATCATGAGATTCGAGAATAGTTGTTGAGGCGTTAATGTCAATTCCCTGCAGCCCACATTTTGAAACTTTCTCATACCATAAAATTTTCCTCCTTCAACTTTGGACGGGAGTTGTTGCAAATTGGGCCTACAACCAAATTTTAGTGTGATCCAGTAGCTCTGCCTCATTTGACTTGTTGGACCAAGCTAGCAATTAAGCCCAAGTTGAAGTCAATTATTGCTGCTGACCGTTGGATTTATGCATAACTTTTTCAGCCGTCCATATGGTGTATTTAAGCTTGGCATCTGAGTTGTTTTTTAGGGTTAATTCATTTTTCTCCTTCCTTGTAGCCGTCTGAATATTCTTCGCTTCATGCCTTTTCTGGAAATTAATGTGAGCTAAGTGAGATTATTCCAGTTTAGGTTATTTACTTAGTGAGAGAGAGTAAATTTTCAGAGCTAATACTTTGTACTCTTCGTGAGTGTTTTTCGAGAGGAGATTAGGGTCGATACTGCTAGGTGTATTGTATCTGATCGAAGGTTGTAACTCTGAATACTGGATATTTGGCTTTGGTTAATGGAAGAGGGAGGCGGATCTACCATTGTAGAGCCTCAAAGGGAGGCGTAGCCATAGCTTCGTGTTGTGGTGAACTTCCTGGCTTAGTGGCAACTGCTCGGTGTTCTATTCTTCTGTTTTTACTCTTTATTTTCGTATATTATTGTTAGTGGTAATTGCTTGATTGTTATCTGAGTTATATTCGAAAATTGAAAAAACGTAATTTCTCTTAAGAATACCATTTGTTGGTTAATCTTTAAACCCCTAAACTTAACAAGTGGTATCAGAGCTTGTTGTTAGGTTTAGGTGGATTTTTTTTTTAAATCTTTCGAGAAATTAGTTAAAAGTTTGTTTTTGAACTTTAGTCTCCTGTTATGGCAGTGAATGCTTTGTGCTTGATTCCTGTTGTCACTTTGCTATTTATCTTCCATGTCATTAACTTGCTGATTATATACTTGTTCTCTGTGAGCTTGCTTTTATTACTCCGCTGTATTGCTCATTTGCACACATTGCACTACTGAGTGTTTTGCATCACCATCCTTATACTGATTTTAGGTTCTTGGCTGTGACACCCTTGTCCACAGCCCTTGAGCCTAGTGGAAACCTGTGGGTCGCAGTTTTGGATACATTAGTATCATTTGTGTGTTGCTCTCTGCTGAGGTTATTTCTTGAGTACTTGGTGTTATTTGCCTGATGTTTTACTCTGTTATGTCGTCCTCTGGCTTCCATCTTGAGTGTTTTGATGGGAAAGGTGACTGTCCCATGTGGCAACAGAAGATGAAAAGCCTTCTGATTCAGCAAAAGGCTGCTAAGGCTATTGATAAATTAAACCTTTGCAGCTGACTCTACTGCTGAACAGATCAAGGATATGGATGAGTTGGCATACTCTTCCATTATCCTCTTCTTAGGCGACTTCGATCATCAGGCAAGTTGGAACACAAAAGATCTTGAAGGTCCGTGGAAAAAGCTTGAGGAGCTGTATCTCCAAAAATCTTTGCCTTACAAGCTGTATTTGTTAAAAAAAAAATTCAGTTTTAAAATTGATCCTGGCAAAGAGTTGGATGTGAGTTTAGATGTTTTTAACAAGTTGTTACAGGACATTAAACTCACCGAGATAAGACCATTGACCAATATGCTACTGTTGTTTTGCTTAATGCTATACCTGAGTCTTTTAAGGATGTCAAGTCAGCTATTAAGTATGGTAGAGATGAATTAAGCTTAGATGTGGTAGTTAATGCATTAAAGAGTAAGGATCATGAGCCGAGGTTAGACAAGGACTTCAAATCTAATGGAGAAGCCTTGATGACTAGAGGCGAGATCACAAAGATATAGGCATCAACATCATTCCAAGGCGGGTAATTCAAGTTCTAGTCACATGATCGGCATCATAATCGTGAGTCATAGCAAAGACCACTAAGAAAAAGGGAAAGGGTAAACATAGGTCCAAACCCAAGTCTAGAGGTGAGGACGATTGTGTTATAGCGTGGGAGTCCTTCTCATTTCATCAAGGATTGCAACAAACCCAAAACTTTCCAAAGAAATCGGGACCAAAGCAATCAAGCACGGATCCAATATTATTCAAGAAGAAGTGTTTGTTGCTTGATTCGGGTTGAACAATCGATTCTATTTTTTCATCGGCTTGGAATGAGGGATTGTGAGTGGTTCTTAGATTACAGTTGCACATTTCATATGACCCCACATAGGCATTGGTTTGAGTCTTATACTTACATCTTTAAAGAGGCGAGATAGTTTTGACTAACAAAGTTACAGCCAGGGTTCTTTGGTCTAGGAGACATTAAACTTAGGTTTGACTACGGCTATGTGATAACCCTTAAGAATGTCGGACATGTACACGATTTAGAGAGCAACCTATACATCCATTGCCATTTTAGAAGATGAGGGATATTGTGGTAGCTTTGGAGATGGTCTTATGAGGGTTTATAAGGGCTCTTTGTTGGCTTTTAAAGGCAGCAAGAGAGGTGACTTATACATCACTGGGGCTGATGTTATAAAGTCACCTTTTGAAGCTACTTATACTGTTAGGACTGACCCTACTTCTCTTTGGCATAGGAGGCCTGCTCATATCAGCACCAAAGGCTTGCAGATTTTGAGCAAGAAAGGGTGTTTTGAATCATATAAAATATCAGATTTACCTTTCTGTGAGTGTTGTGTCTTGGGAAAGCAACATAGAGTTCAGTTCTCACATAGTGTTCAAAAATCTACTGCTCCTTTGGAGTATGTGCACTCTGATTTGTGGGGGCCATCTAGTGTTGCTACCCATGGGGGGGACAAATTTTTCTTATCCATTATAGATGATTTTTCTAGGAAGGTTTGGGTTTTTCCCATAAAATCTAAAGCTGATGTTTTTGAAAAGTTTAAAAATTGGAAAGTGTTTGTTGAAAATCAATCAGGTTTTAAACTTAAATGCTTAAGGACTGATAATGGTCTTGAATTTTGCAACACTGTTTTTGATGATTTCTGTAAAACTCATGGGATAAAAAGGCACAAAACAGTACCATATTCACCTCAGCAAAATGGAGTTGCTGAGAGAATGAATAGGACACTGTTGGAAATGGTAAGATGTATGTTAGCTGACTCAGGTCTCTCAAAGCCCTTCTGGGGAGAAGTGATCAATACAGCTGTGTACTTGATCAATAGATCTTCCTCATCTGCCATTGATGGTAAAGTACCTGAAGAGGTTTGGCAAGGAAAACCTATAAAATACTCACATTTAAAAGTTTTTGGTTGTGCTGCATATGTACACCAAAAAGATGATAAGTTGAGTCCTAGATCTATCAAGTATGTGTTCATAGGGTATCCCGAGGGAGTTAAAGGTTTTAGGTTATGGGCTAGAGGTCAAGGTGGAGTCAAGATTATTACTAGTAGAGATGTTATCTTCAAGGAAGATGAAATGCCATGTTTAGAGAAGAAAGATCATGATTCTAACCCTCTGCCTAACCATATTACTGCCCCTATGCCACTGTTTACTCCTAGTAAGGTGGAGACACCTCATGAAGATGGACAAGGACCTCAGTTTGAGCAAAATCAGACTTATAATCAGTCTGAATCTGAGGATGAGGAAACTCCTGAGCCAGAACCTAACCCAAATGATTACCAACTTGTGAGAGATAGATCGAGAAGAGTCAGGTTACCTACTAGACTTAGTGACTATGATTTGGCTGCTATGTTTGCTGCACAAACCTATGATGACTTAACTGAAACTGAGCCTAAAACTTTTGAAGAAGCAGTTAAGTCACCATAGGCTGATAAGTGGTGGGATGCCATGAATGAGGAAATGTCATCTTTGTGTAAAAATGGGACTCGGATTCTTGTTAAAAGACCTGAAGGAAAATCCTTGGTGGATTGCAAATGGTTTTACAAAGTTAAGGAGGGAAACAGCCCTGAATCTATTAGATTCAAAGCTAGGTTGGTAGCTAGAGGTTTCACTCAAAAGGAAAGGGATAGACTATACTGAGATTTTTTCACCTGTAGTTAAGTATGCCACTTTGAAGATTATGTTTGCTCTAGTTGCTCATTTTGATTGGGAAATGCATCAGATGGATGTTAAGACTGCTTTTCTATATGGTGACTTGAATGAGGATATTTATATGTGCCAACCAGCTGGTTTTATTGATAAATCTCATCCTAATCATGTTTGCCTCCTTAAGAAATCGTTGTATGGTCTAAAAGCAGTCCCTAGGCGGTGGAACTTGAAATTTGACTCTTACATGTTGACACTCAAATTTATTAGAAGCAAGTATGACCATTGTTTGTATTTTAGATACTCTAATGCTAGTATGATTTACTTGCTTATCTATGTGGATGACATGTTGCTCATTAGTCCTAGTAAAAATCTGATTAATGAGTTAAAAAATGCCCTATCTGCTGAATTTGACATGAAGGATTTATGTGATGCTACTAAGATATTGGGCATGAGCATTGTTAGAGATAGGTCTAAGTGCACCTTATTTCTGAACCAATCTACTTATGTGGCTAAATTATTAAAGAGATTTGCTATGAGTGATTGTAACAGTGTTACTTTACCTCTTGCTAATCACTTTAATTTGAGTAAAGAAGACTGTCCATTGACTGAAGAAGAAAAGGATTGCATGAAAAGTGTGCCCTACTCGAATGCTATAGGTTCAGTTATGTATGCCATGATATGTTCTAGGCCTGACTTAGCATATTCTGTGAGTATATTGAGTAGATATATGTCAAAGCACAGGAAACTTCATTGGAATGCATTGAAATGGCTTTTAAGATATCTTAAGTATTCCATGGATGTTGGGTTGATATATTCTCACTGTTCTGAAGGTATAAAGCTTAAAGGGTATGTAGATGCTAATTATACAAATGATAGGGATAATAGAAAGTCCACAACTTCTTATGTGTTTACTTTGTGTAATTCTTGTGTGACATGGAAATCCCACTTACAACATACTGTGGCTTTATCTACTACTAAATCTGAGTATGTGGCACTGACTGAAGCTGTAAAAGAATCATTATGGTTGAAAGGATTGTTGACTGAACTTAAAATGCTTGAATCTGATGTGGTACTTTTCTGTGATAGTATGTCTGCAATTCAACTATGCAAGAATCCAGTTTTTCATGATAGAACTAAGCATATTGAGGTTAAATTGCATTTCATACGTGATATTGTTTCTAAAGGTGAAGTTTTACTTGAAAAGATACCATCTCAATTCAATCCTGAGATATGAGCACTAAGGTCTTTGTCACTTGGTAAGTTCAAGTCATGTTTAAGTTTGTTAAACATTGACAGAGGATAAAATATATCCGCCTTTCTCATTTTCTTTTATTTTGATTTTTATTTTCATTTCTTAATTAAGTTTAGTTTCAGTCCTTATTCATAAGCAGAAAAATTCAAAAAGAGGTTACTAGCCATTGCTATGTGCGGTGTTACGAGGCTAGGACACAATGGTGTTCGGCTTCCTTTCAATATTAACCATTGCCACTTGCTGGAGCTTACGGATCAAGGTGGAGGTTTGTTGCAAATTGGGCCTACAACCAATTTTAGTGTGATCGATGGCTCTGCCTCATTTGACTTGTTGGACCAAGCTAGCAATTAAGCCCAAGTTGAAGTCAATTATTCTTCTTGGCACAGTTGGATTTATGCATAACTTTTCAGCCGTCCATATGGTGTATTTAAGCTTGGCATCCAGTTGTTTTTAGGGTTAATTCATTTTTCTCCTTCCTTGTAGCCGTCTGAATATTCTTCGCTTCATGCCTTTTCTGAAATTAATGTGAGCTAAGTGAGATTATTCGATTTAGGTTATTTACTTAGTGAGAGAGAGTAAATTTTGAGCTAATACTTTGTACTCTTCGTGGAGTGTTTTTCGAGAGGAGATTAGGGTCGATTAAATCTTGCTAGGTGTATTGTATCGATCGAAGGTTGTAACTCAATGAATCTTGGATATTTGGCTTTGGTTAATGGAAGAGGGAGGCGGATCTACCATTGTAGAGCCTCAAAGGGAGGCGTAGCCATAACTTCGTGTTGTGGTGAACTTCACGGCTTAGTGGCAACTCGGTGTTCTATTCTTCGCTTTTTACTCTTTATTTTCGTGATATTATTGTTAGTGGTAATTGCTTGATTGTTATCTGAGTTATATTCGAAAATTGAAAAAACGTAATTTCTCTTAAGAATACCATTTGTTGGTTAATCTTTAAACCCCTAAACTTAACAAGTGGTATCAGAGCTTGTTGTTAGGTTTAGGTGGATTTTTTTTTTTTTAAATCTTTCGAGAAATTAGTTAAAAGTTTGTTTTTGAACTTTAGTCTCCTGTTATGGCAGTGAATGCTTTGTGCTTGATTCCTGTTGTCACTTTGCTATTTATCTTCCATGTCATTAACTTGCTGATTATATACTTGTTCTCTGTGAGCTTGCTTTTATTACTCCGCTGTATTGCTCATTTGCACACATTGCACTACTGAGTGTTTTGCATCACCATCCTTATACTGATTTTAGGTTCTTGGCTGTGACACCCTTGTCCACAGCCCTTGAGCCTAGTGGAAACCTGTGGGTCGCAGTTTTGGATACATTAGTATCATTTGTGTGTTGCTCTCTGCTGAGGTTATTTCTTGAGTACTTGGTGTTATTTGCCTGATGTTTTACTCTGTTATGTCGTCCTCTGGCTTCCATCTTGAGTGTTTTGATGGGAAAGGTGACTGTCCCATGTGGCAACAGAAGATGAAAAGCCTTCTGATTCAGCAAAAGGCTGCTAAGGCTATTGATAAATTAAACCTTTGCAGCTGACTCTACTGCTGAACAGATCAAGGATATGGATGAGTTGGCATACTCTTCCATTATCCTCTTCTTGGCTGACTCAGTCATCAGGCAAGTTGGAACACAAAAAGATACTGAAGGTCTGTGGAAAAAGCTTGAGGAGCTGTATCTCCAAAAATCTTTGCCTAACAAGCTGTATTTGTTAAAAAAAAAATTCAGTTTTAAAATTGATCCTGGCAAAGAGTTGGATGTGAGTTTAGATGTTTTTAACAAGTTGTTACAGGACATTAAACTCACTGGAGATAAGACCATTGACCAATATGCTACTGTTGTTTTGCTTAATGCTATACCTGAGTCTTTTAAGGATGTCAAGTCAGCTATTAAGTATGGTAGAGATGAATTAAGCTTAGATGTGGTAGTTAATGCATTAAAGAGTAAGGATCATGAGCTGAGGTTAGACAAGGACTTCAAATCTAATGGAGAAGCCTTGATGACTAGAGGCGAGATCACAAAGATAGGCATCAACATCATTCTCGGCGAGGGTAATTCAAGTTCTAGTCACGATCAGCATCATAATCAGAGTCATAGCAAAGACCCTAAGAAAAAGGGAAAGGGTAAACATAGGTCCAAACCCAAGTCTAGAGGTGAGACAGTGTGTTATAACTGTGGGAGTCCTTCTCATTTCATCAAGGATTGCAACAAACCCAAAACTTTCCAAAGAAATCAGGACCAAAGCAATCAAGCTTCTGGATCCAATATTATTCAAGAAGAAGTGTTTGTTGCAGTTCAGGTTGAACAATCAGATTCTATTTTTTCATCAGTTGGAATGAGGGATTGTGAGTGGTTCTTAGATTCTGGTTGCACATTTCATATGACCCCACATAGGCATTGGTTTGAGTCTTATACTTCTGTCTTTAAAGGGCAGATAGTTTCAGCTAACAAAGTTACCAGCAGGGTTGCTGGTCTAGGAGACATTAAACTTAGGTTTGACTCTGGCTATGTGATAACCCTTAAGAATGTCAGACATGTACCTGATTTAGAGAGCAACCTTCTGTCCATTGCCATTTTAGAAGATGAGGGATATTGTGGTAGCTTTGGAGATGGTCTTATGAGGGTTTATAAGGGCTCTTTGTTGGCTTTTAAAGGCAGCAAGAGAGGTGGCTTATACATCACTGGGGCTGATGTTATAAAGTCACCTTTTGAAGCTACTTATACTGTTAGGACTGACCCTACTTCTCTTTGGCATAGGAGGCCTGCTCATATCAGCACCAAAGGCTTGCAGATTTTGAGCAAGAAAGGGTGTTTTGAATCATATAAAATATCAGATTTACCTTTCTGTGAGTGTTGTGTCTTGGGAAAGCAACATAGAGTTCAGTTCTCACATAGTGTTCAAAAATCTACTGCTCCTTTGGAGTATGTGCACTGATTTGTGGGGCCATCTAGTGTTGCTACCCATGGGGGACAAATTTTTCTTATCCATTATAGATGATTTTTCTAGGAAGGTTTGGGTTTTTCCCATAAAATCTAAAGTCGATGTTTTTGAAAAGTTTAAAATTGGAAAGTGTTTGTTGAAAATCAATCAGGTTTTAAACTTAAATGCTTAAGGACCGATAATGGTCTTGAATTTTGCAACACTTGTTTTTGATGATTTACTGTAAAACTCATGGGATAAAAGGCACAAAAAGATTACCATATTCACCTCGGCAAAATGGAGTTCTTGAGAGAATGAATAGGACACTTTGTTGGAAATGGTAAGATGTATGTTAGCTGACTCAGGTCTCTCAAAGCCCTTCTGGGGAGAAGTGATCAATACAGCTGTGTACTTGATCAATAGATCTTCCTCATCTGCCATTGATGGTAAAGTACCTGAAGAGGTTTGGCAAGGAAAACCTATAAAATACTCACATTTAAAAGTTTTTGGTTGTGCTGCATATGTACACCAAAAAGATGATAAGTTGAGTCCTAGATCTATCAAGTATGTGTTCATAGGGTATCCCGAGGGAGTTAAAGGTTTTAGGTTATGGGCTAGAGGTCAAGGTGGAGTCAAGATTATTACTAGTAGAGATGTTATCTTCAAGGAAGATGAAATGCCATGTTTAGAGAAGAAAGATCATGATTCTAACCCTCTGCCTAACCATATTACTGCCCCTATGCCACTGTTTACTCCTAGTAAGGTGGAGACACCTCATGAAGATGGACAAGGACCTCAGTTTGAGCAAAATCAGACTTATAATCAGTCTGAATCTGAGGATGAGGAAACTCCTGAGCCAGAACCTAACCCAAATGATTACCAACTTGTGAGAGATAGATCGAGAAGAGCTGTCAGGTTACCTACTAGACTTAGTGACTATGATTTGGCTGCTATGTTTGCTGCACAAACCTATGATGACTTAACTGAAACTGAGCCTAAAACTTTTGAAGAAGCAGTTAAGTCACCATAGGCTGATAAGTGGTGGGATGCCATGAATGAGGAAATGTCATCTTTGTGTAAAAATGGGACTCGGATTCTTGTTAAAAGACCTGAAGGAAAATCCTTGGTGGATTGCAAATGGTTTTACAAAGTTAAGGAGGGAAACAGCCCTGAATCTATTAGATTCAAAGCTAGGTTGGTAGCTAGAGGTTTCACTCAAAAGGAAAGGGATAGACTATACTGAGATTTTTTCACCTGTAGTTAAGTATGCCACTTTGAAGATTATGTTTGCTCTAGTTGCTCATTTTGATTGGGAAATGCATCAGATGGATGTTAAGACTGCTTTTCTATATGGTGACTTGAATGAGGATATTTATATGTGCCAACCAGCTGGTTTTATTGATAAATCTCATCCTAATCATGTTTGCCTCCTTAAGAAATCGTTGTATGGTCTAAAACAGTCCCCTAGGCAGTGGAACTTGAAATTTGACTCTTACATGTTGACACTCAAATTTATTAGAAGCAAGTATGACCATTGTTTGTATTTTAGATACTCTAATGCTAGTATGATTTACTTGCTTATCTATGTGGATGACATGTTGCTCATTAGTCCTAGTAAAAATCTGATTAATGAGTTAAAAAATGCCCTATCTGCTGAATTTGACATGAAGGATTTATGTGATGCTACTAAGATATTGGGCATGAGCATTGTTAGAGATAGGTCTAAGTGCACCTTATTTCTGAACCAATCTACTTATGTGGCTAAATTATTAAAGAGATTTGCTATGAGTGATTGTAAGTGTTACTTTTACCTCTTGCTAATCACTTTAATTTGAGTAAAGAAGACTCGTCCATTGATGAAGAAGAAAAGGATTGCATGAAAAGTGTGCCCTACTCAGATGCTATAGGTTGATTATGTATGCCATGATATGTTCTAGGCTTTGACTTAGCATATTCTCGGTGAGTATATTGAGTAGATATATGTCAAAGCACAGGAAACTTCATTGGAATGCATTGAAATGGCTTTTAAGATATCTTAAGTATTCCATGGATGTTGGGTTGATATATTCTCACTGTTCTGAAGGTATAAAGCTTAAAGGGTATGTAGATGCTAATTATACAAATGATAGGGATAATAGAAAGTCCACAACTTCTTATGTGTTTACTTTGTGTAATTCTTGTGTGACATGGAAATCCCACTTACAACATACTGTGGCTTTATCTACTACTAAATCTGAGTATGTGGCACTGACTGAAGCTGTAAAAGAATCATTATGGTTGAAAGGATTGTTGACTGAACTTAAAATGCTTGAATCTGATGTGGTACTTTTCTGTGATAGTATGTCTGCAATTCAACTATGCAAGAATCCTGTTTTTCATGATAGAACTAAGCATATTGAGGTTAAATTGCATTTCATACGTGATATTGTTTCTAAAGGTGAAGTTTTACTTGAAAAGATACCATCTCAATTCAATCCTACAGATATGAGCACTAAGGTGCTGTCACTTGGTAAGTTCAAGTCATGTTTAAGTTTGTTAAACATTGACAGAGGATAAGTATATCTGCCCTTTCTCATTTTCTTTTATTTTCAGTTTTTTATTTTCATTTCTTAATTAAGTTTAGTTTCAGTCCTTATTCATAAACAGAAAAATTCAAAAAGAGGTTACTAACTGACTGCTATGTGCAGGTTCTGAGGCTAGGACACAATGGTGTTCGGCTTCCCTTTTCCAATATTAACCATTGCCACTTGCTAGAGCTTCTGGATCAAGGTGGAGGTTTGTTGCAAATTGGGCCTACAACCAATTTTAGTGTGATCCAGTAGCTCTGCCTCATTTGACTTGTTGGACCAAGCTAGCAATTAAGCCCAAGTTGAAGTCAATTATTGCTGCTGACCGTTGGATTTATGCATAACTTTTTCAGCCGTCCATATGGTGTATTTAAGCTTGGCATCTGAGTTGTTTTTTAGGGTTAATTCATTTTTCTCCTTCCTTGTAGCCGTCTGAATATTCTTCGCTTCATGCCTTTTCTGGAAATTAATGTGAGCTAAGTGAGATTATTCCAGTTTAGGTTATTTACTTAGTGAGAGAGAGTAAATTTTCAGAGCTAATACTTTGTACTCTTCGTGAGTGTTTTTCGAGAGGAGATTAGGGTCGATACTGCTAGGTGTATTGTATCTGATCGAAGGTTGTAACTCTGAATACTGGATATTTGGCTTTGGTTAATGGAAGAGGGAGGCGGATCTACCATTGTAGAGCCTCAAAGGGAGGCGTAGCCATAGCTTCGTGTTGTGGTGAACTTCCTGGCTTAGTGGCAACTGCTCGGTGTTCTATTCTTCTGTTTTTACTCTTTATTTTCGTATATTATTGTTAGTGGTAATTGCTTGATTGTTATCTGAGTTATATTCGAAAATTGAAAAAACGTAATTTCTCTTAAGAATACCATTTGTTGGTTAATCTTTAAACCCCTAAACTTAACAAGTGGTATCAGAGCTTGTTGTTAGGTTTAGGTGGATTTTTTTTTTAAATCTTTCGAGAAATTAGTTAAAAGTTTGTTTTTGAACTTTAGTCTCCTGTTATGGCAGTGAATGCTTTGTGCTTGATTCCTGTTGTCACTTTGCTATTTATCTTCCATGTCATTAACTTGCTGATTATATACTTGTTCTCTGTGAGCTTGCTTTTATTACTCCGCTGTATTGCTCATTTGCACACATTGCACTACTGAGTGTTTTGCATCACCATCCTTATACTGATTTTAGGTTCTTGGCTGTGACACCCTTGTCCACAGCCCTTGAGCCTAGTGGAAACCTGTGGGTCGCAGTTTTGGATACATTAGTATCATTTGTGTGTTGCTCTCTGCTGAGGTTATTTCTTGAGTACTTGGTGTTATTTGCCTGATGTTTTACTCTGCTTATGTCGTCCCTTCCTGGCTTCCATCTTGAGTGTTTTGATGGGAAAGGTGACTGTCCCATGTGGCAACAGAAGATGAAAAGCCTTCTGATTCAGCAAAAGGCTGCTAAGGCTATTGATAAATTAAACCTTTGCAGCTGACTCTACTGCTGAACAGATCAAGGATATGGATGAGTTGGCATACTCTTCCATTATCCTCTTCTTGGCTGACTCAGTCATCAGGCAAGTTGGAACACAAAAGATCTTGAAGGTTGTGGAAAAAGCTTGAGGAGTCAGATTCCAAAAATCTTTGCCTAACAAGCTGTATTTGTTAAAAAAAAAATTCAGTTTTAAAATTGATCCTGGCAAAGAGTTGGATGTGAGTTTAGATGTTTTTAACAAGTTGTTACAGGACATTAAACTCACTGGAGATAAGACCATTGACCAATATGCTACTGTTGTTTTGCTTAATGCTATACCTGAGTCTTTTAAGGATGTCAAGTCAGCTATTAAGTATGGTAGAGATGAATTAAGCTTAGATGTGGTAGTTAATGCATTAAAGAGTAAGGATCATGAGCTGAGGTTAGACAAGGACTTCAAATCTAATGGAGAAGCCTTGATGACTAGAGGCAGATCACAGTATAGGCATCAACATCATTCTGGGCAGGGTAATTCAAGTTCTAGTCACAGTCAGCATCATAATCAGAGTCATAGCAAAGACCCTAAGAAAAAGGGAAAGGGTAAACATAGGTCCAAACCCAAGTCTAGAGGTGAGACAGTGTGTTATAACTGTGGGAGTCCTTCTCATTTCATCAAGGATTGCAACAAACCCAAAACTTTCCAAAGAAATCAGGACCAAAGCAATCAAGCTTCTGGATCCAATATTATTCAAGAAGAAGTGTTTGTTGCAGTTCAGGTTGAACAATCAGATTCTATTTTTTCATCAGTTGGAATGAGGGATTGTGAGTGGTTCTTAGATTCTGGTTGCACATTTCATATGACCCCACATAGGCATTGGTTTGAGTCTTATACTTCTGTCTTTAAAGGGCAGATAGTTTCAGCTAACAAAGTTACCAGCAGGGTTGCTGGTCTAGGAGACATTAAACTTAGGTTTGACTCTGGCTATGTGATAACCCTTAAGAATGTCAGACATGTACCTGATTTAGAGAGCAACCTTCTGTCCATTGCCATTTTAGAAGATGAGGGATATTGTGGTAGCTTTGGAGATGGTCTTATGAGGGTTTATAAGGGCTCTTTGTTGGCTTTTAAAGGCAGCAAGAGAGGTGGCTTATACATCACTGGGGCTGATGTTATAAAGTCACCTTTTGAAGCTACTTATACTGTTAGGACTGACCCTACTTCTCTTTGGCATAGGAGGCCTGCTCATATCAGCACCAAAGGCTTGCAGATTTTGAGCAAGAAAGGGTGTTTTGAATCATATAAAATATCAGATTTACCTTTCTGTGAGTGTTGTGTCTTGGGAAAGCAACATAGAGTTCAGTTCTCACATAGTGTTCAAAAATCTACTGCTCCTTTGGAGTATGTGCACTCTGATTTGTGGGGGCCATCTAGTGTTGCTACCCATGGGGGGGACAAATTTTTCTTATCCATTATAGATGATTTTTCTAGGAAGGTTTGGGTTTTTCCCATAAAATCTAAAGCTGATGTTTTTGAAAAGTTTAAAAATTGGAAAGTGTTTGTTGAAAATCAATCAGGTTTTAAACTTAAATGCTTAAGGACTGATAATGGTCTTGAATTTTGCAACACTGTTTTTGATGATTTCTGTAAAACTCATGGGATAAAAAGGCACAAAACAGTACCATATTCACCTCAGCAAAATGGAGTTGCTGAGAGAATGAATAGGACACTGTTGGAAATGGTAAGATGTATGTTAGCTGACTCAGGTCTCTCAAAGCCCTTCTGGGGAGAAGTGATCAATACAACTGTGTACTTGATCAATAGATCTTCCTCATCTGCCATTGATGGTAAAGTACCTGAAGAGGTTTGGCAAGGAAAACCTATAAAATACTCACATTTAAAAGTTTTTGGTTGTGCTGCATATGTACACCAAAAAGATGATAAGTTGAGTCCTAGATCTATCAAGTATGTGTTCATAGGGTATCCCGAGGGAGTTAAAGGTTTTAGGTTATGGGCTAGAGGTCAAGGTGGAGTCAAGATTATTACTAGTAGAGATGTTATCTTCAAGGAAGATGAAATGCCATGTTTAGAGAAGAAAGATCATGATTCTAACCCTCTGCCTAACCATATTCCTGCCCCTATGCCACTGTTTACTCCTAGTAAGGTGGAGACACCTCATGAAGATGGACAAGGACCTCAGTTTGAGCAAAATCAGACTTATAATCAGTCTGAATCTGAGGATGAGGAAACTCCTGAGCCAGAACCTAACCCAAATGATTACCAACTTGTGAGAGATAGATCGAGAAGAGCTGTCAGGTTACCTACTAGACTTAGTGACTATGATTTGGCTGCTATGTTTCTTTGCACAAACCTATGATGACTTAATCAAACCGAGCCTAAAACTTTTTGAAGAAGCGATTAAGTCACCATAGTCGATAAGTGGTGGGATGCCATGAATGAGGAAATGTCATCTTTGTGTAAAAATGGGACTCGGATTCTTGTTAAAAGACCTGAAGGAAAATCCTTGGTGGATTGCAAATGGTTTTACAAAGTTAAGGAGGGAAACAGCCCTGAATCTATTAGATTCAAAGCTAGGTTGGTAGCTAGAGGTTTCACTCAAAAGGAAAGGGATAGACTATACTGAGATTTTTTCACCTGTAGTTAAGTATGCCACTTTGAAGATTATGTTTGCTCTAGTTGCTCATTTTGATTGGGAAATGCATCAGATGGATGTTAAGACTGCTTTTCTATATGGTGACTTGAATGAGGATATTTATATGTGCCAACCAGCTGGTTTTATTGATAAATCTCATCCTAATCATGTTTGCCTCCTTAAGAAATCGTTGTATGGTCTAAAACAGTCCCCTAGGCAGTGGAACTTGAAATTTGACTCTTACATGTTGACACTCAAATTTATTAGAAGCAAGTATGACCATTGTTTGTATTTTAGATACTCTAATGCTAGTATGATTTACTTGCTTATCTATGTGGATGACATGTTGCTCATTAGTCCTAGTAAAAATCTGATTAATGAGTTAAAAAATGCCCTATCTGCTGAATTTGACATGAAGGATTTATGTGATGCTACTAAGATATTGGGCATGAGCATTGTTAGAGATAGGTCTAAGTGCACCTTATTTCTGAACCAATCTACTTATGTGGCTAAATTATTAAAGAGATTTGCTATGAGTGATTGTAACAGTGTTACTTTACCTCTTGCTAATCACTTTAATTTGAGTAAAGAAGACTGTCCATTGACTGAAGAAGAAAAGGATTGCATGAAAAGTGTGCCCTACTCGAATGCTATAGGTTCAGTTATGTATGCCATGATATGTTCTAGGCCTGACTTAGCATATTCTGTGAGTATATTGAGTAGATATATGTCAAAGCCTGGGAAACTTCATTGGAATGCATTGAAATGGCTTTTAAGATATCTTAAGTATTCCATGGATGTTGGGTTGATATATTCTCACTGTTCTGAAGGTATAAAGCTTAAAGGGTATGTAGATGCTAATTATACAAATGATAGGGATAATAGAAAGTCCACAACTTCTTATGTGTTTACTTTGTGTAATTCTTGTGTGACATGGAAATCCCACTTACAACATACTGTGGCTTTATCTACTACTAAATCTGAGTATGTGGCACTGACTGAAGCTGTAAAAGAATCATTATGGTTGAAAGGATTGTTGACTGAACTTAAAATGCTTGAATCTGATGTGGTACTTTTCTGTGATAGTATGTCTGCAATTCAACTATGCAAGAATCCTGTTTTTCATGATAGAACTAAGCATATTGAGGTTAAATTGCATTTCATACGTGATATTGTTTCTAAAGGTGAAGTTTTACTTGAAAAGATACCATCTCAATTCAATCCTACAGATATGAGCACTAAGGTGCTGTCACTTGGTAAGTTCAAGTCATGTTTAAGTTTGTTAAACATTGACAGAGGATAAGTATATCTGCCCTTTCTCATTTTCTTTTATTTTCAGTTTTTTATTTTCATTTCTTAATTAAGTTTAGTTTCAGTCCTTATTCATAAACAGAAAAATTCAAAAAGAGGTTACTAGCCATCGCTATGTGCGAGTTAGAGGCTAGAGACACAATGGTGTTCGGCTTCCCTTTTCCAATATTAACCATTGCCACTTGCTAGAGCACGGATCAAGGTGGAGGTTTGTTGCAAATTGGGCCTACAACCAATTTTAGTGTGATCCAGTAGCTCTGCCTCATTTGACTTGTTGGACCAAGCTAGCAATTAAGCCCAAGTTGAAGTCAATTATTGCTGCTGACCGTTGGATTTATGCATAACTTTTTCAGCCGTCCATATGGTGTATTTAAGCTTGGCATCTGAGTTGTTTTTTAGGGTTAATTCATTTTTCTCCTTCCTTGTAGCCGTCTGAATATTCTTCGCTTCATGCCTTTTCTGGAAATTAATGTGAGCTAAGTGAGATTATTCCAGTTTAGGTTATTTACTTAGTGAGAGAGAGTAAATTTTCAAAGCTAATATTTTGTACTCTTCGTGAGTGTTTTTCGAGAGGAGATTAGGGTCGATACTGCTAGGTGTATTGTATTTGATCGAAGGTTGTAACTCTGAATACTGGATATTTGGCTTTGGTTAATGGAAGAGGGAGGCGGATCTACCATTGTAGAGCCTCAAAGGGAGACGTAGCCATAGCTTCGTGTTGTGGTGAACTTCCTGCCTTAGTGGCAACTGCTCGGTGTTCTATTCTTCTTTTTTTACTCTTTATTTTCGTATATTATTGTTAGTGGCAATTGTTTGATTGTTATCTGAGTTATATTCGAAAATTGAAAAAACTTAATTTCTCTTAAGAATACCATTTGTTGGTTAATCTTTAAACCCCTAAACTTAACAAGAGTATTCGCAGCCCAATAATTTTTAAACACGCCCCAAAAATCATGATTTTCCCCAAAATACCATCCCATTTCTTTAGAAAAAAAAAATTTCCTTTTTTTCTGTCGTATCAGGCAAACAGCTTTAAAGCTATTCGGCCCGAAATGGGAAAAAAAGGGCCACCATTTGTTGCCATTTTCGACAGCACCGAAATGGCAACCACCCCTATTTTTGCTGCAATTTCCTGTAGCAAAAGAAGCTGCCATGATATCTTCTTTTCTGCTATTTCCAGGAAGATTTGTTGCGGGAAATGGCATCGATACTTCTTATTCTTCTTTTTTATTTTGTAATTAAGAAAGTGGAAGGATATTTTGGGGAATGTGGGTATGTTTGGGGTGTGTTTAGAAATTATTGGGGTGTAAATAGCCCCACCCTTCAACTTTTCTCTCTCTTTTTCTTTATTTCTTATTATTATTTTTTCTTTATTATTATTATTATTATTATTTTTTTTCACCTATAATACTATTCTGTCTTGAATATTGTGAATTTTTATTTTCTTGTTTCTCATTTTTTGAAATCTCAATGAAGCCATCCACATACTATTCTGGACTTTATTTATAGTTGTTTTCGTTTTTTTCCTCTTCTACCAAGATTACTAAACATGTGTTGACTATAATTTTGATTCAGTTGTTTATTAAAATCTCATAACTTAATTATTTGTTCATACACGTGGCTCCTAAGATTTTCCTTTTTAGATCTATGAACTTTTTATTTTCGAATTTTGATCTTCTAAATGACATGTTATTTGTTTAATATCGAGTAGTGATAATTATAGTCAAGAGATTATTTAGAGTTTTTGAAGAGGTAAGATAGAAAAAGATAACTATTTTTGTTGAATAATCTCCAAATAATTGTCAAAACCCATATTATATTTCCATTTGGTTTAGATTTTTGAATGATTAATTGCTAATAATGTAGAAAATTATTAGAGGCTTTGTGATTTCTTGCATCTTTTACATGTTTATTAAGGAGAGTCAGGATTCTCCTTGTTCAAGGCTTAGCTCTCTAACTTTTACATGCTCTTGCTCAATGATGTTATAGAAAACAAGGTCAACCATTAGTCCATTATAAACACATCTCGCTGTAAAATTATGCTCACATGGACATGTTCATTATACATTAGATAATAGTATTCAGGTTTCACATGTTATTAATAGTTTTGGAAATTGCAATAAATGTCCAAATTTAGAATGATGAGTTTAAAAAGGCTTATTGGCACACGACCCACGTTTTTAACTCGTTGAGCATTAAAAACTTATCGTATTTTTTTTTTTTTTGACATTTTGGTTCTCAACCTAACTTTTTCTTACGAAATCAAGAATTTTTAC